>CM074585.1:10000-1397500 GCA_037305975.1 Chrysolophus pictus | reverse complement strand
AGACCAACCTGAGCAAGAACCTTCCCAAGAGGGCAAGCTCATTTAATGGTTCCTAAAACTCAATCTTGTGGATGTCAATGGTCATGCTTGATTATTTGCAGCAGTGTTTTATGAAAAAGCAATAAAAATGCATTGGGAGTGTACAGAGGAAAAAGGGAACAATAAATGGTTTTAGTTTTTCAATTGGGTCCCTTTGGTGTGAGCAGGTAGAGGCTGCGTTTCATGCTGCTGTGCCTTAGCTATTTGAAATGTGCATATGTGTGTGTATCTACCCAAAACACTGCTGTGCTCTGCTGGCTTATGATCGACAAGAGACCAGCAAGGAGAAGAAAAAATTCTTATGTTTGTTTTAGAGAGAAAGCAATTACAGTTACGGTTAAAGGATTAACCTGTTTTCCAGCTACCTGTACACTGTCTGCACGGCCCTTTGGAGAGCCTCACTAACAAGTGCAGAGCTTGGCGAGGGGTAGGGAACATCGTGTTGGACACTCTAGATTATTCCTAATGTTAATTACACTCTTCAGCTTCTTTCTTTGGCCTCTAAAAAGCATCCCACAGCAGCAAATGCTGCCAAAGAGCTCCAGGTGCCTGCTGGCTTCCCACTGCGAGCACCCGCATGTGTCCCGTATGATGTAGGTTATGTGGACGCCGTGTTGTCTATAGGTTGGGAGCAGGTAGTAGTGCTGCCTGGGAGAACTGCGGGCTGTCCCACGGGTTCAGGTGTGGGAGGCAGGCGGAGGGGTTTGCTGGATAAAACACTGGCCTCTCGACCTTGGTTCCAGTCCAGCCCGAGATCTGGAAATAAATGAGTTCACTGCTGACACTTCAATCCCAGCAGACGGAACTTCACACCGAAATGCCCCCGCGTGTCATTTGTCACATTTGGCACCTGCTGCTAAGAAAAGAGCAAGAAGCGACCTGGAGCGGAGATGTAATCATCTTTCACCTTCCTGCCAGGGGTGGGAGCGTAATGGGGACAATCCAGAAATTCTTTCAAGTCGGGGCCTCTGAGCCACCTCCAGACATCATTGCTTTTGCACACTCGTTACTTGTAAGGGCTCACCTGCCATTAGGCTTCTGCGGGGCTTTTGAAGTAGATTGGCTGAAAGTCAGCAATGGGATTTTGTTTAGGAGTGCTTTGAAGGGAAGTTGACCTTGAAGGAGTGCATCTGAACGTGTGTGATATTGTGATTTGCTGCTCTCGTTGGAGCAGCTCCGTAACTGCAGTGCATTTATTACACCTAATTGCAACTGGCAGCATTTCAGGTGCAGCTAAAACTTAAGTTTGTCTGAAAAAAAGTCACTATTTGGCCAGAAAGTAAACAGCAGCTATAGGTGTATTTGGAAAAGACTAGAGCGCGCAGATATTCTGCAGTCCCAGAGATTGGTGTAGGCTGAAGTGATGAGGCTGAAGATGCTTCGTAAAGCGCCCACATTATTTATTAAATACTGCCATTTCAGCATCAGCGGGCGAGTTGCAGAATAGGAGTATCTGCCCAGAGGAGATGATAATTTCAGAGGCAGGGTGTGCTGGGAAGCCCAGAGGACAGAGTAACTGAAGTTTGGTTTGCTCGGCTCTGCTAACTTCCCTCTTGTGGCCATCGAGCCATAGGACCATGGCATTTCCTTCTGCACAAGCCTGTACGCTGCCGAGAGAGTGCTGCAAAATAGCAGCTCTGGAGCTGTGGGAAACAGAAATTTTAACCCTTCAGAGAGAGGTGCTGAGCAGATGAGAAGGTAAACCCTACGTGTGCTGAGCACACCAACTGCTGCCCAGAAGGTGCAGCTCAGCTCTGCCTGGGGACATCTGGGGACCTGTGATGGCAAGGAGCCCTAACGCATAACTGAGGGCTTTGCCATCATCTTTTGGAAGGTTTCAAGTAGAACTCTGTGTTCACTGATGTTCCTGTCACAGGGAGATGGGGGGCTTTTTCTTCCTTCAGAAAGGACAATGTGATGAAGCTTTCAGTTGTTTTGAGAAAATGCCACTCAAGAAACGTTCTGTCTGGGTGAGATGAGTACAACACAGCCTGGTTCTAGTGTACTTTGTCAGTCAAAGATGAATTCCAAGTTCCATTGACATAAGAGTGTTTCCAAGGCCAGTCAGCTGCTGTGTCTGTTGAATTTGCTTCTTGGGTTTGTCCAGACAAACTTCCAGGGAGGACAGAAAGGAGGGGAGGGAGCCTCATTGGTGTTTCTTCCCATCATTTGTGAGTTTGTAGGACAGTATTTATTCCCTAAGCCTCAGCAAAATCTTTGCTGCTGCTGCTCTGGCAGCAAAAGAGATCAAGAGATGTTTCAGATAAGAGATCTGAGAAGTAGGTGAGGATGCAGGAGGTAATGCCATCAGTGCCTTCAGATGTCCTCTCTTTAAAGGGACTGTGCTCTGCTTCTTTCCATGCCTTTGCCTAGATAACACAGCCTCCCCCTGCCATGGAAGTCAGTAAGGTCTATACCAGAGCACTGGCATTCTAAGAATTAAATATTAGGAGCCGTGTTTGAAGTTCAAAGCCCTCCCTCCTCCTGCTAGCTCTGATTTTCTGCTGCTGTGCTGTTTTCTTTATGCCTGAGCACCTTGCTGACAAGTGCTAATAATAAAATGCCAAGAGAGGGTCCAGTCGGAGTTACCACACATTAAACATTCTGAACTTGTCCTTTTGCTCATAGATTGTGCATAATTAATAATTAAACGGTTTCAGTTGTAATGGGTTGACCTCCTTGAACTGTTCATTATTCACAAGGCAAAGGCATCACTCAAACTTTTCCTATTGCCCTCCATATGTGCACAGCACGGCTGGTTCTTATCACAGAGCAATTGCAGAGGCTTCTCCTGCAGCGGGTCCCATTGCAGAGATGTTTTTGCCTTGGGATCAAGCTGCTGGGGGATGTAGGAGCAGTGGGTACATTGTTCAGTCTGCAGGTGGGTAAAATAAGGCAGAGCATCAGAGTACAGCCGGACCATTGTTCCATCCAGTGTGACCGTATTGTGTCACACGGACGTGGCAGAGGCTGTAGTTTTGTTTTTATTTCCTCTTTCCCATCCCTTTCAGAGTTGGTCAGTCACAGGCTGGAGAACTTCGGGGTACCTATAGGCTGTGCTGCTTCTGTGTGGCTTGGGATGTTTTTGCTCTGTGCTTGGTGCATTGTGGTTGCTCACATCCCACAGGCAGCAGTAGGAACTCTTTCATTGAAATAACTCTAAGTACAAAATACTCTCAATTTTCTGCTACTCAAGTGTTCTTCAGTGGAACCATGACAGAAATAGAAGTGTCTCCATTGCTGGTTGCCGTGGCTGGCTATCAATTGAAGGGGCGATTTCTGCTACTGAGGTCATTTAAAAATGAAACACTGGAGGCAGCTCTCCAGCATCTGCCTTTGGAAGCAGCTGAGGTCCATGCTTTCCTGGTTCAGCTGAAACCGAAGCTTCCTTCTCCCATCTTACCCGTGCTGTAAAGTAAGGATTGGCTCTTATTGATACGAGTGAAATTACTTATTTCTACCGATCTGTTTGCCTTCAGACATGCTTCCTAGTGAGCGTTTTTTGAGATTGATGCACTGTCCCCAAAGAGTAGCAATTTGTCCTGCAAATGACTGACAAATATACAGGACATCCATCCTAAAATCCCTGGGCAGACTGCATTAAAGCATCTCCTTTTCCTGCTGGGATCCAGTCAGTGTTTATCCCACCCCTCACAGCCTGCGCTTGAAAGAAGAGTGGCTTCAGAGCTCTCTATCAGCCTCTCATCGTGAAACTTCCATTGCTGGTCCACCAGCCCGTGGTGGAAAATCTCCTACTCAATGGCTGTGCAGTGCACTGTGCCCACCTTGGCGCCCCAGCACGTGCTGCTTTGCTCTCATTGCACCTACAGCATGGGACAGTTGGCTGGGTACACCCAGACCTCACCGGTGGGCTCCGGTACTTTGCCTTCCCATTTTCACGACGACCCTTTGCACACACACAGCTCCTTTCCTGCTCTTGTGCTCTGACCCCATCCCACCTGGGAAGGAGGTGTTGGCCTTTGGCTGTGTGCTGGACAGGGGCAAACGATGGGAGAGCTCAACCTGCTGGGCTGTGGCACGTGGTGCTCCAACACTTGGCTCTGTGTTTTCGGTATTAATAAGACTAATTTTCATGTGCAGCTCTTTGAAGTGGAGGAAGTTTAATTGCACAGTTTGTTTCCCTGCGTTCCTTCCGCTCTGCGGTGCAAACCTGCCTATATTGCTGCCATTTATAAGTTGGGAAACAATAACCTCTCCCTCTCCCGGCCTAAGTTCAAAGGGAATTTGGGCATGTTCTATCAAACGCTGCTCGTGGTTAATAGAACTCTTTGAAAATTGTCAAGCAATTTTGCCTTCTCCTTTTACTCTTCAGTTACTTTTGATTTAATTGTATTTTCCAGCAGTTTCCGATTGTTTGAATTGGAAACAAAGCCTTAATAAGAGTTCTAGTTAATTTTCTGTCTTGTAATTACCGATCTCATTTTTCTGATAATTGGCCACAGCAATTATATGTATATTTACTAATCACATAGGAGGCTCTGCAGTTGTGTCTATCTGCCACCATTGATAATGGCACACACATTGCAGAGGTGCTTTTATCATCTTCTTTTTTCCACTACATCAAAGCTATTTCCTCGCATTCTCAATAATGAATACATGCATGCATTTGACACAGTTGTGTGCTAGAGAAATTGTTTGGCTCCCACCAAATGCTGCACGCTCTGAGTTTCTTGCCTGCAGCGCTGGAAGGTTGTATGTAATGATATATTGCTCATCCAAATGGCCAAAGCACTCCAAAGCACAGTGAGATTAAAATAAGTCATTCCTTTGTTAATTTAAATAGGTGCATGTATCATACTTTGCGGGGTACTTTGTGTAGGGATGTCAGGGAGGAAAAAAGCCGCCGAAAGGTATTTTTAATAGCAAATGAGAATAGATGAGAATGGAGTCATTTGCAGCTGCCTGTTTTATGTGGCTCTCTTGTTCCAACTGTAGGTCTAATGAGATGACACTGTTAAAGTACTCTGCAGTGTAATTTCATTACATCCTGAGCTGTTACACTATAAACACAGTGGAGCTCTCTGTCATTCTTGGAAAAACTCCTAAATTCGTAAAGCCTGTCTTTGTAAATGGGGATGTTGTTTGTTCCCCGTTTGGGTGGAGATTTTTTTCCTTCTGCTCTTCGTTTTATTTTCTCTCTTTTTATTTTTTTCCTTTTCCCCCGAATGCCGGGTGCTTGTTTTCACCAGCCTGGTAAATTTTGCCTGTTTTCCCCCTAAAAATGATTTTACTTAAAAAATATTGTAAAATCTGGAACAGCCTTCCTGTTAGGACGGCCTCTAAAATGAATAAGTGTAAATAAACATGAGTGTAAATAAATAGCGAAAGCAGTGAAAGAAACAAAGGTCAACACAAGAATAATTTCACAGCTCTTTGTTAATTACAAGACCATTTGTGTGTTACTTAAATAATCATTAATTTCTCATTTACACTTTCCCTACCTTCCTTTTTACCCTGTGGCTATCATTGTCCTTTTTTCACCTCCCCTCAGTGTCTTTCCACATGTTTTTACCCATTGTGTAATACTCATTAGTCGAAATCCAGTGTTTTTATAACACGTTCTCAGAAGATTTTGTACCTTTCTCTCTCCAATTCTCTGCGTGAAAAGGGAGCTTTGTCACTTCCTTCCCCCCCCTCCTCCCCTTTTTGTCATCGCTGTTATATTGCTCTCCTTCTAAAAAATGCTCTTCTGACGCTGCTCCTTGTTCCAATCCAACCCAGGAGTCGCCCGTCCTTCCAGCCGGGGAGTTCTCGGAGCCATTTGTACACTTCATCACTCAATGGTAAGCTCCGTTTGCAAACATGCCATGCCCTCGATGTAAATGATACATGCCATTAACTCCGCGGCTCGGCGAGACCTTATGGCTTTCCTTGCATCCGCTCCGAGAGGAGAGGGACTTGGGGGCCTTGGGCAGATGGGGCAGCAAAGCTAAGCAAACTGTTTAAATTATGTAAACGTTATTTACACAAAGGGTCGTAAAAGTACTTACGTGGGTTTTCCCTGTTTTAATAAACCCGCCCTGATGTGGGTGCAGAGCTGGCGATGGGACCGAAAGGATTCATCTGGGGGAAAGGGGCCGCGGAGTCCCGGATGTGTCATACCATAATTTAAGGCTTTTTGCAGTATTACTGATAAAATCACCGCGGTGTTTGGAGAGGCAGGCAGCCCTGATTAATTCCTTGGCTTCCCAGTAAGTAATTTTTACTGAGAGTCGTACTTTAAAACGCACCGTTGGGTGTATTTTCTTTCCTTCAAACCGGATTGTTCGTTGAAAGCCCTGGAAATGAGAGGAGAATGGGCAAGGAGGAATTTGTGGAATAAAGAATGCACCTCTCTGGTGTGTGACAGCAGGGTCCAAATGACCCTCTGGTCATTTAGTAGTGACTGGTGGCAGGAGGGTAAGAATCTTAAGGGTGAGCTCTCCCACAGAAACAAAGCAAAGGGAAAATATATTTTTTTTCTATATGGCAGAATGAACAAGCTCAAATTCTGCGCAGGCACGATGTGTGGGGTGGAGGAGCATCCCTCACAGTGAGCATGCCCTTATGGGGCGCTCACCTAGATGTGGGCATGGCGGGGTGCCACCGAGGGCTGCACAGACGGGGGGACTCCTTTTGGGGTTCTCTCCATTGAAGCAGGCAGGCAGAGCCCCCAACTCCACGCACTCCTGCCCATCAGGTTCGTGGCACATTCAGATTGCCTGCTGCCCCAGGGATTCGTGTATTTGTACGTAGTGCAGGGCTGAGATGGGATGCCACAAACATTGCAGAAACCAAAAGCAGTCTGATTATCGGTTAATTAAAGCTCCTAAATAATTAAAGGTTGGATAACGTAGGCTTCCTTTTTCCAATAGTCTCAGCTTACAGGCAGAGCTCCGTGCGGAGGGCTCCGCAGCACCGCCGCCGTGCGAGGGGCTGTGCATTTTTAATTCCTTCCGAGGGCAATGACGGACTGCTTGAGAAAAAAAAACCAGCCCTCATTCAGGCAGGGGGAGGGATAACCCGTGTTCAAATTTCCACAGATGTCAAAGTGAAGCATAACTGATGGTGGCTAATAGCCTGGTTTTCCCCGGGGATGCGGCTACTTTGGGCTGTCAGATTAGAGCTGCTCCCAACCTGCGTCGGCGCCCGCTGTTACCTGCATTGTTCCAGTTATTTGTGGGGAATCTTTGGTTATTTCCCTATCTGTCGGGAGGGTAAATCATATCTGAACTCCTCCTAATTGCAACACAGTTCATCCAGGGTTGCTGAGATAGTGTTCTATTGGCTGTACAGCAGGCAGCTCTTTTCAGAAGGGGGCATTGCTGTTTAAAAATGCACTATGTGAGAAAGAAATTACACTGTGGACTATTTAAGCAATCAATTTCTAATAAGTATTAGAAATGTCAAGTGAGCGGCACACAGGACTTGATGCCAGTTCCGCCATAAACACTGCTGCTTGGATGTAATCCAATTAGTCAGTAGGCAGCTCCTGATGGTCACCTCTGTGCCACGTTATTGTGTTCCTTCATGCAGCTAAGCACAGTTTTCAATAGCTAATTGCACCTGTTGCACAGAAAACTAGGACTATTTGGATGAGAAACATGATCTTATAAACAGCTTAATGCTGTGTAATGAACTATCACCCTGCAGTGTAATGGAAATGAATGGGAAAAAATTAAGGTAGAAACCCCAGGGTATTGTGTGTTCTCCTGAAGCTGTTCAGTGTTGGAGTTAAATTTCCCACCTGTTTGGATAATATGTTGTGCCGAGCTATGTAATAATCCCCAGCAAAACGAGAATCATCTTCCTATGCCTTCTGAGCCGATTGGTTTGCAGTGATCTTCATATTCACACATGCTCATGGCTACAAGCAGTGCAGGCCATGAAATAGAAGGGAAGCTGTTGTCACTGCCCGGGTAAGCAGGCACTCGGAGGAGGATATCAGTAGGTATGACACATTTCAGAACTGGTGAAAGGAACCTATACGTGTGTGGGGGACTTCAAAGACACAGAGAAAAAAGCAGAGAAAAGTTAAAAGTTGGGCAGCTGTCAACAGAACACTCAGAATGGAGAAACACTGACCACAAGGGATGGTGGAGGGGGTGAGGTTGGGTCACGTCTTGGCCACCATTGGGAACCGTGGCTTCTGTCAGCCTGTGATCAAGTTCAGAAATAGATGGAGATTCTGGGCACGGTCTGTCTGTGTTAAAAGAGGATGTCTTCAGTACTTAAGCAAATGAAATAAATAAACATTTGTTTATATGTGAATGTTTTCTTTTGTGATATGTAGTATGAAAAAGCAACCTAAGGAAAGACCAGCACCTGAAGATTTAATGGTAAGTGAAACTTCAGAGCCTCCAGTATGATTTTTCTCTGAATGCTTTTTATTAATATATACAGAAGTAGAGTTTGGGGGTTTTCTTGTTGGGTTATTGCTGCCTTTTTTTTTTTTAATTATTGTCATTAATTTGTGGGGCTTGGGTTATTTTTTTTTTTCATTTTTCAGCATGTACAAATATAAACTATTTTGGGCTTGTGAAGCAATTGCAGAGTTACATAGAGCACACAAAAGGTGGAATTCTGATCCCAGTGCAGTTAATGGACATTTTGCTGTTCCCTTTGTTGTGACCAAAGCTGCACTTGTGATTTGGGCAGGCAATACAGAACTCTCACAGGCAGCATCAATTTCCAGTCAGAACCATTTTGATGCTCAATACACCACTTTTCAGTTTGTATATCCGGGGATTACAGCTTGATGTAGGTCATGCCTTGTCATCATTTGCCAGCCTTAACCTTTCAAAATCTGAAGATTGAAAACTGGACATTTGGTCAAAGCAGTGTATTTTTAACGGCGTGCAGGAGCTCCTGTTTTCACTTCTATTCACGTAAAATGGGATGAGATTGGCTACAGCAGGTTGAGTTAATATGTAGCTTTGGTCTTCTCATAGAAGGGCTCTCAGCACTGGAATCTGAGCTCAGAGACCTCTTCTTTTTCTTATGCCTGTCATTGTTTCAGGAAGGTGAGGACAGGTTGCCTGCTCCCAGGATGGTTTGCCACGGCTGTGCATTTGGTGCACAGTGCTGTTATTGAGCTGCTAGAAAAACAGAATATTTGCAGTAATTTCTGCTGCAGGTAGGAGTTGCAGCCTGCTCTGACTCACGTCAAATAGCTTTGATTTTTAAGGGTTTTGTTACTTTCTTTATGTGCTGCATTTCCTGTCGCTTGGAGATTGGCGTAAAGTCATCAGCATTTATTTTCTCTGCATTGAGCGTGTAGAGATAATTTCAGCAGACTTCAGCGAGATACAGAATGTGTTTGCTTCATTTCCTTTCTTGTTTACATTCTACAAACTACAAGGAAAGAAAAAAACCCAGTGTTTCTATTGCAGCCATTCCCTAGTTAAAAGGCCAGTCTCCAGAGGTGCCCTGGGGCAGGTGGTGCACGATCCAGACTAGTCTCAATTTAGGCCCTGGTTAGTAAAGTGTTTAACTCCGGATCTCATTTTAAGGACATTAACTTCAATAGGTTTACCTTTGGAGTTAGGCACCCGCTGCAACACCTGAGCAGAATGAGGCCCTGAAGTTTCTCAGAGCCCCTCCACGTGGTGGTGATGTGCTTCTCGCATGGAAGGCTTCCGCTGCCTTATTTTGTCTTTTTTTATTAACTTTTGATGGTTGGGAAATTCTTGCAGTTAGTCACATCTGAGAAAACTTGGAACAGGTTCTAGAAATGTAGACACATTTACCTTGTGCACTATTATGCTATGGCTGGATAGCTTAGCTATTAAAACAACGGAATAGGGTTTCATAAAACCTATATCTCTTTGTAAATGTATGTTTCAGTGATGCAATAGGCCTGCCACTTATAAATAAAACATCTGCAGATCTCACATACCCCCATAAGTATATATGTATGTTTGTAAGCAATAACACCACTCCAGGGTGTAGAGTCATAAAAATGAGGCCAAAGGGTGAGTGCCTGCAGTACCAGGGAAGTGCACAGATTTATCTTTACAACTACATGCCCTCGAGTGTGCTGGGCCCCTTTTAAGGAGGTGTTTTGTAAAATAATTTTAAAATTATAGCTGCTCAGAAAAAAAAAAAAAAGCAAAAAAAAAAAAGCCTTCCCACTTGTTAAACAAAATCTTTTGTTTAACACATTTTTTCCCTTATGATACTTCCTAGTCAATTATAAATGAACGTGCAGCAGCAAATACTAAAGCTCAAAGCAGGCTGCTGCTGGAAGGAAGGAGTGACCCCGTCATTGCCTGCAGTGTGGCTGAGCCCCAGCAGCTGCTCTCAATTCCCTCCTGCAGTGGGATGGGCTCCCAGGACACGGCATGCTCCTGCAGCATGTTTGCTGGGAGCTCAGTGGTTGCTCTCCAGACAAATTCTTTGCATTCCTGCACTTAGCCAGCCTTGTCAAGGAGCATTTTATTTGTCATATCCATATGTAAATATACGTATGTATTTCTCTATCTATCTATCTATAGAATCATAGAATCATTGAGGCTGGAAAAGACCTCTAAGATCATGTAACCTAACCATTGGCCCATCCCCACCAACACAAGCATGCTGAACATGTGTATTCACATGTTTATGTACATTTCTGTGCTTAGTTGGAAAACAAGGCCAAACCAAAAGCTGTTAAATATCCTCTGAATTCTTAAATTAGTGACCAAAACAGCCTGTCTAGTTTCCCCTCCTCCGTTTCCTAAACTTCCCTTGTAATTCTGATGGATATCTCCGTGTTAACAAGCAGTGGGTAGAGTGATACAGATACTATCAGTGAAATCCTGGAGCTCTCAAGGTCAGCTTACCATTGATTTCTGTGAAAGCAGGATTTCACGTTGTTCATTGTTTTGATTTAAAGGAAATGTACTGGCAAGGATGAAAGGTGTAACACATTATCATCGTTAGCTTCAGACAAAACAGCAGAGTGCAGGTTTTGTCCCCTATGGACATTAACCGTACTGGAAGTCACTATTTTGTAACCAATTTAGTATAATTAAAGACTGGAAGCAAAATGAAGGGAGCAGAACATCAATCTTGTTCTGCTCTCCTGATAATCAGTGGATTGTTAAAGGCATTTTAGGAGCTGGCTCACAATACCTGGAGTGCCACAGTGGCGACTCCAGCAAAGTCGTAGGGCTGCAGCAGGGATGCTTTTACCCTGCCTGTCGTGTTAGGAAGGGCACTGTGCACATCTTCTTTGAAAACAGGGCCAAAGCCAAGGCTATATGAAATTCCTGCATAAAGTCAGGCTTCCTGGTACCATGGATATTCCTGTGGAAGCGAACACCTGATTTCCACAACAGCTGACAGAAATCAGCTTTCTGTATCTACACTTACTCTCTCTTATACCCATACACACAAAAAATGGTTTCTCTGTATGCATGATCAGCAATTTAATTGTTTCACAGTATTTCCCGTTAGCAGACTTCTTCCACGGGAGTACAAATGAGTGATTTCACCCAGCAGTTGGCAAGTGGTCCGTTCCAGAGTGGGAGTGATCTTTGTAATTCACCGGTGGTTTTTCTGAGCCTTGTTCTTACTGCGTCTGCTCTTCTGTCTCCAATTTCTTCTTAAGAAGAGGAAGGCACAGAGGAGCACAAAGGAACTTGCTTGTGTTGCAGCGCTGTGGAAGTCTGAGCAGCATCATAGCGTATATTCCTGCCCTTCTTCTCTTGCTTTACACCAAGAAAAAGAAGATCTCGGCAATTCTTTTCCATAAAGATTATTTTTTCCGTGAACTTGCTGTTTCCATGTACACCACAGAGCTGTCTGGCACTGCAAGCCAGGCTCCCAGGGGATCGTGGCACACCGGAGCAGGGTGCCTGCACTGAGGGCAGGTGATGGGGCAGCACAGGGAAGGTTCCATCCCCTTGTGCCGAGCGTATGGGTGGGCATCCACATGCTGGTGCAGCTCAGGAAGCCGTAGATCTGACTGCATTTACAGTATTTTTCAGAAGCTTTCCATTCTAAGCTCTATTTAATGGAATCTATGCATAGTAAGTAATCAGGTCAGAGAGAAGCAACATCCCCTGTTTGAGATCAATCGCTGGCTAATACTTTATCTAGGCCACTTTATTATCTCATGCTGATTCCATTCCCATTCTCCTCCTCCTTTGTAGCATGCACTTCAGCTGTGGTAAAAGTACGTATCGCATACATATTAAAAACATATACCCATTCTATCTGTATGTAAATGTGTGAGACACAGCTGGATATTGCAGGAGTTTGATTTACTAATAGTTATTATCTGTTCTTGCTGTTCAGAGGCAAAGAGAGTTTCAGAAAACAAGCTAGCGCAGAAATTGCCTTTATGATATCACTATCTGCTTTGGTAATTGTTTAAAATCTCTCCTTTAGCTGGAAACTTGGCCTTTTATTTTGCAGATTGTATGTGCTTCTCAGAAAGCCAGCAGATTTGTTGACGCCTCTTGGTTTTTGTTAGTACAGCATTGAACTCTACCATGCTGCATCTGGCTGCATAAACGAAGGCGATTTGCTTAAAGAAATTGTATTCGAAATACCAGAAGTCAAGCACTAGAAGTCATTCCTTTATGCTTGCACGTGAATGCATAAAAGTACAGTCGTTAAGATGCTGTTTGGGTTTCTGAAAGGAAGTATTGGATGGGGAGAGGCTATGCTTTTGGCCAAGGATCCGGCCGGCATCTGTCCTGGATTCCTTTTGTACCAATCTTCTCATATTTGTTTAGGTCTCCAAATCTGAATCACAGCTTCTAGCTTTTCTCCTTTTTAAAATTTAGATTATCAATGCTTCTTATGTTGGTGTTTTATCAGTTCAGAATTGAGTGATGGGTTGTACCTCCTCTGTGCCAAAAAAGCTATTGTGTTGAAAACTGGATGGTTGGCTAGGTGGCTGGTTGGTTGGGTGGTTGGTTGGCTGGTTGGTTGGTTGGCTGGGTGATTGGTTGGCTGGTTGGTTGGTTGGCTGGTTGGTTGGTTGGCTGGGTGATTGGTTGGGTGGTTGGCTGGCTGGTTGGTTGGGTGGTTGGTTGGCTGCTGCCTGGTGCAGTGCTGAAGTTCCCTGTCCCTGTGCCTTCAGCCAGGCTTCTTTACACTTCAGGTTGCCATTTAGGTCTTAGAAGCTACAGTAGGCACTTTTTCAGATAGATATTTGTTTTTATATTTAAGCGTGTGGGTTTTTTTCTTAAACTTAGGATATGTAGATTTTTAAAAATGGGTTCTGTCTGGGCGTTCCCTTATCCATAACAAATGTAGGAAATTGGAGATGAGCAGCAATATTTTATGTGGTGATATTCACTAGGGTCTGGCCAGTAGCATTTCTTACCAGGTAGAGCTAAACTTGTGTGCGGCTTGTTGTGTTAGCCCATTGTTAGCAGCTGGTAGGGAATACTTTGTGCTTTCAGCAAGCAAGTGAAAGATCAGCATAATCCTACCTGAATTTTCATGTAAGCCTTCAGAATAAAGCCAATAATATCCTTCCGCTCATGTTTCCAATGGAAGGTTTTCCCCAGCAGCTAATTTGGCATTGCAGCGGTGGCATCACTGAGTAGCTGAGATTGCTGAACAGATTGAGGTTTTCATGACCTTAACTTCTGAGAGGGAGCAGAGGGCTGTCTGCACTTGGCTTTTCACAGAGGCATTTAGTAAATCTTTTGAAGACAGCTTACAGATAAATGTTTTCTGTTGCAGTCTGTCTGGATGTTTATGCGTCACTGTTGGATCACACTGAATTTTCACTCTTTTCTGCTTGCAAACATTTGTTTTCCTGAGCCAGGGCAGGATCACCTATCAAAGGTGATTTGCCCAGAGAAGAATTGTCAGTTCTTGCACCTGTGATGGATAGCTTTGTTTGCAAACATTCAGACTCTCCTCTGTCGCAGTGATCCCAGTTCATTCACCCCATGACAAGGAGAAATTCTGACAGGCACTGAAACACGTGCCAGATGGGAAGGAGATGGCTCTTCTCTGATTTCCTAAGGAAACGAGCACAAAGCCAGGTACTTCAGCTGCTGTAAACATGATTAATATTAAACTGCATCTTCAGTTGGTCAATTTGGACACACGGTGGACAAGAAGTCCTGGATGAAATCCTGGCTGTGCTGGAGTCAGCAAAGATTTTATATTGACTTCACCGGTGGGATTTCAATGGGACTCAGGGTGTTCCTGTTACTGTGTTCAGTCATCCTCCTTGGTCAGCTTGAGCTGGAGGAAAAATAGATGTATTGTTTCAGGTGGCTGCACTGCTCAACTGTTCCCCTCTGCTGAAATAGAGGAAGGTGGGTTATGGATCTTCTGCTCTTTCTTTTTCCTTCTCTCTCCGCTGTTTCTGTCCTTAGGGATACGATTTGCTCTTCTTTGTCACTTGAGAAATCAGCTATTGAAATGGAGAAATACGTTCTATCGGTGTCACTAAATCCAGCAATTACAGCAGACTAAGATTGTGACAAGGTTAACGTCTGAGCAATAGGGTTTTAAGGTGTTATATTCATACTCTGTCTTCTGCAGTCCCACTGCTCAACGTGCCACTGCCTTTGTACAGAAAATGTGAAATTCTGACTTTCTCTTAGTAACATGCCCTAAAGCTGCACAGCGGAGTGGCGTTTTCCAGTGAGATGTGAAAAAGAGAACTTGAGCCGGCACGAAGAAGCATTGAAAATGTAAGGAAACGGGACAAAAACAAATTGGCAGCAATTTTGAGTGATACAGCTCAGATGATAGTTAATATTTTTGGTGACTTGAGTCTCCTGGGCTTTGCAGTTTAATTTGAGCAAATGTTTCATCTGGCACTTCTGGTGCTTCTGTAGTTCTCCAGACACTCAGGCAAATATTTACATCTCACTCATCTCGGTAGCACAATTGCAAGTCTTTCAGTTAAATATCTGGAGACGTTGTGCTTTTATGTTGCTGATACTTCTGTCTCTGTTCCCTTCCTACGTATTGGCTGGACTCGGTGATCTTAGTGGTCCTTCCAGCCCTTGCGATTCCATGATATTTATTAAAAGTAAATAGAGCTGTGAATACTTCCAAAGTGAAGCATATCTTTAATGCCAAGAACGCTATCCTTTCCTTTCGTTCCAAATTCATCACGGAATGTGCTGTAACGAGCAGTTCTGGAAACCTCCATGCAGTATTTATTTGTGTCATAAAACAGGAATTTTCCATTGATTCGAAGGCGCCGGATGAATTCAAATTGCTGATGTTTGTATGGAGCCAGCAGCGGTGGGCTGCAGCACCTCAGGACTATCCTGCAGCATTAAATAAGAGCAGTAATTGCCTATGAATGAGGAGAGCACGGAGCAGGGGTGCAGACAGGGCTTCCTCTGACCTGTGCGCATTGTGCCACAAATCCCTTAATCAGATTTGTGCCGGTTGATTCTTGCATCCACAGAAATTCAGCTGGAGGATCAGGGCCTGAAGTAGTAAAAAATCAATTAATACGACTTTCTAATTTGTGCGCTTGACAAAAACGCATATAAATAGGGGACATTTTTCTAGTGAAGAGGGCCGCACTGAAAGATTGTTAATTGGATTTTCATTGTGATTGACAGCACTCGATTATGACAGTAACTTTATTTGGCTGGACTGTTAGAGCCCTCTTGTTGGGATTTCTTCCATCAAAGCTCTTTTTCATCCGCTGAATTCCCGGCGGAGCTGCGGTGGCTGTGAAAGAGCCTTTTAGCACCTTTGTTGCAGCCATCCCTGGTGATGATTGGGCCCAGCTGGTAGCAGAGAGGAAAATGTCCTTCTCACAAAGAGGTTGTGTCTCCCGTCCCCACGGCTTCGATAATTTTAAGAGCCCCAGAAACCTGTTGAGGATTAGAAGTAGCTTTAGATGTGAAATGAGTGTTAAGTATTAGTAATCGGGAGATTAGGGCCCCGGGGACAATGGGAGATAAACAACTGCAATTAAGGCAAATCTGCCAGAGTAAACAAAATTTAGCAGAAACAGATGCCCTAACCATTTTGGGGGATTGATTGGAGGGCACCGAGGAATCGATTTTTGTCTTGTTTACACTTCCAAACCCCTGTGATAAACCGGGAGGCTAAATATTTCATAGCGCCTGATTTTAGTTAATTTTTTTCCAGCTCCTCACAGTGGGTCTGCGCTCGTCTAACAGTGACCAGGCCTGAGTTTATTCTGCGTTCACAGGGAGCAGCTAATTGTCTATGAAGGGCCCCTGTGTTTAAATGGGCTTGACAGGAATTTAAATTTTGTTTCAATCAACCTCCGTGCTCGCAGCCTGCTCCAGTTTCTAATTTTTAAATTAAAGATGATTTTTGAAGCCGTGGCCGCCGCGGAGCAGGGATGCACAGCTTTATGGAGGCTGCAGCAGCAGAGCACGACGGGCACGGCCCCAAAATGCACCCTGTCCCATCAACCTGACTGCTCCTTCCTGCTCAGTGCGATGCTCTGCGATGCGGGCTGCTCGGCAAGGCCAGAGCACGAGGAGGGGAAGGGTCCAGCAGGAACACTGAAACACGGTCGTGGTGCTCCTTGTGCCGGATTCGAAGGGATTTCTCTTTTTCCCAAGCCAAGTGGTGATGGTGTGCTTCGTGCTCTCCGTGTTTTCCATAGGGCTCCATGCATCTGTCTGCTCGTGGCTCTGTAGCTGTGACAGTGCAGCTCGGTGCTGTCTGTGTGCTTCAGCATTCAGCACTGTTCCGTTTAATCTGTCGGCAAACGTTGGGGTGTTTCTTTGCACGGATGGTGTTCAGCCATGTGATGGGATGCAATCTTATGGTGTACTTCTAAAACCAACCTCATGGCATTTTCTACCCCAAGGTTGAAAACATTGAGGACGCTGTTTGAACTCTGTCCATCTCAGTAGTTTTCTCTGTTGGCAGAAACCATTTCCTCAAAGCTTGTAGGAAGCATCTGGTTTTTTTCCTTCCTTTCCTCCCTCTCTGGGAAATGTGTTGGAAGGAAATACTCCTTCCTCAATTCTCGGTGTTTGACTCTCTCTGGTTGGTGGTGTGCTTGCAGGGAGCCATGAGCAGGAGCACACTGCTCAGGAGGTATCTGCATCAACGTTTGAGTTCGGTTCAGGTGTGCATTCTTGGTCTGAATCTCCAGATCTTTCAGAGCTGCCAACCACACTTTCATTCCCATCACGGACAGCTCTCAAAGCTAACGAATCGAATTGATTTCAGATGAAACCAAAGCAGAGGATGTGCTCAAGGCACACACCTCATGCTCCGGCTGCAGACGGGTGCTGCGTCCGCACAGCAGACCAGAGCTGGTCAAAAGCAAAACCTCCTCCGTCCCCAAAACGCTGCACCAACCATTTCGCTCTGCAGATCTGCTTCTGCTGTTGACAGCTTGCTAATGTTGACATAGTCTATCAGCCTTGGGCCACTCTCTCTATTCCTCTTCCACAGCTCTTCTTAACCTCAGCAACACTTGCAGAAGCGCTCTCCAATTATATTTTGGTTGCCTTTTTTCTTTTTTAGGAGTCATCATGAAAAATACCTTTGCTGGGAGTGAGCTCGTTTTGTTAGCTGAGCACCACGAGCTGTGCCAAGCACCGCTATCGGCTCCACAGCAAATAGCAAAAAAGCAGAACTGCTGGGGGAAGAATGATCTACAGATGGGCGAATAGATTCCACTGTGCCACAGCCAAAACCAGAGCTCTATGTGAATTTTAGACCGGTATGCACCGCAGTGAGAGTATGGCACAAATCAGACCCACCCTGCACACAGCGTGCAGGAGCTGAGTTGCGTGCAGTCAGGTCTGTGCTACAGATGTCGGATGAGCTGCACTGGTTCTTGCTGACCTGAGCTGCAAAACAAATGCTCTCTTGACTCTGAGTCTGGGCACAGGGGTCAGATTTATGGGGACTGCCTGGAGGGCTGTGACCGATGCCCAGAGCCTCAGAGGAAGGTGGAAAAAAGAGCTTTAATCATCACGGAGGATGTGCGTTACTGTCTGAAAATGGAAATTCAGATGTGCTGCTGTGTGGGCAGCTCCTCTGTAGGTACAGGTTTTCAGGTTTAAGTTAAGCTGTTCTTCTTGGTCTCTCTGTGGTGCCTGATACGTTTTCTATCACTATCTTAAATATCATTGGAGGGATAAAACCATTAGAGTGCTAATCTAGACAGCCGTGGTTCTACCATTGACCTAGGCTAATCTGCCTTTGCAATTTCAAGAAGTATGTTTGACTCCTCTGAAAGTAACCTTAAATTGTAGTCTTGTAAGAATTCCAGAGCTGTATCCTTCACTCCTTCTCCTAATGAGGTTATGACCAAATGCTCATTATAATTGCTTTAGACTCCTTTTAATTTTCAAGCTTATTAATCATAAGAAGAGTTATTTAAAATTGCATAAATTAATCTTAGATTAAAAGCCCATCAAAGCCTCGAAACAATTAAGAATAAGTAGGATTTCCCTGGGGCAGCAAGTTTTATTTTAATAGTGTAGTCAGGTGGATATCAGAACATTGAAGTATGGTAGTGATTAATGTATGCAAAATTTAAATGAGAGTTTTTAAATGGCAAATCTAAATCACATATTGACCTAACTGTAGGCTTTAACTGCACTGTCTGTCATATATTTAAACTGTTTAGTAATCAGCATTTTAATTACAGTGTATGTTCGGGAGGCCATGCAACAAACAGAACTCACCACTCTGACACTTTCAGCAGGCTGAGGCTGTGCTGCGACTGCTCAGCATAAGGGATGAGGAAAGAGCTTCGAGGAGATAACAGTGCCTCATTTTGCTTACAGATGTTTCCTTGTCCCTGCTTCACCTGCGCCCATAAAACACCATGGACTGATGCAGCTGCTGACCCTCTTTGCTGCCCCTGTTGTTCTCACAGGCAGAAGCTGCAGGTGGTGTCCCTGCAGGGTGGGAGATGCGGAGCAAACTTCATCTTCTGGGTGCTTCTGTTTGGTGACCCTGGAGTCTCTCTGTCACCCCGAGCTCTGCAGACCTGAGGACCTGTGTCTTTGGCTCCCACTGTAGGGGATTTCAGTCTAACACCAGCTGAGAACAGGCTTATGGAAGTGCTGGGGTTTTCATCAGATGCAGTGAGAGGCCATCCTTGCCCTGAATAGTGGATGATTGGAATGAGGGGAGAGATCTGGGTTGGTAAATGCTTGGTACCACATCAAACATAGCCATGCAAGTACATAAGAAAAGCTAAACTTGCTGTCGTTTGGCACATGCAGTCCCATCACTGCATGAACAGCACAGGAGAGGCAAGGAGCTGTCATTTATGGGGAACTGTGTCTACTAAAGAAAGGGTTGACCTTGCTGGAGCTTTGGGAAACTGGGACGTGCTTTCTGGACTCCCAGCCACTGCTTTCCCAAGGACCCGTCCTGTTCCCTAAGGGGTCACCCATCATGGCCAGAACACGTGCTAACACTGCAGAAGTACAGCAAGGGGTGTAAGGGATGGATCACAAATAGTGTCTTACAGGGTCTTTCCACCCATGCACACATCCTGTGCCTCCACAGTGTGTTTGAAGCCCTCTGATTTTTTACCCTGCTCAAACCTTAGAGGTGAGCAGTGGAGGGAAGGTGGCTGCACAGAGCAGCCCAGGGAGGGCTCTGACACCACTGTGCCTGAGAATTAACAATATTCTGGGAGTCGACAGCAGAGTATTGGCCTGAGGATTCCTTGCTGCTATTCCTGGCTGTGGGAGCAGAAATCGGCCTCGTGGAGAGCTAGCACAGATAATTAGAGCAGCGTCTAGTTTGGCTTGTCCTTGGGGGCAGAAGCTCTAGATGTGAAATCCTGCTCTGCTGGAGGAAGTGGCAGAGCAATGACATCCTGCGTGTGCTGAGGACAGCAGAGGGGGGAACACAGGGCAGTGTGGGGTGCTTTGTGTTACTGGAGTGCTTTGTCTCTCCGTGTGTCCTGGGAAGGAGCTTCAGAGCTGAGGTTTGTGATGGTTATTTTGGAGGTCTGACTTGTGTTCCCGTTAAAAATGTGAATGAGCAGAATTTCCTCTTGATTACTTGCCCTCAGTTAACTACAAACAGCATACAAGCAGTGGTAGCAATGGGAGAACGAGCTGGGGTGATAACTGTGGTGCATTCGTTGCAGCAGAGTTCTTGTTTTCCAAACCTGCAGGGCTTGCACTCCTTCAGACAGCCAGGGATGAGTTGTTCCTTGGATTTAGCGGTGCACTGTGGCAGTCTGACCATCCCAGCTGCCTTGGGGGCAGAAGCAGTGCCATGTTTGGGTCGTGTTTAACAGTGCTTTGTCAGGGATGTGGGGATGGCAGGAGCAGAGATGTCCAGATTCCATTTTATTCTTAAAAGATGCCCCAGTTCTTGTGCTTTGTGCAGAAAAATCTCTGTGTTGAGGCATCCGATGCACCGCAGAGACACCCAGTGCTGCAAGGCAGTGCCATGCTGTTCCTAATATTGCCTAATAAACTGCTGCATTGTCTTCTCCCTCCCCCTTATAAAATGGCATCGGAGTCGCATGTTAAGCGGAGAGTGAGCTTCCCTTAAAGCAGCCTGTAGCCATCAGTAATATTTATTTTCTCTATTTGTTTTAAGCCTGTGAAGACTGTGGTTTCCTCCATACTGTCCTGATGGAGCCCTGACCAGCAAGCGTGCAGTGCCCCTAGCCCTAATGTGCCATTAATGATAGGTTAATGTACAGTATAATGTTTTTTGGACTATGGGTTCATTACACTTCTGAGTGCAAGGTCCTTCTGCAGAGCGCCCAAGGTCCCATTGCATTATATCATGCAATAAAAATACCCTTTTCATATCACACGCTAATAAACTGTATTTGAAATGCTGTCTAAGGGCACTGCCATCGTCTTGATAGTCCGTGTCTGCAACAGTTGGGATCTTTTTAGTATGGTTTTTTGTGTGTGTGTGTGATGCCCAATTCAGTTTTTTAAAGGAGATGCGTAATTTGTCGGCGCTTCTTTGTAATAAATGGGGCACAGTCCTTTCACTGCATAGTCCTTGGGGGGGGGGGTCCTTTAAAAGAGAGCGCTGGGAGGATTGTGCTGTGTGCTTTGTGCTTGGGAAGACCTCTGGGCTGGCTAGAGGGCCATGGTGGCGTGCCCATCCTGTGCCATCCAAACACGTCGTGTAGCAGAGGAGCCCCTCTGCAGGAGTGCGAAGTGTGGCTGAGACCACGGAACTTTTCCCCTTGAATAATGGCCATTTAATTGACTGGGCTAAATGATTGATGGTGCGTGGGCAATGGGTTGGAATTACCAGGGCTGTGTGCTCAGGGGGGCACTGCCCTTTTAATTTCATGTCAGATATTTAAATGCTTTCTCTCCCCCTCTGCGCGGCGCTTCCCTTGGAAAGAGTTAACCTGTCTGGTGGGACACTGCAGCGCAGGGAACGTAGCCTTTATCAAAGGAACGAGATGAGACAAGTTCATTTAAAAAGCCTGGTTTGTCATTGTTTATCTAATTTTCAGCGTTGACACACAAAATTAAGCGGGCTGACACTCACTGCAGCCCTGTCCTGCCTGACCTTTCCTGCTCCTCTGCTTCCCCTCTCACAGCAGTGGCTGCATGCCGTGCCAGACCCCAGCCGGGGGGGGGGGGGGGGTGGCATTCTGGGGGCTTTTCAGCGTGTTTCCTGCTGCCTGGGCCTCCTGGCTGTGCTGGTTGCCACGTGGGTTCAGTGCTGAGGGTTTATAGAATCATAGAATGGGTTGGGAGAGGGACCTCAAAGATCATCTCGTTCCAACCACCCTGATGCACGTGGGCACTTGTGCAAAGTATGGGGAGAAGGCTGAGCACAAGCAGAGCATGCCAATAAAAACGTGCCAATAATTTCAGGTTGGATATTAGGAAAAATGCATTCTCAGAAAGGGCAGTGCTGCACAGCACAGCTGCCCAGGGAGTGGTGGGTCCCCATCCCAGGGGTGCTCCGGAACCAAGGAGATGTGGCACTTGGGGACATGGTCAGTGGGGTTGGGTTGGGTTTGGTGGTCTCAGAGGTCTTTTCCAACCTTAGTGATTCTGTGATTCAATGAAACGTTGCTGCAAGTGGGCCTAAGGCAGGTCTGATGAGCTCATGCATTGTCCATAATTCTATACTGTTCTTTGTGTGCATTTGTTGCAGGTGTGATGCAGCAGCAAGGTGCTGCTGAGCGAGGCCGGGTATCAGGAGCAGTGCTGATTTGAGGCTGTGCATGGACCTGGTGCACCCTCCTAGTTCTCAGTGCCTGACCTGAGCACACTGGGGGCTGCCCACTGGCACTGTAGTCTGAGAAAATTCCTCTCTGGAGCAGTGGAAAACAAGAGAAATCCAAACTAGTTTCAAGTTAAACTTCTTTCTAGGAAGAAAAGTGTGTAAAACGTGGGGTTTTCCATGGCGTAACCCCAGAAAACAAAGCAGAGGCTGTGAGCAACATGGCTCACTGACATCTTAAACACCTCGTAGCCTGCATTCTTCCCCTGCATGTTAGAAGTAGCTGAACTGCATGGATATACCAGGCATGAGATGCCTTCCTCTGCAGGGAGTCTCTCCATCGTAAAGGAGATTCATGGGAGAAGCGGACTGTCTTTAATAGCTTTGTTTTAATTGCCCCAATGCATCTGCTCTTCCTTGTCTGTGGGCTCTGTTGTTTCTCCCGAGTTCTCACTGGTGTCCTTGGCTGCTTTTTTGTTTAAGAGGCCAGGCGGGTACCTCTAGGCCGTGTTGCTTAGAATAAGCCTTTACCTTACTGTGCACTTCTGCACCCACCATACCATGGTGCTGTGCAAAACACTCACACCGATTCTTTCAGCACTCAGTGAGGCAGCAGAAGCCATGTATTCCCTTTTTACCGTATGCTGGGGGAGATTCTGCAGCTTTGTGAAGGTCACGCTGGAAAGTGCATGGAATATCTGCAGGATCCTGTCCCTTGGGTGCAGGTTGTGCTCCTTCCAAATGGTTTCCTTGGGTAGAATTAAGGAATATTTCAAAGAACAGCAATATTTCACAATGCATTTGTTTACTAAACCCACAGGGCGTGTGCAGGTGGGGATAAAAAATAAGTTGTGGCCTTTCTGTAGCGTTGTTCCTGATGTTAGACATTCAAGACCAAAGCTAAAGATTTCTGATAGCCAGGTGTTGGGAGGGAAGAGACATTGTCCATATGCTCAGTGCCGCGAGCATCTGTGTACTCAAATGCATCATTTTAAGCTCATCCATCTTCTGCTGTAGCATCGAGCTGGCTGCTGCCATCGTCAGACTCTCAGATGGGCTGTGGTACCCCTGGGATGCTCCTCGGTGGCCATTTCCCAAGCAGAGCTCACGAGTGTCCACGTGGGTGCAAAATTCAGAGCTCTGACAAATGTGAAGTTGTTCTCTGCAGCCCAGAACGGCTGAAAGGAAGCGATTTGCTTCCCCAAAAAGAAATATAGAAAAGAAAAAAAAGATTGAGGACTGGGGAAAGAAAATATCCATTTCTGCAGCAGTTACAAAGAGCAAATTTAGAAAGATCGATCGCAGTGGCAGAGAGCGATGCTCAGTTCCAGAGGCCTGAGATAAAGATCGGGGCTTGTGGCTTGAGCCTGGTGGGAAGCACTGACAGTCTGAGCAGGGAGAGCGAGTTCCTGGAGCTGACTTCGCTTTGGGAAGCTCTTGTGTCTCCATGTTTGTTCTGTGCATCATTGTGGGAATGAGTTCCTGAAGTTGAAGGGAACAATTGGCTCCCAGCAATGACTGAGTTCACCTTCGTGTGTCTGTTAACAAAGTCTTGCCTCTGACTGTGTTATTTCTCCATTTGTACAGTGGAGGAGTCCCATTTGTACCACTGGGATGGCACAGAAGAGGTTGTGATGTGAGAATAGAGAAAGACCAAGTGACCGCCAGCCCTGCTTGTCCAGGGATTGCACAGAGCAATCCTGGTGTCCTTCTGCAAGGCAGTGAGCCCTGCAGCACCTCTGCTAACCCAGGCAGTTCTGGACCCCATAGAGCTGAGATGGATGAAGGATTTGGGCTGGGCTCTGCTGTGTGTGTGTGGAGGTCAGCCTGTCTTGTGCATTGCCCATTCCTTGTACTGCCTTTGCCCAAAGCCCATGGAAGGGCATCCCACAGATGCAGCCATCCCAGAGAGTCGAAGCATCTCGCGCTTCCTCCCTCCATCGTGTAGATGATGACGTATTTTATCCCTGCAGCTCCTCTGTTCTCTGGCCCTGGCCTGCAGAGTGTTTTATTGCTTTGAGCTGGCACTGCCAGGATTTATGGTGCTGTGTTCGCCCGGTGCTTCCTCATGGCTCCACTCTGTGCCATCCTGCTCTGCTGACCCCAGCATCCCAGGCACAGTGCGCCCAACGCCGCTGTGCCAGCACTGCATCACTGTCCCCGAGGGTCCCCACATCAACACTGGTTACTTTCAGGCGCTGTTTGCAAGAGCTGTGAAGTTTAGTGTTGCAAAAACCGAGCTGCTTTTGAGTGATTTGGAGGAGAGGTTTTCATCATCTGTGATGGTTTCTCCTGGCGATTGCTTTCTTTCAGCCATTTATGTAATTGCGGTACTTGGTTTCCTGTGGATTTTTATACTTCATTTGAGATTCATCCGAAGATGGCATGTTCCCATCTCTAGGAATGGGGCCAGATTGAGCTGCCTAAGCTGGCTGCTGAAACTGCACGCTGTATTCCTGTTCTGATTTTCTGAGGTGTCTCAGCCTGTAGCAGCCCTACAATTCCATGGGGCGGTGTGTTGTACAGCCATCCCTCTTTCCATCATACGTTAGTTCCCGCAGTGGCTTCTCATGAAGGCCTGTTGTGTCAAGTGATGGCTCCAGAGGCCACATGCCACTCACATCCTGCTGCAGCTGCAACGTAACACTTGGAGGGACGTGGCATTTTCTGTGTGATTCATACAACCCTAAGAGTGAGGGGTGCACACAGGGTAAGGTGTGGGGTTTGTACTGACTCAGGTCAAGGGTGCAAATATATGTGTACATGGCATTGTGTTCATGTGTGTGTGTGTTCATGGTGGCATGATTCAGGCTATGCCCCTATGCAGGAGAAGCATTTTGGAGTGTGATCCAGTTGGACAATTTCCTTTAGACAAAGGGTTGGATTGGATTACGTTGGGTTGGGTTACATTAGGTTGAGTTGAATTGGATTGGGTTAGGTTGGATGATGTTGGATTGGGTTGGCTTATGTTGGGTTATTTTGGGTTATGTTGGATTGGGTTGGGTTGGGTTATGTTGGGTTGGGTTGGGTTATGTTGGGTTGGGTTAGGTTGGGTTGTGTTGGATTGAGTTAGTTCAGGTTGGGTTGGGTTGGGTTGGATTGGGTTGGGTTGGGTTGGATTGAGTTAGTTCAGGTTGGGTTGGGTTGGGTTGTGTTGTGATGTTATGTTATGTTAGAGTCGCACAAAGGGGCTATTAAAGGGAGAAAATTAAGAGATTGTGGACCTTTACAAACATGTGGGTCAGTGACCTCAGTGAAGAGTTTGGAATCCTCCAGTCTCCTCTTTTCTATATAAATGATGAATAATATGCATCCGACTGAAAGTTCACTGATTGGAATCCCATTTTCATTGCAACCACAGGATTTTCCAGTGTATTTTTTCTAAAATGTGAATGAGATAAACTCTCTCAGGGAGAGCTGTGTGTGTTGGCTAACCCTTCCTGTCCCATTTGCAGGGCCACCCGTTCATCGTGCAGTACAACGACGGCCATGCAGAGGTGGTTTCCATGTGGGTGTGCAGGACGTTGGAGGAGCGGCGCTCGGCGCAGGGCGCACCGTGAGCTGCTGGGTCGTGGGACAGAGCTTTGGGCTCCCACCCATCAGGGTCATATTGTGCTAAAAAGCAACAAAATCTTTTGGGATGATTGTTGTTGCCTTCCTCCCTCCCGCGCAGACACGTTAAGGAATTCCCTTCACACATTTCTCTCGTTTAATGTCCTCAAATTAATCTTCAGTTAAACTGTACACAGCCTTAAAGCGAGTATTTTATATCTCTATTTTTTTGTTATTGAATGTATTATATATTTCATGGCTCCAGAGTATTTTTGAACTGTTAGTTTTGCTATTGTACGGCTGACCAGCAGGCTGTTCCGAGGGCTGGAGGAGGAGCTGTTGGCTGTCTGCGGAGTGTGGACATCCACAAAACATCTGTTTGAAATGGGTTTGGTATTTTTAAGGGAAAAAAAAAAAAAAAGGAAGATGAAGGAAGGGTGTGGAGTTGCTCATCCTGGGAAGAGGCAATCACCCCGCTGCAATACAAGCATTGCAGGGGCATTGGCCGTGGTGTCCTTGGATGGCAGGTGGTGTGCAGTGCTACTGCCATGCCAGGCTGCATCCCATCGCGGGGACAGAGCCTGTGCTGAGGGACAGTGCTGCGTGCCCTCAGGCTGTGCTTTCACTGATAGTCACAGTTAGTGGCTCATCTCCCCATGGCTGGGAGCACACAGCAGCCCCAGGCACGCAACAGCAGTGCCACTGATGTGGGGCACGGCGTGAGGAGGGGAGGGAGTGGGGTGGAACGCTGTGCCCAGGTGTCCCTGCCCCAAACCCCGTGTTCTCCATGGGCAGCGATGGGGCACAGCACTCACTGCCATCGTGCAGAGCTCCCAATGGAGCAGGAACACTTCCAGCATCTCCGCCGTGTGTTTGCTGTCCCTGCCATCCCTGTGTACGTTTGGCACACAATCAATCCGTATGTTAAGGCACTGCAAAGCAGAGGAGCAGAGGGCAGAAGGCACTGTGGGAGCTGAGGGTTTGCTCAGCAAACTGCACACCGCTGCGGCTTGGGCAGGGGGGGGGGGTGGGTGGGGGTTTCCTTTGCTCGTTTTTGCATTAGAAATAAACTTTTGCTATAAGAAAAGCTCAGGTAGTGTATTCTATACCAGCAGCTTTAAGAAGAAAAAAAAAAACAAAAACAGTGAAAAATTCCTCCCTAGTCCCTGCAAATCGTAAATATTCCTTTGGAAAAGACTTTGCTTCCTTCCTTGGAGGGATCATTCATCTTCTTTTGAAGTATAGGGGTTGCAGGCATGAACTTATAGACTAAAAGTTTATCTTAATTGCTCTGATGTCACCGCCTCCCCGGCAGATAACAGTGCAATGAATGAGTCGACAGGACCCCATACCTTCAGGTCCTTTTTCTAAAGTGAGACAAATTTCTTCCCTTGGAGCCGTGCGGACCGCGGGCAGCTCGCCTGTTTGTTTATCTCCTGCGGTTCGCATCGGCTTTCTCTGGCTAAAAAGTCTCTCCCTCGGGTTTAGGTAAGAAGTCGGTAGAAGCAAGGCTGTGCCTTGGGGGGGAGCGATGGCACCGGCTGGGGTCCGATTGTGATCGCTGCTCCCCGAAGCCCACCGCGGGGACGGGGTGCATCCAGGCTCCGTGCACAGGGGCCGGGGCTGCTCCTCCCTGCTGCAGCTTTCTGAAGCCGGAATCGGGGCGTTCCTTGGCCAGAAAGCTTGAAGAAAACGGAGCACCGTTACACCCTGCAGCCGCGTCCCGCTCAGCCGCAGCGCGGGGCGGTGCGTGGTGAGCAGCACCGGAGTGTGGATGAGCGCCCTGCGTGGATGTGGGCGCACGCAGGAGCTCCCAGGCTCTGCGACGAACCACCGTGCGGGTGTGAAGTCTGTGCAGGATTTGGAATGCGTTCAGCTTTCCTCTGCCCGTGACCTTTGCTCATCCCACGAGCCCGGGGCAGCACGGAACACCTTTAGTTTCTCGCGTCCCGTGCCCGCGTGCATCCCGCCGCCAGCTTTGCAAAGGCGAAGTGTCACTCTTTGTTTTCTCAGTAACAGCCTGAAAAGCTCCGTGTGTGTCTGTCTGTGTGTGTGTGTCTGTGTGTGTGTGTGTGTGTGTGTTTGTGCGCGGAGACATCTGGCAAAAAATAAAAGCAGAAAGTGGGAACTGCAGCAGGAGGCGGCTTGGAGGACTGCGCGGTCCCAACGTGTCCCTTGTACCGGACAGGGACAAACAGCGGCCACCGACCGCACAGCTCCATCGACACGTGGAGCAGCTCCGAGGGGCTCCGTGTGCTCCTCCGCCGTCCAGGAGCCGGCACTGACCCTGCGAGCAGCGCGGGGGCTCCGCGGTCCCGCCGGGAAGGTGGGACTGAGGGCTGCCAAGGGACGGGGCTGAGCGCAGGGAGCTCCCTCTGCCTCTCTGATGCACGGAGGTGGGACTGGGGGTGAAGCAAACCCCGGGAGCCGCCCCAGATCTTTGGGAGCTGCAAAGCAAGGCGCTCAGGATCCCACTTTTCTGAAAGGCGCTCAGAAGCTTCTGATGCTGTGCGGGGCTGTTTGCAGGCGGCTTGCCACAGCCACCCACATCCCTACAGCTAATTTCTGCCTGCTCCTCCTTGTCCTTCCACCCTACACAGCTCCCCCAGGAGCCAACCTGAACCCCAAACACCACAGCGCCCGTAGAGCAGCAGTGCTGCACCCCGGGACAGAGCGGTCCGGAATCCCAGCGGTTGTTTTGGGGGACCCCATCCTCCGCCTTCAGTGGGGACCCTCAGTCCGGGGCTGCGGCCCCCGCGAGGCACCAAGCAGCGGGATGGGCTGAGCCGAGCGCTGCTCGAGGTGCTGCAGTTCTGGGCTGCCCGGTGAGGGCTCTGGGGAAAAAAAAAAAAAAAAAAAAAAAAAAAGATAATTAAAAAAAAAAAGAAAAAAACAATAAATAAATAAATAAATAAAAACCACTCGATACGTTCAGATATTTTGGGCAGGCGGAAATAGAAAGAAGGGAAAAATAAAAAGCTCGAAGGTGCGCGCCGATCCCCGCCGAAAGCCGCAGTGCGCGGAGCTGCGCTGACCCGGAGCGGCGCTCCCTTCGGGGGGGGCACAGCCGGAACGCGCGGGGAACGGATGGATGGGCTCAGCTTTCCCCGCGCCCGCAGCTCTGCGGCTCCACCGAACCCCTCGTCCTGCGGGAAGGTCAAGGTTTGTCGGCCCGGGCGACGGATGGCGGGAGAAGAACAACTCGCGGTGGGAGCAAAGCTGCGGGTCGGGGTGCTGCAGGTTCGGCACGGCCCGGTTCGGTTCGGCTCGGGGACGAAGCGCCTCTAATTGCTGCCCCGGGTGTACGGCGCTGCTTTAACCCCATCGATAAACTGTGGGCATCGATCGTCAGCGCTGCGTTCCTCCGCAGCCCCCACAGCTCCTACACCGGGCCGGGCGGGATGGGGCTGAATTGGGCTGGGAGTAACGGGGGGGGAGAAAGGTGAGGGGTAATGGGGAGAGCAGGTGGAGGGGTGATGGGGGGATGAGAAGGGGGGAACGGAGTGGGGATGCATGGAGCTTGGGGAGCACAGAAGTGGCATTCGTGAGACACAGCCGGGGGGGCACACGGAGGCACCGGGAAAAGGGCCTCGGGGCTCTGTTCACCGCTCCGCGTGTCTCTGCGCACCCGCGGGCGCTCCGCACGTCGGGGCGGGGGCAGCGCTGCCGGCCCGCAGAGAGCCGCCGCCCGCTTCCTTTGTCAATGTCCAGTAATTAAAATGTCACCGTTTAATTTTCAGGCCTCTCGGAGCAATCTTTTCCTAATAAAGAGTGTGATCGAAGCGCTCCTTCTCCCCCCCCTCCCCCCCCGCTCCCCGCGAAGGGCCGCGGAAGGGGCCGTAAACGCAGAGCCGCTGCGGATCGATGGAGAGAAGCCCGGATTGATCGGCCTCTAAAATTAAATTTATTGGGGTCATGGTTTTATATGGTGCTGATACAACTGTTAAATGGGGAACATTCATTTCCAATAGGAGGCGTTTATTAAACTTCCACTGAATTAGACCGCCGTGATTTATGTGGCAATCTCGGCACAGCCCTCCAGGAGGGAAAGGGAGAGGCAGAGAGGGCCCTTCCGCGGCCGTCTCCGGGCGGTTATTTATTTATCCCCACCCCCACCCCCCCGTGCCACGGCTCCATAAGTTTTAACCGAAATTATCCGCCGGGCTCAGCCGGGAGCGGCACCGCCCGCGGGTCCCGTCGGGGCGCCCCGCACCGCCCCGCACCGCGCAGCCCCGGGGGTGGGGGGGGGTCGGGGGAGCCCCCCAAACGTCCCCGCTCCCGCGTGCGGCGATCGTTGAGCGTTAATTAGAAATTCATTACAATTAAAAGCCGCGCGCACACGCCTTAATTACATCTGATTTTTAATTCCGAATCCGTGTTTACACAGTAAGCGAGACGTACCTCCTGATTATCCCCAATACTCTTTATACTGTACTAATTATGTAAATTAAACCTAATTAACTGACAAAAACTGCAGTCAATTCAACTGTTCGAAGATAACGGAGGAGGCGAGGAGCGGAGGGGCCGCGGCCGTTCCGCGCTGTCGGAGCGGTGCGGTGCGGTGCTGCGGGTCGCGGGGACGGCGGAGGGGGACGCGGTGGAGGCGCGGATTTGAGCCCCTCGGAGCCCCCCGACGTGCGATCGCCCCGGTGCGGATGGGGCGTCGGGCTGCGGCCGGCGGTGGCACAGAGAAGCGGAGCGGCTCCGTGGGTACCGCGCGTGTTTGACCCCCAGCCGTGAGCCCACCCCGCAAACACGAAAATAAGCGGTGAGAAGATGTGGCAGCGCCGGAGGGTCTCACTCACTCCCGGCTGGAGGAGGAGCGGGGATAAATAACTAAAAAAAAAAAAAAAAAAAAAAAAGAGGGATAATTACCGGCTCGTGTTGCGGTCATTGCGGGAAGGCCGAGCCCGCAGCTCCCAACCTTTGGCTTTTCTCCCCGCCCCGCCCCGACGGGGCGTCCCGCACCCAAATTGCGGGGACCCGCAGCCGCCTTCGGGCTGTGCGGAGCGGCCTCACCGCGGGGACGCAGCGCCGGGATCGGCTCCGCGGCCGCGTTTCTCTCCGCACCGCATCCTCTCGGCAGCGGGATTATAAAATAATCATAAATAATAAACAATAATATCGAGAGATAAATATATATCTATAAAAGCGATAGCCGGGGGCGATCCGCGCCGTTATTAACTTCTGTTTGATCAGTGTAATTGCGCCGATCGCGGCCGGACATGATGATTAATTACAGTTTAATTAATGTGGCCGTGACCAACCCACCCAGGGCGGGGATGCGGAGCCGGGGGGGCCCTTCCACGCCGGCGGGACCGAAGGCCACCGGAGCGGTACCCCCATTCCTACGGCCTCCGGTCCCGCCGGCGTGGAGGGGACCCCCGGAGCGAACGAAAAACCGCGGCTGTCGCCCCCCCTCCGCCTCCTCCCGGCGATTTCGTTACCGCCCTTCTGTCCCCCATCCGCGCATCCTCACCCCCCGGGCGGAGCTCTCATCCCGGCTACGGAGGAAGGGAGAAACGGCGGTGAGAAGGAAGGGGAAGATTCGTTGGGGCCCTAGAGGTGACCCCTCCGGGGAGGAGGGTTTTCGTTGCATCCCGCTCCCACCGGTACGTTACAACGAACCCCGGGGGGCGGCGCGGGCCGAAACGCGGAGGGACGCGGGGAAATGCGCGGAGAGGAGAAGAGATGCGCGGAGGGGAGAAGAGATGCGCGGAGAGCTGCGGATCCCCGCTCTTACCTCGGGCAGACCCGGGCGGGTCCCCGCTCGCTGGCGGCCCCCCGAGCCCCCCCGCCCCGCTCCGCTGTGCCTTAAAGCCGCGCCGTGATTGAGCGGAGCGCATCGGTGATTGACGGCCGCGGGGTCCCGGAGGCAGTTAATGTAAATATGCTGGTGCTAAGTGGGTGTGTCTTCCCGTTATTTTAGCTGTCACCGGATCAATGTGCGGCGGCTCCAAGTACGGATCCGGATCCTCCCTCGGCGGCGCGGTTGCCCACTCGCTCTTGTTGCATCGCGCCCGGGCGGACACGGAGGAAGCGGCCGCCCCGCAGCACCGCTGAACGCCCGCACCGCACCGCACCGCGGGGAGGAGGGGGCCGGGGGGGCCCGCACTGCGCCCGGCGGCGGATGAGCGGCCCCGGGGCGGCGGATGAGCGGCGGCCCTTAACCCCGAGGAGCGCGGGCCGCTCGCACGTCCATCCCGGCTCCGCGCCGCGGTAAGTGATGGCGGTGCGGGGCGGCGCGGGGCGGCGCGGGGGAGCGATTTGGGGAGCGGTTCCCCCGTTCTTTCGTGAGCCGAGCGCGGAAGCCGCTTACAACCCTCCTCGCTAAGCCAATTTGCCTCGCTCGCTTCCCTGCTGCTACGTGCGGCGGGGGCTGCCCGCCCCGGCCCCTATAATCCCCCTCCCCGCCCCTAATCGCCTCCCGGGGACGCTGGGCTGCAGGGCCCCGGCTCCAAGTTTCGGCCCGGCCGGAGCCGCTCCGCGCTCCCTTCGGTGCGGTGCGTTGGGGTATGGCACAAAGAGACCGGTGTCCCCCCCGTCCCCCTCCCGTCCCCCTCCCCATCTCCGTCCCTGTTCCCGTCCTCGTCCCCACCCTGATCGCCATCCCCATCCCATCTCCGGTTCGGACGCCCTTGGCCGCAGCTGCGGAGCGGCGGTGCGGTGCGGGGCTGCGCGGAGCCCTCCGGGGCCGCAGCCGGGAACGGCCCCGCTGCTGCGCCCGGTGCTGAGGGCCGGGGAGCGGGGGGAGGACCGGAGGGGCCCCCGGAGCTCTCCTCACCGACGCCTTTCGCCGCTATTTTGTTTTGCAGGGGCGTTTTCGGGGGGAATGGAGGCGATCGGCAGTCAGCTGGGAAACGGGAGAGATGCAAGCTCCTCCCCAAATTCAAAGCAAGAGCTGCAGCCGTACCAGGGCTCCAATACCCTGAAGCCCAACCAAGTGGGTGAGACCTCTCTGTACGGAGTGCCCATCGTGTCCCTGGTCATCGACGGGCAGGAGCGGCTGTGCCTGGCGCAGATCTCCAACACTCTGCTCAAGAACTACAGCTACAATGAGATCCACAACCGGCGCGTGGCCCTGGGCATCACCTGCGTGCAGTGCACGCCCGTGCAGCTGGAGATCCTGCGGCGGGCCGGGGCCATGCCCATCTCGTCGCGCCGCTGCGGCATGATCACCAAGCGGGAGGCCGAGCGGCTCTGCAAGTCCTTCCTGGGCGAGCACAAGCCGCCCAAGCTGCCCGAGAACTTCGCCTTCGACGTGGTGCACGAGTGCGCCTGGGGCTCGCGGGGCAGCTTCATCCCCGCCCGCTACAACAGCTCCCGCGCCAAGTGCATCAAGTGCAGCTACTGCAGCATGTACTTCTCCCCCAACAAGTTCATCTTCCACTCGCACCGCACCCCGGACTCCAAATACACGCAGCCCGACGCCGCCAACTTCAACTCGTGGCGCCGCCACCTCAAGCTCAGCGACAAGACGGCCACCGAGGAGCTGTCGCACGCCTGGGAGGATGTCAAGGCCATGTTCAACGGCGGCACCCGCAAGCGGACCTTCTCCCTGCAGGGCGCGGCCGGGGGCGGTCCCGGGGGGGGCTCTCCCGCCGCCAAGGCCCCGCTGCACCCCCCGCCGCCCGCCGGCCCCGAGCTGCCCCCCGCGCACAAGAGCCTCCGCTGCGGCGGGCAGGAGGCGCCGGGGGAGCGGGGAGCGCTGGGGCTGCCGACGGGGCACGGCGGGGCGGCGGGGGGGCACGGCGGGGCCGGAGCTGTGCGGAGCTACCCGGTGATCCCGGTGCCCAGCAAAGGCTTCGGGATGCTGCAGAAGCTGCCGCCGCCGCTCTTCCCGCATCCTTACGGCTTCCCGGCCGCCGCTTTCGGACTCTGCCCCAAGAAGCAGGAGGACGCGCTGGGCGGGGCGGGGGGCGGCGAGGCGGGGAAAGGCGGCGCGCTGCCGTCGGGGATGTTCTGGGGACCCCCGCACCCGCACCCCCCGCAGCCGGCCCAGCCGCCCCACCAGCCCGGCGCCGCCAAGGACGCGGCCGTGTACCCCTCGTTCCCCATGTTCTGGCCGGCGGCCGGCAGCCTCCCCGTGCCGCCCTACCCGGCGCAGAGCCAGGCCAAAGCGGCGGCCACGGCCGTGGTTGTGGCGGCGGCGGCGGCGGCTGCGGCGGCGGCAGCGGAGCCGTCGGGGCGGCACGGCGAGCTGGAGGGCTCCGAGCCGTCGGGCAGCGGGCGGAGCAGCGCGACGCCCCAGGAAGGCTCCGGGGCGGACGGAGAGCGCTGTCCCAGCGCGCTGTCCAGGGCGGCCGGCGAAGAGGAGCGCTCCGGCGACGAGGCCCTGCTGGGCCCGCTGCCCCTGCCCAGGAAGGGCAGTTACCTGTCCGCCTTCCGCCCGGTGGTGAAGGACACCGAGAGCATCGCCAAGCTCTACGGCACCCGCGAGGCGTACGGCGGGGCGGCGGCCCGAGCGCCCGGCTACCTCTCGCCGGACTTTCTCAGCGAGGGCAGCTCCAGCTACCGCTCGCTGTCCCCCGGGGGGGACACGGCCGAGGAGCCCGAGGTGGACGTGGAGTCCAACCGCTTCCCCGAGGACGACGAGGAGGAGACCGCCGCTCCCGCGGAGGAGCGAGAGCCGCCGCCGCCCCGACTGCTGCCCGCGCCCGAGGAGCCGCTCCCCGCGGCGGAGGGGCCGGACGAGAAAGGGGGCGAGGGGGCGGCGGAGGAGGGGACCCGGGGCCCCGACGGCAGCCCCGAGCGGAACACCAACGGCGGCGCCTACGAGGTGCGGGGCCGGGGCCGGGGGGCACCTCGGGGTCGGCCCCGCGCCCTGACCCGCTGTTTTGTAGGTGTACGCGCCGGAGCGGGGGGAGCACCTGCAGCCTCTGAAAGCCGCCGCGTCCCTGGGAACCGCCTTCCTCTGCACCCCTGAAGCGAAGGGTAAATCGCACCGCGGGGGCGAGGGGGGGATCGGGCACAGCACGGACCCGACGGGGGCCTCCGGAGCGCCACTTTCGTTCGGCGGCTTTCGGGAGAAAAAAAAGACAGCGAACGGATTTTGGAGAGGGGACGGGCCGAGGAGCACGCAGGACCTGGGGATGCCACCAGAGCGGCCGTCGGGAAGGCTCGGGGCGGGGGGGGGGAGGGGGCCGCCCGATGGGGCAAAGCTGCCAGCAAGCTACTTTCCAACGGCAAAGCGATTAGGATGTCCTCTAAGAAGGTTTTAACGAGGGCTTTGTCCTTAATTATGTAATTAAGGATATATCAGGACCATACTTTCATTGCTTACGGTTGAAAATCGGTTTATTAACTTTAAGAGCAAGATAAAGAAGACAATCACTCGACAGCAGAGGATTTAGAGACCAGAAAATCCTATCAGGACCAAAGGAGCGTCTCGCATCCCAGCCCTGTAAATACTGACAGAGGTAAGTCCTCACCGCGGGGCGCTGCGCGGCCGCCCAACACCCTTCCACCCCCCCCCCGCTTCCCCCGACGGCGCGGACGGAGCTCCGCGCCCCTTTCCGAAATGAAAACAACAATAATAAACCAACGCAGGAGAAGAGCTCGGCATGGAGGTGGCGGGGACGCAGTTGGTGGAAAAGGACATCGAGAACTTGGCCCGAGGTGAGAGGGGGCGGCCCCACGGGGCGGAGGGGGCGGCCGCTGCGGGACCCGACGGGAGGGGAACCCCCCGACCCCCAGGCCCCCCATCGCGGCTCGAGGTCTTTGTGCTTTCCGCAGGAGTGATTAACTCCTGTGATTAATGCAATGTAATGCGATTAGCGCCGCGCTGAGCCGCTCCATATGGAAAAGCTCGCGCTCCCCCCAAAACCTCGCCGCGTGTTTTTCAACAGACGAACTGCAAAAACTCGTCCTGGAGCAAATGGAGCTGAGGAAGAAATTGGAGAGGGACTTCCAGAGCCTGAAAGGTACCGGGGGAGCCCCTCCTTGCGGCCGGGGCCGGGCGGGGCGGCACTGACCGCGCTGTGCCCGCAGATAACTTCCAGGACCAGATGAAGAGGGAGCTGGCGTACCGCGAGGAGATGGTGCAGCAGCTGCAGATCGTCCGAGGTGCGGCCCGGCCGCGTCCCGTCGCGATTCTTTCTTTCCTGTTTCGTTTCATTTAATTGTTTCGGGTTTGTTTTTTTTTTTTTTCCCCATGCCTTTTATTGGTCTTATTATTATTTTTTGAATATTTCATTAGTTTTATTTCTTTGTATTTCTTTGATTCTTTTTATTCTTTTATTCTTTGTATTCTCTCAATCTTTTCCTTCTTTTATTTTTATGATCACGTTTTATTATTTCCTTGCGTTATTTCATTGTACTTTTACACCCGAGCCACCCACGGGCGCTGCGCCTTCTCCCCCCGCACCCCCCTCGTTAGGTCCTCGGCCGAGGAGTGACATTCCTCGCTAATTCCTCTTTCCCTTTACCCGCTCCCTTCGACGGGCGGCCGCTCCCGGATCCCCCCGGCTCATTTTGATGCTCTTCTCCCCGCTCCAGACACGCTGTGCAACGAGCTGGACCAGGAGAGGAAAGCGCGCTACGCCATCCAACAGAAACTGAAAGGTACGGAGGCAGGAGGGGGGCTTCAGCCGTCCAACGCGTGTTCAGAACCCCCCCACCCCCCTTCCTCCGTCGGTGGGGCCGGGGCTGACGGCGACGTCGCTTTGCAGAGGCCCACGACGCGCTGCACCACTTCTCCTGCAAGATGCTGACCCCGCGGCACTGCACGGGGAATTGCTCCTTCAAACCGCCGCTGCTGCCCCAGTGACCCCCCCGGACCCTCTCCATTCCCCCCCCCGAAGCCATGCGCCCCGCGGCGCGCCGCAGCCCAGGGCAGAGCCCACGCAAAGCCATTTCCACGAGGAGCCACGTGTACATAAGGGGACTCGGAGCTCGGCCCTCTCGGACTGGCAATAGGGCGGGACCCCCCCGGGCCCCCCACCCCGCTCCGCGTCCTCCCCCCCCTCCCTGTGTGTCCGCTTCTTCCGCCCTCGTCCAGACTGGAAACAAACGTGGCTATGTGCAATGGATATAAATGTACTGTGATTCTCTTGGTACAGTATTTGTTGGATTTTTATTTATTTATGATGTATATTTATTTCCCCCCTCCCCCCATCCTCCCTCGGGCCCCCTCCTGCCTCAACCCCCCCCTACACCCTCCCGTACATTTCTGGATGTGACAGCACTTTAACGGGCGGTTCGCGACTCCGGGGGGGCACCACCTCTGTACGGGATTTTGGTTCTTTAATAAAAGCCGACTTTAAGCACCGCCTGCTCCGTGCGGGGGGGTTTGGGAGGGGTTGATCGCTGCAGGCCGCCCCCTCGGGGCGCACAGCCCGAGGCGCCTTCGCTGCAGCCGCCCGCACCCCACGCAGTTCCCCGCTCCCTTCTCCTCCCCCGCACCGCAGCCGGGAGCTCATTAATGCCCATTTATATGCTCGTTTCACACATGAAAGTATCACATTAATGAGCTCCGGGAGCGGGCTGGGAGGGAGTTTGCGCACCTTATAGCCCGAAATTCCCGCTTTCATCCCCAGCGCCGCATCTCTGCGGGACACCCGACGGCAGCGCTCCGGGGGCGGCCCGGGGGGGGCTGCGCGGCTGGGGCGGGGCGAGGCGAGAGCATTTGGGACGGAGCTGCACCTCGGACAGAGGGCTCTCCGGGCTGCGGGTACAGCGCTGGGCCCGGGAGATGCTCCGACGGCCCGGGGGAAGCTGCGTAATGCCCGTCCCGGCGGGGCGCGCACCCCCGAGCGCGGAGCGGCCGCGCTCAGCCGCCGGCACTCGTTCGTGAGAGAAGCGGAGCAGTTCTGCGGCCTCGGCCGCCACCGCGTGGGAGCAGCCGGAGGTGCAGCTCCTTCCCCCCCCCCCCCCCTCCCCAAACCCGTCGGGGTAGCGCAGCCCGAACCCCGCACGGCTCCAGGTGGTGCCTCACCACGAGGTTGGGCTCAGTTGTGCGGGGTGGGCAGCGGGAGCGGATCGCCAGCACCTGGGGGGGGGGGGGGGGAGAAAGGGACGTATAAACGGGCACTGCCCCTACCCCTGGATTCCCCTCGGTTCTTGGAGCTTTGCTTTTGCTCTGAGGAGCAGTCTTGTGGTTCCTTTAGGGACATCGGTTGAGTTGCAGTGCGTGACCTTGCTGGCATCTCACCTGGATGCAGGTGAGCCCATTGGGGAGGGGTTTTCCTGTTTGGGCACGGAAAGGGTGCAGAGATTGGAGGAGCTTTGAAAGCTTTGATAAGAAGTTAGAATGGGGCTTTGCAGGCTGAGAGGCTGTCAGCTCGTGGGGGTTGTAGTTGGGACTCTGCAGACTGCAGCATCTTGCACTGCCCGCTTTCTTTTGCAGCTCTCAGGTTGGGTTGCTGTGGGTCCCTTGAGATGTGGCACGAAGTGACCCTATGGAGGAACCTGACCTGTCCCTGGGGAGAAGCACAAGGCAGTGCTGGCAGCACTCTGAGCAGTGCCATCAAACCCCAAGGAGCTCCTGCAACCCAGAGGGGACCCCACTGCCATCCCATCACCACGCCCACCCCTCCCAGTCTCTCTCTCCATAGCAGGCTGCTTGGACCGTGCCACTGCTCACCTGCCCCGCACGTCTCCCAGCAGCGTGGGTGCAAAACCCACTCCTTGTCTTGTATTAATATTTTCACACTACTTAGCTCTCATTAAAATGTACTTTGCTGAATTTAATATGCGACATCAAATGACACAACGTATTAAGTGCTTAATATACTAGAAATTATGAAACTATTATAGTCTAAGTAATATGAAATAATTAGAGTGAATTAAACTTCAGCAGCACAATGAGGGAGAGGCTTCAAATTTTTATTATTTTTTTTTTCAGTCTTAAAATAGTTGAAAGCAGTAATAGCCCACGAAAATAAACAGGCAGAGTTAGGATTTTTAAATAATTAAAGCAGGAAAAAGCCTGGAGTGCCTGTACTTGAGCCTGTGATGAATTCGAACTGGGGGAAGCAGAAGGTCTGTGTGCTGCAGCTGATGGAGTCGTTCTTTCAGGCCAGTGGCAGAGCAGCTCCGAGGAGCTGAGCAGCAGACCTCCAGCCTGGCCAATGCTTCTCCCCATATGCTGCTCCCTCTTGCACTGAGGGCTGCATGCAGACCTTGTTTGGGGGTGGTGACAGTGCAGTGTCTGCTCTGGGCTTTGTTGCTGTGTCACCTCTGGGTTGGAAGATGTTTTGCAAAGCTGCTTTTGGAGGGGATGCAAATATCAGACACCCCCAAAACATCTCAAAATGGCAGCGGCTGGTTGGAGCTCAGCTGCTGGTCCTGAGATGTGCTCCAAGCTGTTGTGCTGAAGTTGGATGTAATGGCATGTGCAATGTGCAGCCCCTGAGTGTGCAGCGGGGTTGGCTCTGTAAAATGCCAGGAGATGGTGTTCCCCCCATGCCCAGATGGGCTTCAGTTGTGCAACTCTTATGGGAACTCCCAAATTACCCTACCCTTGAGGATGCAGTCTGAGGCACAGACATGCCTGGTCCATGCTGAAGTTTGGGATTTTAGGTCTGGAAAGCAATTGGGAATCTGGGGCTCACCCTCCTGTGTCCTCTGATCTCACAGCTCTGAGCAGAGGGAGCTGATGGAGTTGGAAGAGCGTATAACTTAAAATAGTGATGTCAGGTGAGGGTGGGTCACCGACCCTGTGCTGGGGGCTCATCAGTGGCACTGTTACAGATAGTTTAAGATGCTCTGTCATAATGCAAGGACAGGCTCTGCTTTTGCAAACATCTTGGGCATCATCAGATTGATGGAGTGGTCTGAGAAGCAGTGCTGCTCTCTAACTCAAGTTAGAAGTGAGGAAATGCTCCTTGAGCACTATTTAGATTCCAGCAACAAGCAAAAGATAGGTTGGCTTGGAAAGTCACAGCGTTATGTACCCACAGTTCACCAGTAAGGGTCTAAAAAGTATCCACTTGTATTTTATATGGCTCTTGTTTTTTTGGCTTCTACTTGCTGTTGGTGATAAAGGAGGAAAAATAATCACCTCTTCTGTCTGTTGGGTCACAGCTGTGTTTGGCTGCGAGGGAGAGGTGTGTGAGATCCACAGGACAAGCTACAGAGATCCTTGGGTTGGGGGGGCCCCAAAATTTGCCTGGCTCAAGGGCCTGCTGTGGACTCCTTCCTCTCTGTGCATCCCACGTGGTATGGGCAGCAGCAGTGAGATGGCCCATCCCTTTCTTTGCACCTCCATAGCCTTTTTTTGGGGAAAAATCCCTGAAATCTGATTGCTGCCTGGCTGGAGGCCCTGCTGCCCTCAGCCTGAGTGTTTGGGTTATTGGTGCAGTGCAATGTGTGGCTGCTCTCCTTGGGGTTCATTCTGGTGGGTCAGGGAAGGAGCTGCAGGTGAGCAGCTGCAGTGCCTGCATGCAATCAGCTCTGGCTTTAATTAGGCTGACGGAGGTCTGGGTGCTAAGGAGGCTTTCTGTATGACATGGCTGAGAGGATGGTGTGCAGTTGCATAACTCCCACATTTATGCTCATGTGGCTAAGTGAACACTGCAGCTTTCTCCCCATCGTTCTCTCCCCCTTTACTATCATCTTTTTATGCTCAAAACTCCTTCCTTTCATCTCCTCCCAGCTCCTGACGAAGCTGTGGCCCCGACTCTGCATGCACGTGAGCTCTCCTCCCAAATATTTTGCACCTGGTGCCACCGGCCCCACTTCAAAGCAGGGCTCTCACTGGGGCCCTATGAGCTGGGCACGCACATCCAGCGGTGGAATTTGACACTAACAAATGAACTCTCATTATTTTCCTGTGGAACTGAGCCACTGTTGCCACCGTGCGGGCGTTTGGCAGAGAGATGCTCCTCAGCCTCAGCGCTGGGGCAGCAGTGATGACCCTGCAGTCTGACTGCCTACAGCCGCCCCTCTGCCATTGCTATGAATCAGTGCTAATTGCTACCAGTGAGCAATGGGCTGTGCCACCGCAGCTCCTGCACCCGAGGAGTAAGGAGAGGAAGGAGTGCTTTCTGGGAATCCTTTGCTTCTGCTGCCCTGGCTCTGGAAGCAGGCAGCCTTCAGCTGCTGGGGCTGTTAATGTCACCTTTCCCAAGTGCTACGCTTGCAAAGCAACCTGCCAAGTATAGCACGTCTTAATTTGCTCCTTTCCCATGCATTCCTGGGTTTACAGCTTGGTTTCGTCTGGCTGCTGCTTGCTGGGAGGGGTGAAGCCCCTCCGGAGGGCTGCTCTGAGCCTTGTGGGTTCCTATGCTGCTCCCTGAAAAGCATCACCTAAACAGAGGTTCAGGTTTGATTGGGCAGAAATTGATCTCCTGGCATTAGTTATCTATGCAATGATTGCACCCAGCAGGCTTCTGTCCCAGCACCCATACAATGTTCTGTATTCTCTTTAAATGCTTTTTAGGTAATGCGGATTTGGCACCGCAGTAATAATGTGTAAAATGAAGAAAAAAAGAAACAGCTTAGGAAAAAATGCATTTTCAGTGATGCCCGTGCTGGGCTGAAAAGTACATTTGCAGTCGCTTGCCATCTGCAGCAACTTGTCCAAAGCAAACATTACCCGTCGGGCCAGGTCTGGCTGCGTAATTGCCATAAACCATCACGAGGGCATCCAGAATAGCACAGCCCTGGAACGACTTCGAGGATTAGGTCCTACTCCCTTGAAAAATAAACCTTGGCAAAAGCTCAGCTGTCCCTAATAAAAATTCCATTTTCACAGCTCTAATCAAGTTTTCCAGAGCCGCAGTCCAAATTAGGATCTGCGTGCAGAATATCCGACCCAGGAGAACGGGATGGAGCTTTGCATGGGAAGCAGTGCCAGGCTGGAAATTTCCAAAGCGCTCAACAGTTCACCTGCACTGCAGCACAGACCACATCCCCTCCATGCACGGCTCTGCCAGCCCTGAGCTCCTGCTTGCAGGTGGATGGGTCGCACTCAGTGCAGGGAGAGTGTTGTAAGGCAGCTTTATAATCACTGAAATTGCTTTCTACCATTATTTCCGCTCCTGGATCCAACTGTCCATCAGCAGCTTTCAGTGCAAATGTATTTTTCAATGCCTGTCTTGCAGTGTTTTGCAAACAATGGATCCATTATTGTCTTGAGTTCAAATGGCCTGGTTATACGTAACCATGGCCATCCATATAACCTCCTTGTTCTGGTGAGCAGTGCAGAGGATGCAAACAATGTATGCTGTTCTGAGAGCAAGTGCAGAAGTGATCCATGCTGCACAGGTCACAATGGAGCTTGGCCAGTAAGTGGCTGTATAGTTGTAGGAGAAGGGAGGAAAACCCAACCACAGCCCATCTTTGTGGCTGAGCTGAAAGATGGATGGGAAAACTCAGGGCAAGATCACCACTGAAGTGCTCACGTGGGCTCCTGATTGTGGAAACATGCTGAATATGTGATACAATGTGAAGTTACGTAAGACCTTTTATGAAATTCTTGGTGATAAAACAATGCATAAAAAGAACAGATGTGGCAAATTGCAGCCACGGTCTGATCCCTTTCTGTAGTTGGGTTTAGTGAAAACAATGGAGTTGATTTAAATTCATTCTTTCATTTTATTTCTTCAAAGTGTCCACAGGCAGAGAAGTATTTGAAAGAAAAGCAAAAAAGCTGCAAGTGCAAATGGGGTCTTGTATGGAGAGCTGTGAGCTCCAGTGAGGGGTGAGGGAAATGGGGGGCCCAGCTTTGCCTGTGGGGCTTCTGCTGCTGTGTGGGACACGACCCTGAGCTGTGTCCCTGGTGGCAGAGCAGCTCAGTGAGTCTGAGCTTGCCTGGGTCTCCATATTTTCAGGAATGGATGGTCCCTCACCGAGCTGCTGTTTGTGTAAGGCCCTGAAGCAGCAGCACAAGGCAAAGCTTGGTGTCCCCACAGCACCAGAGCTGAGTGGAGCCCAGCTCCTGGCCTCCAACCTATTGCTAGCCCTGTGGGTTTCCCAAAAGGTCCCAGGCTGTGGGGCTGCACAGCCGATAAGGGGCTGCAGTCTCTAATCAGAGCTGCATCTGCGTGCACTGTGGCTCCTGATAAGAGCAGCACGCTCAAAAGATGGACTCCTGTTTGTTGTGGTATGCAGTGCCCTGAATACGGGCAAGCTGCTGCTCCAGCCCCTAAAACCAGACCCAGAGCTTTTAACATCAAAGCAATGCGCCGTTGGTGCTGGACAAGCAAGAAGGCAATGGTTGTGGCTGGGGGTTGGTTGATATATATGTATTTTAATCCTCTTTCTGGCTATCAGCACTGTATATAGATGGCTTTCTACATCAGCTCATGTTCTGGCTCCATTGAGACAACAGCTCCATAATAACCGTGCTTCATGAAACCCAGCCCCAGCTCTGCTACAGGGTGGCCCAGGAGCATGGCTGGCTGAGATGTGCCATTAGCTCTTGGTATTGTCTGAAGAATTTTTGTTCTTGGGTGGAAGAAAACAGGATGTTTTGAATGAAAATAGTAAAAAATAATAATAATAATAATAATAAAAGGTATTAACAGCTGATTTTTTTTTAATAGATAAAAGGCCTTCCAGCTAAAGGCTTCTGGCTTAAAAAAAGGAAATTTCAACGGAAAGAAGGAAGTGACTGTTTTGAAAGAGTTCGGGTGGAGACACCAAACTGAAAGGATCTTGTGCAACTCTGCTTTTTAGGTCTAATCCATCCATTTATTCCTTACCATAGGGAAATCACTGAGGAATGCTAGGAAAAAGACAGATCTCTGGTCTGGCTGGAAGCACGCAGCACCTTGCAGGGTGAGATGCTGATATTTGTCCCTGGTTTTGAGCTCCGTCTGTTCTCCTCCCCTCCTCTCTGCTGCCGTAGTGGGACAGCTGGGGGCTCTGATAAGGGGTGGGGAGATGAGGGGTTCTTTGCCACCCCTCCCTGCCCTGTGGCTTCTGCATTCTGAGGCTCAGCTCTCAGAACCACATGAGCTCTACTTAATGTATGGGGAAGTGGCTCTCACACAGAATGGGTCTCATGCACCCCTGTCTGTGGGGGACATTTAAGTACAAACATTTGGGGGGAAATGATATGGGGAAAGGAATTAAAGAGTACTTAGGAAAGAGCAGGTTCCCTTCAAGCAGCATCCATTGTGCCTCTCAAGAAGACACCCTTAGAGCTGTGGAACAGCTTTACCTTGAGTAAAACCCATTTTATTGATGTGACAGTGGGCACAGGCACACCCTGAGGGAGACAGGTAGGAATGTGGCTCCGGCACTGCTCTCAGTGGAAAACAAAAGGGTTTCTGTGACAGTCTGGAGCAAGTGCCAGCCAAAGGGCATGGGCTCCTTTCATCCTGTGTTCAGCTGCAGAATGTTAGCAGCAAGTTTCATACCGACCATCGGCAGCTTTCTGCACCCTGCTTCATCAGGTGGGCTGATTGCAACATGGGGATGTGCTGCAGCAAACGGAGAAAACTAACTTTTGCCTTAACGCTGGTTGTTTCTCAGCAGTGCCTCTCATGCATGGCCACAACATGGCGTTCTATTGCAGTCTGTCTGTACCAGGGCAGAGGGAGCAGAGCACGAGGAAGCTGTGGTGGGACTCTGAGCTTTGTGGCTTGCGCAGTTCTAATGCAATGTGTGCTGCCTTTGTCACAGGGCTGCTGGTGCTGTGTATCTGGCTGGTTTGGGTTGTTCCTACTTGGAGTGCTTTGGTGTCAGTGGAGCTGCATGGGATAAGTTACGACGTCAAAACACAGCGATGCTGTCACATAACTATCTCCCATTCTGGGGTCAAGGTTCTGCTCTATAGCCTGGAAACCCATTAGTCCATCAGAAAGCATATGGCCGAGAATGGACAAAAAATCTTGTGTCTGGGTCAGAGCTGTAGACAAAAGGCTCTTTGTGTTGGGGGCTGACAATGACAAATAAAGAGGAACCTGTTGATCTAAAAGAGAAATTGAGGATTATGAAAAGATCACATGGTGAGAAAAAGGCCTTGGCTGCTTGTCAATCCTGCCTGTCATTAAAATGCAGTTTGTCCGTAGAAATCCTGCCTCCTGCACAGCCTGTTTTTCTGTCCTATAGGCACTGCTACCTGTGTCTGAGCGTGCTGGCTCAGGAGCACGCAGCAGGAGCGATTCTCTTAACTGATCCTTTGCTGTGTGTTGGGTGTTGTGCAAAATAATTAGTTCTTATAGACTCTTCTGGCAGTGTCAGAAACAGTAAATGCTGAAAAGGTGTCTACCCCACCATGCTATATAGACACACACATGCACAAACACAACACACACCAACTATCTGGGGAACCAACCCCAGATAATTCAGCAGAGTTATTGGAGGTAAACCAAGAGCTATGCCTAATGCTAATAATAAGCATATTTCCCAAAGGTAACATTTGATTTCTATCCAGACCTGGACATATTTGAAGCTTTGCCTGCAAGTCGTTGTGTAGCAGATTAACTGGGACAATACAATCTGTGAATAACTGTGAAGCCTTCAGCCAGCTCTGAAGGAACAGCAGTAGAGCCTGGACGAGGCTGAGCTGCAGAATGCTTCACACATAATGTGTTTTTTTCACACTAAACAGGGGGAAATCAGAACTGCTTTGGTTTTGTGGGAAGCACATCTGGCAACTGCATACTTCTTATCGGTGTGCAGAAAACACTCTGAACAGAAAGATTTCTATTGAACGCTGACGGGCTGCCTAAAATGACCTTCAGAGTCTATGGAGCGCACCATGGATTTTTAAAAAATCTATGATAGCCCATTATGTTCTGGAATGTATCCGAGCACGTCATCCCAGGGACTCTGTGCTTTCTGAAATAAAGGAGACCCATGGAAATGTCCTTAAGTCAAACAAAACAGGGACAGAGTAAGAGCAGAATGCTTATTCTCTGGTTTTATTTGTTTTTATAGCTGAAGAAGCTGAGATGGGGAAGGTGGCTGGGAAATGAAATGCAGAGGGGAACGGCCCTCACTGTTCTTTGAGCACCGGTTTGAAATCAATGTAGATAATGCACTTGGAAGGACTGCCTTGTTTACTGGTTTTCAGTAAGCTGCTGGGCTGCATTTCCCTGTGGTGATGTGATAGTGATGTCTATGCCAGTAAGAATATACCGGGGGGGGGGGGGGGGGGAAACGTCCACAGTTCCTTGCAAGCAACATCGGGGTAGTTTAGTCTGGGATGCCCTGAGTTTTATATATTGAGCAGTGCATATCTAGGGCTGCTTTGTCTCACTCCTGGTGGTAAAATGTGTTTCTGAGCTCTGCAGCTTATTCTGAAGACCCAACAAACCCTATTTTGACACGAAATATGTTGGGCAGCATGAGATGCCATCCCTCCCTCACTGCAGCCCTATGCGAGCACCCTGGCACAGCAGAGCTGTTCTCTAAGCACTGCTCTTCCTCGTCTTTAGCAGCCTTGACTTTGGCCCCTGGAAATCAGTGATAAACTCCCAGTGACTCCAGTGCTGCTGGATTAGGCCTAGGGTCCAATTATCCTCATTAAAAGCACAAACCAATAACTCATAGTTCTGAGTAGGCTTGCTATGGACAGCACCACTGGGGATTTAACGCACTACACTGGAGCTGATGCTTAAATTTTTCTATTTATATATGCTTTGGAAGAATAATTTTATGGGTAAATATGATATTCATTAATATTTTTCTTTGTTAATTCACTGACGCTAGTAAAGAGCTTTGAAGATGAAAGCACTGGATGCAATAAATATTAAGATGACTCCAACTCATTTTAATGTTGCCAGCATTCCAGCTCCACCATCTTTCATCCAAGAATCTCAAAGTACTTTCCAAACGTTAATAAATTTCCTTCCAACAGTCCAAGGAGATATCTCTTATTATCATCATCCCCATTGCACAAAGCAGTTTGTTTTACTCCATGACGTGGTCAAAGGCAGGTAGTATGGCAGGAATCTATTTGGGAACGATCCAAAAATTCCAGATTCCCATTCTCCTGTCCTTGCTGCTAGACAGCATTCCCTTCGTGGGAGTGTGGTGTGACACTCACCTGTGCGGTGCCTTCGCTCATCAGGTGCTTTTATGGACTGCCTTTAAAACAAAAAACAGACAACAACAACGTGCCACACCCAGGGCAGGAGATGAAGCAAACTGAAGCCCTATTGCAGAGGCAGAATCTTAGCATCCATTCTCAAAAGGCAGTTAAAATGGAAATGTTTTCTCAGATATAACACAGCTGAGGATGTGCGGAGGGGGAGAGTGCAACTGAGCACAAAAGATCTGGGCTAAAGAGCATGTGCTGCAGCTGAACTGCTAAAACTCTCTCCAAAGCAGAGGCTAAGCTAATGATGAGACATGAAGACCGTTTAGAGACAGCATGACTCCAGCAATCCATGAGAACAATGCAAAGTTCAAAAATAGCAGTATCGACTGGTGGAAAAACAACATACATATAATTTTCAGGTAATTACTATAGTATAATTATCTCTCTTGTTTTTCTAAGAGCCAGCTGAAATGAACTGTGCTTGCTGCTCGAGCTCAGCTTTATTTACAGTGTTCCCAGGACTAAAGTGTTTCTTTAAAAAATTGAGATTAGGTAAAAAAAAAAAAAAGAAAAAAAAGACATGAGTGCTTGGTATGAGATAGCATCTCCATGCTGTGGGTGGAGGCTGGCTGCTGGCGTCTCCTCAGCATTTCATCCAGCTCTGCTCCCAACCTCATTAGACAATATCAGAGCTGAAGGACTGCAGAACAGAAGCAAAATCTGCTCTGTGCTATCCGTGTTACTTCCCTGCGTGGTCTTATGGGGGCAATAGAACTAGAAAATGCTATGATGCGGGGAGCAAAGAGGCTCAGACTGTAGCATGCCTCTATCTTTTTCCAGATCGCTGCCTGTGACCGATGCCCTGTGCAAAATTGTTACAAAACAGGACTGTGTGGAAGTGCTGCATTTCACATGTACAGTGCAGTGGGAGAGCAAGGAGAGGGGGAGCAACGTAGCATTGTAACAGGGATTTACTCTGAAAGTTCTGGAAAATGTAGTACCTTGAGCTTTTTAATTCTTTTTCTCTGCCACAGAACTTTCCTTATTAGGAACTGTTTGGTATCTGTAGAACTTAACCTTCTGAGTGATGAGGCCTTGCAGTCTTACTTAGAGTCACTTGTAATCAAAATGGAAGAATTTGCCCAGAACCAAAAACTTGGTTTTGTTGGTGTTGTAAGTCTGCATGGTTTATTACAAACCTGCCTCACCTCTCTGAAGGTGTGTGGAAGCAGAAGTTAATTTCTGCAGCTTCCAGTCTTCGGGGTTGGATTGCCTTTGGCCTGGAGAGGACTGGGCTGTGGCACAGCACTGCACGCTCCATGGCTCAAGGTGAACCGGCCGCAGTGCTTTCTGCTCCTTGTTCCTCATCTACGTGCTGTGAAAATGGGTGCTAACGGGGAAAAATCACAATTGTGACTCAGCGAGGTGGAATTTTGTTGACAAAATCTGAATTCAGCTCAGCCAAAGGAAATGCTTTTGCAAGTGTAGATGAATATCTCAAGAATGACCATTTATTCTAGCTTTCTTGGAAAAAAAAAAAAAAGAGCAGAAAGAAAGGAAAGGAAGAAAGAGGAAAAAAGAAGATGAACATTCAAATACATTTTCTCACTAGAGAAAGGTGAGCAAATGTACACACGTTCAGTCCTTGGGGGCAGATTTTTCTGAGATAAAATTTATAGGAGTTACCTTTGGGTAAGTTAAACCACTGCTGGAAGGATTTGGTAGGAAGGATGCGGCTGCCTTCTTAGCTAGGACAGCATGTAATGTGTGTGCCTCAGCTCATAAGAGAGCAGCTCTCCTATGGCACAACATCATCCAGTGCATCGAGTTTTGAATCATACAATCATTAAGGTTGGAAAAGGCCTCTAAGATCATGTAGTCCAACTGTCAGCTCATCCCCAACATGCCCACTAACCACGTCCCTCAGTGCTACATCCATGAACCCCTCCAAGGATGATGAATCCACCATCTCGCTGGGCAGCCTGTTCCAAAATATCAGCAAGGCTGCACGAATGCGTTTTCACGTGAACACTCTGCAGCAGTGGTCATCCAGCCTCTATTTTTCTTTCCTCCCCTTGCTTTATGAAGGTGTTAGACCTAAAGGCTTTGGGCAGGAGGGAATCTCCCCTCCTGGGGAACTGTAGGAAGACCCAGTCCTGTCCATCCTCACTGAAAACCACTGCTATTTGACATCACCAATACTTGACTTTGACACAGTGCATATGTAGAATAGCTTACCTCCAGAGGGCAGGCCTTAAGAACATTAGCAGGGCGCTGTGAGCCAGCAGATATCGCCCATTGATAGTAGGGCGGAAAAGGCTAAGCAAATAGTTTGAAAGAATGGGCTAATTGTGTGCTTATAGCCATTGTCCTGCAGCTGCAGTGCTCTGTATGGCAGCAAAGCACACGGGGAGCCAAGCTTGGCTTGGCATCCGTAACTCCAGCCTGGGAATACAATATACAGGGCATGCAAGTATCAGAGAGGACAATTAGAAATTTTGAAAGATTAAACACAAAATTGCGATGGAAAAAGAGTTTGTATAGAGGCTATGGCAGGCTTTGAGGACTTGGTGTTGTAAAATGCACTCGTATGTGTACAGTAAAAAGGCAAGTTGATATTTAGGAACTGAAAAAACAGGAAATATGCAGATGAGGCTTGTATGTGTCACACTGTAACGCTGCATATGTAATTAAAGATGATAGTAACTCATTTACATGTGCTTTCCATCCTGCAATAACTTTGCTCTATCAGCAGGCCTGAGGACATAAAACAGGTAACCTTAACAGAATGGTTTAGATTTTTTCCTAATTTAGGATTTTAGGTGGTTAGCTCTCTGTGCATTTTAATAACATGGGCACCGGTGATGTAATGAACACTTTCCTAAATAAGTACCAGCCCTTATTTTGGACCTAATTTGAGATGGTGGTAATATAACATCGCACTTAGATATGAATTCAGGGGAGATGTGTGCACCAGCCGCGTTTCAGTTACTTTACATAGCTGAACTTATTGTATAGCATGCGGAGCAATTCCATGCACATTGTATATAAAGAATTAAAATAATTTATTTAATCATTTAATTAATCATTTAATCATTTAATATTTAATTGACGTGCTGGCTACTCTATTCCAAAATTTTCTTTGCGTGTAATCAAGTAATTTCCACTACACTGTATTTCTGCAACTTTTTTTTTCTGCCAGAAACGTCCATTTCAGTGACACATCTAAGTGGTTCTTTCACCTCCAACAATGTTGGGAATAAAAGATGTTCTTAATGGTCTGATCATGTTTTAATACTAAGAAAGAGAGACATTTAGAACCTCTCTTTAAATGACTTAAAATTCAGGACGAAAATGCAACCTCCATGACTTGGAGCAGAAAGCAAGTTTGCACTGTTAGAAAAAGAGGAAGGTCTTGGAGATTCAGGCTAATGAAAACAACATGTCAGTAGAAAAACTGCATATCTGTATAAAAATGTTATTGTGTCTGAACACGGTTTTCAGAAAGTGAGCTATTTGACACGGTATGTTTTCTGGGAGGTTACAGCATTAAAAAATGGAAGAAATTAGGGTAGAAGGTAGATTCTGGCAGCCGTTTATTTTATTGCAATCCAGCAAAAAAAAAAAAAAAGGGGGAAATGAACTTTTGAAAATTGGGAATTGAAAATACCAAAGCTTTGAAAGTTTGAGGAAAACCCTTGATCTTTATTTTTATCTCTTCTCCTCCTTCGTTTGGGGGAGGTGTTAAAAGAAAAAAAACCTGAGTTTTTTGCTTAGGAAAAGAGGTTACTGACAACTGGGAGGCTGTTTTGGAGGTGTTCTCACCTGCTCTGGTACAGCTTAGGTGCACTGCTAGAGGGCCATGCCTTTCTGAAATGACAGAATTGTGAGGGATCTGAGTGTTGTTACCACCAACAAAACTGCAGCACAACTGGAGCAACTGGGAGCATCTCGGAAAATTGCTGTCAGTTGACAAAGCCTTTTCTTGGCAAAGAAACTCTCATTTAAGTCTCAGGAGCAGAGAGGAACAAAATTTCATTACATGTAAATAATTGTCTAAAAATAGAAACGCAGATTGTTTTTCACATTAAGTTCCTTCTTCAAGCTAAAGTTCATAGCACATTACAAAAAAGTGACTATCAAAAGTCTAAACTGAAAAGTGGAGGCTCTGTGTTAGCATTGTAAAAAACACAGTGTTTAAGGAGATCCATTTTGGATGGAATTGTCGGTATCCTCTCATTTAGCTTGCTCCTTTATTTTAGCGTATCTGAAGACACACTCAGTCTATTTTATTTAGAGCAAGTTTTGAAAGAGGACACTGTGGTTTATGGCCATGTGTCAGGTTTGATAGCACTATGCCATGATTTAGCAAAGCACTTGAACACATGTCCACATCCCACTGAATTTGGTAGGAAGTGAAGAAGTAGAGGAAAAACTGTTTGCTGTGCAGCAAGCTTCTTTCAGGGGAAAAAAAAAAAAAAAAGCAAATGAAGATTCGCCTTCATCTGATCATAGATCTTTTTGTCGAATTCTTTGTGTTAGACACAAACCAATAGATCATACGAAGATTATGTTTATTAAACATATTCAATCAGTCAAAATGAAATATTCTAACATGGGCTGGTTCAGACCACTGAAATAGATCAGCTAATTATGGTACGTGTGGGTGTACCGGGTAGTCATCTGACTTTTGCTTTTTTAGACATCTTGCCTAGCACCCTGCCCCCTCCCCAAACCAGCCTTCAGACTCTGCATTACATGCAGTATTAAGCCAGGCTACTTATCAGCCTTTTTTCATTGCTCATTTTCTGAACGCTTCATTCGATACGCCAGTGCCCAACGGTAAGAGAAATCAATGAGAACAGTGGATGTTTGGTGGACCTGCAAGAGAAACGGGATGTACCCGTGACCAGGAGCACGGAGCGGGCTCCCGCAGACGACTCCAAAGATGCTCCTGAGCTTTTTCTGCCATTCAGGTCCTGAGACCAAGCTGGGGAATGCTTCTGGATGAAACACCTGGCAACAAAACGTTTGTGAAGGAAGGGGCTTGCTTTCTGTTGTTCAGAAAACAGGACTTCATGTATATTCTCGCCGCTAACAGGATGGTATCAAAAAGCTACTTAGTAGGAGATATTTGATACCGCTATCACATTTTCCCCTCAATGGAAACTGCCTAATTTTAAATTGTGGCTAACTACCCAGGTCACATGGGAGACATAAATTATAATTCAGAAATAATCACGAGTAGTAATCTCTTTACCATCGATTCCCCGTGTGGCCTCAAGCATGCTTTCCTCCATCCGCAGTGGAGGCATTAATGCTCTTCTATCTCGCAACGCAGATAATGTAAGTGCTTTCTGAATGTATGATGATGAATTTTATGGAAGTCTGCGGAAAACGGGCAAGTTTGGTCTCACTTAAAAGGATGTACAATATTGACCTTGGTGCCCAAGACCATTTTTCCACCCCGTGCGCTGGAGGGAAAGGCCAAGCGGAAAAAGTGTGACAGCGATCGGTAATTAGGAGGAATAAGAAGCAGAGTGGCAAATCCCACTTTTAATCAACTTATTGCTGCAGGAATGCGTGTCCACCGCTCCCCCGGCGCTGCCCCACGGAGGGCCCCGCGTTCCCCCCTCAGAGCCCCGCTGAGGAGAGCGGCTCCCCAGCGCCCCGTTCCTTGGCGGAGCGATGGAAGCGGGCCGCGTCGTCACAGGGGGAAACTTTTCGCGCTCAGGGCTCGGGAGCGATCCCGCAGCAATGCGTGCGTACGGAGAAAGAAGTGCGGGATCCCACAACCCCGCGTGCGGAGGGAGGGAAGGAGAGAGAGAGATCCCCGAGGGAGCGCAGGGGAGGGACAAAATGGCGCCGCGATTCAAACGCTGCGCGCTGCGTGCGGGCGGGAGGGGGCGGCGGGGGGGGCGGCGTCCCGGCGGGGTTCACTGCGCCTGCGCCCGGAGTTGCAAGATGGCGGACAGTGCGGAACTAAAGGTAAAGCGCAGCTCCAATTCCCTCCGCGACGCCGCTCGGGGCCGCGCTCCTCTCAGCGCTGCGGGGCGAAGCGAGGCGCTGCGCGGTGACTCCGCGGGGCCGCCTTCCTCTGGGGGCTGAGGGACGGAGCGGGGCGGGCGGCGGAGCGGAGCTCTCCCCGCCGAGCGGTGCCCCCCCAGGCGTGGGGAGCAGCCCGGGGGGGGGCAGCGGTCGAGCCGCCCTGCGATCTCCGGGGCGGGTGCGGAGCGCTCCGCTCGGGGCCGGGGGCCGAGCCCGGTGACACGGCTCCGTCCGGGGCTGACAGGCGGCCGGGCCCCCCCCGCTCGGCCACGGGGGCCGTTAGGAGGCGTTGGCAGCCCCCCCACGCAGCCCTCCCCCGGCCCTCCCCTCTGTCAGCGAAGTTATTCCTCCCGTAACTCCGGGGTGGGGACCGAGCCGGGCTGCGGTGCGGTGCTGGGCTGAGGCCCAGCGGGATGAGGCCGTCGGGGTTGGGGGGTGTCAGGGAGTCCGTGCTGAGAAATTAAAGCGAAAACCGACGGAACTTTGCGATCGTTTCGCGTTGGCGAGCTGGGGGTGTGGGCTGTGTGTGGCAGCGAGCTGGAAAGTTTGAGAGTTTGGCTGCGGCTGTCACAGGGCTCTCAGCAGGAGGGCTTCGCTTCCACGCTCTGCACTGCACATCACCAGAGCCGTACGAATCAAAGTGCGTCGAATATGACAGAAACTTGAGATGTACGGAGCGTGACCGGGGAAACTTGTTGTCTTTCCGAGGAGCCCTCAGTTTTCTGCACGCAGCGGTTTCCTGCGCTTTCATTTTTAGGGGCTGGCGGTGCAGGCGCTCTGTGTTCGCCCCAAAGTCTGGGCTCTGTGCCTGCCAGACCCCCATTCCTTTCAGTTCCCCCGCTGTCCTTTGTTTTCAAGCTGTCTTGCTTGAGCTGTGTTGCCCTGAAGACTTTTTTCCCCCAAATTATCCTTCCACGTAATGAGCTAAAGGATTGAGGCTTGATTCCAGTGTTAAACTTCTGTTAATCTCTGCGTGGCAAATGCGTGCTGGTACCTGGCTCTGCAGCTTTTGGTGCTGGGCTGGGTGCACGTGGTGATGCCTTTATAAACATCTGACTTGAGTGCAGTGAGGGAATAAAGTTTTTACAGTACATGTTGAGATGGCAGGGCGGTGGTCCAGAGGCAGCACTAAAAGGCACATTTTCCCTATGAAAAGTGACGATGTATTGATCCTGAGAGCTTTGAGATCTGCCTGCCGAACGCCCTGTCCTGGTGTCTGCAGCGTCACAGCCACAGCTCGTGCAGAAGTGTATTTGTGCCCACTTGTCATCCCTGACTTCTTCATCGATCTGTCTGAATGCTGCTTCTTGAGTACCAGTGCTGAGAAATTATGATTTTTTTTTTTTCTTTAAAGCACTGTTGCTACCTCAGGGACCTGAAGGGTAAATGTCAATCTGACTGGTTTATTTTCAATTTCACTTCGCTGCTCGGGATATTTAGTTGTACTTGCAGGCTGGGACCGTAGGATGGAAACTCTGCGGTCTGTGAGAAGTTGGCTGGTTCTGGTGGCTGTGAGGGCTTGGCAGTTTATGGAAGAAAAAAACCCAGTAACTTCATACATTCATGCTTTGAAGACTTCTACATGGAGAGGCTTGACTGCAATTTTATTTTTTTTTCTCTAGGACATACAAAAAAAAGAGGTGGGTGGGTGCCCCTCTCTGGGAGGGAGAGGGAGAACATGGGAGCATGGAAGTTCTGCTCGGGGTCATGTCTGTCACGTTCTGGGTTTTCCAGGAGCAGCCTGGCTCTGTTATTGGGTATTGGGTAAGGTGAAGTGGTCCTTGAAAAAAGGAGGCTAACAGAAAGCTGCCCTGTCAGGTTTGGTGCAGGGAATGTTTTCATGCAGATATACATCCCCAGAAAGCAAGCTTTTATGTTTGCTCTTTTTGTAAAGTTTAAAGCAAACTAAAACTAAGGGGAGGGTTTGTGATCGAGGCTCTGCTATTTGAGGAATGAATGCAGACTTCTTTTCGTTACTTTGATTTTCTTAGGTGAAATTTTTCCACGTTTCTCCTCTGATTAATTAGGAAGTGGCATTGATTTCAGATCTAGTGACCTGTAAAGCTGAAATCAAATGTAATAATTGGCAGTACCTGGCTTGCCCGTGCAGGGTGAAGTTTGTCAGAGTTTTTCTTTCTCTAAAACTTTCTTGCCTTCCATTGCAAAGAACCACGAGGTTATGTGTGGGTAACGTACACACGTTTAAATTGGGGAACGTGATACGGCATGGGGCATTGCCAGATGCCCCAAGTAAAATAAAAGATCTCGCTTCCTTAAGAGAAACAGCGGTCATCTTGCTTGCTGTAATTTTTCACATAATGTTAAGTCATGAAATAACGTTTCCTGTGATGTATTTTCTTACCACGCTCGAGAGTATTTCAATCTTGTGCCCCGTTAGAGAATGTTTGTCCTATTGAAAGAAAAATAATCAGATAAGATCAAACCGACTTTGCAGATTGCAGCCTTGTAAGGTTACCGAATTCTTTGGTACTCTCCAAATTCTGGATAAATTGAACCAATATGTTTTTATTTCTGTTGGTGAAACAAGGTAACTGGAAAGTCTGTTCTGCAGATTACCTCCGTAACTCTGGAGGTTGAGACATACGTGAATTTTCCCGATCTTAATTACTATTCCTGTATAATTGCATACAGACTGTAATTTATCTCAAGGTAAGCTATTTAAAGCTCTTTCTAATTGGAAGGAGTATACTTGAGTGATTAAATCTTTCCTTCAATATTTCTTACATCTCTTTAAATTGGTTATTAGACTGTTGTGATCTTTGCCTTCTACTCAAGTCTTTTGGAAATCATTACACAATTTGCAATAATCAATTCAATTATACATGGATCAAAGAATGAAAAAGAAAAGCTTATGTTCTAGTATTGTCATTCTTGATACTGTCCTAAGAAGCTGGTTTGGTAAGCACATGCTGGGAGGTTTTCTCCTTTGTTCTCTCTCCTTTTAAGAAAGTGCCTTTGGGGATTGAAGAGATCCCTGGTGTGTTTCTTGTTAGACACAATTTATACCATTATAAAAAAAAAAAAAAAAAGTGAGCCAAGAGTTTGAATGAAAATTCATAATAGCATTTCCACACAATGGTGATGAAAACAAGCAATTTAAGAACATGCAGTGGGGAAATACCCCTCCCCTAAATACGGGGGAGCAGAGTTTTGGGGGAGAGGCTGGCAGCACGGCTTTCAGGTGGCGGTGCTATCAGTGACAAATGGATGTCTGGTGGGAAATGCGGTTGTTAAGTTGCGTTGTCGATGCTAATAAGCATAAGCTACCTATTTTGGTATTCAATTAGAATTTTACTCTTCTGTATTATGTGCTATTTTTGCTTAATCCTTTTATAAGTTGCTGGGGTTGCGTGTTTCTGTGATTAAAGGCAATATAATCCACTTTTCATTGTGAAGTGAGTCCTGGATTACGTTATTTTCATGCCAGTAATTTGGTGTGTGTCAGTATCACTGTATTTTTATCTGTACTGTGGTCTAGGTATCACTTCTCAGGCTTTTCTCTTCAGCATTGGCATTGCAGATATCAGATGGATAAAATTGGCAGCTGAGCATCACTGTTGAGCTGTCAAAATCCCAATCCGTACCACTTCTTTATTGCCAATAAGGACAGATTGCTTGTTGTGTACACGTAAATACGGTGTCAGCACATTTCCAGTAAAAACCCCTCCCAGACGCCAGGGGCCATCCTGGAAGTGTTTGTGGGCTGTGCAAATGAAGTTTGTATTTATTGCCGCTTGTGAGAAGGGGGAGAGGATAACCGCCGGTTGCTCCAAATATCTCTGTTTTGGTTACTGAGAGATTTAGCAATCGCAGTTAAAAAGCTTGGATGGGAAGAGATGGGCGGGGGCAGAAGCACCTAATGTAGCTGTATTCTCCAGGAGTAAGAGCCAAGCGTCAGCTGGGCAGGGGAGTGCTCAGGGCTGCAGGGCTGCTGATGGGAATGGCTATGGATCAGGTGCACGAGGGATACTTAAAAGCATCCCTTGGAGCTGGATTGGGGCAGTTAAGATTTCTTCAGATAGCGAAGTTATTTATGGGGATGGAGATGATGGATATGGTTTATAGTCTGACCTGTGCTTATGCAGAGCACAGAGATAAGTGCGGACTTGTCACTAATGTGTTTGGCATGACGGGTTTTATTTCCTGTAATCTGTTCTTGCAGAAGTCAACATCTGGTCGTTTTTCTCTTTAGCCCTGTTACAGTGGAAAACAAAACAGAACTTGTAAACACTTGAGGCTCGAGTGCTGCCTGTAATTGTTTGGAGATACCGCAGCACTCGTAACCTTGTGCTGGTGGGAGCTGAGCCCCAGGGCTGTGGGCTCCATTGGCACAGGGGTCTCATCTAAAAAAGCTGCATTTGGGATAACTGTCCCTGCCTTGCTGTGCTTTCAACAGGTAGCTTATGGACTTTTGTATTACCTGTTGTCCCCAAGGGTTTGTGGCTGGGAAATGGATGGACCACTTGCAGCTTTTCTCTTACGGGGTGATATTGCTGTTTGGCACTTTGGCCCCTTTCTGCCTGCAACGTTGAGTTGTCTCAGCATTGACTGTTTACTTTTGCTGCTGCATTTCCACTTGAGAAAATTCTGCTCAGATGTGAGATGCTACAGGTGCTCTTTTCTAGTGGGAGACCCTGCTTTATGCCCCTTCATAAAAATAAATTAAAATCTTAAGAAAGCCAGGAGTGAAGAATGCAAACACGGTTCTGTGTTTAAAAAGCTGGCGATACGTACCGTGTGCGTTCTGCAGTCAGCTCGTGCTGTCCTTGGTGAGCAGGAACTTCACCTCTGGGTAGCGTAGAAAGGAGAAAAGTTTGTCCTGTTCTTAGGGGGAGTGAAAAAGGAAAACATTGTTTGGGTGACTGCTGGGACACGTGCTTGGCAGCTTTGGAGTCCTCTCAATCAAGCTCAGGTACTGCTTGTCCCGTTGGCTGTGTTACTATTCCAGCTCTTTGTAAGCTATTACGTGCTCAGAGTGTCGGTTTGGGCTTTTTGAAATGAGAGTAATTGGATTTTACGATGCAAAAATTGCAAGTAGGACCTTCAATGGTAGTCTGTTCGTGAAATTAAATGCATTTCTTAAGAGCAGATTCTCTTGCTAGTAAAAATGGTGGGGGGTGTGAGGAGAAGAAAGGACCTCTGGTAGCTTACAGAAGGGTGTTTATTTCTGTAACTTAACTCGGTGCTGTCAAAGCTATTTTGAACAGCTGTAAGTCATTGCCAAAAACATGGCCGTTTTGGAGTAAATGAGAAACTTTGGGGCTACAATAAAAAGTAAAGGATCTTAGACCTTTGCAAATGAGAATATATGGAGTTAGGGATGCATGGGATGGGACATACCGACTTAGCCAGCTTTATTCTAATCTTGCAGAATGTTCCATAGCAGGTAATGCTATGCTGCTGTTCTGTGTGCTGTGGTTCAGGGCTTTCTATTGTCATTTCTCTTCTTCCTTTGCCGATGCTCCCATGTCTGATTTAGGAATTTCTCAGCTCTTTGCTTAATCTTAGTCTCCTGCTGGTATTGGAGGTGCTGCGTCCCTGCTCTCATGTTAGCATGCACCGAAGGGATGCCAGAGCACTCCATAGACAAGTGCTGTATCCCAAAATTAAAGAAGAGTGGGAACAAGCAGAAGGTGAGTATTACAGGGCTTGTCGAGCATGAAAGAAGTGGAAAGCTAGTATGTAACTACCCAGGGGTCAGTCTAAGCTTGACCTTTGTAGGAAACAATATATGAGAGGCTTATACAGGAAGTGACATGATAAGTAATGGAAAAGGAGCATCTTAAAGCCATTGCTTGATGCAAATAGAGCATGAAGCTGTGTGGATAGGCTAGAGTTTGCTTAGCATGCAGAGATGGTGTTACTCATTTATGCGCATCACTGAAGATTGCTCTGTAGTGAAGTTCCCTGGTTTTGTTTAGGAAACGGTAATGAGCTTCCTGGATGTATGCTATTAGCCATGTATGAGTTCTGCTTCCACCTGAGCTGCACAGGCTGCAGGCAGCGCTTCAGTTGCCAGATTCCATCCTAGAGGTCTGTTTTAACAGCAAGACAGATTAAGAAGAGGTGAGTTTTAGTCTTTACCCTGCTTTGGGGCCGATGCACCACCAGCTGCTTTTCCAGAGCAATAAGCTGTGAAGCAGCTCTTTATCTCTGTAGATGTTTCCTTCACCGTGTTTTACGTGTTTATAGTATATACAAGGAGCGCTCTTTCCCAGTTTCCAGCCTGGGTCTGATCTGTCATGCTAAATTCATCAAGCTGAGAGTTCAGAAGGACACTCCTGTTAGCTTTTCTAAGCGTTGCTTTCAGTTTGACGCTTACTTGCCTCATTGATCCTGACCACAGATTGTATGGTACTTCAGGTTGAGTGGCCACGAGAAGTCCCCGGTCCATCTCCTGCTCAGAGTGGGTTCAGCTGTGAGGTCAGAACAGGTTAGGCAGCGCTTTATCCCCTCTAGCCTTTAAACCCTTGGAGATGGAGACTGTATAACCTCTGTGGGCGATCTCTCTCACTGCTTAACCGTCCTGTGGTGGAAACAGTTTTTTTTCCATATCCAGTCCTAACCTTTTGTTTCAGCTTATGCTCTCTGTCTTGCACCCTGCTGTGTACCCCTTTGAAGAGCCTGGACCTGTCCTCTTGTGCATTCTGGATGGGTAGTGGAAATGTAGGAACAAATCATTACCAGCTTCAGAAACGTTCACTGCTAAATGCTGAGACCATCCACTGATACTTCTGGAAAAGATGAGAGTTGCTTCAGAGAGCTGGACTTCAAAAGTGGCCAGTCTTCTGTTGGAAGTGGTGGCAAGAGCTGGGCATCTCTCCATCAGCAGGCTTGGGAAGGTTCTTGTCTATTCCGAAAGCTGCCACGTGAAGCTCCCCTGCTCTTTCCTCCAAACCACCCCAATTAAATATATGGTTATAAAGCAGGCTGAAAGCTGAGCACCTTCTCCTTACTGCTCCCTCACTTTCCGAAGGTGCATTCCTTGTGGTTGTAACCCATATGTGCAGACACATAGTAAATGTTCTCAGAATCTGTGCTGGGCTAGAGCTGAGTCACAATCTTCAGGCAAAGGTGACGACAGAGGGATGGTATTTGGAGGCAGGTACACCAGGTTTGTGCTTAATAAGGCAGCCGTTCAGCTTTTTAACTGGGAACATCACCGGTTAGCAGGCGGAGTAGAACGTAGGATGGAAACAGCAGCAAACTTGGTTTTGCTTGGCAATTCAGCAGAGGTGCAGCCATTTATTTGTTTATTTTTAAACACCTAAGCAGAAGTCAAATCCGGTAGGGATAATACGTTTGGTTCAGGTAAAGATCTGTAATTTGAGCTGCGAAAGTGAGTTGTAAAAAAGTTGTGCGGATGGGAATGTTTTCTGGTATACTCATTCTTCATGCTGTTTCTTGAGACTCCCTTGATAAAATGATCTCACTTTTGTGCAGATGTTGTATCTTGTTTCCCTGGTGCAAAATAAGAGCCTTTCAAAGAGTCCAAGTATTTGTGTAGATTTTCAGCTTATTGAAAAATCTGTTAGGGACGGCTCTGCTCGGGCTATCTATGGAGTTGTTAGCACACCTATAAATACATCGCACCAAGATGAAAAACGGAGAAACTTCAGCAGTGGTACAGAAACAAAGCTGTTCCTTTCCTTAGGTTCCATGTTGATTTAGCAGTATCTCAGCAGGGAATCTGCTGAGGCCACTTGATGGCAGGGCTTCAAATTTTTTTAATCAAGTATCAGACCCGTTGTCAGTTTGAATTACAAGTACTTCACAGAATATTTTTCTAAAGGGAGTACACCCAGGTTTTCATACAGTTTGTAATTTTCACTTTTACCTCTGCTGTTAGGATCTGACTCTTTCAGTTGAGAGGTAACGTTTTATGAGAGCTCTTGACAATGTCACTTGGAATTCTGAGGAAACAGCTAAAAATAGAGATGTGCTCCAAACACAAGTTAAAGAGTGTGAGACCGAGGGTACGTTTAGCTCAGTTTTGTTTCCTTCCAGCTTCCACAAGTGAACGTGTAGGGAAGACCAACAAGGGGGCAAGTATGAGAGATAAGTCCCACCTCCCTGCAGAGCTCTCGCAGTCTCTGGCTCTTTTCAGCTCAGCCCTCTGACCCTGCTGGGGCTGCAGGCTGGGTGAGTCCTTCCCAAGTGCTCACACAGGTTGCTCTGAGTGTGCACGTGCTGCTTCTGTTCCCAGCGTTGCAATGGCAATTTCTGTTGTTCTGCTGCTTTGCTGCATGGAGGCCCTTCTCATTTTGTTTGGAGTCTGGTTCTGTCCAGCTTCATGCTGTGATCGCTATTCTGTGTCACTAAAGGGACTGAACAGCTGATCCCTGTCCGCTCTGCTCATGCTGCACGTGGTTCTATGGGCTGCTGTTGAGTCCATCCCTGCATTCCCTGTTTTCAAGGCTGAAAAGTCTTAGCTTTTGCCAAATGACTTGCCATCCGTCTGTGACATTTATGTGTTTTTAAAATGAGACAACCAAAGCCATCTATGCTTTGATATCTGGATGAAACGAGTTAATATAGCAAGTAATGGTTGATCATGTTCTCTATTTCTTTTTGAATAATTTCTAACAATAACTTGTGTGTTTGACTGCGACTGAGCTGATGTTTCCATGTGTCTGTTTATCTAGGGGCCAGAAGCTGCTCCGGGGGTGGGAAAGGTCGTTCAGAGCCCATTGCTGCTTACGCCGAGCTCGGTCCATCTGTCTCCATGGGCATCACGTTACGTTTACATGCATTGAATTGCTCTGGCACTCAGTCTCCTGAGATCTTTCGGTGTTTCCCTAGTGTGCCTTCATCCTTATGACCACATCGTATTGTCAGCAACTTTGTCACAGCTGATCACTTTGTTTTCTAGGTCACTAACAAGCAGGTTAAGCTGCATGTGCCAGCGTGGGCCCCTGCAGAACTCCATGCATGACCTTCCTCTATTGTTTTAACTTGGACGGGATTGTAATAGAAGAACTTTGAATAGCAAACTAGGGATCTCTGGCCCGTTTAAAAACAAAAAAGCTGTAAGAATACCTGGCTTGTGTGCGTGGACTGGATTTTCAGAGTTTCTTCCAGCTCGTGCTACGCAGTTGTTTTTAAACATACGTACAACTGAGGAGGTGCCCAGCTGTTTGAAGGGGAAGCAGAAATGTGTTGAAACTTGTTGCTTGTGTTCGGTTAATTAGAAAAGCTTTTTTTTTTTTTTTAAAGGCAGCTTTGTTTTTCAGCCCACATTCTCATAGCTTAGTAAAGGCCTTGAGCTCCGTGTTAGTGGATTAGCTGCACTGGCTGCTTTGCTCCTCGGTGCCTCTGGTTGTGTTTTTTCCTGAAAGAGGGCTTTTGGTACTTTTGGGGTATGGGCTGAGCCAGGTTGGGGAAATAATGCGCAGCTTACAGCATCCTTGCCTGGGAGGAAGCTACGTATTATCTAGTGAGCCTACCAGGAGACAGAAAGATGAAGATACTTCACTATAAAGTGCTGGACTGAAACCCAGAAAATCCTGCTTTTGTCAGGAGATCCTAAATCTTTTTTTTTTTCCTTAATGCCTTTGGTCTGTATATGTGAAAAGGGACAAACGGAGTATAAATTCATGAGCAAGTGAGAGTCATGCAGATGACATTAATGAGCTACAGAAGGCTTGTATATATGCAAATTCCTCTTGAGAGTGGGATTTGGATGAGTGCTGTTAATGAGGTGGGGCAGTGGTTCGGCCACCAAAGATTGAATAAATGGGGCAGTGGCTGCAGCGTTGCCCCCTGTGCTCCATGGGGAGCAAGGAGAGCTGTCTGTGGGCACTGCTGCAGAAAGGCAGAGCGTCTCTGTTCTCACTTGGCCAGTGTTTCCATGGAAGTTTCAACTGTGCTATCAAAGTTTTCTTAGGCAGCTCTTTTATGCAGAAAGCCAAGTTAAACGCAGTATCATTTCTGGAGTTTACTGCAGAGTTATAATGTATTTTAAATCATAGGTGTGGCTGAAAGTTGGCTTGTTTAAAAAAAAAAAAAAACACACAAAAAACCAAAACAAAAAACCCCCTTCATTCCATCAGGCAGTTTGTTTCCATGCATGGCAGGGGGTTATTGTGTGAACAGATTCAATTAATCCAGCATTATTTTGACTCTGAGAAGAATCCGGTGGCAGTGAAAGGTGCCGATGGCACGTGGCATGAAATGTCCCTTTGCACCTAGCAAGGTTCCTTGGTGTGTCTCCTTAGGCAAGCTTTGGAAGGAGTGTTTCTGTCTGTGCTGTATGTGGGCCAGGAAAATATTGCATAGGGGATGTATTCTTAGCTTTCTAACACTGCTGAGTGTTTTGTCCTGGGATTAATCATTGCTAACTAATGCGTTCTTAAGCACTGCCTGCTTGTCTTTGAGCCTGCAGGTAACACAATGCAGTTAATAGATGTAAAAATACGTTTGTCCATCGTAGACAACACTGGAAGGCTTGGGAGAACAGAGCAGCCCTAAGTCTGAGGCGTGCAGCAGGACTGTGGTTTTAGGATCACTTTGTGGCAGCCTGGATACGTCTCTATGTGCTGTCACTGGCCAGTGTCATTGGGACTGATGTCTTTATCTTCTTTTGAGCAGGAAGCAGAAAGCTCTGCTTCCTCTCCTTGTGGCCACTGGCGGTATGTTCACCCACCTTTGACGTTGGTATTTCTTACCCAGGTACTGATTTCTCCTCTCCAATAATAAATGACACTTTAAAATAGAGGTGTCTCAATATCTGATGTAAATATAAATTCCATGTTGTGTTGTTGCATGTTATAGATAATTCCATATTTGATGCACCTGTACAGTTAGGAATGCGTTAGATTTTAGAGTACACTGAAATAGTCAGACCTGTGATTTGTGTTCTACTTTGTGCTGTGACGTCAGTCAGTACCTCATCAGAGTTTGCTAAGTTCGCTTCTCTTGGCTTACCAGGTACCTGAACCCACGTGGTTCAGGCATGGCTTTCTTGCTGGCATTTCATTGCTATGGTGTTTCTCTCTATCCTAGGTCTCTTGTCTCAACAAAAAAATGAGCTAGGATAGGTAAGAGTGGTTTTACTCAGCATCTTGTTGATTGTTTCATGCATAGCCCCATGTGTTCCTGTGGTGAGCATAGTAGTCATATTCCACTGAGCTGTTCCCCAATTGATGCCTTCTTCCCTTCACTCAGACATGTTTGAAATCAATGCTGTGTCAAAGTAGAGGTGAATTCACATTAATCTGTGCTCTAAGAACGCTGATGTGTAAACTGGAGGCTTCCAGCTGTGTCGGGTGGTCTCTGCAGGTCTGGTGAGATGGTTCCTGTTGTGTGATGCATCTTACCTGGTGCTTGGAGGAATGGTGATGCAAAAGGGAGGGAAAAACCATCCCCAAACTACATGGATGGCAGTATGATTGCTTGATGGAATATTTGCTTTTCTACTCACTGACACAGTGGGAACCTTTGCTCCCCTCCCCCCAGGCCCCCTGCTTATTTTGCCATAAGAATTAAGAATACTTGTTAGCAGTAATAAATCATTATTCTTAGTGGACTGCTATTACAAGGGAATAGGGTATTTGGCCAGCATATTTCGTAGGTATTTGTTGTGAGGAGATTTATTTCATTTGGGTTCCGTTTCCCCTTTTGGCAAGGGTGATATTCTAATGATAAATCACAAGTGCTTCCATGCACCCAGTGAGGTGTACTGGTGGTACTGGTGTGTGCTTCACAATGGCAGGGCTGGTGTGGCTGTGGCCCTGCCTGAGCGAGGCTTGCAGCTGCTGCCCGTAGCTGTGTGTGGATCCTGCAGCTCCTCCTCGGTGCCGGTCACAAAGCCTGGGAATGTGTTTTTCAGAATGGAGCCTTCCTGAGGAGGGCTGCTTTAAAGTCTAACAGAAGATGCCATCTTAGCTTTTTCCTTGATTATTTTTTACGTTAATGAGAGTTGTGGACAGATGATTCCAGTTACTCAATTTTCCTTCTCCGAGGGCATAATTGGTTACTTCCAAGGGAAGGGAGGATCAATTAGATACTGGCTTCCGCCTGCTGTTTCATAGTTTTCAAATTGTTATCCAAGTTTAATATGATCGTTAAGACTTCTTTGGATGTCAGTATAAGTCAGTGATGACTCGGCCTGTATCTTGTATTGCATCCTAGGAAAATGAGCACACTGAGGAAAAAAGACCCAAACAGAACAGCAGTCTATTGGAGAATGTGTTGAGCATCTGTTTGTATAATTTCATATCCTGAAGTGTTATATCAAGCTAAGTAGAAAAACTTCATTTCTTTACAATGGACAACTAACTCGTCAGTACTTGGTGCTAATTTACAGCATGTGCAGAATAGAGCACTTTGCAGTTTTGTAATGTAAAGGAATAGAAAAGTTGTTTTTTTCTTAAAACCTTGGAGGAAGGCAGGCATGTATTATGGCATTAATTTGTTTTAATCAAGTGATGCTTAAGCTAGCTATCACATGTGAAGAACCAACATCTGTTGATGCAGTAGAGATTTAAATAACTGCTGCAAGCAAACATCAGAACTGAAAGTGAGAATGTAAGTCTTGGAACTGTTGTGCTTTGCTGCTTAGAGCTTCTCTAAGCTTCTCGTGGAAGCTGCCTCTTCATCCTTGCTGCAATGTGAGTGCATTCATTGAATTCCAGGTACATTCTTCTCCAGCTTCCCTCCTGGATTGACTTCCCAAAGCTGCGTGTGCTTCAAGCAGATAGTTTACATATTTAGAAACTAACCAGAGCTTAATTCTCTGGTGTTCAGCTGAAAAACGAAGGCTAAATGCTCTTGTTTAGCATACTCCCTATCTGTAAATCTCAAATCAGTCACATGGTTCATGTAACCATTGCTTTTGTATTTTAATTGCAAATTCAAAAATGCATGTGATATTTTTTTAAAACTGAAGATTGCCGGGCTTAGGAATAAGTGATTGCCCAGTTTGGTTTCCAGAAGTTGTAATGTCTTGATCCTTTTGAAACTACGAGATGATCTTCCAGACTATTACTGAATGCTGTACAAGATAGATTTTGATTTTTTCCGATGCAGACTTGTGGTGTAACCAGCTAGAGGCTGTAATGTGACATGGTGTGTTTAGCAGCTCTTGGGACAGCTGTGTTTGCAGCCTGTGTGGGCTCCACCGAAGTGTATGGCGTAGGAATTCTCTCTTGTCTGCCAGCTGAAAGGCTTTAGTTAAGGATAAGAACGCTGTTAATAAAAAGTAAATTTGTCTGGCAGTGACCCTCTCCCAAATAGCTGAAAGTAATTGTCTTCCTTTTTAGCCCCAGGTAGAAGCTGTTAGTCTTGAGGCGTGTTGTTTTGTATCCAGGGATGGTCTAAACTAGTATTTCTGCAATTACTTGTCATGAAAATGATGCTAGTGCGTAGCTCTGTAAAAGTAATTCCCATCTGCAAGGACAAATACACTGGGGACAATTAAGTCTGAGCGTGGCTGAAAAAAACCCTCAAGTCTCCAAGAACTGGAATGAAGATTACCATTGTCAGCAACCTTATTTAATAGCAGAAGTCCTAATATAGCTCACCTAGTGGGTACAGTCTCTCAAGAGCGATAAAACTTTTGTTATGGATTAAGATAAAAATGTGAGTGACTTGAAATCAAATCCAGCATAGACATGATGGAGGGCTGTGCCTGCCTTCTTCAGCAAATCTCCCCTTTGCTGCACCAGCAGGTTGCTGCCTTTGCTCCACTGAGGGAGCGTTTGTGCAAAATACAAACAGCCCAAAACTCCAAAGTCAAAGGAAAAAAACCAGCAACAAAACAGAAGAGAACTTTTGGTATGAGGGTATTACGCTAAAAATTGTCTGCTTGGATTGCTTGTTGTTACTGGCAGCCAGGAGGCCACAGCAGAGGAGGTGGTTGGTCTGTTTTCTCAGGTGCCAAGTGATAGGATGTGAGGAAATGGTTTCAGGTTGCACAAGGGGAGGTTCAGATTGGATTTCAGGAAGAATTCCCTCCTAGGGAGGTGGGCAGGCACTGACGTGGGCTGCCTGGGATTGGTGGAGTCCCCATCCCTGTAGGCTTTTAAGAGATGTGTAGATGCGACACTTGGTGATGGCACTCAGTGGGACAAGTTGGTGGTTGGGCTTGGCCACGTGGAGCATCCTTCCAACCTGGGTGATTCTAATAGTGCTCTTTGCACTGCTTGTTCTGTGGAGTTCGGAGCAGAGCTGAGTGGTTTGGGTGTACTCAGCTGTCACGTGAGCTGAAAGCAGAAGGACAGCAGCAAATTGCAGGACCTCCTGGCAGAATCATAGAAACCTTAGAGTTGGAAGCGACCTCTGGAAGCCATCTAGTCCAGCTGTCCCACAGTGAACAGGAACATTCACAGCTTGATCAGGTTGCCCCAGGCCTGATCCAGCCTCACCTTGAAAGTCTCTCAGAAGCTCTTGCAGCGCAGAGTTCCACACTTTTCAGGTGACCTCTTCAGTGCCAGAGAGAGTTCCTGCTCTTGGAAGGTGCTTGCAGCTGAGGTGGGTTCTTTCAAGGGTTGGAATGTTTATGCTGAAGATACTCAGCTGTGACATTAATAGCAAGGAAGCGCACTGTTTGTCAGCACACTGAAATAAGTAACACCCGGTGACTTCAGCTTGGCAGTGTGCTTTGTTTGCTAGCATGGAAGCTAGTGAAAATCATGAGTGCAGTGTCTGACCTTAAGCCCACAGCCGCAGAGATGCTAACAGAAGGTCAACCCAGGCTGCTTCTGGCGTTTGCAGCCAATGTCATTTTGATGCTTTTTTTTTTTGTGGATTAGAATCATTTTTAATGCCAGGAAGGTGAATGTGTAATTCTGCTCATACGGCTGTGAAATGTTCTTTATCAGCATGGATAAACTGGGCAAACATAGAGTATCTCTTAAACCAAAGAAACCCAATCTCCTTGTGCGTGCAATAAAAGGCAAATAACACTGTACCTGCCATTGGTTTGTACCTATTCTTTTAGAGCTGCTCTGCTTGCCTAAACATTGTGTGTATCACACTGGGAGACAGCTGAGTTTCTCATTATGAAAACCAATTGCCTCCTTAAAGGTTGCAGTGTGTTGCATATTTATTACCGTTCTTCTGTGCTTTTGCCTCCCTTCCCTTTTGAATTACTGTGACTTCAACCTTTTAGTATTTTGGTTGCATTAGACAAATGCAGGAAGTTACAGCCTGTCGTGGAGGCTTCAGCTTCCATGAATTGGCTGTTTCACTCCCTCCTGTAGGTTTTCGGTAGGCTGGTTTCATTTTATACAGTTGAGCCCTTTTAGGTTCCTCGTGTAAGTCTTGCAGATAGAATTTAGGACCCAGGAATGTGCCTTCACAGAGGTAAAAGTATTCCCATCTTTTATGATCTGTCATTTTCACAAATTGTCGGTGTGTGGAAACCCAAGAGCTCAGTCTGTGCGGAGGGCTTGTGTAGCTCTTTCTTCTCAGGAAGATTTATATCGGGTTAACCAGGCCGCTTGTAGCATGCAGGAACTCTCCTCTATTTTTACAGCTGGATGTTGGAGGCATACTGAGATTAATTCCAAGACCATTTCCATACTAATCTAATGCTTCCTAGTTGCTTTTACTTGGGAAAAAAGAATCGGAATCTTTTTTCTTCTTTTACTTCTCTCATCGTCAGACTAGGGTGAGGTGTTCTATTTTATTTTTTTTTTTCCCCTGCTTCAGCATTCATGTTGATGGTTAGGGAGCTGAGGAGGACCTGTTGCATAGCTCTAGGCACGCCGTGTGGTGTGGTACCCAGCCAAATGCTGCCTGTTGTCCTGGCAGATCTCTTGGATGTGTTTTGGAGCTTGTTCACAGTTTCTAGTTATCACAGGCATCCGGAAATAACTTGTTAAATTCTCCAGATAGATCCTGGGGCTGATTATTGGAGCAGTAAGAAGAAGGCATTATCTGCTAGTTGGGGTTCCTCGTGCTGCTGCTGAGGGTGTTTGGACACTGCTTTGTAGGCAGCATCTTCTCACTGCTGTTTGTAACTAGTTTTCAGTATTGCCTGTCGTGCTTCCCTGTTGATGCTGCTTAATTAAATTAAAAGGAAGACAAAAACACTAGCTTACTGATGCTTGCTTTTACCTCCCAGGGCAAGGAGTCTTTCCTCCCAGGTAAGTCCTTCCCCCAAAGAAGCAGAGGAGGGAGCAGAAAGTAAAGATTCTATAAAGACTTCTCTCTGCTGTTTTCTGTCGAACAGAAGTAGCAGTAAATGACACTTAATGCTGATGGCTCTGTGCATTTGTTCCCTAGAAGTTAAGGTTCCTGGGAAAGTGGTTATTCTGCCTAAATAGCGTTTGTGAAACAAAAGGGTTTTGTTCTGTGTCATAGGTGTGCTTCTCCGAAGTGGCATGTTTGTTGATGGAGATGTTGTACTGGGTCAGGAGCTGCAGGGCACACACTGACACTGCAGTGTGCACTAAGCAGCCTGTTGTTTTTTGTTTCATAGCCCTACGGTGGATGTCTTGGGTTTTGAAAAGAGAAAAGTGTTCCTGTTTGCCTGAGATGTGTCCAGATGTTTTGGTTGGGTGACTTGAACATATTTTCATATCTGATATTTTCATATCTGATATGTAGATACAACCTTTAAAAACGCAGCAGCACTTGAAACAGAGCTGTAGGTAGAAAGTCCTTTCTAATAACTAGATGCAGGAGGGAAGTCAATGGGTGCCGTAGGGTGATGCCCATGGATTGCTTCAGCATCCTTAAGCTGTTTTTTTTTTTCTGGACTGTACTGGTTACCTGAAGTAGGTGTGGGAAGGATGCATCCTTGTTTCCTCAGCCAGCAGCAGTGGTGCAGTGGGAGCAGGATCGAATGGCTGCGTGCCTGCCATCTGGCTGCCAGTGCCGTGGCCCAGATTTGGAAACAAGCAACTGGGAGGTGGGAAAGCAGTGGCTTCATGCAGTGCTTCTGCGGGCCTCCTGCCCGACATGTGCAGTTGGGTGACCTGTGGTGAGGCAGGGAAGTGGCACCCAAGCCTTGGGGGAGGGCGCATGGGTGGCAGAGTGCACGCTGCCAGGCAGGCAGCCCTCGTGACTCACAGCTTCCGTGCAGGAGCACGTGCTTGTGTTGTGCTGTGCTGTTGAGCAGGAAATGTCAGATGGGTGTTTATAGATTAGAGTTACCTTCTGAGCTCTATCAAGAGCTTCACAGCAAGTCAAAACTGAGATAAGTTGTGTTTCTGCAGAGCTGGTTTTCACACTTGGAACAATTTTTCTGCTGTCCTCTCTCCTTGGACTTTAGTTGTTACCTTAGTATGACAGGTACCAAAATGCACAATACCACCAGAGCACCCCATTGGTTTGGTAGTGGGGTTCATCATGTGTGAAACCAGTTTGTGGTCACGTTGCTGCCTCACACTGCAGTTCCACAGCGGGTGAGCAGCGAAATTAAACAGCACCTGCTTCTGTGCACTAGTGTGAAGTTGGGAGGAATGTGCATTTACCTGTACTCTGCCTGTAATTGCAGTTTGCGAACTAGTCTCCGGTCTCTGATTCTGTGTTTAACTTGAACCAGCCTCAGTTGTTATTTATATTTTTTACCTGCTACTTGCTTCTGCATTAGGAAGAACTAAACAAGCACTTTATATTGATAAACAGCCAGAAGTAGGGGCAGCTCTCTGCTACAAACTCCTGATGCCATTTCTTCATTGGCTCTTTCCAGTTGGTGCATCTGCTAGTGCTCTTAATATTGCAAACAGTGTTTTTCGTGTTCTTCTTTTTAAGGAATGTTTCAGGGTGGGGAAAACATGAGGAATTTTATTTGTTTTGGTTCAGGAGTCTGGCTGCACGATGGGCCCTGCTGTCTGTGTGCTTATTTCAAACTTCTCCATAAGTTGAGAGATGGAGAGCATCCAAAATTTAGCAGGAGTTTCTCATTTAGCTCAATTATTTCTTATTCCTCTGCATTTTTTTGCAAGCTGGGCCTGTAAGTTTCTAGCAGTACGAGAACATAGTGACGCTGAGACTGCTGCTGAGGAAGTGGTGTTTATAAATGGTGATGGTCACAGGCAGAGCCCTTCAGCTGTAACTCCTCATTCTGTTGAAGAAATGTTTGTTGAGCATTACAGTGCTCTTTTGCATGTTTCAGATCTGTTTGTTTCACTTTCCTTTCAGCTGTCAGTGCCTCAGAGTGCAACTGAAATGCCTTGTTCTTCCAAGACACCCCTGTTCTTCGTATGGAAGATCCAAGTAGCTGGTGGTAGCGATGGGTTTTAGGCATTTTGCTTTCATGAAATTTCTTGCAAATCCAGAACTCTGCAGGGATATCATTTCAGTTTGTGTCATGGGCTGTGTTATCGTGAATAAGCCACTGACAAGCACTGAAAGAAGTTCTGAAATAGAATGCAGACTTGTAAGTTGGCTTTCTGGCTGCTGCCTGCTGTGGGGAAGCACTTCGTGAGCACAGGGGATTGCTGGTTGCTCTGCTTTGCATAGTGTGTTTCTCAGTTCCTGGGGAAGTGAAACAGTTTACAAGTCCTACTGGTTTGATTCATTAACTATTGGGGGACGGTGAAAAACTGCTTAAATAAAGATGCTATTTAATAGAAGGCACACTGGGCTCCGTGAACCAAAACAGAACGTGCAGCTCTGATGAGAGAACAGATTGAGGATAAGTGAGGAAATTGAAGCTCGAGGAGTTTCCTTTAACTCAGTAATGATCATGTGGGGCTAGGCAACTCAAATTATAATTACCTCTTTCTATTTCTTTAAGCATCAGTCATTTCTCTCCTTTCCTTTGAACCTGCGTGGAATAGTTAAGCTGCATGGCGAAAGTGAGAGAGGGACTTAAAAGTGAAGTAGGGCCCTGGAGTTAAGTGCTGACACAGCTTTCAAGTGCAAGTAGTGGAGACTTGGGTATTGGCAGTGTGCGACTTTTAGTTCCTCTAGCTGCAAGTCAGAAGAATTGTTAACGTTAGAGATGTTAGCAGAACACTGATTAGAAAATAGTTATGCGTCCCAATGTTGGTTCTTGTACTGACAAGCTGTCCTTGTCTCAGTTTTTTTCCCAGTGTTGCTATCCTGAATTGCCTATGGCAAGTGGAAATCCCTTTAAAAATTGCTCGTTACAGACTCTCAAGTAGATGCACCTATCTAGTCCTGTTCTCATTATATTTCAGTTCATTAATGGGAGAAGAGCAGCGGTCGTGTGCCTTCAAGAATGTTCTGCTTAACAAGATTAAGCTGCGTTCTGATGTTAGCGCTTAAGATGATGAAACTTGAATACTAATTTTTTGTTTTGTTTCTTTTAAGCAAATGGTTATGAGCCTTAGAGTTTCTGAGCTGCAAGTACTTCTGGGCTACGCAGGGAGGAACAAGCACGGACGAAAACACGAACTTCTCACGAAAGCACTGCATTTGTTAAAGGCTGGCTGCAGTCCTGCTGTACAAATGAAAATCAAAGAACTCTATAGGCGAAGGTTCCCCCAGAAAATCATGACGCCCGCAGACTTATCTCTCTCCAGCGTACACTCAAGCTCCATGCCAGCAACTTTGTCTCCATCTACCATTCCACAGCTCAGTTACGATGGCCACCCTGCCACGTCACCATTGCTCCCCGTTTCGCTTCTGGGACCTAAACATGAACTGGAACTCCCCCACCTCACATCTGCGCTCCACCCTGTCCATCCCGACATCAAACTTCAGAAGTTACCTTTTTACGACTTGTTGGATGAGCTGATAAAACCTACCAGCCTAGGTAAGCTTGCAAAGCACGTGCTGTGATAATGTTTGAAGATGGACTTTTTAATAGTAAGGGATGAATTAAGTTGCTAATGCAGTAACTGGTTAAATATTGCATCACAGCAGTGTTTAGAGAATTGCTATTTTTGGTAACTTTGGGAACAGATTGTTCTATGCAGAGAGACATCTTACGTAATGCTCATTAGTTGCTTTAGCTGAGCCATTAAATATGGTTCAAAGTTCCGTTATGTTTAAGGGGTGAGTTTGAAAAAGAAACAATTGAACCTTAGAAAAAGAAACTTTAAAAAAGCAAACAAACTCCACAACTGTTTAACTTAAAAAAAACAAAACAACAAAAAAAAAAACACGCATAAGAATTCCTCAAAACACAGAGCTTAATTATTAAAAAAAAAAAAAAGTACTCCAACAACCTTGAGTTTGTAAGGCCCACAAAGGTCTTCTCATCTGTGCTGGGAAGGAATGCTGTGCTATTTGCCGTAATCCCTTATGGATTGAACATCCGAGTTTGGGAAGACTTGTGGTTCTTCAGCTGTTGTGGCTTCTTTTCTTTAACAGTTTTTGTACCAAGGTATAAATCACTTGGGTAGCTGCTGAGCACCAGATGATGCTTACAGAGCGTTATGTAACAACGTGGGTTTTTTCTGGCTCTGACTCCACCTTGCATTTGTGAGCATGGCTAACTTTTAATACTACTTCAATGCAATAGTCCTGTTGATTCCTAGAGAGGCTGCTTGTATGTTGGAACCTTCTGCTGTCTTGAAATCCTGGTGAAGGCTCACAGTGAGGAGAGCTAGTAGGAGGGGGAGATGGGAGGTGGTGGGGAGTGAGAAGATTGTCCTTTGCAAAAGAGAGTCCTTGTAAGCAAAAGTGAGCAGGTAGTTTACGTTTGTAGCCTGCACTGCCGCAGGGCTGACAGGAGTCTGCTGTGTGAGTGAGTGAGTGCTGGTTGTCTGCAGACTTCTGCAGCACGTTGCACGGTTGTGTTTTGTTTTAGCTGTTGAATCTGAGACTCTGTGAGAAAAATAGATGGCTTTTGATAATCTCAGGTTCTGGTTCAGGTATTGTTTTCAAAGGTGTGCTGTGTCTGTTCAGTTCTAGTCTGAAGTCTGATGGATTGATAAGCATTGCGGGCGGTGTTGGTGGTACAGGACAATTAGGTGCTCAGAATGTCTCATCACTTCTACGTTATAACTACTTAAAAATAACACTGTCATTTCAATAAGACATTCCGATGCAGGCGTTATGGTTTGCTTTTAATCCTAGATATGGTAAGAACACTTTTCTGTCAGTGCTGTGCCTGACAAACCAGCCCTGAATTAGGAGATCGTAATTCACGCTCTGTCATTTCTTATTGCTTGAGGAGTTCATGTACAGTAATCTGTTTTTTCCTCTTTGTGGACTCTGAGTGCCAGGGTAAGAAAATGCAAGTGGGTGAAGCTCCAACCAAACACTGAAGTAATCTCTGCTCCTTTCAGTTGGTGTAAGGGCTTGTTCTGGGTTTTTGTTTAGCATGTGCATCCTGTGCTGTTTATCTGAGGCAGTACTGTTAAAAAAGCTGTTTCTTCCTGTGCTTTTTGGGAAGAATGTTTCAGTGTCCATACGTGTGAGAAACGTTTGTTTCCTTTTGTAGTGGAAAGCAATGCTCCTGCAGATTGTAAAGTTGCCAGCTCTAAATGTCATGAGGATGTTTTAAAGTAATAGAAGTATATGTCGACTGGAGAAGAGACATAATGATTGGATGAGTAACCAGGGATGTGCAGCTCTGTGCGCTATCGCAGAATTGCAGGATGGTTGAGGTGGGAAGGGACCTCTGGGTCCTGCTGGTCCAACCCTTACCCAAGCAGGGGTACACAGAGCAGGGTACACAGAGCAGGGTGCCCAGGGCCATATCCATGGCAAAACACTCAGAGCCCCTGTGTGTCATCTTCGTTTGTGCATTTACAAATACTCTAATAGAAAAGAGCTTTAAGTGATATTTTCTTAATACTTGCCCTAAATGGTTTGGAGATTCTTTTCACTGTGGCAATGCATGGCTTTCCTCAAATATCAAATTTCTTGCTTCTCAGGTCTTGTTTTCAAATGGCAGATGCATACTGTGAACATTCAAAACTTTGTCATTTGGCCAATAGTTTGGGATCTCCTGCTTGCTTTTTCCTGACAGGTTCATTATGGGATGGCTATAAGAAACCTTGATTTTTTCTTCATTTCCTTGCACCATGAGAACTAAGAGATGAGCTGCTGAAGAGTTTTGAATGAATGTCTCTGTTCTTAGAATAGAACCTGTCAGAATGGTAAAAGTACGTGGGGATGAGTGCAGACTCATTGGTTTGAGGATTTTTGGATTCTTCTGAAAGAAGTCATTACATATAAATTCAATGGATCACATCTTTGGATCTGATTCTCTCCTGGTCTTTCCCTATTCAATGTGGGGCTGCTTGAAGGATTGCCTGGAGTAGTCTTCTGTGCCATCAAGAAGTAATTATTAATTTGGAAAATGATAATTTGACAAAGCTTGGGGGAAGGGAGTTGCACAGCAGGGCACTTGAGTATGCATTCTGTACCCAAATATTCTGTGTAAGTAGGCAGTATGCAAGCTAATGTGAATAACAGATAAGGAAATTAAATTTGCTCACTATTATTTTTAATGTCAAGAACAAAAGGAGGAAATGGATGTTACCTTCTTATACTTGCTTCCTCAAAATGTAGCTCTAAACTGCAATAAAATCTGCATGCTGACAGCTAGGTGGGCAGGATTCATTCACAACAGGGAAGAAAACGTAGTGCTTTATCAACCCCCCTCCTCCTCACCAGCAGCAGCTGCTCAGGGTCTTGTCTTTAGCATGGCTGGCTGAAATGGCTGTGACAAACTAATGTTAGAAGTCTGTTGGCTTCTTTATTTCTGTTTTCTCTGCAGCAACCCATAAAACCCCCAGCAGTGAGTAGGATGCTCCCGGAGTTGCCTAACGAGTTGAACGTGTAAACACAGCCCATGCTACTTCAACCTGCTTGTCTCTGAACAGCTGACAGTAGCTGTTCAGAGACAAGATCTAGACACCTAGATCCAGGTGGTGATGGGACTGCTCCTGCTGCTCTGCTCACTTAGGTGCCTTGTTTTGCTTCCAAGTGTTCCGACTACATAACTCCTTTTTGGAGCCTTGTGGCTAGTGCTGCTGGTCACGGTTCTGCTGCCTGGGCTGCTGGAGGTGACAGCGTTTCTGTGGTCCTGTGAAGGCTGCCAGTAGCCTCGTTTAGCTGAAAGGAAGAGATCTCTCCAAATGGCAGCAGAGCTGTGGAATTTATCCATCTTTTGTTAGTCATCATCATTGCAACATTGAGAAAGAGCCTGTATTGGATATTCTTGTGTTCGAGCCAATTCAGGATATTCATTGCTTGTTCTGAAGGTGTGTGGTGGTGGATGGATGTGTACCCTGAGCTCTTGCAGCACTAATGAGAAGTGTGAGCACTCTGCCTTGTGCTGAACAGCCATTTCAAGTGATTATATGCAGGTGTTTTGGAGAAGGAGATCCCACTTGGCCTTGATAAATGTCTGAAAACTGCTTATTATTTTGACCTTTTTTTTAATAGGAATTCCTTTAAGTTAGAGAATCTTGCTTGTTAGTTTCTTAAGAGAAGCTACAGCTTTCACTTAATTTTATTTTCAGCCTTCAGTCAGTGTACATACACTACTAATTGGTTATTTTTTAAGAATAGGCCAATTTTCTAAAAGTAACTTCTATCACACCGATAAGATCTCTTGTGTGGTAAAATGTTTACTATGAGATGAGTAATGAGTACCCAAATTCTGCCAGCTTATTATGGAAGGGACGTTAGATTGTTAAACAACATCTTAAAAATACTTCTTGTTATAGCATATGTCATTCCTAATTGCTTTAGCTATGTAGTTGTTCCAAAAAACATTGTAACTAGGCTACGGGTCTTTGTTTACCTGTGTGTAGTGGAAGATTAACTTCTTCTTTTCAATTTAAAGGATGAAGGAGGTTATGGGCTATGCCATTCTGTTTTTATGAAGCTGTCTGAACTCCACGCAGGTGATGCTCCTATGATTTGTTTGCTGTGTTTCTGTGCTAAGTGATGTTGAAAGCACTGAGCCATAGAAGTGGGAATTTTGGCCCACGCATCTCAGCCTTCTGGAAGGAGGAGGCAACAATGAGGTGTTCTGGGCATCACCCCACAAAGCAGCATCTCCTGCCTGCCAGCACCCACGGGCTGTCTCCACTGGGCAGAAGGAGCTTCTGTGGCTCTGCTCAGGTTTGTTAGGTCCTGGTGGAATTTCTTCATCTATGGACTATAACAGAGTTTCTCCAGGAAGTCCGGTCTCTCCCCTGGTGCCTGCCCTCAGAAGAGCAGCTCTGGCCTGGTGCTCACTGACTGGCAGTCACGCTCCCAACTTGCATTTACACTGAAACTTCTCTCACGTGTGATTGACCATGGTTATTTGGACATGGCACATTCCTGAAGGCAGAGCTTGCATCTGGTCTGACCAAAATCTTTAGTGTGGCTGTAGTTCAAGTTACAGCTATTAAACAATTAAACAAATCAAAGCAGCTAGAAATCTAGGTTGGAAACTAGAAGAGTTTTGTTTGGCAAGTATTTCACCCTTTCATATATCAGCAAGCTGATCTGCTGCTCTGTGCAATCAGAATCATGGTTTATATGAAAGTCACGCTTTTACTGTCTTCTGTGTTTGTTATTTTTTCAAATGTTCTTTGTGGGAGGAAGTTCAGCAAAACCCTGCATTCTCAGCCCAGGCCGCGCTCCGACTTCCGGCTCTGCAGCTTCGAGTTGCGCAAGGAGGAGCTGGAATCTGAACTCTTGTTTGTGTGCTGTGGCAGAGCAGAGCTACAGAGCACTGAAGTTTCTTTTTTGGGCTCCAGTTTTATTTGCATATGGCCTTCTTCAAGTTCACATCTGAAGACTCTTTCCGTAGTTAGTTTCTCTTAACGTTTTTAAGTTTTACACAGCTGTGCAGCTCTTGTGCTGCAAGAGGGGGAGTGTAATTGCTTACTGTTCACCTTAGCAGATGATTGTTGGCTCCTCACATATGGAACTGTGATCACCACGGTCCCAGGACCCTGCAGGATGCGCGTGCTTTCTGATGCCACAGCTCTAATGTGGATGGATCTAGGAAGCTACTTTACTTCCCGAGATCAAATTAGGATATCTTTTTGATAATTAAAGCTTTTAGTGGAAGGAATTATGGCAAACCACACTGTTGATTCAAAGTCTGAGTAATCCATGAATAATCAGTGAATAAACCTTGGGGTGGCATCCCACTGAGGTGCTTTGAGGCTTGGAAGTGTAGCTCAGGTATTGTGAGAGGAAGCTGTGCTATACACATATGTGTTTTTAAGATTTCAACTTGCAGCTAAGACATGGGTGTCACTTACCAGCAGCATTTCCAGCTTCCGTGTCTTGGAATCTTGATGCTTTAATCTCCCTTTATGATGATTTTCAGAAGAAGGTGGTGTGGGTTGCTCTAATTGTAGGAGAGAACTTAGTAGGGGTTCTTATCTGATCATAAATGTTGAACTTCCTTTTTGCCTTTCTTATTAGGATTATAAAACTTGATGCTGTCTTGCTGAGACCAAAAATGCGTTAGATTCAGGATAGGCAGTGCTAGCAGCTTGTTTGGAGTGCTTCACTGCTGCTGGTGCTCTTAGGAGCAGAAGCTAAGTTTTTCCAGCCTGAATGGCAGAAGGTGAGTTCTGAGATCTACACTTAGGTGTGTGAGTAAATCAAGGGACTTAAACAGGGCCTGAAGATCCAGTGATGTTCCTCCCCCAGCAGAGGAGATCTGTGGGCCCAGCAAGAGCAGTGGTGAGAGGTAGGATGGAAAGGGGAGAGTTCTGGTGCTGTTGGTCAGCATTGGCTTGGCCTTGAAGGTCTGCAGGAGTCTGTTGCTCAGAAATGCTGTGATATGTGGCTGATTAAAAATAATAATGCCTAAATATGTGTCCAGTTGCACTGGAGGTTCCGGCTGATCTATTCTTTTCATACAATATATAATGAAGTGCTATAAAATAAGTGATATTTATGAATTAATTGTAGCCTTTGGAGTATTTCCAGGCTATTTTCGTATACGTATGTTTAGGCACTGTTTCAAATAATGCTCAGAAGCAATAGGCATAGCTCCATTGGGAGTGGGAAAGGCAGGGAGTAAAGAGGGCTTAACTATTAAAAGCGGTGACTTAAGCCAAGTGGAATCTGGAAATGATCTGAAAAGAGAAATGCTGCAGAGTGACCAGAACCTGAGGTCAGTTTTTCATCGGTTTTAAGCCCAAGAACTCAATGCTGCCATTTCACAGTAATGCCACGTGTTCTCGAGTGCAGTTGTAACCCTTGGGAGTGGGTGAAGAGCTGGCCACTGCTGCCAGGGGAAGAACGACTTGTGTCTTTACAGAAATATCCTTTTGAGTCCCAGTGATCCTTTTGAAGAGTTTTGATGTGCTCCTTGGTGTCTGGCCCAGGGTTCTTCTTCAGCTGGGGTTGACTTGGCTCTGGTCATCGGCAGGGGGTTTAGGTTGGATCTAAGGATGACATTCTTCTCAGTGAGGATGGAGAAATAAGGGAGAGGCTGTACAGGGAAGCTGTGCACACCTCATTCCTAGAGGTGGGCCAACCCAGGTTGGATGGAGCCTTGGGCAGCCTGCTCTGGGCGTAGGATGGCTGTGTGCAGCGGGCAGCAGGAGCCCAGGGGAGTGGGGTGCTGGGTTCACAGCATTGCTGCTCAGCCGTGGCTGGTGGCAGGGGCTCGGTGCTGAAGGGCTGCGGTTAATAGAAGGGAAGTGTTTGTGTGTAAATGCTTGCATTACCCAGGAGCTTCGTAAATTGTGGTGCTTTTAAAAGGGCACTGATGTATCCTGAGATGCTGCGGATCTCCTAAACGAGAAACAGCCTCTCATCGCTCCTGTCCTGTGCAGCAGCCTGCTTTCTGCTTTATTAAAAGCACCGTGTGTGTAAATGAGCCCCTTTCTGGATTGGTGTGAGAGGATCTGGGCGAACTCCGTTATGAGGAATCTGGGTATTGTGTTACAGGTTCCCTGGCTTCCACTGCAATTGAGCGTGATTCAAAGCCTGTCTGAATTTTACCTTTTAAAAAGGTAAATGTTTTCTATGCCTTAATGTAAATGCAGCAATTTTTGCCTTAGCTTGGAGCCGGTATATTACATTTTCAGTGGTGCTACTTGAGAGGAGATGGAGCATAAACTGATACAATGCCTTCTGTAGCTGAAAAGAATAAAAAAGCAAAATGTCTGTCTTGCAACAAAATGAAGTATCTTACGTGTTTAGGGAAGGCACATAAATATTTATGTGTTGGATTGACATCTTCTATAGTGTTTGGGTTTTACTGGTCAATATTTTGACAAATGTAACTGATGAAAATGATGTACTCTATTAGCTTAGTGAATGCCCAATTAACACCTCTTGTTCGGCTTACAGCATCGAGCAAAAATTTGCTGTAGTCCTGATGCTTAACTATTCCTGCTTTCAGAAATAAACATGCTACTATTGCATACGACTGGTCAAAGGCCAATTCACTGATGGCTTTTCTTGTCTCCAGCTAAGGTAGAGTATAAAATGTAAGCTTAATTTTAGTCCAAATACGTTTCTGCATTACAAAACAGCGTATTCCCTCTGTAATCAGCTGGGTGAGCATTAACCTTAGCACACTGACAGCTCGATGGCCAGCTGCTGCTGCATCGGGAAGCATCCCCACGTCGACGGCGTAATGACCTGAGCTTCATTAAGGGTTTGAAGGTGTCTGCTTTTGAATGGAAACTTAGAGCAGCTTTTTCTTGAGGCAGCAAGAGGTATTTTACTGCAGAAAGATTGCGTGGCTATTTTTAGCCCTGGGTACTGGTGAGGTGGAACAGAATATTTTTAGAGCTGTAGAAAACGCAGCCACTCGAGCTGCCTTCTTTCATTCTAATGCCATGGACTTTTTTTTGTCAAAATAGAGTAGAACTGGTAGGAAACGTTTTTTTACGTGTCATTATGAAATGTTTTTTACATGTCATTATTATTAGTTATGCTCATTATCTTTTTAATATAAGTACTTACATAGAATTTGAAGTGTTTTAGCCCTGTGAATAGCACTCCAAAGTATTAAGATGGTTTTTGCTCCAACTTTGCAAACTCATTACTCATGTGAAACAGTCAATAAAAATGCAACAAGCGAGGTGTAATTGGGGCGCTGTCTACATACCAACCCCATCTGCTGTTTGGATCATTACTGGAGTGAAGAACGTGAAATAATTCAGCAGGCTGTGCTAGTAGTGAACAGGTAAGAGGAACCACTTGGAAAAAGAAGTGCTGCACTGTAGTTTTATGCAGCTCTGTGTGTCTCCTGCTAACATCAGGGCCCAGGTGTGCTCAAAAGAGAATGTGCGTTTTGCTCATTGCCCTCTCTGGATTCTAAGCTGGGTGAATTAAGTAGTAGTGAATAGTTGGCTCCAACTCCTCCTCAAAAACAGAGAGATTGCTGGAACAGGAGAAGTGGGTTTCCATATTGCTTGTTTGAAGCTCTTCTGGTTGACATCCATTTAATTACACAAATTTACGTGGAAAGATTGTTATTATCCACATTCAAACATCTACCTTTTCCAGTGTCTGAATAATTCACATGACTTGTTAGCAGTAACACTCGCCATGCATGGCATTCCTTGAAATTATTGTGTGCACGTGGAACAAAAAATATCCGGTAGACATTTGTGCTTGGTACCTCTTTTCTGAGATGTGAAGGAAAATGGCCTACAAAGTAATCCTCTGAGCTCTGCCATTCAAAATGTGCAAAAGAAAAGGTTATAAAGCTTAATAATTTATAATTGTGAGGGGAAAAATGTGTTTCTGGCAACTTTCGTAAGAATTTTTGTATTAACTGTCTTGGCTGTGTTCCAGCTTTATCAGATTATAAGTTCTATTTTAATCTGCTCAGTTGTCAGCTGGAGATCTTTCTGCCTCCCTTTGTTAAATAAAAGCTATTTGCAAGGCGTGGTTGGATGTTTTTAGCCATAAGAAAATCGTTTTTATATAAAACTGTATTTGCATATTTCTAGTTGTAATTGAATTCCAGAACTCTGAAAATAAACAATGTGTTTATCTGGTCAGGGTCTGTTTGACTCTCCTAAACCCAGCAGATCTGCCAGATGAACTGGGAGAAGTCTGCTGGCTTTTCTGCACTCTTAATTTCCTGGCTTCCAAAATCACTTCCACGAGAAACACGAACTCCTTACAAACAAGGCAGTTTGTGTTGTCACAGATGAGCTTGGGAGCCTTGCACTTAGACATGGAGCTGCTAAATTAGCTCCCTTTGATTTGTTTTGTTGAAATTTTCATGCATCGTTTGTAGGATAAGTAGATCTAGAAATAATAGATAAGGTTATAAAAAGATATGAGAAAACATATGGGAGATCAGAGAAAACCACAAAGAAGAAAAACATTTCTCATTTCCCTCTCAGAAGATGCTTCAGTTTGGTTTGCAGCCCCCCCTTTCCTCCTGTACAAGGGGATGAGAACACATCAACACCTCCTCCCATCCTCCTCCCTGCTTCTGCCCCTGCAGCATTGTCACCCCTACTTTCCTCTCTTACAAAGAAATGACTAAAAAAAAAAAAGCCACCAAATCTTAGTTTTGCTTTCCAGTGGCACATGAGGTGGCCAAAATAAATAAACGATGGGCCTATAAACTTGCCCTTTTCCCAGCTGGTAGCAGGGCTGGGGCTGTGTCCCATGGCTCAGAGCCTGGCTTTGGATCTTGGGTGTTGGGATGTCTTCCCTCTGCTTGCGTCGCTCAATCTGTCAAGGGTTTTGCATCCTTTGAAGATGAGCTTTTACATTATCTCTCTTTAATTAACAAATTGCTTCTTCCTTCTTCCCAATCTGACCTTGCTCCTGCGTGATAGCTTGTACACAGAAACAGCGTCCTGAAAACACTGCAAGTGGATATCAGCACTGCTTTACAGCTGGGGAGGGTTGAGCAGCGTGTGATGCAGTGCACCTCTGACCACTGGGCACCATCAGCTCATAGACTTCTGCTTCCATTTATTGGGATGCGTGTGCGTGAGGGTGATAGATAGCCAGCCCTTGTGGAGGTGCTGGAGGCTTTCTTGTGCTGTGAGCCTCAGCTGGCAATGTTAGAAATGCCCTACATGTAAGTGTTTCTTCAGATAACTTAATGCTTATAACAATAGCTAATGTTTTTACAAAAATTCTTGTGCAGCATGTACTACCTATGCTCGTCCACCAGCTTTGGTGCAACCGATCCACGAGCAGCACGTGGTTGTTGCATGGAGTGCAGTAAAATGTACAGGGCTTGCAGCATTGTTGAACAGAGAAAGTACAAATGTCACGTAGTGAAATTGCTGCTGTTAGTATTTACACCAGGTTGGCCACTATTCTGTTGCTGGCCCCAGCCTACTACTTGCTGGCTTCAAGGGAGAATCTGGGGGTATCACCTGAAGTTGTCACTCATCTTGTTACTCAAGGATGAGTTAGGGCACATATTAGAGTAAATCAGAAATGATACATTTGGGTGCTCAGAACCAGAGTTGTTCGTAACCTCGTGCCATTATTAAGAGCAGAACTGAATGGTGAACTCATCAGTACATGTGCTGGAGTGAAAGCTGTAACCCTTTGGCCATTTCTGCATGGAGGTGATGTGGGCTCCTGTTTGTTTCAGGCCGTTTCCTTTGCTTTGGATGCAGTCAGGCTTTGTGTCACTGTCCCCCCCCGGGGGAGGGAGTGCCTTCAGAGCACTATTTTGGGGATGCTTAACGTTTCTTTGATTTTTCAGCAGGTGCATTAATTCTTAAACACTGTTTGTGTTGTTGTGGAGTAAGTAGGCAGAATTGAAGGACTTCAAAGCCAGACTTCACTGCTGTGTGTTTCATGATTGCTTGCATAGTATATATTTGATGCATCTAACCCTATAAAATAGCTTCTGGAACCACGAGAAGTTGCCTAGTTGTACTTTTCAGTCCCTCTATATGCTTTTATGAGGTAACCCATGGTCTTGTGTGTTAAAGGAAATGAAGTGATTGAGAATTCCTTCATTTTTTCATTTAATATCAAATGTTGCTGCTGTGACTGATAAAATCTTAAGCTGATTTATCTCAGCTTTGCTGTTACCTGCATTGCTTTTTTAGTGTATACTTTATATAGAAATATAACAGTTGTTTATTGTTTTTATTTACAAGAGGGATTAAATGACAAATTCCATCTTGGCTCCAAAATTGCTTACAAAAGCAGATGTGTATCGGATTATTGGGCTATAAATGTGTTGTGTATATATATGTACACGTTTTAATGAAAGGAGACTGTTGTTAATTATTCTGTATTTACTGTTTTAAGGCAATTATCTCTTGTTTTCTTCCAGCATCAGATAACAGTCAGCGATTTCGTGAAACCTGCTTTGCTTTTGCACTGACGCCACAGCAAGTGCAGCAAATCAGCAGTTCAATGTGAGTTTGACCAGTAAGACAGTATTTAAATACTACAAAATCTTTGAAAATACCCCAAACTCAGCTTACAACAGTTTTTATTTTAAAATGTGACCTTCAGTGTACGTAATGCTCAGAGGGTGCTCGTGTGGGGAATTCTTTACTCCTTTGTGTGTAAACTGATGGAGGAGAAAGGGGTGTGGAATGAAATACCTCTGCTGAGCTGTGGTTTCTCTTGCAGTAAGCGCTGTACAAATACAGAACTCTCCTACTTGCAGCCCTTCTTTACCACGAGTCAGATCCTTTGTCGAGTTCTATGTTTGTTCAGTATAAAGACATTCCTCACAGCTACCATCAACATTTTCTCTTTACTATACCAAAAAAAGTAAAAGAGAGAGGTCAGGTGAGGCTGTAATTGGTTTATTCCCTTTGAAAAATAAAAAGTAGTCTGTATCTTGGGAGTTGTGTTTTGACTGACCAGAAGGAAGCGTGGTGCATGAAGGGCTTTGCAGAGATCTGACTTAAAAGCAGTGTCTGACAGAACATTGACAAACCTATTGTACAAACAGCGCATCTAAACCTGTTTTCTCTCTTTGCTAGGGATATTTCTGGGACCAAATGCGACTTCACAGTACAGGTCCAGCTAAGGTATGTATTTGTATGGCCTGTTCTTTTCTTAAATTATATAGTATTATCAAAAACTGTCTGAGCTTAACTACAAGGCCTGTTGTGGGCATTAGGATAGTATCTGATGGTATCTATTGAAATTGGAGTAGGTGCAGTTGAAGAAACTGTGTGCTGTCCTTTGTGAAACCATGGTCTGGAATTGAGGTCAGGCTGGAGAAATGGTAGGAAAGAAACTTGGATGATCTATCTTTTGTAACAAGAACCTGCATATCTGAGTGAACCTGTTGTTAGGCAGACCCAGCCTGAGGAATTCAAGAAATCTGAGGAGGAACCTACAGCTGTCTTGACCTAAACCTGTAATTTGGGGGGATTTCCTGCTTAAGGATCCATAAGGCTAGTTTGGGGACTGTATTTAGCAAGATTTGGCATGTTTTCACAATTCAGAGGGGGGAAAATAGTCCTTCTAGGAAGAGATGGCTTTTAAATCATTTTATTAGTGAAAGGTGATGGAAACTCTTTGCTTTTAGGTTTTGTTTATCAGAAACCAGTTGTCCACAAGAAGATCACTTCCCACCCAATCTGTGTGTGAAAGTAAATGGGAAACCATGCAGCCTTCCAGTAAGTAAGATGTTATTTTGACATACATAATTGGATAGAATTGTTAAGAGCTGTCTGTCAGAAATTAGCCTGAGAATTTATCCTAACCTTTGTTTTCACATTTTGGAGCATTTGAATGAAGACAGATAGAGGAATGAAAAAGATAGTTAAGTAAATTGTTTCTCATGAGACCAGCCAGCAGATCAAGGAGACTGATATTCTGAAAGCTTGACAGTAAGTTTTTGTTTGATAAACATCCTCTGAGTCTGGCTAACGTGGGGCTCTGTTTCGGAGATCACGCATGCATTGCTGACCAACAGGGCTGAAGAATAAGGCATGGACTTGGAGGACTGGGGCAGAGCATGGGGCTGGGCTGGGCAGTGTTAGCCAGGCACATGCAGTGAGAGCGCCGAGAAAGGTGTCAGAGCTGCCTTCTAATATTCCATTGGATAGGATTCAGATTTGCCAAGTGTGGAGCTATGTGTAAGGAAAAAGAAGTTGGGAAGCACGTGATGTTTTGCTGTCTGATGTTCATACTTTTTAAACTGAGGAGGAAGCCCAGTTCTGGTGGGACCCAGCAGGTATTGTGGCAGGGCTGTGGGGAGCGGGGAGGGAGAAGGTGAAATCACTCTTCTTCTTTTGCTGAGGGAGAAAGTCCTTTGATTTCTAGGGCTATCTTCCACCAACCAAAAATGGTGTTGAACCAAAGCGACCTAGCAGACCAATCAACATTACCTCACTCGTCAGATTGTCTACGACGGTACCAAACACAATTGTTGTTTCGTGGACTGCAGAAATTGGAAGAGTAAGTAATTTTATTTGGTGCATAATGCTGTCTAAAACTTACTAATTTCTGCCTTGGCATTTGCTTGAAGGATTTGAAAGAAAAGCAAGATTAATTGGGCAGGAAATACTTCATAGTTTCGCAGTGGATCCTTCCTTATATTGACTGTATTACTCTGTTACTTCAGTCTAGGCTGATAAGACATGCTCCCTTAGGTCAGTAGTCCTCAATTTTTTATTGGTGTGAGCTGTCTGTCCTTACCTCTCACCCAGCTGTCTCTGTGAGTCAGGGCCCAGACAATTTGCTTGTCATAACTGCAGGCATTAGGCTCTTCCTGGTTTTGGGCACTTGAGAAACAAATGTGGCGTTGTGTACAGAATGGTGGCTTACAGCCGTGTAAATGTAGACCCTAAGCACAGCAGCTAGGTAGGGCTCATGTTTAATTTCCCTTGCATTTCTGTTCTCACAAATGCTGTCCTTCTATTTAATATTTAAAAAGTCATGATTTTATGGCTTTTTCTTGTCTGCAGGGAGAGTGTCAGAATGTTACAATTGATGCTATAAAATTGCTGATGTTCCACTGCACTAATTAAATCTGGAACGTGGTGCAAAGGCATAATTGAATAAGTTAGTCCCTGAATTAGTGCCTTACTTTCAGTGATGACAAATAACCGCTGCTTACGTGTTACAGAGTTGATGTGTGCTTGAAAAAACTCTGGCTTTGCCATTGCAACCGTCCTGTTTTTTGAGGTCCTGAGAACTGTCCTGGGGTGAAACTTGGTCCAAACATTTGTCTGAGTGCAAAGCCCAGGATTCCTGAAGTGAAGTGGAAGAATGCTTACAGCCCAGCCATGCACAATAGGCAGTTGTAAAACACCACGATGGTATTTCATTCCCTCTCTGTCATGATGGATTTCTTGTGGAGCGTAAAACAATCTCCATTCAGATTACAGAGTAAATGATGGCTGACTGATTTTTTCAAAGTCATCTTTTATCTAATGAGAGCCACAGGTATCAGAAATAAGCATTTATTTTAAAATCCATTTTGGTTTCTTTTGCAGAAGTGCCTGTACACACTGATGTTGGCTTTCAGTCCAATGCTGTGCTTTTTCTTAAGAATACAAATGGGGATTTAGGGAAAAGAAATGTCACAAGTGTGTGGCCTCTGAGCTTCTCTTCAGTGACCTAGCAATTTCCTTAGCCTTCATAGATACCAGTTACAAAAGAATATACTGGCTAACTTCCAACTTACAATATGAAACTGAAGATAGGGGCAAATTCTTAGCGTGCTTCATGGGAGTTATGTGCCAGTCAGAACTTCCCCTCTCATTAGATAGAATGCTTCCTAATGTGACTGTTTGAGCCCTGGACAGTGAAATGTGAGGAACTGCCCTATTTTCAGATGTGCCTGCGTAGTACAAAATCTGAATTCCTTTCCCCACCTTCTCTGAAGTGTCAGTTGCACATCTCAACTAATGTACTCTACCTTTCCTAAAGTCATAATTGTGATTTTTACACAATCTGTTTCACGAGCCTTCTGTACAAGATGCCTTGGGCAAGTTCCTAGCTTTGTAGATTCAAGCTGTCTGTAAATAATTTCACAATGTTAATTAGCTTTTTTTCTAACTTCTATACTAATTGAGGCATTAAACAAACAAGTTAAAGCAGTAGTGGTTTTTAACGATGTGAGATGCGTTCATTGTAAGAATGAAATATTTAAACTGTGCTTCTGATGCTATTTCAATTTGTGTAATTTTATGCTAAGATATATTACTGAAACCCCATCCCTGGGTTCTGGTTGCATCCTACGTAGAGTGGCAGATGTCACAATTGTCTGGATTTTTCTGGTTTGTTTTGCTAGTGGAAACATACATGGTAATTGCTGGGGGTCAGCCTTTCATTTTTCAATTTCAAGTGTGTGAGTGTATCTGCAAGTCTGGAGAATGCTTTATATCAAGAAGTAATTGATGCACCCTAATGTGAGGCATGCTCTGTCCTTTCCATTATTTTTCTAGGGAGTGGGGGTGGTGATGGTGTTGCTGGTGATTGAATAGTATGATATCCCAGTTTTAGAAATGAACTTCTATTCTGTTTTCCAGAACTATTCCATGGCGGTCTATCTCGTAAAGCAGCTGTCCTCTACGGTGCTACTGCAGAGGTTACGAGCAAAAGGAATACGGAACCCTGATCACTCGAGAGCATTAAGTATGTCTGATGTACTGCTCGATAAAAAAAGTAGCTTTTGTAAATGGAGATTTGAAATAGGGCTGTACTAATCAAGGCTTGGACTTCCTACAATTCTCTGGGTTTCGAGAATCTGATAGTGGTGTTCTTTGTATTCAGTTCCAATTCAAAGACTCCGAGGCTTTTGTTTGTGTTAGGAGCCAGTCCAGGAACCCTGTTGACACAGTGAAGAGAAAAATGCAAGAGAATCTCTTTCAGTTCAGTCATGCTGGTTTTGTTTCTTCAGAATACAACAACTGTATTTACATAGTTAACTGGTAATTCAGTACCTCAGCAAGCTGAACTAAATGGCAGAGACTGAACCCTGATGCTGAAGTGCTGGAGGAAGGTCTTCATCAACACACTCTTTGTTCCTTTGGCACACTGTTGTGGAGTGGGCTCCCAGAGAGTCTGGCACAAAATTCCCTCCGCTCCCTCCCTGCTCCTTTCCAAACTTGGTGTGAGCTTTGCTGCTTTGTTGTTTTCTGACAAGTGTGCGGTGGTAGAAGAAAAATGCAAACAAAATCTGCTACGCACCCTTTTTTCCAGGGGAAGTATGAAAAGACCACTTGCCAGCTCTTGGAGTTGTACTCCTTCATGCTCTTTTGGGAGATGCTCAGATAATGCACATTGTCCACAGGAAAGGGAGGAAATCAGCCCTCCAGTAATTGCAGGGCCACAAAGCCGATGGTGTGTAGTACTGAGCAGCAGCTTATGGTGCACAGAAATCCAGCTTTCCCAGGTGGCTGCCACTGCTTGTATGCAAGAGGGCAGTGAGGGTGTAGGTATGGTTCACGGAGCAGGAAGAACGTGGAACTGACTTGTTCACTTAAACAATGGCTGCTTATAAAGCAGTCCTCTCGGATAAAAATAGAGGCTGGGTGGAGACTGAAGGCTGGTGTATTAACTAGTGTTAATGTTTCACTGCAGTTATTTAAAGCTCCAGTTTTGTCAGGGTACTTCTGCTGTGATTTCCTACTTCTTGGTTTGATTTTTGGTCTTTGAATTGGAGGTTTTCTTGTTGAGCGTGTCAGAGGTTTGCACAGACTTGTCCATGTGAGAGTTACTAAAGCTTTTTTAAAAATAGTTGAAGTTAACAGTAGTGTTACTGTTGCTCGTTGTGGTGATGGCTTTTAAATAACTTTCAACTGAACAGTTGTGTGCGTGGGGAAAAAGCCATTTGTATATAAATATTTTTTCTAGGTATCTTGGTTTAAGAAGAGCCTTTCCTACTTTTAGCTTTCTTAAATTGTCACTTATGATCTTTCTAGAGGTAAAGATGGCTTACATTACACCTTTACTGTGCAAGTTAGAAACACTACTGCTTGCCTCCAGCAGATACAGCAAAGCTTAACGTACCGTTTTAGAATTATTTTATTTCTCTTAACAAATTTGTTTTAAATCAACTGTAAAACTAACTTACTTTCTTTCAAATAACTTACTGTCTTTCAAAAGTCAAAGAGAAACTGACTGCAGATCCAGACAGTGAAATAGCAACAACAAGCTTAAGAGTTTCTCTTCTTTGTCCGGTAAGTATTTTTAATTCCCTTAAAAATTATTGTGATTTAAAAAACAAACAAAACAAAAAAAAAGGCAAAGAAAAAAAATCTGTGGCTGTTGAGGGACAGGCTTTTGGTAGAGGTTGGTTTATGTGCCAGCTTCATGGGAATAGGATCCAGTACTGTAATAAAGCACATGACTTGCCCCTGAGCAGGTGAGTATTCCATTAACTTGAAGATGCTATTCAGAATGACATGTAAGTACACATTTAAATCTATCACTAGGTCATGCATGTGTGCAAATTGGGTTCCTAGTGTTTGGTTGTGGTTACACCACTCTCAGCAGTAAGGCAGGTGATTCTGTCTGTTAAAAACAGCTCTTCAGCCAGTGCCTGCTAGCAAAGAGTTGAGCATCTTTTCAGTAATGGTGATTATAAGCACTTGTATGCATTGAATATTTCGGAGTCTTAGAGAAAAAATGAAGTGGTGATCTGGAGAATGTTCGAATCAAACTTGTACCAAAGGTGAAGGGGGGGAGTACAGTTCCAGTGAATGTGGAAGCGACAGACTTGCTGTATCTTGACCTATTGTTTTTTTAACCAAGTACATGTAGGGTTTAGCAATAGTTCATACCTGGCTTTGTTATCATTGGCTGAACTGCGCAGTATTAACATTATGTGTCCTTTTAACATCTTTGGGATGTGGTGCTCTTGTTTTAAATATCGAACACTTTCAGAATACTTGACTGTTGTGTGTAGTGATTGACACGGTATCTTTAGCGCAGTATAACTTTTTAACCTGTCCTCAAGATTGAGGATAAATCTGTTTTCCTGGTTTGGCTCAGTCTGTTCAAGCTTGACGTGAAATTCTCAATTTTGAAATGGAAAGAGAGATCTCTTTATTCTTGGGAAGTTGAGGTTTATTTCAGTAGTTATTAAATGTCTACTTCAACTCTGTCAATGCAAAGAAGCTTTTCACAAAGCAAAGCTTTTGTATCTAAAAGCACAGTGATTACATTCTTGGTTTTTTTTTTAAAGACTATTGTACATCTTTGTGTGGTATTTTCACAATCTTTCTTAAGGCTTCACCATCGATATTGGGATGGAGAACTGTAAATAACAACACATTTACAGATAATAGGATTTGTTTGTAAATAAGATCCAGGGATTACTTTTACAGATCAGAATTTTATCTTAAACTTAACCTTGTAACCTATAATTGTAGAAACACAATAACCAGTACACCACACTGAAAGTGCTGCAGACTGGGAATGCTGAAGCATACCACCTCCATGCATGGAGGTGCTTTAGTTGAACTTGTGTTGTGCTGTTTGATTCTGTTGTTCTGGAAAGCACACTGACAGTGCTGTTGCTTTTTCTATCATTTGTTAGACAAGATGTTTTAACCCCATTATTAATTTCCAATACAGACAAAAATAATAAATAGGGTAGTAGAATTAAATGACAGTAAGAGTTTAGAAGTGCCCATGTATTCCTTATCTTGAATTAATCCTCGTGCATCTTCTGGAAGTTGTTTATTGCTTTGGCCATGGTTGATTTGTCAAAACTGCCACTTGAGGCAGTTGGGTTTCTTCATAGATTATTCTGTCTCAGTTTTCTGACACGCTTCTGTTTGTCCTAATTGTGTCTATTAATGATTAAAGTTCTTCAGCTTTGATATTTTGAAGCATATTTTTCTTGCTGTGTGTGATTTGGATGAGTTAGTGTTAGAGCAGGAAGATACAAGATTGTTTTTAGGATTGCAATTTTACAAATACGTGAAGATGTCAAATTCTACTTAGCTTTCTCATTTTAGTTATGTTAGGGATGGAAACGAGACACCAGCCAGACATTAGGCTGGAGCCCCGCTTTTCTCACTGATTCCTCTTGGTTCTTTTCTGAGAGACGTACAAAATGGAGTTGGTAGCCACATATTTATCTGCATCATTTTAATACTCTCTACGAAATGTAGACTTTTTTCCAGTGTGTTCTTCACTCAGGGCTGTCTGATCTCACTGTAGCTCTTGGAGTAATCCATCATTGCAAAAGCTCTGCAGGACCAAGACTGCACCTCTCAGGCTGTCCTGTGGAAAGAAGGATGGCTAGCAGGATTCAGGCTGCCCTCGACTCTGAATTCAGTTTTGTTGGAAGCTCCATGTTTTTACTTGCAGATCTGTAAACATTTGGCTTAGGGAGAAATTTTTGTCTGTATTTTCTGCTTGCTTTCTAATGCGTGAGTGCAAAGTGGAGGATTTGAAAGTGCATGTTGAAAATGCTTACACAGTTTCCAACAGCAAAACTAAAACTTAAAGATCAGTGCATCTTCAGGTGTGTTGATGTGAGGATGCTGATCCTCCTGTCTCACTCGTTATGTGTGATTCTATCATGTATGCACCTGAGCAAAATAAATGGGATTGCATGTCTGGAAAAGGGTGGCAGGTTTAGATTTGATAACCTTTATTTTGCCCTCAAAAAGTAATAATAAAAATAAAAGGTGGAGGTAGGCAGCTTACTGTGACTGTGTTTTGGATTGCTGCTGAGCTTTTTTTAGCACAGAGGCCTGCTCTCCCTCGGAGACCATACAGCACAGAGAAAAAGCTGCCCTTAACTATTGGCTGGATCTGCCTCGGATGCAGCAGGCAGAGGCTGTGCTGAATCTGTGCTTCAGGAAGGCACTTGAATTTGTGTTTTTCGGGTTTTTTTTCCCTCTCTCCTCCCGCCCTCAGAATAAAAATAAATCCTTGGGCTCTGCAGCAGGACCAAATATTTAGCTGAACAAAAATTCCAAATCTAGCATTTCACCGTAGATTTAGCAGCTTTGTTTACAAATCTGTAACTCCTGTTATGGGTACATTCTCTTAGCTTGAAAAGATAGCCACATTTTGTAAGCCTGTAACAGAAATGAATGCAGCGTTTCTTTTGCTGACAGCAAGCAGGAACCAGTAACAGCACTGGGAGTTTTTCAGAAGTTGGGAAGCATCCCTTTTTTTATGACCTCTCCTTTTGTCAGTTCTGACACAGCTTGGCCGGCGTGGCAGAGCTGATCCAAGCGTTCGGTGCCAAAAATGGGGAAAGGAGACCTTTCCTGTTAACACTGTGTGTGCTGTTTGTCTGTGTGCACATGGCTTCTGTGAGACCCAGGCTCAATTTCTATACCAAGAGCTTGCAGAAATGTTTCTGGTTGAAATCTTTTCAATTTGGGACACTGGAGTATTTAAGTTCTTCCTGCAGCATATGTGTTTGACCTGACTTGTTTTTCTTTGGCATCACATAGAAGCACCCAGTTTAATCTCCAGCACCTCGATCCTCATTGAGCTAGGAGACTCTCTAAGTGCCCAAAAGACAAATGAGCCATTGACTGCCATCTGGGAGATAAGGATTCATAATAGACGTGGGTCAGGGGCCCTTGCTTTGTTGGGGGCTGATTATGGTATAGAAATAATGTGCTTGGTCATGGATTTTAGGGGAGGGGTGCCAGACACATGGCGCATGCAGCACCTCCTGCTGCCCCAGCTCCAGCACCATTACTGCAGGCTCCCCAGGGAGGTCCCTGCTTTCCTCCATCTGGTGGTGAGGTCTGTGACAGTGACGGACAGCCAGAGGGGACAGAAATGAGCAGGGTCCTGTAATTGAGCTGAATTTGCTGAGTGGGGCGGGGGGATTTCTGCTTACGGGGGTCCAAAAAAAGGGGAGGGAAAAAAAGCATCATGGAGGAAGTAGTGGACTGTGAGTAGAGCCTTTGTTCTTGATATTGTTTTTAGTTTTGTGATATTCTGAGATTGAGTGCCATCCTGTGGCACCCATCTTGTATTGCTCGCAATCAGTATGCGTGACCACATTGCTTGCTTAAGCCGTACTAAAAACAGTTCCTCCTCCCAGCCACTGCTGGAATTGGCTGGAGGCTTCAAGTGAAGTCATAACATATATTTTGGTCAGTTATCTGGCTTCAAAATAGTTGGCATCAACTTCTTAATAAATCATTGTGATTTTTTTTCATGTAGGGAGGAGTCTCCTTTTGACTTTATTACTTTTTAGTGTAGGCTGTCCCTCCTAGAGCGCAACTTCTCCAGAAGCAACTGCCTGTTGAAGAAACTTTTTGTCTCAGATGAATGTGCAATGCCCACCACTGTCCAGCCAGCGTTGCATTTGTTGTAATCATGCGTTGATATTTTATGGCCTGGGTTATCATTAATCTATCTAATCCAAATCAAGCTGTTCCTGTTGTCAGATCAAGTCTGTGCACCTGCTGTGTGCAGCACCCCTGTGTCTGCCTGCTCTGCTCAGGCACTCGCTGTGCTCTGTGTACTGAGCTTGTGGAAGCTTTGTGCTGCCCTCGAAACCTGCAAATGGGAAGGAAAGGCTGTTCCCTTCTGAAAGCTTATGTTAGCACTTACGTTCTTGCTAGCCCTTTATGGTGCTGAAAAGATGTAACGTGTAATAGGGGATGGTCAGCTATTTGCATTTTGTATAAGAAGGCAAAAAAATTTCAGGGTAACTCAACTGTATGCATAACAATGATGTTTAGCCCAGCAGAATGAGTATAAAATAGTTTCTTAATGGTTAATAGCTACGGTTTATTTCATGAATTGCTGCTTTCTGACAGTTCCTTAGAGAAAGTGGTGAAAATAACAAAAAACTTGAGGAAACAAGCTGTAACCCTGCAAACGTGCTTCTGTATGCTTGCTCCCGAGTGTGGAAATTAACCAGGTTGTTCCAGTAGTGCCCTGGTGGCTGGGATATGGACAGCAGTTTGAGCACACACTTTATCAACTGTGAGTGAATAGGAGAGGGCTGACCCACTTTCATTGGATTTTAAATACTAATGAGCATGAAGAATTATTTTTCATGACTTGTCCAGGACACTGGTATGCCGTGGGTGGTTGGTAGGCGCTGTATGTTGTTGCTAGCATAGAGAGGGATGTAGTCGTCAGTTTCCTTGGTCAAATGTAGCTGAAAATGTGACTTCAGTAAGGTTTGTATTGCCAGTCAAACCTAGAAATGGGGAAGGGATGGAACAGTGTATTGTGGCACGTGTGTTAACTGAAAGTTGGATGTGGGGAAGTGTTCTGGAGTAAAATTCAGCCCATCCCAGCCTCTTTTTAGACAGAAGAGCCCTGCTTGTTAATCTAATAACAAGGTGATGCAATCTTTTTTTTTTTTTTTCCTACAGCTTGGTAAAATGCGGCTAACTATACCGTGCAGGGCTCTGACCTGTTCACACCTGCAGTGTTTTGATGCCACTTTATACATCCAGATGAATGAAAAGAAACCAACTTGGGTTTGCCCTGTCTGTGACAAGAAGGCACCCTATGAACATCTCATTATTGATGGGTAAGTACAACTGGATTCAAAATGAAGGATGTAACTTCTCCTTTCTGTTACTGTGCTTGTGCAGTACAGAATACATTGCTCTGCAGTTTGGTTATCTGATTATGAGCTGTTCTAAGTGGCCACATCTTTGAATTTCCCCGCTGTTAAGAACTACTTACCAGGTGTGCCTTCTGTCAGCGTTCTGGAAGAACGGAGGTGATCAGACTGAAGGTTTATAATAACTGGAGGTATTCCTTCCAATCTCAGACAAATGTTTTGCTACTGTGCCTCAAAGTTGTCTGTTCTTTCACATACTCCGTAGTGATGGATTCCTAGTTGAAAATAGCACATACTGACTCTTTTTCCCCTTAAATAGAGCAACTGCACAAATCTGGCATAATTGATAAGACATTTGTGTCAGATCAAATAAGTGCTGCCACCTCACCCCCCAGATGCACGTACAATTTCACACTTGGGGAGTTGCTGTGTATAGAAAGTGACAGAGATCAATTCCCTGTTACTGCCCACCTACAGAGCGTTAGGAAAGCAGGTGTTGGTCTCCATGAGGAAATGCCAAATACGAATTCCAGAATTTGCAATTCTATTTCTTAGATAGGAGCTATCTTCCCTTCTTTCCAGAGCGCGATAAAAGAGAGCAGCAAGTAGGGTTTCATGGAGGAATATGTGTTTTATGCTGAAAAAGAAGCTAGAGCTGCAGATAACCACTCTCAAGCTCTTTTGGAGACTCTTGGGTCTTGTGCAGGCAGCTTTGGAATCGGGGACCCTTGGATTTATGGGTCTTCTGCTTTGGATTGAAGAACTACAAGGATTCCTGCTCCTGTACAGCATTAAATACTAACAGTTTCAGCCTCTAGTAGCGAAGACTAAGAGTTAGTAAATAATTAAAACAACGTATCATTCTTATTACCCCTGTGTTGTCAGGTGTGGATGTTGGAGATTAGGTGACAGAACAGTAGCATCCCAGAGAAAAGGCTCTTTCTAGAAATGTTTTAACCTGGGAAAGAGCAGACTTTCTCGCTAATTAAAGCAAAGCTCTTTCATAGGCAGAACCACATGAATAGTCTTGGTCAAAGGCTGGAATTCACACAGGGAGTGATGTGGTGCCAGGATTCTCGATGCGTTAGGAGACGCAGATAAGAGTATGTGAGTTTAGATTCCCATGCTCTGCCTTTGCAAGGAACCTTTCACTTAGAAAGGAAAAAGAGCTTTCTGAAAGTACTGGCTCTGAAATACTCAGCTGTAGGGGTTGCTTTAAGATATAGGCTTTCTCAGTTAGACACTGCTGAACAATCTCTTACTTACCTGTGTTTATTTTCATGTTTGTGTACATTCTTCCTTTGTTTTGGGAAATACACAGTTCTGTGTTATGATATCTGGAGTGTTCTGAACCCATCTTTTAAGTGCAGATCTGTACTTTAGGTAAAACAAAAAAAAAACAAAAAAACAACAAAACAGTAATTCCAAGAATAAAGCAGCAGAAGTTATCAGTCCCTTTTCAACACTTTTCAAATGTAGACTGACTGATAACAAAGATATTGAGGTAGAAATGAGTTAAGCTCTTTTTGAGATTGAATGCTAAAAGATTTTGATTAACAGGTTGTTCATGGAAATCCTGAAATATTGTACAGACTGTGATGAAATTCAGTTTAAGGAGGATGGCTCATGGGCTCCTATGAGATCGAAGAAGGAGGTGCAGGAAGTAACCACATCTTACAATGGAGTTGATGGTAAGTCGTGTTTTGGGACATGTGGACTGAATGTCATACCATTGGACTGTGGAGTCAGTGCCCCTTTAACTTTGATATGCTTGTTTTTGCTTGTGGTAGCTTTTGGTGCATGTTTGCAGGAAAGACTGCTTGAATAATTCCCGCTTGGGGCCAATAATACTTTTTAAGGAATGAGTATTGTTATGTCAGTTTGCTGTCTCTAAGTTGTTTCTGGAGGCAGCATAGTAAGCTGTGATATGATGAGGATTGTAGTGTTGTTGTAAACTACAGTTATTGTTGTTTTATCTCGTACAGGATGCATAAGCTCTTCCTTAGAACATCAGGTGTCTTCTCACCAGCAATCAAACAAAAATAAGAAGGTAGAAGTGATTGATTTGACCATTGATAGCTCGTCAGATGAAGAGGAGGAGGAACCCTCTGCGAAGAGAAGCTGTCCTTCCATATCTCCAGCATCACCAATGAATAATAAGGGGTGAGAGTTAAAAATGGAGGCCAATGCAGAGAGAATGTATTTGCAACAAAATGCTGACAAATTCAAAACTAAAGCATACTTAAATTATTCCCAAAGCTAGTAGTTTGTTACAAAATAATTTGATCTTGGCTTACAAAGCCTGAAAAGTTTGGAATACAAAAATGTTAGGTGTATATTCTGTTATGCAAAACACACATATAACACTGTGAAGGATATACAACTCGTAAGTGAAGTTGTATATATACATGCTTTCATAGCTTTATAAAATTAACATCGTTAAGCATGTAACACAGTGCAGATTTTTAATTGCATTTGTGAAAACAAGTATAAAATCATGCAAGAGGTTGTGGCTTAGAGGTATGTTTTTGTGGCTTTGGAAATGCTTTTCTTCCATAGAGAAATATAAGAGCAGCACATATGGAGAGTAAGCAGTGAGAAACATACTTGGGTGTGGTATGGGAGCGTGTGGGTTTTGCCAGTAGCTGCTGCCAGTAGCATAGTAATAAAGAATGCCAGAATAACCTGACTGCACCTAAGTAGCCACGCTGTTAATAGCACCCTGTTTACATAAACATGCGGGGATGAAAACTGAAGCTAAACCTATGGGATCCTGCCTTGAACTGATTACTTCTCCAGCGATGTAAACCACTCAGTGATCACTTAAAACTCTTCAAGGCCTTTTTGGCTGTGTTCCATTATTAATTGCCTTGTAAAGCACGACTGTTAGGCAGATCTGTACCTCCTTTTAGGATACAAAATGTCTTAGGGTTGTCTTGTCCCAGCTCAGGAGTGTATGTAGAATCTTTGTAGTGGAGATCTCTGTACCATTTGCAGTGAGTTCCATCAGTTTCTTCTGTAAAGATTGAGCTTTTATTTGCTTTAGTTTTGCTGAACTTCAGCAGGTTGGCAGTCTGTCTGGAACTGAATCAGTTTTCTGATTTAGAAACTTCATTGCAAGAAAAAAGTTTGGGGAACGTGTGATGCTCAACCTCTTTCCCCTGCAAGACTCACTAAGGTATAGCAGAAGCTTGCTTTCTAGAGAAGCTTTGAAACTTAGCAGGAGAGCTGTTATGCCTCTCACGATGGTAATACTGTGTACTGTGATTGTTAAATTTGAGAATAGGCACACCCTGCGTGGAACAACAGTAGAAATATTGAAATCTTCAAATGATGAACTTATAGTCTTGGTTCGAAGGTTGAATTTTATTCTTTAAACCTTTTGCTTTTTCTAGTATTTTGAATTTACCCCATCAAGCATCTCCTGTGTCAAGAACACCAAGCCTTCCTGCTGTTGACACCAGTTACATCAACACATCACTTATCCAAGACTACAGGCATCCATTCCATATGACACCTATGCCTTATGACTTGCAAGGTGAGCTTCTGACAGTTCATAGCTGTAGGTACAGCTCTCTCAGCAACAGTGACTATTAAAAAAGGATTCAAACATACAATTGTTGCACAATCCAGTTGTGCAAAATTATATTTTTACAACCATAAAAGATAAGGTGGTATTTTAAGAGAAAGAAGGTTTAGGTTAGTGTCTTAAGGTGTTAAAAATCTGATTTCTTCAAAGATCTGGTGGTAAAGAGAGTCTGAAGTGTCGTTAGTTTTATGCTGGTTAAATTTATTTCATTTCAAAATTTGGTGGGAGAAACTGGGAGGTGCTTGTTTGTTTTGAGAAGCTTGACTCTTTTTCTTTGCTCTTTTCAGGTTTAGATTTCTTCCCCTTCCTGTCAGGAGACAATCAGGTAAGTTAAGGAAAATCAAATCATCTGGCAGATTGCCTTTCTGAAAAGGACTTGCTGACTTGGACGTATAGGCGAGGAAAGAGCAGATCTGTAACAGGTGTGAGTGCAGGCAGACTGTACCTCTTTTGTGCACGCAGGATGTAACCAAACATAAGCATTGTCCTAAATATAGGTGCAAGATAAGGCATAACAACAGATAAAGACTTCTCTTCAAGGGCTTCAAGCTAGTTAGCTGCAGGTATATTGTGGGATGACCCTTGGCTGTGGCTGAAAGTGCACCAGCCACCTCCTGAGCTTTTACAGATTTTAAGTCTGTGTGACCTGTCTCCATCTGACGGTGCTGGGCCCCGCCACTGGGCCTCTTGGCAGTTCTCTACACAATCTTGAGAGTCAGGACAGCTCTTTCTTTTTTTTTTTTTCCTTCCCCTGAGACTGCGTGCCTGCTCACACTGTTTGCTGCTTTTCTGTAAGCGCTTACTGAAATGAGCTAGATTCAGTGCTGGATTCTGCAGTTCACAGAACTAAAAAGATCATTCTCAAAAGGATTGGCAAGCCCTCCCACTTGATCACAGTGCCTCCAGTGCGTCTAAGCAAAGAAGAAGACTGGGGTTCACCAACCTTTTGTTCCTCCATTCCTGTTCAGCAGCCTCAGATAGGAGAATGGGACTAAAAACAACAGGACTTCCATGTCATTACAAAGACTGGAGCCTGTTTAACAGAACTTGGATTCAGGGAAACTTTCTTCATGTTCAGTAAAAACACAGACGTGAGAATTATTCTGAAACGAGTATTGCCCAAGTCTGGTGTTGCACTGGCATGGCATAATTTGTACCAGCGCCCGAGTGTCAGAAAACAAGGCTAAATGGCCTGCGTGGATGTTTCCTCCTAGTGAAAAGAAATATAAAGTGCAGAATTACCATACAGATAGATAGCATTTCAAATCCGATCTTGGTAATTGAAGTTCTTGCCTTTTGGGGGCTGCTTGTCAAAGAGTATCACCTTGGACAGCCCTTGCTGCCTTCTGATGGGCCTAAACGTGCTATTTCTAAGTGCGTTTTTCACAGAAGTATGCTTTCCTCCACCTGCAATGATTAGCACGTAGTTTTACCAGCTGTAGTTGATGACAAATGAGCAGAGGAATGGCAAAATGGTTCTTTGAATTTTGGGGAATTTTTCCACCAAGGAATTGTATGGAGAGGTAAAAGAGTGCTTCTGCTTGCCGTTTCTTACTTAGTTTGCCAGTCCTGCAATGCCATTGCCTTTCTAGTCTTTTTTCTTACTAATTGCCAGTATTTCCCATTTCTTTTGGCTCTGGAAGTCAGGGGCTGCAGAGGTAAAAGTTCACTGCGTCGATCCGCTTACCTTACAGAAAGGTTGAGTGGGCGAGCTGGTGTGAAACCCAGAAGCTGTCAGAGCTGTAGCTTACGAATATATTCTTTTTTGCTGGTCTGAATCAAAACAATGGTGTCTGAAATGTAACTTGCAAATGTTGTTTTTCCCCCCAGCATTACAACACATCCCTTCTTGCCGCTGCAGCTGCGGCAGTTTCTGCATCAGATGATCAAGAACTCTTACACTCTCGTTTTTTCCCATACACTTCATCTCAGATGTTTCTCGATCAGCTAAATGCAGGAGGAAGCAGTTCTCTGCCAGCCACAAACGGTAGCAATAGTGGCAGTAACAGCAGTCTTGTTTCCTCCAACAGCCTGCGAGAGAATCATGGTCATCCAGTTGCAAGTAGGAGCGGCGCGGACACGGCGTCTATCTTTGGTATCATATCAGACATTATTTCCTTGGACTGATTTTTGGAGAAAACGAACTTGTCAGAGGAAGTCTTTGTGCTTGGTTTTACTTTATGTTAGAAACATAGACAGGTTTTTTTCCTTTTTTAGGGAAAAAAATTTACATGTACAGAGAACAAAACTATATTTTCAGTTTTACTTTTGTATATAAACCTAAGATGGCCTCACTGATAAAAAATAACAAAAAAAAAAAACAACACGAAGCAAAACACACACACAAAAAACCCACAAAAACAAGGAACTTCGATTTTCTGGATGCTGAAGATTCTACACCTGTGCATTTGTCATGTGAGTTACTTTTTTTGCCCTTAGTTTGGACACAAATGGCATTATTTTCTTCACAGTAACATAAATGGGAAAAGGAACTGAACTTCTGAAGTTCAAGCTTCTAGGTTTTTTCTTTTTTTTTTTTTTTTTTTTTGCCTCTTAGAGACATCTATATTTGGTGGTGGAATGTAATTCCCCCCATCCCATTTTAGTGCAGATTTTGTTGTGCTTGAAGTGGAATAAACCCTACCCAGCCTGTTCCGTACCGTTCCTTCAGTTTGCAGTACATAGCCTTTCAGGAGTGTTTATTTGTCATTTTTTGTTCCATGTGACCCTCTGTTCAGCTGACTTTCTTTTTAATTCCATGCTTTAATCAAGCATGTTGCAAGCTCGTTAGTGCACCAATTATTCTGGAGGGCCAGACTCAATAAAATGTCAGGCTGAGAAATTTTTTGGCTGTGTTATGTGGGACAAGACCAAATTTGTATAGAATCTAGCCCCAGAGAAAAGCATTGACACATCTGACCGTAGGTTTTTGTTTCTAACAACTTACTATGAAATCCTTTTAAAATAACTTAAGATCCTAATCACAATATTAAGCATGTGTCAAGTTGAAATGTGTGGAGCTGCTTGTGCTTTAAGATCAGCCACGCGTGTAGAACTGGCCCACTGGGCTGGGCCTGTCTTCTGGCTGGGAAAACCTCCTTTTAGCTGCAGTAGATCAAATTTCTGCTTAAAAGTGAACTTGTCAGCAAAAGGAAGAAAATACAAATGCCAACGCTCTATTGCATGGTTTGTGCAGCTGATAATGGTCTTGGTACACTGTTTTCTGAGTTCACCTTCACCAAGTTAAGTTGATATTAAATGTTTAATGTGAGTCTGTTAAACCAAAAAAAAAAAGCCCAGCGCCCTTCCCTGCACTTAAATGAATCTCTGCCTATTGAAGTCTCTTAGGGTTATGGGGTTCCTATCAGTTTTCTCTTTTTGGCTTGGCAGTAATTTTGATTCCCCGTTCCTTTCAGTTCACTTACATTGCACTTGGAGCCATGTTTGCTTCCTGGTTTCGTTCCTTTTTTTCTTTTATTTTTCAGCCACGTGTGACATAGGAAAATCTTTTTGTAAGAACTGGTGGATCATTTGGGCTGATCCGTTCTTGTTACAGAGAAACGTGTAAATAGCTGGAATGCAGTTTTTCAGGAGATTCTTTAAAGTGAGAGTAGGGGGAGGGAAGGAGGTGATTCTCTTGTGTCCCAAAGTCCGCGTCAGAGAGAAGTGATTTCCTCTGGTGTGAAAACTATTTTTGTAACTGGTTGAAAGTGCAGGTAACAGGTTTATCAGGAAAGAGAGTGAGGAATACAGAGGTTAGCAGATGCTTGTCTGAGTTTTTAATGTCCCAAGCTGTTGATTGCAGCTGTAGTTGCTTTGAGCATTGACGAGGGCCACCTTTTGCCTATGAAGTTGTCTCAAAATATTGCATTAATTAAAAAAAGGAAAAAAAAAAAGAAGAAAAAAAAAAGAAAAATGACAAAAAAAAAGAAAAACACGTTAATCCAAGTAGCATTAGGTATTGCTGTATGATCAGTTGTATGGTTCTTTGAAAGGTTCACATGATTATGTGGCATCAAAATTGTTTTTAGTGTTTTTACAGCATCCCTCTGCCACTAAATAGTTGACTTGAATTTTGAAAACAAACGTTTGTGTTTATATGTATATGTGTGTGTATATATGTATTTATAGATCTGTGTGTGTGAGTTAAAAGTGAGTTAAATAGTTTTTCCCATGCATGTGTATTTCATACATATCTGGCTGATATATATATATATATTTCACCATACACCAATTTTATAATTTATTAAATGTCAGTTAAAAAAAAAAATAAAATAAAAGGATAGAAAATGGGAAATACTTATTTTTTAAACTCAGTCTGATTTCGAAGTGATTAAACCTACATTAGGAATATGTCTCATACGTTTTAGTCGTGAGTTCTGCCCGGTACCCGCAGAGCAGCCGCGTCCTGTCCGTACCTTTTGTAAAGCGGAGCACCCAGAGACGTTTGCAGAGCTGAGCGAGGCAATGTTCCCACTGACTGAACAGTGTACTGAAGAGGAGCTGAGGAGCAGCCCGCGTCCGTTTCCACCACGGTATTAAAATCTTTTTCATTCACATATAAAACCGATCGTGGCAAGCGTGGTAAGACAGGATCTGGCATCTTGCTGCCTGCGCTTGGAGAGTGAGGCCGCCTGGTGATGTCTTCCACTCCTCCTGCGTTGCCCCGAAGGGAAGGAAGGCTGCTCAGTTTGCTGCTGCCATCTCCAACCTCGTTGCTCTGCAAAGAAGGGAGAGAAATGTTCCCGAAACTCTTTGCGGTGTGAATCCCATATGCTTTGAGTATTCATGTTTCACGCTGGGGTGTGCTGTATAGTCGATAATCTCTGTGCCTCTGACCACAGTTAACGTGACTTGGTAGAAGTCTCAGTCTTTCTCAAAGTTCCCTGCAAATGGAGCTCCGATCTCCCCCGTCAGGTTGCTGATGAGAAGAGCTGCTGCAAAGTGCTGCAGTGCGTGCCTGCTGATGTGGGGCAGCCGCGGTCCTTCGGTGGTGGTTCGTGACCCTGAGTTCCTGCAGGGGAGGGGTGGGGGTGGGTGCTCCGTATGGGGTCAGGGTGTGCACACAGCGTGGGCTGGACGTGGCTTTGGGTCCTGGTGAGCATTACTGCTGCGTTGTAAGGGAATAAACCACCACATTGAACTCCAGTCTGCACCATGCTCTGAGAGCGTGTTGGTGCTGTCACCATCACAGGTGTGGTAGCAGCTCCAGGCTGACCCATTGCCCCCCGTGCAGGGTGCCTGAATGGATGCAGGGCTGATGGGTGGCCATGGAGAGGTCCCCATACACAGCGCTGCGGGGAGAGCAGTGGGATGAGAATTCCTCACTGCAGGTTCACATTTCAGGGTTTTAAGCACATTTTAAATATATTCAGAAAGGGTTTTGTTTTGTCAGTGTAACTGTTTTGGTTTTTTTCCTTTCTTTTTTTAACAGAGCTTAGATTTCTAACAAGGGAAAATTGCTGGTGGTCCCCCAAAGTGCTGCTGTTAATTGTTTTAATTAACAAAGGGAAAAAAAATGTATATAAGCAGAATATTAAAATGACCATTAACTCAGATCTGTCATTCATTGCCTTAAAACTTTCTCATAGTTTCCATACGGCATGCCAAACCAGTACATGGCTTTTAAAGATGTATAGTAGACCAATGTCAGTTTGTATAAAAGTACCAAGTGAAAATATTTATTATATGCATTGGAAAAAAAACAAATGGTTTACCTATTGAATGTTACCTGTTTATGTAGAACTCTTTAGATGTAATAAAAAGCATTCGGCTACATTGTGTTTCCTACAGCCACGCACAGCAGGGTGGGGGCTGGGGGGCTGGGGGTCTTTGGTGGCCCAGGACCCTGTGAGCAGGAATGCTTTGCTGCTGTAGCATGGAGTGATTCATGCTGGTGCCTTGCAGCTCCGACCGTGCTGCTTGGGTGGTGGAAGAGATGTGCTCGTGCTTTGCTTTCTAACCAGCTGTGTGCTGCTTGAGTTCCTGCCTGACTTCAGGGGTTGTGTGATGGTGTTGGAGCCGTGCTGGGTGCCTTTGAGGGCCTAAAGACACTGCACTGACTGTTGCTGTGAGGGTTTCCCTGCTGGCTGTCACACAAATGGTTGCTGCGGAATGAATGAGAGGAGGGAGAGGCAGGAGGAGGCAGTGAGGACATGCACAGAGCTCAGCCCTGCTTGGGCTTCAGGGCTCTGCTGTGTGCTGCCCTCAGTCCTCAGCTGTGCTGCCGTGCTACGGGTGGGATGAATACTGACTGCTCTGGATCATACCAGCTTTAAGAGTCTAGAGATGGGTTTTTGCTTGGTTTTGTATTTTTTTTTTTTTTTTTTTTTACTATTGTGGAAAGCTTGATTTCCCTGCCAGACACCTCCAGGAGTGTGTTCCAGCCCAGCCCAGTGCTTGGTGGCAGACCCAAGTGCTGCCTGAATGCAGGGGCAACTGAACGGCACTGAGAGCCGACCCTGTGTGATGCTGCACCTGAGCAGAGTGCAGCGCTGCAGGGATGTGGTGTGCTGCAGGAGGGGGGAATGAGAACTGCCACGCTTTGGGGCTGGCAATGTCCCCTGCAGCCAACAGGCATCGTGCCCAGCGGAGGCTGCATCCCTTCTATGTGCAGCAGTGCTGTTGGCAGCATCTGGCTGGGAGCTCTGCTGCTGGGTCAGGCTGCGGGGCCTGGCAGTGTGAGCACAGAGGTCATGGCTGTAGGTTTGCTGTATGATGAGAAGTGTTGTGAAGCACGATGCTTTTGCCACAAGGGAACATCACACCTCATTTATTTAAATATCAGCTCACATTTTGAGAGAGCGTTTCTCTGGGGGTGGGGTGGGGGCCTGGGGAAGTGCAGCCAAGGCAGCCCCTGGGTTCCCAAAGGCGAATGATGGTTCCTGAGTGCAGGTGGTGATGAGGAAAGATGGAGTGAAGAGAAGTTGCAGGTCTTGCTGCTCACAAACCCCTCCTGCTGTCAGTAATCGACTGCAGGGAGACAAATGGTGCGGGTGAACTCTTCGTATTTGATTGTTCCATTTGGTCCGATTTTGGCTTCTTTCAGCAGGTCATCGACTGCAAGGAAACAAAAGGAAATACAAGGCTAAATTTGTATTGGGTGTAGTTTAGTGGTATTGTGCTGCCTGAAAGAAAAGGAACGTGCGATGTGGGTTTTTGAGGTGGTCAGGCTCTGTTGGAGGTGCCATCCAGTCTGCGGTTACTGGACCTAGGTATGCTCTTGTGAGCAGGCTGAAGCACTCTGCTCCTCCTCTCAGAGAGAATATCCTGCTGGTGTAATTAATTCTTTAATTGAAAAATAATGAACGATTCCCAGAACACTTAAAAGTAATGTGGGGAGGGGAGAAAGGGTCGGTTCTCATTGGGTCAGAGCGCGCTGAGTTACAGCACAGCTGAGGTGGGATGGGGTCGGTTCAGCATCAGGTGCTTTTAACTGCTGTCCTTCTGCATGGACAGCCGTTGTTTGGACGAGTGGTGGTGACCATGGGGTGGCAGCAGCATGGTGAGCCCATGCTGATGGGTGTGTAATTAGGAACAGCAGGCTAATGAGGCTGTGGGAGCGCTCTGTGTGCACGGATAGGACAGGGGGACGGGGAAGAGAGGGAGTGGGAGGTCTGAAGCTGCCATACCCTCTTCCTCAGACAGTTTCTCCCCAAGTCGTGTCAGCTTTGCCCGCAGCTCAGCAGCAGAGATCAGCCCTCGCTTCTCCCGATCGATCATGGCCAGCGCCGTCAGGATCTCCTTCTCAGGCTCCTCCTGCTTCATCTGCCTGTACATGATGTTGAGGAAGGTGGAGAAGTCCAGCTCTGCATTGCGCTCTGGCAGAAGGGAGAGCACGGGAGAAGGACTCAGCTCTGGACTCTGGGGTAGTTGTACCACTTCCCACATCCCCATCTTCTTGGGGCTCCTTCTGGTTTTTGTCTGATGGGAAGAGCACTGCTGGTGGTTCCCACAGCCCACATACAACTGTTCTCTTTTTCCCAGCCCAGATTTCCCCCTCTACGCGCCAGGTCCTGGGGCGCACAGTGACACGCAGCCCCCTCCTCCTCTCCCATCATCTCCCAACTCCAGAAAATCAACATTTTAACCAAAAAATACCCCCAGCCACCTCCTGCTAGCATCAGCCAGCTTCGCTCCCTTCCTCTCGGACCCATTTTGGGATGTGTGTTCAGGACTCGTGGGCTGATTTTGGGATGTGTGTTTGGGACTCACCGATCTTGTGCAGGTGCAGGTGCCGCTGCGCCTCAGCCGGCGTGGGGCTGACCCCCAGGCAGCGCATCACAGCCAGCAGGTCTGCAGCCCTGATCTTCCCTTTGTGGTTCTTGTCGTAGAGCGAAAAGCACTCCTTGAACTCTAATTAAAAGCCAAAAGTCTCAATTATGGTGAAGGAGGGGATCGGGTGGCTGTGTCCGGGTGTCTCCTTACCCTGTGGTGCAGGGAGGGGGAGGACTGAAGTCAGGGACAGGGGTGGGGATCCTGGAGGATCTTTTCCAACTTTCACTGCTCTATGGTTCTGCGTCCAGGTAACGGCCTTAGGTGGTGTTTGGGTTGGATATAGAGGAACAATTTCATCTCCAAGAGAGAAGTAACGAATTGACACGGGCTGCCCTGGCAGGGGGCTGGTCCCCATCTCTCGGGCTGTTCAGAACCATGGGGCAGCAGCACTGAGGGATGTGGGCACGGTTGGGATGGACTGAATTGGGGCTGGGGATCTTGGAGACTCTTTCCAACCTCAGGGAATTTGTGATTCTGTTATTAAAGTGCCAAAAGTAATTAAGACTCCAGACTCGCAAAGCAGGAATGGATGGAGCATGGCACGACCCCCCGAGGTCCCCCTCCCCGCCCTCCCACAGACGTTGGGTCCTGGTGGGGCCGCGGCCCCGGCTCCCCCCGCCGCGATCCCGCTGAGCAGATTGGCCATAATACTCTTATTGCACTGCAGCACTGCTGTGCACACCCTGCCCCCAACCCCCTCCTCGGGGCCCCTTCCGCGGCGGGGGGATCCCTGGTCGTCCCCCCCTCCCTCCCCCACGGCTGGCAGCCGGGTTCGTCCCTCTGCTCCCACCGCAGCTGAAACCCTTCTGTCTCTGGTGGCCCCCCCACACCCTGTGAGGGGAGGGGGGGGGGGGGGGACGACACGGGGGGAAGGGAGATTGCTCGGAAAAAAAAGAGGGGGCGACACCCTCTGCTGCGAGGGTCTGCTGCCGGAAAGTAGGAATAACAGCAATAATAAATACATACCATTAATTTGATCCTGGGACAGAAACTTGGCCTGCAGGGAGGGAGAGGAGAAAAACAGAAAAGAACCAAAACTTGAACATCGTTACGGGGACGCGGCGCAGCGCGGTGCCCCCCCACGACCCCCCCCGCCCCCCCCCTCACCATGGCGGAGCTCCGCGGGTCGCACCGCGCGGCGCGGAAGGGCCGAAGTCCGGCGGGCGGGGCGGGGAGGGCTGAAATAACAGCCGGAGCGGGGCGGGAGGCGGAGGGGGGGGGGGGGGGGGGTCGGGTGGTTCTGCTGGGCTTTTTTCTCTCCTTTTCCTCTCCTTTTCTCTTTTTTTATTTTTTCCCTCTTTTTTTTTTTTCCCCTTTTTTTCCTCCTTTTTCTCTTTTTCTTCCTCCTTCCCCCCCCTCCTTTTTTTTTTCTTTTTTTTTCCTTCCTTTTTATTCTTTTCCTTCCTTTTCTTCCTTTCTCCTCATATTTTTCTCTTTTCCTCCTCTTCTCCCCATTTTTTTCCTTTTATTTTTATCTCTTTTTCTTTTATTTTCTTCTCTTTTATTTTCTTTTTTTTCCTCCTCCTTTTCTTCTCCTCCTTCTTTTTTTCTTCCTTTTTTCCCTCCTTTTTTTTTCCTTCTTTTTTCCTCCTTTTTTTTTCCTTCTTTTTTTCCTCCTTCTTTTTTCCCCCTTTTATTTTCCTCCTCTTTTCCCTCCTTTTTCCTCTTTTATTTTCCCTTCCTCCACCCCCCCCCCCCCTTTTTTTTCCTTCTTCTCTTTCTTTTTTTTTTTTTTTTTTGTGGGGTTGAGTCTGTCTGTTCAGCTGAACAGACATCACAGCTCAACCCCAAATCATTATTCCCACGTATGAATGTATCGTAACATGTCCCGAATAAGCAATAAACCAAAGAGCAAGAAGACCACAATTTATGATAATACATCGACATCTTGTAACGCATCACAGAATGGTTGGGTCGGAAGGGACCCCAAAGCTCACCCTGATGTGAGCTCAGCTCTGTCTGCCCAGAGCCCCACCAGCAGCCCCCAGCGCTGCTCCCCACCCCCAGCTCTTCTCCAGCACAGCCAATCCTCCCCTGCAGCCCCCACCTCCACGAGCTCGCAGCTCCAGCAGCTGAATATTGCAGGTGGGCTCCCAGCAAAGCCCCCCGGCTGACAGCATTCACCTTGCAGCCAACGTCGGGCAAAAGATTTATTTGAAATACCTCTACATTAAAAAAACCCTAGATTTTATTTTATTTATTCATTCTTTTTTTTTTTTTTCTTTGATTCTCTCCGAAATATCAAAACCTATAAACTCTCCTTCGCCGCGTGGAGGTTGCTCATGTGCAGGGTGTAAAAAGCCCACGGCTCGGGGATGTAAATCACCCCGGGGTATTTCTTCCTGAGGGTTTTGTCGTTCCACAGCCACACCACCCACACAGCAATCAGAACCAAGGTGATGATGAACGAGTAGAAGAGGAAGAGCCCGTTGCTGTCCAACACCAGCCCTTTGCGCTTCTGGTGCATCACCAAAGCCATCATGGCGAAGAAAGTGAAGATGTAGAGGATGAAGATCTGCCCTTCGGTCACGAGGTACCTGCAAAGCAAAGCACCTGTAGTGTGCACCCCAAAACACATGCCAGACAGCAGTGTTGTCCAAAAGGTTTGTACTGATGCTAGGAGCCCATTGCAAGCACCCTGCAATGTTTTTTCTCCATTAAAGCAGCTGTTTGGGTTGGTATTCTCCCTGCTTGGCTCCAAATGGGATACATGGCACTTGTCAGCCCAGAAATTCATTTCTACACACTGTGAAGCAGAGAAATGGCTGCAGTGAGCCCTGAAAGCTTAAGGGGGGGAGCAGAGCTCTCGCACTTCCCTGGCTCTGGTTTGTGTCTATGGGAAATGGCGAGGATTTGGTCCTTGTCAGTGGTAAATAGTGAGGATTTGGTTCTTGTCAGTGGTAAATAGTGAGGATTTGGTTCTTGTCAGTGGTAAATAGTGAGGATTTGGTTCTTGTCTATGAGAAATGGGAAGGATTTGGTTCCTCTCCATGGGGAACCTGAGGAACTGTTACCCACGGCTTGTTACCCATTTGTTTCCTCCTGCACCACGCAGAACCATGAGTGTAAATCAGGGTGCTGCACTCATTTCGGAGAGTGCAGAGAGGCAGCAAACTCATGGGGAGTGCTGGAAGCCAGGTATTGTTTTGGGTACCAGCCCCCAGGAGCCCATGGGGTGGGGGGGTACCCATGGATGCCTCCTTGTAGGGAGCTGTGCTGAGGATTGGTTGGGTGCTGATGGGTGGAATTGTGCTCAGTGCACCTTAAATTGTTTTCCTTGGAATGGCAGAGACTCAGCTGATGTATTTAAAGGCAGAGCAGCGGGGTAAGTGGGAACTGACCAAATCATGCTGATGATTTTGACGATCAAAAATTAATTTACTGTATGAGAACAGCCTCAGCAGGGGTCAAAGCCACAGGCGCAGTAACTGACAATGAATGGGAAATTGTTTGGCTGCCATCAGGGAAGTTGTCTGGGAAGAGGAGGCTAATGAAAATGGGAAATAAATAAGACCTCTCTCAAAAGGCCATTTAGCCCTGCAGGATGTGTTGGTGTACATCCCTGTGCTCCAGGGAAAGTGGCACCAGGAGCACCCCAACGCCATGCAGATCTGTCTGCCCACAGCACGGGGGGGTGGGAGCTCAGGCTGCAGCTGTACGGACCCCGTGCTGGGATTCCTAAGGAATAGAAGAGCAGGAAAAGCACGGGATGCCAGCAGGTAGGGCTGGGACAGCTGTGCCAGTGGGGGGAGCAACACAGTGGGTGCCTGAACACCCCAAGTAGGGACAGGGACACGTAGTGCTGAAGTAGTCCCAGCTCTCAAAGGCTCGTTGAAAGGTGATTTGATTGGATTTTCCAGCCTGGCACGGGAGCTGCAGCTCTGCCCTGGCACCCCCAGAGCCCCAGTGGGGCACTCACCAGTAATAGAGGCTGCTCGGCCCCGTCAGCAGCAGTGCAGACATTGGCATCCTGCTCTCATCCTCGTCGGGTGTGAAGCAGCCGGTGAAGTATATGAAGAGGATCAGGAAGAAGGGGATGTACCTGCGGGCAGAGGCAGCCTGGGGTGAGTTTGGGGCTCAGAGTCCTATTTTATGTCCGTTTCTCCCCCCCTTCTCCCCACTGTGACCATTCATTAGTGTGATCATCTGAACAAATGAGCAGGGTGGTGGTGGTCGTTGGTTTACATTTTTGGAGCAGAACTGTCAGTGAATCTGCAAAGAGGAGGGGGGAACAGTGCTGCTCTGCTGCTCCCCATGGCTGCAAGTCCCCAAAATGACAGGGACCAAAAAAGCTGGCAGAAATGGGCAGCGTTTGGAGAGAGAGATCCCTGCAAGCAACCCCAGCAAAGTGCAGCGAGCAGCTCTGCCCCTCAATGCATCGCTCTGAGCCCTCCAGATCAACCCTGCAAAGCGCTTACCACATCGAGTGACCCAAATACTCGTCGTAGTAATACAGCAGCTCAAAGGAATCAATCTGCAATGCAACAGAACAGATTCAAAAGGGCAGAGAGGGCATGGCGCGCTCCGAAATAAGAACAAGCAATGATGATGATGATTATTTTTTAAGCCCCGATATAAAGAAGTGGCTTTACCAGCGTCTCTGGCTTCAGGTTCCTGATGATGGGGTTCTCCCTGACGGACAGGTGGTGCTGGTAGCCACTGAAGATCAGGCGGTGGTTGACGGAGTCGCCCACCAGGTGGATGCTGGCGCCCATCACGAATGTGATGATGCTGACGTACACCATGGACCGTGGCAGCGTCTTTGGGGAGCGCTCGATGAGCTGACAAAGGAGACACTGAGCAGTGAGGAGGGACAAAGCGATGCTGTGACAAATTCATCCCTCTCCCTCCTTGCAAAAGTCACCCATGCCATGCAGAGATCTGCAGAAAAGCACAGCCTGTGCAGCTTTCTGTTCCCAACATGCGTTCCATCCCTTTTTGGGACGATAAATCACATTTTTGGGCACTCACACCTGAGTCACCGCTCACACTGAGCCACGAGTCCCAACCAGGACACCCAGCAATTCCTTCCCCAGACGTGACCAAAAGCATCGTTCACCAGCCACAAAGCAGCAGCTTCTGGCTCCCCTCCCCTCGTGCTTCCAGCAGCCTTTCTGTGCCCTCCAGCGGTGAGAGGGACCTCCCGCACCGCTCCCCTGTGCCGCATCCCCGTACAGAGGGTCTGCAGGGGGCTCTGCTGGGTTGTTTGGTCTCCTTTCTTCCTAATGGAAGTGGATCTCTGCCTCTCTTTCTGCTCCTGAAGTGGAGCGGAATGAGCCCTCCTTCATTTCAGCCCACCCGCTGTGGGCAGGGAAGCCTTGTCCCTCATAGCCTGGGGATGGGGAAGGTCTCAGAGCCCACCAGGGGGAGATACGGCAGTGCTGGGACCCAGCAAACCCCGCGCTGCCAAAGCAGCTTTGCAGCCCTTCGTCTGCACGAACGCAGAAAAGCTCCTTATTTGTTTTTAATTCTGAGGCTTAACTTTCCCTCTCTCTAACCGCTGCCACTGTCACAGGGTTCGGGGAGGGGAGCGCTGGGCTCAGGGAGCTCCCATCTGGCGTAGGAAGAAGGGCAGAGGTGTCCTTTAGGGATACACGGGGTGACTACAGCAGCAAACTGCGACCTATGGAGCACTGAGCTCCCAGAAACTCAGCACAGCTCACACTGAGTGTGAAAGTGCCCACAGCCCCACCAGGACCGGGACTGAGCTTTCCTTTCCAGCCCCAATGGAGTTCAATCACTCCCAAACTCAGGAGAGAACCATTTCCATCTCGGGACATAATTCAATTCCTGGCTAACGAAGGTTAAAATATATTTATAATTGCTTTTTTGTATCTCCTCACTGCCAAGTGGTTCATAGGAAAAGATTCCCAGTGATAGGACAGTCCTTAACCTGAAAACGTAGCTGCAAGATTTGGTGGCTGGATGAATTTGAGCTACAGACACAACTCTAATGCTGAACAGCAAGTGTAATTAAACACTGAACGACTTGGGAAACCTGCTGCAGTTCCAGCTGCCCCATAAGGTCTGGGTGGGTGTTGTCTTAACAAAGCACTTTGGGGCGAAGAGCTTTGGTTCTGAATGTGGAGCTCAAGACTGAAGCGACGTGCTTTTACATGCAGGGTGCACGTGAACAAGCAAAGGGATTTTTCCTGGGCTCCGGCTTCTGCAGCCTTCCCCTTGAATCAGAGCTTCTGTCAGAGGCTGAGCCATGTGGGTGCAGAATGTGGTCGGACCGGCTTTGTTCCAGCTGACGGCACACGGACGGGAAAGCAGCCTGGCTCCCACGAGCTCGCAGCCACCAAACTGCCTCAAAGCAGGAGTAAAAACCTCAAAAGTCCCATCTGAGGCTCAAGGCCGACGGGTGGGGAATTGCTAGAAAGATGAAAATAGTTTCCAGAGTGCAAAAAGGTGGGGAGGTGGTCGTGGGCTGCACAGAGGTGGACACTGCCTTAGTCCTGAGCAGCCGGCATTCTCAGTTCCTTCTACAGAACACAAGAAGGGCTCAGTGGTGGTTGGTGAGTGGTTTCACCTGAGGAGAAGTGCCTCTTGCCCTGCTTTTACAGCTGGCAGCATTGAGAATGGTTTACCTTTAGCAGAAGAAACGGTGTTATAACATTGTAAGCCATGTGGAAATAATCTCCGGCACTCGGTTTGTTCAGGGGAAACCACTCCAGCGGCAGGATTATCTGAGGAGAGGGGGAAAAAGATGCATCAGTGCACACCTATGGCTCAGCTCACCATTACCACACCTTGCTTTGGGAGCACTCACAGCCCCACACCTGCTTTGGGATGGGAACAGAGAAGAGCTTGGCTCGGAGCTATGGCTGCTGACCTGTGGTCTGGTGGCCAGCTCTGCGATGCTTCACATTGCTGTTAATAATGACAGTGGGGAGCTGTTCTTGTAGGGAGCATCCCTGCTGGCACCTTTGGGATACAGGAGCTAAGGAACAGTGCGGTTGAATCTCAGCTGTGCACTCCTGCAGTGCTGAGAAAGCACTGAGAAACCCGACAGCAGTGATCTGTGCTAAAGCACTGTCCCGTTCAGGTGCCAGCACTAAAAATACCCCATTTTTAGGGCAAAGACCCCAAAAAAACCTCCTGCCACATGCTATGTGAAGACAAGAGCCCCACGCTCAAGACATGCAGGCAAAGGGACGGGGATGAGCAGCAGAAACAGCACAGATGTTATGAAAAAGTAAACCTATGGGGCTGGGGATGCACCAGCACTGCTCTGCCACCCCCAGCTCACCATGGCGATGGGACGGCCGAAGTCCAGCACCCAGTTCTGCAGTGTGAAGTAGAACCAGAGGTCGAGGTGGAACGGGGAGGTCTTGGAGGTGTCCTCGTTCTTTGCTGCCCCATGCCTGGTGGGGACAGAAGGAGAGATCAGCCCCGTGGGGATGGGGAAGGCAGGAGAAGGCTACAGGGCCGCGTGCCCAGCAGCGCTTTGCTGCTGGGTGGGTTGGGATCAGAGGAGGAGGCAGCACGGAAAGGTAAAGCATCAGGAATAAAAACCCACACGTCTCTTATGAAGGCTCTCCCCGGCTGAGGTGGGAGCACAAAAGCAGGATGCAAAGCCCGAATGCTGAATTACGTGCAACTATTTTTAACTTCCGTGTGACAAAACAAAGCTCCCACCACACTGCCAATGCCAAAAAGATAACAAAAAAAAAAAAAGTGTCATATGCTATGAAAGTACTCAATGTAAAAAAGTATCGAATGCAAGAAAGTATCCTTGCCCAGCGGTGTGGTCGGGACACGCCGTCAGCTTCATTCTTTGCTCTCAGGCTCATCCCGTGCCCTGCCCCTGCAGAACCGCCCCACTGAGCCCATTTTTCCAGGCAGCCCCCCGGACTTCACCTCCCTACGGCAAGGGAAAGCAGCTGCTTTAGGGCCAAGGTGCCACGTGCTCTTTTAGGGTGCTGAGAGCAGAGCCCCGAGCTGAGCACGGAGCTGTGGGATGGATGGCGGTACCCTGAGGGTCGGGATGAGCCTGAGAGAGCCGTGGTTCCCTTAAGAAGTTGCAGTGAAGTCGGGGGCACCCAACCGCCAGGGATGCCCCGGAGCACTGCAGCATCCCGGGGAGCACAGGAGGAGCTGGGCCAGGGGGCTGCGTGGGACCGGAGGGGTCCATATTGATCCAGGGGGCGGTCAGGGTGATGTGTGTAGGGAGGGAGCTGCGTGGAGCTGGGCATCCGATACAGCCAGGATGGGCTGGGGCGGGGAGTCAGGAAGATGCGGGCAGGGGCGCTCCGGGTGATGCTGCGGGGATCCCAGGGATGGTGCCGGGAGCTCTGGGCACGATGGGCCGCCCCTGTATCCGTATCCCTCCCCCCCTTTCACCGTTCCCCTGCCGCTCACCTGCCCGCGTAGAGCGGCCCGGAGGGCTGCGGGGAGCCCGGAGCCGCCGCCGGGAACGGCCGCCGCCGCGCCGAGCCCTGCATGCGCCCGCCCGGCCCGGCTCGGCTCGGCTCGGCTCGGCGCGGTGCTGCTCCGCCCGTGCCCCGCCTCGGCGCTGGAGGAGGGCGGGCGGCTGCGCGGCTGCGGGCGGCGGGACGGGCGGAGGGAGCGACCGGGGGGAGCCGGGGCTGCGGGTCGTCGGAGCGGCTGTAATGGGCTTCGTTATTGCGACTCTTCGTATTTGTATTCTGTTTGTTTTCGTTATTGTTACGTTCGTTGTCGTTTTTATTGTTTTGGTCGTGATTGTTTTGAATTATTTCTTTCAAACGATGATCATTACCGCCTCCATGATCCTCCTGTCCCCCCCCACTTCGTGCACCCTGGTACGGGAAGCAGCCGGCCAACACGCTGCTGCTGTCTCTGCACGCGATGCTGCCCTGCAGGATGAGTGCCAGGGCTGAAATCCACCCCAAAACAGGGAGCAGGCACTGCTCTGTGGGCACGGCATTGCTCTCCTGCCTCCACCAGCTATCAGAGTGGGGAGATAAAGCACAGAAAACCCTCCAAGCCCACAGTCATCCCCTGTATTCTGCGTAGAAATTTTGGGCAGCTCGTTTTATTTCCCTGTCCAAAGCGTGCTCAGATAATCCTTGCTATTTTTGAAATAGAGGAAGGAGAGCGAGACAATTTTTAACTCCTTAAATGCTCTGTAGAAATAAAACCCTATTGGACCTGAAGTGCCACCACATGCACTGATGTGAGTCCTCACCCGGTCGAGGAAATGAGATTTGGAAGTGGGAAAAGGCCGACGGAGTGCAAACGCTGCTGCACACAATTGGCACAAAGGTGCAACCAGTGAGTCAGGAGGTGCTGATCACAGAATCACAGAACCGCCTAGGTTGGAAAAGAACCTTAAAGATCACAGAGTTCTAAACCTCCTGATGCTGTGCTGCCTTCTGTGTGCACGGTCCCGTATATGCTGCCGGGCTGGGACGACAGAGCTCTCTTTGCAGAGTATGAGGCTGGAATTGTTTGCAGGCTGTGCCACAGCTTGTGTGATGATGACTTGTGGTCCTGACAGCACTGAGCATGGCAGGAGTGGCTGCGATGAGGCTGCAGAATGGATCTGGTTTCTCCCTTCATGGCTGTTCGTGCATTGAGGAGCACGGCTTTTGTTGGGAATGCAAACACCCTGCAAGGCAGAGGGGATGGCGGAGGTAATGGAGAAGAACTCCACTTACACTCAGCGTGAACTCATGGTGTTGGGCACAGCTCGGGCTGCGTGAGGCTGATCCCCATTGACTGAACACCCCGACCCCTCTCCTCAGGGCTCCTTTTGGTGACTGCCCACAGCACGGCCGGGCCACGCTGCCATGCATAATGCACGCTGCAGCCTACGCACAGCTCCGGTTGCGTGGCTCTCCATTAATTCTTTATCGGGCTGATACCGGATCCCCTTCAGGACAATGGGGCGCAGCAGCCGGGCTGCGGGTCGCATGGGCCGTCTGTGCTCACGGTGCCCTCTCTCGTGCCAGTGGGACCCCAGGCCGCAGGGGCAGCTCGGGAGATTTTGAGGCATCTTGCTGAGGGCTCGGTGCGGGGCTGGCTCTGCGGGACGACACACCCGTGTGCGCCCTGTTGTGGATGGGCTTGTAAAGTTGCTGGCAACTTGAAGCCACGCGTGACTTCAACCCAAACGCAGCACCAAGGGGCCAACCTCAAGGCCGGGCTGCCCTCGCCGAGCGGGCTGAGGGAGGCCCCGCGACGGGCAGCGGCGCTGGGGTCAGGGGGAACGATGGAGTCCGCAACGCGGAACGTCTGTGCGCGGCTCTCTGTTTCCGGGGGGGACAACGAGGGAGATCGCGCAGCGCTCGCTTCCGGTTTCACTTCCGGAATCGGGGGCGGAGCGGCCGCGAGAGCCCCGTGCCCGGCGCGCGCCCCGTCGAGCCCTTCCGGCGACCCGTAGCGGCGCTCCGCTCTCCCGGCGCCCCCTCCCAGCCCACCCCGCGCCGCCTCGGGCTGCGGGTTCGCGTCCCGGCCGGGGGCGGCGGCGCTGGGATGGCTCGCGGGTGAGGAGGAGGAGGAGGAGGAGGAGGTGGGCGCTGGGGCTGCCCCGCCTCGCCGCCGGGCCCGGGGGGCGGCTGGCCCCGAGAGGGCCGCATGTGCCCCCCGCCGGGCCCCGAGGCAGGACGGAGCGGGAGGCGGAGGGAGAAGCGGCCCCGGCGGCCGCGGGCAGGCCCGAGCAGGGCCGGCCGGGCCGGCGGGGCCGCAGCCGAGAGGAGGAGGAGGCGGCGATGGAGGGGCTGGCGGGGTACGTGTACAAAGCGGCGAGCGAGGGGCGAGTGCTGACCTTGGCCGCGTTGCTCCTCAACCGCTCCGAGAGCGACATCAAGTACCTGCTGGGATACGTCAGCCAGCACGGCGGGCAGCGCTCCACCCCGCTCATCATCGCCGCCCGCAACGGCCACACCAAGGTGGTCCGCCTGCTCCTCGAGCACTACCGCGTGCAGACCCAGCAGACCGGCACCGTGCGCTTTGATGGGTACGTAGGGCCGGCAGCCCGGGGCCCGGCACCGGGCCTGGTGTTGGCGTTTGGATGGGGCCTGAGCTGCTGCTGGTCACGGTGTGTCTGAGCCCCGCCTCGGGCCCGGTGGTGGTTTGGCCGGGGCCTGGTTATGGTGCGTGCACGGCCTGTCCTGGCTTTGTCATAAGGTGTCTTGAGCCTCGCGTGGTTCTCTTGGAGCATTTTTGGGCCACAAAAGTGACCCAAGGGATGGGACGCCTCCCCTAAGAGAGAGCTGGGGCTGATCAGTCTGGGGAAAAGAAGGTCCTGGGGGGAGCTGAGAGAGGCCTTTCAGCATCTGAGAAGGAAGGATGCAGACTCTTCAGTGCGGTCTGTGTGAGAGGATAAGGGCAAATGGTTTCAAACTGAGAGAGGAGATCTTGGCTGTGTATAAGGAAGAAAATCTGTTACGATAAGACTAGAGAGGCACTGGCACAGGCTGCCCTGAGAGGCGGTGGAAGTCCCCTGCTTAGAGACACCCGAGGTCAGGCTGGAGGGGCTCTGAGCACTGATGGAGCTTTGCGTGTCTCTGTTCATTGCAGGGGAGTGGCAGCAGATGGCCTTTAAAGGTCTCTTCCAACTCAGACAGTTCTATGATTCTGTGGTGATTGTCCTGGACATGTCACATTGTGTCCAGGGCCTGCACTGTGCCTTGTCACGGTGTGTCTGGGGTCAGCACCAGGCCGTGGCTGCCTGCTTGGCATTGCTCAGGTGGTGGCTGGGCTGTTGAGATGGGCATGGCACTGCTGTCCCAGGGGTGTAGCACTTGATGCTCCTTCACCACTTCCAGCTGAGATTGCAGGCAGGATTTTATTAGCCTGGTGGGCAGGTGGCCCCATATGCATTCTGCACCAAAGCAGCTTTTCTGTGATATCAAGCATTGTGTGACAGACCACAAGTAGGATGAGAGCGGGGTGGTGCCACCTGCTTGCTCCAAGTGAGGCTTTTTCCATTCCAGCTCAGACAAGAAGCAGCTTCCTCACTGCTGGGGGCCAGCATGGGGTTGCAGGGGGGAAAATGCGATGGTTTAGGGCAGGAGCTGTGGTGAGGAAGGAGGGCATTGCCCAGGAGCTGTGTGACAGGCAGGATGAATGCTTGTGGTTTGCTCCTGGTCTGGGGGGGGCGTGGCCAGCCAGCTGCAGAAAGCCTGTTTCTAAATAGATTTTAGTCTCTTAGCAGTGTTCTAACAGCAAATGAGCAGTACATCTGTTCTGTTAGGTGTTGAAGTAGTTCTGCCTGTCCTCGTGTTAAACCTCCAGGCTGCCGTGCTCCCACGTTCCTTTGTTGTCACAAGCTTCATTACCTCTCTTGTTTTTAAAGTCTTTCACAACTCTTGTCAAGTAGTTGCCCATATGTCATTCTTAAAGCCAAGAATCGTGAAGGTCCATTTACCCTTTGAGCAGCTCCAGGTTCAGCAGGTAGCTGGCTGTGTGCTGGCACAGAGAGGAGAGCTCCCATCAGATACTGAGAGGGATCGTCGCGGTCCTCCTGTATCTCTCATCTGGCTCCTGCCTGATGAGCTGCAGTGATGTCTGTGCAGCTCCACCTAACCCACGGGAAGGCTGACTTGCTTCTTGAATGCTGAATGAAGGGGGAGGAACTGGCTTCCCTGTGTATGTGCTTTTTATTCCTCTTTCAGCCCTCTTTTCACAAGTAAAAACTGGTTGAGAATACCTGCTGGTGTGAGTGTCTGTCCTTATTTTAGATAAAAGAAGGCCCTGTGTTGACAGAAAGTGATAGAAGGGCTGTTGTCTCCCCTCTGCTGCTGGATTTTCTCTCATGCTGTGCATTGATGGGATGCTGATCTGCTTGCCAGAGCCTCTGCCTGATGCAGATTAAAGGAGGTGTTGTTTGACTTACAATGGGCACAGTGTGCCATCACCTCTCCCCTGGCCTCAGTAGGAGTCGCAGCCTGGTGAGAAGAAAGGCAGCATGTGATCCCAGATCATGCTTGGCGTTATTTTCATTTTTGTGATAAGGTGGCCCAGAAACCCCCCTTGTTTGGGCTCCAAGCTTTTGACTCGTAAATATGGGCCTGTAGCACATTAGTAAATTACCTTGTGTTCACTCACAGAGCCTACATCCTGATTTACGTCTGTTTTAATAGAAAAGTACTTTGATGTGGTTATGTATGTGCAAAATAAGGAACTTCTTCCTGGGAACAAAGGTAGCCGCATCTGCTATATAGACATCTCTGCATGCCAGGGCTCTTAAGTGGCCTCTGAAGTGTTGTCTGGAGATGCTGGATTTACAAACAGGCAACCAGCTGTTTCTGCAGAGCTTTGTAAAATGATGAAAATTGCTGCTGAAGCTGAAAGTGAGCCGGTGTCTCCTGATACTTTAATTCTGAAAAACGTGACTGCGTGGACGTATGGAAATAATCAGATATTTCTCCCTCCTCTGTGATCCGGGCTGTGCCTCCAATGTATATTGCTCGCAGGGTGAACTGTGCTTAAGTGCTGCTTCAGAGATCGAGGGGAATGGAAAGGACATCAGCCCTTGTGTTTGTAGTTGCAGAAGGTGCTGAAGATTTAGGAATGAAAATGGCTTAAGGAACTGTGAGGCTTTGCTGGAGTTAACTGTCCCCACGTTTACGAGTGCCAGCAAGCTGTCTGCAAGGCTGTAATGCAAAGCAGAGCTCTGAATAGGCTTAGAATAGGTTCCCCTTTTTAAAATTTTATTATATTCCTCAAAGTGTGCTTTTTTTTTTTTTTTAAATCTGTTTGCTGGTCTGCTTTGCATTGTGGTGTCAAGGAATGGGCACAGCAGAAGGGGTGACAGAGAGCTCCCCTGTTCTCTGTCAGGGGCAGGGAACAAGTGAAGTGCTGTGAATTTCTTCAGGCAGCCTTGCTGGCAAATGTATGCTATAGTTACACTGTCATTCGTGCCTGAATTCAAAGTTGTTTTTTTTTTGTCAATATGTAAACTTAAAGATAAAACTTTACCTGTTTCTTTAATGAGTTTCTGGCACGAGGGATGAAAGGAGAGGGAATTGCTGTCGCTGTTCTTCCGGAGATCTCCGCAGGCTGGGGCTGCAGCTTTGCAGGTAGGGCCTTCAAAGCAGCCCGGGAAGCGCTGCTGCAAAACGTGGCTCCACCCTTGGCTGCTTTGAAGTTTCCACTTCCAGCATTTCTTCCTGCAGGAGGTCTCCTTGGTAGGTCTCTTGTTCTTTTACTTTGGCTATCCCACTAAGTCTCTTCGCCTTTAGAGACAGGATGGCCATCAAGTGGTTAGGTGTGTTTTTTTGCGTGGTGCTCAGCTGTCTTTAAAAGATCCAGTTGAAAGAGCAGCCAAACGTTTAACTGCTTGTCGCTTGCTTTCTCTTTCCAGCTTTGTCATTGATGGGGCCACAGCCCTGTGGTGCGCGGCAGGAGCGGGGCACTTTGAGGTTGTCAAGTTGCTGGTCAGTCACGGAGCCAATGTGAATCACACTACGGTGACCAACTCGACTCCCCTGAGGGCCGCCTGTTTTGATGGCAGGTTGGACATCGTCAAGTACCTGGTAGAAAACAATGCCAACATCAGCATCGCCAACAAGTACGACAACACTTGCCTTATGATCGCAGCCTACAAGGGCCACACGGACGTGGTGAGGTATCTCCTCGAGCAGCATGCAGACCCCAACGCCAAAGCCCACTGCGGGGCCACGGCTTTGCACTTTGCGGCTGAGGCTGGCCACTTGGAAATAGTGAGGGAGTTGGTCAAGTGGAAGGCGGCAATGATGGTCAACGGCCACGGGATGACTCCGCTGAAAGTAGCAGCCGAGAGCTGCAAGGCAGATGTGGTGGAGCTGCTGCTGGCACACGCCGGCTGCAACAGGAGAAGTCGGATCGAGGCGCTGGAGCTGCTGGGCGCCTCGTTTGCTAACGACAGGGAGAACTATGACATCATGAAGACTTACCACTACCTGTACTTAGCGATGCTGGAGAGGTACAGAGACAGTGAGAATATCATTGAGAAGGAAGTTCTTCCACCAATCGAAGCGTATGGAAACAGGACGGAATGCAGAACTCCTCAGGAATTAGAGTCTATCAGGCAGGACAGAGATGCCCTCCACATGGAAGGCCTCATTGTGCGTGAAAGAATTCTGGGCTCGGACAATATCGATGTCTCTCACCCCATTATTTACCGTGGGGCTGTTTATGCGGATAGCATGGAGTTTGAGCAGTGTATCAAGCTGTGGCTCCATGCCTTGCATCTGAGGCAAAAAGGCAACAGGAATACTCATAGGGACCTCCTGAGGTTTGCCCAGGTCTTTTCTCAGATGATACACTTAAATGAGCCGGTTAAAGCCAAGGACATCGAGAGTGTTCTGAGGTGCAACGTCTTGGAAATAGAACAAGGCATGTCCCGCATCAAAACCACCCAGGACACTGACATCCACACAGCCATGGACAACTACGAATGCAATATTTTTACCTTCCTCTACTTAGTCTGCATCTCCACTAAGACCCAGTGCAGCGAAGAGGATCAGTCGCGCATCAACAAGCAGATCTACAACCTGATTCATCTCGACCCCAGGACGCGGGATGGCTCCAGTTTGCTGCATCACGCCGTCAATTCCAGCACTCCCGTGGACGACTTCCACACCAATGATGTCTGCAGTTTCCCGAATGCTCTCGTCACAAAGCTGCTGCTGGACTGCGGCGCTGATGTGAACGCTGTGGACAACGAAGGGAACAGTCCTCTCCACCTCATTGTCCAATACCACAGGCCCATCAGTGACTTCTTGACGTTGCATTCCATCATCATTAGCCTGGTGGAGGCCGGAGCCCACACAGACATGACAAATAAGCAGAAGAAAACTCCTCTGGATAAAAGTACCACGGGGGTGTCTGAAATACTCCTTAAAACTCAAATGAAGCTGAGTCTCAAGTGCCTGGCTGCCCGTGCGGTGCGGATCTATAACATCAGCTATCAGAACCAGATCCCCAGGACTCTGGAGGAGTTTGTGAAGTTTCACTAGGCTACACAAAACCTTTTGTGGTGGTGCTATCCCATGATGACATCAATTGCAGGCGACAGAACATGCGTGTATCCATGGAGTTGTGTTTCTCTCTTGTTTTCGTTCCTTTGGATTCGGTCTGCAGCCTCTGTTCTCATGTGGATCCTGGGGGGGATAAAAGCCACGTGATTTTCCCGTAGTCACATCTGGTGTTTGAGATTTTGGTCATTGCTTTTAATTACAAAAATAATCATAATGTTTTCTCCCTTGTTTTCAGAAACAAAAGACAAAGATTCCCCGTGTAAGTGGTGCAGAATATTTTGTTTCAGATGTCTCTCTCTGCTGGTGATGGCAGTTGAATGCTCTGAGTGGTTACATACAAAGGCACCCCAGTGCCCACTCACACTGCTCCTGAGGTTTTAAAATGTCTCCGAGTGAGGTAGGGAATGGAATTCCCTGGCCGTTACGTGGTTAATGTCTCAGCACACAGAGCAGCCCATTGCTCTTATACCTCACAGTCTTGTAATGCCTTTCAGTTCATGCTGAAGATGTTGGTAACATCTTAAAAGCTTTTAATTTTCTTTTTAATGACTTTCTGAACAGCAGTTATCAACAGCCACAGAAGTAAGGGATGCTCTGTTAGGAAATACAGGTTCAAATTCAAATGTGGTCTGTTCCTCTCGTAACAGTTGAAGTGCCAAGCTCTTCATTGGCAGTACTGTGGTAAGTATTGAGTAGCTTTCAAGAACGAACTTGCACGTTGGTCAAAATGAACCAGCAGCATAGTTTCCTTTTATGCAGCTAAGTCCCTCACGTGTAAAGACCGTGCATGGATACCTAGGAAATGGGTAGGGTATTTGTGTCTGTGTGTGTCCCAGCATTTCAAACCGCTTTTCACTTGTTTTGTTTGGACGCTCAACACGCACCTTTCTTGGACTCGAAGTGTGTAGAGCTGCACTCTCAGATTCCAAATGCTGTATCTTCCTAACGGGGTCGTCGTCGCCAAAGAGAGTCTTCCTTCAGAGCGTGATTCTGCTTGAAACTGCTTCCTCCAACAAGCCAGGAGTCTGTGCCTCCCCCAATTGGACTTTGTGAGAATTTTTTCATCATTTTTACTCCTTTCATTATGGAAATCTCTCTTAAAACTGATTTTTACAAAGAACTCTCCTACACCTATAAGGTCTTCTATGGTAAGCAGCTGATTGTACAGTGGAACTGTTGCCTCAGACGGTGCTTGTCCTGGCTGGGAGCTGCAGATGCTGTGGCAGTACTGTGTCGCTGGTCTCACCACCTCCTGGGAACTCTGCCATTTTAAAAGCAGCTTTTTAACCCTCAGATGATGAAAGAATGTTCTGTAGGTTTGTTTTTTTTTTAAACAACTATCCGGGTAGAACTCCAAGGCGAGATTATGGCACACGTTTCTATTTGTATGACAAATAAATAAACACTGAATGTGGGATTGGTCTGCAGGTAGCTTTTCTGTGCAGCACCAGGAAGAAGAGCAGGGCTTAAGGTGGGTGGTACTGCTGGCATTGGTGGTTGTGTCTCCTCAAAGGGAAGTGCTTTGGAAATACATTGGCTTCTCAAACTGCCATCTTTGCTCTGCTGGAAAATACAGACAAACACCAAGGCATGCACACCTTCATCTGTATATATATGTATATAGGCAGTGTATGTATATGTGTGTGTGTATATACATATCTGTGTGTGTGTATATATATATATATGGGAGATATAGATATAGATATATAGATATGGGGGGGTGTGTGTGTAGGGAATGTATATATATATGTGCATGTGTATGTGTGTGTATAGATATGGGGTGTGTGTATATATAGGGTGTGTGTGTGTGTGTGTGTGTGTATGTTTGTATATATGGAATGTGTATATATGTGTGTGTGTGTATCTATATAGGGTGTGTATATATGTGTGTGTATATATATAGATGGGGGTGTGTGTGTATATATAGCTATCTATGGGGTGTGTATACATATTTATGTGGTGTTTTGTGTGTGTGTATAGATATGTATATATGGGTGTTTGTATATATATAGGTATATGGGCGTGTGTATATATAAATATGGAGTATGTGTGCATGTAATATATACAGGTGTGTATGTCTGTGTATGGGGTGTGTACATATAGATGTGTGTATACATATATGGGGTGTGCATGTATGTGTGTGTATATAAATATATATGAGTGTGTATGTACATATATATGGAGTGTGTGTGTATATATATATAGGTGTGTGTGTATATATATATATGGGTGTGTGTGTATGTGTGTATGTATATAAAGGGAGGTGTGTGTGTGTATATGTGTATATGATGGAGTCTGTGTATTCATACATGCATATGTATGTGCATGTATACCTATATGTATATGTGTGTGCATGTGCATATATGCATATGTATGGATAAAGGATTATGTATATGAGTATCTGTGTGTGCACACATAGACATCCATATGTATAAGAATATTTTAGTATATATGTATGTATACATATATGTATGCATATGTGTGTACATGTATGTGTATATCTGTATATGTGTGTATGTGCACATATGTGTATGCATGTGTAGTATAAGAGTATACGTGTGTTTATGTAAGTATATGTGTGTGTATATTCACATTTATGTGTGTATAAGTATATAGATGTATGTATATGTAAATTTATGTATGTGTACATGTCCATGAATGCATGTATGCATGTGCAGATGATATGTGCATCCAGAGGTACACGCATTCCCCCAGTCCTCCCCACCTCTGCAGGCACTGCCTGGTGTGAGCCGTGGTTTGCATGGATGACACAGCTCCAGCACTGTGCAGAGCCCTGCTCCTGGGAGGAAATCCCACCCACAGCCCCCAGTCCATGGGGAAAAGCATCCCCCCTTCATCCCCCCAGTGGCACAGAACAAAACAGGAGGCCTTCAGTTTTCAAATACCATATTTTTAGTCCTTTAAAAACAAAAAAACCCCAACCAATGAACAACAACAACAAAAAACAATAAAAAACCAAAATCCACCCCAAAAACTTCTTCACCAACCGCCGTTACACGTTGAGCGGCCGTAGCTTCCTTCCCCTCCGTTACCATTAACATCAGCATAAATAAATTCTGCTACGCCATAAAGGAAGAGCGTTGTCGAACAGCACTGATCCTCTGCTGGGTGCTGAGCACGGCCAGCCACCATTCTGCCCTAAGGTGCTTCGCTCTGCGACTGTTTATGTTCAGTGCATCAAGGAGACGGCAACTCCAATCCCCTGCCTGCCCCAGCGCTGCCCTGCGGACGGAGCCAAACTTTGGGCCTTTTGCCCCTTTTTTGGGGGAAGGGGTGGGACAGGTTGGGCCCTGGGGTTTGACACAGCTCCATGATGGAAATGACAAGGAAATGTAGCTTAGAAGTAATGAATGTGATAGAGGTGGTGCCCACGGAGGTGCCGCAGCCCCATGTTGCGCGCTGTCCCATTGGTGCTGCTGCAGTGGGGAGCTGTGCCCAAAGCAGGCTGAAGTTCCTCTCGCTGTGCTCCCATGGCATAGGGCCACCAAATGGGGGGTGGATGTACGGCTTCTTCTTTGCCACGTATCTTTGTGTTTTCTTTTGGGTTTTGGAGCTGTCGAGGCGATTTCACACAACCCCCCCACAGCGCGCACCCTCGTCCCGATGCACCCCCGGCTCTCCCAGCACCGAGAGGGGCGGTGGGCGGTGCGCCCAGGAGGCAGCGAGAGGCCCCCCCCCCCCCGCCAGCATCACTCCAGCACCGCTGCGTTCCGCTGCTCCTCCGCCTCCCGCCGGCGGCTGCCGCTCTGAAAAAAGCCGAGCTGTAGGGATCAGAGAGAAGAGAAAAACCCCAGCATCACTCGGGCTGGCTGCGGGGAACGCCTCTCTTTTAAAAGGATGTCGTCAGGCGGTTGAAGCCTGAAATGTGAACACAATGGATGTGGGGAAAAAAAAGAAGAGAGATGCTGTTGTGATGCCCAATAGAGCACCCTAAGGTGTGAAGCTGCATTTTTTTCCCCAGCAGCCACATGAGCGGTGGGAGCTGTGGACACAGAGCCAGGGGTCCCCCTAGCACATCCCCCCTCTCCCCCCCCCAGGGCACTACTCACCTTCCAGAGCACCAGCACCAGTAGTGCCAGCAGCAGGAGCCCCCCCAGCGTGCTGCCCAGGATGATCCAGATGGGGATCTGCCACTCCTCTGGCTTAGAGATTTCAAACGTTATCTGGAATGCAAAGAGCATGGAGATGGATATGCTGGTTTGGGGTGCAGGAACCAGGAATGGAGGTGATGCTGGGGAACGCTGGAGTCATTAGGTACCCAACGTGGGTTGCCTGGAGCTGTTGTGTGCCCAGCATGGGTTACTCCAGCTCTTCTGCCAGCCACCACGCTTTTCCAGCAAGATCAGAACAACCCCAAAGCCACGGGGTTGCATAGGTTTGTCCCACCCCCATGGGTTGCCCAGCCCAGGGCTCACCTGGCGGCTGGGATCCTCCTCACGGAAGACAAAGGGGCTCCCAAAGTGTCGCTGGAGGGCAGCATTGGTGGTCAGCTTCAGTGACTTGAACTTCAGCTGCACAAAGAGAGGCTGGAGTTGAGCACTGGCCGTGGGATGGGGAGCTGCTCCCCAGGGGGTGTCCCCTGCAGCCCCACAGCTTTGCCTTTAGTGGACTTACTGCTTTCAGTGACTTCATCCACAGATTGCCACGCAGGTGGAGGTTCATCTCCTCATTGGGGGCCAATTTCACATTGCAGTCGATGGAAATGATGTCGGAGTTGCTGTGGTTCTGCAAAGGGGGAATTGGTGGATCAGCCCTGCACGCTCTGTGCCTTAACTCCATCACTGAGCAGGGACAGCCCCAGGGTTCCCCATCTCAGGGTACCTCTGCAGGGCTCAGTGCCTACCAGGAGCGGGGTGCGGGTCAGGTCCTCCTCAGTGGGTGTGTGGCGGTAGTCAGTGTTGTTCCCCCAGATGTTGCAGGTCGTGTTCTCCTGTGGGAAAAGTAGATGAGGATGGAGATGTGCCGGTGCCACCTCATTGCATCCTGGTGGGAACGGTGGACCTGACACTGCCCTGTCACTCAGAGCTGTCACTGCTGCATTGTGGCCTGCAGTGGGGACAGCAGAGTGACCTTGATGTGATGCATGGCACTGGGCAGTCCACCATGGGGCATCTCCATTCTCACCTCCAAACCCAGTGCCAAGGGGTTTCACCAGGATGGACCCCTCCCTACCTGGTCCACCAGGAACTCAGAGAGGAGCAGGAGGCGGTTGCCAGCCCTGGTGGCCACGGGGACAGTGAGTTTGATGGTCACCCCCTCCACGGGGAAGAAGCCCAGGTTCTGCAGCTGAAGGGACAAAGGGTAGGGATGAGGGATGGGAGGTGAGCAGGTGGTGACACGGGGGTGGGATGCAGTCAATTCTTTACCTTGAAGATGCAGTGAAAGGGGGGACCAATGCTGTCGTATCTCTCGAGGGAGCTGTTGGATCTGATCTCATAGTAGTCCAGGCTGGATGTCCTGTGGTGACAGAGGGGGACAGAGAATGCACTCATTAACTATCAGTAATGAAGCGGATTTATTTTCTCTGCCCCGGAGCCTCTAGTGTTAAAAACAAACAAAAAAAAAAACCCAAACCAACCAAACAAAAAAACCCCAAACAAACAAACAAAAAACCACAACAAAAAAAAGAGTGACTGAAGGTCCAGAAAACCTTCCTGGAATCACAGCAAGCAGTGCCAGAGAATGTGCTGCTTGAGTCCACGTCTCATCTTGCAATCAGGTTAATAAATTATCAGCTGTGCCTTCACTCCCTCCTTGCTTTGGACAGAGGACACGCTCTGCTCTAGCAGATGCCCAAAGCTTTCCATGCACACTCTTTTGCTTGGAGAGATGACTGCAAACCACACAGCTGCCAGCCCAGGTGCAGCTTTACAGCCTCAGCACAGGCTGTGACACATGCTAGGGACGTTGTTACCTACAGAAAGCTGTTTTTTTCCCTCGTGAATAATTGCACTTCACACAACACAGCTCCCTCCTTGCTTCTCCCTGCTGATTTTCCAGGCACGGCACCAAGCTGCGATGCAGAGCCCCCCTCTGTGCCCCCCTGCCCCACACCTGGTGAACAGCAGGTCGGCCTCGTACTTCAGCTGGAAGTTGAGGTGGGCAACGTTGTCCTCTTTGGTGCTCTCCTTCTCCTCGCTGTCACTGAAAGAGAAGCAAGGCACAACGTGAGCAGCTCCCAGGTATTTTTGTTGTGCTGTGGGGTGCAGGAGTGCAATGGGAAGGGGTGCACTTCTGCTTTACAGCCAGAGCACAGAGAGAAGCAATTCTACTGCAGAGCTGGCATCAGCCTGAGGCCATAACTGTGAGGTGGAAGGTTGCACACAGACAGCAGAGGAGCAGCCCCATGGGCACTGAGCAGGGGAACACACAGCAATGGCGTTTCCATGCAGTTCTTCCCCACCTGGATGCAGCAAACACAGCACTGAGCAAAGCACCGCAGGGCCCCTCCCCACCAACCCCCCCCAGCAGAGAGCTGCAGGCAGAAGGGAAGCGATGCTGCAGCCAGCAAGGGGGTGCAGCTAGCATTAACCTGTTGGCAACCAGGTAGATCTCCATGCTTTGCAGGAAAACTGACTTGCTGAACTCAAAATCCAGGCGAAAAGCCACCTGTGGGTATTGGGAGAAAGCGTTATATGGGAAAAACCTCTTGCACCAGTGGGGAGATGCTGCAGGGCACTGCACAGAGACTTATTTCCCCAGCAGGGAAAGAGGCCGTGCTGGGGATGTGCAGGATTTGCTCCCTTCCTACAATGTGCTGCATTTTTCTCTCCGAGGCTGGAGAACAAAGCAGCCCCTCAGGAAAGGGCACTGCTGGGGGGAGCAGTGCAGGACTGCAGTGCACATCTGCAGCGTGGGGTCGGCCGGTGGGGCTGGGAGCCAATGGCAATAACATGTGATGTGTGTCACATCTGTGAGAGCCATGGCGATGACCTCAAGCTGTCTGGGACCGCACAGCTGATTATGATATTAAAGCTCCTGCTGCTCGCCGGCCAAATTTCCATCTCCAGTTTTGTCTTTGTTTTGGCAGGACCGGGGCTACCTGATGCCATGCAGATGCGTTCTCAGCCCTTGGAGGTCATGGGGAGCTTCTCCCCGCTCGCTCCCAGCCACAAGCATCCAAAACGCCCTTTTGGGAGCTATCAAGGTGCCTGGGGTTCTCCTATTGCTTCCAAGCTTTGACACGGTACAGCTTTGGCCAGATCTGGGGGCTGGAAAGGTTTTATGGAGGGCAGCTCAGTGAGGTGTCGCTGTGCGAGCAGGCAGGGAGCTGATTGCTCTTGGTTAATTTGAGGCAGGAAAACGCATGGTGGAAAGTGAAGGTGGGAAAGTTGGCTCCTTGTCTTGGAATTGGAATCGTGATCATGGTTGGGCTGCAGAGCCCACAGCTGGCTTTGGGGCTGGGCATACCTGGCCCCCTGAAGCAAAGGTTTCTTAAGGGGATGGCATTACCTTGGCTTTGGCGCGGAAAAAGGGGTAGCTCACATTGCAGACCCTCTTGTTGGGGTGCTTCTCTTCGGTCGCGCAGTCGATGTTGATGTCTGTGTCATCCTGAAGTGGGATGCAAAGCAGCTGTGATGCTGGGTTTGGCTGCAGGCACCACCTCACGGCCATGCTCCTCATGAAGTGGGCAAACATCCCTCATGAGAGAGACATTTAACAAATGGGCAAGGAAAAGCCTCCCCGTGCACCACTGCAGGGGCAGCCCCCCCATACATCTCCTGGAGAGCAGCATTTCCAACAAGCCCCTTTCAGCTTTCCCATCTCAATCCTCTTCCAAAGCTTAACTACAGCGCTGAATGAATGAAACTGATTGTTCTTGGCACCGTATTCAAGATTTTTCTATGCTTCCCTGTGAACTCTGAGCATCAGGAGATACTGTCCTGCACACTGACCAGGTGAGAAGTAATTGTTAATCAGCACAGCTCAAGGATTCAGTCCCTGCTGCCCGAACACCTCCAGCTCTTTGGGAAGCTCCAAGCCTCCAACAGCCCCCACACCTCTGTCAGCAATCTGCTCATTTCTGAGCCGTGGCAGCCAGGTGCCCATGAAACAGAGCAACCTTTTGATAACCTTGCTTGAAATGAAAAACACCGTTGTATTTCCAAAATAAGGAGCTGAAGAAGCAACAAGCACCGAGGAGCTAAACATACAGGGCGTAGGGCACCCTCCTCCCAACCACCAGAGCTCCCAGCACCGCACCTTGGGGATGAGGCTGGCGAACTGCAGGTTCCTGGAGAAGGAGATGTTGAGCACAGTGCTGTAGGCATTCTCACCGCGGTTCTCCAGCATTGCCTCCACAGCCACCCTCCTGCGGGTGCTCTCAATGATGAAGACAGAAGTGTCGAAGGAGAGGCTGAAGGCAGAGCAGGCGGGCGCTGCACGGCGCAGGGCTCTGCTGCAGAACTCCCTGCAGGGCAGGGGCAGGATGTAAATCCCATGGCATCAGTATGTCACACCCCTGGGTGTTGCTTTCTTTTTTTTTTTTTTTTTTTGCAAGAGCAAGCAAAGCCCTGCAGCCTTGCTGGGGGACATGTGTTCCAACACACAACCTCAAAAGTGATTTTCTCAACAGATGTCACCTCTTTACCGCTGCGAGCTCAGCGCAGAACCCACTGCCACCCACGTGAGGAGAGGCCCAAGCCCCCCGAGATGACCTTTCAAAGCTCTTTAAGGGATCAGACATAGCAGATAATTATTTCTGCTGTGTGAGTCAAGCCTGGCATTTATCCCCTGTTATTTTCTGATTTGTCTCTGGGGCCCCCATCACCATGGCATCGGATAGGAATTGTTTGGAAATACACCAATCCATTCCCAGCTGAGAGTAGAGATGCTCAGGGAGTGGAGCAGGACTGCTCTGCTCTGTGCTCTGCCAACCCCATGCCACCCATAGTGGGAGCATCCAGGTGCTCGGTGTGGGACCTGCACCGCAGCTGGGGTTGGGCTGGGGAGCCAGCCCTGGCATGGCCAACTCACATGGCACTGGGCACATCGCTTCGGGCATCCAGGACCAGGTCAGGGACACAGTGCTCATCCTCATTGCACCCGTTCCAGAAAGGGACCTGGTGGGGACAACAAGAACAGACCACTGATTGTTTTGCCCTGGAGAGCATTAGGCTGTTCTGACCACAGGAGGGATGGGGGTGGCTGCCCCAGGGTAAGGCAGCAGATGCTTCCTTTGGGGATAAGCCCACTGACCACTAAATTAGACTTTCAATTCCAACTGCGGACAGCAAAGTCCTCAACAGTCACCACTCCCACCCAGCTTCTGGGCAAGCCTAACCATGCTTGGTGTGCACGCACCCTTCTGCAGCTAAGCTCACATGGGTAACATTTGCTTAAAACCAGGGCTACCATGGATGCACACCCCCACAGTGCAGCATCTCCAGCCAGAACTCCCAAATCCCATGGCAAAATTCCCTAGGAATAAGTAATAGAAACACTCAGCATCTGGTGCTTTGCCGGGTTGCAATTGCTGGGTGGATTTTCATAGAATCATATAAGTATTTGAGTTAGAAGGGACCTTTAGAGGCCATCTAGTCCAACTCCCCTGCAAGGAACAGGGACAACTCACAGTAGACAGCAAGGATTCCTTGCCCACACCATTTCAGCCACCCCACTAAGTGATGCCCTGCGTGAGGATGCTGCACGTACCGAGACCCGGAGTGAGGTGGGCCAGCCATCATCCAGCACAGGGCCGCTCTCAGGGTGCTCCAGCTCATAGTCAATGGAGAATGTCACTGGTTTCACATAGTCAGCTGTGTCCTGCAGCAGACAGAAAGCAGTGTTGGGGAGACAGGGCCACTGCTTGTGGTGGCGTGGGTGGTTATTTTATGAAACAAGAGTTTGCAATACAGTGTCCTTTGTGCATCATCCTCCCTCTCCAGCTAACCCTTACCTAGGGACAGGGACACTGCGAGCCCTGTGGTGCTGAGCAGCACCCACCCATGTGGACATCCAGTGGTGCAGGTGGGGGCTGATCCTGGACTGCCCTGGGGTCCATTCCTGGAGCTCATCCAGGTGGTAACAGCACACACATTACTGCATCTCCACAAATTCCCCCCATGCCATGCCCCAAACACATGATGTGCATGAGGCTGCTTCAAAGCATGATGATGCTTCTGGAGCTAAATCCCAAGCTCCATCTCTAAGCTCCATCTCCAGAACCAAAAATTTCCCAGAAGTTCGTGGCAGTTCAGGCTGGGGTTTGGGGCCAGGCCAGTCTGGCAGCCTCCTTGGCCTCCAAAGAATTCTCATCATTTGCTGGGAATGTTTGAGTTTGGCCAGATTTGTGCATCAGCTGCTCCCCATGCACAACATCAAGGATATTGCTGGCTCCTGTGCTTGGGGAGGGGACCACGAGGTTTGGGACGCAGCAGATAGGAGCAGCAGGGGCTGAGAGGTTTCCAATGGGAAAAAGTGAACTTGCATTGACTTTGGAGCGGGAGAACCACCCTATCCAGGCATGGAGCGCATTCCATCCTCAAGAGCAAGCTGGAATGCAATGCAGCTCCATGACTGTGAGCTATCATTGATGACATCAAAACCAGTGCAAATAAACCCAGGCTCAGCAACCAGGCTCCTTCCCAGCCACACAGAGCCCTCAGCCACCACCCTATGGATGCACACTGCTGCATCAGTGCTCTGCACAAAGGGGAGAGCATCCTCCCTCCTGCAGATGCAGCCCGGCAGCAGGACCCCAGCACAGTCCCACTCACCAGCACATGGAAGCGCAGCGTCTCGCAGTGCTCCTGCCCTGCTGGCAGCACCAGTGCTTGCTGTGCATGCCGCTCACCACTCTCATCCAGCAGTGCCCGCGGTGCGTACCGCCGCTCGTCGATGGCCGCCTCGTACCTCAGTGCTGCAATGGAAGCGTTGGGTTACGTGCAGGATACCCAAATATTTAGCTAACACACTGACACGTCGACCTGTAACTGCTCTGGAGGTGCTGCTCCCCGGGTGTGCTGTGCTCTCCCAGGTGCACTACAGCAAAGCAACTGAGTGTTCTCAAGTGGTGCCAAGCAGGACAACTTTACACCCAGTATGCGGGGAAGCAAAGAGTTGGTGGCTCTTGAGCTTTGCTCAGGACCAGCTTTCTCCCCATCTGGAGCACCCTTTGAGAGCATCTGTTGCCAGCTTTGGGGCTGAGCTGCTCTCACCCCCACTGAGTCCCAGGCACTGGGGTGGATGTGGGATCACAGCAGCGCGGTGCTTTAAAGCAGAGCGCTCCATCAGTAAAGCTGCTCCGAGCTGATCGGAAGTGTGCACATCTGGAGTGCAGATGTGTCCTGCTGCTGCAGCACAGAGCAAGAGGAGCTCTGTGGGACCATGCATGTCCCATTGTCCTGTTGGCTGCAAAGCAGTGGGACAGCTGTGTCCTGGGGCAGAGGTGAACTGGGAGCTCCCTAAGGAGCACATGAGGGGTCTGCCTACTGCTTACCCACGCTGGCTGTCTGGAAATGGGCTGAGAGGAAGATGGCAGTGAAGCAGACGAAGGCTGTCATGCAGGTGGCATCCTTCCCATTGCGCTTACAGTCCTTGGTGAAGATGTTAATCTTGGGAGGCTCAAAGCGGATACTGGCATTGATCTGGACAACGCTGCGGGACCTGAGGGGCGAGCAAGTTACTGCAGCATGGAGCACCTGTGCATGACCACAGCATCCTACAGAAAGCCCCAGATCTCTAGATTCACCCTTTTCACACTTTTTTCCTCAACATCAAGAAGACCAAAGGCAGCATGCAGACCTGCTCTCAGCTCAGCTGTGTAGCATTGGAAGCACAGGGTCTCCTCTCTGCATTTGCCCCCTGCTTATGACAGCGGAGAGCGTGAGAGCAGGACTTGGTGCCTTGCATGCACACAAGTGCTTCTGCAGCCTCAGGGGGTGTGCAAATAAAGCGTTTCCACTGGGGCAGCTACCCACATCCTAACAGCCCCAAGGAACCTCCCAGGTGTTAATCAGTGTTTGAAATTATTGTTGTCTTACTAAATAAGAGTAGGAAGAGTCTGGGTATCATCACAGGTGAATACACCGCTTTGAAATTCCTAGGGAACCAATGATGAGATTCCATGTATAACATCCCTGATGTTCTTTTAGGACTCAACTGCATCTGGAATCCCACAGCCCTACCAGACTGCGGGTGTTATTCTGGAAAGATGGGTCAGGATTTTGGGAGATCGTTTTCCCCTGAAAACATGAACAAATTGCACCGGACTTTGGGCAGAGAACAGTGCCAAATGAGATGGACCAACCACAGCACCACAGCGTTCCCCAGGGAGCCGACAGCCAAGTCTATGAGCCCATCCTCATTCAGGTCCAGCTGTCCATGGACGCTGCATCCAAAATACATCAGGCCTGGTCCGAGGTCAGCAGCTGCTATTCGCTGAAAAGCAAAAGGGAAAGAAACCAGCCTGGTTGTACCTCTGTCTGCAAAGTCAGCATTTGTGAAGGTTGGGTGTTCACGTGAGTGTGGGTGCACCAAGGTTTGCCGTGCCAGCTCCCCAGGTTACTGGGGACACCTATTCCCAAGTAATTACATCAAACTTGGTTTGTCAGAGGATGTGAGAAGTTCCCTTTGGAGACACGATCCAAAAGATTTCTGCTGACATTTACTATTCCTCATGAGTATCTTTAATATTTTATCCAAAGCAAACTGCTGCTCTGAATGCTGAGCATGCTCTCCATACTGTGCATTTGTTTTGTCTTGGGCCCACCAAAAGAGGAAATAACGGAGGATTGTGCAACAAAACAACATAAATTCCTGGCCCATGTAAATCAATGCCCAAACGCACCATTGCTGCACTCATGGACATTGACGGACTTTGGCTCCAGATTGGGTTTGGTGAAGTCAATGTCCGTCAGTGTCCGTGGGCACAGTTGATGAAGAATGGAGCCAATAAAAGCCCTGGGAGCTGTACCTGCTTGTACTTCTTCAGGATGGTCTCCTCAAAGCCAAGGAAGATGTAGATCGCTCCTTGGTGGTCATCTTCCAAAGGTGCCCCAATGACGACATCATTGTAGGAGTCCTGGTTGAGGTCAGGCACAGCAGCAATGCAGGAGCCAAAGCGTGAGTTCTGGTAGCTCTGCAGGTCCTCGAGGGCCCCGCTGGAGACAAAGTGGTTCTGCAACAGAAAGTGGGAAATTGTGTCAACAGAAAGCCTGGAAAACCCTAAAAGGGAAATAGACGAGAGGTGAGTCCTACAAAATAACTGGTTTGTGGCACATAGGTGCCACAACGAGCCATGATGCTGAGCTCTGTGGTGGCACTGACATGCTTGTACCTCTTGCAGGGTGTAGACGTAGACTTTGCCCCTCTCCCTGCCCTCACTGAAGTACATGGGGGCTCCAACCAGCAGAACGTCTGTGACACCATCGCCATTCACATCCAGGGAGTTGATCTCACTTCCATAGTAGGAGCCAATCTGGGGGAGACAAGAGAGGGATGGGAGCACGTGGGGACAGCGACCCTGCCTGCAAGGACAGCTCCAGTCCCCTCCTCTCCTACACCTTTGGGGGCTTATGTGCAGCAACAGCCCGGAGATCCCCGACTATTCATACATTATGATACAAAATGAATGGGGAACATGAATACGGGAGCGCACAGCAGCTGGGCAAATCCATGCTGCATGCAGGGAGAGGAGGAGCAGAAGCTGGCATTGCAGCCATGTCTCTCGTTACCTGCTCTCCTTTCAGCGCCTGGTGGATAGTCAGGTTGCGGTTGCTGTGCATGGTGAAGATGATGACCTTCCCAGTGTGGTTGAACCTGGGTGCTCCCGCGACGTAGAGCCTCTCGCGTGCAGTGGACACAACAGAGGAGACGGTGTAACCTGTGGGGTGGGAGTGGGGTGAGCAACATCTGCCTCCTGCCTGTCCCATCCTATAACCTGCACGGGGTCACCTCTGGTGACTGCAGAGGAGCTTACACAGCACTATAACTGACAAACCCCGTTTATCAAACTTGCAGCCTGGTCTGGATTCCTACAGATTATTTTAGAGCCTCAAAGCACAGCCGGCTCTGAGGCTGGTTCAGACCTCCCCCAGCATCACAGCCAGCTGAGATGTGAGTGCCCGGGGCTGTTGGGGCTCACAGATCCCTTTTTGTTGGGTCCTGATTCTACCTTAGGCTTTGTCTTCTCTACATTCTCCCCTCCTGGGGGGATATTTCTAAGCAGAGCATCAACCTTGAAGCACTCAGATCCCAGGGCAGGGCACGCTGGGGCTTTCTTGCTATTTCTGTCTTTCCCACCGCTTCCAGTAAGGAAAGGAGTGCCTGTGGCTCTTGGGTGGGTGAACAGCCCCCAGTCTCAGCACTCCCAGCTTGGGCAGAGGCTTCATTTTGCAAACCAGTCCAGGATCCTCACTGCAGGAGTCCCACACATGGAACAGATTAGCACAGCAGGTATTTCCTCCCTGGGCATGAAATTTCATCAGTGTTTTTTAAGCTGTTCCAGTAAGCAGTTGGGGTGAGCCGGGCCTGAGTTCCTCCTGCACCAAAATCACATTTGTGCTGCATGATGCAGTTGCTGTGGGGCTCTCCCTTGGTGCTGGGGTTACCGGAGGTCTTGCACAGATGGACATTACCCCTGACATTGGCAGCCCTTCCCAACTCGGGAAGCATTTTGTGCTTCCTATTACTGAGCATTAAATCCCAGCTGCAGAGCCCAGCCGAGCCGCCTCACCGAGGTACGCGCCGTGGTTCTTCAGCTCCTCAGGGAACTCCTGCAGGTAGGACTCACGCAGTGGGATCACCTTCCCACTGCTGGTCTCCTTCAGCACGGCCCCATTCCAGTCGTAGGCACCCACAGCACCCAGCAGGATCCCATCCTGCAGAGATGGCACGGTCAGCACAGCGTGCAGGAGGTTTGCATTGCACCTCATTTGGTTGCATTTTTAAAGCTTCTCTTCATGCTTATCAGAGAGAATTCTCCCATTTGTTACTTGGATGGGTGAAGGCAACCCATGAGTGAGGACCTCAGTGATTCTATGATTCCATGACCCAAGGGACTGGTTTCATGGGATCCCTAAACACCCAGCTTCTAGGCTATCATGGAAGCATTGAGGCTGGAAAAGACCTCCAAGATCCCCAACCCATCCCACCGTGCCCACATCTCTCAGCTCTGAAACACCCCCAGGGACAGTGACCCCAGCACTGCCTGTGCCGATGCAGCACCCACTGATCCCCTTCACAACCCTGTTCCCCAGCCGTAAATACCCACAGGTATTCACAGGAGCAGGAGCAAAGTGGTTTTACCCTCTTACCTCCACAATGTGTGATGAGAATCCAGTCTGGGACATCTCCAACCCAAAGGAGATTTCATTCTTGTTGGTTCCTTAAGAAGGAAAAGAAAGGATTTAATGCAAAATTCTCCTGCAAGGGCTGACATTGGTTTGGATGGGATGAGAACACCTCCACCCTGCTGAGCACAGATGACCTCAGCTGGCACAAATGCCCCTCAATCACCACAATTACACACACTTGTGCTGCTAATGAGCCATTGAATAAATACAGAATAAATAGTGTGAGCACTGCCTCTGTGCAGCTGCCTTGTTTCCTAGCTGCAAATTGCAGGATCACATTAAAAAAAAAAAGTGGATTCAAAGGGTTTTGTTTTGTTGCAACTGGATGAAATTGCTCAGCCAGTGAGATATCGTGCCATGGAGAAGCACTGGGCTGGCTGAGATAGCTGGTGGGGAGGTTAGGAACTGTTTACCAAAATTCCCCCAAATCCTCTTTCTTGTATATTCAGTGAAAGCCTTCCATCTTCAGTTTCGATGGCTTGTCCCAGTACACCCTTTCCTTATGAAATGAAGATAAATGCAGCGGTGAAAACCAAAAAGCTCAGCCCTGTTTGCTCAACCTAGGGGATTCCAGGGCGTGAGCATCAAGTGGAGGCACCCACATCAGTGCTCTGTGGCTATTCTAGCTCCTATTGACTGGGTTGGGATATGGGGAGGGCAGGGAAGGCACTGCTCACCTTCCAGGCTGAAAATCCTTTCCCCCAGGGCATCCACGATGTCTTTGAGCGCCGCTTCATCCGTGACATTGAAGAAATGTTTGTCATCGGGGTCGCTCGCTATGAATTTAATTTCGTTCAGAAAGGCTTCGGGATTGATTCCTCTTCTGTTATAATAACCCAGCACCTGGGGCGGAGGCAGGGATGTGAAGATCAGCTCTTTTCATGCCATGGACGCAGCTGTCCCGAAGCACCCCGGTACTCACAGCCACCGCGTATCTGGTGACGTTGTCCTTCTCGCTGTCCTCAATCACCTTCTCCAGATCTGGGCTGTCGTGCGACTCTCCATCTGTGATTACAATCATTACTCTCTTTGCCCCTTTCCGGCCACCTTTCTGAAATGCTTCCGAGCTGCAATTGAAGAGATGCCCTGGGCTGCTCAGAGTCACCGCAGGGGTCACAGCCACCCCAACGCGTCCCCGAGGCTGCGCCCTGCATCCCGGCTGCGTCCCTGTGCCCACGCTTTGCAGACTGCAGGGAGGGATGGAGTGCGACGAGGGAGAGAAGGGAAGACAACACTGAGTTTAAGCTTATGGGAATGAAGGTGAACGTGAGGGATTTTTACCGAGCAAACTCTATCCCGTAGGCAGTCCTGGTCTCTGTCCCTCCTCTTTGCTCGATGTGGCTGGCAGCCGCTACCACGTCTTTTACAGACCTGTAGTCATTTAAATGGAACTCGTGGACCACATCTTCTCCGTACTGAACAACTCCGACCTAGAGAGCACAGACAGGTCACAACAAAGCCTGCTGCATAGCGGGGCACAGCAACCTGAAGGGATGCTTTCCTTGCCCCACAGAGTGGCAGATCAATGGCACGGATGCATTGCGTAGGCTGGGAACAACAACCCAAGCAAAAGTTGGTCCAAGAAAAAAGGGAAAAGGAAAATAGTAAAAAATGAATCAAGGGGTATTTTGCCAGGTTTTGAGGCTAGCTCAAAACAACTGAAATGTTGGGTCTGAGATTGTTTGGACTGTTGTTGTTGTGCTCAGCTATTGAAGAGAAAGCCATTCAGAACATTGACACAGCAGTTCATTGCTCATTGTGTTCCATTAGTGGAGGCAGCAGCTGAGCATCCTCAGCCCCGCTGGGACCCGGCCTCCCCAGCAGCCTCCCCAGCAGCCACCCTCAACATCTCTATTTGCTCCAGTTTTCTCCCTATGGGACCATTGATAATGCTCAATTTTGTTTCCATTTTCTGCCTGCTACTGCCCACCCTGGGTATGTAGGTGTGGGATGATGCAGCCGTGCTGTGATCCAGTGCAGAACCACATCACCTCCCGATAGGACACACTGGGGGTTATCTGTGCAAAGTGCTGAGGAATCAGGAGTGGCCATAACACCTCTCTCCTCCCTTTCCTCACCACAGAGCTGTGCAAAATCCCTGCGCAAATAAGTGCACGATTGCATCTGCCCAGGGCAATACTCCTACATTTCCATATGATTTCATCCTCCCCATGCCTGGTCGGGGTGTGTGATGCTGTGCTCCCCATAGCTCATTTAGGGACATTAATGTGAGCATTATTTCCATGGGCTCAGCATCACGATGCATGCATCCAATGCTCACACTGAGAACATGCAGTGCCAGATTACAGCGTTCTGTCCAAACAGAGACTTTGCGCAGAGCCACAGCACAGCAGCATATCAGGGCTTACTTGGATCTGGCCGGGCCCGATGTAAAATTTTTTCAAGATGTTGATCAGGAAGTGCTGAACTTCAACCCAGGGATATATGCTGTTTGATCCATCCAGAACAATGATTATGTCCATGTACGTCTGGCATCCTGTGAAAGATACACAGCGCGGCACTGAAAGGCCTTGGCAGCCCTTGAGAAGTGGGGATTTATGGCCCCATTCCTCACCATCAGGTACCGATGACTTTTTTGAAAAAAAAACCATCTTATTTCAATCCTTCATAAAGCCCTTCTGGGTGAATTCACTACAACAGGGCAGAAAGAAGCCACACGCATCCTCCCTGCCAATAGCAGTCTGAGTAACACCCTGCAATGTATTTTCTAATTCAGATTTGGCCCTCCGTCCTGTCTCATACAGTCCCCTTCATAAAACGCCCATTTGCAATGAGAGCAAGGAGCATCTGATCATAACGAGGGAAGCAACACCTGAAATTTGGTGCTGGGCTCTGCCCTACTGCCTCCACCACCCAAATCTCCCCTTTCCTCCTTATGCTAGGCTGAGAAAAAGGAGCGTTTGCAGAGCTGAGATCCTGGGACAGCCTTCTGTAATTTCCCACCACCACAGGAAAGCCAGGAAGCTTGTTTAATATCTCAAAATCAAATCGTGCCCCCGAATCTACAAATTGGGGCCAGGTTATTTAGCTTCCAGTCAATGAGCTCTTTGTTTTATGTGGCCAAGTGCTGAATTCTTTCCCTATTTTGCCTTCTGAGCTGCGCTGATAAAATATTCTGGATGCTTTTTCGTTCTGCTTTTGGAAGAATAAGGTATTTTTGTCTTCCCCGGGTGTCAGTCAGAAGGAAAATGTTTACCAGATGTCTGTGCTCGTAACCTCCTTTGAATCACTGCCCTGCAATAATTTCCCTTGCTATCTCGCCTTCTCTCAAGCACCGACAGAGCTTTGTTTGCTCAATGGTATCGAAATGCTCAGGGGGCAGAAATTTATGCTAGCTTCAAGCATAGAATCACAATAGAATTGTAGGGGTTGGAAGGGACCTCTGGAGAACATCACCAATCCCACAGGGTGAGGGTTAGAGGGCACGCAAGAGTTTCTCCTACTCTGCAAAGCAGGGGCCACCGTCTTGGCGAATCGGAAGTTGGCGTTGACGCGGGAGCACATCCCAGTGGTGTAGTAGGAGCTGCCACACTCGTGGGACCAGAGAGGGCTGCAGGCCTGGGGGAACAGGAGACAGCATCAGGTATGGTCCTGGGAATGGCACTTTTTCATTGCGTGGGAAAGCAGGAGATCAGAGCATCGCTTGGAGCATCACCATGACCAGCACCAACATCAGCACCGTGCAGAGCTTGCAGCTGCCCACCACCCAGATCCTGAACCACCAACAGGGCATGCTGAGAGCTGGGAAAACATTTGCACATGTGCATCTTTATAAACGTGCATATAAATACGTGCACAAGCATATCTGCATGCCTTCATACACGTGCATAGCAGAGGGTCCCCCCACTCTCACCAGGAAGCTGCTGTCCTTGGGGTTGGTGGCCAGGCTCAGCCCCAGGCGCATGTTGTCCTTGCGCTCGGACACGTTGGACAGAGTGACTCTTCCTTTGGAGAGAGGACACAGTTAGCTGCTGCCTGCCTGCGTGGGGCATCCCTGCCATGAGAGCTAGGGACACGGAGAGCTGCAGAGTTTGTGCTTTCCCTTTTGTGTTTGAAGCAGATTGTCAAGATAAGGTGTGTTTTTTTTTGTTTTTTCTTTTTTGTTTTTTCTTTTTCTTCTTGCCACAACAAACAAAGAGAAATGTCTTCTGGGAATGAAACCGTGAGTCACAGACTCTTACGTAGGAAGTCCTTAGGAGAGAAACCCCTCTGAGCAGCTCTAGCATCTCATCCTTTAATGTTGGGCCAGCATGCATTTATATTTGTGCCTTTCTTTCATTTCCCATGTCACAGTCCAGAAACCAGGAACGGCCCATGGGGCAACCCTTTATTTTGGTTAACATGAATAGCATTTAGCTTTGACAAAAACACTGTCTAACCCTTTCGTTCCCCCAGTGCAGCTTCATGAACGCATCCAAGCTCCCTCCACCCAAACTGAGGATCCTTAACCCTCACTGATGCCCATTGACCTGGCCTGGGAACCCAGGTGGGGCCCGTGGGGCTGATGGAGAAAATGGAAACAACAGGAATGATGAGAATGATGGGGAAAATGGGAACAATGGGGATGATGAGCAAAAAGGGGATGATGGGGACAATGGGAATATTGGGGAAAATGGGAATGATAGGGATGATGGAGACAATGGGGCAATGCTCCTGCCAGCCTTGCTGGCTCCTGTGACAGCCAACAGTTGTCCTGCCTCTTGGCTGTGCAGGAATGCCTGGTGTCACTGCAGGGCAGCCCCGGGCTTGCTTTTACTCAGGTGGCCTCAGAGCTAAGTAGTCAAGATAATAAAATAGAGGGTGCTCTCTGAATTGAATTTTTTTTTTTTCATTTGAAACTTGTTTCCAATGGAAAAAGATTGCTTTTTAGCAAAATTCAGATTTATATGAGAGATTTATTCACTGGAAAAATCTTGAAGTTCTCATAAAACAAAACAAAACAAATAATAATAATAAGAAGAAACCACAATGTTTTCAAACGAAACCATATTTGCTTCCAATCAATCAAACACTGTGGATGAGCCAAAGATCCTTCTCTCTTATCAGCTCTGGTAGGAACCCATGAATAGTGATGATAAATAAAGTGCAAACTCCTGCTCCGCTGTGAAACCACCCGAGAATTTGCCCCTAAGTCCCAGAGATGTTTCTCAAGACCCTGGGAAAGTCAAACTCTCACATTCCCACTGACATGGGGCAATATGGGGAGCTCATCCCCCAGCCTGGGACATCCTGCTCTTAGCATGGCTGGTGTGCCATGAGATTGAGGTGGTCGTTACCCACTGCTGACTTTGTCCTGACTGAATGAATCAAACAATTTAAGCTCTATTAACTAAGTAGATGTTTAACTCCATCCTGACTTGCTTCATTTTATCCTATTGGTGCTTGAAGCTCACGGCCAGAACTCACACAAACACCTGAAATAATGACCCAGCACCCCTCGTGCCCTGGGATGCAGTACCTAGGTTGAGCTTGGTGCAGTTGCTGTGAGTGTCGCTGGTCAGTGGGCACTTGTAGACATCTCCTGTCTTCTGCTGCCCATTGGTCTCGTAGGGGGCCCCCACCACCAGCCTGCAAAAAGAGGCACCTGTCAGTGTCTCAGGGCTGACTTTTTGTTAGAAAAATGGAAAAAAAAAAACCAACCCAATGAAATCCTTCCCTGCGAGGATGCGGTCAAAACATTTTCATCTGTTGGCTCTTGCAAAATCAGACCCAGTCCCCACCAGTCCCATGCAAACCTATAAACTGGCCGTGCACCTTACTGCTGCTGGGAAGCACTGCCTGATACCCAAAGGAAAAGGTAACCGTAACTCACATTGAGGTGCACGGGGAATATTCTCCACTAAAAAGGTAAAAAGTGAATTTTCAGGAGATTTGCTCCACGCTGGGGTTGCTCACTTATGATCAGCCCAGAGTGGTCTGGTGGTAACCAGCTCAGGGGCAGGCAAGGATGCTGGGCATCCATCTGTGCGCTGAAATAAGCAAAGTTTGTCAGCTGATAGAAAAACATGGAGCCAGAAGGGCTGTGGGATTCGTCTGGGACATTGCAAGCATTTTTCTCACTTTCTTGTGGACTTGACCAGACTGGAACAAAGCAGCAAACCAAAGGAGGAGAAGAGCAGGACCTGAGGAATTCAGCCCTTTCTTCCAGGCCAGTTCAAAAATAACCTGAACCACGGGTTTCTGGCACCTTCTGCTCCCAACGTGTTAGCCCAAAATAAATCTAGTCCACTGCATTTTGTTTTAAGAACCCATTGGTGGACACAGCCATCTCCATCCAGATTGCTGAACACACAGGACCCCTTTTTTCTGGGCTGCCCTACACAACAGCTGGCAAAGCCACTGTTTCCAGCACAGATGTTCCCAGTTAGGCCAGATTTGGTAATTTTTTCAAACACTGCTTCTACAAAGACAGTAAGCACTCATTCTTTTATTCCATCACTATTAAATGGGATTGCTCACCAACCGAAAACCTTCAAAATCTAAGAAGTATTTAAGGATTCCCATGGAAATACTTCCTGTCTTCCAGCTTCACTGCTAACGAGGAGATTAATTAGGATAAAATAACAACCATCTGGAACCATGCTCAATGGCATCCAGAGGTTGTGTACCTTCTCCTGGACATGGAGGAGGAGTTTGCTCATGGCTCTCTGCTTCTAGCCCACACATTATTCTGGTCAGAAAAAGAGAAGGCAACAGATGTGAAATGCGAAAAGATGTTGAGGTGGAAGACAGAAAAAACCTTGGGGATGAGAAGAAATAAAGGTTGAGGCATTTCGAAGGATGATGTCCTCATTTGTTTGCTCTTCATTCCCCAAGAGTTGAAGACAAATGGGATTTAACAGGAACTTGGAGCACCTTCACCTTGGCGGCCCCAATGCGTTGTGTCCAGGATCCTTCTGGGGCTGCAGGATATGTGCTCCCCAGCCCAGGAATTATCCTCACCATGGGAAAATCCAACCTGGGAATCTCCCGCTAATTAATGCTCCCATATCACCATTATCACACTATCTGTTAATTAACCATCACCAGCATTCGACAGCAATCTGTAAAGCAAGAGACAGTGGTGACAGCAGAACAGCCCATCCCACCCATTCCCCAGCCCTACATCACGCCTGGAGGCTCAAAGAAATCCCAAATACTTACAGCCACTGCCGTAAACGTAGCGGAAATGCATGAAGGGGTTGAGAAGCTCACAAAAACAGATTTTTTGCCTTCCGAAGACAATGGCATTGTTTTCCCTCTTGGGTTAAATAGAAGTGATTAATTAACCAAAGCTGTCAAACTCCCGTGGAAACTTGGCAGCTCAGGAGAAGGCTTTTGCAGCTGTTGGGAAGATGATGGTGCAGGCTGTGGGATCAGGGGAATATCTCCCAAGGCAGCGATGCCAGCTTGCAAGTTACCAGCCCCTCCCTTTATCTTGTGCTTTCTACACTTGTGGTCTAAATAGTTCTTTTGTTTTTCTCCATAAATAAAGAAAATAATTGCAAAACTTCCTAAAACGCCCTATCTCAAATGATTCTAACCCAATGAGGGCATCCTGCTATCCCTTCCCATGCAACCCCACGTCACCCCAAATCCTCCCCTTGCACTCCCAGTGGTCCTAAGCAAGCAAAGCCTGGAGCAGCAGCCTTGCATCATGCTTTGGCTAATAAAGGAAGATTTAAGAGCAAATAAGAACCAAACAAGCCCTCCCTCGCCTTCCTTTTCATGCGGTCCTTATGGGGAAAACAAAAGCAAAAAAAAAGGAATTTAATGTGAAGCGCATAAACCGCTCAGAGCAACATGACTGAGGACATATTTCTAGCATTCTTCCCTGGGAAAAAAGCTGAAAACAGCGATGTTGATGGAAAGGCCCACGTTGTGTCTTCTCAGACGATGCAGTAAGAACTGAATTTCTGGATTTGTGCTTTTATCAGAACATTAAACCCACGCTCCGTCCTGCTTCATGGCCTTGCACGAGCCACGGCTGCAAACTATGCAAGGCTCACATCAAACACCAAAACAATGCAAATCTGAGAATTCATGGAGGAACTTTTTGTTGTTGGTGGTGGTATTTTTTTTTTTTTTCACTGCTTCAAATGGTTTCACTGCATGGGAACATGGGTTGTGGCACAAAACCTGAAAGACAACAGCACTGCGGTGTCTGCAGTCCCAGCTGCTTGGTGCCAAACCATGCTTCTCTTTTTTCTCCCCTTAGCCATACTACCTGGTGTAATTCCCTGCACCACAGACATTAATTCATGCAGGTTATCTCAGTAATGAACCCAGGAAGCAACGCTTGGCTGGAGCACACCTCCCCCAAAACCATCCAGCTGTGATTTGAAGGTGTTGAGGGTTGGAGAAGCCATTCTTTCAATGGAGAACGTGTTGCAGAGCTCACCCCTTTCACCTCTCTCCAGGCAGAAGAGAAGTGTGCTCACTGCTGGTGCTTTGCACCCAAATTAAGGACGCCTGGGAGCCCCCTATGACCTTCTGACTTAAGGGAGGACTCCCCGCATACCATGGAGAGGTTGCAAAGCTCATTCTGAGTCCCCCAAGACGTTTTGATTAAATGGAAAGAAGTCAGGAAAAGAAGGTATGTGTCACTGGTGATCTGGGAATGCAGGGATTAGGGAGGAATGGAGAAGAAACTATGCTTTTCGCAGGATTTTTCAATCAATGGGACACTTAATCTCCTGCAAGGCAAATTCACTTGGAGTTAATTTATTCAAGATGGGATTGGATGAAGAAGTTATTAAAGGGGTTCGGGAAAGGGAGAGTTCAGCAGTGGAAAACTTTAAGTTGATTTGTGGCTGCTTGGACTGGACACAGGAGGGGAATGGACTTCGAGATATTTTTCTCTATGCTGGCCCTCTCACTGCAAAATGAAACATAAACACATCTGCAGTCCAACCAGCTGCTCAGGTCGAGCCGGGATGCTCCTAATTACACAGCACAGCTCCGGGCGCATCCCATGGCTGTGCCACCTCCACCCATTGTAGCCTTGTAATGGGAAGGGGCCTCCAACAGGACATGGGACCAAAGACCAAGCCATGCAGCTGTCCTTTCTGCCATAACAATCCCATAGACATTGCAAGAAGCGAAATGACCAGAGTTCTCCCTAAAATAGTGCATGAAGGGTGTGTTGCAGAACACGGCTGAGGAACTCGCAGAATACTGTGGTCAGAAATAATGATACTTTCTTGTTTTTCCCGGTGTAATTTTTTCCTTTTACGCAGGGCTATGGCAACCCAGGAGTGTTTACAGGCAAGGCCCCTGGGCTGTGGGTTTCCACCATGATGTTTGGGGTGGCTGGTTGGGGCATCAGGCACCACGTCCATCCTGACCCCAGCACTGATTTCTACTGGAAGTTTCCAAAGCAAACCCTGATCTCTGACACTGGCTGCCTCTCACTTTCCCTAATTGCCCATTATCACCAGGAAACTATGCTCTTGGGGATTCCCATACCACCATTAGGTCACTGGCTCCATCCTGCTGCCGTGCAGCGCTTGAGACCACCCAACCCTAAATAGCAAAGAAATGACCACAAAAGCCTTTTTACGATCAAGCAATATGGGATAGGAGGGAGTAACACCACCTCCATTCATAAAGATCTGCTGCACAGTATCTATAGCTCCACTTTCCCTCCCGGATTTGAGGTAGGCTGAAAGAATGCGCCCACGAGCACTGCAGGAGGACTTCCTCCTCCCTTCTGCAAGACCTGCCACAAGGATCACAAGGGACTGTTTTCCAGCTGAACCAGAGGCTTTCTAGAAAAGTAGTTATAATAAATACAAATGGTAGGACCTAAGCTTATGATTGATGCCATCCATCCCTGGAGCTGGTGAGAACCAGCTGGAAGATCTTCTCCAAGGATGTCTAACATCCCACGTCCTCCATGGAGCCCTAGGGCAGCCTCAAGGAGCCTGGCGATGCTACCAGCAGAACCCTGGGGTTCTCACAACTAAAGCCCACTGAATCACACCCAAAATAACACAGAACCAGGGATGAGCCCTGAACACAAGAGAGTAGGTTGGGGCTGCAGTGCATCCCCCATCCCCAGCACGGTGGGAGGGAGCGCCGGGAGCAGACGTTTCCCCGCGCCGAAGGAATGCTCTGCAGCTATGTACCCTTTCACCAAAATAATCCCAGCACTCGGGCACTGGCCAAACCACAGGAGAGTTGCAGCCAAGAAAGCCTCGCAGTAGTAGGGAAATAGCAAACCCTTTAACTGTTTTTCCAGATCAGCACAATTACAGCTTTAAATCCACCGAGCAGACTTTTCTCTCCTCTCCCTTCTCCTTTTTCCCTCACGAGTGCTCAGACTGGAAACGTCACGTCTGTTGCTGGGGCTGCTTTCTGTGGGCACTGGGGGGGGGTTCATCCCCAGCGGCCCTCCTGCTGCTGTAGGGCCAAACCCCACAGCAGAGCAGAGCTTTGCAGCGCTGCACATCATGCAGGAGTTGGGGCAGCACGAGCTGCAGCAGCCGGTGATGCTCTCGGGACAATGCCACCTTGCCAGCAGCATCAGCAAAGCTCTGCTTCCAGCCTGCTTGAGAACGCTATATTTATTATTTTTACGGCTGCAGAAGGCTAATGGATGTTTATTCACAACGTTTCACTTCCACAGCCAGTTCTCCTCATGCCTCATTTTTTTTTTGGATAGCTAAAAACGCTCAGCACGCAAGCAGCGATGCTCCTGCTGCCCCATGGCACAGCCACCTCCTCCCAGCCTCACATTTTTTATTTAGATGGGGAAAAGGATGTGGGTGTCTGGAATATCACGGTGGAAAGCCAAGGGCGGCAGCTGGGGCTTCTGGCTGGGAATGCACTCAGATGACACACGGAGTGCCCCCAGCCCACTCACATCTCCCCACTTGCGCACAGACACCTGCCTTCAACCTTTCCCTATAAACCCCTCCCAGGTGGTGCAGTGGAAAGTCCCGTCTGGGTTGGCGGTGCAGTGCTAATCTCATCAGGGTGGGCTTTGTGCGGCTGCAGCCCCAGCCCCCACCCCACATCCCCCATCCAGCTGGAGCCAGCAGGGGGAAATCCAGAACATCTGGCGGCAGGGCTGGGCCTGCTGCATCGGAAAGCTCCTGCTCCAGAGATGCTGAAATGATGGACAGCTGAGAGAAGCACTTGGGAAAGGGATCTCCAACGACATTTCCCTCTGAACTCCACGCAATTCTGGTATTTGATATACACGTGCCTGCTGAGATTCATGGGATCATTAAGGTTGGAAGAGACCTCTCAGATCTGCAAGCCCAACCCCAACTCACCCCACTGTGCCCACTGACCTCGTCTCCGAGTGCCGCATCTCCATGGTCCTTGGATACCTCCAGGAACAGTGACTCCACTGCTGCCCTGAGCTGCCTGTGCCAATGCTCAGTTCCCCATTTCCATGCTTGAACATCCTTACTTTTCCCAAATAAATGCATCTACAGCAACAAGCCTGTCTGGGTTCATGCAATCCATACCTTAAATACTCCTAAGCTGCATGGGACAGTGCAAGAAGCTCTTCTTGGGGACACTTCTTTGGGACATCGCCATCACCCAACCCCTAAAGCACCTCCATCAATCCCACAAATCTGCCCATGTCTGATGGGGAAGCACTGACCCCAGTGAGTATCACAGCACTACCTGAGGCACCAGCACAGGGCTGTGGGATGCTCAGACCCACCAGATCCAGGCAGAGTTTGATCCGTGCGCGTTGGGATGAGTTTTGGGAGCCTGCTGTCATTTTTTCCATTTGTACACTTGGAGAGAGCACAGCTCGCACCTCCAGCTTCGTGAAAAAGGGAGAGAAGCAGCAAGAGGGAGGTCTGGGAGGCAATGCTGCCTGCCAGCAGGGAATGCGACCCCACGAAGCAGGGAGCTCCTGGAGCAGTGCATTTCCAACTGCTTTCTTCCCCCAGAGTTTAATAATCGGGATTCTTTCCTTCCAGGTTTTCCACTATCAGAGCTGTTGTCGTAACCCCACGTGCAAGCTGTCTGGCTGCTACTGCAAGGGAAAGTGCCACAACTCCAAATACACCTGCAGAATTACATTTGTGTACACACATAAATATTCCTGCACTCTCACTCACACATATATAAGCTGCTTTGCAATCCTCCTGTAGCCATCCACGATGGCCAAAAGCAGCATTAAAACAGTTCAGACTGGAGCAGAGGTGCCAAACTCCTCGGATTCCACGTTCAATATTTGGCAGCTGTATGGCTGAGTGCTGTCAGAGCCGTTGCTCCTGGAGGAGCTACATTTCAGACACAGTCATTTCACTCCTCCGAGCTCCTGGGCGCTGCTTGCCTTGCTCCTAACATCCACTAGCCACAGTTCTGCCATATCACTCCCATTCCTTCTGCCCCTGGCAGCTTCCCAGCCTGGCTGAGGCTCTGCACAATGATTATCACATGGCTCTCTGTGTCCTTGGTTTATACTACAGACATTTTGTTTGTTCAGTCATTTCTCCTTTAACCAGAGTGAGTCACGGTGGCTTCATTTTTAATGATGTACACATTTAATAGACATTTTATACTATGTAATTGCCCATTCTAATACACACTGTATTTATGTATATGCCTACGCTTACTCAGGGCAGAGAACATCCATTTCTTCATGTGGTGGAGAAAAACTGTGTCATTTGTGGAGCCGGGAGTTGGACTCAGTGATCCTTATGGGGTCCCTTCCAACTTGGGATACTCTAAGATTCTATGAAAATGGCAGCTAAGTGCTGGCAGATGTTGGCATGGGAGATGTGTGAGAAGACCCTGTGAGCTGTGCTGGCTCCCTGCTGCCACTCTCACAAAACTGGAGGGGATGGAAGGGACCCATGGAGACCACCCAGCCCAACCCCATCCTAACGCAGGGCCCCTACAATAGGTTCCAGAGATGGATGTCACTTCATCATTTGAGGAACACGATGGCACCTGAGCCCACATACCATCCTCACTGGTTACTGCTCCCCACGGAGGTTCTGGCACTTGAAGGATTAAAAGAAAAATAAAAGTAGAGCAGCAGAGGTAGGAATGTGATGGCAGAGACACTTTGTTCTGCTCCTTATCTGCTTCAAAGAACTGCACTCTCTGATCAGCTCTTTCCTAGGCTTAGCCCCAACCTCACATTTTTGGCAAGGTTCTGCCTCCCTTCTGGCACTGCTGGTGTGGTGAGAGCTGCACCTCCATACAGCAGTACAACTTCTGTTTGGGTTGCGGCCTGAATGCAAGAAGTCTGTGAGAGTTTAGGGCAAGAAAACAGGCTAAAAGAGCAATCCCTTCGGGCTCAAAGCAGCTATGCTGCAGGGGCACGTGCCCCAGCATCACATGGAGCCAGACCATGCATGAGATCTTCCCAGCAAAGCAGCAGCATTGCTGCAGTGAGCTGCTCCCAGGCCGTGCATTGAGGGAATTGCTGGAATGTCCTTTATTTACAGGAGCTGCCTCATGGCTGTGCTCACTCCCTGCTCCGGTGGCTTTGGCCATGAGCAGTCCTGCTGGCAGGCTGCCCAAAATTCCTCATCCTTCCAAGAAAGTCTTGCTTTGGGTAAATAGCCACGTTCTCAAGCACAGAAAGGGTGAAGGAATTCCTGGTTTAAGTGTAAGCTGGACAGTTGGGAAAGAGTCCCATGGTTTAGGTTCATGGACACTGAGGATGGAAAGGATCATCTCTAAATAAAAGGGTCCCCAGTGCCATGTGAAAACCTGCTCATAGACCACTGGGGTGTACCAACAGGGATGCTCCAGTGCTAGGCATGACTGTATTTTGGAGGAGACCCAGCCACGAGCTCCCTGGGAGCTACATCATGTGCTCAGAACCCAGCTCTGCCATGGGGATGGGGTGGCCTCCTGGACTGCACCATCTTTCTACCCCATCCTCCAATACCTGAGCAAAACCCCTGAGCAAAACTCATCCCAGTGTCACCCCACACTTCTGACTGCTGCAGGCAGCTCTGATCATTTCTGCAGACATCACTCCTTCAGTGGAAACTCTATAACATTTTATAGATGGGATGGCCCTAACCCAAAGCCCAGATGGGTTTCCAACAAGTGCTGGAGGCTGAGCAGCCCTGGGGAGCTGTGAACCTGCCTGGAGTGGGACGACAGCCCCTGCAGCACCTGCAAACCCTGCTCTGTGCACATAACTTGGATCCAGCACCAAACCTCGCTTAAATCTTGCATTTTCCAATCTCAAACCTTGCTTAAGTCTTTATTTTACCAGCACCAAACCTTGCTACCCTATGGAGCCTGAGCAATGCCTGCCCCAGACCAGCAGGTTGGGAGGAGCAGGGGATGGGCACATTCCCATAGGGTGTTGCAGACCCCTCCTCTCAGAGCTCACTCACCATTTCTTGCCCCCAATGTCGTGCTGCTGCACTGTGTAGCCAAAATATGCATCCTTAGAGCCAGCGATGATTTTGGGCCTCTTGGTGTCGATGTTGAAGGTGTCACTGAGCCCTGGGGAGAGAAGGAGCCCATTAAACACAGTGCAGAGATGGAAGAAGAAAGCACTTGTTACAGCAAGGGTGATCAGACCCTGAAGAGGTCACCCAGAGCTGCGTGGAGCCCCATCCATGGGGATACCCCACACAGCCTGCCCCAGTTAGAACACAGGCTGGACCAGATGCTCTCCAGAATCGCCTCCAACCCCAACACCATTGTCCAGAGTGGCACAAAGCTGTTTTGATCACATCACAGCAGCCTGGTGGCACGGCATCACCTTGACAACCTGCAATGGAAGGGAGGCTGAGACCCCAAAGGCACTCACCCCACCCCTCCCGCAGTCACTGAAGGATGTAGGAGATGTGAGACTGCATTCCAGCACACAGCCATCCCCATTGACCACCTCCTGCCTTCTCCAGGGGCTTCGCAGCACCAAAGAGACAACAGTTAGATTCACATCTCACATGCAAGCAGGAGCTGATGTCACCGGGGGATGCCAGGGAGAACAATCATAGAACAGCTTGAGGTGAAAAGGACCTGTGAAGTCCATTTGGCCCCATTCCCCTGCAATGAACAGGACACTCACAGCTCCACCAGGTGCTCAAGCCTCCAGCCTGACCTTGGGTGTCTGCAGGTACAGGGCATTCATCGCCTCTCTGGGCAACCAATGCCAGTGCCTCACTATCCTTATTTTTTTAAAAAAAAAAAACACAACAAAATCCCCACTTTTTTCTTATATCCAGTCTAAATCTCCCCTTTCTACAGCTGGTGTGGCTGCACTGCAGGGAGGGATGTAAGGCACCCAACACATCCCAGCCTGTTTGCCTCCAGGCAGCAAGTAACTGCTGGACCGCTTAGCCTGCAGCAAATAAAGGATCCTGGCACTGCCCATAAGGCAGCTTTAGAGGCAGCAGAAGGGTCACGTTCAATACTCATACAGATACAAAGGGGATGTCAACAGGAGAGGTTGGGAACGCTGCTTCCCAGGCAGGAAATTTAGGATGGAAAGAGCTTTCATAGGTAGGAATGTTAGGATTAAACCTGACTATTTTTTTTTTTTGCAGTCATAGTGACAAATTGGCAGTGTTGGCTTGATAAACAGAGAAACACAGCCTCGCCAACAGAGAGCTGAGGTAAGAAGCTTTATAATCCTACAAAAAGAAATTCTAGAAAGCAGGGGGGAAAAAAAAAAAGGAGACTGGGGAGAATGAGAGCCAGCACATTTTGTGGTAGTTTGACCTGATTTAACATTGCAAAACAAATCAAAACCTCCTTCAAGTTAACCATTGCCCGCTGGAGACACGCAGGAGTTGAGCAGCAGGCACAGACTGTGGCAGAGGGAGAGAAGGGTGCACGGGGGGTGAGAACGTCCTCCAAATTTGCACTGAAGGAGCATTTGCTTCTGTCAGCACTGCTGGCATGAAAGCAGATGGTTATGGGGAGCAGGAATGCTGGGACAAGTTGGGGACACCCATCCTATGGCTCTTTGCTTTAATGCATTGGACAGCTTCGTGCTCCTGGAGCAATAAAGAGCAACTGAGCTGTTTGCAAGAGGCAGCTTGGAGAAGAAAAAAAACAAGAGTGCAAGCACTTAATAGAATGCTAACGTCTCAAAGCAGGGAGAAATGTGAGGTAGGCCAATTAATGCACGTGTGCAGAGTGTGAAGGTGAAAAGCAGTTTCCCATGGGGTTTGCTACCCCAAAGGATGGGCAGTGTGAAGGGGGAAGCCAGACTGGGAGCTGAGCTTGGTTAGATTGCATTTAGGGTTGGAAAAGAGGGGAAAAAAAAAAGGAATGGTAAAAATGTTCCCTTCCATCCTTTCTGATCCCCTTGAAATCCTTGGGAGGGGTGCAGCACTGCTGCTCTCAAGCATTCACGTTTTCCTGGGATGTCTCCCCAGTGATTGAGGTATTAGAACTCAGCAGTTTGGGATCTTTTCCTCTCCATCTTCAAATGTCTCCACCGCATCCCATAGCAGAGATGGAAAGAAAGAGACCACAACAGCAGAGCTGTGCTTGTCCAGCAAAAGCCACCACCCACCCAAGGAGCCCAAACCCCATTCTTGCAGCACTGCTTGGGCTCCAATCTGCTGCTCCTCCTCTTTAAAAGTACCCAAAAGCTCTTTTTTTTTTTTTTAAACATAAATAATGCCTGTGTAGACATGAGGGGCTGCAGCTAACCTTGACCCAATCCCATAGTTTAAACCCATTGGCTCCCAGAACTGCAGAGAGATGGACACGGGCTCTGATGGCCAGCACACCCCGTGCTTCCAGCAGGTACCAGGCAGAAAAACAAAGCGGTCAGGAAGAAAGCTTCCAGACAATGGATGGCAACACTGCTGGTATGTGGACACGGGAGGGAAGGAATTTAGGAAAGCAGACAGATGTGGGTGCATTCGAGGTAGAAAGAAAGAAAAATAAATGTGTCAAGATTTAAGCCAGTTTAAATTAATGGAAGTTTCTCTGAAAGGTTGTCAAGGAGATTTAGCAACCCAGAGAGCTCAGCCTCATTTTCTTGTCAGAAGTGACATCACTGTCATAAATATGTGACCAAAACCCACATGTTTTGCTTGTGATCGCGCCAAGGCAGGAAGCCTCAAATACCTCCTTTCCGAACTGGAACTTCTGTTGAGTCCAAACTTTTGATTCTTGTCAGGTCAAATAATGAAAAGGGGGAAAATAAAGCACATTTGAGGAACAATACTTGGGAAAAAAGGCACCTTTGCTGCCAAAATAATAAAAATAAGTCCTCCCTGTGCAGCTCTGAGCCACTCCTGTGCCAGGGATGCTCTCAGGGTCCCTGCACCTTCCTCCTGCCCAAATCAATGCCTGTGCCCCCAGAATCATAAACAATGGAAAAGAGCAGCAAGATCATCTCATCTGACCATCAACCCATCATCCAACCATCAACCTATCTACCCCTGGTCCCCATAGGGTGGGTGAAGGTTCTGCCATGGTGCCCCAAGCTAAGAAGTGGGTGGCTACTGCTCATTGTTTTGCTGCAAACTGTCGATTTGAGGAGATCTGAGCTGGGCAGAGGAGCTGTGAGGATAAATTCCTTCTTACTGAGGGCACCCCCAAAGTTAGTGCTGTCCCAGCTTGGGACAAGGAGGAAGCATAGGGTGAAGCTCTGGGCTCCTTAGCCCAAGAGCTATCCTTGCATTATTTCCTTTCTTATTGCCTAACCCCATGCAGGAGAGACAACCTCCATAGCATGGGACAGCACATGCAAGACACTGCCACTGAACCACTGTGACCCACACCACCCCAGTGTGTTCAGGGCAGCCAGCCAGGTTCCCATGATGGGATCCCCATTGCCATATGGGCTTTGGTGGCATCAGACACTACTCTGCAATCCATCTGTCACACATACTGTTTACTTTTATGTTCGGGATCGGCTTAGAGAAGACTTTGAGGTTGATATGGAGTATTTGGGCAAAAGCTAGCAGGCTCCAAGGAGGAACAGGGTGGACCACGTGTTCCTGTGCCTCCCTCCGGCCTCAGCCTCTATCAAACCCTGCAGAATGAAACACTGAAAGCACCAAATTCCTATCCAGGTCTCTATCTCAAAGCCAGCATTTGTCATCAGTTATTAGGAAACAAACGGAGCTCGGTGGCTGCCACAGCTGCAGATAGAGAGCCAGGGAATACTGGGGATGAACAGAAGATCAGTCATCACAGATGCATGTGTTGTAACATTCCTGGTTACCCACAAAACATCTAACAAACAGCCCCGGGGCACTAGCTACAGCAGTACCTTGTGCTTCCACAGTTCAGCTTTCTGGCCCCCCAAAAGCAGGGGAGGAGCTGTGTGGCTGCATTAATTGCAGCAGACCATGTTTAACAGCATCGAAGAACACGATTATTCATTTGCAATGTGTTCACCAGGAATAACACAACCAGCAATGGGGGATGAATATCAGCTGCTCTCTAAGTGCTCCTTTCCCAGAGGAGATGCCTGGGGAACAATGGGAGGCTCATCATAAGGCTCTGGGATGGAGATGGACTTCCTACACTCAAGTTGCCCACTGACTTCCAGTGGCCAAACCTTTGCTGTTGGAGGGAGGACTCGAGGTGTGGGACATTCCAGCCCTGACCTTTGGGTTCTGCAGCCACGCACCATTTAGTTCCCATCAGAAAGCCTTAGGCACAACTGCTGGAGGTCCCCTGTGACCCCACCTGGACCATCCCAAACATGTCCCACAAGGCAAGCACGAGAGTTTTACCATTTGGTGACCTTTTGGTGAAAGGATGAGCTGGCTTGCCTTCTCTGAACAAGGAAACTAATGCAGGAAAACAAATGCATGCTGTGAAATGGGAGAAATTATTGCATCTAAGGATGACTTCCTGAAGAAATCTATCTTCATATCTGTTCAGACACCCAGTCCCCATGGTGTAAGTCACACCTCTCTTGCAATCTACTACCCAACACAGTCAATGCCTGGAGGGTTTATTGCAGCAAGCCCTTGGCCTGGATTTTAGCCATTTGCCCACAGGACATACGGCACTGGTGGCCCCCAGGCACCACGATGCCCCCAGTACTGAGTAACCCCTGAAAGATGCCCCATGCCCACCAGCACCGGGGACATGGCGGTGTCTCAGGGACTCCCAGCCCAGGTGAGAGTGCCTTGCAGACCAACAGAACACTCAGTGGCTGCCTGCACAGCAAAAGGACAGTTCCCAACAATGCGCATCCCAGCTCAGTGCCCACACATGGCACAAACTTGCTTTGAGTTAATCAGTCCTCAGCAAAATACACTGAAATACAGCCACAAAGCATTGGGTCTGGCTGGGCGCAGGGACCACCACGTTGTGCTGGAAGCAGTGCTAACCCTTTCTGTGTCTCTGTCACCCCCAGGAGCAGCACCATCCCCCCCAGTCACCATACAGACAACGATACCCACAGGCAGAAACGCTCAACCCGAGGATTTTTATTCAGCCCAAAGCAGAAACAGATTTACCACAGCCCTGAGCTCACTCTATAATAGCTCTACAAGCAGCAGCTCTTTAAGAGGAGTTCACTGAGGGACTCTGCTGCCCACGTAAGCATGGCCAGCCACAGCACTCTGCCCCGCAGCTCCACGCAGGCAGCCCCGCGCCCTCCGCCATGCGAGCCATGCACACATGGTCCCCATTAGGCACAGAAAAGCAGCCCCGCCGCGGCTGGCTTGAAACCATCCAGCAACAGTGCTATTAGCAAGGAGAAAAACAAAAGGAAAACAAAAAAGAAAGTGTTGGCTTGCTTTCCATTGGGATGTTTAGAAATGTTTACAGTGGCATTAGCTCTCGGTGCTGCCAGGGATGCGCAGCCGCCGGCGGTGCTCCTGGTAGTGGGAATGAGCTCTTTTCTTCACTTTGAAGCTGAGCAGCCCCAGCCTGGGCTGTGTGCAGGAAGCTGCCAGCTGCAACCACAGCAGGACGGAGCCTCCTGCAAGCAGGCAGCAATGGGCTGAGCTCTGCCCCATCCCGGCCAAACAGGGCTGCAGGAGCACATCCATAAGCAAGACACAGACCTAAAGACCTTCTTCAGTTTTTAATCCCAGGCACTTCTCTTCTGCATAGCAACTTCACACACAACAGGGTAAGTTACATTATAAGCTAGATGAAGGATGCAAAAATTAACCCAAGGTAAAAAGGTCCTGTTGTCTAGGGGACTTCTCTTCTGTGCCATGCTCCAGAAAGCTGCTTAACTAATCCCACTCGTGCCCACAGCCTGGATGGGGAAGCACTTCATCCCTTTTAACTAACCCTCCGCCTGCCTCCAAGGCACCCAGCTCCCTCCCTCCTGTTCCAACAGCCCCATCAAACCTGGGCTTTCCCAAACACCTTCCTTCCCTTTGCCTAAGCCAGCAGGAGTTCTTTTCCCAGACACAGAGGGGAGTGGGCTCTTACCGGGCAGGAGGCAGAGGGAACAGGCGAGGAGCATCCCGCTGGGAAGGTCCATAGGAGCACCGGGGGCTCCTTGGCCCCGAGCATCTGCCAGAGACACCCAGCCAGAGTGGTAGCCCCGCTCAGAAAGCCCTTTCCTTATCCCCAGCCTTCCCCTGCTCCCTGACAGCAGACGAGCTTTGGGAGGGAGTGGGAGGGACGAATGAGGCTTGGAGGAGGTACAGCAGGAGAGGGGACAGCCTGCACGCGGCCACGGCACCCTTTAGGGATCGGGTCAGTGTTGGGGCTGTGCCGGACGGGATCCGTGTTCCCATGGCACGCTGCTGGGGTCCCCGTGCCTCAATGGGACTGGTGGCAAAAAAATTTGCACGGGGCCACTTTTGATGGTGGTGTCACCACTGCTGTGCTGTCGCCCCATTTCAGGCACTACACCCACAGGGGAGTGGGAGCAAAGCAGCAGTGCACCAAGGAGCACCTCCTGGGCTGTTCCCAGGCACTATGGAATGCTTTGACTCTGCATGTCCCTTGGGTTGGCTTCCCTGAGAACTGTCATCAACAGCCCTGTCACCTCCAGGTGGGCTGAACAGCCCCAAACATACCACACAACATCTCCTGGGTGATATTTCCTCCCTCCCCAAACCTGGGACCAACCTGTGGAGGATGCACCCACTGCCGCAGGTTTAATTTCAGACCCCAGAGGCCCCTCCAAACCTTTCTTCCAATCCCAATTAAATGGAGTTGCTGCCTGCACAGGCCATGCTCCACCAGACCAATGTGTGCCCAACACTTCTCTTGCCACCCAGCTGATGGGGAAGATCTGAAACAGCTCAACCAGCAGCATCCCTACCTGCCAACTCTCTGCCAGACAGACTGGGGGACTGCAGAAGAAGTTTGGTCAAGATACTCCTCTAGAAGCAAGGGAGTATCTAGGAGAAGCAGTTCCTTTTCCTACTCCCCCTTCCATCCCACATATATACATTCTGGGGCACCAGGGGGAGAGGACACATGTCTGGAACAGAGATCAAAGCAGCAGTGGGATCCAAACTGTCTCAGAGATGCGAATGCTCTGGAGCTTTGCACTGCACCCCTTCCCCCAGCAAAATGCTGTTGGACAAAATCAAATGTTTTCAGCTCTTAACCACGCCTGCCAGCTGTCCCTCCCATACCTTAATCTGAAAGGAAAAAAAACAGAATTTCAGGGGGTAGCAAGAGATGAAGGGAGCAGAGTGCAGGGTTGGTTTGGTGAAAGTTAAGAGTTTTTAGGGAGCAGAGCATAACTCTAAAAATCTCCATCAATAAGCAGAGGTGTACAACACAAGCACAGAGCAATCCCTGCTTCTCCCAGGCACAAATGCCATTCTCCAGGGTATCAGAAACAGCTCAGGACATTTCCCTGCTCAAGAGCCTCACGTTTCATACAGCACCAGGGATGCCCCAGGACGTGCAGCCCAGCACCACAATGCTGCAGCATCTCCTGACCCAGCAGCACTGCTGCTCATCTCCAAAGCATGGTTACAGAACTGAACCTGGGACTTTCCCCTTCAACCTGCACAAAGCTGGGGAAGCTTTCTCCTTCTGCCCTGCCCTTTCCATCAGCTGTCCACCAGCAGCTTGCACATCTCCTGGGGTCTCTCATTAGCTTGAGTCGGAGCCATTTGCAGCACATCACTGCGTCTCAGCGCTGCTTCCCCAGCACAAGTGCCGAGGGTTCAAGGAGAGGAGCTGTGCTAACACTGATGTCATGCTCCCAAAATGTAAACAGCTGTCTGTGGAAGGGCTAGATGGGAAAACACAAACAAGGAAATAGGGAAATAATGGCATTTCACCCCCATGCAAAAATGTTATTTGAGGAAAGCAAAGTTATTATGGGACATCCCATGATATTCCAGCTGCAAGCTCAGCAGCAGGGCTCTTTAACATCCAAAAAGCCTACAGCAGATAAATCTCATCTATTCATCATATGATATTAATCCGTAAAAAGCAAAAAACTGGGCTCATATTAAGTGCTATTCTTCCTTTCTTTTTCTTGGATCCCAGTGCAATTTGAGCTCTGGTTTATCCAACCCAGTGCTTTCCAAAAACTCAGCCTGCAGAGGAAAGGTGAAGGGGGGACCAACACAGTGCCCCAGGCAGCTGATGGGGGTTATTTTTCATCACTATCACTTTATTTCTGATATCTTTTCTACCCCAGCTGCAATGAGCCCAGCAGCAGTGGGAGCATTTTGGGGAGGGCACAACAGCCATCTCCAATAGAGACCAGTGGGGCTGGAAACAAACAGCCCTCCCCAGCCCCGCACAGCCACTTGGCAGAGCACTAGGAAAAGATGTGCTGCACTCTGTGTCTGGCTTTCAACAAGTCCCAATGATGGGGTTCTTCACTTTGGGTTCTGCTGGGGGCAGGGGGTGTTCAGGGCAGGGATGCTGCACCTGCAGGTGCACACAGCATTGCTCCTGCTGGTTGCTCAGGCATTGCACTGCAAAACCAAATCCAACCCCACGTGAGTGGCATGGAGTCCTCAGGGCCTTCCAGCAGCCAGGAACAAATGGACGGAGAAAGTCTGAGAGGAAAATTTTGCCTTGAAATCAGAGCAAAGCAACAACTTTTGGCACAGGAGGGCAGCCCTCAGCTTCAGCCCATGAAAACACGTGGGGCAGGTGCCATAAGTTTGCAGCCCAAACCCTCATGCTGTCCCATGGCCAACATGTGACAAAGTGCAAACCAAGGTCCACACATGATGTAGACAGTCAGTGCCCTGCATCCAGACATTCCTGAGGTTAAAACAACCCATCCCTCCTAGGAGGGGAAGCAAACCCCAGCACTGAACCTTCACCTGAGCAGCGTTCTGCTTCCTTCAGCCCTTCCTTCCAGCACAGAGCAGGACCTCACCCAGTGCTGCTGCAGGTTGGTAGGAAGCAAGGAGAGAGCAAACAGCGTGGCCTCTATCCAAGCAGCAAGCTCACTTGGCTGCAGAGCTGCGCAGGGAGTGACACAAGCTGTTTCTCAGCCATTCCCAAAGGGAAGATCTCATGTCTTCCCCACATTAACAAGCCTGGATGGGCTTCTTAAGAAATCTGGATAGCAGAAAGCTGTGCTGACTGTGCCCTCACTCAGAGCCAGGAGGCAGTGCTGGATGACCCCAGGTTCTATCCTGAATTGAGAAAGGCTTTGTGCACCTCTCACAAAGAAAATCCTGCAAATAAACTTCAGCAGCCATCCCTGCATCCCAGCTGGGTCACTGCTGAAGATCCCACCCCACAATTCTTCCAGAGCTAAAAGCACAGCCCGGTGTGCTGACAACCTGAACTTACTTCCCCTTGTGTTTACAACTCATCCCACACATTCCCAATGTGTTTTCCCACACGTGCTCAGTTTTTCCTAAATTCAGCCTCCCCTCCTTCTCCTTGCTCCTGACCTTCAGGACAGTGTCATGCGCTGGACACAGCCACTCTGTGAGCTACAGAAGGACTAAGCCAGGATACAAGGAATGTAAACAGAGGCCAGGAATGAAAACAAAACCCCCAGTTCCCAAATCTAAACAGAGGAAGGGCTGATAGGGTCACACGGTGTGTTCCACGGTGAGCTGCCTGGGATGAGAGCAATGTGGTACCCAAGGCTGCTCCTCCCCTATGTTTTAGGGAGGGATGGGGCAGGAGGTGCTCAGCACAAAGCCAGACAACCCCTTGGGGGTCTCAGGGGTGGGCAGGGGATGGTCACCTGGGGATGGGGGGGATGGGATGAGGTGCACGTGGTGCTGCCACGCCTGGCTGTCATGTGGCCGGCTGAGCTCAGAGCCCTGGAGAGTTGGTTGTCCAAAACAAAGGCTGATGTAAACACAAAGCCATGCTCTTCCAGGGATTAGCAGCTCTGCACGAGGCCAGGAAACCTTACGTCTGAGAGCACGAGGCTGGAAATGAAAGCAGGCGGCAAGAAGGAAGATGTCAGGCAGACAGGCTAAAAGCCCCAGGGAGCCATCCGGAGGGCTCCAAGCACTCAGCTCCTCACCCATTGCCTTTCTAACCAAGGCATTCCCTGCAGCACAGCTAAGGGAGTGACTCGGGGTCCCAACACAGGAATCCCATAGTTAGTGGCACCCAGCACAGCAGCTGTGAGCACCCTGGGCACAGCTGGGAAGAGGACCCTCCTGGTTCTCCAGGCTCAAAGCAATGCAAGGAAATAACTTCACCTCTGGAAAGCAGCTTGGAAGCAGTGCAGTGTTTGGAAGAACTCTGCCCTCAGCACTCCATCAGCATTGCTGTATTTATCAGCCCTGGCCAGAAGGTTCCTCTCTGTGCCACCAGGCTCACACTCCAGCCAAGCACTCCCAAGCTCAGATGCCCTTTCACACCTGGGTTTAGGACTGTGCCAGGTTGATTTGCACAAACCCCTCCTAACCAATGTGATTGCAATACGTCCTGCAGAGCCCTGGCAGCCAGGGTGCTCGCTGCTGGGTGTTTCAGAGCTCTCTTGGCCCCCAGCTGTAAACATCCACCTCCCAGCAGACTGCTCCACAGCTTCCTGACGTGGGTTAAGCCCACTCACCCCAGCCGGAGCCCAGGCTGACCCTCCCCAGGTGCTGTCCCAGTGACTTCACAGCTCAAGCAGCTCCAACACAGCATTTACAGAGCATTAGCCTCAAAAAAAAAAAGTACTGTTTGCTACTGAGGAATTTCTTTGTTTGCTTACCTAGCGTTATTTTCCCCCATTTATTTAGTCTCTCCTTCTTTATTTCTCACTCCAGATGAACGAGCCCCGAGAATCCCAAGCAATCCATCTGCCACAAACCCACTGAGCGCCAAGCACTGCACTTTTGCACTGACCTACATGGAGTCAATGTAAACCCCATCACCCCAGCCAGGAGCACAGAGCCGGGTGCTCAGCCATGGGGCCAGCATACAGCACTGCATCCCACGGCCTTCCACAGAGGACGATGTTCCATCAGACCCTCATCCACTTAATTAAAAGTATTCAAACATCTCGCCAATAAACCCAGAATATTTCCCCTGGGAAGTTTTCCACAGCAGGAAAAAAAAACCCTCTTGCATAAAGCTCAACTATTTATTATTAATATTATCTCCCACTCCACGGAAGTTCTATTTACAGCTGCACACTTCTGCTGCCTCCATTTGCCCACAATACAGAGATTCCTCTCAGTCTGGAAAGAGCTGCTGTGCAATATGAGTTCTGGAGCTCATCTCCTCCTCCCCTCCACTTTAATTCTACTGAAGTGACACACAGCTAAGCCTGAAATACAAACGGTAAAGCCATTCAAACTGATTCATTGGAGAGGATGCCAAACTGGCTTTGTGCAGTTGGCAGCCCATAAAAATCACAACATCAGAGCAGCTCTTGATTAATACACTGCTGAATGTATTGGAGGGGAAAATATGCAACAGGAAAATGACTCTGGGCACAGAATCGTTTGCAAAGAAGGAATTAAGAAATAGACTCCCAAACTTTTTCCTTTTTGCTGCTGTGAAACGAGGAGGCAGAAGGGTGCTGTGCATATCCTCTATGCACCCAAGGGATGGAACAAGAGGCACTAACCACTGGCAAAGCACAAAGCAGGGCAGATTTTTGGGAGTGATGTTCCAGGTCCTCCCAGCCCCAAGGAAGAGCAAAAGAGATGCAAGTTTTTTCCACTTTGAAACCAAAAATTTTTCCCTCCCCTTAAAGGAAAACCACACAACAGTCTTCTTTAAAGTGAGCTCTAAGGGGATTCAGAAGCTTCAGCAAAGGGAAACAGAATAAATCTGAGGCTCACTGGGAGCCAGGGGCAGCACTGGGGTGCAAGTCACTATGGGTGAGATGGGCACTGCATCCTCACACTTCTCCAGTGGAACTGGAGAGATGGATTGGAGAGACTGAGTCAATTCAACATTGCCCACCCTGAGAGGCAGTTAGATCAGCACAACCAGCCTTCGTGCTTTCACAAAGTGTCTCATCCAAGTGTCTTGAATGCTTTTCCAAACCAGACAGGCCAACAAATTGGATCTGCTATTGCCCATTCACCTGGGTCCAAGAGCAGAGCTGGCGCCCTGCAGGCAGCCCTCTGTGGAGAATCAGGAGATGAGCCATTTTTAGGCACTGGAGAAAGATGTGACACATTCCAGGTGTCTGGAGAGCACTGGGCTCTGCCAGCTGTGCTCTGCTAAGGCCATTACTGGCCCAGTGCTGAGAGAGTGCAAACATCTCAATCCCTGCCCTGCAGGCAGCAACGGCCAGGACCTCACCTCCCTATGTTGGGGGCATCAGCTCCTGGTTACCCCATGGACCATCACCTGCATTAACATGAACACAGAGAGGGGGGGGAACTCAGCAAAATGCAAACCACAAGCAGTCAGCCCTTTGGGAGAGCATCCAGTGTCCTGTGTGTCTATTTGGAAAGCACAAGTTGGGGCCAAGGTGCTCAACCCTTCCCCCCATGGCTGATAATAAATACAGGGCAAGTACCACAGTGTACACACTGCTACAGGCTTTTCAAGTTTCCTCTCTCCCACCCACCTTAGGCCACCCCAATGGCCCAATCTTTTCTGTTGTAGGAATCCTGAAGCACAGACAAGCCAGCTAAGCTGCGTTTGCTGACGCTACGGCCATTGCTTTGAAAACCAGTGGGCTCTGCTGGGAATAGCATGGATTAGAAATCAGAGAAATCAACAAAACCTACATGCCCTGGTATTGAGAATGCAGACTTTCAACAACGATGCTGGACATGGTGGAGATGCAGCACGTGAGCACAGCAGGGAAAGGCACAGACATCCAAGACAGCCTCTGGTGTCACACCTATAACCAGCACAGATTGTATTAGTGCAAAGCTCCCTGCTTCTGCCAAGGAATTCACAAGCCTGATTTTTAAGAAAGAAACAGCCCATATAAGGTGCTTCTTTGTTAATAAAATCTATGGCTTTATTACAGAGCTGAATGCCAACACATTCTCAGATTATTTTATTTTTTTGGGAAGGGAAGGAAGGTTGAACGCATCCAGCAGGAAGGCAGCTCTCACAGGGAACGCCGACCCACTGCTCACTGCAGTGCTGAGCCATCTCCTGGGCGCCAGTCTGGCACAGCTGTGCCATACAGCATGGTCTGCAGGGCAGGAAATGCCAGCCCAGGGCTTCCAATTAGAGGAATGGAGAAAGATTGGAAAAAGGAAAACGAAGGCGTTGAACACAGCCCCCGTCCTCCTGGCTCACATTAAAGCACTGTCTCAACATCTGAACACATGCACTGTGGATCATGTGGGTAGACATGGAATATTTCATGCTGAGGTGCTGACTGCCTGGCTGAACCAGTGGCTTCTTTTCCCATTGCCCAGCATACAAACTCCAATGTCCCAGCACAGGGCTGCTATGAAACCACCAAGCACCACTCCAAGCTGGAGCTCTCGCTCCTGTTCAGGAATTCAATTCAATCCCACTGCATGCTTAAAGCCATGGAAGAACCAAGTCTCCACCTTCACTTTGGTTTCAGCTTTTCCCATGGCAATCAGTGCAAAACAAGATGGGAAAGAGTCAACCCTTTGCTACAGTGCCCACAGCCACGTGGTCTGTACTCACACCCCATTCCACCTGCTAACAGAAGCTCCTGAGCAGCTTTCTCCTCCAGCTTCCCCCCACATGATTTCAGCCACCACCTTGACAACCACCATATTAACATTTCTTATTTCCTACGTTCCTCACGGGGCACAGCCAGGAGAGCAGGGCTGTGCAGGGCGGTGCACATGTGGCCACATTCCAGCATCGGGGATGACTCAGTGGCACGGAAATGCCGGCTCACGGGGAGGATGCAGCATCAGCAAGAAACCTGCCCTGGTGTAATGAGAACAAGATGTTGTGCTGCCCGAGCTGCCCACGGCCGGCATGCTGCAGGGCTGTGCCAGCATGGGCTGGCCCTGATCCTTGCTGCCTGGGGAGGGCAGAGCAGGGATTCATTTTCATTTTGCTATCCGAACCCAAGCGCCAGCATCTCTCCTCCAGCAGACGGTGCTGCACATCACCCACTGCATCTGTTCATGTCACAGCTTGGAAGGTACAGACAACTCTGTTCATAGGAGGTATTTACACCAAGTGCAGCACTGCAATAATAAAAGCACCGAGGTGAGCAGATCTGCCTCAAAGCAGGTTTAAAGGTCTTCCTCTTGGTGGAGAAGCACATTGTTACGTGCCATCTGTGGGCCACATTTGTAGCAGCTATGCATGGAGCGCTTAAAAAATCATGCTGGGACTGCTGGGAGCCCTAGGAGCACATGGGTGCACAGAGGCATCACCCCCTAACAGAGAAATTGCCCTGGCTTGCAGGCCAGCAAAGAGCAGCACTTCCACCTCCTGCAAGCACTCCCCCTGCTACAACAGATTCCTCCTTTTGCTGCCCCGCAAGCAGCACAGCCACCTGCTGAACCCACTGCTTTTCCCCATGCTCTGAGCAGAACCCATCCCACACTTGAATCCAGTTAACTGTACTTAGCTCTCGGGGGAGGGGGGCACAAAGACAGTTTTGCAGACTGCAGAGAGAAGAGCACAACGTTTTGCAACTTTTCTTTGCCACTGGGAGAACGTGTGCTGCAGCAGGTGGGCAGCTCAGGGGCACACAGCCCTGCTCGTTGTTTGTCCAGATGATGTCATGATATCTCTGGATGTTGCATTCATGGTGCTTGAGAAGAGCAATGGGACTCACCCAACCCTTCAAAGTCATCCTCCCCCAACACCAGAGGTTCACGGGACTCCAAGATGGAGATATAGGAAGTTGGTGCACTCAGGTGCCAATAAATCACTGCCCACATGTGCCACAGCCCACCTGCACCCATCAGACACTGTTGATGCTGGAGCTCCACTCCATCTCTGGACTCTCCATGCTGAACCCCTGCTATATCCATCACCACAGGATCTCTCAGGTGTAAGATTACTCCATCAGCTACTTTTTCCACAGTCCTATCATATAGGAATCTCATTTTATGTGTCCAAGTCTTTATTTCCCTTAAGCACGATGTATAGGTTATCCATTTACAGGAGCAAAGCCATTCCTTTCATCTCATGTTATAGCCCCCGTTGTGCTGCCTACCCACACCTGAAAGCCATTTTGGGGAGCTCTCAATTACCCTGCTGCTGCCATACCAGCCAGGGCCTGCTGGAAGCATCAAACCAGAATGAGGATTGTGGTTTCTCCTCTGCAGCACTTGGCAGCCCATCCCAGGCCCCGTCTCATCGGGGTGCAGTCAGGGAGGAATCTCACAGCATTTTTCCCTTTACAGCCTCCCCCCCCCAATTACTCTTCCGAGCAGTAAGTGGATCTGTCCCAAATATGAACACCTTTGATCCAAGGGTGAGAGGAGCCTCCAAAGTCCCCTGAAGGGAAAATTCAGAGCAAATCTGGAAGCACCCCAAAAAGAAGCTCTTTCCACAGCAGTTCCAAACATTTGGGAGGCTGCTCCTTACTCTATCATTTCCGCTGCACTCTCTTTATGCATGCAACACACATCCACAGACTCACACACAAACAACTTCATTATTAAACCTCCCAAGTTTATTCACAGGAAAGTGAATAAGACTTAAAAAATGAGGATGCCAGCTCCCCTGCTGCCTGCAGGCAGCTCTCCCCAGCACATGGGGGGGGGAGCAACATAGAGCCATCCTCCAAGCAGCTGCAGGACTATAGCAGTGCTGCACCTCTTCCCATCCCAAAGCCCTTTGGAGCAGAACCCAGCTGGGAGGAGGGGTGCTGACCACAGGATACCAACCCCAGGGCCACTCAGTGCCTCCAGCTGTGGAACAGATGCATGGACACAGCACAGCTGGGACACAGCTCCTGCTCAGGTGTCCCAACCCCACTCATCCCCATGGCCACGGGCACCCTGTTGGGGGCACAGCACAACAAGCATCAGGCTGAGGTTACTTCACAGGCAGCGAGGCAGGAAATTTATGAGAGATCCATGCTAATTCAGAGCCAGTCAAGATGAGGAATAGAAGTTCCACACAGGGATATGAAAAAGGTATTCCCTACAGGGAGCACAGTTGCATTGGCCTGACATCATCATCATCACCGGGGCCAGCAGCACCTTTCATCCCACAAAGAGCCTGCAGGGCATAAGGACACACGTGGTGCAGAGATACACCCACAGAGGTGAACCCACCACCACAGCACCTGCAGCCCCACGAGCAGCACCTTCCAACCCCGAGCAGCCAGAGCCAGCAGCTCACTCCGACCCCTTGCCCCCAGCACAGACCAGCAGGGCTGGGAGATGCTGTACAGATGGAAGCCACTTCTGCAGCACCCAGGGATCCTCCAAGCAGCAGACCCAAGCTACTCACCTCCAGAGCAGCACAGCTCCACGCAGCACCTAACAACCCTCTTACACCAGCCCCGCCCTTTTAAAGCAATTAGCTGCCAATTAGCACCTTCAGCCTAACGAGCTGTTTCTCTCCCAGCTGGCGCCGCACTGCTGTCACGCCCAGCATCGAGGTGCTCCTTCTGCAGTCCTGGGGATGAGTATAGGGGGAGATGGAGCTGCCCTAAGCCAGAGGGGAGTGAGAAACACCGCACGGTGTTCTGCACCGTCACCCCAGATCCACGTTTCCAGCAGGATCTCACTGGGTTTTTGATGTGATCACTTATGTTCGGAGCTGCACGAAATACGCATACCACGCACGGGTGCGTTTATGGTGCAGGAGAGAGGTCAAGCAGCCTCCAAACTGCTCGTAGAGGCGGCAGCTGATGCATTTTGTCCATGTGTTGGGTACCAGCATCACCTACTGCTGCTGGGGGCTACAGACAACAGCGCTAAACCTTGCTTCTCGTTTAGCAACATGTCCGAAGCATCGCAGAAACCCCTTGTCTGCCCAGAGTCAGTGCTGGAGGGCAGCAGCCCTCTTTGTCCGGGTAAACTGAGGCACATTCGAATAGCGGTGTCTGCGGGCTCAGTCCCAGCCCCGGCCCTTCCCGCAGCGCGGAGCTGTGCGGGGCGGCTGCCGGCGCTAGGGGGCAAACGCGGCCGCGGATGCTGCAGGGATTCGGGCTGGGCGCTGGGATGCGCATCTCAGCCCCTCCCCATAGCGCTGCTATCCCCCACGTTCAGCCCTTGGAGAATGCTCCAGTGCATCCCAGGCTCGGACCCTGAGGGTGCTGCAGTGCCGCTGGCTGGGAAACAAAAAATGCGAAGCGTGTGGGCTCAGCATCCAAAACGCGGTGTTCTCCTTCTCAGCCCCACAAGGACGCTGCAGCGTGCCCTGCTCCAGCCCCGTGCTGGCACGCGTTGGCTGCTCTGCCCCACCGATGGGCTGTAGGAAGGTAACACAGCAACGCCACCTGGAATCAGGGCTGTGCTCAGCTCACGGGGTGGGGGGGCAGCCGGGGATCCCTGGCAGGGCTCGGCAGTGCTGCAGCCCCGGCTCCGAGCAGCCCTGGGCAGGAGGGGCCGCCCCATCTCCCTCCTCCTGCCCCACAGCGCGGGGATGCTGCGGCGCAAATGGGCCATGCGTTTTGTGTTTCCCTTTATAATGCATATTGGATGCAACTGCCCAACACATTCACCAAACAACAGAGCTATGGAAAACCCTTCTTCCATTGCCCGGGCTGGCTTCCCGCAGCCAGGACTCGTGCCAGAGTTCTCTGCTTAAGATGGAGTCCTATTTCCACACCCCTTGCTGTGGGATGAGCTCCCAAGTCCTGCCACTTTCCCCTCTGCTACAGATCCTCCGTCTGTCCAAACGCAGCACACGCCTTTCCCCAGCAGGAGAGGGCTCAGAGCAGCCTTAAATCCATGCTCTGTTCAAACCCAAATTCGTCTGCCTGAGCCCAGCCAGGAGGATGCAAACAAATGAACGGTAGAGAATGAGCTCATGGGGGCTCAGCGTGGGTCCTCAGTGGGGACTTTGCATGGCACCCACCTCTCATCCCTGTGTGCTGCTCCCAGGGCTGCATATCCAGAGACCTGGGAAGCTCTTGAGACGTACCCACAGCCCATGGGTCCCAGAGCACCCAAGGCCTGGGAGGCTGAGGCTGGAGCTCAGTGCATGGCTTTAACCTGATCTCCCTCTGTTGCTGGTATGCCTTGAGTTTTCTGAATTAGATTCTTTCCTACCAACAATCTCTTCCTGCTCAACACTTGGCAGCCCCTTCCCTCCACCATGCCAGCAGACATCTCAAGAAGAGTTCCTTGTCTTTTGTCTGAGACCAGTGCAGGGAAGCACAGGGATGCTCAGCCTGGCATGTGGGACTGTGATGAGCCTCCAGGTCAACCTATGGGTGCTCTTGCAGGCACGGGAGTGGGGTGAAGCAGGTCCTAAGGTGGGGAAGAATATTCCTGGAGGAAATCTGTCTTGAGATGCTGCTTGAACGTCACTGCTGACAGGACAAGTTCTCTGATTTTCCCTCTGTCTCCTTCTGCAAAGTGTTTCCAATTTATCACGTTATCACATTAGCAGCTTTGGCAAGAGCCAGCTCCATGCAGGCGCTGTGTCAGCACCAAGCACAAGAAACACCAGAGCTGGATCCAAAGGCTCCCCTTTCCTGGGCTTCCCTAGGGAGCAGGAATCCCCCAAACACCACAGCATCCAGCATCCCTGTGCTGAAGGTCATTGCTGCCCATCATGGTGGTTTCCCATGGTTTGTGCTGCTGGAAGGCGCTCCCAGGGGGAGGAGCTGCACCCTCTCCCATGGCCCTGTGCCCATTGGAAACCCTTTCGCCTGCAGTCGTGTCCCACATTCAATTCAGACTTGGGGTGAGTAGACAAGCTCCAAGCTCTCCTCCTCACTGCTGTGGCAGAGCAGGACCGTATCCAGCCCTAATCCAAACCAGATGACGGCAGCAGAGCAGAGGAGCACTCAGTCAGTAATAGGGAGATGTTTGTTCTTTCTAACAGTGCTTTTAAATGGAAACATCTTTGCTTTCAGGCAGAAGGGCCTGGGATTTCTGTGCATCCAAGCACTGGGTTCTCCCAAGTATTGTTATTCCAGATGAACTTTCAGCAGCAGATAAAAGCCCATCCCTGGACTTCGCCATAAATTATCCGGCCTGAAATCCAAACATTAACCTCCGTATAATTCACAGCTGCAGTAACTCCGGGGATAATCTGGGACAATTTGCCATGCCCAGGCTGCGTGTAGTATCCATGATAAAATAATTTCAATCTTACTTATCCAGTGCTGGGTTTTGGCTGGCCCAACGCCCCAGGCGAGCTGTCATCCATTTCCAATGGGGCGAGGAACCTCTTGGTGGATCTGTCCTCACAGCTCTGCTTCATGCATCCCCACGCACAGCCCACAGTGCTGTAGGCTGTGTCCTTCCATGGGTGTCATCATTTGGAAGGCAGGGCTGTAACCTCACAGCTGGCCCCAGCACAGAGCCTGCCAAGCACTGAGTAATGGCACAGCGGAGCCTCTCCAGACTTACAGTTGGGATGGGTTCCACGTTATTTCTCTGCAGACCTTCCCTTGAGCAAGTGATGCATTGCACTGGAGGCAGACACAGCCTGCAGCCACAAATGTGCCCAAGCCGTGCAGCTCCCATCCCCACAGTGACATGCTATAATTGCTTACATGCACCGAGGCTGATTCTCCTTCCTACCACTCAGCAGCAACAGCAAATGAAGCCCACAGATACAGAGAGGGGAAGGGGAGCGGTGCAGCGGGGAGGGCAGAAGTGCAATGAAGCTCTGCTGGACTCCAGATGCAGTGAGATGGGGGCACAGGGGTTCCCATTAATTAGCCCGGCTCCTGAATGCCAACAGAGTGGGTTTGCTTTGCAATAGCAATGGCTGTAGGTTTGCTCCCCACAAGGAACATGACCTCAGAGTTTGCTGGTGTCTGGCTGCATGAGCCCCCCCTTCCCATCCCCATGCCATCTGCTATCATGGGTCAGGGCTTGTGTGGCCATTGCCCAGCACCCCAGTGGCATTTTATACCAGCAAGGAATAGGCTGGAGGCTGGGCTGGTGCACGCATCCTGGGGTTGGGGGCCCTGCAGCTTGTGGGATTGTGCCTGCATCCTGCTTCACATCTCATCCAGGAACCTGACTACATCCTGCTTCACACTCAGCCTGCTGATAACACCGGGGCCAGTTCAAGGGGACTTGGTGGCACTGCAGGCTTCTGCCCCACCTCTTCACATCTCCCTGGGGACACACTGAGGTGGGAGCACCCTTTTGGGTACAAGATTTAGGATCCCTCTCAGCAACGGCCCTGCTCAGCAGCTCTTTGCAGCAAAGGCCAGGTTTGTGCTGTGTGCTCCAGCCCAGCCCCACACGAGCATCCCAGCACCCTCACAGTGAGCAGTGCATGCAGCACTGGGACTGAGCAGCCCTTCCCACATGGAGGATGTCTGCTGCTGGTTCCCTGCACTGTGTCCAAGGGATGAAGGGATGTGACCTGCATTGTGCCAGCACTGAGCACCCCAGGAGCACTGTGGTGCACATTGCAGGAGGAGAACAAGCGCTGTAAAACAAACCACCACCACCAATAACCACAACTACAAGCAAGTAGTAACACCGCTGCGACCTATTACCAGCTAAATTTCAGCCCCAAATGCAATCAAATGCTCTCCAGTTTGCTCTAAAGACTGATGGTTTGAGTTTGGAGCTGCAGTTTTCCCAGAGCGCAGGGCCCATTGCTGCCCTCTGCACACCCATCAGTGCTGTCACTGCTGGGACTCCTGCAGACCACACAACGTCCTGCAGCACCACGGGACCCACAGGATCAGATCCGATTCCTTTTGCCCCCCCCCCCCCCCCCCTTCCCCAGCTGCCCCAGTTTGCAGCGCCACGCGGTCTGTATCCATCAGCTAATTGGTGCTAATTAATCCCAGCAGCTCCAGCTGAGCACCACTCCGCACAGGAGCAGGACTACATTCAAGCAGAAGGATTTTCCAATGTCTGCCACAGACAGCAAGTTTTCCCTGCAGCATTTCCAAGGCTTTGCAGGAGCCCATTTGATCCCCATTTGGACAATTTGGGCCTCGGCGCCCTCTGCCCCAACCACATCCCAAATGCTGTTTGGTTTTAAGCACCATCCATCCACCCTGAGCCTCCCGCTTCGGTCACCAATGGGGAAAAATGGGGTTTTTGTTGGGAGAGGTCACTGCTGGGTGGCTCGGGAATTAGGGGCTTGTTCTGCTGGCTAATGTCATTAGCTCCACGTTAACTGCATTAACCTTTCTCACAGTTCCCAGCTCCCAGCTCGTGGTTTATCTCTGCAAACAGAGTTGTTATTTAGAAGGACATCGCAGGATGGGTGTTTTTTACAACTCGGTATTCGCTTGTTATGGGATCCACTGATATTTCGTGGGGAGGCTCAGTGTTAGAATAAAACTCGGTAATCTTTCATCAGACTCTTGGCTGTATAATCTCCTTAAGAGAAGGAAATCCTTTGTTTATTGGCAGAGCTCTTCTCTTTAAGGGGAATTGGAAATGCGTTTGTTTTTTGCTCTCAAGTATTTCTAATTCAGCAACAACAAAACAAGTGGGTGCAACTCCTAATCCAACGGCTGGGCAATTCTGTGCCTGGTTGCAGCCTGTTGGGTTTGTTCCCTCCTCGCCATGAGACAACGGGCTGAAGTGCTAGAAATGAGCTAAGTGGTTAAAGTGCTGCTGTTCCAAATATTGCCTCCCACCTGCATTGATGGGGAACTTTAGGAATGGGGCACAATGCTTCAGAGCCGGTGCAAACAGCATGTGTGCAAGGGTGTGTAAGTGTGCAAGGCTGGGCAATGGAGGCCGTGGTGCTGGGGGTGTTCTGAGGCTCAGCGTGGTCAGCTCACTTTGCTCCGTGCTGGGAGCAGTAAATTAGAGAAAACATCTTTCTTAGGTTTGTTCCCACAGCAGTGACCTTGTAGCAGGAGCTGCCCCAATCCAGGGATGTCCCAGGACACCCAGCCCCGTGGAATTCAATGGGACACCTGCATCCTGAGCAAGCCTGTGCATCCCAGAGCCATGCGCAGAGAAAAGGGGAATGAGAGCTCTGGGACAAAGCATTGCTCTCTGGCATTGACTTGTGCTCAGGTTCCCTTTGGTTTGAGCCTGCACAGCAGCGTGCAGGGGCTGTCCTTCTTTTAGGGGTCCCACTGAGCCCTCAGCAGCGCAGTTTGGCAGTCAGGCGAATTTTGCTTTGCATCCAAAGCTATGGATGGTATTGGACTCTGACAGCTTACCCCACGGAGCAGCCGGGCTTTGCAGAGCCATCAGTGCAGGGCAGCGGGCGTTGGGAAAGGCACTCAGTCCTGGCTGCTGCGTGGCACAGCGAGCAGCTCCGCTCACACCGCTCCTCTCCATCACAGGACCGATGTTCTCCCTATAGGAACCAGCTGGTTGGGGGGGGACCAGGAGCACAGTGCGAGCCTTGCAGCCCTGCTCCTACAACAGAGCTCCGACAGTGAGATATCGAACGTGCTCAAAATCCTCCTGCGGAAGCTCCAAGCGCAACCCGGCGCCCAGAGAGCGGCATTTACTCTTATTGCATCGGAGAAGGGAAAGCCACCGCATCCCACCCCATGCACACCGCTGGGCGGTAAGCGGGGCACGAGGCGGGGGGACGCACATAGCGCAGCGCTCTGCCACGGGTGGGCACGGCAGAACGCAGCGCTGCCTTTAATGCGCCGGGGGCTGAGCTGCGCTCCCCACGCGTGTATTTCTGTACACGGAGGAAGGACGGGGGGGTGGGGTGGGGTGTGCGCAGCAGGTGCCTGCAGCCGAGGCAGGGCAGTTCGGCGTGCAAAGCGTTAAATCCAAGCGTCACATCAGATCGGCCCCGTCCTCCCGCCGCTGGGGTGAACCCTCCGTGGGGTGTCCCGGTTCGGAACGCTCGGAGCCGCCCCCCGGGGCCGCCGCCCCGCATCGCCCGGCCGGGCGAAGGAGGAGGAGGAGGAGGGAGGAGGAGAAGGAGGGGTTGGGTTGGCCGGGCCGCCGCCCGCAGCCGCTGACGCCGAGTGCTCTGCGGGGAAAAACAGCCGCGCTTCGCTCAGGCGAAAAAAAAAAAAAAAAAAAAAGCAAAAAAAAAAAAAAAAAAAAAAAAAAAAGCAACCAACCCACCGCCTTCCTGTTTGATTTTTTTCCTTTTTTTTCCCCCTTTTTTTTTCTTTCTTTCTTTTTTTTTCTTTCCCCTTTTCTATTTTTTTTTTTTTCGTTATCCCCTCCCCCCCCTCCCACCCCCCCGGACAGCTCGCTCACCCTTCCTCTCGGCTCTGCATGACTGTCACAAAGGTAAGGAGCCGCTTTTCCCGCAGCCACCTCTCCCCGCGGATGCTCCCCCAGCTCCCCGCTCCCAGTTCGGCTCTCCGGGCCCGGGGGGCAGCGGGGCCCGGCCGTTCCCGGCAGCTCCGCTCGGCCCCTGGCGGCGGTGCTGCAGTTTTAACCCTTTGAGGGAGGGAAGGCGGTGGCCGGGGGTGGCTGCGAGCATCCATCCCCCCGACGCGGCCCCGTTAAGCCGCTTTGCTCGGCAGCTGCTGCCCGGATCTCTACAGGTGGCTGCGGGCTTGGGAGGGGGGGTAGAAAGGGTTTGGGGGGGGGAGGGGGGTCAGGGAGCGGCTGGAGGGGCGGCGGGCTGCAGGGGGCTCGGAGATGGTGGAGGGAACCCATCCTGAGCAAAGCTTCCCGGTGCTCAGGGAAGTGATGCGGGGATTCGGTCCCCAGATCTGCCCCTTAACTGCTGCAGCAGCCCCAGGTGCTTCCCCACACCGCTGCAGAGGAGGAAGGTCTTTCTTCCTATGATTTCCCTGTGTCCCCTGAGCAGCCACTCAGCTCGTCCCACGGTGGGCTCAGGGAGCTGTGCTGGGTGCTGCTGCTGGGGGTCCGGGCAGCGTCCCACTGCAGTGCTGTGATTTGTGTGTTTGGGATTGGGGCCATGTTGCAGGTCTGGGAGCAAAGGGATCCAGGCTGGAGCCTCAGTGCCGGGGTGTGGGCTCTCAGCCCTGTGCAGCACTACAGCTCTGTTTCTGGGCTCTGCTTCAGGCCCAGACAAAGCTTTGCCCATTGCCACAAAGAGCGGTGCGGTGCTGAGCTAACAAACCTTGCATGGCAAGTGGAAGCAAACGGGGTGGGGGTCACCTAATGAACCCCCATGTGGGATGTATCCAGGGAGAAGACACACGTGTCCTGCTTGCTGGCTGTCACCCCATGTGAGGGCCTCCTGTTGGGAGGGGACGTGGTGGGGGCACGCACACCAGCACAAGAGTGATGGGGACATTGCTCATGACCAAAGAGCCCAAAGCAGCTCCAGGCTGATGCTGGTGAAGAGACAGAGGGGGAGGAAACCCCCCGCCCTGCGTCTCAGTCCTTAACAAATAACTTGTGTTTCACTGCTTTGCTTTTGTTGGGCTGGCACCAGCGTTTGTTGCCGGCCATTGCCATGCGCACCGCGCTGTTGCCGTCCTGCTCTTGCTGCCAGCTGGACAAAGCCAGCAGCACTTGTGGATGCTGAAGGAAAAAAGTGTTCCCAGCTCTTGTGGGTGCTGAGACAAGGACTGATGGGCCGACCGAAAAGGCTGAAAGAGCAGGGCTGCGGTTAAGGAGTCGCACATCCAGGCGAGCTGATTAATTAGTCGTGCTCGTTAGCAGATTTTTTATTCATTTATTTCCAAAGTGCAAACAGATTCATTCAGAGAAAAGGCCGGGCTGTAAGGAGAGCATGCTCGGTAGCACAGCGAGGGATGTGCTGGTGGTTTGCAGGGAGCAGAGGTGTATGCTGGGAAGATCCACACCGTGTGCACAATGTGTGCCTTCACCAAAGCGCTGTAAAGCTCCAGTGCACTCCATGGGTGTTGTTTCCTGCAGAATGGATGGTCCTGAGGCAGGCAAAGAGCTGTGGAGCTGCTGTGACATCAGTGCCAGGGGCTTTCAGCAGGTCGGGGCACAGACCCAGCACTGCAGTGACAAATGTGACCTGAAGGCACGGCTCATCTCGGGGTGTGTGGATGGAGGAAAAGCAAAAAACTCAGACAAACACCCGTGGGAGAGGAGATTGCTGTTTGTGTGCTTCAGGCTGCTTGCAGGGAGCTGCCATCAAGGTGACGTGGGGGACAGCTCTGGAGTGTTTAGAGATTGGGAATTGTGTTTGTGTCCCTGAGGGGAGGAGAGCAAAGGGTTCCTTGCATCCTCCCCAGTGCAGGTGTCCAATGAGTCCCAGTGCTGTGGGGATTTTCCCTCAGAGCGTTCCTGCAGCAGCTCCTCCCATGCTGGGGCTGCTTCCTAGGAGCTGCTGGGAACAGAAGCAATGGGAAACATTGGGCAAACTTTGCAATTCATGTCTATGGGAAAATCTGTTTGATGAGCAGGTCCAGGTGCCCAGTGCAGGCAGGGCGATCTTGGAGCCAACCCAGCGTGGAGAGGCACAAAAGGCTCTTCTGAGAGTGGGGGTGAGCAGGGGAAAGCGAGGAGGGGGTGAGATGTGCATTGTCAGGATGTGGAACGAGCTGGTTTCATCCGCATCCTGAGCCACCCCCTTCCCTCCCACGGTGAGGAATGTGAGTGCTCTACCCAGGAGAGTTTAGTCAGGTTATAAATAGGATGGAGAACGATGGATTGAAATGCAGGAAGAGCCCACATCTCCTTGCTTGGGGATCTGTCCAAATGCCAGGAATCTTGCATTGAGTTGCACTGTGTCGGTTGCATTGTGTTGCGTTGCACCGTGTTGTGTTGTTGTGTTGTGTTGCATTGTGTTGCATTGCGTTGTGTCGCATTGCATTGTATTGTGCTACATGGTATTGTGTTGTGCTGCATTGCATTGCACTGTGTTGCGTTGTGTTGCATTGCATAGTGTTGTTGCGTTGTGTTGCATTGCATCGTATTGCGTTGCGTTGTGTTGCATTGCATCGTATTGCGTTGCATTGTGTTGCATTGCATTGCATTGCGTTGTGTTGTGTTGCATTGTGTTGCATTGCATTGTGTTGTTGTGTTGCATTGCATTGTGTTTCATTGCATTGTGTTGCATTGCATTGTTGCATTGTATTGTGTTGTTGTGTTGCATTGCATTGTGTTTCATTGCACTGTGTTGCATTGCATTGCATTGTTGTGCTGTGTTGTTGCATTGCATTGCATTGTGTTGTATTGCATAGCATTGTGTTGTATTGTGTTGCATTGCATTATGTTTCATTGCATTGTGTCACATTGCGTTGCATTGCATTGCGTCACATTGCGTTGCATTGCATTGTTGCATTGTGTTTCATTGCATTGTGTTTCATTGCATTGTGTTTCATTGCATTGTGTTTCATTGCATTGTGTTGCATTGCATTGTGTTGCATTGCATTGTGTTTCATTGCATTGCATTGCATTGTTGCATTGTGTTGTGTTGTTGTGTTGCATTGCATTGTGTTTCATTGCACTGCGTTGCCTTGCATGCTGTGCCACGCTCCCTCAGATGAGCTCTGCTTTCTCCAGGCCCTGCAGTAAGAACCATCAACATGAGAAGTGCTATAGGAGTTGGGCAAGTTCATCCCTGCTATAGATCAGCAGTCCTAGGCGAAGTCTGGAGCTTGAGTCTGTTGCGTGCAAGCAGACAAACAGTCCCAATCCATTATGCATAAAGGGCTTTTGCTGCAAGTTGGGCACTGCTGGAGAGCCGTGCTCATCTGGAACTGGATAACCACACACCCTGCATGGCTGGGGCCGGCTTGGTGTGGTGCTCCTTGCTCCTCCCTCTGCCAGAAGCTGTTTCAAAAGGCTGGAATACAATTAACCATGAACACAAATTAACAAGGGCCCGAGGGAGCGTTAATTTGGGAAAGATAGCTTTAAAATGACTGGAGGTTTTTCTAAAGGGCACCGTTTAAATAGGATGCAGTCTGGGAGGTCCTGTGGCATGCATTAGATGTAGTTATCCTATGGTCTCCTCTGGCTTTATTATCTATTAATTGGTTTTAGTCATCAAGCTACGCTGCTTAGATAACAGCTTATCCTCTTAGTTCATGAGCAGATGAAGCCAAAACCAAAAACCCGGAGAGGAAATTGCATCCACAGTCTGTCGTGATCCAAGATAGTGAATGAGTGATGCAACTGAACATGGTCAACCAGTAATTAACGCAGAGGCCTTAACTGGGAGGCCGGGAGTATGGCAGTGCCATCCCTCGTGGTGAGTGGCACTGTCCTCCCTTGTCATTAAGGGCAGTTTTAGTGCCTGGGGCAAATGCTGATCCCATGGCAGAGCCGAGGCTGGTTCAATGGATGCAGATTTGATTGCAGGCACCGGGCTGTGCTATGGGCGGAACGGCTGTGTTAGAAATGGGCTTTGGGCAGCACAGCTCCACGTTGTCTCTGGAGAAATAGCCAGGAGGTCTTTGCAGGCAGTTCACTAAAAGCCACATTTAATGCGGTATTGTCTGAGCTTTGAGAAACAGCACGAGTAATGCTGCCAGCAGTCGTCTCAAAGGGAATAGGGGCTGGGGAGTCCTGGAGGAAACTGGGGGATGTCCTATAACTGTGTTGAAAGGAGGGATGGGATGGCATTGCTCCCAGCCAGGGCACGGGCAGCAGTGCTGCATGGAGCACAACGCGCTCCTTTCTGTGTTGTGTTCACTCATCTTCGGTGCTGCTGGGGTTTCTGGGGGCCGGGAGCACACATAAGGGACAGCTTTGAGTCTAAAAATGGCAGCTCCCCATTTCCAGAAGCACGACTCTCATCAAAGGCAACTCCTCTGGCCCATGGCTTTTTAATGAGTTTTAATTGTGATTCAATGCAGCATTAATCCGGGGCTTTGCCGTGGCCTGGCTGCAGCCAGCAGGCTCACTGGGGGCTGTAATTCATACCATGCAGAATGCAACGCGGGGTCACAGCCCCCACCTCCCCCCCTTCTTCTTCTCATGGAAATTTTATCAAATGATGAATAGTTCGATTCATTATCCTGCAAGCAGAGAGCATGGAGTAGCCGGATCCTGGATTCCTATCTCCCGAGTCAGTGTGCAATTACAGAAATCTGGCAGCAGGCAGAAGCTCCGTGCTGCAGCCAGCTGCTGGAGCCCCCACCAATCTGCATCGCATCGCTCACAGCCTGGAAGGGCCCCAGCGTGCAGCTCGGCTCCCACAGCTCCTTCCCTCCTTTGTTTGTCACCAAGTGGTGGCAGAGGCACCGAGCACAGAGCACGGCTGGGACCTGAGGTGGTGCTTGCGTTGCAGAAAGCAGGGAGCCCAGATTTGGGTCTCATCCAGGCAGGTGACAAACACAGCAGAGCCCCTGCTTGGGGACGGGGAGCTGCTCATCATTAGGACATGTGGTCCCTGCCACCACAGCCCCCAGTGTGGGGTTTTCCCCTTGGCACGGGGTGGTTTCTCCCCCCGCCACCCTGCTGTGCCAATCCCCAGGCAAGCTGTCAGCCCGTATGGAGGTGTCTGGCCCCTCCTGCACTGAGCTCCAGCTGTCAGCCCCATTAACATTCGTATTTGAGTGAGTGCTGCCAGGGTTTGCTAATGGGCAGGACCTGAAGGCTGGTTCCCAGGTCAAATGGCCATTGGATGGGATGGGGATCTGGACCCTGGGAGTACAGGATGGGGATGGTCACCAAACACCGGACCTTAGGGCTGCAGGGATGAGGTCCCTTTGTAGCTGTGGGGATGTTTGGATGGAACAGCACTGCTCTGCTCCCTGCACTCCATGCCTACAAGCATTATCCAGGCACACAAAGTATCTCTGGAGGTGCTCCCCAACATCAGCACCCAACAGCGTTCATCTCTTCAGAGCTCCCCAGGCCCACCTTGCTGTGCTCAGGCCATGTGCAGGGCTGGCAATCAGACAACCATGTGCTTTTACCTCCAGGGTCAGTGGGCATCGTTTGCTTTGGCCTTTTGGTGGGGAACTGCAAGCTGCAGGGTTGCCTCATGCTTTGCAGTGATTGCAAATGGGAAGCTGGGAGGGGACTGTAGGCTGTGGGTGCTGCTATAACTGACATTTCCCTTCCTCCAGGATCGAGGAGTGCCCGTGACCCCCTGAGCCCCGTGCCAGCCCCGGGTGGCAGGAGGTGCCCCACGAGCCCACGGAGCCCAGCAGCTCAGGTGAGGAGCTTTGTGCCCACACCTATGGGGTCGGGGGGTGAGGGGGGATCAGAGAGGGTGGAAACGGCCAATTTTGGCAGAACGTGTTGCTGATGGAGCAGAATGCAATGTGTGCTGAGCATCCCTGTGGGCAGAGCTTGATGGATGCCGGCGCCTTTCGGGGGCTGGGCGACTGCGGATCGATTCCCTGTGAGCAAAGAGCTTTGGCTGCTGCCATCACTGTATTGATTGCAGCGAAATCCAATGCTGCAGCATCGTCTGCTCAATAGCAAAAGCGAGAGTGGAGGCTCCTGCACAGCAAGCAAAAAGCACAGGGTGGGGATGCTGTGAGATCAGCAGTGAGGGCTTCTTGTTTGCCCCAAGCAAGGCAGCTCCATTCTGCTGCTGGGGACGTCCCCCCCATCCCCACACACAAGGCTGGGATTGTCTGGTGTGGGTTGGCAGGGGGGCTGTGCTGCCTCCCACAGCCCTGCGCTCGCTGGCACTTCCCTGCACGGCCGGGACATTTCTGCAGCATGAAGCATTCAGAAGATAGCATTTGTTTTTCTTTCTTTCTATTTGTTTTGTTTTGTTTTGTTTTGGATAAATGTTGCCCCTCTGCTGGGGGAAACTTCTGAAGAAGCAGCTCAGCCGTCCAGGACCACGGTATGGGGAAACAGGGACCTCAGTGCCGTGGGGTCTCTTGGCCTGTGCTGCTCACCCCACTGCACCCTCCTGCTGTAGCAAAGCCCCATTTGCAGCACAAATAACCTTCTGGGCTCATTCCTCTTACAAAGCTGGGGCTCAGCAAGAAGCCATGAGGGTACTGATGTCAGAGCTCCCAGCAGTTCCCTTTTACCCCGATGCTTTGCCCTCATCCCATAGCATCTTCCCAAGCAGTCTCTCCAACCCGCCCTTCTCTCACCTTCCCACCAATATACGACTTTCTAGCTCTCCCTAACCAAAAAGCAGTGAGCTGAGCAGAGGATGGATTTATGGCTCCCTCCCACCGGAGGGTTTCTCTTGGCACATTGGTGGCCCCACTCATTCTCCTTGAATATGGAAGAAGTGCTGTAACGGAGGCTCCTGGCTCTGTGTTGGGTGATGTGTGACACGATTTGCTGGCTCTGCTGTGAAATCTGTCCTCATTACATGGAAAGAGCATTTCGTCTCTTTAAATGTCTTAAAAAGCTCTCAGGTTGGGAACGAGCACGCTGTGTTTTCCCCATTGCAAGGAGCTGTGAGCTCAGGGAGAGAAGGGCAAAGTCCCATGGACAGCAGTGACCCGGGGCGCTGCCCTCATCCCCGTCCCTTTGTTCTGCATCAAAACATTTCCGCTGCCTTCGCCGGGTGGGAAGGAGTTGGGAAACAGAGTGGGAGGAAAGCTGTGCTTGTTTACATGAACCATTGATGAGCGTGGGGCTGCTGTTCCTTCCCAGCATGGGGCCCAGAGTGCTTTCTGAGGGGGTGCAGCCCCACGGTGATGCTTTGGGGTCTGGGATGTGGGGTGACCCCCTGGGGGTGCCCGGAGGTCTGTAGTAGTGCTGCCATCAGCATGTTTTTGGGTTAGCTCCATCGCATCCTTTGATTGCACACGTGTCCCTTCTCACTGTCCCTCGTGGTGGCCCTGGGCTCACCCACGTGATGTGGGGACACAGCCCAGCACGGGCAGCTCAGGGGCTTTGGCAGGATGCTGAGCTTGAGCTGGGTGCCACAGGGATGCCAGGATTGTAGCAAATGGATTGACTTCATGGAGCCCCAAGGGGGCTGCGGGCTGGGACCATGTGGGAAGTGCATGGAAAGTGCAGAAGGATGGGTGGGGGCGGAGGAGAAAGCCTTTCCCAGCAGTGTGGAGACCATTCCCATGCAGTCAGTGGTCTCTGGGTTGAAGAACTCGTTGACAAGTTGAGCTCGAGGGAAATCCCAGGCACTTCCTTCCAAACTGGAAAAAAAACTCGTCTGGCAGATACTGCTTCAGAAATGTTCATTTTGTGCTTTGCCTAGGCTGTGTTAATGGGATAAATCCTTCATGTCTGTAAGATGAGCCTCCCTGGTTTCTCCTCTGCCTGCCCCAGTGCTAATATCATTGCAGCATCGCATACAGACAGCATTGCTGCTGGCTCAGGGCACTGCTGGGGAGGCTTTGTGGCCATACCTGCTGGTGTTAGGAGCACTGGGTGAGGTTGGTCTGGCAGCTATTGAATGCACACCCCTTTCCGTGGCACAACTTTGGAAACAGCATTTTGGGGCAGCTCTGCCATTGCTACCCCCGTTTGCTGGGGTACAGGGATGCAGATGTGCATGAAGTTGGATGGTGGTCAGTGCTGTTGTGCACCGGGATGCGATGTGAGTAGAGGTGCTGATGTGCACCGGGATGCTGCCACGCATGGGGATGCTGATGCACATGGAAGTGCATGGCCAGGGCAGAGCAGTCCCAGCCATGTGTTGGGATCCCAGCATGGACCACTCTTCCTCCAGCACTCTCATATCGCCTTTGGGCTTGGTGCCATATCGATGCCAGCCCTGCAGGATGGAGGCAACCAGGCCACACCAACACTGATACTCCTGCTCTGCAAAACCCCATGATAAAAGCACAGTGCATTTAACACCAATCCCTAATTATTATTATTATTATTTTAATGCAACCTTCAGCCACGATGCGCTCTGCAGATGCAGCCTGTGCCCTGAGCTGCTGCTGCTGTGAGCCTGCTTTGTAGCAGTGTGTGCTTCCTCTGGGCCCTGCTCAGTGCACATATTGCAGTGTTTCTTGCAGCCCACAGGTGTTTCCTGGGGCTGGGCTCAGAGCTGAAGCCATCTCTGTGCTGGGATCGCTTCGTTCCCTAGAAGAAAGTAGGTAGCAGTGCACACTTCTCCCCCAACACCCCCACATTTGTGGCCACATCACTGGGGATGCTCAGGGCTGGAACCCAAAGTGTGCAGAGCATGCCCTGGGAGCGGAGGGCACTGACCCCTCCGTGTGCTGGGGCAGAGCAGTGGGAGATGCCCACTCTCAGTCCGCCGGGGTGTGCAGGGGTTGTGTGGGGTTTGCTGGTGGAAGCCCCAAACCCCGGGCTGGCGAATTGAATGTTTTTGCTTTCCCTCTCTGCACAGAGATCTTGTCGAGTCAATGAGGGACCTGCACAAGTCTAGCGTGCTGGGGAGCAAGCACGGCAGCCTGGTGAGTGTCCCGCGCGGGGCATTTGGAGAAGGCTGTGACCGAGATGCATCCAAACGGCAGCACAGCGAGGGCAGCCCGGCCCCAGAAGCTGCGGCTCGGAAGGGCCCTTTGCACGAAGATGTGCTCCGTTTGTGCTCCGTTCCCGGCACTTCTCCCCGCCGGTGTGCTCGGGGCTGGCTGACATCATGCGCTGCAATGCGCGCTGCTTTCCATGTCGGGATTGTCATGAAAATGAGGAGCGGATGTGGCGAAATGTTAAATCTCGCTGAGCCTCGTTAGCATGAAAGCCATTAATGTGCACAAAAGCCGTTTTCAAGGTTGAATTGAGAAGCATCGGGGAACTGAAGAGATTAAGATCAGCGTTTGTTTGGCTCTAATCTAATGTGCAAGGAACAATAAGCGTTTGATGAGTAACGTAGGCAGTGCCGGGATCTTATCAGCACAGCGCTGTGTAATTCCGAGCTCTTCTGCACAGAGTGGATTCCGACACCACAGATCCTACCTGTGCACGGAGCAGCTCTGGAGGAGCTCAGGTGGATGCAGCTCAGGGCACGGTGTGCACACCATCCCGTCCCACCCACCTCCCTCCTGCTCCTGTGTTTTCCCCTCCAAATGGGAGGAATCCACTGGCTTATCCTAGGGCTTGCCAACCTCAATCCATGGCCAGTATGTACACTTTGGGCACAGGGGAATGGGCTTGGGGAGCCCCTTGGGAAGAGGCTGAGACTTCCTTGACTGTGAGGCTCTGCATCCTGATGCTGATGCACCTGTGGTGAGAGGTGATGGCCTGAAGTTGTGCCAGGGGAGGGTCAGGTTGGATATCAGGGAACATTTCTTCTCTGAAATGGCACAGCTGCCCAGGTTGTGGTGGAGTCACCATCCCTGGAGGGGTTCCAGAACCATGGGGACGTGGCACTGCGGGGCACAGCGGGCATGGTGGGATGGGATGGAGCTGGGGATCTCGGAGGTCTTTTCCAACCTTAATGGTTCCATGCTTCTTTGATTACTTTCCGTGAGAACCTCACGGTGCAGGCAGGCCGAGCAGCACAGAGGACACACAGCTCTTTAAGGGATGACGGCAGGCTCTGCTGTGTGACTGCCCACTGCAGCATTCGAGCTCTTTGCACAAGCTCTGCTCCTCAGCTGCTGTTGCCAAGACTCCCAACGCCTGAAAAGACGCATTTAAAAATAAACCCATGGAGACAAGAGCTGGGCCCTGCTGCTGTTGGTAGGCAAAGGCTGGGGCTGCCAGGAGCTCAGATGGGTGCCCAGGCAGGGGCTGGACCTCGCTCCTTGTTCCCATTACCCAGCGAGCTGTTCCCAGGGCGATGGGCTTTTGTGTGCCGCGCTCCGCCAGCTGACGTGGGGCTGCAGGGGAGCCTGGCACAGCATCTCCAGAAGAGCTTTTCATCCCGGAAAACAGAAAAGCCTGGAAAACAGAAAGGTTCTTTGTGTGTCGTTTTGGTTTATTTTTAATGCAACTGCTGCTGGAGATGCTCCCTGTGCTCCTTGCTCCTGCACAGACTCATCCTTTCCTTGCTCCCAGCTGGCCCACAACACACGGTGCAGCACCAGGATAGGCGCAGCTCTGTAAAGCCCCAAAGTGTCGACCAGGCAATGCTGTGGGAGAGGAAGCTGCCTGTCCTTTCCCTGCGTGCTGCCACTGATGGTTCCTCCATGTCCGTGCCTCCATCCAGCACTGCTGTGTATGGAAAATCCCCCCCTGCCTGACCTACATTTCTGCCGTTCATCTGCTGCACAGATCTGTGCAGTGGGGTGATGGTGGGGTGAGATGCTAATGGCAGCTGTGCCATGGACCTGGGTGTGCTTCCCACCTCTCTGTTCCTGGGGATTGCCACAAAAACGATGCACCAACAAATGCCCCAAACAAGGCAGGGTTTCTCCTAAGGGTGCACCTTCATCGATGTCCTTTTTGCTCACAAAGTGCCACAGGAGCCACCAGAACCTCCCCCAATCTGCTCCAGCCGTGCCTGGTTCCTGCTCTAACTGTTGTTATGGAAGATGTTTCCTCCTCCCAGAGTGGGATTTTGGGATGTGCTCTTTCCCTCAAGCACTTAAAGAAGTAAAACATTGCCATGATCTGACAAATGCTGGAGCAGAGCAGAGAGATTCCCAACTTTCCATGAGGCCTAAAGCTGAGGAGGAGCAGCGTGGTTGGGGATGGGGTTTATTTCATTGCCTCTCTTCAAAGTGCTCCGTAGTGTTTTTCATGGAAGTTCTGCTCCACCTGAAGCGAGGGAGGGGCTCTGCAATGAAAGAAAGCATCAGAGTCCAAGAACAACGCAGAGCTGGAGCAAACCTTGGGAACGGTGGCACATTGCTCTAATTTGGGAGATGGGCGGAGACAGCTCCAAAAACCCAGCAGCATTCTTGTAACACCTCCCAGCTATCGAGGTGGAAAAATAAAATGCCCATTCACCTCAGCAGAATGTATAGAATGACTCCAAGAGACAGTTTCCTAAGATTTATGTATTGTCGGATTACAGCTGCTGTGGGTAACAGCTCCCAGCAGTGTTCCTGGCTCTGCAGAGCTGTGTGCAGGGCCAGGAGCTGCTGCAGGGCTCTGGGGACGCTGCGGCTTAGTGCAGGTGATGGCCAGGGCATGCTGCACGTGGCTGCTAAATTTAGTGGGGTTGTCTGGCTCTGAGCATCGGCTGCCTGAAACAGCATCAAGCCAGGGCTGAAAGTCCAGGGGAAGGAAGGAAATGGTATGTTTCAGTGTGAGTTTGGGGGGAGTTCCCCAGTGCTCACTGCTGCACAGCTGCCAGAGCACCCATGCCCTGTGGGACACGAGGTGCTGTGTGCTCCATCCTGAGCAAAGCTCCCACCACCCCAGGAGGAAGCAGAGGGGCTGTGAGGTTTTTCCAGCGTTTCCTCTTCCTTTGTCTCCATTGAGTTGAAATCCTTTGGGGCAGGGGCTGCTTTCCTCCCCATTGTGCAGACCGTGGGGTTGGAGGTTGTTTTCATCCTGTTGGGGAAATTGGGAAATCGGACTGGTGGGCAACAATCTTCCATTGCAAAATGGTGTTTCTTGTGAAATTGTGTATTTTCTTGGGAATACATCCCTGCTTGCAGCCCCTTGGCTGCCATGTTCCCAGCACGAGGTGTGTGACCTAAAGCCTTGGGGGACTCTGTGCTGGTTGGGGGTCTCACACTATGGGGCCACCCACTCATCCTTGTCCCTGCTGCTGCTTCCTCACCCTGGAATGAGCCTGACAGATGGAAAGGGCAATGGGAAAAGGGTTCTTTTTCTTGGCCAGAAGATCTCTCTGGTTCATTTTTGCAGGAAAATCCTCCTGCATCCCCATGAGGAATGGCTTTGGGCCCCCACTGGGAGCATCTCCATTGACCCAGGCCATTGGAGCACAGCAAAAGATGCTGAGATTTTTATTTTCCGATCCAGAAGTTTCCAATGGCAGGAGAACCTCCCACCAGCCACAATTCCCTGCTGCTCCAGGGTACCCCAAGTCTCTGCATCCCCTCTCCATCCACATCCCCAAAGCACAGCAGCGTGGGGACCTCAGCATCACCCTGTAGCATGAAGATCTATTGCTATAGCAGGGAAGCCTCGCTGGCTGCCAGAACAATGGATGTGCAGGAAGCGGGGCACTGTGCAGCCCCCAGACATTTCCCGACATTCTGCTGCCGTTTCCGGGCTGTCTGCAGCCCTGGGGCTTCTGGCTGCTGTTTGCAGGAAATACTGAGGGTGAAGGAATGGCGCTGGGGATCTGGCCAGCAAAGAGCTCTCGAGCCGATTGCTTCCTCTCAGGGTGGGATGGAGGCACGCCCGGCTTGGGGTGAAAGAACAAAAAGATGAGAGCAAAGCAAAAATGCTGAAATCCTGACAGATGTATCGCTGCTTGGGGCGGGTGGCGTGGGGTGCATCCGTACCCGGAGGGCAGGGATCTGCACCTTGGAGCTCGGGGGTGTGATGCTTCATTTGGCAGCAGCTTGTTGAGCTGAGCTTGATGCAGGAGGATCAGGAGCTCCACTTTCCACAACCTCCCAAGTGGGGAGATGCGAAAAAACAGCTGAGTTGAGCAGAGAGATAGGGAGAAAACGGCCTTTGGGTGGGATTTGTGGTTCTGTTGCAATAGGAATAGAGTGGCATGGAATGGCAGGAATGGGAGAAAAGCCTCACCCAGGGAGCAAGCAGAGAGCTTGAAAGCTATTAAAAGACATTTTGTGTGCTTTTTAAACTTTATATATAAAGATGTTAACTTTAGCTTCAAAATGGGAACTCATCTATTCAGCAAAAGGAAAAGATAAAATGTAGTGGAACTCTTGAAAGAAGCATCCTGGGCTGTGCTGGGTTCCTCCTCGCCTGCCGTGCTCCGACCGCTCGGGCAGATCTGGCACGGATTCACAGCGCTCTGTTGGATGTGAGTCTGCATTTTTTCCCCAGCAGAAACGTTTCCATCCTGAAATAAAAAGTCCATCTGCTCTCACTGTGGGGTAAATCCCCGAGGATCTGCATCCCCTTCCCTTGCAGCACCGCCTCTGATGCTGCGGAGTGCAAACCCAGCCAACCTGTGTGCCCACCTCCCGATGCTGACTTTGCACAGGTTCAGGGCCGATGCTCAGCCCTGGCCACGCATCCTCCAGAGGATGCTCCTGGTGCTGCAGGGCTGGGAAATGCAGCTCCTGGTGTGATGGATGGGTGCAGGATTCACTGCTGCATCCCTCCTGCTGTTGGCCCTGCGATGCATAGGGCATGCAGGTGGAGATTGACTGCCCCGTGCCCCTAGCTGTGCATTAAGCCTGGTAATGAGCCTGTTGTGTTAGAGATGGAAACACTGCTGCCTACACTTTTAAGCATTCTTCCCTCCTGTTTGGGAGATGCTGTTCCTGCATGCCATGCTCTGGGTTGTCCACAGTACTGTGCTTGGGGGAAGCCCCTGCAGTGGCGGGGATGTTTGCCGGGGTTGCCCCTTGCTGAGAACTGCAGGTGACCCAGCATTAAATGTGTGCTCACATGCCTTTATCAGTAGCTATGAGAACGCTGCTCCGAGTGTTTGGATGGAGCTGAAAGCAGCTTTCTTTTTACTTACAAAAAGCAAAGTGGTCGGCAAAAGCAGTTTTGCCCTCCTGTCTGTGTGTGCAGCTTGCTGCAGGGAGCGGGGCGAGTGGGGAATGCAAGGAGAGCTGTGCAAAGGGAGCAGGGCAGTCAGATGCAGCCCCACAGCTCTCTGCTGCTCGCTCACTCTGCGCTCTCTCCTTCTGCACCGATGCATGCTTTCATGTGGTTTGGCCTAATCCATTTCCAAGTCATCGCATTAAAAGCCTTAATTCCTTTGTCATACGCACATGAAGTGGTAGTGCTGTCTCCTCGATGAGCGGTGCATGCTGAAAAGGCGATCGCCCGCAGTTCTGCAGTAGCGCAGAGCCTTTCCGTGCCCTTTGGGAGTTGCATCTTGCAGCGGGGACAACCCCAATATTTTTTCAGTGTGCTGTGCTCGCAGCTCTGCCCGGCCACGCTTCAATGAGCAGCGGCCGTGGTGCAGCCAGCACTGCCCAACAGGGGCTGGAGAACAGCAGCACGAGGGGGTTTTGCTGGCGGCGATGCTGACGGCGCTGTTTGCCCCACAGATGTCATGGCGCCCGCAGTACCGCAGCTCCAAATTCCGCAATGTCTACGGGAAGGTGGCGAGCAGGGAGCACTGCTTCGACGGCATCCCCATCACCAAGAACGTGCACGACAATCACTTCTGCGCTGTCAACGCCCGCTTCCTCGCCATCGTCACCGAGAGTGCCGGCGGCGGCTCCTTCCTCGTCATCCCACTGGAGCAGGTGAGTGCCTTGCTCCTGCTCGGAGCATCCCGGCTGTCCTCCTGCAGCACGTGCCCGGCTCTGATCTCCTTAGTGGGGCTTCTTCTGCGGCAAAGTCAGGATTTATGGTTGCCTTAGGGAACTGGATTTGTTCTTTAGGAAGAAAATGCAGCATTTGGACTCCATGGTCTTTGTAGATCTCTTCTAACTGAAAATATTCCATTCCATTCTACTCTACTCTACTCTACTCTACTCTACCCTACTCTACTCTACCCTACTCTATGCTACCCTACTCTACTCCATTCCATTCCATTCCATTCCATTCCATTCCATTCCACTCTACTCTACTCTGCCCAACTCTACCCTACCCTACTCCACTCTGTTCTATTCTAGTCTATTCACCCCATTCCACTCCCCATCCCATCCTACTCCATCTCATCTCACTCCATCTCATCTCACTCCATCCCCTCCCCTCCCCTCCCACGCCATGCCACGCCATCCCATCCCATCCCATCCCATCATATCCTACCCCCTCCCATCCCATCCCATCCCACCCCTGTGGGCTCCACCCCAAAGCTTGGTGCTCTGCGCAGCCAGATAGGGGAAGCACAGCTCTGCACCTGGGTTTTCTGCTGCAAAATCCCCATACAAGCCCTGCAAACAAGCTCTGCTTCCTCAGCCAGCACAGCTGAGATGAGGCTGTGTCTGCACAGGTCCTGGCTGTGACTCATCTGCAGCAGCAACCTGACAGCTCCAGAAATGCCATTTTTGACGTCACCTCATTGTTAAGAGCCAGCTAGGGGAGGATGAGGAGGAACAAAAATACACCAGTACATCAGCACTCCTCCATTCACACTGGCTCTCCATCCTGCCACTGGGGTGAGGGCACACTTCTGTGCTATGGACGCGATCAGAGCACGTACTCCTTCCCCCTGCAGCACTGTGCTTTCTGAAGCTTCCCTCAGCTTCTTGCATGAGTGCCCACACCAATCTGCACATCCCCCGTTCATGCAATTTTAAACCCTTGGAAATTCAGCTGATTCCCCAAAACTGCCTTCTGGGAGCACAGTGCAGGATGCGGAGCTGCGGGCAACGGCCGCTTCTCTCCCAGACGTTTCCCCACGTAACATCCACATCTCTCCTTCCTTTTTATTTAATTTCCCGAGTAGCATCAGCTACAGATGGAAGAAATCATAATCAGCATTTTAATTGCGGCACACAGCTTGACTCTTATTAATATTCTGCAAACAAGGAGCTTTGGCGGAGCTGCATCGCTGCCTCCTGCCTGCGCCCCGAGCTCAGAGCACACCCATCCACGCCCCATGTGGCCATCCCAAAACCTGAGCCATAACCCTAATTTGCCAGCAAATTACTCTTCTTTTTTCACTTTTTTTCTTGGCAAATGGAGCACAATGCCAGGCTGTCATTTGCAACCTGTTCTGAAGGGATGGTTGGCCCATAGAGAAGCCCAGCGCTGCGGCGCACTGCTGCTGCCGGATGGTCCCCATTGGAGCACCCTCGGCTCTGTGTCAGATGGCTGCACGCTCCTTTGTACAACCTAATAATTTCATTATTTTTCTTAAATAGGAGCTGATTAGCTCATTAAGAGTAAACTAATTTTCTTTGGAAATCAGCAGCCATCTAATTAATTGGCATCCATATTTAGCTGAACATAATTAAGGTAACCTAGATACTGCGCATCTACTCGGGGTCTGATTTGCTGCCATTTTTCCTTCTTCTTCTTTTTTTTTTAATATAAATTTTATTTTTACTTTTCTGCCCTCTGTTCTCACCAGAAATCTTCCCCAGAAAAATGCTCTGCTTTGTGCTGTGAGCACCAATGTGTTTGCATACGCTGGGCCATATGTTCCTCCGCACACCAGAAATTCAGCTCCTTGCAACTGAAAGCCTTTGGGTGTTCAGCAGCATCCAAACCCTCCTCGTGAGCAAACAATGTGCAGACATTCCCAGGCCTGACCTGGGGCTCAGAGAAGCTGAAGTTGTGGAGCTAGGAAAGAAATCCCATGTATTCTTCTGGGAGCACCTCCCTCTTTCATCCTGGAAGGAGGGCTGTGGATGATGGGCGAGAGGGAGCCACAGAGCAGTAGGAAAAATGGGATTTGGGGTTGTATAAAAATCCCAGAAACGCTGGAAGTGACATGTCTACCTTCTTCTTTTCCCTCTCCTTCATCCTTTTCTTTTCCTTCTTCTTCTCTTCTTCCTTCTTTTTTTCCTTCTTCTTCCTCTATTTCTTTCTTTTCCTTCTTTTCCTTCATCTGGTGGAGAATGGGCTTAACTGTGCTGTTAGAGCTGAGAGCCTTTTTGCGTCTTCTGGGTTTGGAATCAAAGCTCACACAATAGGAGGAGGCTTTGTTTATATTTAGGGAGCCAGAATCCAGGGCTGCTTCTCACTGCTGCTTGCAGTCTGTGCTGCCCCTTTAGCTGTGTCCCCACTGCCCATGGGCATCCATCCCTCGTGCTGAGCTCTGAATGGCCCCATAGCACCCCAGGATGCTTCTGCATTGCCCATAACCCAAACTGTAAGGAAGAGCTCGCTGGGTGGACCATTTCTGCAGCCCCCGGGAGCAGCCCTGCTGTATCCCCCCATCCTGCCCCCCATCCCATTCCCGTCCTATCCCCAACCACAGTGACAGCTGTTGAGCGGAGCAGCAGGCAGAGTGCCCAGGGCAGCTGTCTGCCCCCACTCTGCCTGTGTTGGCTTGGGGACCCGATGGCATCTGCTCAGCTGTGTGCCAATGGCATTGCCGTGGGGACAGCCACTCGTGGTGGCCAGGCAGGGAAGGGGATACTCAGCACGAGGATGCTCTGCTTGCTCCTCGGGGCTTTCTGCAGAGAAAAATGCATGAATTTCAGTATGTCTCTTCAATATGAAGCGGTGCCCTGAGGGCTTTTTCTACCTAAAAGCTCAGGACTTGGAACTCTCGTCCAAGTTTGGTTTTCTGTCGATTTTTCCAGACCTGATTTTGGTCTGAAGGAGCCATCTCCTTGTATCCTCGAGACGGGAAAGGAAGGAAGGCAGCAGTCCGGGCTGGTGGCAGCGATGTCCCAGCATTGCGCGCAGTGCCCCGAGAGCGGCGGGGGGAGCGGGGCGGGGAGCCGACCTGCACACAACTGCCTGCACCCTCTGCCGGCTGAAACAGAAACCCCGTCCTGGGTGCCCAGCAAACAAGGGTTTGGGTTTAGTGCCCGTCGTCCCATCTAACGGCAGCACTGTGTGGGTTTTTGCCTCTTTAATTAAACCAGCTCGATTCCAGCTGCTGCTTTTATGGCGCAGGTGAACGCTGCTGCGGCAAAGCTGTGGCTTTGAACCGGTGCAAAGTGCTGTCAGAGCTCCTGTGTGCCCTACTTTGGCCTTCAGAGCACAGGGCTCTGGGTCTGCTGTGTCTGGAGAAGTAGTTGTTGCCCAAAATATGGATTATGGATGTGCTGCAGTGAAGCTGGGCAGGAGATGGACGTTTATAGCCTATAAATGTATTTATATCCAAGGAGGGGGAGTGACTGATATTTCAGCCTTCATCCTGGCAAAAGTGCTAAGCAGCAATGCTGGTTACTTCTCCTGCTCCACTTTGCATGGCTTGGCTGCAAATAAAAGGAGCCGGCAGCCCTGGGTGGTGCTGGGGATGCTGAGCACCTGATAACTGCAGTGAGAATGGAGGAGGATGGAGGAGGATGGACCTGAGCAGTGCTGGTTCCCATGGCCCTGGCCATGCAGAGACATAGCTGCTGGTGCACAGGTGCTGGAGGCTGCACACAGCAGAAGGGAAAGCCTGCAGGCATCTGTATTTATCCAACTGTTGGACAGAAACATCTCCACGAGTGGCATCCATCCCTCCACGCACATAAGGGCATGGCCTCTGGGGAAACGATCTGAGCAAATGCTCAGCACAATCACTGCCTCTCAGTGCAGTGCCATCACCAGCAGAGCCCAAGCTGCCCAGTGACCAGTTCTCTCCTTGCCCTGATGACCCCCACTGCAGACGTGCTGCCCTGCAGTGCCTGCAGCTCTCTGAGCCCCCAGCTCTAATGCTGGCAGAGCACTGCTTCCCATGGTTGTTCTGGGTCTCTGCCAAGGATCTGTCCCATTTCTGCCTTGCTTATGCTGTCTCAGGTGGAACTGGTTCCTAATGAAATTCGGGTCAGCTGCGGTCACCTCTGCATGTACTGAAATCAGCCCCAGGTCAGCAAAATTGGTGTGATTTTCTCCTCTCTTCTCAAGGAGGAGAGACCTCCTCTAAAGAAGGCAGCAGCAAACGTATTTACTCTTAATCTCAGCCACTAGAGACTTGTGTGTACTCAAGGATTTCCGAGGAAACCCTGCAAATCCCTGTGGCTCAGGCAGCCCTCCCTGATCCCCCAAAGCTGCACGAGAGCAGAGAAGTGCAGGGGGAGGAGATGGAGAGGAGAAAATTCCCCTTGTCCTGGAGCTGGAAGCAGAGCCTCAACAAGGAGGAAGGATTTTCCCATCAGGATGGTCATCGCTGTCCTGGAGCAGTGTGTCCATCCTGGGGTCGTGTGTCCATCCTGGTGCCATCTGTCCATCCCTCTCAGAGCTCTGTGTGCCCCTCGTCCATCCGAGCCATTCCTGGAAGCAGGAATTGTTTATTGCCCCTTCTCTCTGTGAGCATCACATGAACACTTCTCCACACAAAGCGCTCCTGCCCAGTTGCTGCAGCAGCTGTGCAAGGCTCCTTCCAACCCCTGCTGTGAAAAACACCAAAGTGCTGGAGCCTGGAGGCAGAGCCCGGTATTAAGGAGCTGCTATTTGGGTCACTGAGCTTTGGGCAGTGTGGGATCCATGCAGCCTCGGAGCAGGATTAGGATTCACTGCGGTTTAGCACTGACAAGGTGCCTTCAGGAGAGGCCGCCCTCAGGAAGCTCTGCCCTGAATCCCTGATTTTATAATTATTGTTCTCTTTTTGTCACTGTTATTGCTGCTTCCACTCCCCCTAAGGCTCCTTCCCCTCTCTGAGGTGCCCTGGGCATGGGAACCGGCCCACTGCTGCTCCATGTATTCAATTGGTCTTAATTAAAACTCCTGACTCCTTGCACAGAAACCATCACCAGCAACCAACCCTGCTCTGTCCTCCTGGAAGCTTAATGTACTCTGACAAAAACCCATCAAATCTACTTTGCAAAGGAAATTACTCAGCTGGTTGCTCAGAATTAAAGGGATTGCATATTAACTAAAAGCTCCGTCCTGGAATTCAGCAGCTGCTGCATGCATCCCTGCTCCAGACACTGCGTTAATCACGTCCTGCAAATAGGGAAATGGGGGGAAGCTGGATAATGTGAGCTGTGAGGGGAGGTGATGTCTGCTGTCGTGCTCCATGTAATAACCCATAAAGCAGCGCTGTGCATCCCATTAATTCCCAGGAGATGGCAGGAGGGAGGGGGCTGCAGGCTCAGTGCTAATGAAGCACTGCCATGGTTGCATCCCCTGTGCTCCACCTCGGCTGCTGGCTCCCAGCACCGAGAGCCCAGGGGGTTCCCTGATGTCTGGGGGACACCAGACCCCCCCTGCAGTTCTGGTGTGCTGGGCAGTGCCCCATTGCCTGGTTTTGCCACTGAGCACAACAAAACTTTATAATGCATAGGTGAAGCCTTTCCTATGGGTTGCTGCTGTGCGTGCAGTTGTTGGGATGTAGGCAAAGGGAAGCGGAGGGGGACACGGCTGCAACGGCTGCGTGGTGAAGAGCAGCCTGGTGCAACTTCCAGTTGAAATGCTTGTTTTTGTGCCTGCTACAGTGAGCTGCAGGGCTGGGGTTTGAAGTGCACACGCTTCATTTTCCCTCGTGTTTCCCAGTGCCTCATGCAATGGCTTTCTGCACCACCGTGCTGCAAGCAGGCAGTACCACTGGTAGATGGAAAGCAGGCGCTGGGCCCTGTGAGCAGCCTCGCTTTGCCTTGCAATTAGCAGGCCGTGTCTTCCTGAGAGCAAATTAATTCAAATAAATCCTCCTGGCAGCAACGGTGCAAGAGGGAGCCGCTGGGCCTGATCCAGCTGCTCAGAGCACTCCTGGCCACGGCCCTGAGCTGTGGGTCCTTAAAATGCAGCATGTTATCCTGCCTGCGCTCCTTTGTTCGTGTTAAATGAAGCCAGGAGCTCGATACTCCGAAAGGTCAGAGCTGGGAGGGCTATGAAATATTTAGTGGCTGTGTCGCGCTGACCTACTTATCCTGCACGCTCCGAAGCTCACCACCACCTCCTGGGTGCCAGGGGTGCAGAAAGGGCCAGAATGGGATGTGGAGGGGCTGTGGGGTCCTGGTGCAGCTGCAGGAGTGCTTGATTCTATGATTCTGTGGTTCTTTGGCTCCGTGATTCTATGGCTCTATGGCTCTTGGGCTCTATGATTCTGTTTTTCTCTGTCTATGACTCTATGATTCTATGGTTCTATGATTCTTTGGCTCTATGGTACTATGGTTCTGTGGTTCTTTGGCTCTGTGATTCTATGGTTCTACAGTTCTATGGCTCTATGATTCTATGGTTCTACAGTTCTATGGCTCTATGACTCTATGACTATGAGTCTATGGTTCTATGGTTCTACAACTCTGTAGTTCTGTGATTCTATGGTTCTACGGTTCTGTGACTGTATGATTCCATGGTTCTATAGCTCTATGACTCTATGGTTCTGTGATTCTATGACTCTGTGATTCTATGGTTCTATAGTTCTATGACTCTATGGTTCTGTGACTCTATGACTCTATGATTCTATGCTTCTATGGTTCTATGACTCTATGACTCTATGACTCTATAATTCCATGGTTCTACAGTTCTATGACTCTATGGTTCTATGGTTCTATGACTCCATGATTCTATGGTTTTATGACTTTGACTCTATGACTTCATGGTTCTATGACTGATTCTGGCAGCAGTGCATGGGGTTTGTAGGACCAATCTGCAATAGGAACCAGCATCAGGCTGTACCAGGAGCTGCGTTCTGTTTTCTGCTGCAGCTTCCCTCACCCAGCTGACAAGTGTTGACCATATGAAAGGTCTTGAAGGGTTTCCATCCACGTGAAAGGAGCACATCAACTGGCCTGGGATTGCTGCTGCATTATTGGCATCATTAAGCAAGAGAGTTCATGTTCCTAAAGTCACTGGGGATTTGATAACTGGAATATCATGGGCACGTGGACCTTGGTTGAGATTACTTGCTAAGTTTGGGAGGAAAATACATCTGTTTCCTGATTCGCCTTGTGGTTGATCTGCCCAGGGTTTAGGTTGGTGCCTCTCCAGTCCCAGCTATTTGCCTGTGGTTTCAAGTGGTCATACAGAGATTTCTTACCAAAACCCCCCACTGGTGGTTCAGGAGCTCATGTGGAACAGCCCTGTATTTGCAAAAACCTCTTAGCCTGCAGGGTTCAGCTGAGCCTCCCTGGGGAAAGAGCATCCTGGTGAGCTAGGGGCTGCCTCCTGCTAGGGCTCCAGCCTTAAAAAGACAGAGCTGTTTTACTGCATTTTCTCTCTCGATATACTGTTTTTAATCACAGACAGGCCGGATCGAGCCAAACTACCCCAAAGTCTGCGGCCACCAGGGCAATGTGCTCGACATCAAGTGGAACCCCTTCATTGAGAACATCATCGCCTCGTGCTCCGAGGACACCTCGGTGAGTGGTGCACTGCCCTGCTGATGGTTCAGCAAGCGAAGAGTGGGCAATAGGAAAACTGTGTAAATCCACAGCTGTATGGCAAACTGTGCACATCTGCAGCTCGTGTGCCATCAGTGTGGGGGCCGCTGCTGGTGATCAGCCCCTCTGCTGTCCCCTGAGCCATGTGGCATTGAGTGCTGCTCTTTCTGTGTCCCTGCACAGCTGTGCGCAGTGATGGCTTTTTGCAAGCCCAACAGCAGTGCTATTATTAATCCTTCCTGCTAGCAGAGACCGCAGGGCTGCGGCTGCGCTCGTGTCCTGGTGCATGCAGCAGTGTGAGCCAAGGGCAGCTCTGCCACTGGGGGGACACTGAATCAGGTCATCTGTATCAGCTGACATCTGCCTCCCCCTTATTTGCTGGACACGCACAAGTCCATCCCAAAGAGTGTAATGGAAAGGAAAAAGGCTCTACAAGGGAGCTGGGCAGAGCATGGTCCGTTCTGCATGGCAGAAGCCAGGCTTTGGGGTGACCCAGTTTTTGGCAGCTCACAAAGACACTGCATCTCACTGAATGCTGTCACCCAATGACTCGTCCTCTCCTTCAGTTCCCTATATTGGTATTTTTCAGTAACTGAGAACTTGTCAAAGGAACTTTTCAATGGGGAAGAAATGCAGATCATGGCCATGAATCATGGGGAGCTGTCTCCCACCTTAGATGATAACTTCTATACGCTGTAGGGAGGACTGCCCTCCTGCTGGGGACACGACCACCCAATATGTGTCCTGTGCAGGTGCGGATATGGGAAATCCCAGAGGGGGGCCTGAAGAGGAACATGACGGAGGCGGTGCTGGAGCTGTATGGGCACAGCCGGCGCGTTGGCTTGGTCGAGTGGCACCCCACCACCAACAACATCCTCTTCAGCGCCGGCTATGACTATAAGGTGAGCCCAGGGAACCGCATGCAGGGAGCTCCTGGTGTCCGAAATGCAACCATGCACCATGCCTTGCACCCTCCTGTAGGCGTTGGTTTGGTTTTGCATGAGTGGTGACGCCATAAATATGGGCTAAGGGCTTTGGAAGTGATGAGTAAACAGTTTCAGCACTCAGTTGAATTTTAGGATGGCCCAAAATGCAGCCTCATCCCCTCCACAGGTCCTCATCTGGAACTTGGACATCGGGGAGCCCGTCAAGATGATCGACTGCCACACGGATGTCATCCTCTGCATGTCCTTCAACACGGATGGCAGCCTGCTGGCCACCTCCTGCAAGGACAAGAAGCTGCGGGTGGTAGAGCCGCGCTCCGGCCGGGTGCTGCAGGTGAGGATCTGGGAAGGGTCTGCAAATGGGGGCACAGGATGGATCCCCAGTCACATCACCACCCTTTGGGTGGAACGCAATAGAAGCTAAGGGCAAGCAGCAATAGGAATGGAGGTGGGAAGGTGGGTGGTTTGGGGGAAGGCAGTGGTTTCCTGGCGGTGCTCATCTCCCGCCCTGTCCTGCAGGAAGCCAGCTGCAAGAACCACCGTGTCAACCGTGTGGTCTTCCTGGGCAGCACGAAGCGGCTGCTCACCACCGGGGTCTCGCGCTGGAACACACGGCAGATCGCGCTCTGGGACCAGGTTGGTGGCTGGGACTCCCTTTCAGGGTACCACAGCAAAAGGTGGCCCCAAAGTGCTCAGATCGGGGGGCTGGGAGAGCCCTGCCCATGGCAAACCTCACTGGGGATGCCCTGCTCTGCATCCCTGGTTGGGAGCATCTCCAACCTCTGGGACCATGTTGGAAGGCGTTGGGCTTATCCCAGTGCAATACAAACCCTGTGACATCTCCATTGCCGTACAGTTAAAAGCACTTTTTTTCCATTGTGCAGGAAGATCTCTCCATGCCCCTCATTGAGGAGGAGATCGATGGGCTCTCGGGGCTGCTCTTCCCTTTCTACGACGCAGACACTCACATGCTGTATTTAGCTGGCAAGGTTTGTGGGCTTGGTGCCGGCACGGCAATGCTGGGAACTGGTGCTGCAGACACCAGAACAAATCCCCTCCAGGATGGGGCCAGGGGATGGTAGCATGATCTGTACTCAGTGCAGCACTAATCTCACTCTTCTCACTCCAGGGTGACGGCAACATTCGGTACTATGAGATTGGCTCAGAGAAGCCCTACCTGAGCTACTTGATGGAGTTTCGCTCCCCGGCCCCGCAGAAAGGACTGGGTAAGGATGGCAGCTCGACCCGCTGCTGAGCCTCCCTGTGCAGAAGGTCAACAGCAGGAGTGCTTAATGAAATAATGCTGGTAGATGCATCCTGCAAAGTAGACATGAGGGGGGGCTGGATGCCATGGGGCAGCCAATGGAGGGTTAATCCAAAGTGTCCCATTTCTGTGTCTCCTTCCGTTGATGCTAAGCCTGGGTCCCTGCCAGGAGCACTCACTTGTTCCTCAATCAAAGCTGCTCATCCCTTTCCCCCTATGCCTACAAAAGCCCCGCTCTGCCCCACTGGGATGCATTCAGCCACACGTGGGTCTTGTAATGATGTGACCCACAGCCTTTCGGGGTCCTGGCTGGCTGGGTCTCAGTGTTTGCAGCACTGGGGGTTATTACAGGGGGAGTTATTTCACTCACCATTCGCAGGGGTGATGCCGAAGCATGGGCTGGATGTGTCTGCCTGTGAGGTCTTCCGCTTCTACAAGCTGGTCACCCTGAAGGGGCTCATCGAGCCCATCTCCATGATCGTGCCAAGGAGGGTGAGTGCCCTAGGGGGGGACATCCCAACCAGCAGGTGGGTCTTCTTTGGTCCAGCCTTGGACCTTCCAATGGTAACATTTCCAACACACACAGTTCCCAGTGGGTGGATTTTGACCTGTAGGTAAGATGGGGACATCTTCAGAAGGTGCATTTCTGCACACTTCTGCCCTAGGCTGCTGCTTTTTGCTGCGCGAATGCTCAGCATCCATCAGCCCTCAGTTGAGTGCTGTAGGCCGGAGCAGAGCTCGGGGCCCTTTGGGAACTTTCCAGCTCTGTTATCATCCTGATGGCTGACATTTATTTATTCTGCCTGCTGTAGACCAAATGCATCCTGTGGCCTCCACAGTGTGGCACTGGGCAGGGACAAAGGTGAAAGTCCTATACAGCCCTGCACAGCCATGGGATTGCTGCCTTGCAGAGCATGAGCTCAGTGCACAGCCCTGGGATGCTTTCCTTTTCGTTTGACTCAGCACAGCAAACATCAGTTTGTTGTTTTTCCTGGATGCTGCCACGTGGCTGCATTATTGCACGCTGATGGAGGGAGGGAGCAATTGCAGTGCATGGATGGGATCCTTTATGGAGCTTGGTGCTTTTATTTCCCTGTTCTGTAGTCAGAGACGTACCAAGAGGACATTTACCCCATGACCCCAGGCACGGAGCCGGCCCTCACACCAGACGAGTGGCTGAGCGGGGTGAACAGAGGTAAAGGAATGACCCATAGCCCTACAGGCCTCTGTGACTCAGTCCTGGCTGTGGGGGGAGCCCCAAAAGCAGCCCCCACTCAGCCCCTGCTCTGCCCCCAGACCCCATCCTGATGTCGCTGAAGGAGGGCTACAAGAGAACGTCCAAAATCGTCTTCAAGGCACCAGTGAGAGAGAAGAAGAGCGTGGTGGTGAATGGCATTGACCTGCTGGAGAATGTGCCGCCCCGCACCGAGAACGAGGTGGGGAGCACCGTGCTGTTAGCATGGCCCCAGGGTGGTCCTTTGGGTCCTTCTGGGCCGTTTTGGGGGCAAGGTTTGTCTGCAGCCCAACCAGCTCTGCTCCAAGTCCCAAAACAGTTGTGCGTTCCGTGCAGCCTGGGGCACCCTGCTTTAAACCTGGTGGGTGCACCCAAATGAGCAGTGTGATGCTCCTGATTTTTCTTTTAACTAAATCCTCCTGGAACAACACTGGGAAATGCTGGGGAAACACAGAGGAAGCTGGCTTTTTTGCAGAGTGCATGCACAGGATAGGGAAATCCAATCCTAGCAAGGAGGAAGTGTGTTGCTGCCGTCGCATTGCAAGAGCAGCAGAGTTGCAAAAGCAACGGGGTTGGAAAACAGAAGGGTTGCAAAGCAGGAGGTTATGCAGCAGCCCTGCTGCAGCTCTGCTCCCATCTCCTTGCAGCTCCTTCGGATGTTCTTCCGGCAGCAGGACGAGATCCGGCGGCTGAAGGACGAGCTCTCGCAGAAAGACATTCGGATCCGCCAGCTACAGCTGGAGCTGAAGAATTTACGCAACAGCCCGAAGAATAATTAACTTCCAGGGACGTTTTATAAATAAACTCTCTTTGTTTATACTCGCTCTTTAATTTTATTGTATCCACTTACACAGAATACGAGCCAGAAGTCAAGTGACCTGCCAAGAGCCCACTGCTAACTGGAAACAAGTCCTCGTTGCCTCATCTGCACTCAATGCAGCCGTGCTGCAGCTCCAGCACAAAGGGAGCTGGGTGCACTGGCTGCCCCGGAGCTTGCAGGAGGGCACCGTGGCTCCTCGCTATTAATTTTTTTCCTATGCAAAACGTGACAGAGATTCCCTCGGCTGCTAAACTGGAACTGGGTTAGCACAGCGCGGGAGCTGCAAATGGTATTTGTGTGCGTGGTCGCACAGCATTTCCTTTAAAAGAAAGAAAAATATTGAGAGCAGTACAGCTGGATGTCCTAACCAGAGAGGGATTTTTGCTCCTTCCCCTCCACGGAGGGACCTGACCTCCTCCTTTGTCACTGGACAAGTGCGGGTGCCCAGGCAGGGGCATGAGGGCACAGCACACACACGTGTACAATCACAGGTTGTGAATTAGGCCTTTAGCGCACAGAAAGACACCAAATACTGCTAGTTTCTCTCTTTTCACTAAATCAAGTCGCTGAGCTGCCTAGCACTACCTGTGCAATGGTTTCTCCCTGTTAATTTACATTGTGCCCCATACCCGATGCATCCCCATCTTTACGTTCCATGTGCTGTCATTGCCTATTATTTATGCTATCACGGACTAGTGACAAAATAAAATGTTTTCAAGATAGCAAAACCTTGCTGGCTGTTTCTTTCTTCAAATCACAAGCAACCAAGAGCCCTGGGCATGGGTCCCAAAAGGCTTTTCTTTGTAGGGATGAGAAATTCAACCCATACCATCCCTTCCCCGGCCCCATCCTGATCCTGCGTGGGGTTATCCACGTCTGTGCCCTTATCCAAACGCAGCATGCTAGCATTTCTTTAAATCACCTTTTGCATGGAAGATGGATTGTTTCTCCCAAGCCCCTGGAATCCACGTGAAATGAGCCCAATTATGGCTGCAGGTGGGGATGATTTATGAGGCCATCAGCATATCTGCACACATCAGCACAAACCCAGCACTGGGGGGATGTGGGTGCCCGCCCTGTTTCCTACTGCCCAGCTCCTCTCAGCCCCATTAAAGCCCCACAGACAGACAAGCCCCGGTTCTGCAGTTTCTAGGGCAAACCCTGGGTGAGGCTATTGCTGCTCCTGCGCTTCCACCTTTTTCTCCAGCTCCCTCCTCTCAGTAACAGCTTGAATTCTTCCTGACATCTCCTCTCGCACCATCTGGGTGCTATTTAAAGCAGAAAGGCCCATTTTGGGGAACTCGAACCATCCAGTTTTAGCACTGAGCTCTCTGTGCTGCTCCAACCTTATGGCTCACCATAAGGACCAACCCAATCTCCCCTTGTCCCTGCAGCATGGGGCCACGAGACCGCTTCTGCACTGGGCTGCATCCCAGCTGCCTGCTCTGCTTTATGGGGTGGGGGGTGTTTCAGCACTTCTGGGCAGTCTGCAGTGTTTTACCAGGATCTAAATAAGACCCATGACACAAAGCTCCCAGCTATTTTTTCCATTTCTCTTGCAAGCGTTACAATTTGCTTAAAGCCTAAAGATGCTTCCCTTGCTTCCTGGGATGCACAGCACCTCCAGGACCTTTTGCAACCTCAGCAATTCTGAAACACCTGATTTAGCTGCAGGATTTTCCAGGCTCTCCCCCCACAAATCCAGGCAGAGGGCTCACCATTTATGCTGCTGATGGCACAGCTTCAGGGACAGTGGGTTAGAAGGAGAAAGGATTACAGAACTCAGCCGCCAGCAGCAGCAGACGGCCCCTTCCCAGCACAGCCCTAGCCAGGGATGTTTCCTTCCTGCTCTGCTTTCCCCATCCGTGCTCAGCCTTATCACCCTGACCTACTTTCTGCTTCCTGGAGCTTGTGCTCTGTTGGAGGCAAAAGCTTGGCTTGGCCGCGTGGTATTTCCCATCCTTTGCATTATTGGTTCCAGCATCTTTGGAGCGAGCGCCTGCTGGAAAGGATTCTTGGTGATCAAACCCCTTTAACTTACAGATGATATAAGAACTGCTTTTTGAAAGTGAAAATTGAGCAAATTAAGAAAAGAAGAGCCCCTGTGTTTTTGTCTGTCAGTTAGATCAGTGGAGTTTCCCATCAATGAGCTGAGGGTGCTGCTGGCCCTCCCTTCCCCACCACCCTGAGGCTCCATGGCTGCAGCCGCGCGCTCAGGGCTGCCCTTGGGAGCTCAGATTTCTCATAGCTAAAAAGAAAAGAAAAAAAAAAAACCAACAACCCACATTTTAAAAACGACACACTGCTGGTTTTTGACCTAAAGCAAGATCTCCTGCGAGGAGGCTTTCAAACACTGCCAGGGCTCAGCATGGGAACATTCCATCCCCTGCAATATTGCCCGGCAGCACTGAGCTTCTGAGCGCAGCTCGGACTGCATGGCAGCAGAATTACAATTATAGCAAAGGTGCTCTAGGAAGGTGTTAGAAGTAAAGGTGATGGTTTTCTCACAGGAGGGATGATCGAAGATCTTGGCTGGTTCTCCTTCTACCGATGCTTCCATTCTCCGTGCACGTTTTGCACTGGTACAGCTTCCAATCGTAACAGAAAAACAGAAACTCCAAACAGAAGATTGTTAAAGCCTTGCCAGAAATTCTCCACCGGGTTTTTGTTGGCTCTGGGAAGAAGGAGTGAAAGCAGCAGTGTCAACAAACAACTGATAGCAGAAAAGGAGCACGATGCCATTCTCCAGCCCAAACACTCGGGAGAAAGTGGGAACGGCCAAGCTGAGGAAAACAGGCATTTGAATGAGCTGAACCCGCCTGTTATTTATTTTTACTTTTTCTTGGGCTTTCCTGCTGATCTCTTACCAAATGTCAGGCTTTGGGCAGTTTTTTTTCTCCCCACGAGGAGGCTGCAAGTTGGTATCTCTAGCCACTTGGGAAACAAACCCTTAGCATGCAGCACATCAATGCCACACTTCGAGAAATAATTAGGAAATCAGCCACATTAAGCAAAGCTCAGTTTTGCTCTCAGTGATGGCAGCAAAGCCTTGCAGCAGCCCCCTCCCAGCACAAAGGTGCAACCAAAATCCTGCTTCCTACCTGCAGTCAGTGTACCAGCAGTTTTAAACCATGCACAGTGCTCTGCTTCAGCAGGCAGGCAGCAAACAGCAGCCCTGCATAGCAGCAGGCTCACTGCTGCACTTCTCTTCGGGAAACCTCATTAATTTCAAAGTAAGCTTTGAGATAATCAGCAGTACAAAGAGAAGTGTCACTTAATTGACACCTGGGTCAGTCACTGCTTATGAAAGGGAAGAGCTTAGGGGTGTCTGCACGTTTCACAGATGAAAGTAAGAGCTGCTTTGCAAGGCAGTGGTGGCTCACTGGAGCCCATGGGTGACAAAGGTTAAAACAAATGTCACTTCAGCACTGCCATGTGAAGCTGTGTTGCTGCATCTCCTGCATGCAAAGGGGCACAGGGATGCAGTGTGCTCATTTCCAAGTCTCTGGCTCGTTCTGAAGGATGGGTCAGGTCCAGCTGCTGCTGAATCCTTTGAATAGCTTGAGTGAAAACTTCCATCTTTGGAAAAACGCTTAGAGGCCAAGCTTGCCAGTACAAAGCTCACCTGAAACCTTTGAATTTGAAGCTGGTTCAATGACACAAAGGCTCTGTTTGGGTTGGAGCTTCTGAGCTCTTCAGTTTGTCTTTGCTACTGGTTGCTGCTGTTTGCTTTGCAGGACTATGACCTATTGCTGGGCTATGGCTTTGCAGCAGCAGACCCCGGCTGGGGTGGGAGCAACAGCTTGCCTGCTTCTCAAAAACAAACAGCCAAAAAAGCCCACAAACTAAACCCCAACCAACACCACCACCAGCCTGCCTGTTACAATAAAAAGATCTTTTCAAAGAGATCCGATGAAGGATGAGCCACATATGATCTTCTGCAGCTCCTCGCTCTCCTCTTGCACGGCACATACAGACATGCTGAAGTGCTCAAAATACGCAGCCTGCTCTGCCGTTCACCTCTCAAACAACTCTTTCAAAGAGGAAAACGCAGAGGCTTAGCAGAGGACTGGCTGAGAGGAACAGGAGGATGGCTTTGGCTAAGAACGAGTGATGTTCCTCAGGCCCCAGATACACTAACCTGGGGCTCACACAGAGCCTCACTTGGATGAAGGAAATGAAGATGCTTTCTTCTGGGCCGGGATAAACAGGGGTGGATTAAACAGACTGCAGAAACGAACGCGCCGGACTGCACTAATCACGTTGCTCACACTGAAAAAACCCGCTTGTTCTGAAAGAAAAACGGCATGCTATTATTTACAGTGAAGTCAGAACCTCTCCCTTGGTTTCACCCAACCGTGGCTAACAGTTCTGTAGAGCAAAACATATCATCAAGCTACTAAAAATATCAGGGCATTTACCAGAATAACTTACTGAATGCCTTTTGAAAAAGGTATGCAATTCATTCCCAGTGGCACATTTTACTCAAATAAGCCACAGAAAAAAATTGTATAAAAAGATTTATTGAAATTCATCAATGACAAACAGACATAAAACTCAAAGTTTGGCTCTTCTGGGGAAAAAAAAAAAACAAAAAAAACTGTTGCAAATGTATTTATACAGATGAAATATTGACTAGGAAATACAAGTCACTTCTAAAGCTATTTTAAAGAGGGATATGAAAGTAAAACTGTACATTCACTAGGTATTTTCAGTCATTTTACTGACTTCCACTAGGTAAGAAAATACAATTTCGTATTAGTATCTCGTGCTTGAGTGTATGAAAAGAAACTTTCTACCCTACATGCTGTACTGCCTCCTGTATTTAGGTTTGTAAAAATTTTCCAAGTATATAGCACAAGTGGAAGTAGTTTCTCATCACTTAAAATTGACTAGGTGTTATATATTACAGACCAAAATAGTACACACCTTATTTAAAAGGGTTGAAACATTTTTTTTATTACAATTGTCAAAGTCATTTCACTAGTAACTCAGGAATTAGGAACACTTTTTATATATATTTATATATATATATTTAAATGCCTGCCATTTTCAGTGTATTGGCTGTACCCTAGCCATAAACAAACAACCAAAAAAAAAAAAAAAAACAACCAAAAAAACAGAAAGGAAAAAAGAACACAACACACAGGGGGAGGGAGGGGACTGCAAATTCACCCCACAAACCAGATCCAAAGGAACACCCCAAAAAACCCCCCGGAAACATTTGGTCACTATTTACAAACAGCAAAAGGAAAGGTACCTACAAAAAGCAGGGAAAGCAATGGCTGAAAATGGCAGTCATTCACGGACAGGCAACAAAGAAATCACTTTATCAATATGCCATTCTCACACTTGTTGCTGCAGAGGGATGCTTTGCCTAAATTAGGAGCACCCCCCAAAAATGCTTACACTGTATTCTGTGACTGGCAGAGGTGGAAAACTTCAACAACCAAAGATATCCAGCCATCTCAGAACAAAGCATGTGTATTTGGGGTATCATCCACTGATTTTAAAACTTTTTTTTCTTTAGGGATGTCAAACTATCCACTCCAATAATAAGAAACAAATTACCACTTGGTTTATACTTACTATTGCAGTTACAGGGACTAAAAGAGGGACAAAAAGAAAAAAAATATATTAAATGAATAGGAGGAGGAGTGGCAGTAAAAATAGTATTTTATTCCCTTGCCCACCCAGTCTGCTTCTCCCTCTCATTCCCACAGCAACATTACAATCAGGAAAAAAAAAAAAAAAGAAAAAAAAAAGAAAAAAGGTTGGGGGTGTGGGGAGGGAAATACAGGGTAAAAACAGTCAAATCACAATAGGAAATTTCAAAATAGGTTATTCAGTTTAGTCATCTTCATCTCCTTCGTCTTCGGGTTCTCGTTTCCTCTTCTGTCCCCGTTCTTCATCTAAGAAAATAAAACACAACTTGAGTGACATGAGAGCTTCCACAAGTGGCTGAGATGCTGGGCAAGTTCAGTGAGTTCTACTCTACTGGCAATTGGCCAAAGGAGCAGGAATGAAAACACAAGCCTGCTTTTTAGAAAGTTTATATATATACATATATCTTTTTTTTAATCTCAAGGAAAAAGTGGATTACTGCCATACCAGGTTCTTCTTCATCTTCATCATCATCTACGTCACCATCATTATAGCCTTCCTCATCCTCCTGGAAAAACAACAACATCAAAAATAGGTAAGAAAGTTGGTTTCAGCTCAGAATCTTTCACAATTTGGCAATATCCAGACAGAAAGTCCTTGAAGCATCTTAAAAACCAAACAAAAGGCAGACACTTCCCACACACTTATATAAGTGCAGTTGTTGGAATTTTTTTTTCTGCAGCATAACTGGACTCTGGCCCAAGTTTCATTGCAGAAAATCATAGCACCACTTCTAGCTTCAACTCTTCAGCAAGTAAGTGGTTTCATACTTCAGACAATAAGTAGCTGCAAATTTTGTTATGATGTCCTGAGTTTAGTAAAACTTGATGACTGCTACTTATGATTGCTCAGCAGAAGGCACACGTTCGATGGGTAAGGAGAGTTACAACATGAGCAGACACCTGCAGATTCTGAGTAGCTGGCCTCCCACAGACAAATTTCAGCCCCATTCCCAGTGATTCTGTTAACAGTGAAGTCTCAGCAGAACATGAGCAGCTTGTCACGCCCTACACACAGCAGCAGGACTATGCTAAGAATTCAAGCATCCTGAAGAATCACAAGGCACACATAAAGAGAAGAACCTTGAACTGAGATCACAGGATCAGTAACTCATGCCCCACTCCTGTCCATAAACCCAGCCCTTCAGAGGCCCTATATGCTAGGTCTGCAGACATTTCTGATAGTACTTTTACTTTTGACATCAGCAAAACCAGAATGATTTCATGTCAGTGGTCACTAGATGGCAGCTGGCTCACAGACAGGCAGTCCTCAAAGACACCCTCACTGTGATGCTTCTCAGGTGAAAACAGAAAACATGCAATTGCTTTATGGAAAAAGCCTGCAACCTTCTGTCCATTTCGTGCCCAGCTATTCCCAGTTATGGAATGTTCACTTCATACCATTACTAGTTGCATAAATCCTTACCTCTTCCTCTCCGCTTACATCCTCCTCTTCTCCTTCCTCTTCTTCCTCCTCATCCTCTTCATCTTCTACTACCTGAGCATCATCATCATACTCCTCTTCTACATAGTTAAACAAGATTAATTACTCAGACATTTAAAATTTATTTTTTCAATACTGCCACAAGATATAGGACCTAATTGAGGGACAAGGAGCAAACAAAGCGTTGCTTAAATGCAATACAGAATCAAAAGCTCTCCTGCTGCTGGACAGGGATAGGTGCAGCTCTGTTCCTCTTTAGCCAAGCAACAGGGTAATGTGACAGCTGTCTCCATGAATGGAGCTGCTCCAGGGCTGCAGGACGTTTGACAGCAAGTCACAGCAGCCTCAGGACTGCTTCAGCTGCTCCAGTTCCCACTACTGAAATGTGTTTTAGAGCTTCTGGAACACTTTGCAGCTTTTCAACTGCAAGTGTCCATCTTTTTCCGACAGCAATGGGATGGAGCTTTTTACAAGCCAACTGTGCAGTGGGAACTCTCCCTAGGGGAAGCACCTTCCTGCATGCAGCAACACAAAGGGGGTCACAATCCACCATATGAATTTGCAATTTGTTTTCAAGAGGAAAGTACTTAAATGCAACCAGCCCAAGCAACAAGCCAAGAATGTTTCTCATGCTGCAGGAATGGTGTTTTGGGAGCTTTCTCATGCATTTCAGCACAGGCTCAGACTTGTGCTCTGATGAAGAGAACCTGTCCATGCTGAACCTTTGTGCTGTTGGATGAATGCACCAGTCTGCCCGGCATCGCTGCAGCTCTCACCCCTTTCACCAGGGCTCACATTCAGCACTCAAGGGAAAAGTGCAAGTCCAGCTATTCTGCTTTTGCTGTGCAGCTGGGTTTGAAGAGTCTAGCAAATTCCCCAAAGTCAGCCTGATACTCATCCAACCAGCACACTGATGCCTCTGAGTGCAGTCTGCTAGGGAGGCAGAATGGCACCTACAGCACAGTGGAATCCACAGTTCATTTTCCTATTATTAAAAAGTTGCTTGCTGCTTCTTAGTGCCTTTCACAGAGCTTGCCCCAGGCAAGCTTCAGTATGTACATTCTCCACTCTTTTGCCTGATCCCAATCAGTTCAGCTCATCCTCAAAGATGAGCTATAACCTCCCAGCAATGCTTTAGTTTCTCCACTTGATCCCTTGACTCAGCTACTCTTTTCCAGGCCCACTCTGGTTTCCTGCTCTGCCCTTCTCTGCCAGGGTCTTTGCAACCACATACACTTCCCTGATGGTTCCTGGAAAACCGAAGGGTGTGGATCTCATATTTTCTTATGTTTCTCCCTTACATATTCATCCCCTGATGCTTACTGTTCCCTTAAATGTTCTGGTGTCCTTACTGCTTGTCTTCTTCCTTCTACCCCTTTAGTCTATAGCCTTTCACTCCCCATCTTTCAGCTGAAATAAGCTTGAGAAAAAAGCTCTCTCAGGCCCTGCCCATCTCCATTCCCCTTGCTAAGGCTGAAGTACTTCTCTTTTACATCAGTCAGCTAGGAGCTGCTGAGAACACTTTTCTCTTGCCAATAAGCCAGAGCTGGAAGCAAAACATACCACACAGCATATCAATCATCCAACTTAGGTACACCAAGCAGCACAATTCACATACCATCTTCATCTTCCTCCTCATCGTCCAAGCCCTCCACGTAGCCCTCTGCATCAGAGTCCGGTGCTTCTTTGTCATCCCGATCTTTCACTAGAGATAAGACTGAGAAAGTTGTTCTTTCAGGCCCTGACCACCTCCTTTCCCCTCTTTCCTTCAGAGGACACTGAGGTACTTTTCCTTTACATCAGTCAGGAAGAAGCTGCTGAGAACACCCTTCTCTTGCCAACAAGTCAGAGCTGGAAGCAATATGTACTAGGCAGCATATTGCTCTTTTAACTTACACACACTAAGTAGCACAATTCACATACCATCTTCATCTTCCTCCTCATCGTCTAAGCCCTCCACGTAGCCCTCTGCATCAGAGTCTGGTGCTTCTTTGTCATCCCGATCGTAGCCATCGAGGTATGTGAGTTGTGGGAGGAGCTTGAATACGTTTTCTCTATAATCATTCAAGTTGGTTACCTCGCAATTGAAAAGATCTAAACTCTTCAGGTTTTCTAACTTTTTCTGCAAGGAAAGAAAAGTCTCTGAAGTTCGGTGTTCCAATAAAACTCTACAGGACAGACACTTTAACAAGAGCTGGTTAATGTGTTCAAGAGCTTCTCGGGACAAAAGGAGTTGTTTCAGCCTCTGCCTACCAAAGTGGGGCAGAACAGAAACCTGCAGTGTCTGGGCAGTGCTGCTGCAGTATCTGTGAGTGGAAAAGACTCTCTTAACTTAAGCACCTTGCAAATGGAAGGCTGAGATTTGAAAAGAGGTAATGGTACAAAAATCGCATGTGTTGTGAGGGACCAAGTTAAGAATAACTAGCAGAGCAGGGAGTTATCCTAGAAGGACTACTATTCACAATGGAAAAGGAAACAAACTATTCTTTAGACACAAGAACTTTACTAGAAGAGATTTTAAAAATTTTGATGATTGTACCTTTGATTTTGGAAGAATGAGAAAAGGACTTAGAAATCCAGAAGGGAATTTTTTTTGTTTGTTTTGGATAACAGGTCTGCATTGCCAGCAGCACTTCAAAGTACTAACAATAAAAGTGCAAGCAGAGCAGTTAAGGATTTGTATCAAGTCTTATGAAATATCTCTCTTCCAGAGTTTAGCATGTACAGCAATAGTGACATCAAGAAAACGAGTCTGAAACTGGGAGTAGTTATAATCCTCTCTCATCTGTTGGCTATATGAGCTTACTGCTCTGCTTTCCCCTCCTGCTGGAGGGAAGGAGAGCCAAGGACTCATTTGAAAAATTGCTCTTCAAGACATTTAGGAGCAAGTATTTGGGAAGTGGGCATGAGTTGAAAGCCTTCATTTCTGGACAATAAAGGGCTCACAGTACCATTTCCTAATTTTTGGTTTAAAAAGCACTATTAGAATCAAGTTGATTTTTGGGAATTAGTTGGATTTTGGGAACAGCAACCTGATAAACCTGAACTCAGCACTGAAATAAGGAGAATATACCAGCAGTGAGCAGGACACAATGATGGAAACCAGGAGGAAGGAGCTGGAAATTCAGCTCGAAGAGCTGCCTCTTGCTCGCTCCCTCCTCTCGAGTCATCATGGTGCAGCACTGCTTTGCTTCTCAAGGCATCCCATAGGTGACACATCCCCGGAGCGGGGCTGTCCCACACCGCCCAAAGCCGGGACAGCCCCGGGCTGCTCCGGGCGGAGCGCTGGCCGCTAGGGGGGAGCAGCGGCTCACGCTCCCCGCGGGGACGCCCGGCTCCGGCTGCTCGGATGGCACCGGCGGAGCACTGCAGGTGTCAGCCCGATAGCGAGGGCCGCCGGGCTGCAGAGATAAGCACCGGGGCTGAAGACATTCAATTGAAAGTGGATGCAGAATGTCAAAACGCAGAGCGTTGTCTCTGTCAAACCAGCGCTTTGCCCCTTCTCTTCACAAAATTAGTTTTTATCTTGCTCTATCCACCGACTTACCAGAGGTTCTATTGTACCAAGATCTTTTATTTTGTTGCCACTTAGATTTAGATGCGTGAGGTTTGGACACTTTTCTGCCAACACTTCCAGTCCTCCTGAGACTCTGTTGTCACTTAGCTCGAGCTAAAAGGCACAAAAACACCTTGAGTTTCTAGTGCAAACATGCATCACAAAGCAGCTTGGTCAGTCATAAATCACATTTTTATGCAGACAACCATTTTACATTCAGCCTATTACAAAGAGGAGAAGAAATGATATATTTACCTTCTTAAGTTTGTTTAACTTTGGTAAGTTTGCAACTGAGGTTAAGCCTACGTTGATTGTACTCAAGAATTCCAGCTCTTCGAACTCATCTGTGAGGCCTTCAATTTTGCCTTCGTATGACCTACAGTTGTCAAGAACAAGTTCCTTAACCTGGAAAGAGAGCAATGCAAAATGCACATAAGCAGCTCTGTATGGAGGATAAAGAGTTCACTCACAAGCAAAGGACAACGCAGCTCAGGCAAAAAATGAAACTTATTCCATCGGGTTGGCAAGTATGCAAAAGGTTATTTTCTGTGCCTGATCCCTAGTTTTGCTAGCATGCCAGTTAAGCAGTGTTTCAAAAACACGGATATTTAGCTTTGCTTCAACTGTTCACCTCTGTATTGTTCTGTAAAAAGCATAACCAGTTCAAAAACATTAATCCTGGCCTGAAAGATTTGGTTCTTAGAACTATTTTTTGCAAATGTAAGCAATAATGATTGTAAAAAAAAAAAAAAATTTTTAAATGAACCTACCACCCTGACACTGTGATACACAGTGTGCTACAATAACGTGTCCTCGTTTATTAAAACAGCTTCTTTCTACCATGTAAGGTTTACAGAAGAAGCATGTAGAGATCTGTGTCTGTTCTGAAAACCCAAATGCGGGCTCTGGCAATCCTAACCCAGGCAGTCAGAGCCCACCTGCATCCCTCAGGCTGCTTTAGGGGGAGATGTGCTCCATGGTGGCACCTAAATGCTGGGGAACTGCAAGGAGTGCTGCAGGCGATGCTGGAAGGGGAGGTTTGGTGAGCACTGCTGCTGCTGCAGACTCTTTGTCTCTTATCTCCCCTGCCCTGATGCAGCGAGCAGCACAATGGGAGGGGTGGAGATAATGTCTCACAGTCCTGAGCAGCACAGGACTGCCTGGTAAGGGGTGGTTGTGTTTGCTTTTGTCTGAAAAACTGATCCCCACTCTTTGCAGGTGCTATCTCCAATAGACACTGAACAGCAGCATTCATGCAATAGAGAAGCTGAACATGCCCCACCCTGAACAAGGCTGCTGTTTTTCACCCTAGTGCCAGGGCAGCTTACAGGACTCAAGACCATTAGTAGCAAACATGAAATGGGCTTTTCTGGGCTCCCTGTGACTCCACAGGAAGGTCCCACCCACTGGGAGAATACTCAGACATTTTCACACCAATGAAGAATTTCTGGGGGTTATTTTGTCCCCAACACAAACATCTGGGACAGCAGAACAGCACACCTCTCTGCATGCCCTGCAGAGCCCTCCTGCACCAGGCAGCCAGAGAAGCCTCCAGCTCTGGGGTTTGTTTAGAGGTCTATAAAAGGACGGGGTGCTGCTGTCTGCTAGGAGGATGGGATAAAGGGAAGTTCGCAAAAAGGGTATATATGGAAACGTGAAGGAACTATTCAGGTCACACCGAGGACAGTTAATATGCAAATATTTTCTTTCTTTCTTTCTTTTTTTTTAAATTACTGTAGTCCTGCTGCACAGAGAAGAATCCTATGTAGTTTTATAGTTCCAAATAACATCCCTAGATTTCTAATTAAATCCCAGGCACTGAAGTCAATAGGGAAGTCAGCCCAAAGCAACACAAGAGTACAAGTGATTCATTGAGTAGGAGGACCAGAGTTAGACAGGAAATACGTTTTCCAAGACTCCACAATTTTCCTAGAAGAATGATGATAGGGAATGACTACATAAAGCTCTTCCAGAAGAACTTTAGGCTGGCTAGAAGAAACTAAGAAAACAAGTCAAATGCTTCAGATTCCCCATACATCAATTCCACCAAAAATTAAAAACAAACAGAAAAAAACAACCCACTTTCTTTAAAATACAGACAGCAGGAAAGCAATTTTAAAGGCACATATGCATATCTCATTACTGTAACAGTATGTAACTATCGGGGTCCTACAGCAGAACCCTTCGGGTGCACATACACTCAGTTATTTCAGCCATCTGTTTCATAGGCACACAGAGCTCCCACCAAAAAGTTTAAAAAAAAAAAAAAACGAAAGAAAAAAAGAAAAAAGTGAAGTGAAAGGCTCCACCCCAACCCCAGCAGCTGCACCCCATGCCTATCTGTGTGTGTCCTTGCTCAGCAGCCTGCAGAGCCCTTCGCCTGCCCTGTTATCTTTGCGGGTCAGTGCCCACCCATGCACAAGAGCAGCAATCCTCCCTCCCCCTTTGAGGCTGCTGCCCATGCAGAGTCCTTTTGGTGTTATTCTCTTTGCAAGAGGCCAGAAGAGGAAGTTGGCGAGAGCACGAGAAAGATGAAGCAAAGCAAGAGGGAGTGCATGAGGGGTGATGCTCGCAGCCTGCAGCCAGCACAGCACTGCACTCGGTGTCAGCCACAGCTCTAAGCTATGCACACCAAAGCATGAAGTGAAGTGAAGCAGTACCTGAGCCCCAACAGGGAAAAGCATCGTTTGTCCTCGCCTCGTAAAGGAGGAATACCCCTTCCATCCCACCCAAGGGCAGGATGAAGAAACAGCGAATGGGGAACAGGGCAAAGCTTCCTCCAGTGTAGAGAGATTGGAAGGGAGCAGGAAATAGCCATGTGTAAAAGAAAAACTCTTCAATATGGTGGCACAAAATTGGTGACCATTCTAGTGTGGTGGCCAACTGGATTCTACTTTTAGTCTACACCTGCTACAGCAAGACTGATGTTTCCTGTCTTTCAGAAAACTTTGGTTTTGATTCAGAATTGCAACACTCTTCTCCTTGCTGTGCCCAGTATGCAGGAGAGAAGCAAAAGGTGACCTTAGGAAAGCTACATTCCACACAGAACAGCTCGCTACCACGAGGGGATTGCACACCTATTTGTCTTCAGAAGTCTTCAAAATTTGAAATGAAAATTCCACTCCGAGTCACTCTCCAAACATCTACCCGACTTCCCATGAACACCCTGACAGTGCACAGCAAGACTGTAATTTTACCTGTCTCTTTCCTCATACTGTGTCACCAAAACACAGAATCAGCCCTTGATGATGTAAGCACCCTTCCTGAGTCTTGCTATAAGCCTGAGCCAGATGAGTAGGCTTCAACTGGTCTGAACCAATCTGGCTGTGTCACACTGCAGTCTGCGTAATAGCATGGATGTAGATGAACAGTTGGAACTAAGGGCAATAGAACGAACCTGTTTGGAGAGACAGAAGGTAATAAGTGTAATAAGTGCCCTGAGCTAGCTTCTGTTTAGCTGCAAAGACAGGAAGACCCAAGTTGCAGAAGTTGCGTGTGGTCAACCTTACTACTGTACACATCACAACGTGCAAGCTACTCAACACACTAATTGGAGCAAGGACCAATCTAGGCAGTGCTAACACAAGACAGACCTTTGCTCGTCATTCCCTCTCTCCCAGAGTACTGCTATACAGTACTGCTATACTGCAAGAAACAGCAGAAAAGCAACATGCCATAGGCAACCAACGACTGCAGATGACACTGTGATACTTACCTAAACAGCTAAGAAGGCACCCACAGATGAGTGTCTAGCAGAAAACCTAACATACATGCAGCTAGGTTAGGTCCTGTAGCAAACAACCACGTCTTCAACAGCACCTTCACTTGCTTGGGTAGGAATGTTCCACAGCTGCTCTGCCTTCTTGTTCAGCTCATGTTCAGCCCTGCACCTCCTTGCTCCGTCCAGCGGGTGCCAGCTGCTCAAGCAGGTGATCCTGCTCATCTGTGCACTGCCACTGCAGCGCTGTGGTTTGCTGGTATCAACCCTCGCTTTTCATATGCGTGCACATAAGCAGATTGCAGCTTCTTCAACAAATCCTGAGACAGCGTGCCTTGGGCCTCTTCCCCCGTGGCCATGCCAGTGTCTGTTTGCAGCGGTCTCAGAGGCATTCAGAAGATGACATCATGCTGCTGTTAACACATGCTGCGCTGCTGGCTGCAGATTACAGCATCCTCTGTATCTCTTCAGGACTTTCATGACATCACACCCTGTACTACTGCCTCATTGATAACCAGGGACTCTTATCTCTTTCCTAGTATGGTTACCACATTAAGCTGTATGCCCAGCTGTATGGTATTCTTAACACAGCCACGCATACTGCAAGACTCCAACCTGTTCCTAGGCCAAGTACAGGCAGTCACGTGTAAGCAGTGACTGAATTTCATGGCAGCACAAGCAAGAAGATCCCCAGCTCACTCACTCCTTTTCTGCGACCATACTCTAAATGCACAATCAAGGGAATACAGCTACAGACAGCTACTATGCAGCACAAGGTATCACCTTAACCCTTAATCTGCATTTCCACAGGAGCATGTAAAAAAGGCTTTCTGAAGTAGAGACTTTCTCTACAGCCCCTGGGCAGGGAGACCCAGAAGTGGGACTAAGCTCCTGACTCCAGGTCTGTGATTGAAGGCTTAACAATGCACAGAAGGACACAGCTGTGAATACAATTTTTAAAAGATAAAAGGCAAATTTACAAGTACAAGTACCATTCTGTGGCTTCAGAAGCAGAACTGCTAAGACTGTAACATCTCATTTTCAGCACAATGGATCAGATGCTTTTGAAGTGTTTGCTGTATATGGTGCCCCTAGGATAGGGATAGCTCAGCGTGTGGCATTTTAACCCCCCAGAAACAGGAAAAGATGAGGGTGTTAACTCTGTCTTGCTCTGTTCCCAGCCAAAAGCCAGGGGAACACTGAGATAAGTCCTTCACACCTATTAACCCAATGGAAACTTCGTCTGGAAAAAGGCAGAGAGTTGAAAGTAGGGAGGGGAAAGCAAGGGAAGTCATCTGTGGTAAGTGGAAGCCATGCACAAATTACTTGTGAAAGCAGAGTTTTATTCTCTCCTAGCTGTGCAGACATTTCTTCAAGACACTTGGGTTTGTGTCTTTGGGACTTTTTGCTCTCAGAAGGCTCGGTCTGTGCAAAGCCCTGCATCAAAGAGAGACCTGAGAGCTGTCTGTTGTAACCAATCCGACAAAGACTGAGCTCCTTCCAGTTCCTGGATCCGTACCCATGTACAGCTGGCGATCCTTGAGCAGAAATCGATCTCTTTGAGTTTCTTTTCCACTCAGTTTGTGCCCCAAAGCTGAAGAGCAACCAGCCCTCTGCAGTCAGGATATTCTCATTTGCTAGGGGCAGAATGCATTCAACCAGGTCAAGATCTTGCACAAGTCCCCACAGAGCCTGTTCTTTTAGCTGCATAAGGGTGGTATGATGCTTTTCATGAATAATTTTTACAAGGTTCCCTCAAAGTTACTTTGGAAGGACTTAAATGCTGCAAAAATCTCCATTTCAGATGCTACCCAGAATGTCACTAGGTCAAAAAATGCTTGAACAAAACAGCCTGCTCTGTACCTCGTGGGAATGAAGTTGCTCTCAATGATCATAGACAGGACTCAACTTCTTCTCTGAGATGGTCACCAAAACATAATCCGTGCAAAGAGCTGATTTTTAACAAATATATTTTTAAATAAAGATAGCACCACATGCCATTTGCCACTTGCATACACGACAGATCTTCAGCCACCTTAAAGTACCCCACGATACAACCAAACAGCAAAGCCTGTCTGCACAGAGTTCACCTCCTGATGGAAGAACACAGAACAGACTCTAGCTCAAATCAGAACTGCTGTGTGCCAGGTAAGACACTTAAAGAGCTGCTCAGCTATCCCAGGCTCACTGGATCACCACATGCCCTGGCCGTGCCTCTGCCCTGGGTGTGCTGCCCACATACAGTGATGCAGAGGAGGGATGGACAGCAGGATGCTCAGGGTGATGACTGAGCCACATGTACTTTTTTTTTTTTCTACTACCAATTTAATAGGGAAGGGAAAATTCTAACAGTGTCAGCAGCTTCCAACCCGCCCGCCAACTTACACACATAGAAAGACAGCCAGAATAGAGTTCACAGGCACCAGCTGCCGGTAGCAAAGTTTTTTTTCCTTACCAGAACAACTTTTGACATTGGATTTTGATGCATCTCCTCAAGGTTTCACTATGAGCAGCTGAGATGCAATAAATGAATAGATTTTACTTGCTTGAACTGTCTTAAACAATAAAAGTTAGCTAGCCAACTACTATTTACCTTGCACAGGCTCTGGTCATTACTGTGTTGGGCAGAAACCTGCAAAGCTTGGAACGAGGAGAAACACTGCTCAAAAGAAAGGGCCACAGAACACAAACCCCTGCCCTGAGATACAGCAGGACATACAGCAGGCAGAGCACTCGAGAATCACGCCACCAGAGGCAGTGAGTGACAGCTGGGAAGAGACGGGATGGAATTAATGTGTGGCCCTTGTCATTGTGAGCGCTGGGTATCATTATGGACAGCAGGTACCTGTGCAGAGCTCGCCCTTGCCAAACACTTGGTGTGCTTCAGAGCTACACAGCAGTTGAGGCTGAAGTTTGCAGAGTTCCTCACAAAACACTCTCCAAATCCTAGCACAGCTGTCCCTTCCACCAACACTCTCCAGCTGGCCCTTCTGAAACAACACAGTTTGCAGATGGTGAGCAGAACAGCGTCCAGCAGGCTGGTCCAATGGCAACCTGTTCCACTTCTGCTAATTCTGTCCATTCTGTGTTCAGCTGAGCTGGAACTCCAAAGTCTTGCAACAAGGTCATGTGAGACTACTACTGGGCTCTGAAATTCATCTAGGCTTCCTCCTAATGATGCAACCCCAAACTTCCATTTGGGGTTTGGTTTGAATTCATCTTCTGCATCTCTTTTTCAGAAACTCAGTGTACCAGGACTCTGCATCACCGCTACCTCAGGAAAAGGGAAGGAGCAGAAGAGAGATAAGAAAACATTTTAGGTTTTTCTTACGTATCTGTTATTGAAGCTACTCTCTCTTCTGAGGCAGTCTAAGACTGCCTGCATAGCTCAGAGATATTTACTTTTTCTACCCTCTAACGTTTCACACACCGCAGTTTCAGGACCCAAGAGCAACACATTTGGCTCCAGCCAACTTTATGCCCCTTCACACTGCACCTGAGAGAAACCTAATGGAGCAAGTGAAATACGTAAGCAGGAGAAGGGTTAAGAGTCTTAATGATCCCGACTACACCTTTGCATCTAATTAAGAAGCATCTCCAGAATCAAAAACCTCCAGGAAAAAAAAAAACAACAACCTACTGCTGCCTTCCTCAAGAAACAGCACCCCAGCAAGAAGCCCCATGGGTCACATAAAGATACTTTCACATACTTACAAGGTCAACGTGGCCATATGCATAAGCAGCACACTAATTAATAAATTGAGAACACACTTTGGGGACACAGAAAGCTGCTTCATTCAAAAGCGTAGAACTAGTTTTCATTTTCGTTTCTAGCATTAGCAGCAAAAATCTAAAGAATCCAAATATTTATTTAGACAGTGAGTGTTTCAAATCTGCAAGTGATTAAGTTGCTCAATCTTCATGTTAAATGCTTGCTAAAATTCACATTGATGCTGCTTTCTTCTCCTTTTTCATTGGCCAAGCACTCTGCTCTGCTCCTGGCTGGGGCAGGTGACTTCATGGGGGGCACATCAGCCTCAAGTCCCAGTTTCCCTGTTTGAGAGCCACCATGCCTGACAGCACATCCAAGGTGCTCTTCAGTCACTGCCAGCTACTATTAAACAAAACAACCAAAAAGTAGATCACATCACAACTTTAATTTGAAAACTCTGCAGTTAGAAGTTGAAAGTATTTAGCCGAACCACTTCACTTTGTTCAGCTGCAAATTGCCCTCAGCAACAAATGTGCATAAAAAAGAAACGCTGTATTTAAATTAATACTAATTTCAAGAGCTGCACAGTTTATACAGAAAGCAGTCTCTGAAGATGTCAGCTGCTACAGAACGCATCAGCAAATCACATCTACAGAAGATAAGCTGTTCCTAGCATTTTTATGGCTTTAGAAGGGTTCAACTGACCAAGTCAATGGACATACAAGTACTCCCATAGAGAACACAGCTTGCACAGTGATGTGAAGGCAAACACTGAGGACTCTATTTCAAAACATCATCCTTACATATGCAAGGATTCCACGACTGATTTTAGCAACACAGTGATAAAACCCACAAGCTCTGCATGTATTAGCTATTTTGTCTGAAGGGTGGCAGGGCAAGCACAGAGACCAAAAAAATCACACGCACGGGTCCAGTGGTGTCATACAAATAGCTGAGAGGCATCCATCGCTCTGAGCACAACAAACAACTGCACCCCGCTCCCCTCTGAGACCTGCAGCAGTCACAGAGCAGTGCTGGGCCCATCCAGGTGAGCTGTCAGCCTATGAAGGCTGCTGAGTGCAACCCAGCAAACCATGCTGCCATCCCTGGCTCTTTAGGGCACCAGCCCTGCTCTACCCTTACTTCACTTAGAAGCACTCAGTACAGAGCACCTACTCGGATTCTGCAGGTTCAGTTCTTTTCAGGCTTCTCGAAGTGAACAACACCTGTACCCTTAGGTCAGGAGGATGGTGAGGAGGAAAGAGCACTCCATAGAAGGAACAAAATGGGAAGAAGGACTCAACGCCAGCCTTCTGGTCTGCATTTATGACACCGTTTGAATGAACATTTAAAAACGCATCACTGGTTCAATCCATTGATATATAATGCACAAATTTTGCTGCGAGGACAGATAAAATAGTTACACTTTACTCAGCCACAGCACCTACACCCCGGGAGATTGATGCTAAGAAACTTCCCATCAGGTTTATATACCATCAGGTGGTTGTTTTGCTGTTTTTTTTTTTAATTTTAATTTTTAATTTTATATTCATAGTTCCTTTCACATGCTTAAACTTGGTCCAGGTTAAGAGGATTTGCCAGTCATCAGCTGAGAAGCTAGCCTACATTTCAGTGAGGACAGCTCACACACATCACACCCATCCTGCAAGCCTGATGCCTGTGGGCTGCAGTTCCTCCAAGAACACCCATCCATCCAGCCAGGTTTCAGAGGTTTGCATCTAAAAATTCAGAGCCTCTAAAAGCAGCTATTATACAAACCCAGGAAGCCGGCAAAAAAAAAAAAAAAAACACCTCAGCTACTTCTTTGTTACATTTACACCCTGCTGTCAGCTACGTAAGTGGTTAAGTGATTCAAGTCTGCAAAAATCCATGCTAAGCTGTACGTTCAGCAGAGTTTCTACATGCTGGTCGCACACCACTGCACACTACAGCGCAACCAGCTTGTCCCACTGCTGCTAACCTACAGCACATCCCTGTTCCATTTGTATGCTATTCAGCAGGGGATGAGTAAACGTGTGTATCCTGACCCACTTACCAAATTCCAATACCAGAACTTTTTCAAATGCAGGTCTTTGAAGCGATGTTATTGTGAGCATCACACCAACTAACTAGGTTGAGAAAAGAGCTCTTTTATTTATATTTTTCAGATGAGAGAATGCTTCACATAGACGCTTGCACTGTAATTCCCTTCAACATTAAAATCTACAGTAAACTAGAGGGAAATCACAATTCAAATAAGTTTTAAAGTGAAAGAGAAAGTTAGAAAAACCTGTAAGAAATACCCAACGTTGCAGACAGTGCTTTACGACTGTCATAAATTTGTGCTGATAAAGCTCTCAAAAGCAGCACTAAATCCTCAGACTAAGTGAACTGGTATGGGTAGCACTAAGCCACCAAAGATGAGTTTTGTGCATAACTTCTAAACACTGCCTCTGTGCCTCATGGCTGAGAAGTCCCCCTTCACACTGACCTCATTGCACAGCCCGTGTGAAAAGCTGATCTGGGTTACAACAATAGGAATGAGCAGCAATACCCACCAACACACCCAGCTCCCTGTGGTCAGAAGTTACACCACTACGGGCTGATGGCCTGAAGAAAACCCACATAAAATGGTTGGATCTCACCAATTTCTAGTAGGCACTTTTACGTAATACAATAGAAGATGATAGTGATAAGATCAGCAAAGTGTCAAAGGCCACAGCATGTGCACTGCCCTAAGCAACCGTTCAACGTAATGGGTTAAAAAAAAAAAAAAAGTGGAAATACCTGCAAGGCAGATGTGAGAGCTCAGCTCTAGCTGTACAACAAGGAAAAACAAATTTCAGGCACCACAAACAGATTTCTCACCAACACACACACACACACACGCACACAACACCCACCGAATTTCAGGCACTGTAACCCCAGACTGCTCACCAACACTGACTTCATGTAACACAGCAGCAGTCTGAGGAAGAAATAGCTACTATAGGATCCACTTTGAGACATTTATATCACGTTTTATTGGCTAACATGTAACCTTGCAGGGTTATGTAACTGAGCAACTGAAGTAGCTAGCTGTACAGTATTACATAGTATTTGACACAACTGTATTAGCCCAAAGCACAAAATAGTAACAGGGGCTTTCTGAGCTCAAACACCTTATCAACATTCCCTTATCAAAGCTCGATTTACAGAAAGTTTTGATTCTGCAAGCTCTGAGAACAAAATAAATCAAATGTGAGAGGCACTGCAAACCTCAGCACATATACAGTAACAGCTCCAAGGAAAAGTGAATACACTTCCATTTGTGCCCTTGTTCTCACCAAGATTTATCTACATTACATTTAAAGCTTTGAAAATAATGATCCATCACGGATCATACAACAAACACCGTCTGCCTATCAGAGCAGAGATTAACACAACGTCCAGAACTATCTTGTTCATGCCCCACATCTTACTAAAATCCATGAATCAATGACACCTGGCATTATATTTACACTAAAACTCAGCTTCAAACGTCTTCTCTGGAGTACTGGCTGGATTTAGCTGCATTTTCTTCTAACACGGACTTTAGAAACGGAGTTCAAACTGCACCCTCAGCTCCCCACAACACAAGAGCACGTGGAAGCATCTGTGATCAATGGTTCTGCAGGAGTGACTGTAAACAGAGCAGCACTCCCAAAGGGCAGCTCCCCTTTGTATGCAGGCGCAACTGTTTACCTACAGAACGGATTGTGATCTCATTTGTTACCTCAGGAAGAGGAACGCAGCGATACAATTAAAGGTTAAGAGGTTAAAAAAAAAAAAAAAAAGAAAGAAAGAAAAAAGACGTGTCAGGTTAAACAGGCATTATTTCACAGCAGTGCAGATTGCTGAGCTGCGGAGGGGGAACAACACAGCGGTGAGTTGGGGTTCTCTATGCAATGAACCAGCACCAAACTGGGGCTCTCAGGGCAGCACTGAACCGCTGTCAAACTGGGGCTCTTAGGGCACTGAAGCACTGCCAAAATGGGGCTCTCAGGGCACTGAACACTATCAAACCGGGGCTCTCAGGGCAGCACTGAACCACTGTCAAACCGAGGATCTTGGGGCACTGAACACTATCAAACCGGGGCTCTCAGGGCACTGAACACTATCAAACCGGGGCTCTCAGGGCACTGAACACTATCAAACCGGGGCTCTCAGGGCACTGAGCCAGCCCTCAACGTGGGCTCTGTGAACTTTCTTTAAGCCGGAGCAGGACCTGACCCAGCTGTGGATGACGGCAGAGCCCAGCTCGCGCCCAGCACGCTTGGGATCAAGGCTGAGCCCACACAGAACGCCGAATCTAAGCCCGAGCGCCGGTAGAGAGGCAAAAAACACAAATAAACGCGGAAAAAAGAAAAACAAAACCCGAAGTAAAGACATAAAACGCTTCCAAGATAACGACGGTAACAATAAAAACAACAAAGCCGAGCCGGGCGCTACGCAAAGACGCAAAGCCCATCCCCCGCCCGCCCCGACACCCCCAGAGGGAAAAAAAAACCGCTCCAAAAAGGTGAATCCGGAGGGGAAGGGGTGTGGGAGAGGAGCAGGCCGCGCTTTACCCTCCGCTCGTCCCGCCGCCGCGTCTCGCCGCCAGGAACCTCCGCCCGCCCGGCGACAGCGGCGACAAAATGGCAGACGGCGGCGGTCCGTCATGGAGGAGCCCCTCCGCGCCCCGGCCGCCCCCGCCGCGCCCCCTGAGGGGAGGGGAGGAGGGCCGCGCTCCGCTATGGCGCGCACAGACCCCCGCGCAGCCCCCCCCCCACCCCAACCGCCACCGCCGAGCGGCTCCGAGGCGGCCCCGGCTGAGGGGAACCCCCGCCCGGCGCGGAGGGGAGCGCGGAGCGGCGGAGCGGCAGGGAGGGCCCGACCGACCGCCCTGCTTCCTCCTCCTCCTCCTCCTCCCTCAGAGCTCGGGAGGGGAAAGAAAAAAAAAAAAAAAAAAAAAAAAAAAAACATGGCGCCGCGTCCTACTTGCGCTGCCCGCGCCTGGAGACGGCCCCGGGAGCGGTTCGGCAATCCGCCCGCTTTGTGCCCCCGCGCGGGGGACGCAACGAGCCCCGCGGGATGGCCGCGCCGCGCGCCCTCCTCCTCCTCCCGGCCCAGGACTTTTTAAAGTTTAAAGAGCAGCTTCCATCCATCCATCCGCCTCCGCCCTCCTCCCCGAGAGGTACGTTCCATTCAGCCGCGCTCCCCCCCGCCCTCGGCGCGGACCCCACCGCCGCCCTCAGCCTCCGCGGCCGCAGCGAGAGGCCGGGGTGCCGCGCTCGGGGACGCGGGTTCGAAACCCGCCGCCGCCGCCGCCACCACCCTCGGAGCGGGGCTCGGGCTGGGGGCCCGCCCGCCTCGGGGCACCCCCCGGGCGCCGACTATTTTCGTCCTGACAAAGTTTCTCGGCCGCTTTGCTCGGGGAGAGGCCGAACCGCGGCCCCGAGGTGCGGGGACGGGGGTTAAAAATAATGCTAAAAAAAAAAAAAAAGAGGAAAACACACACGCACACACACACACGCACGCACCCGGCGCGCGGGGATGGAGAGGTGCGGAGCGCATTCTCTTCCTCGCAATCGTTGTTTTTATTATCGCTTCCCTCCTTCGTTCCCCGCTCCCCCATCGCCACGCGAGCGCTCCCCCGAGCCCTTTTCCCCTTTCCCCCGCTCAGCATCGGGAGGGAGAGAGGAGGAGAGAGAAAGGGCGCGTTCATGAGCACCACAAAGTTACAAATATGGCTCCCCAGCCTCCGCGCCCGCCCGCCGCGCACACACCCGCCGCGCTCCGGACCCCCCCGGCACAACTCGCCTCCCCCCCCCCGGCGCCACAACCCGGCCGTTCCCCCCCCCGGCCCCGCTCTGGGGTCGCCCCCCAGGTGCGAGGTACGAGGTGAGGACCCCCACCTCCCCAGCCCCCCCCCCCCGCCCCACGCAGGAGGCAGCGCCCGGCCCGCGGCCCTCGGGCACGGAGCTGTGAAGGCGACTCCCCCCCACACCCCCCTTTAAAAAAAAAATAATAAAAAAAATATAGATAGATGAGCTGCCTTTTTTTTTTTTTTTTGCTTTTTTTTTTTTTTTTTTTTTTTTTTTTTGCTTACATCTGAGGGCGTCCTGTTCCGCAGCTCTAAGTGGATCCTTTTCTTCATGTCCATGGCCGCGGCTGGCGGGAGGCGCTCGCTGTCCCCGGCTCCGCTCCGTGTGGTGACACCGCCGCAGACCCCCCCTCAGCCCGCGCGGTAATGAGGGACTTTGAGGGCTCAACCAGCGCCGCTCGGAATCCCGAGCCCCAGCGCCGCGGCGAACACTAACCTGATAACTGCGGAGGTGGGGGCTTCGGATTGATGGACGGCTGATTCAGCCAATCGCCTCGCCTCCTCGCTTGGCTGCAGCCAATAGGAGAGAGCGAGGCGCGGTGGGAGCCAATAGGGGAGCGGCACAGCCGGCCAGGGGGACAGCCCGGCTGGGAGCGGAGGATCATTCCGTGCTGGTGGCTGATGGGGAAGGAGCGGCGCGGCTCCGCGGTGGGGCTGGGGCGCGCTGTGCTCCCCCCTCACCGCTCTCCCCCCGCCGCTCTGCCGGATCCTGGGGGAGGCGCCGAGGGGCGGGGAGCGGCGCTTACAGCCGGAGCCGCCCGGGGAAGGGGCGCGCAGCCAGGAGGGAGGGAAAGGTGCGGAGCGGGGCGGCGGAGGGGCGGCTGAGGGGAATGGCGCGCGGGCCGACGGCGGGTGGGGGGGGAATGGGCGGGAAGAGCGCGGGGCGGGGCGGGGCCGGCGGGGGAGGGGGCGCCCTGTGAGGGGAGGAGGAGGCGCCGCTGTGGGGGGGGCAGGGGGGTGGAAGCGTTGGGGGCTCCGCGCGGTGCGGGTGCGGAGATGTCCGGTCGAGGAGGCGGTGGCGGTGCTGGGAAGGCCCGGGCCGGGCGGTTTCCTCAGCGTAAAGGCGCTGCGGAGCTGCTGACGGCTGCGGTGAATGGAGGGGTCGCATGAAGCCCGGCTCCGTGCGGCCGAGGGCCCGCGTTGCCATTAAGAGGCGCGTTCTCCCGTATCTTCGGCCAAGCGGGCTGCTGAAACGAGGTGCCAAAAATGTCCTGGCAGGGTTCGATGGCTGCGGTGGGTCCGGCCTGGCCCTGCCGTGCTGGAGGCCGGCTGCACGCGGAGGTGAGCAGCTCGAGGTCCTTGGTGGGATTCCCTGTGTGCTCAGGAGGCTGTGGGAGTGGTTTGGTGTTTGCTGCCAAAAGGTGAGAATTGCTGTTACCGTCATATTTTCATTTGTAGGGTATTTATCTTACCCGCGTTGTTTGGAGGAGCTGCAGTGGGTGCAGCTCAGTGTGAGTTCTGTGGGACTGAGCGAGCTGGCAGAGATGGAGCTGGATCCAGTGTAAGGTAAAAAAAAAAAAAACCTAACCTTAATTCCCCTGCTCTCTTTATTTGCAGCAGGTTAGTGTTTTTGTGATGAAGGCTGTGGGGAGATCTTATTGCAGCCCTCCGGTGCTTGAAGGGAGCTCATAAGCAGGAGGGGGTGTAACTATTTAAACTGTGTGGTAGGATGAGGAGAAATGGCTTTAAACTTAAAGAGGGGAGACTTAAGTTAGTCGTTGGGAAGCAATTCTTCTTTCAGATGATGGTGAGGTCAAGCTGGCACATGCTGAGCAGAGAGCTGTAGGTGTCCCATCCCTGAGTGCCCAAGGCTGTGCTGGATGGGGCCCTGGGCAGCCTGGTCTGGTGGGGTCACCAGGGGTTGGAAATGGATGATCTTTAAGGTTCCTTCCAACCTGAACTCAGTTCTCTGACATAACTGAGACAGGGGAGGTTTAGGTTGGATATTAGCAGGAAGTTTTTCACACAGAGGGTGGTGAGGCACTGGAACAGTTTGCCCAAGGAGGCTGTGGATGCCCCATCCCTGGAAGCATTCAAGGCCAGGCTGAGTGTGGCTCTGGGCAGCCTGGTCTGCTGGTTGGCGACCCTGCACATAGCTGGGGGTTGGAACTGGATGAGCACTGTGGTTCTTTTCAACCCAGGCCATTCTGTGATTCTACAGTATGAGTCTCTCTATAGTTTAGCTGTTAGACACATTGGATTTCTGCTTTCTCTGCAGCATGGATGAGTTGTTTTATTTACTGTTTGATAACGTTGGTTTCAGTGTGCTAAAAGTTACTACAGCAGTGTTTTAGGATATAAACTTGGCAGTTTTCAAACTTTCGGCTTAAGGGTGAATTTTATTTTACCTCTGTTTTAAATTCTCTTTTACAGGTGTGAACAAAGGTGACCCCTAGGTTGAAGTTTCACCAAGGAGGTCTCGGTCTGGAACGTGGTTTAATGGGACAGGTGAAGATCTTTGGAAAAGCAGACCATCTATATGTGTGTGGTAACCGTTGAGTCCCGGCCTGAAGCACTGATTGAGCAGCTGGGGAAAGGACCCGGTCAGCCCTGGGAGCACAGGTGAAGGTAATTCAACTGTGAGACAGGAAGGGGTGGAGCCTGGCTGCACCTCTCTTAGACTTCATTTAAGGGCTGACTCCCACTGGGGAAGGATCTTTGGTTGGAGATCCCTCCCTTGCAGAGTCTTTCCTGTGAGCCTAGATCTTCAGAGATGGGTGAGCACCTTTCCTTTCTCTTTACAGCACTGTTCCATCTGCTCTAGTCCCTTTGCTGTTACGCTCCTGTATTGCTGGTCCACCATGCTGACCCTTCTGATTGTAATGACAGGTATCAACTATCACTGTGGGAAAAAATAAGTTTTTGAGAACTTAGAGTTTTTCTTATTTTTTTGCTTTCTTGGAAAATAAGAATGTGTTCCTTAAAATTATAAACTGCTCCCCTTCAAAACACAGGGAGAAACTTATTCAAAGTTCAAAACCAAAAGGAAAAGTTTAAATGTTGATTGTTTCTCTCTGCCCCATGCAAGCACATGCTACTTGTGTTGCAAGGATTTTAGAAGACTTGAAAATCGTTGGGAGAACTAAAAATGCGTGGAAATATTCTGGGGATCAGATATTGAAGTGTCCTCTCACAACAGTGCATGCATCCTGAGTAACTGTGCAGAGTACAGCTTTTCTTAAAAACAATGCCTGCTCACTGGCTTGACTGTTACGTTTAGGGCATAAGAAAAATTAATTAGCTTAGGAATTTATATGATTGTGCCATAAAGACTCAGGTTTGCTGTTTTTGTAATAGAGGGAAAAAATCAATTACATTTTGGTGCGGGAATGCTAAGTCTTAATTGGGGAATTTTTCCTGTGCGTTTCAATGAAGGAAACAGTTGTCTCTATCTGTTGTAGATGTCATTGATTGGAAATGCTGTGTGCTGACAAACCTATGGAATCCTGTCTTGTCAGAGTCCTTAACAGAGCTGGGCAGCAGCGCTGGGCTGAGCTCAGCTCACCATGGTGGGAAGTAGCCGTGAGGACCCGTGGTCAGTGTCCTGTTGGAAGATGAAGATACTCTGTTCTTATCTGTACCTTCTGGTTTTCAGTGTTCAAGTACAAAGAAGTTGATGTTGTGAGTAATCACTGCAGTTATTGTTTGATTTTGAATGTGGTTCACATTTAACCAATTCCTTCAGTGCTGAAAGTCATCCGTTGTTGATTATGAGGCCAACAAATTCTAAGTACAGGTTTGCACGTAGAAGCTGATCATGTGTCAGGATCTTTGGCCCAAATCTGAAATGCTAAAGGCACTCACTGTGGAAGATGCTAAAGCTTTATTGAGTTACATTTTTACAAGCTGCTTTATGGTTATTTTCTAGGTATTCTCTGATCTAACACTGAAAAGTTACTTAGCGTGACTTCATCCCAAATTCTTATTTTGCTATGCACATCTCTTCCCCTTTTTTTTAACGTGAAGTGCTATAGCTTTACTTTAACAGAAGTTTTACATGAAAAGCAGTGGGAGGATTTCCCATGTCCGTGAGCTTACTGAGTAGTTGAGCATTTGCTGAAATGAGCTGCCGATTGTTTTCTGTCTTATAATACTCCTTTGTAGACCTACTGGTATCTGGCTTGTCCTTGCTGCATCTATACAATGCGTTCCTTCATGTTTTGTGTAATGTCTTCCTCAGTCATTTCTGTGTATGTAAATACAAAAACTGGAAAGAGAAAATTCTGTTTGTGAGTTGTCCCTCTTCCTGCCCTCGCTTCTCCACCCCTCCAGTGTAGCTGGAAGGTTGGTCATGAGCAGGAAGTGAGAACAGTACTGATCACTAGTATCCAGGAGTTCTGGGGAAAAAAGGGTGAAAACCAGCATTGGAAAACAATCTATATGTTCTGGTAACACAGACTTATGCTTTGAGACACTCAGTATGGGAGTACTGTAGATAGAAAGAGTAAATGAAGCCCTCAAGGTTGCAGGAGCATCAAAGCTAACTGCCATTGTAAGAGGCTTGGGTGTTGGTTTTGTGCCTTCTGTTACTTGTTCAGTTACTTAAATCTCTCCTCATAGTGGTTAGTGAGGTGCAAGCAGAGTGAAGCTTAAACCCAGAAGGGCTTTTGTCTCCTATTATTTGCCTTTTTTAGCTTGCCTAACTCAAGGGAGAATTCTATTAAAACAAAGTATATTTCAGTGCTGACTTCTGTGACTGTATATCTCCTGGCACATGAGTGATTCCTGTTGATTTCTGCATTTATCATTTGCAAGTGCTGCATGTTTGTGTCACAACGTTCTGTCTAACACTGTTTCAAGTAGAAGAGAAGAACTAAAAAAAGTAAAGTGATGTACTTAATGGGAAGTAGTTGTTTTAAGATGCCCAACTAGAAGAGGTGGATACTTCTGGTATATCTCAAAACTTGTTTTGTTCCCCAATTGTTCAGCGTAGAGTGTTATCTCCCTTTTATTTGCACAGTATCTGGCATACCAGCAGAGCCTGGAAATTCATGTTTAGCAAAACAAGGAAAGAAATCAAGAGTCACCCATTTCTGCTGTGTGCAGCAGTAGCCTGATCAACACTTACCTGTCAGCCTGCCACCTTCCATAACTTTGACACTAGTTTTTAAAACCACTTTCTGCAGCCGTTTGTCCCCTGACTCTGGTTGCCAAATGTGTTGTTTTTTTCTCTTCTTGCGCAAACTAGTTGTTGTTACTGCTGTGCTTATAAGAGAGGGCTTAGCTGAGTTTTGGAGGTGTATTTAGCAGCAGATGTACTGCATATTGTCCTTCTTGTGACAGTGCTTAGAAGTATTAAAGTGTATCCTTCAGCATTTGACCAAGCTATTCTTTGTTTGTTTATTTTCTGAAGCATTGAACATTTTGTTATGAAGGTAGGCTGATATTATTACAGATAAGTGGTTTTGTTCATGTTTTGTTAGCTTGCTTTGAGAAAGATCCCTGTGCAGGGCTCAACAAATAACTGTGGAGGGCAGCGGTTCCACTTTCTGTGCACGTGCTACCTATTTTGTAAATAAGAATTTAGCTGTTGTGTGGCCGTTGGTCTTCCTTTTAAAAGCTGTCCTGTGCATTACCAACTTAAAAACTCTTATAAAATCTCAGGGATTAGGTCGACATTGTAAACTAAAAACATTAGATAGACTTTCAGAATTATTTGGAAGGGGAAAATATGTATATGAAGTGAAGGAATAGCATGGCTCTGAGTCAAATGAGCAGGCTGTGCAGCTTTCCTCAGGCTTGTGAAAACTCAAAATGCAGTGACTTGTTAGACCTGTGTAAGGAGGAACAGAGAATTTATATTTCTAGGCAGTCAAAGAACTGTGTGTGGGTTAACATAGAAGCAGGAAAAGAGCCTCAGATTCTTGCAAAACTGTGACAAAACTGCTTTGCAAAACCTGATGAACTAAGCTGTAGTGTGGTGGGATTAAACAAAATCACACGTGGGGAAAAATGGCAACTCATGGTACAAAGAGTTTAAGAAGTTGAAGTATTAATATTCAAATAAAATACATTTTGTAACTTAAGTAGAAAATGAAGTGAAACAGTTCACACTGAAGCTTATTAAAGAGACTACAGGAAGGTTCCTGAAGATGACGAGATCTGGAGAATTCTACTGAAAGTAGAAAATCCAGTTTTTTTTTACCTAAGCCTGTATCTGTGTACTTTGGAATAAACAAAGTTTTTTTTTTTACAGCAGCCATTTGGGTAACCTAAAGCATGAAGACCATGATGCTGGTATTTACGAGACCTGCACACCAGGACTGTGAGTGCAATTGGAGCTAAAGGAGCCTTGCTGTTCTGCTGGGGCTTTATGAAAACTTCAGGAGCGTTTGACAAGTTCTACTCTATTCAGTAGGAGGAAAAAAAGAAATGCGCTTGTAGTTTTTATGCTTTACAGAATGATTAGGTTTTAATTTAGCAGAAGTATCCCAGACCAACATAATGTATTTCTCAGAGTCAAAATAGGAAGTATCTATGGTAGAAAGAGAGTACTGTGCAAAACTTACTCCGGTGGATGCGAGAGCTTTTGAGTATGACAGTTTAAGTAGCAAAGATGAAAGTGAGGACAGTTCTTGGGCAGGGGACTTGAAGAGGAATGTGATTCATGGGGCACAGTGACTGGTGTAATTAGCAGTGCAGCTGCTGTAGTACCCTGTGCCAGTGCTAAAAAAGCCTGTCGTGGCCCGTGCTCGCTGGTCGCAGTGTAAGTGATAACGATGGCAGCAGCAGTGTCAACTCCAGACTGCTGTATGTGAGTGGAGCAGTTTCTGCTAGGTTTCAAATTGACATAAAACCATCATAGGATTTCCTGAGGTGTTTAGGCTGAGGAAAAACTCTGGAATTGGAGGTGGCAGAGTTCTGTTTTGTGTTTTCTGTAAAGAATAGTAAAAGAGTAGTGATACAGAGGGATTGAATTAATCTGATAATGAGTTAGATAATGAGTTAAAACCTGTCAAATTCAGGCAGGGAAAACCAAGGACTTGAACACCTTCAGTTTTAACGTTTTCAGCACATGAGGTTTTGTTTCTCTAATAAATTTATTTGTTTCAGTGTTCTATTAAATGAGGTTTTAAACTTTTTGCTGTGATAGAACTTTCTAACTGTCATTCTGTAATATCTGAAGCCTCTGACCTGTGGTTTGGTGTTTTCATTTAAGCCAAGTGACACATTTCGGACTTGACCCACAGTGGAATTTGGAGCGTGGAGCTCTTGAAGCACTGGGGCAGAAGAGTGGGAAGGAATGTTCTGCTGAACCCAGACTTCTTTCTCATGTAAATGGCTAGACCAAGTGAGGAAAAGCTTTCACTGGAGAGTGAAGGGAATTTTGAAATACTAACCACAAAATGTTATCTTCTGTCACTAATGTGCTTCATCAGAACTCGCTTCTCTGGCTCTCCACAAATGCAATTTGCATTTGAAATTGAAGTGGATTGCCAAAAGTCTTACATCAGTCTCACATCAAAGACAGCAGAATTTCCTAGAATTCAGGGACTCTGATATTTACTGTCAGAGCAATCTTTTTAACTGCCTAGCCCCAACATCTGCATTACATCTCCTAACATTTCACCCGTGCAGTAGAAATAGTCATTTTGTCCTATTTAAGAGAGTGCTTAGCTTCCTTCCTACCTGTTCTAAGTGTAATACAACCATAAATACATACACATACAGTGTTCTTAATTTCTTTGTCTTCCTTATCCTCTTCAAAGAGTTTCTTGCTCTTTTTCAACCTTTTACTTTGACTTTTCTATCAATTCCATCTCCTGTTCTTAATAACGTGCCTCCCTTGTTTGGCATTCTTCATCAATGGTGTTTATGGCTTGATTCAAGAAAGAATCACAAGTTCTTGCATCCAAAGCTATTAGAAGGTTGTTAGCTAATTTATGAAAACATCCTGAAATCATTCCTCATTGTCCCTGTTGACTGAGGGTACGAGTTCCACAGGCTTAAATGCAGGCACAAAGACGAGTCCTAAAATAACACTGCAGAGTTTCTCCTTGTGCAGCAAGAGACCCTGTGCTCATCCCAAGCACCTGCTGACTGCAACCTGAGTGACAGTAAGTAGTGTAGTTCTGCGGCTTATGTGTCCAGCATGTGTATATATGTACACTGGGGCTCAGCACTAATAAAGTCACCTTTTATGAAAGTTGTATTGCATATTGTCTTTGTCATATGTAGCTATTAATTTATGGAATGACAGTCACATAACATTTTTGAAAATGCCATTAAATACTAAGATTCTCAGTTTGCTTGGAGGATTCTCAGTTTGCTTGGAGATCAGTTGGTTTTTTTTGTTTTAATAACAAAAATCTCAAGCCTGAGAATGGTAGTTCAGCCCTTTTCCCATGGCATCTTTGAGCCTTTTTCCAATATGATAAACAGGGTGAGAACTGATTGTTTTAAAAATTAAAATCTCCATTAAAAGCCTATAAAGTAAAAATAGTTCTAGTTTTAAAATGAAAAATGCTATTTTAGATGTTACAAAAGAAGATGTGTTCATCTCAGAGCTGACTCTTCCCTCTTCTCAACAATTAAATACTCATGGATACAGTCTCCAAAGGAGGTTAGCAAATAGACTCCTTCAATTGGAAGGGGCCTACAAAAGTAATCATGTCCACTCGCATTGCCACCTTAGGGCTAGCCAAAAACTAGAGCAGGTTTTGAGTGTCTTTGTGTTTTGATCGGGTTTTTTTTTGTTTGGTTGGGTTTTTTTTTGGCTAATGTATAGAGTAGTGTGATGTGCCTATTGCTTTTTTGCCTAGTTAAATAAATAATTCAACAGTTAAACTCCAGGGTAAATCACAGGTGGTAATGGGATATGAAACTCTTGTTTTACCCAGCTCCCTGGGTAAGACAAAAAGGATTTTGCAGTTTTTAGTGGCTCAAAATGTCATTGAGGGAGAGGGAAATCTGACCAATGGATTGATAACTGAGTAATACCTGTGAGATGTACAAAGTAGGAGGAAGAACTGAGTCTGTTTTAGAGATGAGTAAATTGAGATGAGGTAAGTGATGTGCACATCACGTGGGAAACCTGGATATGTATTATCTTAATCTGAACAGACCACAAATTTCCTATCCATCTGAAAGTGCTTGGTGCTGCTTGGACGTGCAGGCTGGTCTTTGCATATGCTGTGTGCCTTCTGCCATTTTCATGCCCAGTTACAGAAATAGATGCAGCTGCTCTTAAGACATTCAGGAAGAAAATGAAAATTTAACAAACTGAAGACTTGTGCTTGAATATGTGGGTGTTGTCTTTGTTCAAAGGGAGAGTGAAAGGGAAGGAAGTAAGCTCTTTAGCCTGGAAGTTATCAAAACAGTTAATTTTAAAGTAAAAGGGTGTTTTTAGAAACTTACAGGGCAGGATTCTTAGGAATCTGCACCACAAATGCCGTTAAATGGGAAGTATTGAACTGGAATAAATAGAATAAATTGGTGCTGTGGAGGAGGCTGAACAGGTACCAGGTGTGGTGGCCTGACTTGAATTGTTGATGGAATTGTTGCCATTGGCTTCATGAGCATTTTGATTTTGGCTTGTGAGCCACTTCCAGTTCCATTTCTGCAGCGAGGATAAAGAGCAATCAACAGATTTGCACAGAAGCTGCTGACAGACATCAGCCATGAGATCTAGCCTGGCATTTAAATAAAGCTTAATTAAACATATGTTTTTCTGGAAATATTTGAGAATTTCTGGTGGTCACACTATGGCATTTTCCTTTCTAGGTGCTCATGGGAGTCTGTGATCAACAGAAGCAGTGGTTTTATGAGGAGTATGCACTCTGTGTCCTCTGAAGCTGTAATTCAGCTGTGCTTCAAGTCTGCTGAAGCAGTGGTGGCTACAGGGGTGAGGCAGGACTTGGGCAAGTAACGTGCAGTTTTACTTCAGTCGATGCTGGGGTGAGGGTCCCTACCTCCTTCCCCATGGGAAGGTACCCCAACCCAGGGAACACTTCATGCAGCACTGAAATGGAGGCCTTCACAGAAAGATAAACCTCAGTATGCTTCTCCAGTGAAATATATTACACATTTGTTAGTTTTTGGGTAACAGCCAAATCATTCGTTGTCCCTCCCCACACACACTTCCATTTATAAATGAAGTCTTCAGTCTTTTGAATGTCATACAAAACTGTTCAAAACCAGACTTGAGCAATTGAAATTCAATTAGTTCAATCAGAGCGATTCAATTGACACAGCTGAGTTCTGCAATCTGAACAAAAGATTTTGCTGTAATTGTGTAGGAATATATAAATGCTGATATGATTGTCTTGTCCTCAGCCCTCCAGAAGGATGTATTGCATTTTAAAACTTACTGGCACGCACCCCATTTTCTACTTGATGCTTCTGTGGTGCCTCAGCCCCTTATCGAATTGGAGGTGAACACAATCCAGTGGAATACGAGAAAGTGTGCTTCCTGTGGGCAAACCTGCTGAATGCTAGGCATTAACATGTAATGTATTGCTAATTTGGTGAATTGAGTTGGTCATCCAGTCTGTCTTGAGACAGATGATCTTGTAATATCCACTTGCAGATGATGTTTCTGATGAATCATTTGAGGTTGTGATTCACAGCTTGACTGTAGTGATGTTCAAGTCAAAAAATGTACTTTATCTCAGAGCAGGAAGGGTTATGCTGTCTGCTTTTCTTGAATCTACACCTGTCAGTCTGCAATGTACAATTGAGTGTAAAGCCAAGAAAAAAAAATAAAAATAAGTTTACTCTACAGTATGAGAGCCAAGAAGCAGAAGTTTCTTTGGTTATCTTGCTTCTGCCACAAGCAACCGTGTTCTTAGACCTGTTTTCCAATGGTACTGTGACTGGTTGTCACCAGGTTTTTTTCTGCACCTTCCTACTTCTCTCTTTACCATGTTTGTCCCTCTTTAGGTTTTCTGTTGGTGATGGGAGACTAGAATTGTTCATCTCATGTCCCTCATTTTTGCGTGAGCACGAAACCAATGGTCTCACCAGCATCTGGTGTTACCTAGCTCTGTTTTCTGTCAGAAGTTAAAATCTCATGTTGTCTGTGTAAATGAAGCATCAGCTCATGCATCACGTAATTAAAGCAGAGATTCTCATCTTCCTCTGCCAGTCCTACTTCATCACTGTCTCAGGCACAGCAGATGAAACAGCCTTATTTGCTTATCATGCAAATTCAAATCAGGCATCGTCTGAAATAAGACTCTAATCCTTCCTAGGGTTGTCTAGACTTCCATATTTCTATGTGAAATTTTAGAGATGAGTTCCTTGGCCATCTGCACATGTAAAACTTCTGCAATGTTTCAGTGTCTAATTAATCACTCCTTCCAACATTGTTTTCCCTAACATGACATATTTACTCCATGCAGAGTGGTGGTGTGCAGGGTAGTGGTTTGATAGTGCAGCCCTTTCTTGTCCTAGATTGCAGCGTGCCAGCCTCTGTTGTCTGTTTGTTGCATTTAAGATCATTATTTTCATATGAGAGAATATCACACAAACAGCCTCTTCTCCTAAGCAACCCTTACTTTACTGTAACGATCGCAGATGTCCTTGGTTATCTCCTTCCATGCAGCTGGGACTGCTCAGTGCTGTCTTGCCGTTTCCTTGGATATTCCTACCTGTCTATTCTGCTGTTATCTCTTGTGTTACATTCCTGTGCCTCTTGTGGAATTTCTCACACATGTTTATTCTGCCCCAGGACCTGGCGTGACTCAGAGGTTGGACTTGATAGACATAATAGTAAAACAAATAGTGATGGAACATGAAAAAATCAGACAGTGACTGGCAAGTATGGAGAATGAACTGATCTATAATTCCATTCAGGGCACGGTCAGCCACAGTGTTCTTCTGTGTTCTGAGCAGATGTTTGTGTGGGCTGCTCTTGGAGGTCCCTGATAATGGAATTTCTGCTCCCCAATAACTTGTTCCATTACCTTGCTGTCCTTGCTCGTCATACTGTCTGACCTGAATCTTCCATTTCTTTTCATATGGGTGATGAATGGGAAAAAGGCATTTTCTTTTGGTATTGTTAATATTTAGTTGAAAGTACTTACAGATTTTGTGGTGTCTTTGTCAGGGCAGCCACCTCTGTTTCTCCAGTCTCTCCCTGCATGTTGTTTTCTGAACAGGCAGTTGCTCTGACTGGCTTTCTGGCTGTAAGCTGTGTGAGGCAGACTTAGGGCACAGCATTCAAAGCTGGGTGCTCTACTCCAATGAGATCTAGCTTTTGTATGTCTTTGTTCCCTACATAGTGCAGTGCTGCTGTCAAACTGAAAAAATAACCACTGACTCATGCACACCTGTAATTTCTCTTTTTTTCCTGCAGTGTTCTTTTTGTCTGGCATTTGTGGTGGCAGTGGCAGCAATAATAAGTAAGTTGGAGGTAGTTCTCAATGAGGATCTGAGTCTGGATGGTCAATGTGTCAATGCCAAACTATCTGATTGGCATGAGGAAACTGCATGGCTTTGGGCTGGAAACACAACTGGAAAAGATGCTGAGGCTGTCCGGAAGTCCGTGGTGGGATGTAAGGCATCTGTTTTCATAATGTTTTGGATTTATCCTTGCAGCAGCGTTATCTGTTATTTCAAAAACCATTACTTCTCTGACATTTGTCCCTCAGGTAGTGTATGTAGGAGGAGGAATTTTATCCTTTTTCAACTTCCACTTTTGGGAACCTGAGCAAAAGTGAAGCACTTGTGTCTGTGATAGCATCCATTACAGAGGTAATATTAGTTGTTCTTCTCTGGACTTGTTCCTTGCTAGCAAGAATAATTAGATATTTACTCATTTTTCTTAACTATCTCATCCTGGGCTTCATTCACAATGTGAGGGATCCCAGTTTAATTGCTGAATCTTCAATTTTAGAGACAACATAAACAAGTCTAACTGCATCAGATGCTTTGAAGAGTCTGCAGGCCAAGTGGCTGAAATCTGTCCTTCCCATCCACACATCTCAGTGCTCGGGCAGTTGAGGAGTATGCTCTGCCAATACCAGGCCAAGCAAAACCTCACCAGGATTCTCAGGCTGATAAAAACAATACTGGAGGAAATGGAGAAAGATCTGAATAGAAGAATTTCTTATTATTAATCACTATCTGTACTGAGTGCAGTATTACTATTCTAGGCCTTTGAAAATGACATGTTATTTTCCTTTCCTTTTAAATATGACAAAAGCAAGCCTCAGACTAAGTAGCAGATTTTAAATATTGAATATTCCAAAAGGATTTTTCATCTGCTAAACATAAAAACTTCTCTCCAAAAAGAAGCAGGCTGGTTAGGCCATATATGTTTGTTTTTCTCCATGCAGGATGTGTTTTCCCACTTCAGCTTAAGCTGGATAAACAGTTGAGTAAATGGAAGCACTTTCTCTTAACAGAAATGCTATTACTAAAAACAGACAGTGATTTAATCAATTGAGTTTCACAGTATTCACAGTTCACCCTCTTGTGTGCTAGAGTTCAGCATTGTACAAACAGGATCAGAAATTCTTTGCTTACCTAGCAGCAAATTGGCTGCTTAGTCAGATATGCAGAGCACACTGTTGAGCATACAATGCTGAAATAAAGTTTTGATAATTGAGCTTTCTCTTATAGAATCATTTGTTGTGGGGTCAGATTTTTCAGATAGCAGCTGTACAAAGTGCCTCAGCATGCTGTGAGTCCTCTGAATGAAGTGCAAAGCACAGATCTTTACATGGAATGGGTGGTGGGAGATGAGCTAGGGAAATAGTCAGAGGCTTCCAACATTATTACTGCTCATGTGCTGCATTTCTCTTTGAAAATTCCCAGAGCTTGCAATATATGGTGTATATTTAAAAGCCCCAAGAGGACGGGAATAAAATACATTTTTCTTTCTTTTCTCCATACTTCATGAATAGCTCCTTTCTTGAAAGCCACAAATGATGGAACCTTGTTTGTTTTCTTCCATCCGCTTCTGCTGTTTTCACAGTCGTCTTAAAAACGTTCTGTTTCTGTCATTGTTCCTTAAATATTTGCTTTCCTATCTCGGATGGCCTTATGAATGGAAACCCATAGGAAATGAATGTTTGTGTTTATTAACACTTCAACTTCTGCTAGTTAAGAGCTCTGGAAAATAGAGCAGTATGGGCAAAACAAGTAAGAGTTGCATTTTGAAATGCTGTTTGTGCAAGTGCTGTGGTTGCTGTCTGCTTCCTCCAAGGCAGGTTTAGGAGTCAAGTTGGTGTTCAAAACTGACAGTTAATTTGAATGAAAATAAATGCCAAAAGTGTCTGTTGGCAGCTGTGGGATATCTTAACTAGAAAGTATAGCAAGTGTGGATGAGAATGCGTGTTTGTAAAGAAAGGTGGGCGTTCACCTGGACAGAATCAGGTTCTGGAATACAAAAAGGCTGAATTAGCATGTGCAGGTATGTGGAACTGCATTCCAATGTGTGTCCTCACTCACAGTGACCAAGCAAACCGAGCTGCTGTGTATGCTGGGCTTGTTTTACTGTGCCTGAACCTAATCCACTCAGAAGTTCGGGATAAATGATTATACAGAGGAGAAGAAAAATGACTTGAGTGTTTGTATTCTATTTATATGTGTGTCTATGAGCTTTAAAAAAACCAACAAAACGAAGTTTCAGACAGTACATTTCTGCATACAGGTTACTGAAGGTAAGGTCTGGTGTACAGGGAAAGTCAGTGCAAGGAAAGTGCTTGTTCCTGTAATAGAAATCAATCATTTTTTATTCTGTGAGGTTGGAAAAAAAAAAGGGGGGGGGGATTCTAGCATGATATTTACTAGCTTAGGTGAATACTAGAGGGGGATTTTTTTTCCTCTACAGTGAAGACAGTGGCTCAGTAATTAATAGTTCTCACAAACACCAACAAAACCTTTTCCCCTTGATCTCATCTTAGAATCTTCAGCTCGTGCCAGCTTTCCTCTTCCTTCTGTAAATACTTGTCGTCTTCTCTGACTGCAAAGGAAGCATGGGTGCAACTTACAACTAGGAGTAGGAAATGAATTTAAGCAAAGCGAGGTGCTGCTTGGATAATACACACACTTCTGCAAAGGACTTCTATCACAAATCCATCTTAGAATCATGGAGTATCATGTTTGATTAAATGAACTCCAACAAAGAGAAGAGAAAAGGCAATAAAGGAGGTGCAGAAGGATTTGAATTAATTAGGGCATCCTATTCAGAACCTCAAACAGCGATGAAAGGCCTGCACTACTGAACAGGCAAAGTAAAATAATCTAACTGCAGTCTATGGAATCGTGGTGCTCCAGAGGGGGGAGTGGGGTCCTGCTATCCTCTTGCACTGCTGCCTGCTCTCCCTGATCTGTTGTTTGCTCAGATCAAACCCGAGGTCAGGAAAACACGTGCTGCTGTTGTGAGGTAAATGCTGGGCAAGCGGTCAAACGAGGGAGGCAGATCCAACCACCTGCTGGCTATTGAGGCCCCCTGGTCTTTTTATTTCATTGCTGGGACTGCAGGCAATGCCTTGTAATAGCGGAGCAGAAGCTGGATGTTTGGCTGGTGATACGGATGGGAAGAACCACTTTGGGGTTAACCCAGCACTGCCTGGTGTTGTGGAGCATTTCTTCTTCTGACGTAGTAATAATCGTACCTGCTGCTTAATTTGTTCTCTAATAAGGATGAGTACACGTCTTATCCTTTTAAGGTAGAATAGCAAACACTAAATGTGTATTTGGTCAGCATTAAGCGTCACGTTGTGTTTTATCCATATTTCTTCTTGTTTCAAGGTAAGTAGATGTGACTCGGCTGTTAATGTGGCTGTAACTGAGCCCTAAAATGGAACTGTTGCCTAACATGCATAGTGAGATAGTCCAAAACCAACAACACAGTACTCTTGTCTTTGTGTAGATGACTGTATGGGGACGTCACTGATGTTAAAGTGCTTTTAACTTGTTGCCCAACAAACACGTGTTGTGGCAGCACTTTGTTAGCATATCCACTGCTGTTTCCAGGATCTTATCTTCTGTTTCTGGCTCTGGAATTCTGCATCTCTGGATTTCTAGAAACCAGATTTGTTGGTCTTCCATGAATTTAGTAAATATATATCGCCAAACAGACTTCATTTTGTATTATCCCTGGGGACTGTGCATGGTGTACAGCGTAAGTTTTGCTTGCTGTACTTGATTTTAACAAGTTGGGGGAATTGAGAATAAGGTAAAATCCTTAGCATGTAGCAGCTTGGACCAGGAGGTATTTGAGTGCTTGGACCAGGATGTGTTTGAGTGCTGTGAAGTTTGGATGGAAGAACTGTTTTTCAGTTCAGACAGATTTTCAGTCTGTCTCATTTATATAAAATAATGTTTAAAAGATATATCCCTAGGATTTTTCCTCTGAAATTTCTCTTTAGCAGTGCACCACGATTTGCGTATGCATTTCCTCGGCACAAGAAACTTTCTGCTTTGTAATGCCACTATTAGAAACTGCAGAGGTAGTGATAGGTAGCAGTAATACCACTTTCTACAACTTTGCCATTCCTCTGGTGCTGATCTTTAACAAAGAGGTGCAACAGGTCTGAGAATTGAGGAGCACCTGGTGTAGCACTCAGCTGCAAGCAGAAGGAAGGAACAGAGTGATGGAGCAGTGAGTGCTGCTGCATGCTGAGGCTTCTCCAGGTGTGTCTTGTGGCCCCTTGTCCCCAAAGGGGTGTATGTGTGACATAAAGAGGCACTCCTGGGCTCCTCAGCAGGCTGTGACATCCTCTTAAGAATGTTCTGTCAATGAATATGCCAATGATAAAGTGTTGTTTTTTTTTTTTACCTTGCATTTCACTGGGGAGGTGTGTTGTCACTCATTACCTTGCTGGGCAGGTTTAATGGGGTGGAGGTTCTGGGAGAACTGGTGGAACTGGAAGTAAGTTATACTCCTTCAGTATTAAAATTGAGTTAGGCTTCTGAATTAAAAGTAGTTATTTGCCTAATTTCCCTTCAGATGCTCTAATATACCCAGGGAACCAAGGCTAATTGTCTGTTGCATTGCTTTTGGTTGGCTCAGATGCAGACCTCGGAGTGGGAGGAGAGCAAGGAAAGACCTGTGGGTGGGAAATCAGGGATGTAGCACACTTTGGAATCTTCTAATCCCTTCCTCCTAAAATAAATGAATGAATTTGTAATATTTTCTTCAAGCAGAGTTTCTTGTGTGTGTTCTGTGGGCTGTCTGTGTTGTCCAAAGATTTTTAAATCTTCTGTAGACCTAGCATACTATTTAGGAAAACGTGCCCAACTGTGCATGCATTTAGGCATAGTAGTTGTGCTTTTATGAACTATCTTTGTACAAATGTAATGACACCAATACAGGCAAGTTTAATGAATGAACTGGGTTTGTTTTCAGATAAACTCGGTTGTGTCAGTACAAAACCTGTGCACAGACAGACCTTTACTTTTGCTACTTATATGGTAGTACAAAGGTGAGATGTGCTCTGCAAGGTGTATCGTTGCTCTGCTTTCCTCAATCAAGAGGAAACCGAGGAGATGGCATGAGGCACTTCAGGAAAAAGTGGGAGTAGAGAGTTTTTGAGGTGCTTTGGTTATTCTTTTCTGGATTGTGAGAATAGAGGGCTCTGGATGTTAAGGAAGAAGTGTGCTTGGCAGCCATTCAGAGATTGTTTCAAGTGTACTGTAGTGGCACTGCCAGCATCAAGCATCAAAGTTGGCCTTCTGCATCCAGTTTCCAATCAACCCCATGCACTACAGCTGTAAATACTCTTGTGCTGCTACCACCTGGCTGTGGCTGGGTCTGATTCAACTCTGCTACTTGTCCTAAAAGGAATAATTAGCTGTGTTTTAATTTAACTGAACAGGAAAGGTTCAGGTAGGCCAGAGCCTGTGCCACCAACTCTCAACAAAGACAACTTTTATTTTGAGAGGAATGCATTTTAAAAGCCCTGTCTTTCCTGTCCCACCTTCCCTCCAGCTGCTTTGCTGGTAGCAGGATCTTAATTAAAACTCTCCTGGAACAGAATTCCTGTTCTAAGGCATGTGTGTTGCCATTGATTTTCATGGGGCTGCTCAGGTGAGGTTAAACAGGCACAGAGTGATACTGAGCTCACAGCTGCAAGTCTGTAATAGGTTAAAAGCACCCAGTCAGACTGTGGATAGTGAATTCTGGTTATAATGAAATGGCTGATAACTTCTGGGGAAAGAAGGTGTGACATTTCCCCTGTGACTTTCAGTGGCAGCATTTCTTAAGGGGTGTTGATTCACTTTCCCATTTAAAATTACTTGGAATCCTTCCACAGCCAATCAGTGGTGTCACACTGGGCCGTACTGCTATGCAATGACATACAGTGCCCGAATATCTGGGGCTGCCCCAGGAACCCCAAGTGCTGATGCAGGCAGCCCAGCATGGCAAATCCTACAGCTGTGCTGCTGCTGACCTTGGCCTGCTGCCTGCTGCGCCTCCAGCCCCAAAGCTCCTTGGATCTCCTTGGCTTGCCTGGATCTCCAGCAATCTCTTGACAGGTGAAAATGGCTTACTTTGAAGTCCCTAGGAGAGGCAGATTCCCCTTGGGCCTGCAGTTCACTGCACCAGCACCCGCCTTGCAGTGCGTGTTTGCTCCCAGCCTGGTGCCTCTGCTGTGCTCTAAATATTCCTCCTTTAATGAAGTTCTTTAATTACTGTTTTTCTTTGTGGAATGCCTCATGGCCTCTTGGTCTTTTGATACCATCAGACTGAAAGGGAGAAGAAAATCCTTTAAACAATTTTCTGACTCCCTCTAGAGGATTTCCTTCTGAGCCCAGCGATGGCCACGCAATGGGAGCAGCAGAGCATTGGCTCACTGTGTCTGCACAGCTGGGTTTCAGCACAGATTGCATTTTTCCAGCACCCACAGAGTGCTTTTCTTTTCCTGTCAGTTCCTACTAATGTCTCCTTGATTTTATTCCCACTGTTCTTTAAATATAAATGCTCACAGGCCATTTTTCCTCAGGCAACGCAGGCCTGGCATTCTCTGCCAAAGGATCCCACTGCAGCTGTTGCTGCCTGGAGGATGGCTGTTCTCACATGTTCCAGTTCCTCTGGACCAAACTTTGGGGATGCCCCTCATCTCTCCCGTCTCACCACTGACATCTCAGTGCTCACTGCAGGTAATGCTCATTTCCATGATACCATCTTTTCCCCCTGTCCCATCTAAGGGTGCCCATAGGTTGCTTGCATTTCTGCACAGTCCTTCCTATTGCTGCCCACTGTGTCATGCCCCACCTGCTGAAAAATGCCATTCAAGTGGAACAGGTGATGTGACTTCTTTACAAAGGGCACAGGAAAGGTGCAGAGCTTTGTAATACAGCATCTTAATGTGGGCCTTCCCAGAAAGGTGCCAACTTTGTGCCTGTGGAAAGGAAAATCCTCCACGGTGCCCTGCATGAACAACTTCTAGTGAGTGTTTAAACTGTCAGAGGCTCACTCTTCGTTCCACGTGTTGTCTGTTTAACCATTCAGTCCCCATCACTTGGATGTCTGATGACATTAGGGGAATGCTGTTGCAACAGCAGGAAAAAGCCATCCCACTTCTCTGCGCTTCCCCTTCTTGGCTCAAAATCCCTTTGTTCTCTTCCTTAGCATGCAGCCACGGGTCAGGAGCTGGGTTATTGCTGCACTGAACCACGCTTGGCTTGACAGGGGTTGCAGCCACCCCTCATTTCCTAAAGGAGCTGTTAATCACAGGATGGTCGGTACCACGGGGGGAGGCAATCCTCCCCTCTGCTCTGCCCTGCTGAAGCCACATTTACAATCCTGTGCCCAATTCTGGGCTCCCCAGTTCAAAACAGCCCAGGCTATCCAGGAAGGAGCACAGAGGACGGACACAAAGATACACAGAGCATCTCCCGACGCGGGAAGGCTGAACGACCTGGGTCTGTTCAGCGTGGGGGAAAGCAGCCTGAGGGGGATCTGATCCGATATCAAAGGGGCTCTGCAATAACTCCGTGCCTCTCTGAAGGCCCATAGGGCGAAGCACGCGGCGCCGCTCCCAGCCGCAGCTCCCCAACGCCGTGCCCTGCAGCTGCTGTGCGCATGCGCACAACGGGCAGCACCGCACCGCCCCGCAGCGGAGCCATGGCGTTGGGGCTGCGGGTGATGCGGGCGGCGCTGCTGCTGCTGCTGCTGCTGCCGCCCGGCGGTGAGGGGCAGCCGGCCGTGCTGAGCAAGGGCCGTTTTGTAGGGGGTGCTCCCGAGCCCAGCGCTGTTTGTTTGGGGTGACGTTTGCTGTCGGAGCTCTTGGTTTCGTTTGCAGCTCCGTTACTGGTTTGTGGTTCCTGCAGGACGACTGGGGGGGGATTCTCATAAGGGCAGGTAGCGACAGGGTGAGGGGAAATGGCTTCAAACTGGAAGAGAGTCGCTTTGGAGCCGATATCAGGACGAAAATCTGTACTGTGAGGGCAGTGAGACACGGGCAGAGGTTGTGGATGCCTCCTCCCTGTGCACATTCAAAGCCAGGATGGATGGGGCTGTGAGCGACCCGGTCTGGTGGGAGGGGTCCCTGCCTATAGCAGGGGGTTGGAACTGGGTGGTCATAAAGGTTCCTTTCAACCCAAACCATTCAGCACCAAACCATTGGCGCTGGAACAGCTGACCACAGAGGCTGTGGATGCCCCGTCCATCCCTGGAGGTGTTCAGGGCAAGGTTGGATGGGGCCCTGGGCAGCCTGGGCTGGTGTGAAATGTGGAGGTTGGTGGCCCTGCATGTGGCAGGGGGTTGGAGATTCATCATCCTTGAGGTCCCTTCCAACCTGGCCATTGTGTGATTCTGTGATCTGCCATCGTTGGTATCTCAGAAAACACAGAATTAGGAGATAACGTGAAGGGTTTTAGGTTGAGCACTTACTGTATGGTAGGTGTTGCCTTTGATGTGTTTCCCTTTGTGCGTCTTTAATTATTCACCCATTCAGGAAAGCATACCACCTCGTATAGCAGCATTAACATATCTTCTGTAAACATGAAGAGTACAATAATTCTAGCAAAAGTGCATTTGTACTGAAGTTTGTTACCGGTGATGTAGGTTGGGGGGTGAGCAAAGCAAACATGCTCACACCATTTACACAACTGTAAAAGCCATTTAATTCTCTTACAGTGTCTGGGACAGCCCTGTCCAGGCCACGAGTAGCAGCAAAGGATGAAACCCTGGGGCACCTGCTGGCTGTTCTGCACCACGCTGCACGAGGAGCTCAGCACGCAGCAGGAGCAGCCACCCCCAGCAATACCACCACTGCTCCTTGGCTACAAGCATGCAGGAGGAGGGCTGGAAAGCAAAAAGAGCTGGTGAGGGGCACGGTGAGAAGGAAAGCTGCTGTGCCAGCAATGCCATCCCCTCTGCCCCAGCCAGATGTTTCTGTTGCTTTGTGTGGGTTTGAGTCTGCACAGCTGGCAGCAGCCATGGCAGAGCTGGCATCAGCATTGCGGACTGGGGGTGCAAAAAGGGAGAATGACATTCTTGATCAGTTAAAGAATGGATTCAGTGACATCTTTAAGGAGTGTTCTTGAAGAAGCCATGCTAAAAAAAAACACATTCAAGTTTCAAAACTCCAAACCTACTGCGAAATGATGATGAGGGTTGCTCAGTGAGCTGCTCCAAACTGCAGTGGTTCCTATGGGCGTACAAGAGATGGCCACCCAAGGCAGTCACATGTGGAGTATTATCAGTTACACACAGTGTTCTGTGCAGATGTGATTATAATAAATCGGCTCCAACAATTCCCCTTTCTCTTTTTCTTTGCTTTTAGGCGGACGTATTTTCATTTCTGATCATTGGAAAGCAAGTTTGTACTGGTGCTATTTTTATTTCCTGCTGCTGGTTGCCAGATTTGTGGAGCTGTATATTATGTCTGTTTTCTTTCTGTTGGTTTCAGTTAAATTCCTAGAAAGCTTCTGTCAGCTATTGCTCTTCCCTGAAGCTCAGCCCTCTGCACGGGCTCAGGGCTGGAGATGGGAGCTCACTTTTCTTTTGGCATAAAGGCGCCTTTGAACTCGATCTGTTCACCTGTGTGGTTTTGAGTTCAGTATCCAGGATGTCCTCCTCCATCCTTTTTGGCCATTAGAATGGATTCATACCAGGATTATGTTTAAAGTTTGGCATATTTGGTTAAAATATTTCCTTAAGCCTTTTTCTCCTTCTGCCCAAAGGAAGTTAGCAGCCCATGTTCCTGCCATGGGTCACCGAGGCTGCGGAGCAGGGAAGTCAGGAGCAGTGAATGCATTTTGAATAGAGAACCAATGGTCTGCGGTGCCTTGGGCCAATGGTTGGATCGCTGCCTTCAGAGAACCAAATGTGCCCTTTTATTTTTTCAGAGTATTTCGGTGGGGATCCGTAAGGCAGTGTCAGATCAGTTCTAAAATAAGGAGGTAATTATGGGAACGTCACAGCCAGATGCTCCTTAATGGTTCCGTTGAAATCCATTTTTGTTTTAATTTGACATGAAAAGCTTCAGCAGGACTGAATTCACATCAGCCTTTAAAAGGGAATGAAGGGGCTGCAGCTCCTCGGGGAGAGCACTGGGGCTGAGCAGCAGCTGCTGAGGAGCTCTGGGAATGAGAGCTGCGTCCAACATCTGATTGAAGGTGAGCAGTGTGGGTTTGGGCCTCTGTGGTTCGTAGCTCTGCAGGTGAGATGTGTCGATAGCAAAGCGGCTCGGCACAGCTGGGCAGATTGCAATGCTTGGCAGCGCTGGGTGCCATCCCCTGTGCTCTGAGGCTCAACAGGATGGCTGGGGGCTCCCCGAGGGCACCAGTGCTCCCAGCTGTCCCCATCCCACTGCTCGCCCTGCAGGCTCCTGGCACCATGAGCACAGCTGAGGACGCAGCGTGGCTGCGTTGGGTGACGGAGCGGTTCCAGAGCATTGCAGGGCAGGGTGAGGAAATCGGCCTGGAGGAGTTCAAGGCGGCCCTTCAGGTGAAAGAGGTGAGTGCTGTGCCCTGCATTGATCTCCACTGATCGGTGGGGCTGAGCACTGCTGGCAGCAGGAGCTCACTTTGCAGTATGGGGTCTGAGCTGTGCAGAGCTGCCCCAGCACATCCATCCTCCACAGTCCTTCTTTGCTGAGCGTTTCTTCGCGCTGTTTGACGTGGATGGCAGTGGTACCATCAGCCTGGGGGAGCTGCACAGTGCCCTCAGACTGCTGCTGCACGGCACTGCTGCCGACAAGCTGCGCTTCCTCTTCCAAGTCTACGACGTCGATGGTGAGAGGGTGGCTCAGTGCATCCAGCTCTGAATGGTGCTCTTTTGTCCTGCTGGGATGGGAGTAGCATCCATCTGTAAGACAGCAAATGCAGCAGCCTCGTTAGCTTTGCTTGTGGAGAGACAGCCATGCATTGTGTTCCCTGCTGCCCTTGGTTGTGGGGAGAAGCCCCGTGGCAGCATCGGAATGGGAATGAATTTTAGATCAGAATTCTCTCCAATTCCCAAAAACCGATGTGCTGGTGAAGGAGCGATGGCATCGCTGTGGGTGGGCACAGCCGTCCCTTCAGGCAGGAGGGGGTGGCACTGCAGTGGAGGGGTTTGAGGCCGGGCTGTGAGGTGATGCTGCTCTCCCTGCAGGCAGCGGCTCCATCGACGCAGCTGAGCTGCTCCTGGTGCTGCAGGCCTGCCTGCGTGAGAGCGAGATCTCACTGCCACCACAGCGCCTGCACGACATGGCCAGGGCGCTGCTCGAGGCGGCCGACAAGGATGGCAACGGCTCCATCACCTTCCAGGAGCTGCAGCAGCAGCTGGAGGCCTTCCCGGGGCTGATGGAGAGCCTGACCATCAGGTAGGGATGTGGCCGGGCCTGTAGGGCATTCTTCCCTCTGTGAGAGAACTTCTTCCCTCCTGCTGTGCTGTGGGGTTTGTGCTCTGTGGAGGCTCTCAGGCCCACAGCAGGAGCAGCTCAGGGCTGCTCTCCAGCAGAGCAGGGTGCCCTGCGGTGCTGCCGAGGGCATCTCAATCCTGTCCCTTTGCTCGGGAGCGTGCTGGGGTGGCTGCAGCACTTGGGCATGGGATGGGAATGAGATGTGGTGTGAGGGTGGGTGAGGAGCTGGGATGCAGGGGTGGGTTCTGGGATGGATTGTGTTCATAGGATGGTTTGTGTTGGAAGGGGCCTTGAAGATCAGCTGGTTCCAACCCCCTGCCACAAGCAGGGATGTGGGTGAATGGCTGGGGTAACAGGACGGTGGGCAAAGGATTTGCATGCAGGGATGCATGCAGGGTCGGTGCCCGGATAGGTGCGGGGTTGGATGCAGGATGCCATGCGGTGCCTTGGCAGCGCTGCCAGCTGGCTGAAGCCCCCAGCACCGACATGGCAGAGCCGGCGGCCGCGCTGCCTGACTTCGTGGTACTGGCACAACCGCCGCGGCCAGCTCGCCTTCCTGGGGGGCTACGTCAGCCTCAACCTGCTGCTCTTCATCCTGGCTGCCCTGCAGCACGTCGGCCGCAGCGGGTGGGTGGCGGTGGCCAGAGGCTGCGGGCAGTGCCTCAACTTCAACTGCGCCTTCGTCGCCGTGAGTGCGGATTCCGGGTCGTGGGGATGGGGATCGAGACGGCGGGGTGACGCCGCTGGGCGTCCTTACAGCCCCGAACCGCCCCTGCCCCGCAGGTGCCGATGCTGCGGCGGTGCCTGACCCGGCTGCGTGCCACCCCCGCGGGCAGAGCGCTGCCGCTGGAGCACTGCGTGAGCCTCCATCAGCTGCTGGGGAGCGCCGTGCTGGCGCTGGCAGTGCTGCACACCGGAGCGCACGTGGCCAACTTCGGTGAGCGGGGAGGATGCGGGTCCGGAGAGGGCGCTGGGGTTGGGGTTGGGGTTGGGGTTGGGGTTGGAGATGCTCGCTTCGTGCGCTGCCTGCTATCCCCCTCTAGCGGCTCTCCCAGGCAGGCAGCGGCACAGCGGGGCCTGCAGACCTTTCCTACCCCCTCCCTCCTTCACTCGCACCAGGAGCTCGGGTGCCTGGGTTTCCTGTGGCCCTCGCGTGGCATTTTTGCACAAGGACAAATGTTTCGTTTCCAATATATCTGAGCAAACCCAGCTGTGCCTTCGTACGCAGCTACTCAGACCCTGCTCACCGCTGTTCTGCTTGCAGGCAGGCTGGCACAGGCTGGGCACGGTGCCCTCTCCGAGTTCCTGCTGACAGCTCGTCCCGGTGGTGGGGGGCTTGGTGGCACAGCCCCACAGACCGGGTTGGCCCTGCAGGTGCTGCTGTTTGCCATGCTCACCTTCTCCAGCCCCTGCGTCCGCCGTGGTGGACACTTTGAGGTACATAAATGCACACAAACACCCCAAAGGTGCCCCGTCCTGTGGCACAGGGGGCACTGAGCCCTGCACAGCCCAACCCTGCTGACCCGCATCCCCGGCCCACAGCTTTTCTACTGGAGCCACCTCTCCTACATCATTGTCTGGACTCTGCTCTTCTTCCATGCTCCCAACTTCTGGAAGTGGTTTTTGGTTCCTGGGGGCCTCTTTGTGCTGGAGAAGGCAGTGGGCATGGCCGTGTCTCGTGCCATGGGGCTGCGCATCGTGGAGGTCCACCTGCTGCCTTCCCAGGTGCGTGACCCAAACTGTGGTGTGCACAAAGGGCCCTGTAGGTTGGGGTCGTGCTCCTCCAGCCCTGCATGAGAGACTTGGGGCTCTGCATCCCCTCCCCTGCATCACAGCACTGCTCCTTCCTTTGGCTTCAGTAAGGTTGGATAAAGTCTTCAGATTCAACTGTACAGAGATGTGTTTTGGGGTCGCTTGGCAGCATTCAGGAAATCTGCAATGTTTTGGTGAACGTTTGCAGCAAAAGGTGAAAACAACCTTTCTTTGGTAAATTACTGCCTGAATGCTTTCTGCTCCTCCCATCCCAGGTCACCCACCTGGTGATCCAGCGGCCGCGCTCCTTCCGCTACGAGCCTGGGGACTACATCTACCTGAACATCCCAACCATTGCTGCTTATGAATGGCACCCGTTCAGCATCAGCAGTGCTCCTGAGCAGCAAGGTCTGCTGGGCAGCCCAAACTGGGGCTTCTCTCATGGCCAGGATATCCTGCATCCCATGAGCATCCCACCACCATCCCTCCTCTGCTCTGGTGCAGGGGTGCCGGTGCCCAGGGCACGCTGTGCTCCAGCCCTTGTGCCACTATGATGTCCCCATCCCACAGACACCATCTGGCTGCACATCCGCTCTCTGGGGCAGTGGACCACACGGCTCTATGAGTTCTTCAGGCAAGCTGAGCCCCTGCAGCTCTACGGGAACCTGGAAAGGAAGAGGTGGTGGCAGTGGGTGCAGGTGGGTAAGGTTGAAGCCTGTAATGTGCCATCTACATGGCGGGCTGAGGGCAGTGCTTGTGGGTCCAGCAGCCCAGGAGCACACAGCACAGGCTGGGCTTTTCCACAAAAGGAATAAAAATCAGTCACAGGTGGGTTTTTTTCTACCTTTTCTTTCCTCTTTCCTTCCCTTTTCCACCTTTTCCTTATTTCCTCTCTTTCCCATCTCATTTCCCCCCTTTTTCTCCCTTTCTTCCCCTTTTCCTTCTCCCCTTCCCTTTCCCCCTTTCCCCCCCCCCTTTTCCCTTTTTTCACTCCCCCTCCCATTTCCCCTCCTCTCTCCCCACTTTTCCCTTCCCCTTCCCTTGCAGCCCACTCCCTGCACTACCCCAGGCACATTGGGATGCTCTGTGCCCAGCACTGGGGATACAGCCATTGAACTGACATCGTACCGACGCAGTGGGGCACCCACCACCACCCGAGGGACCGAGGATGGGGACAGGGACCAGGACACGTCCCTGCAGGTGGTTGGTGCCAGCACAGCCTCCAAACCCCTCAGACGTCCATGTGGGCAGGGGAGGAACCTCGCTGTCATATGGTGTCACCACTATATGGTGTCACTGCCCCAATGGCATTGGGGTTGGGGTCCTTCACTCTCACTGGACTCAGCTCTGGGATCTGATGGGCACAGCTGGGGAAAAAACAACCCCAAAGCAGCTGGGAGCCAGGCTATGGGGAGTGCTGGATGCAGAGCTGTGGGAGCAGGGAGGAGGCAGCCGCCCACTGCTGCTGATGGACATTCCACATCTGCAGGTTCCTGTGGAGCTGGGTGAGAACCAGCAGCTCTGCAGCATCAAGGTGAGCTCAGGGCGGGCGCAGCGGGGTGGGAGCTGGGAAGGGATTCTGTCCTCTGTGCTGGTCCTGCCCAGGGCTGAGCATCCTGCTTTGGCGTTGGGTTTGTCACCCTGTTTCTGGGTGCTCAGCCTCTATCTCTCCCAGTGCTACATTGATGGCCCCTATGGGACCCCAACACGCCGGATCTTCACCTCGGAGCATGCTGTGCTCATCGGTGCTGGCATTGGCATCACACCCTTTGCTTCCATCCTGCAGAGCATCATGTACAGGTTGGGGCTGTGCCACGCGCTCAGGGCTGCAGTTCCTTATTGCTAAACGTGGGACATGCAGACACAGGGCCCTACACTGTGTTGCCTTTGGGGTTAACCTTCACTCGGGATTTCAGGCAGGGCATTTGCTTGGGGCTGGGGGGGAAGGAGGCTTGGGGTCTGAGTGGGTGCTCAGGGTGCGAGGGGTGCAGACAAGGGCTGCGTCCACCCATGCAGGTACTGCCAGAGGAAGCAGCGCTGCCCAGGACGTGAGACTCTGTGGGATGAGGACATGGCACTCAGAAAGGTGGGAGCAGGCTGTGGGGTTTGCAGGGGGGATGTGGGATGCAGGCTCCTATTCCATAGGGAGGGGATATGAGATGCAGGCTTCCAGAGCATCTCATCCCATCCCACGGCTGGATGTGTCCCACATGCTGCCAGCCTGCCCTGACATGGAGGCTGCATCCTTCCAGGTTGACTTCATCTGGATCAACCGGGACCAGCAGCACTTTGAGTGGTTCCTTGACCTGCTGGCTGCGCTGGAGCTGCAGCAGGAGGAGCAGGAGCCGGGAGGTGAGCGGGATGTGGAGCATCCCAAACCCCAAATCAGCCCAGGGTATCCCAGATCCATCCTGAGGCACAGCTGGATCCCTCCACCGTGCTCAGGGCGCTTCCTGGAGCTGCACCTGTACATGACATCAGCACTGGGCAGGAGTGATGTGAAGGCTGTGGGGCTGCAGCTGGCCCTGGACCTGCTGGCCGCCAAGGAGCAGAAGGACTCCATCACGGGGCTGCGCACCCGCACGCAGCCCGGCCGCCCTGACTGGAGCCAGGTGAGGGACAGGGCCTTGCTGGGCACTTCCAGCAGCAGCACAGACCTGGCACCTTCCCTTCCCTTGCAGGTGTTGGGCAGGGTGGCAGAGGAGAGGAAGGGCAAGGTGCACGTGTTCTTCTGTGGCTCGCCAGCATTGGCCAAAGTGGTCAGAGTGCACTGCGAGCGTTTCGGCTTCCGCTTCTTCAAGGAGAACTTCTAAAGACCATCACCATCCTCACTGCAGGGTGACCCTTCCCAACCCGCTGGGAAGGGGCTGAGCTCGGGGCTGATTGCACTGCTGTGATGTGTGGCATCTCCTGTGCCTTGGTCCTGCAGTGCAGCGTCACAGTGGGGAGATGGGGAGGGTAGGGGGGGTGACACAGGTGAGGTGAGGGAATGGGGTCCTGCAGTCCTCTGCATGGGTCTGTAGGGGTTGTGTGTGGGGTATGGAGCATTAGGGGACAGAGGAGGTGGGTGTCCCGGAGCATCCTTATGGGGTTTTGGGGGGCAAGGATTGGTTTCCTAGAGCATTTGGGGATGGATGGATGCGCTGCGGGTGGAGGAGCGGTGCCACATGAGGGCACTGCAGCTCCGGTAAAGTGAATGGACATCCCGCGGTCTGGGCTGCGAGCAGCGGGGAAACCGGGGGGGCTCAGCCTGCCGCCCCCAGGAACCCCAGTCCTGCTGCTGTTTGCACTTTGGGTGGAAAAAAAGAGATTTCGGGGATGTCCGGGGGGCCCAGAGAAGTAAATCTGACCATTCCAAGCCACGGCCAAGGAAATCACAACTGATGCTGGCAGCCAGGATGCTTCCCGGTCCTGCATCCCACCCATCCCAGTGAGGGGCTGATGGTAATTGGGATAACATCGTATCCATCGTGTTGTGTTCCTTTTAGGGCTGTCTTCCACGCTGAACCTAAAATACACCCAAATCTCCATCGATGCACAACTGGATGGCGTTGCGACTGGAAGCTTCCTGCATATGCACGTGTGCTTCTTTTGCAATTGTGTTTAGGGGCTTGTTGGGATGGATTTGAGGGCCAGGGGGTGGAGCTGACAGCATCCTTTGGGGTGTGTGCACACCCCAAAACTGATGCTTGCAAGTGATGCTGAGCGCATAGTTTGGGATGTTCCCCAAATCCAGAGCCCAGAATCTGCACCAGAAAAGCAACAGGAGGCTCCGGATAGGGCTGGAGGTGGGCTAATCACATCTCTCTCTGATTAATGCCTTCCCTTGGCTGCCTTCATTACAATGATTACGCTCCGGCTGTAGCGTAGCAACCACTAATTGTTGGTTGGATGCAAAAAAAAAAAAAACCAAACCACCACCAACAACAAAAAAAACCCAACAACATCATTCCAAAGATTCAATTCTTTTATTGAGATGTCATTGCCTTCATCTCACAGCAGCGGATGCTCTGGAGACGCTGAGGCGCCGGCTCCATTGCAGGCAATGGGGGATGTCCATTGGGCTCTGCCTTGGAGCAGAGCAGCAGCCACAGCATTCCATCGCCAAGCAGCCCTGGTACATAGATATTATTCACTTAAGTAATCAATCACTGCCAACAAATTACAGGATACGGGGAATGAAATTAGCAAAATGAGCTATGGATGTAAAATTCATTTGAAATTCAATTTAGGAGCAACATTAGCTTTCAATTAGTCTGCCCAACTGTTTGAGCATCGTTTTGTCTATCAGATTTTTGTATAAATGCAATTAACCTTTGCTGTTAAATTGTTGTTGATTTCATTGATATAACTATTAGGCAGCTCCTAATATTTGGTTTGGATAACATCTCGTTAGCTGGTGGCTTCTAATTAGGGGCCGCTGGCCATTTGTGGATGCTTTGTTTCATCTCCTGGTGGGGCGGGGATGGGGACATGTTGTGGGCCAGGGTGTCACACAGCTGCACAGGGGCTGCAGCCTTCATCCCTGGGCACAGCCAAGGCACGGGCACGAGGAAGCAGAGGCTCAAAGCACAGGGAGAAGGTTTGGTTGGGGTTGGGGCAGCAGCTTCCTGGTGGTGGGCATCTCTGGGGTGCAGCTGGAGGGGCTGGTGGCAGCATGATCCCAGCCACTTCCACTGGGAGGTGGTGGTGGTGATGTAAATGATGATGATGATAGTTTTGGTGATGGAGGTGGTGGTGGTGGTAGTGATGCTGATGAGAGATGTGGTGGTGGTGGTGGTAGTGATGACAGTGATGGTTTTAGTGATGGAGGTTTTGGCAGTGCTGGAAGGACATCATTGCTTTTTGTGCTTTCTCTTGCCATTTCCAGTTCTGCTGCCAGAGCGCTGGGCTCTCAGCAGCACCTGTACCCAAGTGCTGCCATCAGCAAAGGATGCCTGGGGCTTTTCTTCCTCCTTCCTCCCCATTCCATTGATGCAATAATCACTTTGTGGGCAGCAGGGTGAATGCTGTGTGTGTGCCCCCAGCTCAGCCCCACGTGTCCTGGTGCCATGGGGCTCCCCATGTGCAGAGGCTCCAGCAGCAGATCCCATCCAGCCATACCACCACCAGGTGCAGAGCTGGACCCACAGATGTGCCATCAGCATCACCACAGCGAGCATCATTGTGCGTCCAATAGACAGCCCAGCACCTCTCTGTCCCCATGAAACTGAAGCATCATTGACTGTCACTTAATTCCCACAAGCTATTTTTAACAGACACAACTTTCCCCCTCCGGCTCTATTGATGTTTGTGGGGTTGTAAATTACACCAGTGTCTGATATATATGGCTAATTCTGCTCCTATTGAGGCCGATGGAAATTTTTCCATTGACGTCAGCGGGAGGAGGATTGATCTCCATGCGTGTACCATTTGTTCCTGAGGTTTTAAGAATTCATTTCCTTCCTCCATTGCCGAAGACAGATAGCAGCCGTGGAGGTAGAGGAGTCATCTAATAACCACATATTAATACATGAATCATCAGCTCTGGGCCTGGTTCAGGAGAAGTCTGAGGGGGAAAAACGTCCCGACGTGGGGCTGTCTGAAATAAAGGATTTCACCAGCACGGCAGCTAATCTGCAACGAGATGATAATTGCAATGTAAATTTTTTACACTGGCGTCAGGACCACGGCTTTTAAGCTCTATTTCAATGCATTGCGGTGCGTGGGGCCCCAGCCGAAATCCTTTACCCAGCACTGGAACAACAGCATCCGTGGTACTTGTTTGCTGTGTGCTTTGAGGACATTGGGGTTACTTTCAGACACGGCACCAAAACAATCAGGGGTGCTTCCTGGAGGGAAGGGAGAGTGCAGTTGTGACATGTGGCAGTGCCGGGCTGCTGGCTCCTGTGGCACGAAGCCTCTGTGCAGAAAGAGGGGAAGCCAGGAGCAGTGAGCCCCATTATCTCCAAATCTTTTTGTGTTTCACCCCGTGGTTTTGTTTTCACAGTGTGTGACAAACAGGACTGATGAATAACTGAGACAAAAGAGCAGTGTGCATCTTCGTGTCACCATGGGAACAATCTGTGGGCCAATTCCAGAGGAGAGATCCTGTCCTGCAGAGCTGCAGCATCTGAGGGCTCTGTGCAGCACATCCCCACCATCGGTCCACGCAATGCAGCACAAGGTCAGCATCCATCCCTTTCCTAAACGTCTGCTGAAGAGCAGCAGTGATGCACAGAGTGATGCACACACGCTGCTGCCTGGGCCAGGGCATGGCCAGGCTGGATGTGGCTCTGGGCAGCCTGGTCTGATGGTTGGTGACCCTGCACACAGCAGGGGGTTGAAACTGGATGATTATTGTGGTCCTTTTCAACCCAGGCCATTCTGTGGTCCTATGGCCATGCTGTGCAGCAGTGCTGGGACTTCCTCGCATTTACCCTGGAGAATGCAAGACCAAAACTTGCGCCTTGCAACCGCAGTGTAAAACAGTGGAGGTCTCGTGGCAGTGCTGGGCCTATTGTAATTACCTTCCTAGGTCTGCTGATGAGTAATGAAGATGATGTTCTAATTAAGGCACTGCTGAGCGTCTTCTTACTCTGTTAATGTAAAATCAGTGAAAGGTCACTTCCCCAGCTCCAGACAGAGCTCAGTGAGCCTGTGCAGGAGCAGGTAATCTCGAACAAGGCTATAATTGCAACGCACACATTTACAACAGCATTGCAACCACATCATTTAAGCTCTATTTATATGCATTGCAGTGCGTTATCTTCCTTTGCAAGAAACTGTGTGTACCATTGTGCAAAGGGTCACAGAGGGTGGACCTGGGCAGGATCCGGCCTTTGGACAGCCAAGTGCTATTGCACAAAGCAAAACAGCTCTGGAGATCTGCTGCTATAGCAGCAATGGGAACCTCAGCAGCCGTGCCATGAGTGGGGATGGGAATTTGGGGTCTGGAGTGCTGAATAGGAACAGGTAACGTTCAGTTCATGCAATAAGTGCTCTTATTTCAAGAGAAAGGGATGGTAAAATTGGCAAAAGGTCAAGATTGCAGGATTGCAGACATGGGCAGGTCTAAAAAGGAGTGCATGTAATGAATGGAGCCCTGGAAAAGAGGGGAATTCCTGCACCACAGCAAAAGACAAACAGAAAGCGTCATTTCCACAGCTGGAAAATGAATGTCCTGTTCCTGATAAACTTTTTTTTCTGGATTACGAAAAAAAAATGTAATTAGTTTAATTATGGGGGAAAAAAAGACTGTTTATACGTGTGATCTTCCCGGCGCCGCAAGGGTTAAAGCCTCGCCCCGCGTCCTCCCGCGCCCGCGCCGCCACGTGCACGCACTAAGGGGCGTGGTGCCGCGCAGCCAATAGGCCGCGCCCTCAGCCCGCCCGCTCCCCCATTGGTCGGTGACAAGCCCCGCCCTCTCGCTGTGCTCTCGCGGGAAGTGCGGGCGGGGCCGCACCACCCCATCCCCGGCTCTGGGATTCCGCCAGGCCTCGCTCTCCCATTGGTCAAAACTCTCGCCGCGCCCCGCCTTACCCCTGCGCGGCCAATAGGAGCGAAGAGAACGAAGAGGGCGGAGCTCCCATTGGCCGCGCGGGGACAAGGCGGGGCGCGGCGCTCCCCGCTCCGTGCGCCCCCGCCTCCCCGGCGCTGGGGTTCCGCCGGCAGCCAGGGCCCGGCCCGCAGGTAGGAGCGGCGGCAGCGGGCCTCCACCGGGCCGGCAACGCGGGGCGAGAGCGGCGGGGCCGCGCGGCTTGGGGGCGGCGGGCCGATGGCTGCGGCCCTGTGGGTCGGGCGGTGGGATTGCGGGGGATATCGGAGTTAACGGCGCAGCCCCATCCCGTGTGTTGTGTTGCGGTGCGGGGCTGCGGGGATCCACGCGGTGCTCGTGGGGACGTGCTGGGTGCAGGCGGGCGTGCGGGCTGTGTGTGCCGCCTGCACCGCGTCTGTGCGCAGCCGCTGCTCCAGGCCCTGCACGTGGGTTCCTGCAGGGTCTGTCCTGAGCAGACGGAGCCGTCTGGGGCACTTTGTATCGACATCGCCCTACAACAGGGCGCGTTTGTGCTCAGAGCGTCCTTGGGCTGTTCTGTGGCTGCCTGCCTGGAAGGCTGCAGGGCGGTTTTGTGACGGATCTCAGTGTTAATTAATACAGTCTGCCTCGGAACAAAACGTGAATGGTGCAGAGCACATATCCCATGGGGGGGGGTGGGGGTATCGCTGCACGCAGAGTGAGATCTCCCAGTTTTTCCAAACGGTGCTGGATTCAGCAGAGCCTCAGGTACACAAAGAGTGGGTTTCTTTGGTCCGTAGGAGCACGGGGCGTTTGGCTCCTTCCTTTAGATGCTGCCTGTGGGTAACACGCTGATTAAAAGCTCGTTGAGTACAGCTGGTTGGAGCTGGCCAAGCGGAAAGGTTTTTTAAGGCTGTGATGTTCTGCTCTTGGCTTGTTAGAACGCACCTTAATTAAGTTCAGCACGCCTGCAGAGGCTGCTTGCTCTGCTGGGACACAGGTAGGAAATGAGGGGGGAATGCTGTGTTCTGTGTGTATCCAAAGGTGCTGTTATGCTTCAGTGAGGGGCTGAGGGTTCTGATCCAGGAGGTGATCGATGTATGTAGCTGAGGCCGAAGGCTCCGTGGTTGTCCAGGTGCTCTCTGTAGCCATTAGAAAAAGTGACTCCTTTGTTTCTAAGCTGGAGGATAACTGCCACAACTGCGCGGTGCTGCCCTTCTCAGGTCTGCTGTGTGAGTCTCAGCATCGGGGGGTGTCACTCGTGTAGCAGTGCTTCTGGAACGTCTTTCTTCGTTAAAAAACTAAAATAAACAAAAGCTCAGGTGGGAGCAGTGCCCTTTGCCTGGCCCAGCCTGGGCGGTGCAGTGCTTTGATAGTGCAGGCGGGTCCCTTTGGTACAGGAATGCTGGCAGGCAGCCCTGTGGGGGCACAGGGGAAGTTCTTTCCCTTCTCAGGAGATCATAATGTCTCTGTCTGCATTAGGGTGGCAGCAGTTCCTTTTTTCACATAGTCAATAAAAGTATCCTCCAGCAGCGGCCGGCCCACGCTGCCCCTTTGTGTCACACAGCTGAAAATGAGAAGGGACCCGAAATGATTAGAGTCTGGCTGGAGGCCCGGAGAGACGGAGAGCTGAGGCTGGCAGCGCTTGGCAGGAATTCTCTGTAAGACAAGTGTCCTCAGTGCTTTCATTCTGCAATTGATTCCTTAATAGTAGCGCTCCCATTTGTAGTGCTGCACCTACAGCTGCTCCACAGGAAGGCAGGGCTGGGCACCGTCCCTCAGCAGCTCTGGGGTCACTGCTGTGCAGAAATACACAGAGTGGGGAATAATGGGCACACGTATTGAGTGGGAGGTGAGTTGGAGGCAGGCAGAGGTGCTGTGCTGAGGTGGAGCTGCTCTTAGGGGCAGCTCTGCCCAATGCCCCTTAGTGGTTTTCTTCTATTTTTTTTTTTTTTCTTCCTTGGATTTCACTGAAGTTAAATGTTCAGAGAAAGAGAGCTACTTTACATTTAATTGAGGCAGAAGATGAAAAGGCAGCTGCTTGCGGTGGTTCTGAACCGGGTAACTTTACTGCTGGGGAATGTTTTTGATGAACTTCCTTTCATGTCTGAGCAGCAGCCCAAACTTCAGGATCTCATTTCTGAAGGCTTTCAAAGCAGGTTGAGTCATCGGTCTGATCCTGCACTGCAGACCTAAGATGTCGGAAGATGTTCCCATTTTTGCAGTGTTGTTATCTCGCGATATTAATGCTGAAATCCTCCTGCACCCCAGTGAGATCTGGGGGTAAGCGCCCCCTTTATGTGCTGAAGCCCAGTGTAGGGTACAAACCAGCTCCTCTGTGGTTGCACTGGATTTTCATGTAGCGTTTCGCCGTTGCATTGCTGCTCACTGCATTCTCTCCCCATCCTGCAGCTGTTCCCTGTGCAGTTTGACCCCAGCTCCTTCCTTCCTGACCATCTCCCTCTGCTTTTCCTTCTGCCTTTCACCTCCTTTCTGCTTCCTCCCCCTTGGCCAGATCTGTGGCGCTCAGACAAGGAGTGACCTTCCTGTGTTGTGCCCACCTGCAGCCCCCCCAGGCACTGGCAGCAGCTGCAGGGTGCAGCTCAGGGCAGGATGGTGCTGCTTTGTAACACTTGAGCTAATATTTACCCAAGCGTACGGTTGCTCCTGAGCTCTGTTTCAAATGTTAAATATTGAATTTGAAATATTGGAGGGGACAGATAAAATGCACGCTAATGAGAACCTTCTGAAGGAAGCTCACTGCTAATTCCAAAGGAAACGATGAGCTTTTAATTAGTGCCTTATCTCAAGTATGCCACCTTCTCCTTTTGCCTCGTTTATACTGCTTGTGTTATTAAAGGTCAGCTGGTGCCCCTGATATGGTGTCACCTGTGCCTGCTGAGCTCTGAGCAAACGCACGGACCCGTGGAGGGGTAATTGGGAGAGATGGAGGGGTGCGAAGTGGGGATGCAATGAGATTTTCTCATGAGTGGTGCCTGGTAGGGAGGGCAGAGCTTCTAAAGTGGCTTCGTTTGAGCTGTGTTTTCTACTCTGCTTCTTGCCATGGGAAATGAAGTCTGTTACGGAGGATTACAGGCTGGTTTTGTCCCTTGCGGTGCTGGGGAGTTTGTTGTGTGCTTCAGTGATAAGTCTGGAAAGGTGAATTTGTTTGTTGAGAGAGTCCCTGTGCTGTTCCTGCGCAGGAAATGCGGCTGTTGTGTGTTTATTTTTGTCTTTTTAGTTGCATTAAGGTATGGCAGGAAATTCCTGAAAGTCCCGGAACAAAGGAGAGGATCTATCAGCAGCTGATTTCCATGCATGTGTTGGTAGGGATGGCAGCAGCACCTTGACACCGCTGTGCCTCCATTCCCAATATTTCATGGGAGAACCTGAAGGATTTTGATAGGAAAAGAAAGGAAATCTAAATATAAACAGGATATTTCGCTACTTATTTAATGAATATTGGACTTCCGTACAGAAACCTTAACAACACCAGAAGGTGTGTTAGTTCATTCCTATGAAACAATGCAAGGAAATGAAGTTGGTTTCTCTCAGTCAGTTTAAGGGCAAACCTTCATCCCTGCTTTGTTAAGAGCATGTTATTGGGGTACAGCCTTCATTAATGCCCGGGTAAATCCTCTGTACCCATTGTGCCCTACAGCTGCTCCTGCACTGCCCTGAGCTGTGGACCCAGAGCATTCAGGTTGGGCTTCCAACCCCGACATCTCCACCGAGTTGTTGAGTTCTCTTGGGATTTACCTCCTTTAATTACGTTTTAATTAGAATGGAGCTGTTTCGAGTAACCTTCGTGCCGTGTCTGGTCTTATGTTTTCCACGTTCCTATTTCTCATCAGGAGCTGTTGCTTTGCCCCGTGCAGTTTGGTGTTATGTGAGCAAACTGAACCAGAAGTGATGGGTGGTGTTGGCTTCGTGTTTTCTAATGGATTGTTTTGAGCAGAATTCAAAGGGACGTAAGGATTAGTTGCTAAATGGCTTATTGGGCTGTGTCCCTAAAAACACCACCTGCATTTGCAGCCAGTTGTCATTAACGAGCGGAGCATAACGAGCTGACCTGGATGTGCTTAATTGCTGAGATCTGTGCAACTTCAGAGATGTCACACATCTCTACAGAAGCATTTCTCAAGCCAGCAGACTTACCCCAAAAAGGGACCAGAGTGGTTTGGACGGAGGGGGGCTTTGAATCTATTTATTGTGGTCGCCAGTTTGATTTCTGTTTCTACTTTTTTGTAGGCAGAGATTTTCTCGAGTGTGCATTGTTACAAACATCAACTTCTGATTTCTGAAATATTGCAATTAATGTGTCCTGAAGTTGTAGCTTTGCTGCCCTGCTGGGAGGTGCCTGAACACAGTGCTGTGTGCTGCTCGTGGGCTGTCTCACCCTCTGCTTTTCTGAATAACTTTTTGCTTGTTAACTGCGCTGTGCATCTCGAGCCAAGGGACTCATCAGCTCTTGCTGTCCCTGCTGCTTAACGCAGGCTTTCTTAAAGCCCCTAAGAAGCTTTGCTCTCCTCGTGGGGCTTTCAGCGTCTCTCCTCCTAATGATAAATGTCAACAAACGAGATCAGAGCATCTCCTGTAGCAGTAAGGGAGCAGCAGTTCTCGGTGTGGTTTTCCCGATAGCCTGCTTCTCTGTGGAGCTGAGGAACCCAAATAGGTCACATAGAATCATAGAATTGCTCAGTGCAGAGGAGCTGAGTGTTCTGGGTGGGCTGCAAGGGAAAATCCATGCATGGTTCTGCATGGGAGCAGAACCTTCTGTCTCTGCAGTCACTGCGGGGCTCCTTTGGTGCCAGGGGCTCTTAGCAGCGATCCCAACCATGGAAGCACAGCCACAGAAAGTGCCAAAAATATCTCTCCATCATCTTGTGAGGTTTTGTGCCTCTTGGTAATGAAGGCATAATGAGCAGCGCTGTGGTTGTTCTGCAGATGATGATGATGATGATGATGAAGGATGAGACATCTGTGGGAAAACAAGGAGGATGGCATCACTTGTGTGGTCACGATATTTTTAAAGTCCGTTTTTAAATTGGGTTGTGCACCTCTGTTGTGTTCTATTTCCATGGCTGGTTTGGAGTGTGGGTTTTGTTGGTTTTTTTTTCGTCCTTGAATTCTTTGTGCAGCCGCCATCCAGAAGGTGAATTTGGACAAAATCTTGATGTTACGTTGAGCCCAGAATGGAGGTGTTGAGCTGCCAGCATGACAGCCAAACTCCTCCACCTCTTGGTGGTCCCTGGCTCTGTTTTTCATGCAGTTGATGTTCTTCCAGGAAAAAAAAAACAAAAAAAAAAACCAAAAAACAAACCAAAAAACCACCCAAATTTCAGAGGAAGCTGAACTGCCAGTGAAGCTGCTCATGTTGGGTGGGCGGCAGGAAGCGCTCCGTTGTGATCTGCCATATGGTAGCACTGAGTTTAATCCCCAAACCTACCATGAGAGCAGTGATCTGCACTGCATGCTGCACACGCGGCTCGTTGTGCCCCAGGGGCAGCCCTGGAGCTCTTCTCAAGCTGCTGTGTGGCTGCAGCTTGGCCTCAGACCCACGTTTCCATCCCCAGGGCTGTGTCCATCTCTTGGAGCTGTTCTGGTTGTGAAGGGGTGCCAGCATTGCAGCACACGCTGCGTGGTGAGCAGTGGCACTGATGTGGCCTTGCCTTGGGCACAGCCTGTGGGTTTGGGCATCACAGTGTAAAAAGGGCATAAAGCTGTGGGAGAGCATCCGAAGGAGGAGATACAGGGATGGGGGTGGGCATGGAGGGCACAGTGTGTGTGCATCAGTGAAGGTCTGGTACACAGGCACGGCCCTGCAGCTCCATCATAAAGTCATAGAAGGTGCTTAGGTTGGAAAAGACCTTCAAGATCATCAAATCCAACCTTATTACTGTAACTCTAACAACCCACTGCTAAATCACATCCCTGAGCATCACGTCCAGATGGTTTTTAAACACATTCGGGGATGGCGGCCCTGCGCTTCCATCATGGCGGCCCTGCGCTTCCATCATGGCGGCCCTGCGCTTCCATCATGGCGGCCCTGCGCTTCCATCATGGCGGCCCTGCGGCTCCTCACAGGGGAGCAGAGGGGCAGGCGCTGATCTGAAGCTGAGGGCACGACGTGGAGCTGTCGGGTCAGGTGGGGTTAGGGGAAGGCTCAGCCCAGAGCTCGGGGAGCAGTGCACACCGTTTGGGTGCTGCAGTGTGGGCACAGGGGTTGGGCTCCACGATCCCAGCGGGTCCCCTCCAAATTGGGATGCTCGGGAATTCTCTCCCATCCTTTGGTTGTTGCTCGCTCCTGACCTGGCTGCCGCGCACAGCAGGTCCTCGGTGGCTGAGGAAAGTAGGGCAGTTATTTCTGAGCGTGATGATTAATTGATAAATGCTGCCATTGTGTCGAGGCGAGGTGGATCTGAGTGCTCTGGCGATGCTGTTAGTAACAGCAACTCCTGGCAGCGCACAAACCCCTTTGCAGGGGAGATCCAGAAGTGAGCAGGAAGGATTGTTTGTCGGCGTTAAGCTTTGCGTGTTTGGAGATACGTTTTTTTTTTTTCCTTTAATGTTAAATAGATTTAGAACAGAAAATCTTGCCTGCGTGTAATGCTTCCAAAACCCTCGCAGATGGGGAACTTTGTTTCCAAACATCAAATGCTTCAGCTGCTTAATGCGTGTTTTTAAGCACCAACAGCCCTCTTGGAGAATGTTCACATTAAGCCTGCTGAGAATTAGGCTTTTAGAGGAAACATTTTTAATATTTTATCACGAAAAAAAAAGGAAGAGTTACGGAAAACAATGCAGCGCTTGGAGTGAAACACAGCACAGTGTTGTGGTGGAAGAGGTGCCGTGGCTGAGGGTTGTATGGCAGTGCAGAACTGTGACGTACCTCTGTGTTCTCAGCTGTTTGCAAAAATGAAGGACAGAGTTCTACCAACCTTCCCCCTTTTTTACTTTGCAGTTTCCCTCTGGTGGGCTGTGTGGCTTCTCACCCTGTGCACATCCCCAGCTGGAGCCAGGTCTGAGCTCAGCTCTTGCTGTGACTGCTGTTTAAAATGAGCACTGTAACACAGGTGGTAAGATGTTTCTTGCTCCATAAGGACCGTGGGCCATTGAAACTTTTTCTTTTTGCCCAAGCAGCTACAAACAGAACAGGTCCTACTGGTTCCAGCCCTGCCATTAAGTTTCCATGGGAGTGAATGGAGGAGGCTGGCTGGCTGAGATATGGCTGGTGATGCACTGTGTTTTAATACCCGAGGAATTGTTAACAAGTTCCCTGGCTACTTTGGCAGTGAATTCAAGCTCTGAATCTGTTCGTATTGCTGATGAAGAACGGATCAGAGTTGAGCTTTCTTTACATAATGTTGCTGGATAAAACATATCTGAGATGGTGCTTGGCTTGACTTCTGCCATTGCTTCCTTCATCTTTTAGCAGCTGACATGTCTGCCAATAGGGCACCTCACTTCATAAGCATTTCCCAAAGAGGAGAAGTTCCTTGGAGTCTACATGGGGGTTTCTTACTCTCTGGTTTTTGCTTTAAAGGTGTGGGACTATAGAGTGCATCCAGAATGGGAATTACTGGGGTTGGGAGAGAACCTGAAGGCAGACCTTTGTGTGCCGATAACCTGCAGTTTTGCTCACTGGTTGTGTAGTATTTTCTGATGCCTGCAGGCTGTGTTGGCTCTGTGGGGTTTGTGGGTGTCAAGACCTGCAGGACAAGTCAGCTGAATGCGTGCTGAGGTGTCCTGTCATACAGCAATGCATGCAACCAAGGCCTCTGTGGTGAGGACATCGTTCTGCTCAGTCAAGCTGCTGCATCAACAGGCTGCCAGCCTGCAGCGTGCTGCGTGGTGAGCACACTGTGTTACAGACGTTTGAGGGCTGGCTGCTGAACCCTGCTCTCTCCAGGACGCTGCTGCCCTGCTGGCTCTGAGGTTTCTCTCCCTGCATCTGAGTGCCCTCTGCTGGAGCTCCCTTCTCTTCCCCGTGATGAAGTTCTGGCTGCTGATTGCAGCAGTCCTGGATGGCGTTTGATGCAACTTCTGCATTCCTTGCTGCTTGTCGCCCCTCGGTATCTGGGTAGTCTGCTGTTTGTGATCGTTTCACTTGGCATGTGCTTTAAAAAGGCTGCTTCTGCTGTTTTGCGCACACAGCTCCCTGCCTGGGTGGATGCAAGGCTCTTTGTGCAGCCCTGGGAGCACAAGAGTGGGATGTAATGCAGCCTGCATCGCTGCGGGGCCAAAAGCTGGCACTGCTGTGAATGGGGTTCTCTGGTTTGTGAAGCTGAGGTCACTTCTGCTGGGCTTCTGTACCCACATGGGTGGGTCTGTCTGTGCTGCTCCTGCTCGCAGGGAGCCTGCATCCAGGATCACTCCATCTGACCCCATTTCGTGTGACCTTATCGGGAGCTGCCATGTAGAACAAGATTGCCCTGAAACAGGCACTTTTTTTGCTTGCTCTAAATAGCAGCTTTTGCACTGCATCGCAGCTGGGAGGAGCAAACAATGTGGGGCTGCACACAGGCGATGCCAGCACCCGGAGGTGGATGTGCATGGAGGGGATCTGCAGCTGCTCGGCGTGGGTGCAAGCGCGTGGCTGCGAGCCAGGCTGCTTCCTCCTATAGAACCCCCAAATCCTCTGTCAGCAGGAAGCGAGCTGGGGAAAGCTGAACCACTGGCACTTAAAATGAGCAGAAATCAGAATGGAAACCGGCTGCTGAAATGCGTATTGATTTGCATGGCATTAGTGTGGCTTTGTTGCATGTGGATTCAGACAACACGGAGTTCCACGCCTGCTTTCAGCGTTTGAATATTAATGCCATCCTTACACCGAGCGGTTAATTGGATGCTGTCGCTTTAACGACCTTGTTTCAATTGGGAAGTGCTCTCAATAAATGACAAACATCAGTGTGAGGTTCTGCACACTGAGAGCAGCCCAGGCTCCCCGAGCAATCCCCAGCCCTGGGCAGCATCCCTGAACTTTGGGACTCAGCATCGGATCTGGGAAATGAGGAAATGCAGCTGGGAGAAGTAATGAATTGCACGCCGTGTCTGTAGGCGTGGTGCAGTGTCAGGAATGCACGACAGCTGGAAATGGAGTGGGGTCTTTTTTTTTTTTTCTCTTGGTGATCTTGGGCTCTGCAAGCAGCTCAGAGCTCTGTTCTGTAGGACGCAGAAGGAAAATAGGGACTCTTACTGCTGTGTTCATAGGAACAGGAGAAATTCCTATCCTTCTACCAAAAGGAATCTAAAACTTTATTTTACTGCTGAAAGCAGATTTGGGAGAACGAATTATATCCATATCAGTGGGGGTTTCCCAGGTCCCTGTGTGCGTGCTCTTACCAGTTACTAACGACAAGCAAAGTCAGACATTGGTAGGTGTGTGTTGCATGTCTGCTGCGTTCAACTCCATCCTTCCCTTTGGTGCTTGGGGAGGCAGCATGCAGACAGCTGTCACTTGTGCCCGTTCTGCTCCTTCTGTCCCCGTTTGCTGCTGTCCCAATGGAGCTGGCTGTGCCCAGAGCTCCGTCCCTGTGCCGGATGCACCGCAGGGATTTCTCTATGTTGGAGCTGTGCCCTCCTCCTGCTGCGTGTGAATGCTGCCAGGCTCGCCTTGCCTTCCTGCCAGGGGAACCGGGTGCTGCACCTGCTTGGCTGCTCCTTTAGGCGCTCTCCTGGGTGCATTTCCAGGCTCTGCAGCTGCTCTTCCCACAAGCCAGGGCCGGATGGGAGCAGGGCTGGGCTGGGGCCACGCTCCAGGCTGCTGGGGGTGCTTCCTGCTGGTCCCTGGGGCTCAGCACAACTCTTGGCACGGTGCAGGGATGGGGTCTGCCCCACGTTCCGTGCAGAGGGGCTGCTGTGGGGTTTTAGCTGTGTTTTAGAGTGGAGTTGTTGATGCGTAGATACAGGAATACTTCTGTGCACGAAGGGAAATAGCAATCCAAACCACCTTTGTGTCATCTCAGTCAGGCACATTGGATACTCTGATTTCTTTTAAAGGCAAAGATACAGAATCCTAAGAGTTGGAAGGGACTTCTGAGGGCCATCTGGTCTGACTCCCGTGATGTATGGGGATATGCCCATGTATGTATGGGCAGAATCTTCCAAATGGGTATGGATTGGGCAGAGCTTAACCTGCGCAGTGCTGGAGCCCGTTGTGCTTAAGGGGCATCTGTGGGACAACCCCAAATCTGTGCCCGAGGGGTTCAGGAGGAAGAATCTGCAGCTGCAGAAGGATACTGGGCTGAGAGGTGGGCAGGGAATGAGAAAGGTGGTGAAGGAGCAGCCCCTGGAGGCCCGGTAGGCAGCCAACCCCTGTTTCTACCCTGGATGTTGTTCCCATAGGGTGATAGCACAAAGCCTGGGAGATGTCTTTTGAAGACAACGCTCTGAAGGATTGAATAATAAAAGTGTGTCTCTTGGGGAAGGCGAGCAAAGCTTCCTGCTGGATGCAGCATGGAAACGCTGCACAGTATTTAAAAATAGATGTTCTGTGCAGAGTGGGTCTCCTCTTCTGGAACCTGGCTGTAAGAGAAGGCATGCGGGGCTTTGTTGGTTGGGTTTTGCTTTTGTTTGCTTCCATTTCGAAGTAAGTGCCAAGAAAATGAGTATTTTGTTGCAAAGATGTTTTCAAGGCCGTGTATTTATGTTTTATTCTTTTTTAAGAGGATCGTGGAAGACAAGCTGACGATTTAATGGGGCGTGATGCGCGAATACGAGCATCTGCGTGGCTGCGTTTAATCCATTAAAGGAGAGAAAAGAAACGGTGGTTATCAGCATTCACGAGGCAAGGCTTGGGCTTAGTGCATGCAAAGCCTTGGAGGGAGACCGGAGGAGTGCTCCCACTGCTGCAGAAAGCTTCTGACAGGCGCAGCATCGCTGGAAGTACGGCTGTGATTGTGAGAGCTGCCTTTGTTCGTTCCTTGGAGCCTCCAGCGAGGGATGATGGGCACACGGCGGCATGGATGCTGAAAGCCATCTCCCTGAGCTAGTGTGGGAAAAGAGTGCGTGGAGGTGATGGTTATTTTTCAGTCCAGGTGTGTATCAGATAGCTTTTCCGATCAGGAAGAACAGACTTCGGGTTCCTGAGCGAGCCTCCTCTTGTGGAGTCGGGTTTGCTCTTAGCAGAGGGTAATCCTTTTGAAACAGGACTGCTTTGAGGCTGACTCCAACAGAGGAGTTCTTGTTCAACTTTGGGCTGGGGATGGTGGAGGGGGCTGGCGGGGAGCTAATAATGATGTAATTCAACCATCACCAAGTTGAGAAGGGGCAGAGAAGACTGAAGTGCTGCTTTAGGAGTTAATTACACGGTGTTTCCAGGCTGTGTGGTGTCCTGATTCCTGCTTAATCCGCCTGTATTTAGGATGCTGAGTTCGTGACAACCCATTGCTATTTAAAGAAAGTTTTGGCCACGTTACGAAATGCCATCCAAAACCTTCCAGCCTCGGTGGCGCTGCGCCTGGTTGGGAAATATTACAAAAGTAATAAAGGAGATGGAAAAACCTCCAGAAATCTTCTGGGCCCGGTGTGTGTGCCATAAATAAAGCGCCGTGGTGGAGTTTGGTTCGTTACAAGCTCCCTTAATGACTCCAGAGCCCCTGCTGCCGCTCGGATGCAGCCAGCTGTGATGCCTTTCAAGGTTAGGCTCCGACTTCTGCTTTATTAGCTTTTGGGTTCATGTTCTTCCACTTGTGCTGTTTCTCAAGTGAAACCAGATAATGGTTCTGCTAAACCCGAGGTCCTTCAGCACGGGCTTTAGCTTGGAACTGTGCAGAGCGCGTAATGAAGGCGCTGCGTAAGGCAGATGTTGGGATTTGCTCTGCCATTGGGGCGGATTGCGGAGGGGAGAGCAGATCGGGTCCTGTGCTGCTGCCTGGAGGAAGTGCCATTTCTGCTCTTGATCCTTCAGTGATTCCGCGTGTCAGGAGCTGAGCCTTGAGATTCTGAGCAGGCAGGGCTGAGTAAGAGGATTTCTGCGGATAGAGGGAGAAATTCAGCTCCAGTGGCTGCTGCACATCCTTAAGTGCGTCGATTTTTTTTCTTTCCTTTTTTTTTTTTTTTTCTCCCCTTCCACATCTCCCCTGTAGGAAAGCGGAGAACAACATCACTTTTAATCACCAACCCCTCAATTCTGGAAATTGAAAATACCCGAGCTGTGTTAGAACTCAGAGAATCCCCTTTGCTGAAGGTAAGCAAGGAGCCAGCCCGTGCTCCTATGGGTGCATGCATCCGCTGGCACAGAGCCGGGCAGCGATGTGCTGGCAGTGTGCTGCCGATGGATAACCCCCACTGTGCAGCTGCAGGAGGCACAAGCTGTGCTGGCTGTGGGCGCTCAGCCCGCCCCGAGCTGCTGCTGTGCTGCTGCTGGGCACTGGGGCACCTCAGTGCAGCTTCTCTCCTCTCCGTCTGGACGGTGAGTGGGTTTGGGACCTTGTGTGGGATGCAGGGGTGTGCAGAGCTCCGAACCCTTTGGGGCAGCCCTGGGTGCAGGTTGGTGCTGGAAGGGGAACCGTAGGCAGCCCGGGTGCTGTTGCCATGGGATCCATCAGTGACTGAGTGCCGGAGTGTGTAAATAACACTGTAAATGATTGAGGGGAAGGTGGTGCGTGAGAGCAGGGCTGTGTGCTGCCAGCCTGGCTGCTTTTATGTGAGAAATATGCTAATTACGTGCTTTGGTGTGTTGTGCAATTAGCCACGTACGAGCTCTGAGTGCAGGAGAGCAGGTTTTAACCTGTTGTGCTGACCTGGATGTTTGGGATGCCATACGAAACACAGATGTTGAGCTGAAGCTTGGCTTTCCCCGACTTTCCAGAAAAGTTTCTCCTCTTCTCCTTTTAGTGATTATTTCTTCATTTATTTGGACTATTTGTTCATTTATTTGGCTAATGCGTTCACTTATTTGGACAGTTTCTTCACCATGTGTGTGATGGTGAAGATCTCACTGCGCACAACCGTAGGAGACCTAATTCAAAAGAAGCAAATTGGGGCTGGGAAACCTTTGTGGGATTTTCCCCCTCGTGTCACAGCCCGGAGATAAAAGCTCCTTTGCAGCTGAGAAGCGATTTCAAAGCACTTTGCAATGATTAAAGGAAACTTGAGGCTTCTGCCCAGTAATTAATCCACACTGCTGCCTACCAGTGCTGGTGAGTTGTGTGTTGCAGCCCTTGCTGGTGGCTTGGATGGAGCACGGTGTGTGAGCACCCAGCCTGGGAGCTGTCAGCTCGCATTATGCAGCGCGATGCTCCAGCTTCAAATCCTCCCCTTGCTCTTAAACGAGCAGAAAAGAGCATTTAGCAATGCAAATCCTCAGGCTGGAACAGACAAACTCGTTGGGAAGTTGTGGTGTGTTAGCACCAAGCATCCATTTTGTGCCATGGCACCTGGCCTGCTTGCTGCTGGGTCCCTCGTGGAGTTTTCAGTTGGTTGCTAGCAATGGTTGTTCTCCCATGTGTCAGCCTGTGCTGCAAGTCTGCCCTGGAATCATCTGACTTGTCAAACTCATCACCTTCCCAGCCCTTCTCCAGCTGCACTGATTGCAGAGCGTGCTTTTTATTAACACCCAGGCAATAGAATGGGAGAGCATGCTCCTGTTTAGGAGGGGAATAAAGTTTTGCTGCCAGCTTTTAAATCTATATCCTCCTAAATGCACTCAGCAATCTGCTGATGTGAGCATCACGAGGTTTTTATATTTAAAGTGAATTTTTTTTTTTTTTTTTAGGATGAAAGTAGTTGAAGATGTGAATGGTGAGGGATGGGTGAAATTAAGCAGCAGCAGCATTGATGGCAATCTGCAAAGCTTTAATGTGTTAATGCAGCTGGGCATTATGCATATTTAGCAGCAGCTTGGTTTGAATCCTGGAGAAGGAGCAGAGGTATTCTGATTCCTGTCGTGGTGCTGCTCTCCTGTAAGTGATGGCTGGGATGGAGCAGTGCTTTGAAGGAGATGCTGACAGTTATTCTGCTGCTGCTCAAACTGCATCAGCTATAATTGCCCCCAAGTTTGGTATTGGTTTAAAAAAAAAAATAAAACAATACTGGGAGGGTGGGTTAAAGGATGATGTTTGTAAGATCTGCCAGCTTCACGTCGGCCTTATTTTGCCTTTGTGAATTATTCAGTTATTCAAGGCTGCTGTAGTGCTGTATTTAATATGTTTTAAATGACATTGAATCCGTTAATGTGATGGAGGAGCAGGGCTGGGTGGACTAATAATTAATCCGCAGGGGGAAGAGCAGAAGAGAAGCTATTGCCATGGATGGAGCAGCTTGTGTGGTGGGAGCAGGCAGGAAGGTGCAGGTGGTCCTTACATCACGGAGGAGATCTGGATTTTACGGCTTACTATTTCTGCCTTGTCTTAATTAAGACCTCAGCTAATTCTTAACGAGCAGCACGTGGAAAAGTTCTTGTTTCAGAGGGTTCTCCTTAAGGCAGGCCTGAATGGGGCAACCTGTGAGCATCCTGGTGCTGCTGAGCCCAGTTTTGCTTACCTGGTGGAATGAGAGTTGGCTGCGGGCTGTTAATTGCCTCTTATTTTAATTCCCATGCTGGAAATGGAAGCTGCAGCTTTCCCTTCTCCTCCTTATGGCGTAAGTGTGGTAGTGAATGGCTGCTAACTGTGTTAAACCAGTCATTAGGAGGCCAGGGCATGATAATGGTGGGTAAGTGATGCTGGACTGCAAACCCAAAGGCACAAGGAGCTCAGCAGGTGTCTGCAGCTCAAACACAGCCAGACAGAGCCTTAAACTGCCCTGCAGCTGTTAGAGCCCACAGACCATCAGCCTCAAAATCAGCTCGGACTAGAAAGTGATGACCATTTGCTGCCTGGAAAAGTGCTCCTGCTCTTTGCAACTGCAAATCTGACGCCGTGTTCCTCCTCCAGCCTTGGCAGAGTGCTTCTGAGCAATGCCAGACAGTGCAGGTTGGCTGCCCCAGCAGCACACTGAAGGCTGGAAAACGTTGTGTGCTCCTCTGCGGGGATCTTGGAGGTCTGTAAGCACATCTCGATGGCAAGGCTTGGCACTAATGGAGCAAAAGGAGCTCCTAAGAGCAGCACAGGGGAGAAGAAAGGATGCCTTCACCTGGGTGTCCCTGGTGGTGGGGAGAAGGGAGGGCATCCATCTGTCTTCCCTCTGGCCAGGCACACGAGACCCGACAGGAGCAGCATTCTGCCTGCCTGGCACTGGAGGACATATCCTTGACACGAGGTACCTTAGCAATTTGTTTCATTATGAGGCTTCCAGCTAATTACATGGGCCAGGTTGTGTTTGAGTTGCAATTACATTGACTGATGGACAACAATCAGCTTTAACACACGTCTTCCATGTGTTGGAGGCACTTAATTGCTTGCTGTTTTTCGACAAAAATGTTGCTGCTTTCCTAATTGGGTTTCCCCTGTCTTCTGCAAGCACCTCCATGCAGCCCACAGCCACTCCAGCAGGAGGGTGCAGCCTCTCACCTCCTCATGCACTGACTATGGATGGAGTCAGCACTCTCCAGCAGCTTTGCTAATGGCACCTTGCTCACAAGCAAGCACTCTCCAGTGATGGTAAATGCTCACGGTGCTCCTATGCGTATGTACGTATGCATAGAATATTAAATGCTTCTAATTTAGCTTGAGATGTTTACTTTGAGAATACCTTTTATTTAAATGCTTAGCAAAGCCACTCGCTCACAACGAGTGGTGCTGCCCTGTCTGTGCAGTGCTCTGCAGTGCGTGCTGCTGGATGTTTGCTGTAAAAAGTATCATCAGCGAAACTATTGTTGGAGCTAATTGCAAACTGGATGGCTGCGTGTTTGCAGAAATTTTTGGCCATGCTGACGCTGGTTGCTCATTAGAAAAGCACTTGTGAAAGGATGATGCTGGCAGTGCTGTGTTTGTGAATGGCGGACCTGGGATTAATAGCACCGACGTTCTGAAGCAGCGACAACGCAGCCATAAATCCACTGCAGACACTGAGTGCATGCAAAGCAGGTGTTGTAAAGTTCCGGATGATGCTTGGAAGTGTTTTGCTAATAAACCATTTTTATAGTGATGTGATGAGGTGTGTCTGTGGGGTGGTTCTCATCTGAGCAGCTCCTTTGCCTGCAGTGATGCCGTGTGGTCAGGGTGAGCGGTGATGTATGGCATCGTTGTCGGTCCCAGCACGTCTTTCTTAATTTATTTTCATTAGATGAATGCTCTTATTGTGGGACAGATGTAACCCATCTATAAAGCAATCCCTGTGTTTGTACACGGGTGGATGCAGCGCTCCTCCCTTTGTAGCTCTGCATCAGTGGTGTGCAGTGCCACGGGTGGAACCAGGGCTGACTGCTGCTTCCTGCACTGGCTGCCCCAGCTCAGCACGGTGCTCAGTGAGGCTTCAAGGCCAGCTCAGGCTGCTTCAGTGCTGCCCCTGGCCTTCCTAGTGCTGCAACTGAGCTACGAAGACATCCATGATTTCCCAATAAATGAACCCTCTGAGTGAGTGTTCACTGAGCAGACACTTCCTTAGGCTTCTTGAACGCAAAAGGTTTCATTCTGAATATATTTCCCTGGAGTAAATAACTGCATTCTCTTGCAGGTTTTGCTAAGGGTGATTTTTTTTTTTTTTTTTTTAATCTCTATCCAAATCTTGGACCTACAGCTGAACCTCTGCCTGTCTGCAGAGCAGCTTGGGGCTTTCAGCCTTGGGATGCCCCCTGGCACCGAGCACTGCAGCTGTGCAGTTGTGGGATGCAGAGCTGGTTGGGCACGGAGCCACACTGCCCCAAGGCATGAGAACATTCTGCTCTTAGTTTAAAACTGAAAGCATATTTATGCTCGTGTAAGATCTGATAGCTGCATGTGTGGAACAGGGTGGGAGGAGAGGTGGGCAGAGCTCTTTGGGTGACCGTGGTTTACTCTGTCCTGTTCAGCCGCAGTGCTTGTTTGGGACTTGTGCTTTTGCTGTGCCAGTGGATGAGAGTCACGCAGAGCCAGCGGAGAACATCCTCTGCGTGGGCTGCCTTGCTGCCCCAGGGTCCCGGACAGCACTTCTTGCCATTGGAAAACACGTGTTTTTGGAAAAAGCAACCATCAGTTGAGTCATATCCAATTTGCTGCAAGTCACGCTCAAAAGGTCAAGTGTGCTGGTGTGTAGCTAAGCATCAGAGTGTCCTTGGGATTGAGTTCATATTCAGAATGATTCTGAAAGGCCGTTGGTTTTTGTGGTCTTTTTTGCTTGTAAATAGAATTTCTGCACATGCTGATTGTTTTGGAGATGCTTTGTAATGAAGGAGTTCTGAATTAAATTGGGCTCTGAAAGCTTTGAGATCGCTTTGCTTTTCCCCAGAATAGCAAACTTGATTGCATCCTTCCTGTTTGTTCCTTTGTGCTCTGGAATCTTTGCGTTGCTGCCACAAGCCCAATAGCTGCCTACCTTTGCGGGGGAGGAAGAATTGGGCTTGTTGATGTTTCACAGCAATTTACTTAAAATAGGGGAAAAAAAAAAAACCCAACTCCTACTTCTGCAAAGCAGCTTTGGAAAAAAGGGGTAAACAGCAAAAAAATTTCTTCTAGCAACAGGAACAGATGTACAAAGTGGTGTTGGAAGAGAGTGCTTTTCTCCTTGTGCTGTGCGTGCCAACACAGATCTGTCCATTCCCTGGCATGGGGGGATGCTGATGTGAGGTGGGTTGGCTGTGGGCTGGCACAGAGCTTGTGTGGACTGCAGAGCTTCCCAGGACCTGGGGCAGTGGGGAGGTGGGTGGGATGCGGTGCTTTGGGAGAGCAGCTGAGCGTGAGGCTCTTGGTTTGCTTTGCGTTGTAGCTGTTTCTTTGTGAATGAAACTCTGCGCAATGTGACAGCTGCAGACATGGGGTAAACGTGTGCAATACAGGAGAGAAAGCGAGTTCTAACTGATGTCTGCAGCAAAGCACCCATGGGTTAATGGTGGGGCGTGAGGAGCGAGCAGGGGCTGCCATGGGCTGCAGAGATGGAGCGAGGCCACGTGCTGTGCTCCTCAGCAGGCTCCTGCAGAGCCCTGATGGGACTGGAGAGGCAAAGATGGGGAAGGCAGAGGGGTTTGTTCTGCAGCCCAGCCTTCAAGCCCACTGCGTGCCCAGCAAGAGGAGAGCAGTGCTGAGTGCTGCAGTGTTCCCGTGCTTCCTGTGGTGTTGGTTGGTGCTGCTGCCCCTGCAGTGAGCAGCTCCAGTTGTCTCTGAGCCTGAGCAGAAGAGCAGAGCAGTAAGGTTGGGTTGCAGCTTTCTGTTCTGTGAGTTGGGAGGAGTTTGGGAGAAAGGCTGAGGGTGTGGATTTGGTGTGTTCCAGCAGGGAGAGCTGCCAATGTCCGTTCTGTGAAGTGAAGGTCTGCAGGTGGCTCCTCTGGGTTAGCATTGACTTCAGATCTGGTTTTGGAGCAGAATGCTGTGTGTTCAGAAAGCCTATCCTCACTTGGATGAGAGAAATTGTGGTCAGGATGTCTTCAGTCCCTTGGTTGGTTCCAAAGGTTAAGCAGTCTCATCAGCAAGAACTGTGGTGTCCAGTTGGGATATCTGTGTAACTTGTGATCTGTGGGGTTTGGGAACCATGTTTATGGCTGTAACTCAGCTGGCTCAGTACTCATTACTGCACGGAGTGATGCTGATGGCAAATGGGATTCTGAGTGCAGGGACAGAGCTGCCCCTCTGAGCTTCAGCACAAGCCTCACTCTGCACATGCAAGTTGCACAGCCCTTGTTCCTGTCCACGTGGGGTGACTTCATCCCTTCGTGCAGCTGCATGCCACAGCTCCATGTGATGGCACGGGCACAACTGCTTGTCCCCATGCTGGGTGCTTGGGGGTCTGCAGGTCACTGTGGGAGAGCAGAATCCCAGAAGGATGCAGGCTGTCCCTGCCCTGGTCAGGAGAAGGCAGCACAAGGAGCAAAGCCACGGCCCCTTAGACTGGGTTGGAATGAAACCAACTAGGAAATGAGGTAAAATGGTCCATCCCCAAAGAAACACAACCAACCAGTTGTCCACACTGAACTGGGATCTCAGCACAGCACAGAAGCAATGGGCAGCAGTGCTGCACCTCTCCCCATACAGTCACTGTGTCACTCCCCGAGCTGCTCCTCCCAAAGAGGTGTCCTCTGGAAGTGCTTTATCTCCTCCCAGCAGTTGTTCTGACCTTTTCCTTCTGTGTGTGTGTGTGTGTGTGTGAGCTGTTTAACAGCCATCACCTTCGGTATTAAATAATGCAAATAAAGCACAGTGCAGGATGACTCGCAGCTGGAGCCGTTTGCATGGAGCGCCTTTCAGCTCGCTTTTATATCATTTCTAATTTTACTCTGCCCTCCTTTCTCATCAGCTCTTCTAAGGAGCTGAAGTAGAAAGGATTAGGAAGGAAAAAAGAAGGTGGCTGAAAGGCTGTCTCTCCCTTATAGCTTATTATGTGCTACCTGCATTCGTGGGCTGCATTCCGGAAACCAGAACTAAGTTACTGTGGTGCAGTACACAGAAGCTGGAGCTGCCTGAAAGCAGCCTCTGTGCATTAGCTTGGGCTTCCTTTACCGGTGCTGGGCTGCCTTGTCAGCTCTGTGTAGGAAAAATAGGAAAAAACCCACGCTGGGGTTCATGGCAGTCTGAACATAAGCTCTGGGACAGGGCAGGTGGGGGGGTTCAGAGCTGTGGGCTGGAGACCTGTGGTCCCAAGCATGGTACACATCTGGTCCTAAAATGAGGGACTGTGCCTGCTCCTATGGGGCAGCATGGGAGCACTGGGAAGGTACTGGGAAAGCAATTGCAGTCTGAGCTTCAGAAGCTTCCTGGGAACATGACTTTATTGAAGTTCTGCAGTGCTTGTTGTTGTGTAGGTCGTTTCTTTTGGAAATAGTAAATTTTGCTGCAGCTGCCATCAGTAGCTCTGCCCAAGGAACTGCCTGTGCACAGTGCTGGCGTTTGCCGTGCAATGAAAACAGGGCACTTTTAGCCAGTTTCTGTGACTTAAAACACGTCTTATTTATCTGCTGTAAAGCACTGTGCTCCTCAACCTCTGCTTTTTGCATGGGGAAAGAAGCAGTGATGTAGCTTTGAAATACGTAGGAGTGTGAATATGAATGCTTTGTGCTGATAGCAAACGGTGCAGCAAAGCAGCAGGTTTGGAGTTTGCAGGAGCTCCAAGGAGAGCTCCTCAGAGCGGTGTGCTGGGATGCTGCATGCAGGCAGGCATGCCAAATCCTTGCCAGATGTCTGAGCTGTCGTTTGGAGCACGCTCTGTGCTGAATTCTTGTAGGCATTGTCATGAGCTGGCAGCAGAAGTGCCTGCATCTCTCTGCTCCGTGGCTCTGTTGTTTGTGCAGTGCTGCTGGGAAGGAAAGCATGGATCCCTGAGGTTCTTCCAACTGGGGTGTCCCAGTCCCAAAAAGGTGTTGTGTGGGATGGCTGGAGCTGCAGAATGTACTGCTGATGTTTATGGAATTGTGTGACAACGTTCCAGCACTCCTGATGAGCCAGGAGCAGCAATGGGGTAATGTGAAATGATGGTGAAAACTCTTCTGACCTGAACTTCTGTGTTTTTCCATTGATTTGCAGTGAGGTTGCATCGCTGACAGAAGCAGCAGCAGTGCTCTCCTGCAGCAGCCACTCTTGGGGGCTGTCAGAGGATCGGATGGTTTTGATGTTGCCCTCACTTCTCAAAAGCAAGGACAGCAAAGCTTTGCATTTTAGTTCACTCCTTGTGGGTTTGCAGTAGAGACAGGTAAATGCATAAGGGGTCCATGTGGCTTTCCACCCGGCTCATCGCAGCTGATACCAGGCTGAGCTCCCAGCAAGGAGTTCCCCTTGCACCAGGTCTGTGTGCTCCTGTCCCCTGCTGCTGGGACATCCCTGTGTTCAGCTCAGCTTGTGGCTGGATGTCATCTGCTTGTGCTGTACGCTGTGATGCTGTAATTGTGCTCTCCTTCCTTCTCATTATGGTTTGGCTGCTCTGTGACTCTGCCTTGACACTTCCCCACCATTGAGATGAAGGTCCTCGTGGCTGACTGCAGGCTTCCATCAGCAAAGCAGTCTGAGGATGTGAATTAGCACGCTGCTGCTCAGAAACCCTGTGCATTCTTCATACTTCAACACTTCTTTGTAGCAACTCTGCATCGCAGAGCTCACAAAAGGCTGTTGGGACACGATGTGTTGTGAGAATCACAGCTGCTAACTGCTCTGTCTTGCACCGACTCCACCAATCACTTAAAATAACTTCTGCACAAAAATCCCTCTTGTGCTCAGATGCTGATCTGCTGGGGAAGGCCGACTGCTGCTGCGTGGGCAGAACGTGAGCATGCAGTGCACAGGTTGGCACCGGGACGAGGGCATCCCACCTATCCATGCAGGCAGCACTGCCCCACACTATGCTTTACAGGTGTAAAGAGAGGACCTCACCTGTGTGTTGTGGTGTTGGATCCCACATTTCCTCCCGAAGCCTGAATGCAGGGACTGATGAAATGGTTCATCTCATGCTTTGTTAATCTGTGTGGTAACAGCGCACTACTGGATAGTTAAGGAAGAGGCATTGCAATGCCTCCGTGAGCAGCAGCCAGATCTTGGAGTTGTTATTTGTGCCGTCAGCGAGGGGTTTAATAGCTTAATCCATCAGGAAAGCAAGGAGATTGATTGGGCAGTACGATGAACGTGCTGATGATTAGCACAGCAGTCCCTCCGATCCACGCACCCGGTAAGGCAGCGTGGCACACAGCAGGCACCGAGCTGGAGCTCTTAGCAGTGCTCTATGGCACGTTCACTGGAAGAACAAAGGCGCCTTGGCAGTGCTCCAGTGGGTGAGTGCTGTTTCAGGTTCAGGGGACCGGCCAGGCCAATGCACACAGAGCAGTTGTGCAAAGAAATGCCCCTGAGTGCATTGCTGGCAGTGCAGGTGGTGCCTGCCTGCCGTCCTCAGCGCTCGTTTGTTTCCTTGGTGTGCACTTCAGATTGCAATTATACTTTGGAGCTGCAGTTGATTTTTCAGTTAGTACAGGCTGATAAACGCCCTTCAAAGCGTGCAGTGTGTGTAGGGTTTGAGAAGGAAGACCTGTGCTTGCTGTATGGGATGAGAAGCATAAGCATATTTGGATGCGTTGGGATTGTGCTGTGGGTTTTTGTGCCAACAGCACCCCCAAAAAACCACGACCAAAAAAGCACTGCCACCACCACTGACAAACAGAGCCCTATAATGAGTGTATCTAATGCTGAAATGAGATGCAGATCTCCGTTTCTACCAAAGGATACATAGGTGTCTGTGGGTGCTGCGCCTTTTTCAAGAGCTGCTGCACAGCAATAGGCATTTCTCCTGGTGCTTCATGGGTGCGTGGGTATGAATGAAGCTCTGTAAGGCTCTGGGTGCACTGGGAAGCTGTGGGGTGGACTTGTGGCTGTGGTTTCTGTATGTTAGATCCTTCCTGCCCAGCAATCCAATGAGGATTATGCAGCAGATCTGTGCTGAAGAGCCAATGGAGGGGCAGAGCCGTTATCCCATTTTCACCAATATCCCATTTTGAGACAGAAGAAGGCTTTGGCAAAAGGTCAGAAGTTTTGATAGAATGGTTTTCCACAGTTACTAAAAACAAGGCCTGAGTTCTTTATTTTTTTTTTTGTTATGTAACACCAGCATTTCATTGCAGGAAATGGAGAAGCAGGCTGAGCCGTGTGCATGGCTGGGCACACCTTCAGGTCAGGGCACAGACTGAAGTTCTGCTCTTCTCTTCTTTAAACATTGGGTCGAACGCGTGAACAGAACTGCCAATCTGAGACGTTTTTTCTCTCTGTTCTCAGCAGCTCAGTGTGGCACACAGGCTTCAAAGTCAGGCGGTGCCTTATCGCAGAGCAGCAGGAACCCAGCTCCTCGCCGGGAGCAGCACTGTGTGTCCCAGAGCTCTGCGGCTCAGTCCCTTCTGATCCTTGTTTGAGCACGGAGAATTTCCATGGGAGTGCCCTAAACTGCTGCCAGCGCCGTGGGTTGGGGAAGTCAGTCGCCTTGGGGGTTGTTTTTCTGAGTCTTCCTCAGCTCCTGTGGAGCTGGGCTGTCTGCTCAGGGCTTGTTGGTCCTGTTTGTTAAATGCTGTCTGTACAGCATGAGCAGAAATAGAAGTGAGGGCTGCATGCCTGCCTGCCCTTGGCACACCCAGCCTTCCCGTAGGAGCTTTGTGCAGGAGGAGGAATTGTGCTGTGCAGTGTGGGGCAGTGGTAGGAGACCTTCCTGCTGGAAATAAGTCATTTTCTGTCTCCTTGGAAAATAAGATATGTGCATGAAGTGTCTGTGTGCTTGTGCATAGCAGGGCTAAAGCCATTCCTTGAGCCGTGCAGATGAGCAGAGGTGTTCTGGGGTGGGACAAAATGCAAGAAAAGACCTCTTAAAACACCTTGTGTTCCATAGGGCTGATTGCTTGGGAAAAGTCCAGCAGCAAAAAGCAAGCAGGCAGCATAGGAATGAGAGGGGTGTCTGCTTTCCAGGGAAGCACAGCTTTTCTGCTCTGTTTTGCGGGGGCTCATTGCCAGCAGCCTGCGATGCCCGGGGCTGTGGGCACCTCCATCTCTTACCAAGGATTAAACAGAATGGTCCCTTCAATAAATCCAGAGCTTCCTGCAGGAACTCTATTTTATCCTTATTGTGCCAGGAATTATTATTCTGGTTTAGGTGCCATTCTTCTGTTTGCATTTCCTTTCTTCTTCTGGGACGGCTCAGCCCAGCACAGCAGCCGTCCTGTTTGGTGGATGTATGGGGCTCTGTGCAGAGCAGTGATGATAGAGGAAAGGCATCTGAGCTGCCAGGCTGGAAATTTGGCTCTGGTGTCTTGGAATTTTCCAAAAGAAAGAGTCCTCATCGTGTTTTCAACCCTAAAACTCTCTGGGAGGGAATGAAATGCCAATGGTGAGAGAAGAGTTGAAGGCGAGGCTCTGATGGGCGCACAGCTGGGAATGCTGATGGCGCATGTGCAGCATGGGATGGCAAAGTTTGTCCTTCCTGCAGGCAGAAGTCACAAAGCCACAGCAAAATCCAGTTGGTTTGTTTATTTAGCCCGGTGGTTCTTGGTGTCAACCCACCTTTGTACCAGCAAATAGGAGAAAACACCCCCCTCACCCCCCCTTCATGCCTTAAAATGCTTTTCCGTCCTGCGATCATCAAATCCTTTAAGTATCATATGGTGAAATGCTTTTCATAAGAGCACCGAGGGAATAGGCCCATTTAACACAGCCCCTCTGCAGCTTTAAATTACCTCTTTCTCTCATGGAAATTCTGAGTTCTTTCTTCCGCAGCTGGATAAAGAAATCCATGTCTTCATGTACCACACAGTCAGCCTTTCTCCTGCCCTGGCAGCTCTGGATGTTCCAATGCCTGGCATAATTTCATGCAGTGAAAACTCCACTTTTCTTCCTGAGTCCTCTTCAGCTCATCTGTAGCTCATAAAAGCTCAGTATCACTGCAGCTCACACTGTGCTGGAGCTGAGCATCAGCATCTCTCATTCAGGGTCCCAAAAGCTGCTGCGTGCCCCATCCCTCTGCCTTTCTGTGGTTGGGGTTTTGCACGTGTGTTTTCAGAGCGGAACCAAGCTGGGCTAAAATTGCTTTGAGGCAGCATGGCCAGGGACTGTGCACAACTGGGGGGTTGCACATGGGGCTGTTTGGAAACAGTCACGCACATGGGGTAGTGGGTGTGGGAAGAGCATGGTGGTGATGTTCCCCATCCCTTTGCCCATCCCTGCTAATCCAGATGAGTTAATTAATGTTGAGTTTTCTAGGTAGGAGTCAGAAATGTTATTCACTCTTTAAAAGTGAATTATCCCTGCGTGTAAAAAGAGCAGAACGTGTTTGTTGAGGTCATCCCAAAAGCATCATCGCTGAAAACCATCTGCTGATGCAGAAAATTGGATTTATTCTTATGCTAGAGTTTCCATAAAAATACAATTAGATATAAATTTATGCTCTCTAAAAGCTTGCAGCAAGCCAGGCTTTTGGCAAATAAGACACTTCTCTTTTAAAGTCCGGTTTTAACTGACCAGATGGTGCTTACAGTGTAGGAGCATAAGACTGGTGGGAGATAATTGATTGTTTCCATTTGAAAATAATAATAATTTTTAAAAAAAAAAAAAAGTGACTTCAGCTGTGTGAACTGCTGCCGGGCTCCAGGCTTTGGTTGTGGGGTTGTTCCATTGGAAATCCTCTCATTGCTCTGGGCACGTGGTGGTTTTTCCCTCTGAACGGTGAAGGTCTGTGGTGATGTTGTGATGGCTGCTCAGCCTCTCGTTGATGGTGAGAGCGTGGAATGGCACGGTCCTGGATGTACAACACAATGGGGGGTAAGAGGACAGTCTCCTCCCCTGGAGGCTTTAGAGGCAAGGCTGGGTCAGGTCCTGGGCAGCCTGATGTAGCTGTGGTGTCTGTGTGCATTGCAGGGAGTTGGGCTGGATGGCCTTCAGAGCTCCGTTCCATCTCCAAGGATTGTATGGATCAGTGTGGCTGAGTGATGCCTGCAGAGAGGGGCCTGGGGGTAAACTCAACAGGGAGGGAGTTGAGAAAGGTTCTGCACCTGATGGTGGTGCGTACGGCCCTGAACTGCTGAGCTCAGGGAGCACTGGGGCACTGCTCTTGGCTCAGCTGAGTTCACCTAGATTAATTCCTAGATTGCCCTGCATACAGTCAGGAGTTGGGCTTGGCATTCCTCATGAGTCCATTCCAACACAGGGTATTCTGTGATTATTTTTTTTTTAATTTGATCAAGTGTTGGAATGTACTGCCTAGGGAAGTGCTGCAGTCCCCATCCGTGGTGATATTTAGGATGGCACCAAGGGGTGGGTGATTGGACTCACAACATCCAATTATGCATCAAGCTCAGAAATAAAAACCCCAAATTATCCATCACACAAGCAAACGGAAGCAGGAAATCCAATGGTCGGACTCGAGGACCTCGGAGGTCTTCCCAACCACGTGGTTCTGGCGGTAGTTCCAGCCCCAGGCCCGCTGCGCACCGCTCCCTGAACGCCTCTCCCTTTGTTTTGCAGGTATGGTGTGAATATGCGTTGCTTGGCAGCTCGGGTCAACTACAAGACTCTGATCATCATCTGCGCTCTCTTCACGCTGGTGACGGTGCTGCTGTGGAACAGATGCTCTTCGGATGGGGCCGGACCGTTTCCCCGCAGCCCAGGTGGCCCCGAGCGCCGCGCCGCCGCTGCCAGCAGTGGCCCCGCACGGGATGTGGCCAAGCAGAGCGAGGAAGCATCACCCCAGGAACAGCAGAAGGCTCCTCCCATCGTGGGAGGCTTCAACAAAGCCCCAGGGCTGAAGTATGAAGAGATAGACTGTCTGATCAACGACGAGCACACCATCAAAGGGAGGAGGGAAGGCAGCGAGGTCTTCCTGCCGTTCAGCTGGGTAGAGAAATACTTTGAGGTTTATGGGAAAATTGCTCAGTACGATGGTTATGACAGGTTTGAATTCTCTCATAGCTACTCCAAAGTATACACACAGAGAGCACCTTACCACCCGGATGGGGTCTTTATGTCCTTCGAGGGCTACAACGTAGAGGTTCGAGACAGAGTGAAGTGCATAAGTGGTGTTGAAGGTTCGTGCTCCACGTTTTCCTTTTCGGTTGAAATGCTCTTTGAAATTTGCTGTTGCCATCTGAGATGCGAAGCGCTCCTAATTTTGTCACGACAGCGTGGATAAAAATGCATCGGGGATCAAGAAATGTGGTGCAGTCTGCAGTGTCACATCGACTTCTGCTGTTCTTCCTTTTTGAGGCATTGGTTCTGCAGGTTGCAGCCATTTCCTGCGGCTGGGATGGGGTGCTCCTCTGCAGTGTTGAGACAGCCATTGCCACTTGCTGTGTCTGTCAGGGAGCCAAATTCTCCATCACACAAGCCAACACAGCAGCAAACCCGTGGGGCTGGCCCTGCTTCCCAAGGAGACTCTGCTCCTTTGTGGGCACGTGTGCAGCACCAGGCCCCGTCTCACTGAGCCCAGCAGTTTGGGTGGCAGCTGTGACACCACACCACTGCTCACTGCTTGGGTTTTTGCCTTTGTGCTCCTGATGCTTTAACAATATCCTCTTTTCTTGCATGGCTGGGGCAGTGCTCAGTTCCCCCAGCTGAGCCATCCCTTTGTGCCACTCCCAAGAGCTGTTGGGGTTTGGCTCAGCGCTATGGCACAGGTAGCTCTTGTCCAAGTCCATCCCCATGCACTCTCTGAGGGTTAGAAGTATGGGAGCTGCTATAGGCAGAACTGCATGTGGGTGAGAAAACACTGACAGTGCCCTCTCGTCTGTCCCCACATCCAATGGTGGCACAGGAGAGCCTCTCCAGGAGCTTCTCACTAAGCCACGATGGGAGTTGAGGTCTTCCCATATCTGGGTAAAGATTGAATCACAGGAGGTTCTCATTGGGTTTCAAATTAACAAATTGCAATGGTTTTAAAACAAATAAAACTATTATAGAATGTGGCACTCTTTGTAAACTGAAGACCAGCTTTCACTGAAGGACTGAAATGTATTAGTTTTCACACATCTCAGTGCTTGGTGATCTCTGCTGTGTTGATGTGAGCCCTTCCCCTGCCAGTCCCTGCAGAAAGCTGCCGTGTCACGCAATTAGTTTGTTGCACAGGGTTCACATCCACAAACACGCAGGGCCCTGTGCACATCCATCTTGTTTTTTGAGGTTACTTTGTCTTTTTCACTTGGGCATCAGCCAAACAAGGGCTTCAGGTTCAAGATCCTTTGTCCAAATGCCAAATAGGTTTTGGAGAAGGGAAAGGGACCCTTTGGATAGGGGTAACATACTGTGGTGATTAAGCTGGGCTGTTAAAAGGGCTGACATCTCTCAGCTCAAGTTTTGAACTTTCCCTACGCTTGTTTCTGTGGCATGATTATGTGTGCTGGGAGCAGGATGTGGGCAGAGCCCTCCTGGAACATCTTCATCACCAAAGGTGTGAGCACATCCCAGTAGCTATGCATCCTCTGTGTGCAGGAGGTTGGGGAGAGGGGTTCCTTTCCTCTCGCTGCAGTAATTGCTGACTGAATACAGCTTAGGGAACAGGCACGTTCCACACCTGACTGTTGGTTATTCCTCTATTGGCCTCGCTTTTTTTGCAGCAAGTGATTTAAGAGCCATCCTTGTGAAACGCAGTGCCAGAGCCTGGCTATTGTAAAGGCAATAGTTAGCAGCCAGCAAACAGGGCTGAGAAATGCTTGTAGAGGAGGAGTTTGAGTATGAAAACACTCGGCCAGGTTTAGCTCTTGCCTCGCATGCTTCCAGCCCTGGAAACACTCACGTTGGTGCGTGATGAAAACCTCGTGCTGTATTTTCACCTTCTCCCTTTCTGCAAGGTTAATGCGTTGTTATGTCCTATGACCTGGAGAATTTAATCTTGTCATCTTGTATGAATTTCAAGTCAAGCTCTTCCAGCACATTTCTTTTTTTTTTTTGCATCTTTCAGTCTCAACGAGTGCACCCTTTAACTGCAGATGCTTAGCACTAATGAGCGAGCTGGCTTCCAGGAACAGGGACAGCACACGAGACTCAAACATTTCCTCTGATGGTTTTCTCTTCAGGCAGCAGTAAACCATCACATTCCTATCAATGATATTTAGTAGGAACGTGAAGCACAGAAATATGTATGAAAATGTATTTCTTCCCATTGAGTTTAAGCAATATTTTCACTGCAGTATTAGTTTGACATTGCCAAAGGGGAGAGTGGTGCGAATGCCAACTTGTTTATTTGCATCTTCCTTTTTCTCTTCTTACATGCACATGAAAGCTTGCAGTGCTAAATATGCTGCAAGAGGGTCACAGTGGTGTAGTCCCACTTTGGATTCATAGATTGCAATTGGGAATTTGCCCCAAACAAAATCTAGGGCTTTGGGGAATCCTGCTTTCCTCCATTCTGTGCTAAGCAATGTGTGTTTGCCTTGTTCTGTACGTGTGGCTGGGTTAATTGGCACATCCCAGCCGAGGTAATGGGGGCAGCTCGGGGTTGGGAGGTTCCTCCTTTAGCACCAAGTGACTCAAACCACAGTCCAGCAATAACAGCCATTTAATTTGAAAAGATGCATGCAGCGTTAAAGGGATTGTGTTATATGGGATGTGGGCGCTGAGTGACCTCCTCTTAGGGGAGAAAAATCTGTTAGGGCATTTTAAATGTGTGTTATAGTCAGTATGATGCATCAGGATGCAGTTAGATGGGAATGCATGGAGGACCACGATAAGGACTGCTCTGCCCTTCCCCTCAGTTCTGCCCCATCGCAGATCCCAGTGCCAATGGGGACAGTTCATTCTGTGAATGGGACTTTCCTTGAGCCCAGCTGGTGATGAAGCCTGTTAACCTTTGGACTTGATGATTTTGAAGGTCTTTTCCAACCTGAGTTATCCTATGATTCTCACGTCGTCTGCCAGGGTCATCTGTTGTGGGGAAGGAATGGGGAAGGGAGCGTGCAGCATTGCAAACACTCACGTGTGAAACTGTGCCAATGAAACACTCACGTTGCTCCTCTCTCCTAGGTGTGCCCTTATCCACCCAGTGGGGACCTCAGGGCTACTTCTATCCCATCCAGATCGCACAGTACGGGTTGAGTCACTACAGCAAAAACCTGACAGAGAAGCCCCCGCACATCGAGGTGTACGAAACGGCTGAGGAGAAGGACAGGGGCAGCAGGGCTGCCGAGTGGACCGTGCCCAAGGGCTGCTCCCTTTCCACAGTGCCCGATAAAACCAAGTTCACCAGTGTTAAACACTTTGTTGCTCCAGGTGGGTTATGGCAGACACACTGTTGGCTCGCTCAGCTGTAGCGGGGGGCTCCCCTCCGTTTCCTCCGGTGTTGTTTTATGGAGCAGCTTTCCATCCTTAGGACCTTACTTGAGAACATCATTGAGTTGTGTACTTTTTTTAAACTGTTTTCTCTCCATCACTGCTCTTTGAAACATCCTTATTTTAATTAAAAAGGATGTGGGTATGTTTTGGGAGGGCAGCGCAGCTCAGCAGAGCAGCTGTGCTCACATTTCCTGAGCCTGTTTGCTTCCGTCCCAGAATGGAAGCAGAGCACTCCAGCCCACGGTGCTGGAGTATGATGTGAGAGCTGGTATGCGAAGCTGGGTTTGATGTGAGATGACAGAGAGGGGCAGTTTTCAGCCTGAGCAGATGTCCCATGCAAGACTGCTGCTGGGACCCTGCATCTCTTCATTGGGATGCCACTATTTTTGCAGTTTGAAGGCCATGCAGACCTCATTCTGGTTTAACTGGGTTGCCTTAAAGAGGCAGCAAGAGGGGGTGCTGTATTTGCAGGCAGTTAGGGGTGGTTTCTTGTGCTCTTTGCCCTCTCTTAGTGTAACTAAATCAGCTTCTGTGTTGCAGTGACCGTATACAGGTGATGAATGTTTTTCCAGGGGAGGAAAGGAAAACTCCCTAATGGGCAGATGGGCACCAAGAGCCCCCCCAGCAGCTCCCAGTGTTGGTGGCATTGCCAGGCTGCAATACCACTGCCACCAGGCCCATGGAGGAGGGCCCACCACGTCTCCAGAGCCTTGGCTTTGTGGGGCTGTGTGTGGGCTCTCATTGCCCATTGCACACCACGTGCCTGCCATTGCCTGCTTGACTTTCCCCTGTTCTGCTTCGTCCTGAGCAGAGGTTTATTTTGAGAAGTGGATTATTTCATGCAGGAGTTTCCTCTGTGCTCAGACAGGTTCGTTAATAAGGACGTAATGTATTTTTCCTCAATCAATACCCATTAGAATTAATGAGTCCATTACTTAAAAAGACAATGAAGTAATTTTCAGTTGGCACCTTAGGCTCAGGCCTCTGGGGAAAAGCTGCCGAACACTCTCATGTCTGTGTAGTAGAGAAATACAGGGAGAGGGAAGGCTAAAAGAGCTGCTGTGCGTTCTCTCCTCATCCTTTATTGATGGCAGAGTGATGTGCAGGGCTGAAGGCTGCAGTCTGCAGCCACTCGTCTGAGATGGCTGTAAGGAATGGCTTTAGAGGCGCTTGTGGCTGTAAAAGAGCAAACAGCCTTTAGGTTTCCTTCTTAAAGCTCCTTTTCCCATTATAGTTCACTTTGTTGTGGCACCAGAAGTTATTTACATGGAACTGTGCATGATGTTTAGTGCACAGGACAGCGGTACCTACAGTGCACAGTGCAGAAGTGCCCATGGTATGAAATGCAGTGGAAGTGGTTGGAGATGGGGAGGCCATTGCTGGTGGCCACAGCCCTCCGTTTGCAGATGATGGGATATTTCACACGTCAGGAGGTAGCAGAATGGAAACAGTGGTCTTCCACGGGAGGGTTTTATTCTATGGAAAACTGTTAATTTAAAACAACTGCCTTTTAAGTGTTGGTCATCCCTCTGTGCCCTCAAAGCTGTGGGATTTGCACGTGGCATTACAGACGCATTAGCTGCATTAGGTGCTATTGCATTAGGTGCTGCCACCTGGGAGCTTTATTTATTGTTGGTTTTTAAACTGAACTGAATTTTGCCAACTGAGAGGTTAATAAATACTTCTAATGTGTTCTGTCTGTGTTCCACGGGGTACGGCACTGAGGGACATGGGCAGTGGGCATGGTGGGGTGGGGTGGGGTTGGGGATCTCAGAGGGCATTTCCAACGGTTGTGATTCTACGGTTCTACTAAATGTTAAGATCTGTTTGTGACAGTATTTCTTAAGGTCGTACCTACACCAGATTCCTGGCCTGTGTCCTCCCAGCACCACCTGAAGGCACAATGGAATCCCCCATGACTCTCTTTGCCTCGGCTTTCCTCTGCCCAAATCCTCCTGCACTGTGTTCCCAGCAGTGGCTGCCTGGGCTGCGTGCTGAGCCCCTGGCACGCTCAGTTACTGTGGGCTGCTCCCCGCCTCAGCCATCGCTCACGGCTTTACTTTTATGCTTAATTAAATAATACATGTACAGAAAGCAGAGGCTGTTTGAATTATTGATCAGCTCGCCTAAAAGCATTTGAGTTTTGTCTGGTTAGCTCTGGATGCTGCGCTCTCTATCTCTGATATCTTTAAAGAAACGAACTCTTTCCCACCGAGCAATTGTTTATTTGTTTTGCAGAGAACACCGAGGGGGTTTCCCTGCAGCTCGGGAACACCAGAGATTTCATTATTTCTTTCGATCTCAAGTTCGTAACCAACGGGAGCATTTCTGTGGTGCTGGAGACCACGGAAAAGAACCAGCTCTTCACCGTGCACTACGTCTCCAACACGCAGCTCATCGCCTTCAGGGAGCGCGACGTCTACTACGGCATCGGGGCCCGCACCGGCTGGAGCACCGTCACACGGGACCTGGTGACCGACCTGCGCAAGGGAGTGGGGCTGTCCAACACCAAGGCCGTCAAGCAGACCAAAATAATGCCTAAGAAGGTGGTGAGGCTGATTGCAAAGGGGAGGGGATTCCTCGATAACGTCACCATATCGGCCACCGCGCACATGGCGGCTTTCTTCGCGGCGAGCAACTGGCTGGTGAGGAACCAGGACGAGCGGGGCGGCTGGCCCATCATGGTGACCAGGAAGCTGGGGGAAGGCTTCAAGTCCTTGGACCCGGGCTGGTACTCGGCCATGGCGCAGGGCCAGGCCATCTCCACGCTGGTGCGGGCTTACCTGCTGACCAAGGAGCACGCCTTCCTCAGCGCCGCGCTGCGGGCCACCGCGCCCTACAAGCTGCCATCGGAGCAGCACGGGGTGAAGGCTGTGTTCATGAACAGGCACGACTGGTACGAGGAGTACCCCACCTCGCCCAGCTCCTTTGTGCTCAACGGCTTCATGTACTCGCTCATCGGGCTCTACGACCTGAAGGAGACCGCGGGGGAGAAGCTGGGCAAGGAGGCACGGCTGCTGTATGAGCGTGGCATGGAGTCCCTGAAGGCCATGCTGCCTCTCTACGACACCGGCTCCGGGACCATCTACGACCTGCGGCACTTCATGCTGGGCACCGCTCCCAACCTGGCGCGCTGGGACTACCACACCACCCACATCAACCAGCTCCAGCTGCTCAGCACCATCGACGAGGCCCCGATTTTCAAAGAGTTTGTCAGGAGGTGGAAGAGCTACCTGCGGGGCGGCAGGGCAAAGCACAACTAGAGCTGACAACCAAAGCCCTCGTGCCTGCTGGCGGCAAAGGTTCGGGCTTCTGGAGCTCGGCGAGGGGACGCCTGAAAAGGTCGCATCCTAAATCGATACGGACCGTTTCGAAGAAGTGATCCTTAAAACTGATCTCCTGAAATAATTGCATTCCAGTGTGAAAACCTTTGGGTCTGATGGGCAGGAATCGGGGACTTCAGCTCGCTCGCTCTCCATAGCACTCCACCGTGACGTTACCCGCACGAAGCAAAACCCGTCTGTGCTCTGAGCTGGGGGACGATTTCGTTTTTCCTTTTTGCAGGAAGATATTTACAGAAGCCATACAGGTCTCTAAAGTCCAGCACTTGCCTGACAAGTTAGTATGTGGCCTCTTTGGAAATGGAGCTATTTGTGTATATGTTGGAACAGCGTTGCCGGTGGTGTGGTGTAATGCTGTAAACGTGTGTTTCCTTGTAGCCTGGGTAGTGGACAGCGTAGCTTTTTCAAGGTGTTCCTTTCTGTACGGATTCTCTCCCCGGGGTGACACGGCCTTTTTTATTCTCTGTCTGGAGGTCCTGTAGCCGTATGGCTTTGCGTCGCACCGTGTAAGCACAAGTTGGTGGCTCGTGGATGGCCCAGCGCTGCGGCTGCACCAGCCCTGACCTGGGAGCCAGGCACACGTGGGGTGCTGGCAGCTGGCAGCACATCCCCCCCCCGCAGCTGGAGTCTCTTCTCATGGAGCCCGATGTTCTGTTCTGTATTTTTTTCATCACATCTGAGAGGTTTCTGTAAGCATTGGCTTGGTTCTGTAGGAGACCCGTGTTGAATTCCTGTGTGGCGTGGAGCTCGTTTCGAGTGGCGTGCAGGAAATGTAATTCGAAACGGTGAGCATTGTCCTATGGGGGTTCTCATTTTTAACCTGCTTCCCAAGATCCAGCACTTGAAAAATGACAGTCAGCCCATAGGGCTCTACAGCTCCGTCTGTGCTTTAGCACTGCTTGGCCTTTGCTGCCCGACACCAGTCATCAAACAGAACCCCAACACTTCCGCTGTGCTGGCAGCACACAGAGGAGCAGATGGTCTGCATCTCATCTTTGTGAGCCCATACCAACACTGTGGGTCTGCCTTCACAGCGTGGAGGTTTCCAGTGGCTCTGGAAGGGCAAAAGCGATGGCATCATCAGATGGCAATGGTGTCGTTTGGTAGCACAGCAAACACAGCTCGTCAGCTCTGTGCAGGCGTGCTGGGCTTTGCTCTCCCGTCCCAGGCACGAAAGCTCCCAACACGTCCTGGCGTGCTGTGATCATGTATCGCTGCGGGGCTTTTCCACCGATCCCCTGCCATGCTGCAGGTGTTGGTGTGCTTTGGCTTAAGGTGCTCCTACAGAGGGCAGAGTTGCTTCAGGCTGCAGAGAGGCTGGGCGTGAGGACGACGTGCATCTTGGTTTTTGTTTGCTTTTCTTGCTTTTTCAGTGCTTTTTCTTGCAGATGTTTGAAGCGACTTTGTAATTACTTGATCTCTGCAAAGGCGTGCTGTGTGATCGTATCGGTTAATGTGAAAAGCAGATGTCGCAGGAGAAATCTCAATACCAAAGTTAGCAGAGCTGATTTTTATTTTTAGTGTTGTTTTGTTTTGTTTTTAACACGTGTGCACAGAGAAAACAACCCAAACGACGTGCTTCCTTCCAGCGACCGGTCCTCGCTGCAAGCAGAGCATCTCCCCCTGTGCATCCCCTCTGGTTTTTGCCCATTTTGGATTTGGGGAAGCGAGAGACACTTCCAGGGCGCTGCTCTGCAGCGGTGCCGGTGCCTTATTGAGGCCACCGTGCCCTCTTTTTATTATTATTTAATTACTTTCTTCTTGCTTTTAATATCGGGTTGATCATGGCAGTGATGGTTGTGTTGGGGTGGGTCGGCCCCGGTGGCAGCGCCACTGCTCTGGGCACACCGTGTCCTTAATAGCCACACTGCGTTCCCGTTGGCCTTGCCACTTGTGTCACATCAGCCCGCTGTGGGGCTGTGGGGCCAAAGGGTTTTGGTGTGAGGGCTCCTCTTGGGTTCGTGTTTTCCATACAGAGCTGGGAGGGGATGGTCGGACGTGGGCGCCCATCACTTGGCTGAAGTCAGTAACTTTTATTCCTGCGCTTTCCCAGTGGTCAACATGACAAAGGTCTTGGGGACTCGGATCAGTTCGACGTTCCCGTGAGGCTCGCTGTACATAGACCTGATTGGAGGCGTGGTGTATGCACACCAGTGACACACAAGCACAACCGTAGGCGTGTGGCCGTGCTGTTTTCTCAGCCATTGTGCAAGACATTCACCGAAAGCTGCTATTTCCCTTCACCTTGTAATTGTACTTTATTTTTTCTACATTTTTACATGTGGGGTATACACCATGTGTTAAATATGCAATAAATTGTTTACAGGATGCTCTTGTAAAGGGTGGTCCTTTGTAAAGCTGTACAGACTTTGCAGTTTAAGCACAATGTGCACATGTTAGTTTTATATACGGCGAGACGTGACTTTTTGCAGAGGGAAAGGTTCTACTATGTTTATATACAAAGTAAATGGATCAATGTTTGTGCTTCATGTAAAGCTGCTTTATAAGATTGTAAAATAAATTTCTTTTTTTTTTATCTTAAGGTAAGCATTGAGTGCTTGTGTTATTTCGGTGCCTCCCTATGGCTGCAGCTCACTGAGGCTGGAAGAGACCGCTGAGTCCACCACCACAGCCAGTGCATCACCCAGCCATGAGCCCACCATCCTGGTGGCCTTTGAGGCGTCTCCTTATGGGGAATTTGGAAGGGTTTTGACTCAAAATGAGGTGGCAGGTTTTGCTCCAGCAGTCCCAATGTGCAACCTGTCACCAGGACTCCCCAGAAGCAGAGCTGGAGTCCTGGAAGTGCGCAGAGCGGAGCTGCTGGGGTTCCCTCCTGTGGGCATGGGGGAAATCAGAGGTTCCCCTTTCTTTGCAGTTCGTTAAAAACATATGCATTGAAAAATGGAGGAGGATTACATATGTTGTCTTGGTGATGGGTCTGAATGTTTGCTGCTCAGTTTGTGGTGAAAGGAGATGCATTTACCATCTGCTGAGGGTGACTGATGGCTCCCATGGATGCGCTGCGCTTCCTGAATGCTGCACAGCGGTGTCTGCGCTCTGCTCATCTCCTGCATGGGAAGGAGCCATTCGGGTGCCAAGCCGTGCACTGCACTGTGTCACGTGAAGCTCACGTTTGTCATGGTGAAGTGCAAGGGCTCAAAGCCATCCTGAACACTCACCATCAGGGCAGGGAGTGTTTTAACAGCTCCTCTTGTTGCATGGCCTCACAGCACTTTGCTGAATGGCTCACAGGTGGTTTAGCTGAGGGTGAGCAACAGGTGGCACCCAGTATGGCACCTATAACCACACAGGAGTGCAAGAGTGGGAAAGCATCCCCTGTTCTGCACGCAGCCCCCGTCCTGTGGGCCCATCACTGCCTCCTGGCCCCCCCCATCAGTGGGGCCATGGCTCTGAGTGTGTCCCCCTGCTCGTCCATTGCCATCCTGGGCTGAAGCAATGCCATGGCCTTGAGGCACTCACTTCTAAACCATCACGGTTTAGTGGTGCCCTGTGCCCCCATTGAGGAAATGCATGAGAGCCCCAGTGCACAGTGCAGTCTCTGCAGGTGGAGGGCTCTAAGAGTGCTTTCCTCACACCCTGGAATAACACAGCAGGTGAGGCAGGGCTGGCTTTCCTGCACCTGCACAATGCTTCTGCATCACCTTCCTGAATGCTGGGGCTTCACCCTGGTGAGTGCAGCACCTTGGGCTTTTTAATGGGAGAATCACAGCTATTCTCCAACACTGGCATGTCCCAGCAGTCCTCCAGAGCTGGGATCTGTGCAACCCAATGCCCTGGGGATGCTCCTGGTGCCAGCACTCCCTGCTGCCTCCCAGCTCAGATACTGCAGGCACGTGTGTGCAGGGAGCACCTAAACAGATTTGCTTCTGCAAAGCCCATTACCAGAGGGAAAATAACACAAAATCCAAATGGTATTGCTTGGGTGGGGAATGCTAACCCATTAATTTGATCATAAAGAGGCCTTCTTATGGAAATCCCCACTTTATCCTCAGTACCGGCACAGATTGGTGCGATCCCATTAACCCCAAGCTGTGCTGCTGGATCTTCGTGTTTTCCCCTTCAAACGAGGCTCTGTCAGCAGAGGCAGCTGGTGAGGAGCTGCCACCTCCCCCTGCCCAGGGCTGAGCTGCTCACAGCGCATTAACTATGGATGCAGAGCACTGCGCTCCGTAATGCTTTGAGCCCTCTGTGCATGGCAGGGCTGAGCCGGCTGTGCTGCGCACTGTGGCCAGAAGCCAGTGAGGATGAGGAGGGTGGGAGGAAGCGCTTCCCAATGCAGGGTGCCATTGGCCCATAGGATGGATTTTTAGGCTGGCACGTCCCCAGGTTTTGTTCCCGTCGTTCTGCCCCATCTATGGGCAAAATCCAGGTTTTGCAGGACTGCAACTCAAGGCAGACCACATCGATAAATTAAATGGGCATAATTAAACATGCAGACTTGGAGCTGCATTAAATATTAACCACTTCTGCCTTGGCACGTCCACGAGGTCTGCAAGGATTGGGAGCAGTGCATGGCTCTGCTTCTCCTTTGGGTGGATTTGCCCTGAGATTTTAGGCCCTTCCCATGGTTGGTCTTTGCACCTACACTGGAATTTTGAGAGAGCCCACGGTCTGATTGTGGAATTCGTGTAAAGAATTTAAACAGTGGAAAAAACCAAACATGCTCAGAGCCATCACCATCATCTGCATCAGGCTGGGATGTGCAGGATGGAGGAGCACCACTGCCCTGGGCTGCTGGGGGCCCTGGGCTGTGCAGGGCTGTGCAGCCCCTGCATGGGGTTGGGCACTTCTGGAGGGGCTGCACAGTGTGGGGGTGTGCACAGCTGGGAGGTGTTGGTGCACATTGGGGTTGTGCACAGCTGGGCTGGGTGTGCATCTCTGCACAGCTTTGTGTCACCAAGTGCTCCGTCCATTCCCTTGCTTTGTGACCTTTATCCTACATCTGCGCTGTGCAACCTGTATCTTTCCCACTGCAAATGCCTTCTCCTGCTGGTTTGACTCCAGGGATAAGAGGCAGCAGCAGCCCATGGCTGACCTGTGCTTGCAGCTCTTTCCAGTGCTGTCCCGTGTGCGTGCCTGCGTGTCAGCTCCATTCCTATTTAGCTGCAAACAATGTCACGAGGGTTGTGCCCCGAGCTCGTTAAACACCTTTTACAGCTGGGGGAGTTTCCACTGGTTTCCAACTGACCACACCGGTTGCTGCTGGGAAGCTTTGCTTGCTGTGCGGCTGGCAGCGAAAGGGGAGCTGCCAGGTTATAGTGCTGGCAGGCAGCAGATGCCGTGCAGGAGAGGGGTGAGTAGGAGACGTCTGCATCCCTGTCCTAATAGGGCACAACGATGCCACCTCAGGGAAGGCATCGCCCAGATAAGCAGTCCCAAAAGGTGACATGGCACAGGGCTGGGGACACCTCAGCAACAACCAGGAGATGGTGTGGAGGAGAAAAGAGGCAGAAGTGCAGGAAATGGTTTGAAGTGCACACTGAGTGCCAACAGCACTTTGGGGACAGTGGCACCAGGCAGTGGGGTCAGCAGCAGCATCCCCTGGGAGCCGCACAGCTGGATGCAGGTGTGCACATCCAGCCCAGCCACCTCTGCATTCACCCTGTGATCCCAAAGCAAACCCAAACGTGTTGTTTGGAGAGGAGAGATGGCTCACACGGCTCTGGGAAATGCTTTCACGCTGTCCACGTTGGCTGGGCTGAACGGGTTGAGAGGAGCATTAATTCTCCCCGTGCTGTGTGAATGGTGCATTAGGTCTGGATGCAGTGCTGAGGGTAATGGCTGTGGGTATGTCTGCACGCCATTCCTTCGGCTCTTTACAGTAATGGCCACACAGTGCTCTCCAGTGACTCCCAGTCCTCTCTCTGCCGCTCTATAAGAACGCTGTGAGCTCCGCAGAGCTGCATGCGGAGCAGGGGTCCGATGCAACACCAAGGGAGCGATGCGAGGACACCTCTGGGCAGCAGCACGTCCCTCCCTACACTGCGCTTTGCACTTTTCCAGTCTCCTTGGAGACAGTTGAGCAACTTTCTGCTCTTTTCCGGTGCTAGAGCGGCGGGGCCGGGAGCTGCGCGCAGGGAGCAGCCTGGCAGCTCGCATTTTTCCTGCTTCCTCCCAGCCTGGCTGAAGCCGATCGGAGCGCGATCCGACAGAGTTTGGCTGCGGCGATTTCCGGTGGTGTTTTGTTGTGGGTTTTATTTTTTTCCCCCATTCCCTTCGCGCCCGGCCAGCACTTCTTGGCTCCAACCCAACCGTGCGCGCTGACCTCCCCGCGTCCTTCCCGCGCCCAGCGGGAACCGTCCCCAGGCGGCCCCGTCCCGTCCCACCGTCCCCTCCCATGCAGCTCCATCGCTGGGCCATGTGGGCTCTGTTTGTACACAGATGAGCAACAGCTCGGCGCCAGCGCGGCATCGCCCAGCCCTGCGCCCGGCCGCTGTGTAAGTACGGCACGCTCGCTTCGCCCTGCTCCGCCGCTGCGCTTTGTGCTGCTATCCCAAGGGCTGCTGTGCTGCTGTGCTGCTGTGCTGCTGTGCTGCTGCTTTCCGGCTGTGCAAGGCCTGGGAATGTGTGGGTTTGTACGTGGGGCAGATGGAACTCTTCTCTTGGTGGAGAAGAGCTGTGGGTATCCGGCTCGGCTTGGGTACCGCCGAGCAGCTTGTGCACAACCCAATGGTGCCAGCAGTCCCTGCACAGCAGCTCTGTGGCTCAGCCGGTCCTGCTCCTGTGCTGCTCTAAGAAAGCTGTAAAAGTTAACAATTAACAGCTAAAATACCTTCCCCTTCACTGGCACACACTGAGCCGATGCACTGATGGGGACGCGTTGGGGCTGCGCATGGCCGTGGGGATGGGAAGAAAGAGGAGGAGGAGGAACAGAGGGAGAAGGAGGAGGAGAAGGGTGTGTTTGCAGCACGCCTCCAGGCTTTGCAGCTTGCTGCCACAGAGATCGCAGCTCAACGTATGTCCGTCCTTCCCACCAGGCTGATGTCCCCCATCCCTGCCCCACTGCCTATGTCTCACCAAATGTGCCCTTGGAGCAGGAAGGAGTGGGGCTGCAGGGTGTGCCTGCTGCTCCTGCGGCCTCAGCCCAGTGACTCATTTTGCTCATAAAAACACAAACTGGTTGTTGCAGCTGGGGAGCTCCCTGCTGAGATAGGCTGGGTCCCTCCAGCTGTCCCCAGGCGCTGTCCCCATCACGTCACCCCCAGCCAACTCATTGTGTTTCCCCTTGGGAGCAGGAAGCTTTGCAGCCACCCATCATTTTCTGTTCGTTTCTCAGTTCGCTGAGGTCACTTTGTCATCCTAGGCACCCCTATGCCACTCAGAGAAGTTTTGCATGCAGTGGGGCAATGCTCGTATTGCTGTTCCTTGCATTGGGCTGTTCCTTGTAGCCAGGCAAGAGGAGAAGATGCATGAATGCATGGGCAAACATCCCTGTTCCCAACCCCATCCATGTCCCCATTCCTGTCTCTCTCTCCATTCCTGCCCCTGCCCCCATCCCTCTCGCCATCCCTATTTTGCACTCCTGCAAACCAAGCTGCTACCCCCATGTATTTGCAGCCCAGCGCGTGCCTGGTGCCAGCTCGTCACACAGCTCGCACCTTCTTATCTCCAAGATAAGAAAAAGTATTTCTGTTCCATCCCATCGTTGAGCTCATTTGTGTTCCTATCAGTGGGGACGGGAGCAGGCAGAGCTCTGTGCCTTTGCTGGTGGAGAATGCAAATACTTGCACGCTGCTGGTGCAATAGCCAAGAGTCCTAACTGGAGACTAATCTTTAACTAAAGGCATTTCCAACTTCATTCCATGTCAGGTTTATTGCTCTCTCGCCTCGTTAATTTTTCCCTTGTTAACCACCTCCTGGCTGTTGTTCTTTCTGGGCACCCCCTGTGCCCCCAGCCCCATCTGCAGGGATCAGGGCACAGCCTGGGCAGAGGCACACAGTGGGAAGCACTGGGAGAAGGAAGCAAAGGGCTTTGGTGGGGCTCTGTGGCCGCTTTGTGCAGCAGCAAACAACCAACGAATCCACGCTCAGAGAGGTTATGGGGAGGGCGAGGAGGAGGCGTGGGTACAGTGGGGTACTTAGCCGGGTGCTGCCCACAGCTCTGCTGCTCTCCACCCTGGGAATTCAGCTTTCTTCACCTTTACTCCACAGCCCTGTGGTGCAGGCAGGGAGCGCAGGGACAGTGCAGTTGGGTAAGTGCTGGATGTGCCGGGATTGCTCCGTGTTCCCCGGAGCAATCTGATGTGGGGAGAGCCCCACATTCCCCAACCCTGTCCCCATATGAGTGGCAGTGGGGGACCCCACGAAGCCCCATGCTGGCTGCAGGGGGTGCCACCCTCCATCCTTAACATCCACGCCTTCAGCACTGCTGCTTTGGAGGCACAATCCCACCAACACTTGTGTCCCCCAGGCCACCCATCCTGAGCGCAGAGCCATCGCCACGGGGCAGTCACATCCCCACCGTTCCCGGTGCCATCCCCAGGGCAGGGATGTGAGGCACCATCCCACGGAGTCGCGGTACCGACGGCGCAATGCTGAGCCTGAAGCTGCCACGACTGCTGAGCATTCACCAAGTGCCTAAGGTCAGAGGGTAGCTTCCATCCCCTGGGGCTGGGAGGGATGCGGGACCCTCACCGTGCACCCAGAGTGCTGACGGCCAGGCCTCCCCTTGGAGGACACTGCCACCACTCTGTACCTCACAGGGGTACCAGGAGCAAGGCATCCTCTGCGGGTACCGCCCCCCGAGGATCTCAGCAGCTGATTGTGTCCTCAGCGCCTTCCAGATGACCAACGAAACGCTTAACATCTGGACACACTTCCTCCCTGCATGGTGCGTCTCACGGCTGTCACCGCGCCGTCGGGGCAGGGGACGCACCGGGTGTGACACTCACCCTGTGCTCACAGGTACTTCGTGTGGATGCTGGTGGGGCGGCTGTGGGGGCCGGGGGGCCGGGACCCCCCCGCCTGGCCACTGCTCGCCTATCTGCTGAGCTGCTGCATCTACCCATTGGCATCCAGCTGCGCCCACACCTTCAGCCCCATGTCAGCCCGCGCCCGGCACATCTGCTACTTCTTCGACTACGCGGCGCTCAGCATCTACAGCTTGGGTGAGGATGGGGGGGTTCACCCCGGGATAAGGAACCTGCAGGGAATTCTGTGGGGATGGGAGGGTTTGGGGCACTGCTGGCTCAAACACCGGTGAAATGGGATTTGGGGTTTGGAGAACCCCTGTTGGGCAGAGGGCAGCTCCTCACCACGTCCTCCCATCCTCATCCAGGTTCAGCCCTGGCGTATTCAGCATATGTGTTCCCAGAAGAATGGGTTGGTAGCATCTTCCACTGCTGCTACGTCCCCGTCGCGGTGTTCAACACGGTGCTGAGCACCAGCCTGGCCTGCTACTCCAGGTGTGTGCCCTCTGCTGTACCTCCCCAATTGCTTCAGCATAATCATTAATTAGTGTCACTAACAGAGCTTTGGGACTGGTAGCTGTATTGTAACAAGGCAGGGAAAGAAGAGAGTTTTGTGCTGCTGCATGCCAGAGTGACAAACAGAATGCAGAACAACTGCTTTAATTTTGGGAAGCCCAAGAGGTATTTTTGCATGGTGCGTGGCTCCAGCCCTGTGCTACAGAGCTGCAAGGAGCAAGGAGGGATTGCAGCCTTCCTGCATCAGTCCTACGGCACGGATAGCAGTATGTGTGCGGTGTTTGGCTCCCGAGCAGACTCAGCATTTGTTTGGAGTAACTCTAAAAAATATCTCAATGGCTCAGCTGCATTCCAGCTGCACGCTCAGTGCTGGGTTTTTTTTTTTATGTAGTCAATTCCTGGCTGATCACCTCTGTCACAGGACCAGCATGGCCAGGTGGGCAGCGCACACGGATGGGCTGCAGTGAGTGTGCATGGCCTTCATGCGATTTGCCCCACAGGAGCAGCAGCCCTACAAGGGCTCCTTTCATGCCTGCGGGTTTGGAGTCTCCCGCACAGAGCAGACAAACCTGTCTGTGCTTCCTTGCTGCAGCAGAAGGCATTCCTGCCCGTGAATGGGGCCCTGTGCTGTTCCTGGCCGCTTGCCCCACGTTTTGGCACCAGGAGGTTCTGCGAGATCTGGGTCTGACCAAGGAGAGCCCCACTGCTCCACTGCTGCTTTATTTTGGGGGATGGCTCTTCAATTACTGCGTGATTTCAGCCATTGCAGTGTTTCACCAGAGTTAATTTCCTGGGCAACACAATGCAGAATGTCACCTCCCATCCAGACATAGGCTTTCTGCCTCAGATATGGTATGATGATAACCAACAGGCTCCTACCTCTATTATAGGGTTGATGCCATAAAAAAAGCAACTGGTTAAATTAATTAACTCTCAGATTTCAGTCACTCTCTCCGTCCATTCCCCGAAATGACAATTGCAGAGTCTTGGCAGGGTGTGAGACAGAAGCACACAGAGATGTTCCATGCCTCTCAGGCACGAGCTGCAATACAGCTTAATTAACAAACATCAGTGGCTGCAGCCTGAGAGCTGCATTACCACAAAGCATGGCAGGGCCCAAAGCAAGGCAAAACCTAAAGCAAGGCAGGGACCAAAGCAAAGCAGGGCCAAAAGCTAGGCAAGATCTAAAGCAAGGCAGGGTCCAAAGCACAGCAGGTCCCAAAGCAATGCAGGTGCATCCTGCTTGCAGTCCTAGCTCTTAAAGCTTGGATCAAAAACCAAGAGTGAAAACTCAGTTAGCAACAGCAGGGGCGGCAGTTGTTTGCTGCTGATGGGAAACAGCAAATGAACGGCAGCAAAAATCGGCAGCAAAATCAGGAGAGCATAAAAAAAAATTGCTTCCTGGTGTGCCCTAAGCGATGGATGGAAATATGCCAAGGGTGGCAGCCGGAGAGATGGCCTCCCCTGGTCTGGGAGTCATAGCAGGAGGGTGAGGGCATTGCACACCACACTGCAGCTCTGTGATGGTGGCAGCAGTGACCAGCAGACCCCAGCACTGCTGCAGCCTCACTTGGTGCTGCTCTATTCCACGCAGGTTCCTGGAGCTGGAGCGGCCGTGGCTCAGCAAGGCGTCCCGCACGCTGGCCTTTGTGTACCCGTACCTCTTCGACAGCATTCCGCTCTTCTACAGGGTATGCTCACAGCACGGGGCTGCTCAGCCTGCAAGCGCTTGGGAAAACATGTCCTTTTTTTAAAAAGAAAAACAAACTCCTGCAGGAAAAGAGATTGCGTTATTTTTTCCTGCACCCATCCAGGCGCAGCACTCCCTGAAGCTGCGTGTTGCTGTCAGATCATAGTCACAGGCTGGTGGCTTGGGAGGGACCTTAATGTCTTTGGGGGTGGGCGTTTTGCTGGTTTGGGGCTGGTGATGCTGGGACCCAGGGGGCCAAGCGGCTCACTCTGTCCCACCACCACCTCCCTTAGTTCTATCTGTGCGCAGCACGGAGCTGTGCGGATCCCACGGTCGCTGCTCACTACAGGCACACTGCCTTCGCCTTCCTCACCTGCTTCATCTTCGCCACCCACCTGCCCGAGAGGCTCGCGCCGGGACACTTCGACTACATCGGTAAGCAGCAGGAGGCTGAGCGTTGCTTCCTCGTCAGGCAGCACACGTATTTATCAACACAGCTCCAGGAGGGGATGTCTCTGGCGGTCGCGTTTGAACAAAGCTTGAGTTTCTTTGAGTACTTTTGGCTTCCCCGCAGGGCACAGCCACCAGGTGTTCCACGTCTGCGGCATCCTAGGCACGCACTTCCAGCTGGAAGCCATCCTGATGGACATGAGTGAGAGGCAGGCACGGCTCCCAGCCACGTCGCTGCTGCAGGTGCTGGCACCCATGGGCACGTGCATGGCCATCGGGTTGGCGGTCATTGCACAGTGCTCTGCGCAGCTCTGCCAGGCACCAGAACCCTCACACAGGGAGAAGCTGCATGGGCAGTAGGGCACCTGGTCTGCAGGATGGGGGTTCCTGGTTTGCTGCTGCGCAGGACAGAACGTGGACGGCTGATGCATGGGGTGAACGCAGGGTTTCTCTGCGTGCGCTCTATGAGAAGTGTTTGTTGGCGAACCTCGAGGGCGAGTATTGCACTGGTGTTTGTACATATGGCTTTCAGGCTGGGGATGGGTTATGAAATGCTTTTAATCGAGCTGATATTTCATCACCAGAAATATTTAAAATAATCTTTAATGGTTTTTCTGCAAAAGGGAGATATGTGCCAATGCTTTCCAGAGCAAGAGGCATTCACCAGTTCTGCCTTATGGAGAGACACAGGTGTCCTTGCTGTCAGGGGGAGCGGTTTTAAACTGAGACAGGAGAGATGTGGTCAGATATTGGGGGAAATCCTTTACTCAGAGGCAATGAGGCGCTGGCACTGCTGCCCAGAGCTGAGGGTGCCCCATTGCTGGAGGTGCCCAAGGCTGGAGATGGAGCTCTGGGGGACCTGCCCAACCCCTCCACGGCAGCAGGTTGGAACTGGGTGTGATTTGGGGTCCCTTCCACCCCAGCCATCCTGTGATTCCGTGATGTTGGTCAGCAGCAGAGCCCCATGGCAGGATGTGGACGCAGTGCGAGCTGCCACGTCCCAGGGCTGAGCCCAACATTTCTGGTGCTGGGGTTATAACCCCAACTATCTGACACTCCACCCAAGTGCCTAACCAGTGTGGGGCTGGGGCGGACCACAGCCTGCCTTACATTTAGTTTTAAGAGAATATCCAGGGCACCTCGGCTCTCTGTGGATCCAACGGCCTTCCCAAGGGGATCACTTCTCCAACAACACGTGGAACAACTCCGCAGGGCTTTGAGGATGCTTGCCACTGGGCTGTCAGTCGGGTTTACCCGGAGCCTCAGACGTGATGCAGTGATGCCTGCTGTGGAGCACTATCTCTCAGTAATCATACGGGTGTATAACTGGCTTTGTGTGTAATTACCTCTCGCAAGGTAGAAGAGATGCACTTTGGAGTGACAACACAGCAGCTCGTTAAAGATATTATGGGGCTACTAAGTCTTTTGATAACAAACTTTCCTTTGAAAGCTGACCAAGATATTAATATTTATAAGCACTGGAATGTAATTGTTTATTCAACGTGTTGAATTCAATGTTTGTTTCATTAAGAGAGGAAACTAATGGAGCGGTGGCACTGATGTATTCTAACCTGCTTTGGACGGTTCTGTTTCTGCCTGTGAAAATAATTGCTTTGGAGATAATTGCTGATAATTGCAAAGCTTATTTACCTCGAGTACATGAAAGAAAGCTGGCATGATTTAGGACTCTGCCAACTCTGTGTTCATCATTCTGGTTTATCGCTCGGTATGTTGGCTCTGGACTCGGGGCAGCCCTCTGGTCCTCCCAGCGCGAACAAATTAACGTCTTGTTCACCTGGAGACGGCCTTGAGAAGCGGTTTGGTGGATTGCACTGTGTTCACATCTGGAAATAAAAGCTTTGGGGCAGATCGCAATAGAGGTTATTTATCGCCTCGAACAAATCTCTTTCTACAGTCCCCGCCAGGCACCGCTCCTCCACACCCCCAGCCCGACAGGGGGCGCTCTGACTGCAGGCGGCGCGCTGTGCCGTTACCATAGCAACGCTTGCGGCTTACGCCCCGGGGCGGGGAAGGGCGGTGGCGCCCCCCGACGTAACGCTGCGTGATGACGCCACGCGGACGTATGCGCTGATTGGTTGGATTTGAACTGAACGGGCGCGCGGCCGTCGGGTGAGGCAGCGCGGAGTTCGGGTCTTGAGGCGGTCGCAGTTCCCGCAGCATGAAGGCGGCGTAAGTCCATCCCGGTCCCGCGGCCGGTCATCGCGGTCCGGTTCGGTCCCGGTCCCACGTGGTGTCCGGGCCGTCCCTCACGCCTCGTTCCTTCCCCTAGTAGGGCCAAGACCCCGCGGAGGCCGGCGCTGAAGAAGCCGTCGCCGCCCGGCCCGAAGGACCCCGTGGGGGTGAGTGCGGAGCTCCGGGGGGCGCCGAGCGGCGCCGCGCAGCGCCGTGGCTCAGCCGTGTCCTCCCACAGGTGTACTGCAGGGTGCGGCCGCTGAGCCGCCCGGACCAGGAGTGCTGCATCGAGGTGATCAACGAGAGCACGGTGCAGATCCACCCGCCCGACGGATACAGGATATTCCGCAACGGGGAGTACCGGGAGGTAACGGCCCGCGGAGCTCCTTTTCCCCGCTGCCGGGGTTCCTGCGGGGCTCCTTGGGCCCTGTGTGGGCGGTGCTCTGGGAAAAGAGAGATTTCAAGTCCCAAAGCCCCTTTGGCCAGAAATGCACCGTTCCCTTCCTTTGGCGTCGATATACAGAATCACTGTACAGATCAGAAGAGTAGAAAAGCCCTCTGAAATCCTCGAGCCCAACCCAGCCCTCTGAGCCCGCTGCCCGTGTCCCTCAGTGCCACATCTCCGTGTTCTGTGGGTGCCTCCAGGGGTGGTGACCCCAACACTGCATCACTGCTCTTATGGAGAAGAAATGTCTCTTGATATCCAGTCTAAACCTCCTCTGGTGCAACTTCAGGCCATCACCTCTCATTGCTGTTACTTGAGAGCAGAGGCTGACCCCCACCTCACCACAGCCTCCTTCCAGGGCTTGTGGAAAGTAATGAGATCTCTCCTGAGCCTCCCCCAGCTGACAATCCCAGTTCCTTCAGCTGCAAAGGAAAGGTTTTGTTGCCCTTTTGGAGGCTTCAGGTTCTCCGTGTCTTTCTATATCCCCTATATTCAAAAAAGGCTTCTGCAGGGTGGAAGGGTGAGAGCAAAAGAGGAAAAAAGATAAAACTGGCAAAACTGCTTGAAGGGTTTGTTCACAAAGCTCTGATTCTTAGAAACCAGCTCTAAACAAAATCCGGCACAAATGAGTTAAGAGTTGGTAATTCCTTAAGCTTAGCGAAGAGCAATGTTTCCCTGTGTGTACTGAAGGGGAAAGCTGTAGTTAATGTATAAAGAGAGAAGAGTGGGTGGGCTGGGTTCTTCTCCCTGTAACTGGTGAGATACATAAACAGCACGACTCGGTGCCATGGAGGGTCAGAGTGGGTATCAGGAAACATTTATTTACTACGAAGGTGGTCAAACACTGGAATGGGCTTCCTAGCAGGGTGGGTGGTGTCTGTGGCTGTCAGTGGGCAATGCCCTCAGTGATAGCCTTTAACTTTTGGTTAACCCTGATGAGGTCAGGCAGTTAGGTTTGATTATTGTAAGTTTTTTCTAACAAAACTGTTCTGAAGTAGTGAAATGGTGTGAAGTAGGAAGAAAGTGGCAGGTCACTTATAGCAAGCAGCTGTTGCGTTTACTGGAAAGGGGACTTTAGGGCATGTGTATAGAATGAGGAGCTAGAGTGCTACAGCTCTGAGCGTGGTTTGGTTGTGAAATGGCTAATTACAGGTTCCCAACAAAGTGCAGTAGTGCTAAGTGAGACAATCTCTGTGGGTAAGGCATAATGAATGTTAGCTGGCACGCAGGATACTTTTGTTTCTGAATTCGTTATGGGAGAATCTGGAAGTATATGAAGTGATATTTAAATATTTACAAGTGTTTTGAAGAAAAGTGGCTGGATCTGTCCAAGTACATTGCAGACCAATGACTGGAAACAGGCTGGGCTGGGAAAAGACGTGGACTTAAAAGCAAGAATATTAAATTCTGGTACAACGTGACTTTATCCATTGTTGGTGTCCTTGGTGTTCCTTCAGTACCTGTGTAGATGAAGGTTGGGGATCAAACAGAAACTTGAGCTTGAAGCTGAAGGTTGTGAGCTTTATTTGCAGGTGAGGTCAGGCTTTCTGATCACTATGGTTATTGATGGACATAAGCTCTATAAAAACCAGAGGTTGCTGTTCTTTTATATACAAACTTAAGTGATTATTAGAAGAGCTATAGTGGAGCAACTGTGCGTGTTCAAACGTTGGTGTAATCTCACAGTAGTTTGTTGTTCTGTTGGGCTAAGGGAAAAAGAATGAAGCATTTTGAAACAACAAACTTCTGGGCAGGGAAACTTAAGATTTAGGGTGATGTGTCTTCTTTACTTCAGACGCAGTATTCATTTAAGGAAGTGTTTGGTACCCTTGTTGCTCAAAAGGAGCTTTTTGACGTAGTGGCCAAACCTCTCGTGGAAGATCTCATTCGTGGGAAAAATGGTAAGGGTTTCCTTGTTTTCTGTCATGTCGTCGTGTGTCTTCTTTTTGTATTGTTATGATTTTGCATGTCTTAAGGTTTCTTATCTTGTCAAGATAAAATACATACGTATATCATTATATATATACGTACAACTTATTTGCAATGGAAACAGTTGTGGTTTAGCTCCTCTGTGCAACCTCCCTGGGAGCTCTTCTTGTGTAATGCTGTGCACGCTTTGTATGTCCAGGGATAATTTTTTTGTGTGCTGTTAACTGAAGAAACACATTTTTTTCAGGGGAAAGGTGCCAGTTACTCTCCTAAAGACTGACTACAGAAACAAATCAATTTGTCCTAGGCACACTTTGATACCTTGAGGTATCTGGTTAATGTCAAGCTCCCTTATAACAGCCAGAGTAAATCAGACTGCTGCACCTGGGACTTAGTGGCCACGTTTGTTTTCATTTCCAAATGCATGATTTCAAAACAGGGCAAGTATTAGCAGTTGAAGTGTGACTCATCCAGATGGTCAGTACTTGTATTGACTAAGAGTGGCTTTTGCTGGACTGGAGCGAGCTTACTGATAGATAGCTCAGCAGGAGTCTTTTTTCATAAAGAACATTTTACCCAAGAAACAATGCGAATGTAACTGATGCTTTTTGAGGCTGTAAGCATGATTACAGGACTCTTCTGTCTTTCCTAGGTCTCCTTTTTACATATGGGGTGACAGGCAGTGGGAAAACCCACACTATGACAGGATCTCCTGGTGATGGAGGGCTTCTTCCACGGTGTTTGGCTATGATCTTCAACAGCATAGGACCGTTCCAGGCCAAGAGATTTGTGAGTAGTTTTGTACCAAATTCTCCACTCTGCTGCTCACAACCTAAAGCACTGTTCAGAATGCCTCCTGTGTCAAACAATGACAGAAAGTACCCCCAGGAAACTGGGTTTCTGAAGCAGGACCAAGGAGATGGGCCTGGTGTCTAGGACAGACATATCAAGATGATGTATGGTCTTAACTGTTCTTCTAATTGTTACTCATTTTTTAATTTCTTCAGTAAAAAAAGAAGAGTCTGAGCTATGATTTTATGGCTTTTGTATCTTGAGACAAATCTCATTCCATATTTGAAGTAACATAGAAAATGATGTTTTTCTTTTGTTCAGAAGTCTTTTTTTTTTTTTTCTTTTTTCAATCCAAATCTATTTGGAACAATACTGGAAGCTTTTTCCTTGGTAGCATGCTGGCTTGGCAGCCTTTGTGAAATATTTTTGTTTTGAAAGTACCTGTTTTCTGTCAAATCTACTTGGAATTAGCTAGCAGATTGAGTGTTACTGAGGGGGTGTGGTATTTGCTGGCTGCCAGACAGCTTGATCAAATAACTTGTCTTTTGCTGGCCAACACCTTATGTTCGCTACCGTTTGTCATTATATTGTCTAAACATGTTCACTGTTCAGGTTTTTAAGCTTGATGACAAGAATGGCGTGGATGTTCAGTGTGAAGTAGATGCTCTGTTAGAGCGACAGAAAAGAGATGCCATGCCTGTTTCCAAAACTCCTTCTGGCAAGTAAGTAACTATTACAATGTGCAGGAAAAAAGTAGTTAATGTAAATGTTATTCTGAAACTGATTTCAAGCTATCTCGATGTATTTATCTTATTCTTGTGGGGGAAAAAAAAAAACAACAAATAAGCAGAAGACATTCATGGCAATTTAGTGTATTATGTTCCATGTAGGATGGAAAACTGCATAGGGAAATGCTTCGATTCTAAGCTTTAGAACAGAGTAACATAAGGCTATTTTTTTTTTTTTTGGTATCTGTTTCCACATAAGTAAAATGCTATGATTTGACCACATACAATAATAGAATGGCTTGGGTTGGAATGAACCTCAAGTATCATGAATCTCCAACATCCCATCACATGCAGAGCCACCAACCTCCACGTTTAATACCAGCCCAGGCTGCCCAGGGCCCCATCCAGCCTGGGCTTGAACACCTCCAGGGATGGATGGGGCATCCACAACCTTTCTGTTGTTGTGAGCTGTTCCAACACCTCACCACTCTCATAGTAAAGAAATTCCCCCTAAATCTTCCCTCCTTCAGCTTAAAACCATTTCCCCTTGTTCTGCTATTATCTACCCTTGTAAAGAGTTGACTCCCCTCCTGTTTATATAGGGTACTACGAAGTTAAACTTGAGGATGTTTTGCAAAATAGAGAGACTATGAGTGGTGTATGATTCCAATGTCAACTGTCCAGGAATTTTGCAAGGCGCTTCTTTCTGGAGCTGAGTACAGCAGTACTGGATAGATGGATCTATCTATTTAAATTCTTCTGAGTGCCACCTGAAACTGGATATGTTGGCTTTAGTTTCTAATGTGTTTCTATACTCCAGTCACACCAACTGTCAGTAAGCTTTGTTCTTCGGCTGTTCAGTCAGACAAGGTAGCTGGCTGTGGGTGCTCCATCACAGTCACTTACTGTGTGTGATCAACAGGCGGCAGATAGATCCGGAGTTTGCTGATATGATCAACGTGCAAGATCACTGCAAAGTGGAAGAAGTTGATGAAGATAATGTCTACAGTGTCTTTGTCTCCTACATCGAGATCTACAACAACTACATTTATGACCTCCTGGAAGAGACTCCATTTGACCTGATAAAACCCAAGTTAGTAGGAATAGCAATATTGATAAACTTACAGAAGTTATTCTTTTTGTATGTGAGGTTTGCATGTCTTTGTGACTGCAGTCTCTGTGAATCTGGCTCAGTTCAGGTGAATTGCTTCCAAAAATCACAGAAAATGAGGTGATGCCTAAGGAATCCAGACAATGGTATTGAAGTGCGCTGAGTTGTTCTGTTGCTGCTAAGATTTGGTGCTTGTTTTCCTAATGTAATGAAAGATAAATAAGTAAATACTTAATTTCTTAAGCAGCATTGTACCCTGCTGAGGTTTTAAGTCTATTGAAGCTATTCTGCAAGTGCTATTCCTAGCTTGTGACCATGACTTGAAGAGCAGGCTATTCCATAGCTGGCATTTTCCTCTGGAAAACTGTATGTTGGGCAAAAGCTTGTGTATTATTTCCATTCAGTGCCAATCATTTCCTTAGCAACAGAGATGAATAGTCTCAAATGAAATTCTGGATGTTTTTTTTGGAAAGGTATCTACTTGGCCATGATCAGGACCAGTGAATCTTGTGATCTTTGGAAAGGCAGTCTGTAAATCAAACTTATTTGAACATATCTTTAAAATTCTAAATCCATTAAAGAAAGTTAGGTGTGTCTTCTAGTACGTGGGTTAATTAAGGAGATGGCCAATCTACAAAGACTAAACTAGAGTAAAACAAGTCATTACATTGAAACACTGAGAGCATTCTCCAGGGCAGTGCTTTGAAATGGGTTTGAATATCTGAATGCTTTCTAAATAAGAATGAAATTTGGTTTAGTTTGTTGCTTATCATATCCAGAAATCAGCCTAGGAAAAGTCTTGGATTATTTCCATTTATGGAAGGTGCAGTGCATTAAAAATGAAAAGGTTTTGGACACGGGCTGAACGACTTAATATTTCTAATCCTGTTTTTTTGGTAGGTGGAACAATTGCAACACTCCTGTGCGAAACGGTGACTTTATGTATGTGCCTAAGCAAATTACTCCCAATACTGAAGAGTGAATTCTTTTAGTAGAAGCAGAAAATAAACTGACTCCTCATCTCTTCTTTGCTTTACTAGTGAACGTAGAATGCTGTTGAAGCCATCTTGCTTCTATATGAGCCATATGCATGTAGTAAAGCAATAGCTGCCACACAAACCAATGATTTCCAGTAAGAATTGCAATTAAAGTGGCTTCTAAATTAGTAGCTGGAGTGTAACTAATCTTGGCTGAGTGTGTGTCCTTGTACTTCTGCTTCCATCTGCTGTGTGGATAATTGATGTATTTAGACTGAATTGTGTACTTAAAAAAGATCTTGCATGAGATGATATACTACTGTATATCCAGCTCCACTGAAACTTTGCTTTCCTTTCTTCCTTGCCCTCAAGACCTCCACAATCCAAAATACTTCGTGAGGACCAGAATCATAACATGTATGTCACGGGATGCACAGAAGTAGAGGTGAAATCCACAGAGGAAGCTTTTGAAGTCTTTTGGAAAGGTAAATAGTCTTGAAATGTAACTTAAAAGATTATATGTCTGTATGGAGTTTACATTATCGTGCTGGAAACAGAACTGGCTTTGGTAGGTGGCAAATCTGTTGCATGAAGCAGGTGTTTGGAGGGAATGTTGTCACTCTTTCAAACAGGGCAGAAGAAGAGGCGTATTGCAAACACTCAGCTGAATCGGGAATCCAGTCGGTCTCATGGAGTTTTCATGATCAAGTTGGCTCAGGCACCTCTGGATGCAGATGGAGATAATGTGCTGCAGGTAAATTCTGGGGTGCGCTGTTAAAGGAGAGGTGTGTGTGTGTGTGCATGTATGGATATAGAAGTGAGAAAAAGTGGTGAATCTTGCAGTGTGCCCTACTGACTTAAACTTATGCGTATTGAAACTTGCGTACTTTTGGTGAAGTGAATCAAAATTATAAAGCTTCTGAAGTATTTTTCTCCTTCCTGTAAATAGAGCATTGAAGTGAGCAGCAATGCTGCTCTTTCATTTATTTTCCTCTCTTTTGAGCAAAACGTCTTAACGTAAGAATGACTTAGAGGCTTTGAACAAGAGTGCTTGATATAATCTATCTTGTGCCACAGGACAATGGATTTGATGAACTTATTCACAAAAACCCTAGTGGCATGGATTAAGGGCTATAAAAAACACTCTCAATCTTAGTCTGAAAGTGTAACATGTGTTTAAATGTGCTGGCTTGGGATTGTGAGAGAGATTCCCCGCACCCCACCACTCAGTGCCCCCTTAGAAGGCAGAGAATATAGAGCTAATGATTAGCCTAACCTATTTTCTTTCTCATAACAGGAGAAGGAACAGATTACTTTAAGCCAGCTGTCTTTAGTTGATCTAGCTGGAAGTGAAAGGACAAATAGAACAAAAGCTGAAGGGAACAGGTTGCGAGAAGCAGGTATGTACCATGTTTAGACAGTCTGTTAGTTTTATAGACTAGGCTATACGTGTGTTAATCTTGTCTCCTGGTAAAGAAACCATAAAAAGATTCATTAAGTGTTCTGTTATGATGTTTGGTTATCTCATTTGCTGGTCTTCAATCGTCCAGCTTGGAAACTGGAATTCTTGGCAGCATTTATTGCATTTGTGTGTACTTCAGATTACTTGGAAAGGCTGTCAGTAACAAATGACTTGCGGGTACAGGCATTTTATCTTAAAAATAAATAAATAAAATTTGGAAATATGATGCAAATAGCTGCTTACAGAGATTTTTTTATATTATTATTTTAAGGTAATATTAATCAGTCATTAATGACGTTAAGAACATGTATTGAAGTTCTACGGGAAAACCAGATGTATGGAACAAATAAGGTATGCAACCTGCCATTCAGTTATCTCTTGAATAAGCTGATGTGATTAAAAACTTACTAGATCTTCCTTCTGCTTTGTTTTAAGATGGTGCCCTACAGAGATTCCAAACTGACTCATCTCTTCAAGAACTATTTTGATGGTGAAGGGAAAGTGCGTATGATTGTATGTGTTAATCCTAAAGCTGAGGACTACGAGGAAAGCCTGGTAACTTTCTTGCAATTCTTATCTCATTCTTGCCTACTCTAGCTCTGAATTATTGTACTAGTTTAGTAGGTGGCAGGGATGATAACTTACACTGTTTGAACGCTTCAGGCAGTCAGATGTAATACAGGGCAAACATGTCCTCTAAGTCGTAATTTTTCCTCTCAAAAATGCTAGTATGCTTGTGTGCAACATAGGAAGTTTCTCTTATTTACAGCTTATTTACAGTCCAAATAGCTGTATTTGGGTGCTTTATCCCCACCAGGACAGTATTTGCAAGAACTTAAGATATCTGCACAGTCAGGTTTGTGGCTCTTTGAGGGATGAAGGGAGGGATGGTGTTACTAGGGAAGGATTTTCAGATGCTCTACTTCAGATTTGCAAGCTATCTAGCTGGGAAACACTTCAGATTCTATGTTGATAATGTCTCTGCTAAAACTTCTGTTGATCTAAAATATCACTTTCAAACTTGCTCTGGACAGCTGCTGTTTTATGGCACTGCTGAGCTTGCGTTTGTTCTTTTGCAGCAAGTCATGCGTTTTGCAGAGATGACACAGGAGGTGGAGGTTGCAAGGCCTGTCGACAGACCGCTGTGTGGTTTAACACCAGGACGGCGCTTCAGGAATCAGGCCTTCAGAGAGGAGCTGGCCAGGAAACTGGAGATTCGAGGTGGCCCAATTAATGGAGGTAGACAGGAGAATGCAGAGTGTTCACAGCACGTGCCTTTTCTTCTGTTCTTAGGGGCTGAAGGCTTCTTTAAGTATAAGCTTGAGCCTTGAGAGCACACAAGGAGCTGCGTTTAACAGTTAGTGGTGAGCTTTCTCTGTAGTAGCTGCACCTGAATTGCTCTTTTCATGCTGTGCTACTGTTTACACAGTAATTGGGCTTAAGCTACGATTCTCAAAGTAATTCTTTGTTGTTGATGATGGGCTGAATTCAGGGTCCCATTACTGCAGCTCTGGAAAAGAGATTGTGTTGAAGATAATGCTTTGATGCTTTTATACGCTCTGGGTTTACTTTAGAAATTAGGACTTGCCTGGAGGTATTGTAAGGAATGAATCAAAAATGTCACATTTAATCTCTTCTCTATACTGTCATCTATTCTGAAAACATGTAGTTCTCATTAATAATTCTACATTCTGTCTCCTTCATAATTCTGTGGAATGATCTGTAGCTCTGCGTTGTCAAATGAGAACTTTGTTCTCTAGCTTGCTGACAGACTTCCTTGGCTTTAAATCTTACAGAAACAGAAGAGCAATCTGCTTCAGAAATATTTTTGCAGAACTTTCCTCCCTTGCCTTCGTGCGAGCTATTGGATATTAATGATGATCAAACGCTTCCAAAGCTTACTGAAGTCCTGGAAGAACGCCATAAACTAAGACAAAAGTTGTCAGAGGAGTTTGCCAAAAATGGTAAGAATTTAACACTGATGTAGAGCTCTTTTTTTTTTTTTGTGCCCTCATTGCTACTCAAGCATCTCTTCTGTACTAATGTGGAATAATTATCTTGTCTAGGTTGATGGTTTAAAACCCCTTTTGTTGAGGTAATGAAGTAGCTGGTAGTGTCACGTTAGTAGGAGAAAGGATGAGAAAGTAAAGTATGTTGAATCTCTTGCAGTGCTTACATTTAAAACTGTGCTGCGAGAACTTGATTCCAACGTTATGTCCAAAGAAAACTACGTTCAAGGAAAGTTGTCTGAAAAAGAGAAAATAATAACAGGACAGAAAACAGAGATAGAACGCCTGGAGAAGAAAATTAAAACTTTGGAATACAAGGTTAGTTTTCTTTTGTTCTGAGCTATGCAGCTCCAAAGCATGGAAAGCTTTTTCTGTCTACCATTTGGCAATCTTCTTCACATCATAAGATGCATCATAAGCACAAGCAAACGTAAACTGCATTTCTGGGCTTAGATGGTTGCGTTGTCTGGGGGTATAGCAAAGTTCTTCCTCTCTTCTTCCAGATTGAGATTTTAGAGAAAACTGCTACAATTTATGAAGAAGATAAGCGTCATCTTCAGCAAGAACTAGAGAGCAAGAGCCAGAAACTGCAACGTCAGGCTTCTGATAAGCGTAGGCTGGAGGCACGGCTGCAAGGCATGGTTGCTGAAACAACCATGAAATGGGAGAAGGAGTGTGTGAGTATACTGCCCTACATGTGAGAGCTGTCTAAGGGACTAATGCTGGAGGGAGCTGGGGAGCTTGATTGTTTTTTAAGGTTTTTCTTTTTCTTTGTCTTCTTAATGCTGTTAAGAGTGAAGATATGTTTGGCTTTTAATTGAGGACTTGAGCAGACATTTTCTTCTTAAATTTTATAAATGTTGTATGATAGGATGAATTCCTCAAAGGCCCGTGATGCAACTAGAGCAGCTCTCTTGTGCACTTCGTTTTGGTATCTGGAACTTGTTCTTTTGGGTTTATGGCTCTCTGAGGAGCGATTCTTTTTTTCTGGCAGCTGTCAGGAGAAGCCTAATATCAGGCTTTCCCCATTATCCTCATGTAAACTCTTGTTCAGATATGCACTTCATGAGCAATAAGGAAAGAAAATCTGAGGAATTAATTTACTCTTCTTCAGGGCTGTTTACTTCTTCAGGGCTATCTACAGATCTGCAGTTAGACAGTGGTCTGATTTGCCCTCATGATTCAGGAAGCAAAATATTTATGGCATTAGACATAACCTTGGCAGTCTTTCTTGTTAGCTTGATACATCACTACTTTGATCAGCTTGTATCTCAGAGGGAAAGAATATCCTTCCGTGTAGAGTATAAAATTATCTACAAACTTGTAGCCCAAACGCTCTATGTTTGTGTGAAGTACTTCATGTTTTTCTTCTCTTTGTCTTTGTAGGAGCGTCGTGTAGCAGCAAAGCAGCTGGAAATGCAGAACAAACTTTGGGTCAAAGATGAAAAACTGAAGCAGCTGAAGGCCATTGTTACTGAACCAAAGAGTGAAAAGCCAGAGAGGCCTTCACGGGAGAGAGACAGAGAGAAGCCTATTCAGAGATCAGTTTCTCCACCACCAGTACCTGTAAGTTGCCTTTAAAACACTTCCTGGTAAAGGGACAAGTGTACTTCTAAGAATGAACTAAAATGCAGAGCACTTTTCTCTAGTGACTAGAAAATGTTTCCCAAGCACAGAATTTGGATGTCTAAACTGCTTTTGAATTCTGTCTTTTTATTTGTGCTCCTACTTTCCTAATGCCTTCAATATTAAAGGACATCTGATTCTTAGTCTGTCACTGCTCTCCAAAACCATAAATAAACTTGGGTAGCTACACTGAATATTGACTACGTGCAGTGACACTGTCTTATTGCCTTATGAGTTGATAGTTCTGTGTCGTTAACTGCTTTCCCATTCTCTGTAGCCTTCTAGTAACTTTATTACTCAGGTTCCTAACAGCCAGCGGCTCGTGAGCAACCAGCAGCTGCACAGACGTTCAAATTCTTGTAGCAGCATTTCTGTGGCTTCCTGTGTTATGGAATGGGAGCAGAAAACCCCTTCACACAAGGATACCGGTGGCAATTCTAAAACAAGGACTAGACAACAAGAACCAGGACAAAGTAGAGACTGTAACACCTCAGACAGAAGGCGAGGGATGTGCTGGACTGGAATCACTGAGGTTCCCAAACGTAGAGATGAGCTAGAAATAGAAGAGGATCAATGCTGCAGGGTTAGTGCTGCTCCTGTCAAAAGCTAAATGTAGTGTTACTTAGTCTGGCTCAAAAGTTCATCACAACTGCTCTCTTACGTTGAGTGTAAAAGAGACTTTTCCCTTAAATGTATTTCTCATAGGGCAGTACTGTTTCCAAGTTGAGTCTCGCTATTACTCTTTAATTTGGCACTTAAAAATCTTTAGAAAGCATTTCTGTTTCTTGTTTGTCTGTAGATAGCTGTGGAAAGGAACTCTGAACTAACTGGGCCTTTTTTTTTCCCTAGCTCTAAGTGTCTTTGTTTTAATTTGTGTCTGTCTCCTCAAATCTATCTTACAGCCTGTAACTTACCATAGTCCTTTTTGGGCAGCTTAAAAGGTGGTCTTATGAGCCAGCCACATGCAAATGTCTACTAGAAATAGTGCTTGGACAAATTTCTACCTTGAATAGCTGTTAACTTTTGCTCTCCTAGAATAGTTTTTCCAATTTTTCACATCTGCATTAGAACTGGGTGCTTTGCTTATAGTTGAGAGATGCTTTTCCATTAAATTACTGTGTGCAAGTGTTTGTATGGGTGGTGTCTCATGATGTAACTGTCACGGTGGCTCAGGTAAATCCATGAGAATTGTATTGCATCCTACTCCCAGGATCAGCCCTCTTGAGAGGGCTTCCCCAGAAGAGGGAAGCTTATCATGGTGGGTTTCACTTTTTTGGGTATTGTTTTCAGTTACTTGCTAGCCCCAGCCCTTTGAAGTGTGGGGTGTGGTTTAAGCAGATACTGTTCCAATTAACTAAAACGCAAATCACCAGCATCAGTTAATGGGAGGTGTTCTCTCCCACAGTAAAATGTGACTGGTAGTAATGTCTTCCTTTGGACTTAATTTCCAGATTTCTAGGGTACCCTGGCAGAGTTACACTTCTCCACTAAAAAGAGGAGAGATCTTGAGTGTTTTATTCCTTATTTTCATGTAGAACAACTTTGGAAGGCAAGAATCTTTAGATGCATTTAATCTTTAGAAGCTGCTTTAGCTCTGTAAGAGCTCTACCTGTGGAGGACACAGCTAGTCTCATGTCCATTGCTGAGAGAAGTCCCAATTGCTGCGCGTCACCTGAAAGCACAGTGAAGGAATCTGCATTCATAGCTTTGGGTTATTTAACATCACTGTGATGTACAGAGATCTGTACACTAGTGAGTAAATAGAACAGAGAGAGCCTGCAGTATTCTTTCAAATGCCCATTAGAGGACTTTGAAAGGACCCAGGTTTTTAAACAAACTATTTTCTGGTTTACCTGAGCAACTGACAATGTTCATGAACGTAAGTTAAAAATTTGTGAGCCTCCATTGCTTCTTGTAGATTTCTAGCAGCTGGGCTCAGAAGCAGTATTGCTAGCAATGGGCACTCTTCCTTTTTCTCTGCTTTTAATACTTCTGAGTAAACAGAGGCTTCCACAGATGTTGAAAAGCCATACTCAATCTGTTTCCTTTCTTACATCAAGATTACATCTTGATCCATTAGTGCATCTGTGGAAACACTTTCAAATTTATCTTTTCAGGTCGGTTAATATGTTCATGGCAATCAGATCTGGGAAATTTGGGAAGAGTGCTGCTAAAGAGAAAGATGTTCTCCTTGAGGAAACCCTACTGTGTAGGGAATGCAACCGATTGGGTAAAACTACATCAAATTAGTGGGAAATAATTGGCACAGAAATAAAAATCCATTAAGCATTTTTTGCAAGGCTCATGGTAACAGTATGTTTCAGGATGGATTCTAAAAGGAACAAATCTTTGATCTTCAGAAAAGTGCATCTTAACCGGACCTGCAAAAATCAGTTTTGCTAATGATAATCCTTTTGAGAAGCTTACTGTGTGCTGATTTCTTCTGATTCTCTTCCCACTCTGATCAGAATGCACCTCCAGTTCGTCTCAGACACAGACGGTCGCGCTCAGCTGGGGAGAGATGGGTAGATCATAAGCCACCTTCTAATCTGCCCACTGACACAGTCATGCAGCCGCATGTCCCTCATGCCATCACAGTAGCAGCTGCAAGTGAAAAGGCACTAGCTAAGTGTGACAAGTACATGCTGACGCACCAGGAGCTAGCCTCTGATGGGGAGATTGAAACAAAACTAATTAAGGTAAAGCAAACACCTCTGTGGTAAACTTGTGATAACCCTGTCAAATCCTATTTCTGGCAGTATATTTGTGCTACGGGCTCGTGCCTTGCAGAAAGGTATGTTTGACTCCATGTGCTAAGAGATCTGCAAGTTTTGTGCTGTTGGATGCAAGGGAGGTTTTAGAGTCTGAAAATGCTTTTCTTGAACTTCATCATTATTTTATGTATGCATCATCACATACTTATTACTTGATCACTTTCTTGAAAGTAATTAAGGTTTCTTTTTCCCCTCTAGTAAAACACAATAATCCATTCGTAATGAAAATTTCTAAGACTTGTGACTGCAGCTAATCTTGCAGAGTTGCTCTTGTTGGAATGATATTTGATTTAGGTGGCTGCAGTGATGGATGCTTAACTGCTCCATAACAGAATTCCTAGCGTACAACTAATGAGCAAATTGGTGGGATGACTTAAGCTTTGAACTCTTGCACGTGTATGCTTACTAACTTGAAAGAAAGCTGTAGCAGTAAGTGCTTAAGTTTTCATGTGAAAACTGACAGTGTAGCTGCCACAGTAACCTCATGGCTGTAACTTCTTAACTGTTTTTGGCTCCCAGGGTGATGTTTTCAAAACCAGAGGTGGTGGACAGGCTGTGCAGTTCACAGAGATAGAAACTCTAAAGCAAGAATCTCCAACTGGGTGAGTTGTGCCCTTAACTTTGGGCTCTGGTTCTGTTGGAAATGTATAACTTCGGTGTTTGATGTGTAACTGATCCTGCTCCAAATGACTGAGTAAAAAGTCGTTGTGTCTAACTCAAAATCATATGAAAGTAACTTTGAGGAGCTTTTAGATGCTGATGGCCTGTCTGCTGTTGAGAGAAAAAGTATTTAATTGAAAAATATATAATGTATTCTATTGTGCGTGAGAATCTTGTAGATTCTTTGAAGAAAGTGACATTCCTGTAAAATTTTCTTGTTTTTCCCCATCCTTGTCTTACAGTCGAAAGCGAAGATCACCTTCCAATGCTGATCCACCAGAGGATGCTGCAGACTCTGAATGGACTGATGTGGAAACCAGAGTAAGCTACAAAGGAGGGAGAGAGATCTCACGTTTGATCTCGATGAGGGCTTGGGTTAGTGTTGATAGCTGGGTCAGATTGGGGTTAGAGACTGACTTTCTGTGTCTTCTCAGTGTTCTGTGGCAGTGGAAATGAGGGCGGGATCTGCCCTTGGACCTGGATATCAGCATCATGCTCAGCCCAAGTAAGTGCCTCTCTTCTTTAGTTGGTGCATTGTTCTCTTTCCTGGTAACTCCTAAAGTGAGACAACACTTTTTTTTCCCCTTCACCTTGTTGCCCTTCCTGCTTTGGGTTTGTGATGCATACACTTTTAATATTATACTGTGAAGTGAACAGGCTTGTTGAGTGTTGGAAATACTGACTGTACAGATCTGTAGGGGACTCTTAGCCAGAAGATGTGTTCTGGCACGTTCTCTGGCATTTAGTGCTGTGAGCAGAATGTCAGGTTTGATCTTGTCCTTCTGCAGCAATTCGGAGTGCTCTTAGCTGGACTGTAGAAAGCTTGGGACTGTAGCGTGCCTGGCAGGTCACAATTGGAGTGGGATCAAAGGTGACAGTGGCATAGGACTGCACTGTTCTTCTCCAGTCCCTCTAGCCTTTATCAGATTCTGATGTAGTTAAAACAAAACCTTCATCTTTGTATTTTTAGATAAATTTAAATATGGTTACAGATACCTCACCATTCACTTTGGTGCCTCAGTGAGGGAACTGAGGGAATCATTGGATGTACTTAATAGTATACCTGAATGCAGCTAATATTTTAGCTGCTACCTGCTATGCAACTGCTAAGGCATCTGCTGAGGAGGCATGGGCTTTAGTCGTGCTAGAAGAATCTTTCTTCCTCTTGAGGTGCATAGATAAGTCTGAGTTTGTCAGGGCTCTCATCTATCTTTAATGTGATGGGATCAGAGTTGCAGTTACACAGCACACGTACCAGATCAGAAGCCTCAATTTCTAGGAAAAGTTGAAAGGATGTACTTGGTAAAGTTAGTGCCTAACTCTTGAACCAGACATCTAAAAAAAATCTCTTGCCTATGAAAGAAATGTTGCAGATGATCTAGTCTTGCTAAACTAGATGTTGCGGAACAGAACTAAGTATCCAGGTTTGGACTCTTGCAGATAGGTGCTGGCAATGCTGTGGAAGTCACCTGTTCAACTCAGGGGAAGACAATTTGCAGTTTTGCAAGACATGTTTACAGGGAGGAGAGAGGGCTGGAGAGGTAAAGAGGTTTCTACAAAGCCAAAGCAAACCAAACTGATTATCTTTGGAATCCAAATAGTAAGAATTAGTAAAAACACAGGTTCTCATCTCTTGTGTGATGTGTATTATTTGTACAAAAGGGTTTAGAACTGTAGTGGCGAGGTGTTCTGGGGAGTTTCAGAAATGAGTAGTTCCTGTTCTGGGTAAGGTCCCAAACGTTTGTTGATATGCACTCCATCACTGCTACTGGCAGTTTTGCAGCAGCCTTACAGTACTGTAGTCAATCCTGTAGTTTTCCTGTGTATTGAATTGCAACTTCTATTTTTTTTTAAAGTTAATAAATTGAAATAAAACTCGGTTTTAAGCCCATGGCTATTTTAAAAACAAGAAAACAGAATTCATCTGTTTCTGGATAAATAAGCTCTTTAGTTTGCTTGTAGTGTTTCTCAGCACAGAAAGTACATTAAATTTATGCATGCAGCAGAACAGATAAATGAGTTATTGACTGCTGTTACAGAAAATGACTGCTGTGTAAGATCTGAAAGTTGTTTGATTGCCTTCTTTTCTTTTAGGCGAAGAAAGCCATGAACTTAACGTACTGCTGCGTTGGAATCTTGTTGATTTTTATCAGACTTATCTGCTGCCAGTGATAAACTAACTGCTTTGTTATCACTACAAGCTTGTATTTTTTTTAATACTGGCCTATGCTAGGCAATGGTTACATGGAAAATACTTTTTGCAAACCTGAAGAAGCATGTGAGTGGGTGCAAATACTTTCAGTGGACAGGGGGAGGTTCTGCCATTGCACGCTGTGGACTTCTGAAGAAATCCTTCTGTCTTGTATTTATGAAGCCCTCATTATTAAGCTGTACCTTTATACAGTAACGACACAAGGCTTCTGCCTTGCATCTATTTCAGCTCTTTATAGATGTACTTGTACTCTGGTCACTATCCCTTTCTTGTTAGGCCCTCTGTTTTGAAGAGGTGTAAATGCTGCAATTTATTCAGATGCAGTAATGCACTTTAAGAGTGTTCCTATGCCATTTCACGTGTTATTATAGCCAGCAGCAGCTTGGTAATCTAAATTTCTTCTTGGAAGAATTACCTTTAATTATTTAATATACGAATCAGCTTGTGAAATCAATTTCAATCTCAATCTTCTAATCTTCATGGTAACAAAGTGAGAATACCAAGATGATGAGTAACGATGACTTGACATCATGGCTACTTTATTTTGTAGTGCAAGTAAGTAATTAAGTATTTTACATCTGTAGATATGGGGTAAAAGGGTAATGTGCTCACTGATATGGTGATGACCTTTATATATGTGGCTCTGCAAGCATGTTAAAATAAATACTTTTATTCAGTGGCTCTTACCAATCATGTTCTCGTCTCACCACCGTATGCTAAACTACAAAAACTAAGGTAAGCCTGCAATTTGTTTTGCTTTTCTTTTTTTGGAGGGATTTTGTGAGTTTGATGTAAATGGACAAATCCTGTACTGTAATGGAGCAGTGGGAAGCTCTGCCATGGCAAGCTAGTGCCACTAGGTGGTGTGAAATAACCACTGTGGGGTGCTGGCCTCGGAATCCTGTGCTCATCTGCCCTGCACGGAGGTTGGCTTTGACCTCTTTTGAGCACTGTTGAGTTTTGGGGCATTGCTAACTGTGTCCCCACTGCCACACATCTCCTGCCTTGGACAGGAAGGGCAGCCAGCAGAAATAATAGGCAAAGAAACTCATCAAGGCTGTACTCCTCTTTCTGGTGTTTGAATTAACTCCTTCACGTGCTGTAAAATAATTTGTCTACTATTAATGATAAGCAAGCTGTCAAAGGCATTATCTCTTCGATTTAGATTCAGTCATTCTGTCATCAGCATAAGTCATATTGAGAGTGTTTCTGGGGAAACCTGGGAGGGAGCCTTGGGAAATGAGTGTTCAGGACTTGCGAAAGAAAGCAGTAGCTGCACAACGTGACTTCATCTGGGTTGCTTCAAAAGCAATGTGAATGAGGAATTCTGACTCAGCTCTCAATGTGCTGTTTTCTCTGTCACTTGTGGCAAAAGAAGTTTGGCTGAAGTGTCTGTTTCTCAGTCCTTGTGAAGTTCTGTGTCTCGACACGTAGTGTTTTGCAGGAGCTTTTTCTCAGAAGCTCCATGTTTTGAATGAGGATGCACAAAGAGTTGCTGCAGCCACCTTGTCCAAATAAAGGTTAGTATAAAGCAAGTCTGAGACCTTGTGAAGGAGGATGCCTGTGTCCTTGGCAGTGCTACGAGGAAGGTGGCTGCTTGTTAACAAGTTGTATCAAGTCTGTGACTTGTTCTTCACATGCTGCCCGTGAGGTCAATGCGAGCTCACTGCTCAGGTTTGTGTTTGGAAAGAAACTGAGCTCAGCAGTGTGCTCTGTGCTCTTGGGATGGATGGAGCATGAGGCCTGGCAGGGAGGGCACAGGGACTCCTGCACTAGTGATGGCAGCAGAACTTCAGTGCATATCAAGCTGTTTCCTGGCCCAGATCTAGCAATGCTTCTCCATGGGTGGAATTGCATTCAGTGCCACTCAATTGCATTCCTGTGAAGTCGTTCTTCGTGTCTTTGCGTCTTCTTCACATATTTACTCTAGCACACAGCACTGGCGGTGTTTACTCTGCAAAGATTCCTCTAAGACTCAGCTAAGCACACAATTTACTCAGCTAACAAGGGCTGGCATTTATTGTGGGTATCTTTGTGTACTTGTCATTCTTTCGTCTCCGTTGACATTCAGTGGGAAGCGTTAAAGCAAACAGCAGCACGCAGGAGGAGGGTTGCCTGTACCAATGCTCCTCTGTGCAATAGCTGAGAGAGGCCTTCTGCTTGGTGTTGGCCCCCAGCTTCCCCCACTTGCTGTCAGTGGAGGTGGAAAAGCCTTCATGAAGGAATTGAACTTCTTAGGGGGGGAAAAAATGGTTGGAAACGCAGGTATGGGGCTTTGCTTGTTTTTGCTGTGTGCTAACGCCTACCTTTATTTTTCCCTTGAGCTCTGCACAGACTGAGGCTAGCATTACTTAAAGCAGGTAAGAATGTAGCCCTATGGAGTAAATAATTTTCAGTTATTGCTGGGCAGGATTTGAGGAGGTTGGCTCTGTATTTGTATTGCCCAAGCAGGGGCTCTAAAGCCAAGGACATCTTGGGGTCTCACTAAGTAGGATACTTGAACATGCTGCTCAGGAGAGCTCAGTTGTACATGGAACCAAAGCAACCAGGGGGATGTAGAGGCATGGTAAATTATGCGATGTTGCTTTCTCCAGTAGCTTCCTCTCAGAGCTCTCCCAGGTTCATTGCAGGCTTTTTTTTCCTTCTGCCAGTCCTTCCATTGGCAAGCAGGATCAAACCATATTCCAGTGGGATGCACCACTCCGTTTTGCAGAGGCGTGGAGCCCACTGGTGAAAGCAGCTCTTCAATGCTTTTGTTCTGAGGCTTGTTTTTGTGATCTCTAGTTCCTGTAGCTAGCAGCCAGCAGCATTTCAGCACTTCAAGTCAGCTTCTCTGGAAGAGAACTGATGAGCAGTGGATGCTCTGTGCTTTCTGCAGGCCAGCCTGGTGTCAGAAGAATCTTGATTAGTTTGCTTGTAGTTAAGTTCTTTGGTATTCTTGGCAAACACTGCTGTACACTCAGTTTGCTGAACTGAGTTTGTGTTTACCTTTTGAGGTAACGAATTCCTGCCACAATGGGCTGAAGTCTGCAGTTAGTGCTGCCCGTTCTTCCTGCCAGCTCTGGAACATCAGAGTTTCCTACTGGCATAAGGTGAAGGCTCTGGGCTCTGTTGCCTGTGTTGCTTGGATGTTCTTGGCATTAATTAGCTGCAGCCTCTGCTGACTAATAAAAAGCAGAAGAATAACATGCAGGCTCGACCTTGGAATCATAGACTTCTCACAGCGAGCTGCAGTAGATCTGTTCTTGAACCTGGGCTTTTCTGGAATCTGTCTCAAAACAGTTCAGGATATGGTATGAAAGTTCAGGGCATCAATCTTATTCCAGGTCGTGTTCCACCCCTTTGCCTCCGCGGCAGTGAATCACTGCTAAGCATGTAAGCACCAGAAGCCTGTAGGATTAGCTGAACTCTTCCCAGTGAAGTTAACGGGATTTTACTGCCTACCTCACTACCCTGCCTGCTCCTCCTGCCAAGTGCTTTGCAAAAAAGGTGACTGCACTCTGCTCCTGTGAAAGCGTTCTGGCTGAACTCAGCCTGCGTGCTAGGCAGCCTGCCAGAGAGCAGGGGATGAAAAAGCTGATACGGAGGAGCCTGTCTGCTTTTGGACCTGGCAGCTCCCGTGCGTGCTTCACACTTGCATGCTAACATGCTCCAACCCTGACCCCGGCAGCTACAGCTGTTCTCAGCTCAGGGCCTGCCATTCCCTGGATCCTCCCATGCTGCCTGGTGGAAGCTATTTGCAGACAGGGATCAAAGGTCCAGCCAGCAAAACTGTCTGCTTGAGGCTGACATGGGTTGTCTGAGGTGGAATCCTTTAGCTTAAAGTCACTGCAGAGCACTTGCATTGGGGCCATGCTGGAGCTGCTGGTGGTGTTGGCTGCTGTTGCCCCATCCTGGCTCGGAGCGGCTGCTGGGCTGGCACGGGGTGGAGGCATCACCCAGGAGCTGTGCTCCATCCCCACCAGATCTCTGCTCTGTCCTTCCATCCGTAACAACAGTGGTGCAGACACTGGGCTCCCAGCTGTGCCTCCCCCAGGACAGAGCTGAAGATCAGGGAGCAGCCGCTGCTGGCTGCCCAGCATGCACTCATGTCCTTGCAGTCGGTTTTGGTGTAAGGAGCTTTCTCTCAGTGAGCTGTCTTTCCTGTTGTCTGCTCCCTTTTGTGATCTCTGTTACATCCAATGCTGATTTTCGCGTCCAGTGGGGCAGTTCTTGGTGGTGGCCCATAGCAGGGTGAGCTCTGCATCCCTGCAGCCAGTGGGACTCAGTGTGCCAGAGTTGTGTGCGTGGCACCTGGGGGCTGGGCACGAAGGCTGAGAGCTCTTCAAAGTTGGCAGCAGTCAGCTTGAGGTGGCCTGAAGGAATTGGAAGCAGAGCTGCTATTCTTCTGAGAGAAGCTTCACTGCTCACAGCACAGCATGAATAATTACAAGCAATAATCCTGGCAGGCGTGAGCGGCCCTCTTGAAATTGTGAAAGTGGTTGAACTGCTGGCAAATGGCAGTGCCTGCGCTGGACAAGCAGGGTGCTGTGGCACAGGGATGGCATCGCAGCTTGCTGTGCTCCCCTGCCAGCGTGATGAAAGCCACCCTGACTGCCCCGCTCAGGGCAGTTGTCACCTTGCATCTGAAGGACACTGGTGGCTGCCAGCTTGGCAGCATGCACTGAGCGCAGGGCCTGATCCCTCCTTGTAAACAGGGCAGATGTTTATGTGCAGGAATCCCCCACCGCAGTGCTGGGCTGAGCAGAGTGAGCCCAGGGCTGCCCGCTGTCCCAGCAGCGTGTAAGGAGCTGCTCTGCCCATCCTGCACACAGCGTCTGTCTGCAGCCTCTGTCCTGATTTATGTTGAGCTCAGAGGCTGTTAAAAATAATCCTCCCACATGCTAAAATTACATCGTCCCTGATTTATATTCAGTTTTGTGGACGAAGCGCCTATAAAAAGATGAGTAAAGCACTGCTTGTGGTGGCAGAGGGGAGAACAGCCTTCTGTAGGAAAGAGTTCATCATCTCTTTGGCTGCAGGAATACAGCGCAGGGACAGCGCTGGCACAGCTGGGATGCCCCACGTTGGTGCCCAGCAGTGTGAACCCTGCAGGGAGGTCAGCTGCACCCGAAGGTGTGGGGGTCACGCATCTCACCAGCAGCTCAGCTCTCTCCAATGGCACAGTCAGCAAGAACTTTGTTTGAGACGGTGGCAAAGAGCCCCTTCCTGCCCCAACAGCTTGTTCTGCAGCTTTGGGTACTTGGATTTATATTGAAAATACCGTGAGCTGCTCTTGTTGTTTTATTAGGAAAAATCTAGAGTCTGTAAAATACAATTCCCTGGGATAGGAGGCTAATCCTCTTATTTCTACACATTTCTGGATGATTAAATGGCTGGATTATTTAAGTAGTGATTTGTTGCTGGATTGCATCATCAAGGAGATCTGAAGCATAAATATTAGCTTTCGGCTTTTGGCTCTTTACTGCTGAAAGGGGTAGAAGGTGTTCTGCAGACAAAAGCCAGGGAAATTAAATTAAATGAGCATGTGGAGTAGCGGGTCACAGCGGAGTCCCTAAACCCTTATTGGCTCCGAGAGCTTTAACCTTTATAAAGAACGTGTCCAGTAAGTAACATCAGCTTTGCCTAGTAAATCTGGTATCCTACTGTGTTTCTAAGTGAACTGGCCCTTCTGCTGTACTTGGAAATGTTTCTGCAGTGTTTGTTAGCTTCTAAGGCTCGGATTAGTCTTTCCCTCTCACCGAGCCAAGTCCTGGCAGCCCTTCATACAGCTCTGCCCAGCGAGTGGGCATGTGGGATGGGGGCTCAGCGGGAGCCCAGTGCTGTTCTGTGCTGCAGGGCTGCCCTCCTGCTCCACTGCAGGCTGGAGTGAGCTGAGCTGTATGGACAGGGGGGCCTGGGGGCTTCAAACACCCAACAGCAGCATGAGACTGATGTGGGGAGACCAGTGGTGCTGGTGGGATGTGGCCTCTGGAGAATGGCTGCAGAAACACTGGGAGAAGCTAAGGAGAGTATTGGAGATGCTTGGGTCAAAGGGGACCTTGGGGAGCACCCTGCCTGCCCCAGCATGCTGCATCCTTGTGCCTCGTGGCAAGGCCCAAATGCTGAAGGGCTCCTGTGCTGTGCATCAACACGTGCTGGACATCCTCCCAGTGCATGAATTCCCCAGCACGTTGGTGCGAGAGGGGGGTGGTGGAGATGTGCTGAGGGATGTAGTTATTGGTAATGGATTGGAGGTTGGATTTGGTGCTCTGAGATGTATTTTCCATGGTTCTGTGATTTGCTGCTCCTGTCTGCCTGATGCAGGAAGATAAAAGCTGCTGTTGCAAAAATGCTGTGACTTCCAAAGGTGCCGAAAGCACAGCACATCTTGGTGGAGTGTGCTGCTTGACAGGTCTGGCTCCTCAGCAGTGCTGAGGGTGTCCTCATCCTGTCCTTCACCAGCAGTTAGAAACCTGCAGAGAGGGCAGCATACAGATGGGGGAAGGGTGGTGGTGAAATCCCCACCTTGCTGCTTGTTGTATTGCTCTGATGTGAAGGATGCTGGTGGGGGCTGCCTGGGGCTGTGTGAATCCAGCCCTGCCTGCTGTGCAGGAAGCAGAGGCAGGATCCTCTGTGCAAATCATCTGCAGCAATGTCCTTTGCTGACAATATGCATCAAGTCTGATGTGCCTTGAGGAGAGGAGGTGGGAAAAGGAGGGAGAAGCAGGAGAAGCTGTAGCAGGCAGCCGGAGAAGCATGGGGCTCCCAGAGCATGCTCTCCTATGGGCTGCTGGTCAGGTGCTGCTGGTGGATATCATACCTCAAAACACCTCTGCACCTCCCCCAGGACGCTTGGCTATTCCCAAGATGAGCCCAGGCTCCCTTTTGGAGCTTATGGTGCTACTAGCACTGATTAGAAGATGCCTAATTAAGTGTGGCTGTTGTGCGTTAGCCGGTGGTTCAGCTTTGTGCATATGCAGCACTGGTTGCATTTGGTGATGGATGAAAGGTTGGACTGGATGATCTTCTAGGTCTTTTCCAACCTTGGTGATTCTGGGCAGCATTTATCATAGTACCTTCTACTGCTTTATGCATTTATTGCAATGCCTTTTACCCCTTTGTACCCACTGGGCTGTGGTTGTGCTCTACATCACAGACCAAAAGCTGTGAGGGGAAAAGATCTTGGCCCAGAACTGCAATGCAAAAAGATGAGTAGGTAAAGAGACAAGGATGTCCTCAACGTCGGTGGCAATCACTGACACTAAACCCAATGGGGCAGTCATTCACAGCCTGCTGGGATGTGGTGGTGAGGATGAGAGCACTTGGGACACCCTATGGGGTTGCCTTTGCTGGGTGATGGAAGTGAGCAGGGCTGGCTCTGAGGATGCTGCCTGGCTCTGCAGGGACCACTGCTACTTCCAGGCAGCCTGGAGAACCCCACCTGCTACTGGGTTGTGCTGGCATTACCTCTCCTGCCTGGGGCTGCAGCCCTGCAGATGCAGGACACAGGCTGTGCCCGGTGCCATGGATCCCTGCAATGTGCTCAGATCTGGGACTGCAGTCACTTGAAGGCTGCCAGATAGAGGAGGTATGAGGCTGAAGTATAGGACCCTCCTGCTTTGAGTTTCCCAAGTTTGGAAGAAGTGCAATTGGACTGAACTAGTACAAAGAAAGATGCAGTAACAGAGGTACATTAGTCACAGTACAGGTATGAGAATCAGTGCGTGCAGGAAGAGTGCTTTGCTGCGGACTCAGAACTGGAGCAGAGCTGGAAAGCAGAACTCCGCAGCCACTTTAAGAAATCCAGTTGGAAAATAAGGCAAAGTAAATATTTACTCGTGCCTGGACTAGCTGCATGCATGATTGCAGTGGGAATTCTTCACACTGCCCCGTTAATGCTCTCATCTGCTGGGTTAATGCACGCCGGCAGCGGGAGGAGCTGCGGGCTGAGCCCCTCCAGGTGCTTCTGGAGCCTCTCTGTTAAACACCACTCCTGCTTTTTAATGAACCCAACCTCCAATGCAAATTAGATTCCAAATAATAAGTAATTAACTTTATCAAATTGACATTACCATTTCTAACAAAATGTCAACACCGCCTTTATAAACAAGGCAGAGCTGCTATTTGCGGAGTCAATGGGGGGAGAGCGTGGGTAGGAGAATGCAGCGCGGCTGGGATGGAGAACAAATGCTTCATTCTCTTCCCATGGCTGTTCTTCCACTACTGCTTGGAGCAGCTCCTCAGTGTCCCATACCCTTTGCTGCCACGAGGTGACATGGATGGGATGCATTCCCTGCTGGGTGCAGGCACTGTGCCTTGGGGAAGGGCGCAGCTATGGGAAAAGCCTTTGTGTTATGGAGCTCAGGGCCCGTTTCTTCATTAAATGGTGCTTAACTGCAGACGAAGGCTTTGCTGATGGTGTTTCCAGAGGTGTAAAGCACAGCAGAGGTTGCCTCCAGCCTGGATTTCCTCACCCCTTCCTCTGGGTCCCATCTCATAACGGGAGGAACTGCGGAATGAAGGCACGCGGTGCTGTGCTGGGTGCCAAGGCCGTGATGGATGGATGGACCTCATAAAAACGTGCAAATGTGCAAAGTGGGAGCCGGCTTAACAAAATAACCGCTGTGTTTGAAGGAGGAAAAAGGAGTGTTTACTCTCACGTATGGAAATGAAATCACTTCTCCGCATTGGCGGCAGCGCTGTGTGTTTCTGCGTTACCCAAGAACTGGAGTTACTCATTCACCTCTGGTGTCCTCGCAAGCAGAGGTTAATAGCTGCAAGGAGGATCACGGTAATCCTCCTTCCTGCAGGCACTGAGTGGAGCAGAATGGAAGCGCAGGGAGGTGGGAGAGCTGCTGCAATGGGGGTCCCATGGGGAGCAGCACCTGCTGCCCTGGGTGGTGTGCAGGGGGAGAGTGGGGCCCTCCAGCCATTCGTAGGGCCATGTGGAAGTCTGCCCCAGGGATGCTCTGAAGGAAGCTGCCTTCAATGTGCGTTGGGTCACAGCTTTTTGTTAGATGTTATTTTCGTTTCGTAGTGGGGAAAAATATCCGTTTTATTGGCATGGGTGTTGCTGTGACTTCGTCTTCTTACCACAGCTCTGGCAAAGTCAGCCCAAAATTTGGCAATCTAAAAGGAAACGTTAATATAAAACTGTGTGTAGAGGAAGGGCTTGGATGGTTTCTGCCCTAGGAACTGGATGTGCCGGCACAGAGAGGCTTTAATGCTCTAACGAGCCAGGTGCAACGAAATTATTTATTTTTCTTAAGGTTACCGCTCTTGAGAGTCCATTCATCTATAAGGGTGCCAATGGGATTTGTGGCCTTGCCAGTTCACGTCTTGGCAACGAGGAGCGGATGCTGATCCATTTAAAGGGTCGCTTTGGGTTGGGGCAGTGCTGGGGGGCTGTGCTCCATGCTGGCCTCTGGGAGCAGCTCTACCCCTGGGGCAGCCCCTGGGAAACGCATTTGGTTCCATCCCAAAATCCATCTCCAATTTCAGATCTTAAAAAAAAAAAAAAAAAATAGAAGGGAAAAAAACCCAACCCACATTAATCCCATCAGTGGAAATAATCATGTTGGGCCCACGATCTTAATCTTTTATGTCGTACACATCTGGAAAAGTAATTCAGGGAAATAATATAAACTTCAGCTAAGCTGTATAAACCCAACAAGAAAGTGATTTCATTTCGCTGCGGCTCGGCAGACCTTTGTCACACGCCTTCCTGTAACAATATTGACTTTATAACACCTACACTTTGTTCTCTTCCTTAACAGGACAGCTGCTAAGTGCTGGTAAAACAAACATCACATGTTCCGTGGGGCTCCTACAAGGTTTGCAATCAGGCGCTCTCTAATAACTGCTTAAATACTCTCATCAAGCTTGTCCTTGCTGTTTGCTTTAGGACACGGTGTTTTTTTTCTCCCCTCCCTATTTATTCTGCATGAGCGATAGGCAGAGCTGGAGGTCACACAAAGTAAATGCAGGTGGTGCTTTGGGTTTTTTCCTTTTTTTTTTCTTTTTTTTTTTTTCCCCCCCCATTGCTGAGCTTGCCTTTCCGAAGCAGCGGAGCGGATGTCCCCCTAAAAGCATTGCCTTGTTCTTCCAGGCATGGTGATCTCCTGAATGCAGGTCCCTATGAGCTCCTGGCACGTTTTCAAGTCCAAGCTGAGCAAATGCAAGATGACAAAAAGAATAAGAGCTTGCTTAGCAGGGAGAGGAGCAGTGAGCCTGATCTGGGGGTGGCTGCCCCTGCAGTGCAGTGATGTATCACAAAATGACGTTCCTCTTTTGGATGGGCTTCAAGGTGAGCAGAAATGGGAGAGGATGGAGCTCAGTGCTGGGGTCCTTTCTCCCTGTGCTGGTGCAGCCTTGCCCTGGGCCGTGTCCTGGACCAGCAACCTCCACCCTGGGCAATCAGAGAACCATGGGAACATTAAGGTTGCAAAAAACCTCTCTGCATCCCAGCACACCCCACCGTGCCCACATCCCTCAGTGCCACATCCCTGCAGCTCTGGAACACCTCCAGAGATGGTGATCCCACCACTCCCTGGGCAGCTGTGCCAGCGCATCACTGCTCTTATGAGCCTGAAATTGTTCCTAATACCTAACCTGAGATGCAGGGGTTGATGCCAGCTGCTGTTGGCTTTTTGGCTTTGCTTACAGTTGTCTCAGCGCAGCTGCACCTCTCCTTCAAACCCACTGTGATGCACAGCAGGCACCACGGGTGGGACATCAAACCCCACCAAGGCCTACTGGGAGCTGCAGGTGTGAGAAAAGGGGAGCTGCGTGGGAGCTGCTGCTTCTGCTGGTTTGGCTCAGGTGGGTGGAAGGGAAAGGGGGAGCACATCTGGGGGGCAGCAGTGGGTTTTTTCTTGATGCGGTGGCTTTCCTTGTTCCAAATCACTGCATTGTGTGTTCCCTTTAAAAACAAGGGCAATGCTGCACGCTTCCTTGCTTTCAAAAAAAGGGTTTTCTCATGCTGAAGTCCTCACTGAACACAGTGCTGAGCTCTGGGCGCTCTCCAGGTGTCACAGTCACTGCACCAGGAGCCATGGGTGTGAGCAGGGTGTGTTTGTGCAAGGGGTGATCCTGTGTGAGGATGGGACCCCGCTTTGTCAGGGTGTGCTTTGCCCCTGGGAGCAGCAGATCGGGGCTGGGGGCTGAGTGAGGATGTGGAGTTAAATCACTGCATGGGAAATCAGTCTGCAGAGCAGGGGAGGCTGATTTTAGATAATTTTTATGGCCAGACTGTTGATATTTCTGTATAAATAGTGAAAAGCATTCCGAGGGGGCAGCTGACAGCATGCCATATCCAGGGTGCCATACCCAGGGCTACTGGGGTGCAGGATGCAGTGCTGGCAGTAGCAGGCTGCTTATTGAAGCAGTGCTGATTTAGAAGGATTAAAAAAAAGAAATGACTGCACTGGGAAGCAATGAGCAGATTGGATATCACACCACTGTGTGGCATGGCTGATTTGTGGCAGTGGCAGCAGGGTGCTCCTCCTGCAGCAAGAGCATCCTGGGGCTCGTTGGCACTGCTTCCAAATAAGCCAGGCCTTGGTGTAGGTGTTCTCCCCATTCATCCTCCTGGATGGGACAGTGTCCCCTCTCCCCTTGTCCTTGGTCCTGTGGAACCCAGCTCCAGGCAGGAGCTGGTGTGCAGCATCCATTACCTTGGTCTCTGCAATCAAAAGCCATTTATAGTAAATGTGTTTGCTTTGTACTGAATTACTCACAATGCTGCCAAGTACAACCACACCAGCTGTTAATTAGAGTTTAGCTTTTATTACCAAAAAGTCTGCTCTGTTGATATGGAAAATGGGAATAAAAAGTCATTTAACGTATTGTGATGTGAAAATAAACGATGACTTGTTGGTTTAATTAAATAGTCTATTTATCTAGCCGTCAAAGTGTTTGAACATACACAGGATTACGAGCGGCGCTATCCTGCCTTGTCTCCTGTTGTCTGCATAATCCTGTTGTTGGAAGGGAGTCACCTGCTGCATGCCCCATTGAGCCCAAAGTACATCTTTCAGCAGAGGAGTCCCATGCATTGCTGCACATCCCTCCCCTTTCCTCCCATCCAACAAGGAGACGTCACCTCCTTTCATAGAGTCATAGAATGGGTCGGGTTGGAAGGCACCCCAATGTTCCAACCCCCTCCCACAGGCAGGGCCACCAACCTCCAGATCTGGTGCTAGCCCAGGTTGCCCATGGCCTCATCCAACCTGGTCTTTTCCATGTGCTCACATTCTGTGCTTCCCAAAAGCACATCCCTTGGGCTCATTTGGGAATTTTGCTGCGTGTTCCATAGCAGAAGGAATCTTAGGACTTCCAGAAACCTGCGTGCTCTTCAATGCCTTCATCTCTTCATTGAGATGGCGGTGAAAAGGGAGGTTCTCAATGCTCACATTTGACATTCTTTCTGTTTTGTGCCATTTCTTTGTCTCCGACAGCTCTGTCTTGAATGGTGCACGGATTTCCAAGAAGAACACGGCCAACTGCAGAGCCTGGAGCTGGCTGGTGGTGGAACCAGCGGATCTCATACACGTGGGCTGGCGGATGGTGAGGCTCAAAGGACAGGCATGGGGAGCAGGTTTGGTCAAACGGTTCCTTTGGTCGTACGGTTCCTTTGGTTCACCTGGTTGGATGCCAATCTGTCCTTAGTGTTCCTAACGGGTGTGGGTGCTGCTGCTGTTTGCTCCTGGCCGCGGTGCAGGACACGCGCGCTGCGTCTCCACCGGAGCGCTGAACTTGTCGGCGCTGTTTACTTACGCCTTCGCACTGTTTGTGTAGTCAGAAGTCTCAATCTCATATTTATCTCCTCTTAAAGCAGCTACAGTTTATACTTTAAACACATTAATCATTTCCAAGCCTTTAAAGGGCTTTTAAGTGGAGACACTGGTTATGTTTGCCTTTTATTTAAAAGTCTCCCTTCCGAATTGGGAGGCAAGTGCTTCAAAGGACACTGAAGGAGTGTGCTCTCAGATGAACTGCAACTAGTAAGCCTTTCCCCATGCAAAAGATAGAGCCAAAAAAGCCTTGTGCTTCAGAGGGCACCTCTGCCAGAGGCCTGGCTGGCTGTGCATGTTTTTTGGACTGTCCTTGGTCAATGGTTCCTTTTGGTAGATACGGACTCTCCCGGGTGCACATCTCCATTGTAGGCTGTGGTTTGCTCCCTGCAGTCTGTGGTTGGGACTCTGTGGTCCCTGGGTCTCATGAATCAATCCTGGAGTGTTTCAGCTCCAGCTTAGCAGTGCAGAGCACAACCCTTGGAAAGATTCTAAGACCCACACCCCCTCCACAGCACAGTATGTGCTGCTCCCAGCTGCACCAGCACTGCTCCTGGCTCTGGGTTTGGGGCTCCAAACCCTTCCTGGTGTTCTCAGGAGGAGGTGCTGGCTCCTGCTTGGGTCACCAAAGCAGCCCAGTGGGGATACAGCACTCAGGAATGCTTTTGGTAAATACTGGCACACTCATTTATTGGACAGGAAGGAAGTCCTACCAGAATTGAGAACACTCACACAGCATCTGCTTCACGTAGGGATGGTAACTGCTGCGAGGCACTGCTGCTTGGGACTGGAGGTCAGGCATGCACAGCCTTTCCTTAGTGAGGGCTTGGGACCTCAGATGTGTGTGCTGCAAAGCGGGTGGTGCTCATGATGTATCGCAGCCAACTGCTGGGGGTGTAAATAAACAGTGATTGGACTGGTGAAGGATTTTTAACAATGTGTTGCTGCTGGCTTTTGGTGGATGGAGGTTTTTGTTCCCGTGGCATCTCCACACCTGGCTGTTGGGATGTGCTTTGTTTGGAGATTGGTCCTTCAGAAGCCTTATTTGTTTTCTTTCCCATAAAACCATTGGAAACAAGTAAGCTGGAGGTTAAATATCAGACCTGCAACTCCAAGTCCTCCTCCAGGCTGTGCAAAGTAGTGGTGGGAGTCTTGCTTACATTGCAATAATGGCAGAGAAAATCCTTTGGGTTGGAGCGGCTTCTGCTAGCATAAGGAAAAATGTTTTGGGGGAGAACATTTGGCTTTTCTTTTCTTTTTTCTTTTCTTTTTTTGAGAATCTGCCCTTTAAGATTCCCATTGGCACTGTGTGCTCAGCACCAGGCGCAGAGCGGAACCCATTGCGTTCATCTTTGCTCCCCTTGGCCTCCATGCTCCTCCGCCTCCGTAATTGTAACAAATGCTTTTTCCATAAGATGTCAGTGTGGCACAGGAGTTTGGATGCTTGTTTGTTAGTTGTGAGTAATCCATCACGGGAAGTGAGGGAAAGCCATCTTCTGGGCTGTCCCCAAGTGTCAGCTCATTTACGGCTCGCGGCATTAATTTTTCCATTGGCGGAGAGGCAGAGGAATGGCCACACTGATCCCACACCATGAAAGGATGGCTGCTCGCCTTCAGCGATGTCAGGAAATGCTGAGGAACCAGAAAATGAGCGTGAGATGCTCCCAGCTGCTTGGTTCCTGCTCTCCCTGTTCGGCTCTTCCACCCGACCGATTCACGCGCCCCCAGAATTGAAGCTTGAACGCCGTTTCCACCCCTCTGTGCATTTGAAACAACAATCTGGAAAACACATTGGTGTTTTAATAGCGTTTCTGGGTAACCCTCTTGTACCGTAGGTATAGCCAAAACAAGGAGAAAACCCCTCAGGGCTGCGAAACCTAAGGACAAATGCTGATGGGGAGGCTTCTGCTGACCTCGCTGGGAGCTGGACCGATGCCTGGTGGCAGACAAAGGCTGTGTGAGTGGGGTGTGCTCACCCCAGCCCTGTTCTTCCTATGGTGTTGGGGCCCAGGGTATGTATTTCCCCCCCTGGCAATGGGCAGACTTGGATGGGTTGGACGTTGCGCAGCTCTCTCCCTTCTCTGGTTTCAGCTCGGTTGTTAAACCCAGTAATATGCGCAATAATCTGCCTGTCTGGGATTAATATAACGTTATATGTTTCTTGAAAGCCTTTCTGATCCCGCAGTTAATTTAATCTTTTATTAACATTAACGAGCTCATGTGGTGTCCAGCAAGCCTGGGGAGAATGCTTTCCAATACCAACAGATGACAAAGAGATGAAAATATAATAGCAGATGAATTCCTCCTTCACCGCAAAGGCAGCGAGGAGGGCAGAGCAGAGCCTCCTGCTCAGCAGAGCACGTACTGCTCGCTAACGTGAGCTGCCAGGAAGCAGTGCTCGTTGTTGAGGCTTTGAAATGGCAAAGGGAGAGATTACTGAGAGGCGTATCTCTGGCCGAGGAGCAGTGCGCACTTAGCAGCTATCAGCGCCCAAGTGCCAAAAGGAAAACGTTAACCTCCCTGGTGCCAAAGAGGCTCTGTGGATCCATTCTTTGGCCTCGGTGCAACGTTATAAAACAGAAATAATGGCAGTCTGGAAAACGGCCATTTCGCTGCTAGGAATTGTGTGCTGCTTTGTGCACGTGCCAGGTTCCCACCTCGGGGCGCAGGAGTTGAAGCGCAGGGCAGCAGCGTGCCCACCCCCAAGCAGTGTCAGGAGCTTCCATCCTCCCTGCATCCCCCCATTGACTCAAGCAGGTGACACCCATCTTGCCCCGGGCCGTTCCTTTGGGCTGCGCTTTGGCAGCAGTGCTGTGGGCTCTGCCCAGATTGGTGCTGGAGGATCAGAGGTGGTGGAGGTTGCGTGGCCGCTGCTCGTGCCGGGCTGCCTTGGCGCGTCACCCGAGAGCTGCAGCCAGACCTGGAGGGATCCAGAAGTTTCATTAATTTCCAATTGAGCTGGAGCCGGTGTGGGTTGCTCCTCTCGCTAGAACAAAGTTGTTCTGCACACCCAACAGCACCGGCATTGGATCCAGATGGAAGAAGCTCTGCTCCAGCAGGCAGAGGGAACCCATTAGGAGTGTGCTCCATTCCAAGGAATTCCTCTCCAATTTCCTTCCCAATTATCCTGCTTATCCACACGCATGAACCCTCCCTGCTCTGATGCTGCTTTATCTCCTGAACGGATGGATTTTCTTTTTCCTTTGTGCTCTGTGCTGGTGCTGTGGGGCCATGTTGTGGCAGGAGGGGCTGCTGGATGCAAGGAGAGGGGATGTCCCCTGGGGCTACTTTGTCTTTAACGCATAAACCAGAAACCTGCCAAAATACAGTGCCAAGATCACACGAGGTGCGTGCTCTTAGCAGGAGGCTTTCATAGAAGCATTGAAGGTTGGAACAGACCTCTGAGATCCCCAGCCCATTCCACTGTGCCCACTGGTTATGTCCCCAGGTGCCACATCCCCATGGTTCTGGAATTCCCGCAGGGACAGGGACACCACTGCTCCCTGGGCAACTTGTGCTGGAGCAGCACTGCTCTTTCAGAGGAGAAATCCATCGGGCACAGGGATTGCCTTTTGCGTGCCACCAGCCCTGCTTCTGCACGCTGCCCAGGAATGAGCGCCGTGAGTGATGGACATGGGGTGGGTGCACTGCTTTGCACGCCAGCGTGGGATGTAAGGGCAGGAGAGAAGCATAAAAATGAGCTTGTAAAGAGGAGGGCGAACAGAGTTTGACTGGGTCAGCGAGGAGAAATTAGTGATCGAGTTGGAGTTTTCTGAGCCACAAGCTGCAGTTTACTCTAAACTTTAGGAAAGTGTGGTCTCTGCTGAGGTCTGCGCTGTGGTGCACGCGGCGCTGCTTTCCAAGCCTCAACGGTTTTGCTGGGCTAATAAAAGCGGTCAGAGGAGGAGGGAAAGATGTGGTGGAATCTGGGCACTGGGGAGGCAGGACCTGAGCTGGGACTTCCCATCTGGGGCTGCTCAGCTCTACATAAAGCAAAGTGAAAGGCAGCTCATGGGCCAACGCACGGGCAGGGTGTGGAGGTGCCAACGTTGCTGTAAGCCATGCAGATTGGGGCTGGCAGGCCCAGGTCGCTCAGTTCCCAGATGGTTTCCCACCATTTTTTTTTTTTTTTTAAGATTTTTTGGCTCTGGGTCAAGTTTTAATTTGGTTTTTGCTTTGAGCAAAGGTGCAGCTGTGTGCTCAGGGAGGTGCAAGCAGAGGGCGAGCCGTGAAGCAAAGGCAGAGGAGGTGGAAAAATCACAGCCTGGGAAAAATGGGCTTTGCATATATTTGGGAAAGTTGCTAATTAGTGCAGAGAGTCACCACACCAGGGAATGCCGTATGAAAGGTAAAGCTTGGCTGTGCTCAGGATTGAGATGGCAGGGGAATACTAATGAGAGCTGCTCAGCTTCACCTGAACGCAAACCCATGCAGAAATTCAGGAGTTAGTGCTGCAAAACATCACTGAGCAGGTGAGGAAGGCTGTGGCTGCACCAGGGTTTGCTGGGGACCCCAGCAGTCTGCTCCTGGCCCTGGGATTGGCAGAGCCTGCTTTGGGATGGATGGGTGGATGGCAATTGTGCTTTGTAGTGGGTAAGGTAGTCCCCAATGGGAACCTCACGTGTAGGCTGTGCAAAAAGCTGTGTGTATGTTAAGCTTCTGAGCTATGGTGTCACGTTTAATTTTGGCTTTAAAGCAAGCTCCATCCCAGCATTTCTCACATGTCCACCATTTGTGTTGGCTGTTGGGTTCTGTGCACGTGAGCACTTGGGGTTTACTGGATGCCTTTCCTGCTCCCAAAGAGCAGTGCTGAGCTGTGCTGGCAGCTTGCTTTGCAGCTATAGTGAATGAGAGATTTGGTGCCTACAGCACTGGGGTTTTGGGAAACGTTTTGTGTTTCCTTGCAGGAGGCTCCTCCTCCCCAAACCCATCTTCAGCATAAAACTGCTCGAAAGTGCCTTTCCAATCAGCAGCGCAATCGCTCTCGCTCAGCAAGCTGTGTCTTTATGCACTCTGACACGTGCCCTGTTACGTCTTTGTATTCAATGGGCACTCGGCATCTCCTTGGGGCTGGGCTGTCTGCAGAGATACTCCTCCTCCTCGAACAGCTGGGAGTGTTTATGGTGCTGTTGAGAAATATACCTGGGACGAATTGTTGGTTTGTGTCTCAGGGAGGTAAGAGCAAAGAGGCCTCCAGACGCCGCAATGGAACCATCAACAATTACAGTGAAGGTGGAATTTGTCTCTCCTCCTCTTTAACGTAGGGTGGGGGATCCTATCCAGGTAAATACAGCACTCAGCTGTCTGCCTGGCACGCTGGGTGGGGGCAAATCCACTTCCTTGGCAGATTGTAATGATATACGTTAGCCACCCGATTTAGTGAAAAATATTGTTTTCTCCTAATTAAGCAAATTGTTGCAAGCTAGGTCGCTGACTCTTGGGAAGCTGCACTTTCTGCCTTCTAGGCTTGCTGACAAGAGAGTAGATTTATCTCCAATTCAGATCGCGGGAGATGGCGTTTGGTGTTTTATTGCCACGTGCAACTCTGTGGATGTTACTGGGAGATTAATGAAGAGGAGAGGGCGGGGGTGAGGGGAGTTCAGCAACGGTCTGTGCATGACAAATAAGAATTATATTTCATTTCACATGCAGATGATGCAATCAGCTGCGCAACACTGGAGATAACGCTTCTGTCGAGGTTTGTTTTTTGACCTTGAGAGGCCACGTTTTCCTCCCCCCACCTCTTCCCTGCAAATCAGAGTTCGTCTCTTAATTACGCTCTGTGATTTGAGTTTCACACGCGCAGATCAGCGGATGTTAACACGCGGGATGGACGTGATAACCACCTGCAGGTTGGTGCCTCTGCCCTGCACACATCCCCATAGACCCAGCTGGTATCCCCATATACCCAACTTGACTCTGGGCACATCCATGCCCGTGGTGTCCCAGTGCCGCCCTATAGCCATCCAGGAGGGTATGATGGCCCCTTGGATCCTCAATGCTCTTAGAGGTCTTTTCCAACCCTAATGAATGTGAATCCATGGTGAATATTGAGATAGGTGTTGGGTGAACAGGGAGTAGAACTGTCCCTTAATCACCTGTATCTAAACATAATGACATCTATATGTCTATCTCTAGGATACACACACACAGATCTATCCATAAGTATGCATTTACGTAATTGGAAGTGCCTGTAAGTGTCCAAAAGTAAAAACGTAGCTAGCAAAGGCTGTGGATTCCCTTAACGTTCCATCTGAGTGGCTCTCAGCCAGAATTCCCCCTTTTTATTAAAATTTGATTCAAAGCCTTCACCCACGGTAGTATATTTTTCTGTCTTTAAGATCTCAGTGCTTGTAAATGTCATCCTCCCCCCCGGCTTTTATGCAGTTCCATCAGCTCTCTGAGGCCAAAGATGTGGAGGTTATTGGGGTGGGGGTGGCTCTGCACCGTGAGCACCACGTCTGCCAGCCCAGGGCAGCGCCCATGCACAGTGAATAACCATAATGGGAAGAGACGCTGTCGGCTCAAATACATCAGGGCTGTTTCCTCGCAGAGTGGCAATTTGCTCTGTCATTTGGAGTTATGCAAAGTAAGGCTAAGACAGCAATATCCTGCTTGCTAATAGCTTACAAGTGACTTGTTGGAGGAGCGCCGCTCAGGGATGCAGGAGGCAGCTGCTGGCAGCCCGGGCTCTGACAGCTCTTTGGGGTTTGTGCCTTCCCCACTTGGGCACATTTCCCTGCTTCTTGTATTCCTCAGCCCCAACAACCAACGTCTTTCATTTGCTTTTCCAGCCCTTTGCACCCTGGGCTCCTCATTTTTCTCACGCCCAAAGTGAAGTTGGCATTCGCAGGGGTGCTCTGATAGCAGAGCTGAAGATGCTTTGTGTTATTATCTCTGCCAACTGGAACCCCTGTTCCTTAAAAGCTGCTCCTATGATTTGAGAACATAAGGGGAGGATTTCCAGAGCAGTGAGAGCTCGAGCTGACCAGCCCCTGTGTTACCTGCCTGGGCATCAGCTAATTACTGTGCAGCTGCCTCTGCTAATTAGCAGGCAGCAGCATCCCTTGCTCCTTAGGAAGCAGCTTGTGAAGCACTGGGAGTTTGCTGCGTGGGCTCATGGTGGGATGCTCTGGGGTCCTCCTCTGCTTTTCTGGCCTCTCCCCTATGGAACACAAAGGCTCTGAGCCTTTTCAAGAGCTCTGCCTGGCAGTAGGGAGTTGTGCTATTCGGATTGAACAGTGGCTATTTCATGCACTGGGAATGCTCAGGTTGTTCACAGAATGCTCATCCTCAGGGGTACCTAAGAGACACAAGAATGTGGCACTGAGGGACGTGGTTGGTGCTGGGGCTCGGTAGGATGGGTTGGGATTGATCCTGAAAGCCTTCCCCAGCCAGAGTGGTGCTGTGATCCCCTCTGGCTCACGGCTGTGGGATGTGTCTCCTTCAGGTGCTGTTAGCGCTGCCCCCATGCCAGCAAAACTGTCTCTGCCTCTGTGAGGTCACTGAGGTGGAAAAACACCTCTCCAAACCCCAACCTCCTCCTGCCATGCCCATTAACCATGGCCTCAGTGCCACATCCCCGTGTTTTGTGCCTGTGGTGTTGCTGTGTATCCAGGGACACTTGGGAAAAGCTGGGGGAAGGCGTTGGCTCCTCTTGCTTGTTTCAGAGTCAGGACAACCCAATTTATGGGATGGTGATGTCTAGGAGCTTGTACCTCTGCCAGCATAGGGCCATCAGGGCCACAGAGATGGCTGTCAGCTTGACGACAGCCCCCAGTGCAGGCTCAGATGCTTTCCTGTGACTCTCACTGGGTGTATGCCCACTTGTGGTGTCCATCTGTCCTGCTGGGCTCAGCTCTGATGCCCGGAGCCGCTTGGCACGGCGATCCTGCGCCATGCATTGGGTCCTTTGGAGCTGCTTGCCACAAAAAACGCGGTGAGAACACCCCGACTTCAGTCTAACCCATCAGGTGTTTAATTGATTCATCATTTTCTGCCTCCCCTGTATAGGTACGAGTGTTTTCCTAACCCTCCAATTCACGCAGCCTTGTTTTTTCCACCGTGGGGCTTTCTTTTCCCCCTCCTCTGCGCACGAGCAGACAAGATAGCTTAAGAGCTCTTATCTGCAAAGGAAAAAAAAATAGTCTTAATCCCCATTTAATAACATAATATCAGCAGGTAACATGTTCAATATGGCAAAGGAACTCCAGCACCAGGTCAATAGGGTAGCTATAATTTTTAGCAATAAACAAAGCCTGCTTTTAATTACTTCTGCGAAATTGCTTGATCCGTGCATGATTAAATATTCATTCTGTGTAACTAGACAGTTTCTTTGTATATAGATCCATATTAAATTTAGCTGGCATCCTGCCCACACAACACATCTCATAAATTCCTTTTAATGTGCAGCAGCTTTGAAGACGTCCCTCCTCCCTCCTCCCCCGGTGTAAATGGCTGATGGCTCTGCCTTACCTGGGCGGCCGCCGCTCGGGAGACACATGGAATCTTTTAGGAAGGGAAATGATGGAATTTAGGGGAGACATGGGAAAAATAAACCTCCTGATTGCTCCATGATGGATCTGCGAGGGGAAAAAGTGACTCGCAGACCTTGTTTTCTCGCAGGCTTGCCAGCTAACTACTTTGGCAGCGCGTGTGAGGGGAAAAAAAATCCCTCCTTTTAAAGTCAGGCCAGGGCTGATGTAAATATTTATGTAATATTTTATTACAATCAGAATTCACTTCTTGATTGAAAAAATTTCCTAGGAATCCTGTGGAAAATTCAAATTAATACGGAATTGAAGTGTCTCGATTTGTTTTTAGCAGTGGCTTTGCCGGGAATGCCGATGGCCGTGGGGAAGGAGATTGGGATCGTGGTGTGCAATCAGGATCAGGCCCTGCCTTGGTGCCAGTCCTGCAGAGCGGGTCTCGCTTTGTCCCTCTTTCATTGCACGGAGATGCACTGGTCAGTGCAGCACACAGGAGAACGGAGCAGGCGTGGGGCTGCGGGCGGCTGCTTGGGCATCTGAGTGCAGGGCAGTGGGAACAGCTCCCCTTCCAGAACCACTCCAGCCCTCTCTTACGTATGGTGTTCCCTTCCAGAGCGTTTTCTGCTTGTGCTCTGTGAATGCCAGAGGTGTAAATATTTGGGCGGTGGGCTGCGCAGGGAGGAGGTGCGGCAGTGGGATGCTGAGTGTGCATGGGGCTGCATGTGTGCATGTGTTGCACAGCCGTGGTGCTGGGTGTGTAAAGGGTTTTTACAGAGGGTGCGGGGGCTTTTGTAGGGCACAAAAAAATCCTGTAAATTCCTCAGAGGCCCCAATGCTTAGGGCTGGAGTCACAGGCTGCCTTTAAACGTGCTGATGAGGAAACGTAGGGGTTGTAACGAGGAGAGGCTGTGCTAAATGAGTGGCAAGCCAATTAGCTTGCTTTAAAACATCATATTAATTAGCATGAAAATAAAGCCAAACTTTTTCAAGATAATTGCATCTTTCAAATATCAGTATTCTTGATCCGTGGTCGTCTCATAAATATGCATAATGATATAATCCTTTAAAAACATGCTGTTAATGAGGAACACGAGGAATGTGCTAGATGTTGGAAACGGTGGCACGAAATGGAGCAGCGGTGGCACTGCCCTTCCGAGGGGTGCAACTTGCATGTGGCTTTTTGCCATGAGATGCACAGAAAGTGGTTGGAAGGTGAATAGAGACGGAGGGAATGGAGCTGGCGTTCCTCTCCTCTGAGTGCTGCTCATGTTCTGAGCTTCACCGGAACGACGTGCTTTAAGGCTGAGCTACCAGGAGTTGCTGGCATGTGCAGTTTGGAGCTGATGTTGTAAAAATGGAACTTAGTCATCCCCTGTGGCTTTATTTATGGCTTGGGGAGAAGGAGGCTGGCGAGAAAAGGAGCTGTGCTCAGCACCATGCATGGCAGCGTTCAGGCTCTGGGGCAGCCCCCACTGCCAGCCCTGTGGGGTCGGGGTGGCGTCTGCATCACCTGCTCAAGCTGTGAGATGGGGGGAAGATTCCCCTGTTTCAGCCTGTTTGTGTGGATGGCATCGTGCAGAATTTGGGCACTTTCGGAGGTGCAGCCTGCATGCTGGTAGGTGGCCATAACCACATCCTGCTGCCCATCCTCACCATGCTGCTCCTCCTTCCTAAACATCACAGGGGTTGGCTGCTGGGATGGTGCTTCCCTCCCGCTCTCTTCGCCCATCTGCAGAATCATAAGATCATAGGAAAGGTTGGCAAAAGCCTCTGAGATCACCTCATCCAACCAAACCAAAGCATAAAGGACTTACACACTGCTGACAGCCCAGGCCATGGGTTAATCAATGTCTGTATGATATTTTGAGAACATAAAGCTCCCACGTTAATAGGTTATCGCTCTGTTATGGCCAAAGTGCTGCAGGCTTGGGCTGACGATGCTGCACAACGCCCGTGGAGTCGCAGCAGAACTTCTGTTATTGCACCCATTATTCCAGTAAGCAGTTGCTGCTCTGTGGAGAAGCAGGATAATGTCCCTTCTACAGGGCAGCCATATGCAACAGCTGCAGGCTGTGCAGTGGGGATGAATCCAGTTCTTGCCATTTTGCTTTCTTTGCCATTTTCTCCTGGGGTAAATGGGTTCCTGCGACTCCTGCTGTTTTCCATTCCCTCCTGGCTTTATTAAGGTGGAGCTGCAGGATGGGACACCTTGTTGGTGGTGAGCCACCAAGGCAGCACTCGTCAGCATGTATTAACCTCTGCCTTTGGAACCTGGATGGATTTTCTTCTTTTCTCACTTGTTTTGGTGTCCCCAGAGGATGAGGGGTGTTCTGGAGGGAGCTGACAGGTTGGGCAGGCACAGAGGTGAGCAGGGCTGGCAGTGCTGTTGTCCCTGCTGGGGACTGGGTTATCCCAGCTCCTCCTGCTGCAGGAAGTGGTGGGAGATTCATTCCCAGCCTCCTTCCTGGGGTGCTTTGCTTTATGGCTGGTTGCACAGACTGCTGCGAATGGATGCCCGACTGCGGCGCTGAGTGTTGCCTAAGTAATGCCTGGCATTAAAGAATAATGCTAATTTCTCTTAAGAGATGGCGGTGCTAATGGGTTTTTTGATTGCACTGTATGCTTTTGTTCTTCTGCTTGGCCAGCAAAGAACAAGTCATTCCTAATGAATGCAGCGTTTCGAGGCCGTCAGGGGAAGGGATGCCCCGCCAGCTCGTTAGGTGCCTGCTAATGGCACTGTGGTGGCACTTCAGATGTCAAGGATGGGTCACCCGCAGCATGTGACGCCATTCATTGCAGGTTATCCCTAAATCACCCCACGTTGACATGGCCAGGAAGTTCCCATTGGTTCCATGGGGCTGGATGTGCCCTGCAGTAGGGCACGGCGTAGCTGGGTGAAGCTCTGGGTGCAGAAACCCTCCCCAGACACGAGGCTTTGGCACATGTCTGGCAGCTCTTCACGGGTTTAGCGTGACTGCAAACGTGCACCGCTTGGGTTTAATAATTAACCAGGGCTTTATTTAACTCCATCGCTGCACTGCAGTAATGATTCATCAGATACCTCGTAATGTGTACGCTGTAATTTTTATTAGGAGGTACTTCTAAAACACAAAGCTGGTTGTTACCTGTTTGTATTCAAACACGTCATTAGTTACTGTGTATCGTGGGTCAACACGCGGGCATAAAACAATCCCTTTTCTTCTCTTGCAATGATTAACCCATCTATCAGCAGGGTCTGTTTAATATCTGTCACTATAAACAGTCATTACTTTCAAGAATAGCCAGATGGACAGATAATTTAAAACATAACTTGGAATCTATTTTAATTTTTAGAGGCCTAACTTAAGAAAAAAATGGTAGAAATGCCCATGCAATCACACGCCCAATTTGTGTGCGTAATTACCTTGATTACATGTGTGCTTGTGGTAATTGTCACCACAGATGGCACTGGGATGCATGAATGGTCACTTGTGCATGCAGAGCTGCTCCACATACCGCGCCAGGGAGGTTGCAGATGCGAGCTGGGTGAGCACTCTGTGCACTGTGCTGCAGGACAGGTATGCAGGGCTGCAGGGCTGCTGAGCCCAGCCTGCTTCAGGCACTTGGGTGCAGGCATGTGGAGCTGGAAGGGGGCTGGGAGGCATTGCTATAGGGCACAGCGTTTGGGGCCTGGTTGCAAAATGTCTCCTGCATCTGCTTGCTGTGCTGTGCTGTGCTGTGGCCTGGGTGGTGCTGATGGGGATCACCATGCCTGCCCTTCACCATGACAAATCATCCTCCAAATGCATCCATGGGCCACTCATGCGCTGTCCTGTTAGCTGCCCCATTGGTGCATCCATTTGTTGCTCCATTTGTTGCACCCTGTTGGTGCATCCCCATTGCCCTTGGTTTTACATCCAAGGGCTGCTCTGTTAGCTCAACCACATGCCACCCCTTTAGCACAAACAATCATTAAGGTGGGGAAAGACCAACTGTCAACCCATCGCCACCATGCCCACCTATAGAATCTATAAGGTTGGAAAAGACCTCTAAGGTCACCAAGTCCAGCCTTCAACCACCACGGCTGCTTATGGAGTCGTGGAATTGTTAAGGCTGGAAAAGGCCTCCAAGGTCATCAAGTCCAACCCCAACCCATCCCCACCGTTCCCATTAACCGTGTCCCCCAGTTACACAGCTGCACCCAGTGCTCCCATCCCAGGCCAGCAGCTCTCCGTGCTTAGCACTGCCCTTAGTGGAATTAAGGATGCCCGCTCATCAGGGTGGGGGGAGACAGACTTAGGAGGCAGTCTATCTAAAAGTTATTATTAATTTTTATTGCTGCATGGATTTAGAGATTTGGAAGAAGATAAATTCCAAACAGACATCCATTACTAAACCGACAGTGTAGCTTAAAGATAACATTTACATTCTTACGGTGTTGATCTGTATCTGATCCCACTCAATCTGCTCCCTGTTCAAACTTTTTGCCACCTTCAGAAGGATCAATACCTACATCAAAGGTTATATGAAGGTGGCCAGATTCTTTTAAGCTGTTTGCATAGCCCTCAGTTTGCTGTGCTAACACAGGCTGGTACTTCTTCCAATAACTCTGTTTGCCTTGTATTAGGGCTGTTTGCTGAAACACCTAGCAGAATCCAATAGAGGACAGACTTTCTAAACATTTGGTCACATCTGTCAATCAATAACACCAATCGGTTTCCTGATACAAACAGCAAACTCTGCCAAATCTAATATTTGCCCAAACTTTTACTGACTCTTGCTGGTTTAAAACAGTAAAAGGCACCGGAGCAGACATCGGTGCGGAAAGGTTCTTGCTAATATTTAACCCTGGGCAAACAGAGAATAATTCCAGCAATGGAAGGAGAGAAAACAAACAGTGTAATTATTGTCCCCTTTTTATTGGAGATAATTTGCTTAAATGTACAGCTATTATCTGTTAATATGGCGAGGTATAATTAGAAGGAACAAAATACAGGTTTGGCCGACGCAGCGCGGGTCTCAACTCTTGAACCTTGCCCCCTGCCCCCAGAACGTGTTTATGCAGGTGATCTTGGAACAAACACACGCCGTTATCAGCGAATGGAAAACACCTGACTCAAAAACAAACAGCAAAAAAAGAAAAAAGAGGAAAATGTACTCAGAGGTCTCAGGGCAAATCTGGATTGCGGATTGAAACCAAGAGGAGCGATGGGGATGGACGTTTTTCTGGAGTGGCTGCAGGTGGGTGGCTGGAACTGTAAACCGGGGGATGCTTTCCATGTGCATCTGGAATGAGGCGTGGGGATGGGTGAGATGTGGGTCCTGGCAGCCCACGCCCTGGAAACACCTCCATCCATGGGGTCCTGGTCCCCATAGTGCCACCATTGGAGGCTGTGGGTGATGGTGGCAGTGCGGTTGGTCTTTATTATATTGGGTTGTGGAAGGAGAATAACTGGGACAGATAATGGCCTGCACCTTTTGGTAGCCATGTCTGTCTTCGTGATAAGCAACAGTCACTCTTTGTGCAGGTAGGGCACTCCATCACTGCGCCTCAAAGAGCTGCTTTCCCCAGAACAGGAATCTAATTGGGCTCTGATTGAGAGCAGAACGCACCTGAAAGCTGCACAGAGCACTGCTTCCCACAGCAGACAGCCTCTGCATTTTGAATGCAGCCTCACAACGTGCGTGGCGTGTACTCTCATCTCTAACACTTTGTTTATTGCTGTGCGCTGCTAAATATTGGATAATGGCAGTTAGCAAATGCTTTTTGCAGAGGGAAGCAACTAAAGCAGAAAGTAGACGTGCTGCTTGGCTTGCAAAGGGAATTATGCTGCAGGTGATGGAGAAGATGCTCTGAGATGAGTAGTGAATGAGGTTGGGTTGAGCAACGCTTCTCCTCTGCCCCTGTTTTGCCCAACAAGTGGCTCCCAGCCCTTGGAGGCGGTGTCCTGGGCAGGTTGAGCCCACACAGAGCCCATCAGCAGGGCGAGATGGTGCAGTCCTGAGTCACTGCTATTGCAGCACATCCCAACCTGCATCTGCAGTGGGTGTTTGTGTCTGGCCCTGAGCCCTCCTCGCTGGGAAAAACCACGTAGGTTTGCAGGAGAACATCTTCAGAGCAGCCCTTGGGGTATCCAGGTGACATCTGCCCATCCTGGTCGTTCCAGAGAGCTGAAGCTCACGGCAGCTTAGCAGGCCAAAGCGAGAAGTTTGCGTGTTACTCAGGGAGGGAAAATCAGAGGCACAGGGCACCGTGGACAATTGCATGGATAAAGTGCATGGATATGGATTAAAGCCCAAGTGTGGGGCAGCCCAGGAGCAGCACGGTGTGATGGCAGCGCACGGCAGCAGATGGCAGTGGCTCCGTGCTGCCTGCAGACAGCCCTGGGCAGTGCTTAGCATGGCAGGTGTCAATGTCTGGGGCGCTGGGATTCAAAATGAGCTCTTATTTTTGCTGAATGGCAGGTGGGTGTAACTTGTGGGCTCTGGGATCGAGCTGAGTGGATGAGAGATGGGAACCAGTGGGTGTGCTGCAGAGCCCACCCTGCACTGTGCTGTGGGGGCCGTGACCATGAGTTTGGCCCCATGGGAGATAGCCAGGATGGCATCAACACCAGGGAAGGCTGCAGGGGCAGGGGCTGCCCTGTGTGGGCACAGTGCCTGCCAGGGGTGGGCCTGAAAGGAAGGAAGAAAGGAAGGAAGAAAGGATTCACCCGCAGAGCGATGGGATGGGAGCCTGCCCCGAGCCACACCAGTGGGAACTTTGTGTTAATTGCCATCCAGACTGCTCTAATTACAGGCTGGAGAGGAGCTGCATCGGACCTGTTCTTCCTTATCAGTTTATTGCCGCGATGTTTTCCTAGACGCTGGGATGAATCAGAGCATTGCGTTGCCTTTCGTGCTGGCTGGAATATATTTCCTGGAGAATGTGAAAGGTGTTTTAGTGCTATTAATGAGTAATTAACCTGGATGCTCTGGGTTAGAGGCTGCTTGGCGTTCACGGCTCATGGGAAAACTCAGCACGAGGAAGTTGGGAGGCGGCCATGCCCAGCACCTGTGGGAACAAAGCAGGTTTCTGTGCTGTGACAACAGCAGTAGAGGATGGCCTTGGGAAGGCGGCCACGCATTGATTTGTTCCTGAGCTTCGGCAATGCCTTGGCTGGGGTGCAGCATGCTCTGAGGGATGAGCAGTGAGTGTGACTCAGCGTGCAGCATGGCCAGGCACTGCTGCCCCATCACCGAGGAATGGCCCTGGAATAACACTGGAGTGAAATATTTGGGACCTTTCTGGAGATGGATGGTCAAAAATTTCAGGTTCTGCTTTGACTTTTAAATACTCTGAAACATTATGTCTGTCTGCAGGTTGATCCCAGGGGACAAAGTGATGGAGAAGTTGCCATCAGCCCAGGGTGATCGGCACCGAAGGGGCTGAGCCATCACAGCAGAGCATCTCAAAGGTTGCTGTGGATTAAGGAGATTTTGGTACTGGGGTGGTGCTGCCCAATGGCAGTGCTGCCCATGGAAATGAGGGACTGTTGCAAAATGGAGGCCAAAGATGTTTCTGGCATGACAGAGGGGGGTAGATCTCCATCACTGCCGTGGCACAAGCAGCAGCTCCAGGCAGGACAATTAGAGTCCAGCACCATGAAGTTATGTGCAGGAGCATTAGTGCTGCTACAGAGCATCCCTGTGCATGGCCAAGGCTGAAGTCCTCTCCAAGGTGGCCATAGCCATTCTGGATTAGAGTTGTTCGATTTGAGGACCTTCAAGCCATCTCCCTGTGCCCCTTTGTGTGTGTCATTGAACCATATGTGTTTCCTTGATGGCAGCAGAGTGAGCTGCAGGAGAGATGATGGCAGCGCAGCTCCGCTGGCTCTGAAGCTTTAAAATGCTTCAGGAGTAAATGCCTTGTGTGCTGACAAGCATCTCTGCTGGCACCACGCAGAGCATCCCTCCTCCTGGGGCAGCGAGCTGGAGAGCTGCTGCGTGGCAGGAGCTCTGTGTGTGCCTTTGCTGCAGGACAGACCCCAGGGTGCCATCTGTCCCCCGTGCACAGCAGGTGGGCTCCTCTCAGAGCAGCCCCAGCTTCATGGCCACATCTGTGGGTGGGAGAGCTGGGCCCCTCCATGGCTTGCTGGCGGCATGAGCCATCAGGTCCTTGCCCATTCAGCAAGTGGGAACATCTGTCCCCACTGCCCTGGGTGATGCTACAAGAGGTTTAGGAGCCTTTAAATGCCTCTGCAAAGCAATCTGCATTGTTGCCACTTATTTAGGATACAACATTGACCCAGACCTCAGAGGGCTTCCTGTAGGATCCAGCCTGTAGTGGCCAAGGCAGATGGCACAGGGTGGGGAATGACATCAGGGATGTGGGTGAAGGTGGAAAACCCCACTGTGCTTTAATGGTGGGAGGTGCTTGCTTTTCTGCAGGTGAACTGACCTCAGAAATGGGGAAGACACAAGAACCAGGAGCTGATGGCTGTGCTGAGGATGTGTATTTGGAGGCATCACCAGCCAGCAGAGCACGGGGACAGGCACGGCTATGATGGGTCTGTGGGGATGACCCTTTGGATGCACTGAGTGCTTCCATCCATCAGAGGCACTGGGATGGTGCAAAGAGAAAACCCTGCGGGCTGCAGGTGGGAGAGTCTAATTGCTGCACTCATTGCATGCCATGATGCAAGATGCAGCGGCTGCAGCACGCCCTGTGCTCGAGGAATCCCCTGCAGCCATCCCTGGAGATGCAAGGATTTGGTTATTAAAATCACCAGAACACCCCCAAATTAGAGCTGCATGCATTTTCCTGCATACAGTCCCCATCTTTGTGTCATGCACAGATCAACGCTAGGATTTCCTTCCCCCCCATCTTTTTCTTTGCTGCTGGCACAAAGTCCAGCATTGGTTTAATGTTTGTCAAGAAGCATGAGACCTGAAATGAAAGGTGCTACGCAAGCAGAGGGCAGACTTTAAGCCTGTGTGATGGGCTCTATAGAAATGCATGTATAATAATAATGACATTAATAACAGGCTGTTGTTTGTCATCGAGCAGATCCGGGGCCTGGGCACGCCCAGAGCAGCTAATAGTGAACAGAGAGCTTCAGCCTGCACACTGCTCCAGGAACAATGGGTGTAATAACACCCAAATTGCTTCCAAAACCCTGGCGTGGTCCTCCTCAGGGCCTTTCCCGGGACACAAACAGCTGAGAACAGGGTTTCGTGGAAACCAGATACCTGCTGTGCTCCAGCGTTTGTTGCTGGCTCGTGCTCTGTGAGTCATTTATTGCCTGAATGTACTCAGTTTTTTTCAGTCCCAGAAAGAGGAGAGGAATCTTTCATCTTCTCCACTGTTTGTGGACACCTGGAGCAGAAGGAGATGGGTGGGCTTGGTGATCTCAGTCATCATTTCCAACCTTACTGATTCTCATTCTGTGACTCTAAGGTCCTTCCAGCATCCAGCCTCCATTGTAGGGCAGGGGGAGCCCTCCTGCTCAGTGATGCCCAATGCAGTACTGGTGGATCCCTAAAACTTGATGTATTAATTGTCACATCAACATCTCTCCATCACCGTGCCTGCTTTCCGCCTTTGCACGCAGCTGTTCATTGCTCCTCAGCAGTCAGTGCGTGCAGAAATGTGGCTTCTGCCTTATTTGTGGAGCTCACGGAGGGAATGCCTCCAACGTGGATGTCACGTCCTGGAGCTTGGATGCAGTGCGACCTCCCTCATAGCATCATAGACTCATAGAATTGTTAGGGCTAAAAAAGACCTCTAAGATCACCATGCCCAAGCGCCAGCTCTGCCTCTCCTCTCTCTGCCTCCTGAAGCAGAGGAGGAAGAACTTCCCAGTGTCAGCTTTGAATACCAAACCCAGGGCTCGCAGTGATAACGTGGAGCTGGGAGTCTCATGCAGGGCTGCCCCGGGAGGAGCCGGCTGCTCAGTGCGCCAGACGGGCGCTGCTCTCTGCCTTTGCCTGCTATGCACACACAGCTATTTGTATAAACTGGTGGACGCACGTGGGAGGCGAGCAAAGCAATCAGTCTGGCTCTGCAATCTGGAAGGGAAGTGAAATATGTCTGTAAAGTTGGGTGTGAATGGGGAGAAGTGACAAATGCAGGCAGTTCAGAGAGCATGCTGCTGCAGGGGTGGGTGCCACATGGGTTTGGATTTGTAGGGTGGCAGCACGGGGTGCTTGCAGCACTGATGTCTGCTGTAGGATGCCCATACTTGTGCATCAGCCGCCATAGAGTCCTTAAGGTTGGAGAAGGCCTCTAAGATCACCACGTCAACCCATCCCCACCATGCCAAGCCATACAGTCACCGAAGCATTAAGGTTGGCAAAGACCTCTCAGCTCCTCAACCCCAGCCCATCCCACTGTGCCCACTGCCCACATCCCTCAGTGCCACATCCCTGCAGTTCTGGAACACCCCCTGGGACGGTGACCCCACCACTCGTGGGCTGCTGTGCAGTGCAGCACTGCTCTTATGGAGAAGAAATATTCCCTAACACCCAACCTGAGCCATCCCTGGCGCAACGTGAGGCCATCACCTCTTGTCCCGTGGCTGTGAAAACACCGATACCCCCCCACTGCATCCTCCTCGTCCCTTCCACAGCGCTCTCACCCTGCTTCCCCCCGCGGAGGGCTGCCATCTGTCTGTCCATCTGTCTGTCCGTCCACCCCACAGCACACGTATGGGAGGATCCTTGGCACAGGGCAGCGCAGGCTGACCCCAGGCAGGGAACAAACCCCTGGGTCCTGCCCAAGGTGACGGGCAGCAACGGAACCGCGGTGTAGTGTTTGCTTTGTGCGGGTACACAATAACGCTGTAACCTTGGGTTGTTTGCACTAGGCAGGAGTGTCATTGCCAGCGTTGCATTCAACAGTTGTACTTGACTGAATAAGCAGACGTTTGTTTTTTTTTTTTTTCCCCCTCTGTCATAATGGCACTGTCCCACGGAGGGGCGATGGATTGCTTTTTCGGTTGCACATGCTGTTATCGCTGCGCTGTTCTAATGCTAGTCAAACAGTACTGTGAATAGCCAAACTCAATAGCAGCAGTGTTAGGCTGGAAAGTCAATATTAGCTGAGCAAACAAAGCAAATAAAGAGTTGCTATTTGCGTAGCTATGAGTATTTGTATGCTCTGCTGCTGAACAGGGTACTTTGAAATAATAATTAAAAAAATGTTGTTCTTCAAGGCAGGGAATGTTTTTTATTTAGGGTAGAGGAGTCAGCTTTTATGAAAGGCAGCGTTCACTCCCCTGTGAGCAGCCCCACGAGCATTGGCTGCTCTCTGCCCCATAGGATGCTGCTGCGTGGTGGGGCCGTGCGTGTCGGCAGCGCGGTTCCTTCTGCCTTCTTTTGCATCTCACTGTTTCTTGTTAAGGTTCTGGCGTGTTTCGTGGTTTGCTGTGTGACCTTCTAAATGGCACATGCCTATTTATAAGCAGCTGTCTGTGGCCCGGTGCCACTTTAAGAAGGCCTGGAAATGAAATCCAATAAACCCTTCCTTCATTAATATTGGATATCTCAGTGCACGCACACAGTGTGCACGTTCAGGAGGGGCTGTGGCAGCCCACCTCCCCCTCAGGGCTGTTTCCTTATGGGAAGCGTTGCTGACACCACGTGCAGAGGTTGGGTGGGATGTGGGCCCCTGGCTGCTGACCACCAGGACCCCGACCTCATGGATGAGCTGCACCACCGATGCCGTCTGCAGAGAATTTTTCATGCAATCTCTGGGCCGGGATGCTTCAGATCTAAATAATACAGCTAAGGGATTAAATAATTAATTCCAAGGAGGAGAGTGGTTGTGAGGCATCGGCAAGGGAATGAATGTATACAGCAGGTTGGGCTGAGCTGCAGGGAGATGGAGAGTCGGAGTGGTGCAGAACAGGGAGAGTACTCATGTTGGGGGGGACAGGAGACTGAAGGAGATGAGGTGGGGATCACAGAGCCATAGAACCACTACATTTGGAAAAGCCCCTAAGATCCGCACGTCCAACCAACCCATCCCCGCTGTGCCCACTGACCATAATGCCACAGAACCATAGATTGGCTTCGGACAGAGGGGACCTCCAAGTGCTCCAAGTGCCACATCTCCATGGCTCTTCAACACCTCCAGGGCTGGTGACCCCACCACTTTCCTGGGCAGCCTGTGCCAACACCTGGCCAGCACTAAACAGATCAAACAGAGCTCAGTGCATGCAATCCTCCTGCAGTGTCTGGGCTCCAACTTGTTGCATTGCTGGCTGCTCCGGTTGGTCCCATATGGACATCAGTCTCCCCTCCTTCCCTAATTTTGGTACTGTGCTTCCATGGTGCTCCTGGAAATGTAAAAATGTCTGCTTCTCCATGCTGCTCGGTGTGTCCTGATGTCGCAAAGCACATTTACTGCACAATTATAGCGCTGGCTAATGCTGTTTGGAATAATTAAATTCACATGACAAATGTAGTTGCATTAATTTTATTTATCTTGAGTGGCTTAACAGGAACTAGCAATGGAAAAAGTAATTATTTTGCTTCTAGGGCACTGGGATTGCTGATTTGGAAACCTCTCTGAGACATATTCCTTAAATGTGGAATAGCAGCATGTGAAATGCATGAGGAGCTAATACAGTGCATAAAAATGAACGTAATTTCTGAAAAATGGAATTAATGAGGCAATGAGACTGTTTTAATGAGCATAAGGTCTGCAGTAAATGTCGCTGTTCCCATGTCTTTATTGTAAATTATAATGAGCGTTGCAGCCAACGCTGCGGGATGCGGAGGGGGAGGCAGCGGGAAGGGATGGATGGAACCCGATTTGGGACCCTCTCCTCTCCCTTCTCCCCCTTTTTGGTGGAAATGTTTTTATTCCCTCGCATACCTGAAGAGCTCACACCACTGCCTGATTCCTCTTGTTAAATGGGTGGATGAGCATCTCCAAGCCAGGGCTGTGGCTGCGTACCGCTGGGAGAGGCACTGCGTGCCGCGCGCTCCGAGCCAGGTAGAAACCAAACCCTTCTTTGCACTGAGCTATTGCAAATTGTCCTGATGACTTTGTTTCCGACCAGCAGGGCTGGGGAGGTTTGCAAAAGTGGCTTCTGCTGAGCACAAGATAGGAATAACCACAGCGGGCAGATGGCCTGAGGCCGCGGTGATGGGCACGGTGACGGGCACCGCATGCGGAGACGTTTCCTCTCTGTTTTTTCTCATTTTCTCCTTAATGCAGCCTCACTGTGAAACTGTTCCATGTTTGCAATTTAGAGAGATATGACAAACAGGATCATCTTTGCCTTAGCTTTATTCTGAATTTTGCTTTCTTTTCCTATTGCTGCTAGCAGGGTCTCCATGGTCCCGCTGGATCCTGTGGGGAAGGTTCACGCTGACTTTCCATGCTTTTCCCCCACATCCAGCAGCAGAATGATGCAGGACTCAGAGATCCTCTTTGCCTCCTCCCAGCCCAGCAGTGGGTCAGCACCCCGTGAGCACCTCCAGCTGGTAAATCCCTGCTGCCCGGGGGTGGTTCGGTTGCCTTTACCACCTCTGTTATCAGCGCTTCCGCTGCTCCACTGGGGAATTGGGGTCACCGAGTGGTTTCTATGGCAATCCTCAAAGATGTGCCCTGGGATTTCTGCACAGAGCTTCAGTTGTGCTGCAGGGCCATGCCCTGCATCAGTGCTGCCCCAGTGCTGGGATGGATGTGTCCCTGCAGGAACTGCATGAGGTGGTTCTGGAGGAGAAGCAGCCATAACCTCCGGGTGCTGGTGGAGCTTTGCAACGTTGCCTTCCACACCCACAGCGGAAGACACAAAGAAAAACGCCATTTTGAGCAGAATTTTGAAGCTTTTTGAAGTCTTTCCTCCTTTTGTACTTGGGTTTCCCTTTCGTTTAAAAGGCAGGAAAAGAAAAAAAAAAAAAAGAATCACAAAAAGGGCCCCGGAGGGACTCTTCGCCCATTTTTTCCCCCATTCTTCCATGGAGGAAAGGAGAGAAAAAGGACGCAAGTGGGAAGAAATGCATTTTCTCATGAGGTGCCCAGGTGCGGCGTGGCCACCCCCATCCCAAATTCCCTGCACTCCTCAAAAAGGGCTGCCCAAAACAGGGCTTTGTTCCGCTCAGCAGAGGTTGGAGCGCTGTGACCGCTCTCCCCTGGCAAGCGGCTGCCTGTTTACAGACATGTAAATACAACTTCACAATTGCCATAAATCCTATTGTGCAATATTCTCTCGAACCAATTAGATCCTGACATCTGCTTAATGTTTAATTACTTTTTGACGAAGGAAACGGAAAAATTGACAAATAGTTTAATCCATCAAACGCCGGCCTTTTGTGAGCGTGTTTATATAAAGCTCACATGCCAACATCTCTTAATTTTTCTTGCTGCTCTGGCAAGGATGAGGACAAATATTTATATTCCAGGCACACAAGATGGCTTTCATATTGTTTTCATGTTTAACTGATTTCAAATGAACTAAGATGGCTCTTAATGTGGTTACAAGAATTTGCCATTAATTTTCACTTAAAATTGGATCCAGCTTGCTACATGTCTGCAATATATTAAAGTTAATAACGATTTGTTTAGAAAGCACGGTGCTTACTGCTGACTGATTGGCACACGGTCACTCGGTGGAAACATTGGATTCCTATTATATTTAAATGATAATTAAGCTTAGAATATTACTCCTATTTTGGAGTGCTTAATGCAGAATACTTTGGTTAATGGGATGGGAACATACAGCGCAGTACCTCAGTGGTGGGCACAGTACGTAGGGGCTGCGCTCCTCCACCCACTTCTACTTGCTGCTATGATGCTGCTTTCATAGATACACAGAGTTATAGAAGCACTGAGGTTGGGAAAGACGTGCATTTAGGACCGTGAGTGGCTGATGGGGGATGTGGATGATGGTGAGGTCTGGCAGTGGTTCTGCTCAGCAGCACCTTCGCACCCAGGGTACCACACAGTGCACTCCTGGGTGCCAAAGGACAACGTGTGGGTTATGGGTGAATGGGCTGGGTGGTGGGTGGTAGGCAGTGGGGATGGGTGAGGGGTGAAGGGGATAGAGGATGGGCGATGGAGGAAGGTGATGGCTTAAGGGGATGGGTAGAGAGGTTGGGTGGTGGGTAGTGAGGATGGATAATGGGTGATGGCTGATGGCTGATGTGTGATGGTGCTGTTGATGGTAACAGATCATGGGTGATGGGTGAAAGAGATGGATGATGGATGAAGGTGATGGAATTCCTCATGCTGTATCCAGCCGTGCCTGCAGCGGCTTCAGCCACTCAAACTAATTGGGGATCTGGAAGACCTGCAGCTCCTGCTGCCTTCAGGCACTCCTTGATGAACACGGTGATGCAAAACCTCCCCACCCTTGTTCTGTGCTCAGTGGCCTCAAAGCTCAGCTTACAAAGAGCAGGGGGTGGGTGAGTAAGCCTTGCTTTCTTGCAGTATTCTGGCTTGGGTATATCAAAGAGCTTTTTAGAAAGAAAAGCTTTCTGGATGGGATGTGACTGCTGCTTATTGAGGCGGCCTTTGCTCTCTATGCTTCACTTGCTGTATTTATGCTCTCATTTATTTCAAGCTGTCCCACGCTGGCCCTGTTCTGACCATCCCCTCCAGCCTCTGGGCCCAACCCACGAGCAGGGCCCAGAAGATGCTCCCACTGCTCCTACAGCTCCCGCACCCCATTGCTTGCATTCATTCATTCACCCAGAGCTCAGCCCTGCCGCTGCATGCCTCTGATCACAGCAGGCACCAGGGCTGAGTTTGAATTTCTCTCCTCTCCACCGCTTTTGGGAAAGGCGTGGGAGAAGGAAGGCAGCCCAGCTCTGTGATCCTTCACTTACACATTTAATAAAAGGAATAAAATATCAGAAATGCTGGAGAACTTTTAATAATTCAGCATCTTCTAGTTGTTTCATTACCTTAATATTTGCAAAAATTGCCAGCAGCTCTTGACACCTTTTTCTTGCTCGCAATATGAACCAAAAAAGCCAGAAGGAAGTACAATACATTCACCTGCCCTCATTATGCTAATCACAGCTCTGCCGGGTTCGCTTCTAAGTGTCCTCACTCTGTGTGATGGAAAAGAAGCTCAGCGCGATGAATTTGACCTAGAATAGTTGTTGGGAAGAGAGGAGTAGGCAAAGCATGAGAAACCCACTGATCTTACTCATCGCATCTTTGAAAACGCTGTTATTAACTGACAATAAATCTAACAAACTTCATAATTAGGTTACTTCTTGCCTTTGAACTCCCATTGCCGGAGCCATTAGCGAGCGCAGCGCTGTGATTTACAAGCGAGCAGAAGCACCAGGTTCAACGCTTTATCGGCTTTCATTTTAAAAGGCGTTTGTTTCCCAGCCTGCTAGGAGAGCTGCTGCTCCCCACCGCTTTGTTGTAAGCAGCAATGTGCTGCTCTTTGCTTTTTGCTCCCGTCAGCCCACACATCAGCCCCCATGTGCAATAAAATCGCCATCCCGAGGCTCCCAGCACCACCGCGTCCCTCTGTGCTTATCACAGAATCACAGAATGGCCTGGGTTGGAAGGGACCTCGAGGATCATCAAGCTCCAATGCCCCTGCTGCAGGCAGGGCCACCAGCCTCCATATCTAGCACTAGACCAATGATGGGTACTGCCATGCCACCGCCGTGCGTGGGCCATGCTGGCATGGCTGCCTCGCCTGTTAGCAATCTCTCAAAATCAGCCATTTCCCTGCAGGCTTTCTTCTCTCAGGTCACCGATCTGAAATTCACCGCCCCAACATGAAAAGGGTTCCATTTCCACCGCCACTCGGCGGGTTTTCCCACTGCCTGCGCTGACAGAAAGGGTTTCTCATTGTGCATCAATTACTTTCAAGTGAATGGGAGACATTATGTTATTAAATCCCACCCTGCCTCTCGAGGTGCTTTTAATTTGTATGTTTAGGTTTAAATTTCTCCAGGAGTGCCAAACCCCGTGTTTGTTTTCCTTGGGCTATTTTCATTTCGGGTTTCGGTAACTGTCAGAGCCTGCGAGTTAATTGCAGCTCGCAAGGTTATCTTCCAGAGCTTGCTTATACTGCAGCCATGTGCCAGAGCCAGTCCTTGGCCTCCTATCTTTATGATACTGTAGATTCTGACTCTTGTAATTATCCTTTGAGTTTAAGCTGATTATGTCGACTTTATAAGCAGTGTTTGTTTAATTTACCCACAGCGTGTTGTTTGTACAGTGGCTCCGAAGGTAAACACGAACCTGATTAAACAGCCCTGCCTGCCTCCGATGGCCGCGTTCCCAAAGATACACAAAAATAAACAGTGGGAGGGGCCGGGACCCCCGCCTGCATCCTGTGTCTGTGCCCCCGAGCCCCACCATCCCGGCCCTGCCCAAAGGTCTGCTCTACAATTGCTATTTCCTAAGCCTGGAGGCATCTCACTGCTGCCCGGTGCAGCCTGCGGGGCTGCTGCTGCTTGCTGCCCTGTGCCACCAGGGAGGGGATGCTGCTTTGGGAAGGGCAGCCCCGAGAAAAAAGGGTAAAAGCGATCAGTAAGTGCAGCAAGCCCTGCAGCTGGGTCGTGGATCCATCGCTGCTCTTGGGATGAAAGTGTGCTTGCTCCTCGTTAGAAGCAATTAGCTCGTGGAGTGACACCGGTGTGCATCGTGCGTTGTGGGGACATCGTGCTGGGGATGCTGCAGGTGATGCATGGCTGATGAATATTTTTCTTTGAATTAATCAACGAGCCTTAAGCTGACTCTTAGGCAACTTAATCACATTATCCGGTCTCTTGCTGCAACGGACAGGTTAAAACCTGTGCCTTTTATCTGGCTGTTTGCTTACTCTCGTCCCCATGCTCCTGAGAAACGGCTCCTGGAGAGGTGAGGATGGGTGCAGGAGGCACACACTGCTGCCCAAGAGCACCATGTGGGGCCGTGTCTGCACTGCTGCCGAGGTGCAGGAGACGGGTCAGGGCTGCAGGCTGGGTGGTGGGCACGGCGATGCCAGCACTGCTGCTGCATTAATGACACCTGCAGGGAAAACGAAAGCTCTTTTCTGCTCCAACTGGTTGCACGGGGAGGGCTGGATGGTTCAAGGAGCACTGCCAGAGGGATGGGAGAGGGAACCTGGGAGGTTCCTGCAGCTCAGCACCGCTCCTACCAGCATACAGGCTGCAGGAAGAGCCCCTCTGGTGCCAGCTGCTCTGCGGCATGTTTTGGGTTGCCAAAGGTGCGAAACGGGATGGAAGGCATCCAGCATTCCTGCGGTTTCTTTTTAATATCGGTTTCAGGCAGATGGGAAAAACTCCTCATTCATAGCATCGCGGTGGGTGGTTTGCTCCATTCTCCCCTTCCTGGCACCAGATGCCTCATGCCAGGTGCTGCTGCTGCTGTTTGGTGTCCCTCTTGGTGTCTCCAACGTGTTGTCCTCCCTTGCTGACCCACCCCTTGCTGTCTTCCCTTTGATGTCCCCACCTCTGTTGTTCCCACCTGTCCCATTTTTGGGGATGATAGCTGCTATTTTCCCATTTCAGCATCTCTTTGCAGCCAGCTGGACCGGCCTCATGCTGGGCACCTGAGGACGGATGGACACATGGGCGTTCTGATCCCTATCACCTGCAGCAAGCACTCAGGCATCGTTTGTGCTGCTGGACAGCAGGAGCTTCTGAGCTAATAGCCAGCTGTAGAGAGAGGGAGAAACCCAATGAGAAACCCAGAGGGATTAAGGAAGAGGGGCTTTAAAGAAAAAGCTTTTCCATCTGATCAAGGACAGCCCCAAGAACCCCTCTGTGCTGCAGGGAGGCTCCGAGCTGTTATCTCTCAGATGGGAGTGCTGGAGTAGCACTGCAGAGCAGACCCAGGACTGCCCCACAGCTCTGACCCCCTCCCTCCACCACCTGCTCTGCACTCTGCCTGCTGCCCACGTGGCTCCAAACCCCCAAAGCAGGCTGCCCCGCTCCTCCTACCCAGGCAGGTGCCACCCAACTCCAAGTTAAGATCCAGTGCCATAGGGGGAGGTCTTTCATCTGATTTTCTTCCCCCAGAGGTATTTGGAGAGGTTTCCCAGAGCCGACACAGCATCTCCATACCAGCTCTCCCAGCTCAGCACCCAGGGAAATTCCTGCAGCCCTCATTAGAGCGGCACCTCTGGGCAGCCCTAATTGGAGGGAGGGAGCTGGAAAATGTGTAGATGCTGTGAGCCACCCTCTGCTTTGCTCTGGAGCCGGATCAAACAGTGAGGGTGGGGCAGGGTGCCCGCGGCACAGCACTGCATCACTGGGTGGCCCTGCATGGGGGGCTGTGGCAGTGTGGGGGTCCCAACAGGGTAGGGGTCCTGGATAGGGAAGGGTGAGGAGCTCTCCTAGAGCCACTTTGTTGCTGCAAGAACCATTGCATGTTCCCATTTGCATGTTCCAGCATCCCTGCTCCTGTGCTGGGCTCCCCAACCTGTGGGTTCTCCTGAAGTCAGGGCTGGGGGGGAGCTCATAGGCCACCCCATCACACAGCACCAGGGTGGGCTCACAAGAGAACCAAGCTTCCCTGCAGGGGATGGAGAGCGTGAGGCTGCAGAAGGCACTTGCCGTGCTTTGAAGGCTCCTGCTGCTGTGCCTTGGTTTGGGTGTGAGTCTCTGGGACCTGGGCAACCCAGAGAGGTATCCTCAGTGCAGAAGTGCAGGAGCTTTGCTGCAAGCTGTGCCACGTGTGTGCAACAGCTGTAGTGCTGTGCATGATGTTGTCCATGTTGCTATCCTCTGGCCTGGGCTGAAACCCTGATATCCTTGAGACAAAGGGAATGATGCTCATTGCCTGGTGTGCATTGATCACCGTGTCTTGCTATGTGTCACAAAGCTATTTGCAGTGAGCATCATGGAATCATAGAAGAGCTCAGTGCATATCTCCTAGTCTCCTTCCTTCCCATAGAAAGCAGGGGATTCTCAGCCCGGTGATGATAACCACCCAGGGTCAGGAGCAGCCTGAGGGTTGGCTCCTTTTCTTCTTCTTCTTCTTAAACATATTATTAATTGCCCTTTATCCTTTATTTTCATAGTTTCATTAGTCTGTATCCTTGTGCATGTGGGGAGGAGCAGGGAAGCTGCCCTCTATGCCCCTTCCTGCAGCACAGAGTGGGCGCTTTCCTCCTGCAGAATTGCCATCAGCCTCAAAAGACAGAGGGATTCTTTTCCAGGAAAACATCAAGGAGCAAAAATGCACTCAGGCTCCTGGAAGAAGCCCAGCACCTGTTGGCTTTAAAAGCTTGATGGGGCTTTCAGCTCACAGCAGCACAGTGAGTGCATCGCTCTGAAGCCAGAGTGCCCCAGTGCTTTGCAAAACGAGGGCGTGTGTGCGGCTGCAGAGCACAGGAGGGCTTTTCTTCCCCTTTCTGGCTTGCACTGTAGACCCACGAGCTCAAAAAACAAATCAAGCTCTCCACGCGTTTTAAAAGCTCTAAGCCACGTGCTGCCTTATCAGTCAGCCCCCTAACTTATGGGATACGCACACAGTCCCCAACCCGTGCTAGATCAATATCTCTCTGCAGATGGATGGAGAGATAAATTTTAAAGAATAAGCTTAATTTTATTACTGCCTTCTGAGCGGCCATCGCGTGACAGCGTGCGTCAGATTGACAGGGGTTTGATGCTGGGTAATGGCACATCAGTGCACCCCGCTCCTTTGATGTACGATAATGGCGCATCACCAGAACAATGGCGTTTTGATAGATTGTATTAGAACATAATCAGGATGATGGGGCTTTGATATATTATGTAAGTACATCACCAGAGTGGTGCTGCCGTGACACATCACCGCAGAGCGCTGTCGGAGCCGCCACGCCGTAATGGATTTCAGTAATACATCAGTGGGGCTGGGAGCTGTTGGCGGATGGACACCTCTGCTCCCTGTGTGTGGGCACGGGGGAAATGAGGTGGTGGGGCTCCGTGGGCTGCATCCTCAGTCATTGCCTCTGGAAATGGCGAAGGGTGGGGGGGGATTGGCACACGGGTCCATCCTTGCCCCATGGGTTCATCCCCTGAGCTATGAGAAGGGGCAGGCGATGGTGGTTGGTTGTTGGTTTTCTTCATGCTGGGGTCAGGTAGCTGTTCGTGATGGGCCTGGTCTGGTTTCCTTCTTCACTTCAACAACAACAAGAAAACAAACGCAAAAATTGGTCCCAGGTGAAACCTTTTTCTTCCCTGAAACTGTCACATTTCACCCTTTGGGCTCTTTTCTTTCTTTTTGAGTTACATTGGCTGCCCCTAAGCATCCTCCAAGATAAGAGAGGTATCTTTCTCTTTCTCCCTCTCCGCCCCCCAGAAAAGCCAAAATAACAACATTCAGCTTTCGAAACTCCCTTCTTTCCCTGAAACCATTTCATAGAATCATAGAACGGCTTTTGGGTCCGTAACGGGGTGTTTTTAGTCTGCAGGTTGGCATCCATGCAGAACAGCCCGTTGACATGGAGGTGGTTCCATCCCCGGTGCCGATGGGTTTCTGAGCCCAGTGCCAGGCTGTGAAATGGCTTTCTGCTCTGAAAATGAATTAGAAAACAGAGGAGGAGGCAATGCAGGAGACTGCCAAAAGGGATCTCTCGGAAGTGGAGAATGGCACTAATATTTGGGGAAATTGAAATTCCGACCATGAAATTGCCTATCATTTATCATCCCCAACCACCTTACAGAGTAAGAAAAACAGGCATTAAGCCTTATTGCTTTTTAAATACTTATGATCTCAGGGAAAAGCAATCTAATCTACTTCCCTTAATGTGCGTTCTACGAGAACGTCCGCGAGTGTAACGGTGACATTTGTGCTTGTTGTGCCTTCACACCTCCAAAACAGCCATGTCAGGCTGTTGTTGGGGGGGTCAGAGGATACACCGCCATCTCTCTGCATCGCAGGGGCTCTTCTCCTGCTGTAACCACCTGTGCTGGGAGCAGTGGGGCCAGGGAGGCAGAGCCCAACAGGGATTTCCATGTTCCTGCCCCTTCGGAGCCCAGAGGAGCCAGGTTGGCCCTCCAAGCAAGGAGGAGGTTTTGCTGCTGCTCGATATGGAGCCTGATGCAAAGGCTGCAGAGTGTTGAGCAGCATTACCCCATCCCTGTCCCTCTGCCATACCCCATGGCAAGATGGCAGCTTCCACCCTGAAAATGAGCATTTTCAATGGTTATACCCCAAAACTTGTACGTGCTTCCACCAGCCTCATTTCCCCTGCACACCCAGGGATTGCCTCCCTGGTTCCAAAGGCAGTGATGCTCCTTCCCCTCCATCCCAGTGGCAGCTTTGAGATGACGGACTCCGGGGCTGCTGAGCACTGCAGATGTTCATGGTGGTGTTTGGAGTGTTGGGTGCAGGGACCACTTGGGCACACGCAGCACCCACTCTGCTCTGCATCTCGTGGGATGCAGAAAGGGCTCTGCTGTCACCGTCCTCATCTCCTCCAGGAGCAGATGCTGAGCTTGCAAGCAGCACATACCCGGGTTGTATTGCTTCCAGCTCCACGCACACAGCATGCAGCAGCTCCCCTTGCTGTGCCCACGCCTCGTGCCCCAGCTCTCACCTGCTGATGGTCAACCACAGAGCAAAAAAAAAAGAAAAAGAGGAAACAAACAAACAAACACAACCCCCTCGAATGATAGGGGAACATAAATTATCCAGAACTGGCAAGAAATGAAAGTGTTGCGTGGTCCCCTGACAGCAATGGGATGAATAACTGATGATGATTAGTTAAATCATAACATTGCTCATGCCATGCATAAATGATGAGCCAACTGCTTGCCGTGCCCTGATGAGATGCAGCGTTCTCCGCTTTCTATCATTCCCACTTTGTAGCCCCAAAGAAACTACCACATTTCTGCATTTTTGTGTTATCTGGCACATCAAGCAATGCGACAATGAATATATATTGACCTTATTATAGCAGCCGGCTGCTTGTGCCAGAAGCAACCAGGCATACTTTGCACAAATTAAAGCTGTCAGCATGTAATTTATGGTTCATTGCAAAAGAGGAACAGAACTCTGAGGGGAACATTGTGGTTTGGGAAGCAGGTAGGTAGGCAGATGAATTGCATGATAAAATATCTTGCTAATGATGTGATGTTAAAGCTGAAGTGTCATTTTCATTCTGTTTTGCACATTTTTAGTTATTTCTTGCTCAAGATGATTTTCCCCTTTCCACGCTTTCTTTCTTCCTTTCTTTTTTTTTTTTTTTTCCCTTCTCTCCAAAAGCCAAATTACTGCTTATACCTGAAAAGGATGGAGTAGGTGTGATAATTTATGAACAGACAGCCGCTGTCTGCAGACGATGCGGTGGCACTACGGGGCCACGTCTCACACACTACCAATGGGTGACAGCTGGGGCAGCGTGCAGTGGGAGCTCTGCTCTTTTTCAGAGCAAATGGCCTCAAGGAGAAGCAAAATAAAGTCTGTGTGTGTGTGCGTTGGTCCTGTTGTTGTGCATGGTGACAAAAGCGTCCATCCGCCGTGGGGTGCTGCAATAGGATCTGGTTGCCATAGGGTTGGGATCTCCTGCACCTTTCTGCTTCCAGGCCCTTGGGAACAAAGGGAAGAGAATGTAATTTGGAGGACTAAGTGGGAGAGCCCTGTTCAGGTGGGATTAGGTCATCCTGGATGATGCACGGCAGCACGCAGGTGCTGAAGGTGGCCCCGAGGCTGAAGTGAGCGAGGGAAGGGAAAAGGAGGTGGGGGAGTGGGGATCTGCAGCCTGCTGAGCCCAATCAGCAACAGATAAAATAATTAAATTCTGCAATAAGACATGGCTGATTTACTGCAGGGCTCACCCAGCACTGTGACTCACCCAGCCCCACACGTGGAACCCAAGGGAAACATTTGACAGTGCAGTGCAGCAGGGGCCACCTCTGCCAATCTGGTTTGGGTTCACCTTTGGAGCTTGTCCGAAGCACTTGTGGTGTCCTGACACATCAGGGCGAGGGGAGAGTGCTTCCCCAGACAGGAGCAGGTTGTGCTGGGGGCTGGGAACGGGGTCATCACTGGGGGGACGTCCCAGCAACCCCCAAGCCCTCAGTTCCCATCACCTCTGTCCCCATGCTTGGGGCAGCCCTGGTGTCACCAGTGTGGGGTGTCCACATCTGGGTAAAGGCATGCAGTGATTCTGCTGCTGCTTTGGGAAATGTGATTGTGTCACAGAGCATCCCCAGGAGCAGCACAGTCCAAAGTGCTGTGTTGTTCCCCCAATCCTGGCCATTCCTTGCTGCCACGCTTCCCCAATGGGCTTCACACATTTATCTGATATAACCCAGAGACGTGGCTGCTGCCACAGCCACATCCCAGCCATGGTGCTGTGGGGGCAGCGATGGGGACAGCGTGTCAGTGCCCATCCATGAGGCTGTGACGTGGAGCCTGATGCCAGCACACTGCTCGGGGTGGCACTGAGAGCCACAGGGCAAGAGCATGGAGCTGGAGCTGGGGAGCAGCAGGAGCGATGCTCCAGCACCCTGTATCCACAACCCCAGGGCACCACCTGGAGCCAAGCACTGTGTTTGCCAGCATCGATTTTCCTCTTGGCACACTTTGCTTACCCCACTGCCCATCAGCTCAGCTCCTTTGCCTATGAGAGGACATTGCACTGCTGTAATTGATGCTAATTGGCAGAGGTCTGCAGCTGGAGCTGGCTCCTGCAGTGCTGCTTCTCACTGCCCCATCCACCTTCCAACGCACTGTGCTGCTGCAGGCAGTGATTCCTACCCTCTCCTTATGTGCACGAGCTCTTCCTTGAGCTTTGCCCCATCACCTCACGCACAGACAGCCCTGGGGCCTCCCCCCATCAGACCACAAGAGAAAGGGGGGAAAAAAACCCTAAAAACCCAACTTTTTAAACTAAAAACGACCCAAGTTCATTGCACGCTGGCACTGCCTTTGAACCAAATGTCTCTGCAGCCACTGACAGCTCAGCAACAGGAGTGGTGGCAGCATTCGTGAACTATTAGTGTTAAATTATTCCAACAAAAGCAGGCCTTGATGTTGTGTTGAAGTTGATAACTTGAGGACGTGTTTGAAAAGGATAAAAGCTTTGCCTTCAAAGGATGGATCCTCTTTTGTATGAGACGCGCTGCCGAGCGAATTAACCATTTTTGTAACGAGCACGCCAATCATGGGGCTAATTAGCAAGCCTTGAGACTCATGATTTGGCATCTATGCATTAAAAAAACAGCCGTAACTGGGATTAGCTGTTTTCTTGCTGCCCCATGGCATGTCTCAAGCATCCCACATTTGCATCAGTACCAGGAAGAGATGAGGTCCCCCAGGCTGGGGACTTGGGTGCTGCCGGAGCTGTAGCACACTGACAGCCCTCCTCACCCCACTGCAGGTGGAACCCACCCCAATCTCCACCCTCAGCAGGGCTGGCTCAGGTGGGCACTTAATGAAGGGCAAATTGAGGTGTGCTCCATTCAGCTGAGCTGCCAGGGTGATGTGAGTGGGTGGGGGTGTGGGAGGAGGGAGTTGAATCATCACCTCTTCAGCTGTGGCTCCAAATGGAGCTGGGTGAGGGAGGCAGTGCTGTGGGATCTGCGTGCTGGTGCTCGAGAACCATGGAGATGTGGTACTTGGGGATGTGGTTAGCATGGTGTGGTGGGGCTGGTCCTGGTCATCCTTGAGGTCTTCTCCAATCTTAATGGTTCTGTGTCTAAGAAGTGGCCCTTGGGTTGCACTGGGGAGGTTCAGGTTGGATATCAGGCTATGCTTCTTCTCTGAGAGGTGATAATATGCTGGCATAGGTTGCAAAGGGAGTGGTGGGCTCACTGCCCCTGGAGGTCCTCCAGAACCACGGGGATGTGGCACCTGGGGATGTGGTCAGTGGGCATGGGGGGGTGGGCTGGGAATCCTAGAAGTCTTTGTGAGTCTGTGATTCTATGAGTGGAGTGGGGTTGTGTTGACTGCAGGATGTGATCTTAGAGATGGTTTCCGACCTTGATGCTATGGCTGCCTTCCTGCCATGGGCACGGGGCTGTGTGTGTTTGGGTCACACTCTGCAGTGGTGACGACGTGAGGGGAGAGCAGAGCCTTCCATTCACAGTGCCACAGAGACAGGCTGGAAAAAGAGCCTGCTGGGGATTAACGCCCTGGTGGTACTTTAAGCTGTCACTTACAACTCGAGATCTGCTGCTCAACCCCTGGCGGGGGGGGGGAGGAAAAGGGAGGAAAAAGCCTTTTCCAGGATCTTCTTACAACCCTGATAGCCCACAAAGCAAGCCCCCAGCGCGCAGAATGTACCCAGTAATTAGCTCTATAAACACCCGATTCGGTGGATGTAACAAAAGCTGTAATTTAAAATTTGACACCATCTCCCTTTCCCAGGAGACGGGGGGGGGGGGGGGTGTTATTAATAGCAGCAGTACGAGCTTGTATTTTTCTTCTCTGTGGCACTTGGGAGGGGGGCAAATGACCTCAGTGTGAAGAAACTTTATTTTCTACTGCCTCTTGATTTATGTGGGGAATCTGTTGCATGATTAGCGCCTATCATCAATAACCACGCGGCGCGGGCTGACAGCTGCTGAGTGGAATGAAGAAACCCTGTGAAGCAAATAGCTACAAATTTCCCTGACAGCCCCGGTTCGATTACACGGCGTCAGCTGCCAAAACACCAGTTATTACAGGCATGGAGTGCCACGAATAGCTCGGCGCGGAGGAGGGCGATGTTAACACCCCCAGAGCTCCTTCCCCTCCGTGGGGGCATTTGGGGATCGTTTATTTGTGGCAGCCTGTGCTGCTGATGGAGACATCGCTGCCCTGTCTGCATTGGGCTGAGGGGTGGTGGGGCATCGCCCCTTCCCACGTTGGGGCTGTGAGTGCTGGATGCTGCATCGACCCCAAGCCCTGGTTTTCCAAAGGAATCCTCTCTGAGGGCTGGCCAAAATGCACGTTCTAAGGGAAAGAGTAGAGGGGCCTTTAGGTTCTCTTCCGATCAAAGACTTTCTGTAGTTCTGTGTTTCTGTGGCCGCGTGGTTCTATGATTCCTTGAGTCAATGGTTCTGTGATTCCGTGGGTCTGTGGTTTAGTTGTTGGCGACTCTGCCCATAGGAGTTGAAACTAGATGGTCTTTGAAGTCCTTTCTTTTCCCAGGCCATTCTATGGCTCTGCAGTTCTGAGGTTCCATGACTCCTGATTTTACGACTCAATGATTCTGTGACTATGGAGGTAAAGGTGGGACCTTCCTGCTCCCTCGTGGCATGGGAGCCATTGGTGCGAGCACTGCGCAGAGCTCAGGGTGGGCGCGTGGGGGGGCGCAGGGTGGTGGTACACATGGGGAGCCCCACGCCGTGCCCCACATCTCACACTGCTCCTTGCAGGAGAAGCAGGCTGTTGGCAAAACGGGAGCTGTTTGCAAACAAGCAGGCACAGCCAGCGTCATTCACAAAAACTGCATAGGAAACAGTTGGGGATGACGGATGGATCCGAGGAGCGTTCTGCTGCTGGCAGCCTTTCCACGTGGGAGCAGAGGTAACACCGAGCAAATTGCTTGCTGTAAATTATTCAGCCCACACTGCTTAATGCGTGCGCCCCGGTGGGCTGGGAGCTCGGCTCCTCGCTGCAGGAAAGCCTTCTGTCTGTGCAGGGGGGGAGCTGCTCGGGTCCCACCCTGGGCGTGGAGACAGTTTGGGTCAGAAGGGAACGTGGTGGATGAATGGGGTCCAGTGTTTTGATGGGGATGGTGGTGAGCAGCCATAGGTCGTTTCATCCCGCTGAGCTTCATGGTTTGCGTCCTGGCTTCTTTCTGCTGCTTCCCGCTTCACCCGTTACAAAGCGGTGCCTCCGGAGCTGCCGTGCCCTTAGCTGTGGTGGGGAGCAGTGGGGGCAGCGCTGTGGCAGCACGCAGCCAGCTGACACGAGCCCCCCCCGATGTTTCGCGTAGGGAAAGTTTTCCTTTGCAGGAAACTTCTTCCAGCTCGGGGACTGTTTTGAATTTGGGTTTTCGTGTTGTGTTCAGTGCCAATGTTCAGCATTTAATTTTGTTTTGATGTTTATTTATTTATTTATTTTTCCTGAAAGCTGCGCAGCACGTCCCAGCCCGAGCAATTCTGGGGAGATGTGGTTCTCAGCTGCCAGGAGCGCCTGTGGGGCGGCTTCTGGGGGGGTGTGCTGCAAGGAGAGCCGGGATGAGCTGGCCATGCACCCTGCTGAGGCTGCAAATCCTGCAGCAGCGCGGGCACCTCGCTGCAAGGCACGCGTCCTGTGGCAGGACATGCGCTCTGTTGCAGGCAGCACCACGCACTGATGCAGAAATGCTGGGCTGCAGTCAGCTTGTGTCCATGCAATGCCCAAACCGTGTTGCTTTCTGCTGGAAACTCTCCAGCTGCTAATGCAATATTTATGAATAGAGGCAAACAAGGACTCTGATGTAAGGGAAGGAACTGCCTGCGTCGCGATGATGAATTTGAGGGGAACATTTTATTAGAGAGCATGCTGTTGCAAAATATCCTATTTGGAAGGCTTGGTGCACAATTTCACCCTTATGGAGCAGGGCTCCAGCTGAGCTGGAAAGCAAAGAATTTCCTCACCTGCATTGGGCTGAGGTCCTCCTGAAGACAAGGTCTGCATGCGGAAGGAGCCTGCACCACACTTGGGGAGCTGCCCATGCCTGCTCTGAGGTCCTTTGACAGGTTTGAGCTGCTCTCAGCTTTCCTCTTAAAATAATGGATGTGTCAGCTCTGGTTCACGGACTGGTCAAAGTTTTAATTCCAGCCTAACTTTATAAGGCAATTTCATGAATTATACAGTGTGGTAACAGAAGGAGCTAAATAAAGACGCAACACTAGCTGTGTTTAATAAATACACCCTTGCTATCCACGGAAGCTATTTGCAAGTCAAAAATACGGCACATGATGATATAGCTGTCGATGGCAAATTATTTAGATTACAGCTAGGTCAGCACTACTTTATGCTAAATCCCATCAACTAAAAATAAAAGGCGACGGCTGTGCAGGGAGCTGCAAAGCAGAGGTGGCTCTGCCACGGGTCCTTGGTGCTGGGGATGTCGTTCCCATATGGGCACTCAGTGGGAAATCAGTGGGGCTGTGTCTGTGTTAAGGAAATGTTTAGCTGCGAGGACATCTTTGCAGTTTTCTCGAGCTATGTTGGATGCTGTCAGTGGCCCAGAGCTCCCATGGGGCTCATTTTGGGGCTGTGGAGCTGGTGAGGTTATCATGGGGTGGGGTACATGCAGGAGCTCCATCCTGCAGATAGCACTGAGGACCTTGTGGCCGTGCTGGGAGACACAGATCATGCAGGACATGCCTGCATAGAGGCATTTGTGACTGCGGAGCTGCAGGGCTTGGTTTGATTTAATGATTCATCCAACCTTGCTATGGACCAAGTGAGGTAAACCAGCAATGCCTGCTCTTGTCCCTCTGCATGCTCCATGAGTTGACCATTAGGCACCAAACTGGCCCTAAAACCATTCTGAGGGTGATGCCAGGCAGTGACATCAGCCTTGGCTCCGCAGCTGGCAGAGCCGTGTTTCCCTTCCCATGGGTATGAAAGGCATCCTGGTCTCTTTCCAGTGTGAGAGCAGAACACATTGGAGTCATAGAATTGTAAAGGTTGGAAAAGACCTCCAAAGTCACCAATCATCAACCCATCCCCACTGTGCTCACTGACAGAATCATTAAGGTGGGAGAGGACCTCTACGATCATCACAGCCAACTGTGTGCTGGGAGGGAAGCACTATGGAACAGCCCTCGGTCACTGGCTGGGAGCATGTCGTGCATTTCATCACCTGCTGAAAGACAGTTCTGTGTGATGGGGATGTCTGTGATTCCCAATCATTTGCGGCTCTCTGCCTTTTGCTCGCCTGCATGAAGCCAGAGAGGCGTTAGTAAAGCAGCTTTGATGAGCAGAATGATTCATGGAGCAGCAATTCTTTAAATAGAGCTTAAACTTTTAGAAGATGTATTTGTTTTCTAACTGAAAGTCATCCTAGTGGTAAGACATGTATGTATCACGTAGGTTAATTATGCCATTTATATATAAGATAAATTGCTCGATGGGAAGCACATCCACGCTCTGGTTTAGGTTGATGTTAATGCTTTCTCAGGGGGGGTTTAATCCCCTGCAAACTTTGCAGTGAGCTTCTATGGCCCCTGAAGCTCCAGGGGATGTCACACTGCTGTGTGACCCTCATGGCCACGTTCCTGAACTCTGATTGGAATTTCTTTGTTCCATCTGCTGGTCCTTCTGGAGCTGAAATGGAATGGTGTGTGAGATATTGAATTGCAGCTTCTTGTCCTTTAAGCCCTCCTTTGATACTGCGGCCTTCAGAAGTCCCCTTTCTGCCAAGCCTTCCCTGCCCTCCTACCTTCATTCTGCTTCCTCTGCACTCAGTGCCGTCTCCTGTTTGTTCCACCTGTCAGAGGGATCCCGAGCACAAAGCTTCCCTCCCTCCCCAGCATCCTCCTTCTCGCATCCTCCGTTGCTCACAGCTATTCCCAATGTCCCCTCCAACACTCGGAGCTGCAAATTGCTGCTGCCCCACATGTGCACATGGGTGTTTGGATTTGCACAGCGCTGCATCCCGAGGATGGAGACATTTGCTGTCCCGTTCAGCTCAGGGCTGGACGAGGTGCATAAGGCTGACTCGCAGCAGCTCACGATCCTCACTCTGCTTCCTGCTCCAGAGAGGTATTGAGGAGCACGCTGCTCCTGGGAAGTCTGCCCATGCACATAAGGAGATTTGTATCCTTTCCTTCCAGATGCTGCAGTTCTAAGTGCCCGGGTGCATTTTGTTACCGTTCCCCAGATAACACCATTTGGAGTAGCACTCCTTCAGAAAATCCATGCAAAACCATCTGTGATTTTTCTGCTCTTGGTTGGGTAATTGGATTGGAGAGGAGGGTGGGCTGGGGGCCGCCTGTGCTTCCTCGCCTCCAAGGCTGGCGGTGCTCACAGCCCAGCAATAGGGAGCCCCCAGCACTCAGCCCTGGCTGTAGGGAGCAGCTTCACCCCACAGCCCCCACTGCCTCTGCATTATTGAGGCAGGAACCTCATTTTTTTACTTCCCTGTATTTTTTTTCCCCCATCTTTTAAAGCACCCTTTAAAAAGCTGCAGATTTTCTTTGATATCGTTTTAATATCTGTGATAAGTTCCTCCGGGGCAAAACCCAGCTTTGTTTCTATCGATTCATTAAGCTTTGGGTAATAGTGGCCCTTCAAACCTTCCATAGGCAGGATGAAGGCGCTGCCAGCATGCAGCCCTCCTCACCCTGCCTGGTTCTGGATTTTGCAGGGAGATCTTATTGCCGGCGGGCTCCGAGTGTCACCAAGGACCACCAGGGTTGGGTGCTGCTGCGTGGGCACCCACAGCATCACCCTGCAGCAGCCAGACCCAGCTCCGTGACAGCAGGCAGGGTGGGCTGCTGCAAATCAGCACTACCAGCTGCAAATCCCAGCATTGCCAGCAGCAACCCCCTGCAGTACCAGCTGCTGCTCAGGGCTGCAGTGTGTTCCCAAATTCCACAGGTGGGGATCAGGTCATGGCACACTGCAAGCACTGCATTGCTCCACACCATCACCAATCCTGAGCAACCGGATGGGCTGTGGGTGCTGTGCTGTTGCAGCTGCTCTGCTGAACTGGACGGGCACAGAGCTGCGGGCATTGGGCATCTGCTGCTGTTGTGGTCCAACAGACACACTTAGAGAGGGCTGAGGTGAGCACAGTTCTACACATACCCAATGCTTTTTGTATTTTTTTTTTTTTTTAAGGAAAATCAGCTGTCTCCAACAGGTCCATCATCTGCCAGGTCCATCATCTGCCAGCTCCAGTGCAGGCGGTGCTGTGAGTGCATCCTTAGCTCAGATAGATGGCTGCAAAATAAATCTCTGTCTTTTACCCCTCTGGTCCAAGGAGCCACCGAGAGCTGCTTGCTGTGGGATAGCAGCATTCCTGCCTCCTGATTTATGATCTCTGCTCAGCACTGAGCGTTACTCACAGGAAAACTGGCGGCTTGGAGCAGCACCTCTGGGGCAAAACACGGCTGCTCCTGGAGGAGGTAGCTACAGCCCTGCTGAACACAGGTTTGGATGTCCTGTGGGACGGGGGCTCCTTTTCCAGGGATTCAGACGTAAGAATGACGAAAGAGGTTCTGCCAAAAGTAGCTTCACCCAGAGATGCAAAGAGGATCAAAGCTGCACTGTGAAGTTCAGAAGTGTTTCCCTGCATGTTTTTCTCTAACATACTTCTGCATCTCCGCGCCGTGCGTTGCCTGGGAAGGAAGCAGAGGCAGCAAAGGCCCATTTCCCCGGGGATTTACAGAAATAAAGAAGTGTGACAATTGCTTTGGGAAAAGCTTGATGTGAGGCGTTCCACATCCCAGGGACACTCTGTTGTGTTTATGGGGAGAAAAAGAGAGCCAACACCTGCAGCTGACCAACACCTGCACCCCAGCATCCCGTGGGCTCAATGCACAGAGGTAAGCATGCACCGAGTTTGTGTTGTGAGGGCAGCGGGGCTGAGCAGCAGCAGCAGCAGTGCAGCTTTCCCTGCAGTGCCCCATGAGTGAGGCTGCTCAGTGCCCTCCCACCACCCCCCTTTGATCTCGCAGCTCCCCAGAGGCTCTGTGCTCCATGCGCTGGGATGCGCAGCTCTGCTCCCAGCAGCTCCCAGGGACACCTTTGGGTCCACAAACCCTTTGCAAATGGTTCTCGTGGTTGTTGGAGCACGAGGGGGAGGGAGAGAAGGGAAGGGCTGAGACTTGGACGCCGGCTCAGCAGTGATTGTTTGCAGGCCAGTAATTCAGGTTGCAGACAAGGCCCTATTGATGCCGCTCCCAACACAGAGTGGTTCAGCTGCTCGGCCTGGAAAAGTGGCTGCTGCACAGTGCGGGGTCAGGTCCTGTGCTATGGGAAACTGCCGCACAGCTGGGGCAGGGTGGGTTTGGGGGGCACGGGGAGCCCCCTGAGTCTGAGGCTGGGGCATTACGTGAGGATTGCAGCCGTGAGGAATGCAAAGAGGGAAGCGTGGCAGCTCAGAATGCACTCCAGCAGCTGCATGGTGCAGGGTGGGGGCACAGTGGGGACCTGGGCTTCTGGAGGTGTGCATGGGGATTTGCTAGCTCTGCTCCCTGTCAAGCAGCACTATGTGCCATAGCAGCAGCCAAACCCACAAACAGGTTTAATTCACACCAATAAACCAACGCAGGATGAGTTGGAGCTCTGTGCCGTCCTCCATTGCTGGGAGAGCAGCAAAGCTCAGCTATCACTCATGGCACATCACATCCACGTGGTCCCCATGCTCCCCTCCCTCCCAGCTCCAAGCAGGAGGTGCCATCAGCTCCCTGCCCAAACCCCCCCCCCCTGGAACCCACACTGGGAGCTTTAATTCTGCCTGGCTGTGCCTAGCCCTAAAACATTAGCTTAACGTTATCACAGGGTAAGTCAACAAGTATGGAAAAATCGACCAAGGTTCCATTTACCCACTTCTCTTGCACCTTTGGAGATGAAACCAGAGCTGTGCTGTTAAGTTACAGTGATTTATTGGTGGGCTGAGGTGCCGGGCTTTAAATACTGCATCTTTGGGATGCTGGCAGCCCCGCTTCCTATAAATCTTAGCCGGTATTTCTTAGCCCTTTTATGCCAGCTGCTTTCATGTATTCAGAACCTTTTCCGCGCAGTAGCCTATGAAAATATTGAACCGATGCCCAGAGCAACACCAGGATATGAAGGGGAAAACTTTAAGATGTTTAGTAACTATTTTTTAGCAGAATCTGCCAAATCTTAATTTTTCCAGTTTACAAGTAAGAGCCTCTGACCATCTGTTTGCTGTCAACCCGTGTTTGTTTGGAAGGGAGTTTTATGATTTTTTTCCATCTCGCACTCCTGTTCTTACAACTAGTTTACTGAACTTCATAAATGTCAGCTTTCACAGTTGTTTTGCGAGCCAGTTATGATTTAGGATTTAATCAAAAGTGAGCAGTCAGTGTCTTTAATCAATCTGAATGGAGATCAAAAACAAAAGGAATGGAGACTGAAAAATGAACCATTTAATGTATCCCAACAGCCTTTGAAAGCGCCTTATTTCCAACATAATAGCTACCAGGAATCATTAGAAGAAACTTTAAAAAAAAAAAAAAAACAAAAAAAAACCCAACAAAAACAACTACCCTTGGAAATTGCTTGTTGTGTTTTTAAAGATAAAAAGGGGCTGAGACAATTTAAGGCTTAAAAGCGATCCCAGCCTTTTAGCTCATTAAGTATTAAAACCAACCGGCGTCAGGCGCTGCGGGGCGGGCGGCTCTCGTGGTGCCTCGTGGGGCTGCATGGGCACCCATGGGTGTCTGCTGGGCTGGGAGGTGCATGCTGCATCCTGCCAGCAAGCAGAATGTTGTGTCACGACGCACCCACAGGGAAACCAAGTCATCCCAATGGGTGCAGAGCAGCGCCGTCCCCCCTTGGGCTGGGGTCTGTCATGGTGTGCTGGAGCGCTGGCAGGGCTGATGTGGGGCAGGGAGCCCAATGCAATAGGGTGAGAAACGTGGCTGTGTGGTGCTGCGTGGCAGAGGAGCAGCCCCAAAATGGGGCAGGCCGTGTCCTGGGTGCTTCTGCCTGGTGTGCAGATTGCATGAGCGGCAGCCAGAGTGCTGCTTCGGGTCATTTCACAAACCAGCTTCTGAGCTTTGAGTTCCAACCTCCCCGTTCTGCCTCCTGTTGCAGGGTTTTGCTTTTTCTTTCCTTTTTTTTTTTTTTTGTTTTTCTTTTTCTTTGTGCCTACTTCTATGTAGCGCATCACCTTGAGCTGGGATGTGAGTGCTGCTCACAGGGCTGGAGGTGCATTGAGCAAACCCTCACCGAAGGGCTGAGCTGCTCTGAGCCCTGCTGCGGTCTCTCAGCCAGCCCCTCCATGGGGAGCAATATCCACCCGAGGCTGTGGCAGCACACCGGAATGTGGATTTGCAGTCCTGGTGCACTGAGCAACCGTGCAGCACAGAGGAAAAAAACCAAACCTGCAGCGCTGTAGTGCTGCTCTGCTGCTGCTGACACAGTCTGTGGGAGGCAGAAGGGAGCCCTGGGGGCAGGGGGCTGTCCCTGAACCCACAGCTCCTGCTTTCAGCAGAACATCCCACTCCTGTGCTGCATCTCCTACCTATTGATGGTTTGATGCAGCCGCAGTGTTCATGTAGCAACAGGAAAACATCATCCTGGGGTGATGTTCTGTTCCATTTGAAATGAGCTCTTGGATGAGACACAGGGAAGAGTGGATTCGAGCTGTAAACACAATCCCATTTATCTCCTTAACCACATGCATTCTCCTGCCTTGGGGAAGGGAAGGAAGGGGTGACCCCCACCCCCCCTACCCTCCCCCACAGCCCAGGTACCGGAGCAGAACCTAAGCCATTCTGTGATTCAGTGTTGGATGCCAGGTGTTGGGTGCCAAGTTTTGGGTGTTGGATGCTGGGTGTTGGACACTGGGTGCTGGGATTGGATGCTGGGTGCTGGTAAATGCTCCCTATTCCAGGAAACCTGGGGGGGTTCATTCCTGCCTGAAGCCCCGGCTGGGTGTCGCCTGGCCTTGCAACAAACATTATGCATTATGTTGGTTCTACTCTATAAAATTCCTTCTGAATCTGGGGAAATGGGTTTTTAAAATCAGTTTTAAAGCCCTCCGGGGGCTCTACATATTCTCCCAGGCTTTCCTCTTTATTTGTCCCCTTATTGTAATCCACTCCACTTATGATGTATGGCTGCAGCCGAACATCTGGCTCTCATCACACCTTCTGTTGACTCACTGCTCAACAAAGGGGCTGAGATGAGTCCCAGATGTTCTGCTGTGTCCGTGCTCCCTCGGCCGCACGCTTTTATGGCGAGGAATAAACAGAGGTGGGTTTGAATGTTGGGGGACCAAATGAGTGTTGCCTTGGGCTTGGGTGCACAAGGGGGGTTGCATGTGTGTGCTTCCTGTAGCAAAATGGCACAGATCAGGGTTTCTTTATGGGTTGGAATAGGCACGTGTGGGAGGTATGGCCCTGGTGCTCTGACACCAAGTGAGTGGTGGCGGTGGGTCTTTGATGCTGTGCTCACCCCTGTCCCCTCATGGGGAGCACTGCAGCATCCTTCCCACGTTGGCATCTCCATGAGTGCAAACTCCTGCAGTGATGCTGATAGGACAAGAGGTGATGGCTTTGAGGTGCACCAGGTCAAGTTGGATATTAGGAAATATTTCCTCTCCGTAAGAGCAGTGCTGCACTGCACAGCTGCCCAGGAAGTGTGGGGGGGTCCCCATCCCTGGGGGTCCTCCAGAACTGCGGGCTTGTGGCACTGAGGGACGTGGGCAGAGGGCACGGTGGCGTGGGTTGGGGAACTCAGAGGTCTTTATCCAGCCTTAATGATTCCATGCTTCTGTTCCATGAAGACATGACGCTGCCCGGGGGACGGCACCCAGATATGGTGCTGCTGAGCCTCGGGACACCGGAGCGGGGCTGGAGCCCAGCGCTGAGCTCTTTGATGCTCTGAGCATTGATGTCGTTTCGGTTCATCCTTTTGTCATTGATATTACGTGTTTATCTAAAAGGGAATCTCACTTTCATCATTGTGGATTTGGGGCCTTTTTGCTCTGCATGACAACGAGGTGGGAAGCAGCTATTGAGGGCTGGGAGTCCCTCTGGAGAGGCTTCCCTTTAAAATGCCCTCTGCAAATACCGTGTTAGACAAAACAGCTCTGCTGCCCGAAGGCATTTCCATCCGCAGCCACAGCCGGGAAGGCAGCATATCAGAGAGCAGCATTTCTCCAAGGCAAATGGATCTGTTCTCATCTGGTTTTCCTCTTTGATGCATTTTTATGTTAAGGGCTCTAAGTGCTCCTTTAATAGTTCTGGCCTTGTCAGGGAAGCTGATGGTTCTCTGCTTTCTTGTCTCTTCCAGCCTTCCCTCCTCGATCTCCCCGGCAATGCCCTCTCTGGGAAATGGCTTCCATGTCCGTGCCGCTCCGCCTCGCTGAGCCGAGCAGAGAGGATCTGTAGCATCCAACAGCGTTGGCCCAAAACGCGGCGTGTCCAATTATTCGCCTGGATGGCGGGGAGCTCCCCGGAGAAGCCCGATGACAACAGCCGAAGTGAGGAAATCGGTGTGCTGTGGGGTGTTGGGACCCCCAAGCTGGGGCTGAGCAGTCACAGAACTGCAGAATCATGAAGGCTGGAAAGTCCTCGAAGAACCCCAAGCCCACCGTGCCCTCAGCGCCGCACCCCCACCGTTCAGAAACACCTCCAAGAAGCCCTCGGGTGCTGCTGTGCCACGGGTCTCATCACACCTCAGAGCTTCCCATCCCTCCTCCTGCTCTGTCCAAGGGCACGGGGTGGTGTCAGGTGGTACCGGGAGCCTCCGTGTCCTGCTTTGGGCAGTTTGTATCCACAGCCTTCAAGGGAAGGACAAAAGGATTGGAAAAGCAACGGGCAGCAGGTGACACCACCACGGCACTCAGGGAGGGTCGCTGCAGACAATTGTCGGCAATAAGCTCAGGCATGAGCTCTACTTAGGGGTGACCTTCCCCACAAAGCATCCTTGCCCCTGCTGGCCCGTGCTGCTAGGGGTGGCTGCAGATCTCCATGCAGTGCTGAGCATCAAAGCGCACACACCAGGCAGCAGTGGCTTGGGTTGCTTTACAGATCACTCTCCCTGCCCTCCTTCTTGCATGGAGGGCTGGGTTTTTAATTAGCTTTTTGAAATGCAATTTTAAACTTTTTTTTTTTTTTTCTCTTATGGAATCTGCTTGCATTTTTATCTCAGTTTAGAATGCACAAAGCTTGACAATTTTGTTCTCAGAGTCAGTGGAATGATCAAGGTTTTTACAGTCTACTAAATTATTAAAGGAAACTCAGTTACTCACTAAATATTATTGCTTCCATACTGTCAGGGAGAAGATCACAGTAATATTTTGTTAATTCAAACATCTTTCTCTTTCTCTGAGGCCATTGATGACAGGCAAAGAGCTTGCATAATATACAAAGGTGCTTGTTACAGCAAGAGGACATAATTAATGTCAGCAGGAGCAGCGTTTGCACCGGGAGCAGCTTTTGCACCAGGGCTGTGCAGCTGGCTGGAGCATGTCCACAGCTTGGATGGCATTTCTGATGGGCAATGGGAGAGGGTTGGTGCAAAAGGAAGGGATTTAGGTAAGAAGTTAGGGGAAATTCTCCACGGAGAGGGCAGTGAAGCACTGGAACAGAGAACTGGGCGTCCCTGAAGATGCCCAAGGTGGGGCCCTGGGCAGCACGCTGAATCCCTCCATGGCAGCAGGTTGGTACTGGACGAGCATTGAGGGCCCTTCCAACCCAACCATTCAGTGGCTGTAGGACTATAGGATTCTGTAATCCTATGGTATCCTCCACAAGCAGTTCCAACGGGGCATCGGATGGCCAGCAGTGAGCTGGAGCATCCCATGGTGTGCTGTGGCGTTGTGCTGTCCCCTTCTCCAGCCACCACACTGGTGACCAAATGGGAACACAACATCCATATCAGCACCAAGTCTGTGCCCTACCAGCCTGCAGTTCCCCCCCAGCCCTGCAGGGGAGGACGGGTCACCCCAGGGACCACGATGGGGACACGTGGCACGTCCCCTGTTGGCACAGGGCAGCAGGGACCCGCGGGCAGGTTGCCTTTGGGGCTGCTTGACAGAGGACGCCCCGCAGCAAGATGCTGCCACGCACAGCCTGGGGCTCGTGTGGCTGTGTGGCAAGTTGTATTTTCACACCAATGTTTTTGGGTTTTTTTTTTCAAGTCATTACAAGCTAAACAGCTCAAATAGTCTTCAAGGTGAAATCTGCTTTTCATTACTCTGTAAGGGCACTGCGGCTTCATTTTCATAAGTTACATTACCATATGCAGCATTATAGTGCTTTGCTCTGCTACATATTGTCAACATTAAATAACCTCTTTTTGTGGTTACATCATAAAAATTCTTTAGATCTTGGAAGCAGACTGTGAATATTTGCATATGTATATCTTTAATTTTCGCAGAACAGGCTGGCTACCAGATGGGTGAACCAAATAAGCCTCCAACATTTATCTGAGAGTTCGACGTTTTCCTGTGTTGTTAACCACAGAGGAAACTAGGTGGTTTGCAGCCACGCTGAGCCGCTGCCAGCCCCCAGCCTTCGAATATTTTCACAGGGAGGGGGAAAAGGGAGGGGGCTTTTTCCTCCAAGCCAGATGGCCGTATGGAATCAATAAAAGTCCATTTCAAAAGTTTGTTTACTTAACATTGAATATAATATGCCTTTGTGGTCCCTTTGCACTGCACAAAAATGTGATCCAGCACCAAGCTAATGAGGAGAGCGGTGCGGAGGACATCGCTGCACCGGTCGTTGCCTTTTGCTCCCACCTCATGGGCTTTGTGGGGGCTTTTAGGGCTTGTAGGGCGGTGGGGCAGCAGGGACTCTTTCTTTCTTGCTGGAGCTCTGGATGGTGGCACTTGGGCTGTGAGGAGGTCAGTTGGTAGTCGGATGTTGGAAGTCAGATTTTGGATGTTGAAAGTCGGATGGTGGGTGTTGGGTGTTGGAAGTCGGATGCTGGATGTTGGATATTGGAAGTCGGATGCTGGATGTTGGAAGTTGTGTGTTGGTATTGAAGTTGGGTGTTGGAAGTCAGATGTTGGATATTGGAAGCTGGGTGTTGGAAGCTGGATGTCAGAAGTTGAATGTCAGGAGTTGGATGTTGGATGTTGGAACTTGGATGTTGATTGGGTGCAGCCCCAAAAACCTGCGCAGGAGGAAGGCTCAGCATGTGCGAAATATCTGAAACCTTGTAAGGTATTCATCTCGTGCTGTAATTATTTTTAAACATCCCAAATTATATGAGTAGTACAGGAAAAACAATGTCGGCTTGTCTTTAAAACACAGCCTTTCATTACGGAAATCTGTCATCTGTTAATTCATTAGAGCCCCGACAGAAAGAGCTGAGATCAAAACTATTTTAAATGATTCCTGATGACACACAATGGCAAATTTCAGCCATTATTCCGGAAATGTAACCATCATTCTTTCTGCTGGATTCAACAAGGGTACTTCCTCTGATATTAATTGACTTCTAAGTAGTTGCACATGTTGTTGTTGCGTTATTGCTCAGATCTCTTTCTGAAGTGCGTGGCGATGTGAGCAAGAAGCCTTGGGTTCCTCAGATCTCTCCATCAGACCCGCACAGCACTGAGCTCTCAGCACTGGGAACCAGGGGCTCACAAAGCTCCGGGCTCTGCTGCCTTCACCTGCTTTAGTGAATGGGGGGCAGCTCGCCTCCATGAGAAAAAGAATAAAAAACACCACACATCTGTTTTGTTTTTCTGCTTGGTTTCTTTTCCTGAAGATCCAAGGCAGAATTTCAAAGCAAATTCCAAATTTTATTTTGCTGTCTTTGTTTCCACGACTTCTCTGTGGGCGCAGCTGTCTGCACTGCTCATGGAGCCATCCAAGAGTCGCATGGCAAACACAGACCCACGGTGCTGGGACAAGCTCTATGCTGTTAATGAATGTATTTGTTAGATGGCATTTATTGCCACTCAAAGCAAGCTGTACAATCTGTGGAATATTTGTCATTTGCATGTTCTTCCCTCTGCATTTCAGGCTTGGCTGGAGCAGGGCAGGCGGTGATTGTCCTGGGGTGCTGGAAGCCACGTTCCTCCTCTTTGGTTTTCGTGGCTCGGCTGATGCTGTGTGGGTAATGCCTCACATTTGCTCTGTGCACAGCACAACATGGTCCTGGGAACCGGAAAGACATGGAAGAAAACCAAGTCCTGTCCTTTGTGCGGCTTCTGCCACAAGGTGAGAATCTCGACCAGCGTTCAGTCTCCAATAAATGCTATTCGTGTGAGTGAAACGTGCTCCCCAGGGCCATCATGGTGGACATAGTCATAGAATAGAATCACCGAGGCTGGAAAAGCCCTGAGGTGCCCAAGCCCACCTCACCCCATCATCCCCACCCACCATGCGCCTCAGTGCCACATCTCTGTGGTTCTGGAACACCTTCTGGTGACCCCAGGTCTGCTCCCAAGGATTCCTGCTGCTGTGTCACAGAACATCCTTATTCTTGTTGAGTAACCCAGGCCAAGTGTAGGTTTTACCCTGGATGTATGGGGCAGCGGGCAGGCATTGATGGGGGGCAGCAACGTGCTTGTGGAGGAGGAAAAGCGGTTTTTCGCGTTGCCAAAAATCTGTATTTTGTGCTGCTAAAGCTGGCTCTGTACTTTTTCCAAGTGAAGTATATGAAAATCCTGCTCAAATGATGCGTGAGTTTCTTATGAACTGGGCTGAGAGCCGATAAATTGCTGTGTTTAATTAAATACCTCGATTTACTGAACTTGAGGTGAAGCCAAGCATGGCGAGCAGGGCCGCTTTTATGAATTATAAGTAGACAAGAAAGCCAACAATGAGCCATAAAATATTGCAGGACCAAAACAACAACAACAAAAAAATGGGATGGGGTGGAATTTGAGCGCTCTTTTTTTTTTTTTTTTTTAGCAGAATCCCATCCCTGCTTTGGTTTAACGCAAAGGAGAGATTCAGAGGGAAGGATGCTGGGGTGGTGCAGGGGAGATGCTGGCCCTGGGGGCTGCCTGCTCACGCATGGCCGCTCCAATGGCTTTGCACCATGCCTGCTGCAGTGCTGAACCAACCCACGGCCTCAGGGGAGCAGGGCTGGGCTGATTTACCTGCACAGCACCTCACCGTGTGAGAGCATAACTCTTCTGCACATCACGCAGGGCCTTTGTACTTCATCGCACTTTAAATAGCACAGCAGAGAGGAGAAATAATTATTCTTGTAGGTTGGCTGGGGCTGATTCTAAATCTGCACGGCAGCGCTGCTCGGGGACTTTTGGTGCTTGAGTCAGCGATCCTCTGACTTTGTGACTTCAGAAAGGGACAAGCGTTTGCCTTTTCCTTTTTTTTTTTTTTTTTTTCTCTTTACAACACATAATGACAAAGATATAAATCTGTGCAGCCCTGAGGCATAAATAGCCGTGCTGCAGCCGGCTTGCTCTGCCACCCACGGCCCACGAGAGGTCTTCACTGCTTTCTTTTCATCGGTGAACTCGCTCCAGCAAAAAGCAAACCAGTGCCCCCCCCCCCCCCCCCATCCTTACTGAGATGCACTGGGAGCATCGCTGCGGGGTGGCCCACCGGAGTGCTGTGGGGTTTGCTGCTCTGAAGCCCCTGCTGTATTTTATCTTTCTGCAGTGCATCTCCTGTGCTGTCCCCGTGGTGTTTGCACGTCGTGCCTTGCACCAACATGTGGGTGATGTGGAGCACGGGGTGCCCAGCAAACACAGGGATGGGAGTATGGGATATTACCCACAAATAGAGGAGGAGAGGGGGAGGAAAAGGAGGAGTGGGAGTTGGAGGGCTGCATATGGGTGGTACAGGAGTAGGAGCAAATAGAAACAGCCCATGGTGCACAGCTGGACCTGGGGAACACTTGTCCCTCTGGGTGCTCACGAGTTAACCAGGGAGGCCCGTGGCTCCAGGAAGGAGCAGAGCCCGACGGTGCCAGCAGAAAGCTGTGAAAACATCGAGCAGAGTGTTTACATGGCTTTTTCTTTCTTTTTATTTTGAGATGCTCTGATTACAAGCCAGACTTTTAAAGACAGGAAGTGCCCAGCAGATGAGCGTATCAATCACTGCCTTTATAAGCTTTTGAAGATTCTGCAAATCATTTTATGGCTCAGATAGCAGCCTTCCTGCAAAGGCAATAAACCTGGCAATGAGTCAGGCTGAGGATGTGTGCCGTGCCCAAGGACTCAGTGCTTTGCCTCTCTGGGTTGGCTCTGTGGGGTGACTGCTCTTCTTCCTGCATGGCTGCACTGGGAATGGGTGGATGGAGCAAAAGGAGACACGTCCCCATCCGTGCCGTGCTCCTTCGGGAGTGGGTCCTGTGCATGGGGAGGATGCACAGAGCTAAATAACCCGTGTGAGCTGAGTGGGTTCTCAGCTTGGAGGTGCAGCACTTCCCAGGGCAACCACATCCACAATTGCACACGAAACTCCTTTTAAGATAAGATGAAAAACGTCTGGAGACTTTCCTATCTGCGGGCATTAGGAGAGTCTGGGCTGCAGTCTCTGGTGCCTCTGTGATGATGCACGTCCTCTCCTCCATACCAACCCCTGAGGGGGGAAACTCTGCTGGGGCTGCAGCCCACTCCATTGCTGGGCCAGAACTTGGAGCCAGGCTCACCAACCCTACGTAGAGCCAGTGCACAACTGCTCCTTGCTGCTTCCAGACGGTGCAGCCAAATAAACCTCCCGCTCCTTCCCTCTTCCTGGTGCCATTACCTCCTCACTCCCTGTAACTCGCAGCCACGAGTGAGTCAAATTCATTTTTATAGCAAGTGTGCAAAGTGAACTGTAGCTGGGGAGCAGTTCGGTGCGCGCCGTCCCTCCCCAGCCTGACAACCAGCGTTACTGCCCAGCAGGGAATAGCCTGATCGCTCGTTTACGGCTGCAATCATCTCTCTGTTACAGCATTAGAAAGGAATGAGCACCAAAAGCCATTATAATTAAGATCTCTCCGGAGCTGACAGTAGAAATAGATGGCATGTGGAGCTGGAGCTCTGTGGCTCAGCTGTTTCTTTTCGAGCTGTCACTGGAAAATTACAGAGGCTGACAATCATATTCTGAGCTCAGCTGTGCTGAGCAGCGCACATCCAGCACAGCACCAGGCACTGCCGTGGGTGCAGCCCTCCAGACCCAAAGGCTTGCTGCACTGGGCCACCTGCACAGCACTCAGGTTGGTGTTCACCCCACTCGGTGTCCCCTACTGATGTACAGGAGCACCCAAGGTGGATCCAGGGCTGTACAGAGCTCCTGTGCCGGGCCAGGAGGTGCGGGCTGCCGTGGGTGGGTGCTCTGGTGCTCAGCCAGGAGGGCTGTGTGTCCACATCTGAACCTGGGCCGTTATCTGTTACCTGATGCTGACAGCCCACAACCACTGCTGGCCTGTCCCCAAGTGCAGAGGTGCTCACAGAGCCCAGAATGTTCAGAGATATTCAGGGCAGCAGCCAAGGAGCGCTGCACAGCGCTGCGGGTCTTTTTACCTCGGGAAGTGTTGCCCAACAGAATTGAAACAGTAGATGATGGTTTCCCAATTATTGCTTAATAACGAGCAGCTCCTCCCCTGCTCCCAGACAGCAAACAGCACACAGTGCTGCGGCGACGGAGCTGCTGAGCGATGCCTGCTGCACCCTCCTGCTTTTCTCTATCTCCAAGCTGGGCAGATCTCCACCGCTCTGCTGTGTGTCTCACCTTCTTTTCGCACATTAAGAGGCCCTCTGTGCTCAGCAGGACGTTGGGATGGGGCTCTTGCTGCTCCGTGCATGGCAGCAGCTGAAGGCACGCGCTTGCTGTCTGCATTTCTTGCTGACAGTCGGCATCAAAGCTATTCCTTTTAAATGTCTGATGCTGTATCTCGTTGCAGGAGGCTGTGTTGGGTTCCTCCTTGCCACATACCGCTGCGAGAGGGTGTGTTATTTAAAGCAGCAGTGCTTAGCAAACCTCACTCCCTCGCCCCATTGGATAACGTGCCATAAGCACGAGTGGCCTTGCTTTTCTTTTCAACGGCTGTTTTGAAAGGCACCCAGATTAGAAACCAATTTGCAGGTAAGGGATGCATCACCCCTGGCGTTTTCTGCTGGGTCAGTCCCAGCATGGCAGCGGGCATGAGCTGGTGTGCATCTGGATATGGGAGTTTGGATCTATGCGGATGTTTTGGGGCAGGTTGGGATTCCATGCAAGCCTTTGGGCCTGCAAAGAGCAAGGGTTTTGGAGAAGCTCCCTCTGCCTCAATGCAAAAAGCTCCGGAGTCACGCTGCCCCTTCCCACCATCCAACATCAGCAAAAGCTTCCTTCAAAGCTGCCAATGAATTATTGATGCAATTATTCATCCTCATTTAAATATCTATTTAGTGGCATTTAAATAACAGTGCTCAGAATATGTCAACAGTTTACACAATAATTTGGATTCTGATCTTTATACCTCTGTTTTCTCCCACACAAATAATTGGAACTCATCCATTCTAAGTGACAATTGCAGATAAGCATCTTTTTTTTTTTCTGTTGCACACGTGCATTATCTAAATATATTAAAACACTTACTCAATTTTAATTTCATTTGAATGATTAATCAGTTACTCGGCTGTAATTGTTTGTGTTAAGACATCTCAGATTAGAAAACAGATCAGGGAGACAATTAGGAAAGCAAGCGCTGTGAAATCGCTGCTGATAGCTGCGTGATGCAGTGCTGAGTGCTGTGCAGAGCAGTGATGTTCTGCTGCGGGCTCTGTGCACCCCACTGTGGGACTGGCACAGTGCTGGGACCCTGGGCTGGCACTGGCTTTGGGGGCTGCGTGGGATGGATGCTATTGCTCCCATAGGGATACAATGGAGGCTGAGGCAGGGGTTCACATGGGGACCCGGATCCATCCTAAGCTGCAGAAAAGGGGAAACGCTGGGAAAACCCCATGAGGAGAGGAGACTGGAAAGGCTCTGGGCTGGGCATGGTGCTGCTCTGCAGCCAACGTGTTTTGCCCAACCACAGCAGTGGGGCTGCAGCAGGATGCACCCATTCCCACATCCCTCCCTGCAGGTTCTCATTGATCATCCCACCATATTAATTACCCCTGGGATTCTCCACTTATCCGGAGCAGCTGCAGCTCTGCTCCTCTTGTAGGGCTTTGCTCTGGTTCATGCCCAGATAGGAGGGAGTTGTGCTCTAACGTCACAGCTCGGGTCCTGACCACCCCAGCACAAAGCTTGCTGGCAGCGAGGCGATGACAAGTGGCGCTGACCCGTGCTGGCATCACTCCCATGCCCAACCCAGCCCGGCTCACCCCCCCAAAGCTGGGACAGAGGCTCTGCCAGCCTGTGCTGTCCCCATTGTGGAGGAGTGGTTTGGCACTGCCCTGGGTGAAAATGCGGCATAAGGAGCCAGAACAGGCGCTGGCTGGAGGGTGCTGGGTGGCAGCCAGGGGCTTGGCCCCATCCCCAGCAGCAGGAGGTCTGTCCTTAAATGTGTGCTTTAAGGAGAAAGCACTTCAGACAGCCTGCACTGAGCTGTCAGCCCACGCTGTACCCCCACCCTGCAGAACCTGGGGTGCTCTGCTTCACTCCCAGACCCCTGCCTGCTGATGGACTGCAGTGCTCAGATGCATGGTCCTGCTGCTTCACTGCAATTTGTATTTCTGGCTTCAAGGAGGAATGCTGGAGCTGCCCCAATGCTTCTTGTTGTTGAAGTGCCTCAGCACTTTCTGGGCTCCTTGGCTCAGGAGAAAAATCAGGTTTTTATTTTGCTGATCATTGCCAGAAGCAATGCAAGCAGGGTTTGTGAGCTGGGAGCAGAGTGGCCACCTGCACTCCTGCAATGATCTGCACCACCACTGCACTGGGGTGGTTACAAAAGCCCTCTGGCAGTGGTGAGAAGGGTGCATGGCTTGAAGGCAGCACCACGACAAAGCAGTTTTGCAAAACCTGCAGATCAGAAGCAGCGGTGCAGCCCTGAGCCCCTGCAGCAGAGAGCAGCAGCAAAATGCAGGTGGCTGCTGATAGAGGATCACAGAACCAACGAATATCCCATGCTGGAAGGGATGCACCAGGGCTGCCACGCACCCATCCTACAGCCAGACACTGCCATGATGCAGGGAGCTCGTTCTCCATCACCAGCAGATCGAGCAAACTCAGCTGTAATGAAAAACCAATATTTCCCACAATCCCCTCCGTAATGACTTTAGCACATTGATGAGCTGGGAGCTGCACGCCGCAGGGCCGGCTGCATGCAGAGGGGTGCAGCGAGCGCCGACAGCAGGTCCCAGATTCCTGTTTGCTAACAGAGAGCTCGGCACAACGACTGCTGCACCGCTGCGCCACGCACACCATGCATGCTTCTTGCAGTCCCACTGCACCCACCAGCATTCCTTCGGAAAAAGCCCTCAGCATCCATCAACACCACGCTCAGCAAAAGGGAGCAGTGCTCTGAAGGCTCCTAAAGCAAACCCACAAACCCAGCCCTGGCAGCAGTTTTCACAACTGACCCCTCATCAGCTGCAGGAGGCGGTGGGAGCAGTTCGTACACAGAAAGCTTTTGTTCTGCTCCTGGAGAGATCCCCCATCCCCTTCGAAGCCACTCAGTCTCTTGGTTTTTTTTTTTTTTTTTGGACTCCAGTAAGGGGAAAAACATCTTTCATTTGTCCTAATTTAATGCTGTTAATGAGATTGATGCTGCAGGCTGCCCAGAACATCAGCAAGACGGGAGGGTCGAGCACCCTCCATTAACAGCAGCACCCAGCCCGCGGCTGTGACCCTGCTATCAGGGGGCAGGCCCTTTGGCAGCAGCACAGCACTCTACCAGCCCTGTTCTCACCCGGTTTTCATTTTCTTTCCTATTTTTGCAGCTCTGCTCCATTAATCTTCTTCCTGGCATCAGTTTTCTGAAGCCTCAGTATGTAATGTGTTCAGCAGCACTGTGCGTTTGCTTTTTATTTCTCCTTCTCCCCTAGGTCTCGTTGGCTTTGTAACAAGGCACAGAACGACCTGATGATGGGAAGGATGTACAGATGCTTCTCAGTTGGGCACCGTGTGGCTCTGAGTGCTCACCTCACGCTGCTGGCTCTGCCCCCAGGTGCTCCCCCATTGGCAGGAGGGATGCTGCTGCTCCTGTCACAGCTGTCCCCTTATGGCTGCAGAACCCTTGCTCGGGGCTCCTGACACCCAAGGCTGGTCCAGGTGCTCCTGGAGCCCAGCCAGCTGTGATAAATCTCCTTAATTGCAGCTCATTGTAATCATGCTTTATATGGAGCTGATGCTATTACTGTTGGGAGCTTTGGCCTGATGAATCCCACGTGGGAGACCTGGAGCCCTCCTAGGGGGGTTGGAAGCATTGAGTGGGAGCTCCAGGGCTTGTTGGGGCTGATGGAGCTGGCTCTCAGCCCTGTGCTGCAATGGGCAGAGTGCAGGAGCAAAGGCAGCGTGGAGATGGCAATCTGTACCTCACCTCTTTCTGGTACCATCCACCTGAGAACCCATCTGGTGCGTGAGCAGAAGAACCTTCAGTGTTAATTACCTCTCTGCAAGGTACGTGATCAGAGAATCATTAAGGTTGGAAATGGCCTCTGAGATCCCACCCCCCTGTGCCCACTGGCCACGTCCCTCAGTGCCTCGTCTCTGTGTCCCCAGGGATGAAGACCTCCACCGCTCCCTGAGCAACCTGTGTTGGTATATTATAGCTCCTCAGAACAGAAATGTTTCCAAATGTCCAATGTGATCCTCTCCTGGTGCAACGTAGGGCCGTCACCTCTCATCCTATCAACACCGCTGCCATCTCCAGCCCTTCTCTAAGCATCAGTGCAGCCACAGCAGGTATTGGAGTCACATTTTGGGCACACAGTCCTGTTTGCTGGGGGGGGTGAGGTGGGCGTGTTGCGATTCAGAATGAGTTTTCCCATAGGAAGTGCCCCACAGCCTCTTCCCACCCAGCAGCGGGCGCTCCCAAGCCGGGGTGCTCCATGAACGTGGCACGGCTCCATCTGGCTGATCCCAAGGAATGCCCGGGCGCAGCCGCAGCTCCGGGGGATTAAACTGAAGTCTAACGTTACACCCCTTGGAAGAGCAGAGCTTTACTTGGAAACCGAATCGCATTAATTAGCATTCTGCTAATGGCTGTTTTGTATAAATATAGTGTGCCTTAATACCAACACGAGTCGCAGGTTGACATATTTAGATCGCTGATATCAAAGTCATTAACGCCTCTCCGTGGTAAACCTATTCTCAGTTCCGGCTGCAAATGGGATTCTCCTGAGCCAATCAATCTTCCTAAAGCCTGAGCAGAGCCTGTTGATCTTTAGCCACTGAATGGATGCAGCTTCCCAGAAATGTGCTTGCATCTGTCAGAATTATAAGCAGCTGGCAGCCCCAGACAAGGGTCATATTTGCTGCGAGTGTGAAAATAGGATCCCAGGACAAGAAATGCTACTTAGCAGCATATCGATTCTGGGCGTGCTATTAATGTTGCAGCACAATGCGTGTGTGTGTGTCCGTGCAGGCACTCCTGCACATGCCAATTATGTATTTATACACAAGGTCTCCTCTCACAGAGACCCCGTGGTCCTGGAGCTGATCCAGGGCTTATTAAAACTTGGTGACATCAAAGGATGGGAAAGGTCTGCCCGAGCTGAGGAACTTGGAGAGCTTAACAATTATTTTGCCTTAATTCCCTCCTAATTTATCGTCTCTTTATTGCCCTGATTAAAAGCTCCCCTGCTTGATAGCGGCGGTGGAGGTAATGGTGTTCTTCCCAGACTGATGGGTGGCAATTCCAGCAGGGGCTGCCGCCATCTGTGGGACACTGCTGTGGGTATCTGTCACGGCATTGTCACCGTGGTGCCATCCCTTGGCTGCCCTGTGTGCCAAGCTGTGCGCTCAGCATCGTGGCTCCTCGTGGCACAGCACCACAGCTCGACCCGCTGCTCAGCACAGTGCCGTTCCATGCTGGTTATTATTAGATGGCAGTGACATGGATCAAGACACGTAAGCCCAACTTCTGAAGCACGCAGCCACCAATCTCATCCAGGAGACCTTGCTCATTGCTGCAGCTTAAGGCCAAGCATATTATCTTGAGAATTTTCAGTCTTGAATTACAAATTGCTGTGTTTCTGAAGTCTGTAGGACTCAGCACCTTCGGTTCCCATACTGGGGATGGTGAAGGGATACTCCTAGGTCTGTTCTGTGTGCTTGCCAAGGGAAATGTGCTGGGCATCAAGTGGGAATGGGCTGGTAATAGTGAGAGCTGACTTCATTAGCAGAGTTTTTTGGTGTTATTTTTCTAATTTTTTTCTGTTTTTTTTTTTTTTTTGGTTGGAAGGTTATAATAAATTCTGTACTTAGCTGATGGATGTTAAATGACGCTCCTGGATCAACGCAAATGGTATGTAATGCTGAGGTTCATGTGCTGCACTGATTACCCTGACCTCCTGCTTGGGGTGTTTGGAGCTGAGCTGCTCTCCGTGCATCCCTGGAGCGACTGCAGTTCAACAGAAGTTTCTAGAATTGGACCCATCAGTGAAGGTACTGCACAAAAATGAGCATGAGGCATGAGAGCAGTCAGGGTGTGGGAAATACACTTGGTACGAATGACTGTGAGTACGGACTGATGCTCCCAGGCATCACCACACGCTCTCTGCTGCCTGCCCTCACTCTCTGCACCATGTGTGTCTTCAGCTGCAACTGGGCTGCTTGCTTATCATACCCAGGTGCCTGCCAAATGGGAAAACTGTCTTCAGAAATATATCAATGGGGTTGATTCCTATGCCATCATTGCTTCAGGTCTGCTGAATGCTTGCTGGGCAAAGCAGTGCATCCTTGAGAATGTCTGAGACGCTGCTTCAGTACGCTGCGTTATCGGCACGCCAGTTGCAAAATAGGTTTCAATTATGTCGAGTAGCATGCTGCGGAATTTATGCTTCCAATTTCTCCATTTAGCGGTGAATCAGGCTTGTTTGCATTGCCAGCTAATCTTTATGCCAGAGTTGTTAATGTGCTCTGACCCCTCTTTAACTCTGCATGCTGAGCTCACCATTCAGCTTTCCTCTCTCAGCCACGTGTGCCCGAGCCCCACTGCACAGCCCCCGTGGGCTGGAGGTGGCCTTGGGTGGCTCTTCCTGTGGGACACTGAGATTTCACGTGCTTGTGAGAAACATGAGTTCTCTAGACATTGCACCTTGCTTTCTCTGGAAAGCTTCCAGCATTCAGTCTTGATGGAGAACCAGTTCAGGCTGCTGTCCTGCTGCTGGAGGGCACTCCCAGCCCGGTGCTGTTGGGAAGCCCTGCTGCTCCCACACCAGCACAGTGCTTTTTGCACTGAGTGTGGCCCAGGTTGCAACCACAGCCCATGACTCATTTGTTCAGTGCTTGCCAAGGCTGCTGAGCTGCTCCTGCTGCTCCCAGGGTGCCTCCCATGCCCCGCGGGCTGCTGCAGCATCTCCCTTCATTTTGTGCTGGCACCACAGATGTCGGTGTACTGCACCTCCTCAGAACCATAGAATCATTCTGGTTGCAGAAGACCTCTGGGATCCCCCAACCCATCCCACCATGCTCACTGACCACATCCCTCAGTGCCCCATCTCTATGTTCCTTCAACACCCCCAGGGACGGTGACCCCACCACTCCCTGGGCAGCCCATCCTGGTGCATTTCAGCTCTTCTAGAGTAAATTTCTCCTAATATCCAACCCGAACTCCCCCAGCACCACTTAAGGCCATTCCCTATACATAGAACCCGAGAACCATTAAGGCCTCTAAGATCACCAGGTCCAACCACCAACCCATCACCGCCGTGACCACTCATCCACATCCATGCATGTCTTTAGGGAGGATATAGGATGTTGTAGAAGTGTTGATCCCAGTGCCCAGCATCCACCCAGGGCTCCCATGCATCTGATGCATAGCCAACCCACCACTAATGCCCCGTCCTCAGCTGGAGCCATGGTGCAGCCCCATGTAGAGCACACCAGTGGGGAATCCCTACACGTTGCACTGAGGGCACGCTGCCCTCGACGCTCCCACACAAATGCAGCCTGCGAAATCGAATAACAACCAGTTTAAAAACATACTAAAACCAGAAAATTTATGTAGCATGACCCAAATTGAATTATACATTACAGCACTGTAATTGATTTTTTAGAAGAGAGATTAAATTTATTTTATGCCTCACTAACTAACAGCTAGATTTACCTAATTGCTTAGAGTGCAGAGTTAGTATGATTCATTAAACCCCATACATGCCTGGGTACATTACACTGTGACTAAAGCTTCCCTGCTTCGAGCAATTAAAGTGGAGAAACTTGGGGCCTCATAAGTAATTGAATATAACAATACGGCTTGGAGTTGCTATAGACGTCTTATTAAGTTCTTCAAGCAAAAAGACACACGTTCCCTCCGTTCTCCAGTGAATCATTTTGTGAGATTCTCTATGACTGGTGTTGTTTTCTCCTATTGCCAGGAAAAAAAAAAAAAATTAAAAAAAAATGTATCTACGAGACAGATTTCATGCCTTCATTCACAGTTTAATTTTATCAATCATAACATTTAAAAAAAAATTGACAGCGCCGAGTAGACATCTCCACTATTCCAAGGAGGGAAATTTTGGGTAGAATGTAGGAACATTTGGTAATTACAGACACATTGCAAAAATAAAGGTAGCAATTTAGTAAAACAGGAGTGGAGAGAAGTGATGGTTTTAGCTGGCAGGAATAAATTAGAATTGTTTGGCTGGGTTTAATAAAATCCCACACACGCAAGTCGCGCTCGGAACAAAGCGCCGGCTGCTGGGGATGGGCAGCAGCCACACTGCATCTCCTCTTCCACCCACACTATGGCATCCTCCGTGTGAGGAGGATGGAGGAGCCCAGAAATGCTCTCGGTGCCCCCAGTGCAATAAGCATGGCTTCTTTGTGCTAGGAAATAACGGGGTGCTTTATCCTCGGTTGGGTCCAGCGCGCCATCCCTTAATTGGAGCACCAAAGCCATCCCCTCATCAGTGGAACCACTGCACAGCATCAAACAGGCGAATAAAGTTTGCAGAAATTTGCCTATTTAAAATTAGAAACCCAGCAGGACTGCGCCGCGCTCTCGTTTCAGGAAAGGGTTTGGGGTGAGCAGACGCTTTGGGTGATTATTAGAGGGATGATTAGTGGCCTTCCCAACGCAGGGGTGGAAGCGCACACAGCATTCACATTTAATGAGCGTTGCACAATCCAGGATCATCAGTTTACTCACTTTGCGGAGCCCACAGGTCATAAAATTCGGGCTGGATTGTGTGAAGCATCTCACACAAAGGGCTTCCCGTAACAAAATAAGCCTTTAATTAGCAGAACATCAGGCGAGGCTGAGGTGCAACTTTCCCAGACATATCACCGGTGACGTTAATTACCGACAGACTTTGCATATGCATGATGTGCGCCATTTTCGCTGGTGCACTGCTGTTCTCCCTTTGTGCCCCTGGGCTGGGGTTGGGGCACAGCCGCAGCTCCATGTCTTCTCCCATTTACGATGGAAATTCCTCCCTGAGGATGCGGCCGCCGGCCCGCTGCAGCCATGGGCACGAGGAAGGGATTCTTTTTTGGGTATGATTATGGCATTACAACTTTGGATTTCATTTCATTGGGCTCCTTTCAGAGCTTGGAGGGGGAAGGCATGGGGGGAAACATCAGTAGCTGACATGAATATACTAAATTCATCAAAACTGGGTAAAAACTCAATGCCACCGATTTTGGACCACAACCCAAGACGCCAACAGACAGCACTTTGAAAACCATTAGGCAAATGACCGTGGTCTTCTTAATTACAACAGGAGCTGTATGACAGGAAACCCTTCAGCGAAGGATGCGCCGTGCTATTGGGAACCAAAGCATGTGTGCTTATCAGCTGTGTTGTTGCAGTGCTGGTCTTGGAGCCCTCTCTAGCACTGTGGTTCAGCCTTCAGAGGCTCCTATGCGATGCCAATCCCAGACTTCTGTTGTTGATTTGGGATTTTTTCTTTTTTCTTTTTTTTTTTTTTTTTTTGGAAAAGGAAAGATCAAGGGTTGCATTTAACAAAATGAGATGCCCTTTGTGTCTGTACACACAACCACCCCTCGTAGCTGTTACCATGAAGGGAGAGCATCATTAAGGAATAACGAATGGCCCTGCGTGGGCTCCACCCAGCTCTCTGTGCTGGGAAGCCTAATTAGAGCACAGAGATAATGATGGAGTGCTGGGGTGAATTTGCATGGGACTCCAGCCTGCGAGAGGACAAAAGTAATTTGCCCAGCTTATTAGAGGGAAGCATTTGACACTGCGGGCTGAGCCCTGGTGGGACCCTGGGACCTCCAACGCTTGCAGCTCTGGGCTCAGCCCACCACCACCACACAACTCCAGGAGTCTGTTTGTTCATAGACTTGTAGAATCATAGGATCAAAGAACCATAGAATGGGTGGAAGGGACTCCAAAGCACACCCAGCTCCAACCTGCTGCCATGGAGGGGTTGAGCAGGTCACCCAGGACCCCATCCATGGCCTTGAGCACCTCCAGCAATGGGGCATCTCCAGCTCTGGGCAGCAGTGCCAGCGCTTCACCGCCTCAGAGTAAAGGATTTCCCCCAACATCTCACCTGAATCTCCCCTTTTAGTTTAAAGCCATTCCTCCTTGTCCCATCACTATCTGCCCATGTAAAAAGCCAGCAGAGCACAAAGGAGCTGTCTGATAGGTGAAGGTGCATTTTGCCAGCTTTAGGGTTGCTGCCTTTGCCCTTTCCAGGGCAAAGCTTTATTCTCGTCCTCAACTGGTCTTCTCTCCTTCAGAGCATTTCCATTATTACTTTTCCTCATTTCTCCCTTCTTGAACAAGTGATGCTCCACACTTGGCAGCATTTGGGGGCCGGGGGCTGCTGGGAGCACTAACTGGAACAGCACCAGGGAAGGCTGTCCCTCGCCCTCCCCTCTGATTAAAGATCCTGCCATGGGATCGTCATTAACGCTGCTCGCCTAATGAACGCGGCTCACGGACAATGGCAAGCGTGTAAACAGGTTTCATCACGCAGGCTCTGATTAAAGCTGTGGTTTGGGTTAATGAGATGGAAATGCCTTGGTTTGCTTTCCCTTTTCCATGACGGTCTGTGAGGAGAGAAAAAAAGAAAAATGTTGCAAGAGTTTTTGGAGACATTTATTTGCAGACACAACAGCGGGTTTCTGGGGCTGCATCGAGCTTTGGTGGAAAGCCGGCCAAGAAAATCCCTTCAGCACGAGAAAGGAGGGGAGGAACTGGGGGAAACGTCCTCCCTGCAAAGAGATGCAAAGCACAGACTGACTGCTTGGGTTCCCGTAAGCCTCGCTCCAGGAATAATGTGGTCCCAATAATTGGTGTTAATTGGCACTAATCGTAGCCTTCCATACCGGCGCTACCTCTGGGGCCCGCAGAGCTTTGCTCTTTGCTTACGGTTTGACCTGGGTGTGCTTTGTGCTCTGTAATTGCACACTGGTAATTGCACGCAGCCCATGCAGCAAACTCTTTGAAAGGCCTTTAATGGAGCCGCGACTCACCGCAACACTGAGAATGCACGGAGCAGAAGTGTGGGCAGGCAGCTGCTTCCTGCAGCAAGTGTGCAAAGGGAGAGCTGGGACAGCCCCATTAAATGCTCAGGTTCCATCCGTGGGACAGCGGGAGGGGTCAGGGCCATTCTGTTCTATGCCATTTGCATCTGGGACCGAGCCACGCTTTGTGATGTAGGGGTTTGGGCTGCGCCACGTCTGCCTTAATGAAACATAACAGCACAGAAGGCAATTATGTTTTTGTCTAGACCTGTCTAAGACCATCAACAGCACCTCGTTGCTTTACAGATTGTTAATGCTGCTGGCAGAAGTTGAAGATCCTCCTTGGAAAAAAAAAAATCAGATTTATTCTCTGTTGCTACATACTTTAGCTGATGATAAATGATAAATAGGGGCTTGTGGCTAATTAGACCTCCCTTTGTCCAGAGGCAGATACATAACTGTAAAGCGTAACCGTGATAAAAGGAAGAAGGGAAATGGCAGAGAACTCACATGAGGATTCTTTTAAAGATCGTTAGGAGCTTTAGGGAAATTAGGAAACAAAACTGCTGCTGGTCTATCAGCACATCTCTGCCTATGCAGACCTATGGCCAACAATTAATCACACCGCTCTCCGTGCACAGGTTTGTTATGTAAATTTCTCTCTGTTTTTCCATTTTTATGTACATACCCAACCTGGTAAGGAGGAGGATATCCCCGAAGGGGCTTTTTATTGGAACCTTTCCAATTTCCAACCATGCAGTGCAACGGTTCCTTGTTTTCTTGCTTTCCCACCCCCGCTCCAACCTTGCCCCCACGCCAGGGGTTGCATGCAGGGGGCATGGGGGTGTGGGCAGATGGGGTGGGGGCACAGCCCTGGAGTGGGGGGGGCACCCAGAGAGGGATGCAGCAGTGACTCAGCTCCATCAGCACACTGGTTGTGAAAGCAGAGATGCGTGTTGCGAGCTGTCAGCTGACAGTAATGGACTTGTTAGGCGCCTGATGGATGGCAATGGCCTTGGAAATTGCCAGAAGCCATTTCAATCTGTGTCTGGCTCAGGAACAGCAACGCACAGGGATGGGGAAGGGGGAAGTGCTGGCAGAGTGCTTTGGGCAGAGTCACAGCAGCCTGCAGAGAGGCTCCTGTGATCTGTGATCCTAGGATTCTGTGATTCTACAGCTGTGTGACTCTGATTCTGCGGTTCTATGATATTAGCAGCAGAGTATTATGCAGGTCCCCTCCAACTCTGTCAGGAGCTGAGGAGCAGTCCCCGAGGGAAGGATGCAGGGATGCATCACAGTGGATGGTAACTAGAAAGTTTCAGTGGAAAAAAAAAAAGGAATTAAAAAGATGCGTGGGTCGTCTTCATCTCAAAGCTTAGCTTGGGCTGTCTGTGATCCAATTGTCCTGCAACGAAAGGAACAAAACTTTTATAGGAGAAACCTTGGAGGCATCCATAGTGCCCTGGTCAGGACTGAAGGCCGGGAAGGGGTTATCTTACTGCAGAGCTCAGCTGTGCTTATCTCCGGACTTCCAGGTAAAAGTGCAGTGGCAATCATGAGAACAGATGACTCTACAGTCATATTTTCTTGGGATCTGGAGGTCATGTGCTGGTGGAAAGGAGCAGGCAGAGATGGAGTGCTGGGCTCTGTGCTGGTCCTGTCCACAACAGCTGAGGTATGGGCAGTTATGGTGAGCAGGAGCAGTGTGTATCTATGTGGTTATCCCAGTGCCCATCACCCGTGTGCTCTGCCCGAGGACAGCATTGCTTCAGTGCCCACAGCAGCCAGGGAGGTGGTTGTGCTTCACAGCTGCATCTGGCCAGGCTGGCAGTGACGTGCAGCACTCCTTGCCTCAGGAAAGTCTCCTCTTGGTCAATGCTGGTATTCATTGCATGCGTTGAGGAATCACCCCAAGCGCGCTGATGCTATCCAGCACAGAGAGGTGCAAGTGTCTGCCTGGAGACCTCTCCATCAGAGCAGACGGGGTGGGAAGCATAAGCCTGGGAGATGTGTGGATATGCAGATGCTTATCTCGGGAGCTGGTGGCTTAGCAAATAGTGACCATGGATGGGGAAAGGGTTTTGGCTTGTCTCCTTAGGCTTGGCCTTGCCAAGTCACCATGTTGGAATGTATCAAGGAGTGGATGTGTGCTGTTTGCTCACCCCATCTCTCACAGTGGTTCTTTTCCTTGTTCTTGCCCATTACTTTCTCACCATTTATTTTAAGGTGACATAAGGAGAGAGCCCAACAAAGGAGAATGCAATCAGTGCTTTTGGGAGAAGTCTTTCCATTCAGGGCAGAGTAAAATTGCTGTTCTGACAGCAAGCGAGGCAGACCCAAGGCACAGTGGAGCTGGGGTCGCTCCTGGGGTATCATCCAGAAGGGAAGCCTGTTCAAAGGTGAACTCATCCACAGTGCAGTCATTAGAACCAAGGTTGGGTTGGAAGGGCCATCCAGTTCCAGCTCCCTGCCTTGGACTGGGTTGCCACTCGCCAAAGCCCCACTTGACCTTTTACCTTGGGCACCTCCAGGGATGGGGCACCCAAAACTCTGGGCATTAGGATGGTTTGGAGGATGGAGAGCTCCGTTTACAAAATTAGACATAATTTGCTTGCTGAATGAAGAAAAACAGCCTCTAGAGGAAGTTAGGCTTGAGATTAATAGGGACAGAAGCATGAAGAAAGATGAAACACTATCATATAGATGTGAATACATGCAGGCTTGTCTCCAGAAGAAGGCTTGCAGCTCTCTGAGAAAAAACAGGTTCACCTCGGAGAAGTTTCCAGGTTGGGACTGACAGCCCTGGCCATGTGCACCACACAGCACCCCATCCTCCCGCAGAGCACCCATTTCTGCAACCAACACGGATGCTCTGAAGGAGCCCCAAAAGCCCAACTCAGCTAATGCACATTGTTTATTCTCACTGCTGAAAGAAAATTAGAGGGAAAAAAAAAAAAATCAAATCATAGTTCTGGAATTCATTGCAGTGTTTATGACCCCCTTTTGTATTATCTCCAGCCCTAACCCGGCTTTGCAGCCACGCAACGCGCTTGTTCGGTGCTCTGCCAAGGCACTTTGCTGTGACCTGGAGGGATCACTGTGTCTTAGGTATGAAATGTTATTTTGTTCCCTCTTTTTCAATCTCAGGGCTCATTTTAGCCAACGCGATCGTTCTGAATTGTTCTCAGCAGTAAGGTATTTTCTTTAATGGACTATTGAGCTCAGATAACAAATTTTAAATTATAACACACATGACCCGAGCCAATTTAAACTTAATCTAAAATGGCGAAGAGCTACTGCTCCAAAGGGCTGAAGGAACACACACACTGAGCTGTTGTTCAAAGACAGTTATGAGAGCAGAGCGAGCAAGGCCTCCAACCCACGAGGAAGTGGGAAACTTGCTCGAGGAAACCACCAGACACTCCATGGAGAAGAGCTTTTTAAATGCAGATGCGTGCACCAAAATCTCTGTTGCAATATTTTTTTTTTTTTTTGTGGCTCTTCCATCCACATTCAAAAGCAGCGGTTGGATGTTTAACATCCATTTGTGTCTGGGCTCGTTAGATCACTGAGACTTTGGTCAGCCCATGGCACTGCTGCTGCAGAGGGACGCACCCAACTGCAGTGGGTGCCCAACACTGCTTGGCTACGGCGCGCCCGGCTCTGGCAGCCCAGGCCCTTTCTGTAAATCATTAGGCAACTTGATTTAATATGTCACGCATCCATTGTGCTGTCCTCTGCCAAGGAGGGTTGCCCATGCTTGTGGGGTTTGCTTTGAATTACTCTCATTGTGTGCAAACACAGAGCATCCCGGAGGGGCAGGGATGGAGCACAGAGCACTGTGCCTTGGGTCCGGTCCCTCGTTCCCAGGGCTCATCTCCTGGGATCTGGGCTGTGGAAACGAGGTTTCTGTGTGGGCTGCTGCAGCCCAGCCCAGCACTCAGAGATGCCCAGCTTTGTTACAGTCCCCGCCCTGCAGTGAGTGCAGCACAAAGATGAGCCGGGTATGATCCCGGCTGCCAATCGGTGTGGGTAAGGCTCTGCTGAGGGCTGTGCTGTGCCAAACTGAGCTGTGCCAAGGCGTGTCATGCCAAACTGTGCTGTGCTGAGCCATGAGAAGGTGTGCTGTGCAGTGTTGGGCCACACTGAGCCAAGCTAGGCCATGCTGAGCTGTGCCGAGATGCATTGCGCCACGCTGACCCACGCCAAGCTGAGCCATCCCGATCCATACCGAGTTTTGCAGTGCCAAACTGAGCCACGCCAAGCCATGCTGTGCTGTGTTGTCCCATACTGAGCCAAACCAAGCTGTGCTGAGCTGTGCCATGCCGATTCATGCTGAGGTGTGCCAAACTGAGCCATGCTGAGTCGTGCCAAGCCATGTCAAGCTGAGCCGTGCCGATGTGCACTGAGTTGTGCTGTGCTGTGCCACACTGAGCTGAGCCATGCTGGGCTGTGCCGAGCTGAGCCACTGCCAGCTGTGCCGAGCCGTGCTGAGCTGTGCCAAGAGGCGAGAGCAGCCGTGACAAGCCTGCAACCATAAACCCTGTGTGCAGGAAATCATCCGTGCTGAATAAAATGACAACAGAGCTGTAATGCTTTGTGGAGTGTGTTTAATGAAAATATCAGCCCAGGCCTACGACATGAGGCATTCATGTATAATAAAATGAGGTTCCTGAAACACTTCAGAGCATAAACCATCTGGTCTGCTGTGATGTACTAACAGCTTTGACTAATTTTTAATGCAGGTTTTATGACGGATATGCACATCATGCCACCCATGCATAAGGAAGATACAGCCTGGCTGCACTTTGAACTGAACTGACTGATGATGAATTTGTCTCCCATTTTAATTACTTTCTGTACATTAAAGGTGTAGTGGACCATGTGAAGTGCTTTGTCTGCCTTATCCCCTCTGTGTCCCCACATTTCCGCAAAGTGCTGGAGCTGCCTCTGCTCCCTTATCGCCCGTAAGCAGTGCGCACGGGCAGCAGAAAGAGGGAGACAGCATCCAACCACCACAGAGAGGATTTGGTCAATAAACACATCAGGCCACCAGCAACACATGCATTTCAGGAGGTTAATTAGTTCTTATTAACGATGTCCCTTGAAATGTTCTCCAGCCCATATGGCCGGGATCGGTGCTGCTGGCAAAGCGTTTCAGGGAGAACTCGCTATTACACTCAGCACAAATCAGAGCGGTGCCCGACATTTGCAGAAGGCTTTCAGGCTGAAATCTCTGCCTGTCCTGCCATGCTCTCAGCTGTCTCTCGCCAGCTTCTTTCTCTTTGATGAATTTTTAAAGCCCTTTATCAGCTTCAGAACATATTTATTTATTTAAGGCAACCCGAAAGCAGAACCATTTACCCGAGCAAGACCCAGATATTGGGGATGCTGCTGGGATGGAGCTGGCTGCTTTGGGATGTCCCCACTGAACGCAGGCAGGAGCCTGCCCACCTCTGACCCAACTGAGGAGAGCCGTTGCCCTAAGGGGAATCCCAGCTCTAAAGGGTGAGCTTCTCCTGTGGTTCTTTCTCCCCTTCCATTGTGCCTGGAGCTGAACTGGCCATTAATTGCAAATGCTTTATCTCACGACTCTGGTCTTTTGTTTATTTTGAAAGTCAGTTGTGAACTGATCATGATTCCTCTAACTGCTGTCATCTCCCTCTCACAAGGAGATGAAGGAGTTTTACTGTAGGCTGGGAATTCTGCTCTGGCTATCCCAGCCCCTTTGGTCTGGATGCTCACGGTGTTGTCCTGGCTTCACTCACTGACTGGCCAGATGCGTGCATAGTGCTGTTGGATGGGTGGTGATGGGGCTGCTCTCCCATTAGCAGCAATAATAGTGAGTTCAGCTCCTACAGCCATGCACTGATTGAAGCAGTAATGTCTCAGTGGTGCTTGATCACCGAGCACAGATATTAAAAGTATCTCTATCGCCGTGTGCAGCTCCAGACAGCTGCTGCATTTGCATACCGTGTTCCCAAGTACAAACACAATCCTGCTTTTCAAAGTTTCTTTGGGGAATACCTCGCAGTTGGCCTTGTTTGTTTAGGAAAATATTGAGACAAGTTGTTCTTTGAGCAGCAGTGCTGGCTGAGAGAGGCTTCCCAACAGCAGGGTGAATAGGAGGGGCTGCAGGGTGTGCATCTGATGCTGGCAGTGCCCCTTTGTGTTCGCAGAGCCCCCTGGGGCATGCTGTTCCGGACATGGCCCCTCCTTGAAATGCAATGCCTCTCCAAAACAGTGCGCTGCACCAACGCTGGGTGCCATGTTAGGGTAACCCTAGCACTAACTGTAACCCTAACCCTAAGCCATCCTGTCCCACGCAGCAGAGATTTCCCGTATGGATCCCTGTGCACTCATTGAGGTTATCCACTGCATCCACAAAACCCCACAGCATGAGGCCTGCTGCTGCTGTGGGTTCTGGAGTGCTGAGTGTGGCTGTGTGTTCCTGCACTCACCCAGGCTCATTTCCCTGCACTCAGTGATGGCCAAGTCCCATGTCTGTCCTTTTTATTTTTAGGACCTTTTTATTAGGTCAAAAATGTGGCTGATTTCTTCCCATCCAACAGCACATTTCCTGTTTTCCATGGGGACCTGGAGGGAACACACTGCGGGAGGGGCTGCTCCCATCAGACAGCAGAGCAGTGTGGGTTGCCCCGAGGTTCCTCCCCAGCTTTGTACACATGGGTGGTTTCCATCACCCAGACCTCTTCAGATCCGCCCATTTCTATTTACTGCCCTGCATCTTACATCTCATTGTTACATAAGGACAATGCTGCCCTTCACCCTGCAGTCACATTCTCCTGTTTGGACTTAAATAGTACAAATGTACATACAGAAGATGTGTACTCCTCTGCATTTAGACACAAGGCGCTTCTGCCACCTGAACCACTCTGCAGAAGGCAACATGCAGTGAGGCACCTGATGGGGACACCAAGGCTGATGGTTTGGATAGGCACTGAGCACTGGGGATGGAGGGGAGTGCCAACATGTGTGACAGCATTCAGGTTGAGTCCAAACCCAAGGAAACCAAGGAAGCAGAAGCTCCCTCCTGCACAGCAAACACTTGCTGTGCTCTGTGATGCGGTCGCTGCAGTCCCAGATGACTCAGAATTGGACCAAATTGGAAAGGCGTGGATGTACAGGGGGTTAGAAAAAGAAAGCCAGGGTTTTGTGAGCATGAGGGGAAAGCTGTTTGTAACTGCTGGGCAGCAGGAGACGAACTATGAGGTCATAAATGGGTTCTGCATGTGCTCTGGATAAGAAGAGCTCAGGTTCCATGGCATGAGTGCACAGCTCTTTTGCTAACCGCAAGGGAAACAACAGTGCTTGCTTGTGCTTCAGGGGACTGTGAGCATCCCAGGGAAGGGGAGGAGGAGCCCGAGGCTTTGCATGCACATTTCTGGGGCTCAGAGCTCAATTGGGAGAAGGCTGAGAGCTGCAGATGAGAGCAAGAGGAAAACAGGCTCTCGCAGACTCGCACACACACAGCTGCTTCCAGTTATCTGCCGCTCCCCAGGCGGACGGGAGCGCTGCGCAAGAGTTCATCGTTCACTTTTGGAAGGGAACGTTTTGGTCACACATTTCTCTTTGCTATTTCAGCTTCTGGGAGGGATGATTGCTTCCTTCCCACCGCTGTCTCAGAGGGATCCATCCTCTCTTTGCTCTGTACGACCTCTGCATCCCCCTGGCCGCATCCTTTGGGGTGCTGGGGGCAGCAGGGGCACCCCCTGAGCCCCAGCTATGGCTGCCAGACACCTCCCAGCCTCTCACTGCTTTTTGAAGCCTTTCTTCTCAGGGAAAGCCCTCCTCGCAGAGCCAACCCTGTTGAAAGCAAAACATGTTTAGCAAAAACATTCCTGGAAACGGCTTGTGCTCACGCACCGCTCCGTCAGTGTCATTATGGCTTCTCCTCCGATCAGCGCCAGCCTCGGCGCTGCTGCCAAGCCAGGAAAGTTTGACAATGAAAGGATTCCATCATCACTCTCACACACATTTCCTAACGCTTATTTGAATGCCCGAACATCTGGGAGAGATACACGCTCCGCTCCCAGAACCGTTTGCTTTGGCTGTGCTGGAAGGGCTGCGCGGGGCGGCAGCGCCTGTGTGGGCTGCAGCTCTGCTCAACTTGGAAGTGCGAGGAGAGAATTATTTTAAAAGTGCATGACAAGTAATTAACAGCTTCCTGAAAACGAGAACCAGTTGAAAAATTTCACTGGAGGTTTTTTTAAGGGTGTTTCCTCCCCCTCCCCCCCTTTAGAAAAATGGCTTTTTGGGCAAATCGTTTCTCTTTCGTTCCTCTGGGGAACTAGAGAGGTTTTCTTTAAGAGCTGATATTGCGGTATTTTTGGTCTCAGGAAGAAAAATCCTTTCACATCATTGGGTTTTCACAGCGTTTGGAAATGATGGACAAGCCTGGCCCAGAAAATAAGGAAGGAAGGAAAGCATTGGCTGGGAGGAGAGCCACTGGTGCCCGCGTGCACCATAGTGATGGAGATGCAACTGCACACATGGTTCTATTCTACTCAGTTACTTTGGAAACAATTAGATTAGACCACGCAGCTAATTAATGACAACCTTCATGGTGTGAGCCCCATTAGAAGCACAGTATGACTGCTAAAGGAGGCAGAGGTGTCCTTTCTGTGCCCTGTGCTGTTTTGCAGCTGTGGGAGTGCTCTCTGCACCGCTGCTGGACTCGAGGGACAGCACTCCCAGGTCTGGCTGTAATGATGCTAATGTGCCTCTTTCTGGTAATTTTCTATTAATTGTTTGCACTCCCTATGTGTCTTCCATCCATTAGTTACACTTTCCGGGATCGAAGCAAGCAATAAATCCTGAGGTCCGCCAAAGCTCCCGCAACGCCTCTCATGCGCTCCTCCCCGCCGTAATGTTCATCATGCAATTGCAGCAGTCCCTATCAGGCCCCGTCCCTCTGCTCCTCGCTCTGCCAAAGACAGCGAGAGCGGCTGCCGGATCCCCCGGGTCGTGCCTGCAGAGTGCTGATAAGGGAATCGGATCTCAGCGGCGACACGAGAGGTGAAACCCAAAGATCCAGAATATTTAGCTGTGTTTACCCACAGTAATCAGCTTCTCAAATAGATGTCACTGGGAAAGCTCTTGCTACACTGATTGCACTGTTCCCCGCTTTCTGCCCAGGGGCAAACAGCTCTGATTAATATTTCACAACACTCTTTTTTTTTTTTTTTTCCCCTGTTTCTTGTGCTCGGAGAGCTTTGATAGAGAGACACGGAATATTTTACCCTCTCTCGTGTTTGCCTGCTCCAGTAATCATTGGATTCAATCACTCTCGCAATGTTTTTATGAATTAATAACAGGCACTTTGGAGGGCTGGCGGGGAGATGGGAAATGCAATCTGTACAACCTTAATGAGCACCGTGGGGACCCGGTGCCATGGTTTCCAAAACCCTCTCTGCGCTTCGCTCTAAATCATTGTCTCTGCAATTACCTGCGTGCGGCCCTCGGAGCTCTGCACACACACCTGCCTCCCGCCGTGCCCCGCTTTCATCGCAAGGGCTCATTTGGAAGCTGTCCCAATTAATTTTTGGTGGGTTTTCTTTCTTTCTTTCTTTTCTTTTTTTTTTTTTTTTTTTTTTGGTTTGCTTTAATAAAAGCTCACCTTTTTCAGCGCTGACAAAATGTTTGTCTTCGCTGCCTCATTAGCGCGCGTGTGTTGAGCTGTGCGCTCAGCACCAGAGCAGGAGGGGATGGGTGGGAATGGGACCTGGGAATAAGGCACCCTGGGTGCTTTGCTTGGGCCAGTGGGGGTGCGTATGCTCCAGCAAGCACTGCCTCTGTGGATGCAGAACACCACAGGACAAGGCAGGGCACTGCGGATCCCAGGTGAGCTGGGTGTATCCCATGTCCCCACATGTAATGGGATGGGGATGCAGTGACCAGAGCTCTGCTCCGCCATTGCAAGGTGAAGAGGAATCCAAAGAAGAACTTCTGTCGTTTCTGCCCATCAGTGCTGCTGTAGGTTTTGTCTGCAGAGCTGGCTTTGCTCAGGTCTTCATGCAGGCTCTCCTGCTCTCAGGCAACAGGTATCTGTAAATGTCCCTTCCAACTCAAATGATTTCCACCCCAGCTCTCCGACTTGGCATCGTTTCTTATCCTCTGCCAAGTGGAATCCAGTTCGGCACAGTATTTTCCAGGAGCATGAGCAGACCTCACTAGGGAGGACCACAAACTGAGGTCCGAGCTCTGCTTGAGACACTTCTGCTCTCACTACGTGTGTACATCAGGTCAATCCCATCCACAGCACATCACACGGCGCACACTGAGCCCCCAGTGCTGCCTGGTGGATCCTCTACGGCACCTCCAGAGCACCTGACCACAGTAGACACCTCCAGTGACCTTGAGCCTGATGTCCAGTGCTGAAGGAATGGGGCTGACCCACATGGGAGTCCTGACCCCTTGCCATGTCCTTGGGCTGCAGCAGCTGTGCTGAGCGCTCATTGCGTTCCCGCAGGGGCTTTGAGGATTGGGATCCAGACAACCTTAATCCAAGACGTACGACTGCGCTTTTAAAAACTGTCTGAGTGGAAATTTGGCCACGGGCAGTGCAATTGTGTTTCAGGCTCTAAAGCCAACTGGAGTCATTAAAACACATACTGCATTCCTCTGGAGGAGACATAGTTGTTGATAGGGCATAATTTTACAGCGCAAGTGTTGGGTCTTAATCCAACATTAGTATTTGTACAAGTTCATGTCTGAGGAGTCCAGAAATATCAAGTGGAGAGGTTCAAGCTGTCAGTCTTTTGGTGTTTCCTGGGGCGAGTTGCACTGGGAAGTGGCTGGAGGACACAGGGAGAGCTCAGTGCTGCTCGGTGGGGACACTGCAGAAGGAGGAGTGACGTGCTGCTTCTCCAAACCTCTTCCAGCACGGCCAAATGCCTCCAGCCACAGCTGTCCCAGCTTTGCATCTCTAGGAGAGACAATGGATGTCCTATATCAGCACCACACCAGGATCACTACGGCCCCTGGATTGGGCACAGCACACCGGGAGCGCAGTGGTGGGGTCACCATTCTGGTGACATTCCAGAATAGCAGAGATGTGGCACTGATGGTGAGCGGGCATGGTGGGCATGGGGTTGGGCTTGGGGATCTCAGAGGTCTTTTCCAACCCTAATGATTCTATGAAATGCTGATGGGGCCTCATCTGAGGGCTACCTGTAGGGCTGCGGATGGGACATCCCAAGCAGCAGGTCAGGCTGGTGCTCATCACTGCTGGCATTGCGGACTGCAATCCTGTGCTTGTAGTCACAGACTAAACAAATGAGAAAAGCAAACCAGCAGGGTGCAGCGGGGCTGAGCTGATGGGTACAGCCCGAGACCAAACAGAATGGGAAATGATAAATGTGCCCAGCCTACCTTCACCACCCCAGCCATTCATTTTCAACCCCATTGACAGAACATTGCGCTTCATCCATCAGTGAGCCCAGAAGAGCTCCGACTTCAGGAACTTCCCTATTTTCACTCTGTTCTGTTTACTTCTTATTGCCTTTTTTTTTTTTTTTTCCTTTTCTTTTTTTCCCTAATTGCTTTTTAGAAGTCTGTTCTCAGCCTACAGCTATTTTGGAGATGTGGCACGGAGATCCCGTCTGGGTGACTAACAAGTCATTTATAGAGCTTTGGCCAGCCCTGCTCCAACATTCTGCCAGCCAGACAGGCACTGCCTCTCGCAGACATGTCGGGACACCTGCAGCAAATGCATTTGAGCAACACCTACAGCTCCCTAATCAGCTTACAGCAGCACAAACCCAGTGACGTGGGGAGGAAACATGTCAGCTAACGCAACCTGCCCTCGGTGTCGGGCTGCGGACACGCAGCGATGCTGCAGGCTGGGTCTGGCCATGTATGGGCACAGCCCGGCTGGTTTGTACAGATGCGTGGCTGGTGAAGCTCATGGCGAAAGAATTTCCCCCAAAACAAGGCCTGACTGTTTGCCTTCCCCATCGAGCATTGAGGCGGGCTCTGTGCGGCCACACAGATTTCCTGCACTGATGCATAGAGTGTGCAGTGCTGCACTGCCCAGCACCCAGCTCCCATCCACACTGTCCCCCAGAGTGCCCAAGGTGGGTCTCAGTGGCAGCTCTCCCCTAACCCTAACCCCACCCCCAGCCCCACACACAGCATCCTCCTCCTGCCCTCACCTTCACGCTGCCAGCTGATTTTTTTCCCCCATTCTTTTTCCCCCTTTGCTCGATGGTGCTGTTGTAAAAGCTCCTGAACAATGGCCCGCATTTATCCGGAGCGGACAGCCTGCCAGCTGGCGGCCCCAGCCTTCTCATCCCCTTCCAGAGCTCTTAAAGACGACCGTCCCAGAAACTCGGCTGTGCGCTGCTCTGAGAAGTCCCTGCCCTCTTAAATGTCTGGGCATCAATACAATTAATGTTTAATGCGGCATTCTTGCTTCCCGGTTGCCATTCTCTGCAAAACAATGGGGTGTTTTGCCCATGAAATTACTGCTCTGATTAGGAGGAATATGTCTGCCATTAGACTTTCAAATGCGATCCTTTCGCAGTGCAGCGTTGGCAACGCAGCCCCGGTTACCCCGGTGGTATTTCTGTTCCTAAAGGAAAGAGCACGTGCAGATAAGGGGCTGTTATACACCTAGGGGGGAAAGAAGGGGCTTTGCCTGGATGGAAGGATGCAACAATAGCATCCGGGGAACGCAGGGATCTGCCAGGACACAGCAAACCCACAGCTGTATATATACGTGTGTGCCATAGTCCATATTTTAACTGGGACTTTCCCTCGCCTCATATGCAGTCTGGGCTGAGTTGCTGGGGCTGCTTTGCTACAGGTGTGCTCCTGAAATTCCCCTGAAGGAAACACCCACTCCCCCTAAAGACCCACAGCTGCACGGCCTCTAAATTTCAAGGCCTTTAAGTTCAGAACAGTTGGTTCAGGTTGTTTGGCAGAGAGAAACGTTAGGGCAGGAAGCTCTGTTGAGAGAGAGAAGCAGAAAGGCTCAGAGGTGAGAATCCACAGGCTGGTGTGTTTGCATGGCAGTGGCATGGGGTGTGAGTGCAATGTGGGGTGCCCAGAGCAGACATGGCACCCAGTTATAGTGTGGGATGCACAAGACACTGTCTTAGTCCTCCTAGGAATGCTGGCTTGGGGTTTTTCTCAGCAGGAGGCTCAGAAGCGCAATGGGACCCCAATAAATTGTTGAGGTTCCCACTCCATATGTGTGGCTGCATCTGTAAAGAGGAGGTGCTGGGGATGAGGGTTGTGTAGCCCCACTCACAGCCCCTGGGTAGGGGCGCAGAGTGAGCCCAGGATCCTGCTTCCCACGGAGGGTCTCACCCCAAGGTCCTGGAAGGCGCCGTGAGCAGCAGGTTGGTGGGACAGGCAAAGATACAGCCGAGCATCTGCGCTGAAAGAGGAGTTGTTTATTCCTCCCCATTTCTGAGCACATGAGAAAAGAGCACAGAGGGAGTTGGGATGGGACCAAGGCCATCCTGCCCCAGCCAGAGCCCCCCTCACCAATACGTGTCTCTTCCTGAGGTGCAGAGTTTCTTTCCGGAGTTCAGCTGATAGAAATTCCCACCGGAGCAGCTGAGGCTGGCAATCGGCTCGCTCATTCTTTGCTTATCATCACAAAACCTCTGACCTTCAAACAGTGCTGGTGCGGTGCCCAGCTGAGCAAACTAAAAACTAGGGGGCAGTTTGCAGTGCTTCTGCACCACGAGGATGTGTGATGTGTGTCCCCATCCTGTGGGGCAGTGAGGATGCACAGTATGGGTCCCAATTTCATGGGTGACCCTGGAGGGGGCTAAACATGGACCTTGCAAGGTCCCCAGCCCCGGGGTCGGGGTCCGTCATGGCACAGCCATGCATCGCACTGTAGGGTGGCCCAATGTGTGCAATGATGGAGATGGGCACCTCTCCATCCCTGCATCCCTCAGAATCTCTCTGCATTGTGATTCTGATGGAACAGGGGTTGGGTTTTGAGGATCCCGCAGCCTTTTAAGGCAGCGCTTTCTGCTTCCATCCTCAGATGCTGCTGATGGGCTTTGTGATCTCTTCTTCCTAGAATGAGCCCCTTTGTAACCCAAGAGCCACAGTGATGCTCTGAAGGCAGCCCGTGTGCTGTCCCCGCTGCTCCCATTTGGGGACAGAGTGGGGCTGTGAGGATGGAGGGGACCACGGCTGCTGCATGAGGGATGGAGGCAACTGGTGTGCCAGCAGGCACGGAGGAATGCAGCGGGGGGAGGGGGGATGGAGGGGGGCAGAAATTAATAATTATCTAAGCACACCCCTATCACTGTTCATCAAAATTTGCCCGTGCTTCATTCCAGCCTCCTTTCTTCTTCTTGCCTCCAGTAAGTACTTCAACATCCTTTTTAAAAATTAAAGGGGGAGGGTTATGGAACAGATAAGAGATAATTGCCTAGCTTTGACTCTTCTATTGATGTGAAAATAGGATTGGAATTACTCACTCTGGTTGAAAGGTTAGTTGAAGGTTATTACAGGAAAATTGTTATTCATACATTTTTTCTGTGCTGCTGGATAGCCTAAAAGATTAAATTCACAGAGTGCATAATGACCCATCACAACGGACAATGGTGGGAATAATCTCCAGAGACTCAGATAACAGAACAGAGACTTCTTTGAATAATTCATGGCTCAACAGACATCCCTCACTAACAGATTACATGCGAGTTTTCATTAGAAAGGAGATAATTTAAAGTAGCTTTAAAAATAACCGCTATTTTTAACGGAAGTGGAATTACCATAAGCATTTATGCGGTTTGTTTATGCTTTCATAAATCTGCTTTCCTCCTGACCTTCATGCCATGGGAACGCAGCACGGGGGTGGGGGGGGGAGAAAGAAAGTCATTGTTTGTGGCAATCCGATGCTGATAGTGCACGTTGTTGGCTGTGCGTGGAGCCTGCAGCTCAGGTGCTGTGGGGTGCAGGGGGGGCTGGGGCTGCCCTTTGCCGCGGGGTGGCAGGAGGAGGATGCTCGGTGCCGTCCCCATCCACTGCCTGGGAATCGCACACCTGTTTGGGTTTAGCTCTGAGCTTCATCCCGTGGGATGGCAGCTCTGCCCAGGAAGCTGGCTGTTGGGAAATGAGAGTGTTTGTTAAGGTCTGATAGAGGCCCCCGGTGCGCATCTCTAGCAATTGTTCTGCGCTTTAACAAATCGATCTTAATTGATATTTAGTAAACATGCGAGAGGTATCATCTCATCTCAATTAAATAGTAATTAAAGCCCTATCATTTGGGGCTGTGTAGAGCACAAGTTTTCCAGCAGCGGGGATGAGGATGGTGCTGTCCCTGCTGTTGGGAGCATGGGTGGGTTTACCCCTCTGGGCTGGGGATGGGGGGGATGCTGTGAAGCCTTCCTCCTCCTTTTGCAACCTCCTCACAGCTTCAGGTCCAGCTGAGAAGACCAACACAGTGGGGCAGAGGAGGCAGCAGTTGTGCAGCACGGTGGGATGAAGTGAACACCTGAAGGATAATCCAACCTCAGTGCTGCTTACTGATGTGCGACCGCTCCTCTGGGAAAGCAGCAGCTCCAGAAATGTTTGTTTTCTCCCATCAGGTGAATCTGTGGGCACTGTGTAGGGTAGATGCTAATTGAATTAACACGGGGCTGCCTAGCAGTGTGCCATCACATGCGATCTCCTCTGCCTCCATCACCGCTGCTGGCAGAGCTTCTTTAGAGCACACAAGGGAAGATTTTGACCTAGAGCAGCTGCAAAGAAGGAAGCAGAAGCAATTCTGCTGCAATCAATGGCATTTCCCTTTCTTCCGGCCTTGCCAAGAGCAGAATCTGCTCTCAAGTCTGCAGGAAGCAAAGTTTTCCTTCTCTTGCAAAAGGTGTTAGCTCTCATTGCCTCTTCCTGTGACCAAGCAGTTGTCCCCACTCCCCTCCAGCTGGGGACAGCCATGGGGCCGGGCTGCCCAGGGCAACGCTCACATGTGATGGAGCATTGAACTGGGGCTGTTTGGGACCCGTGCCCATTACATAACAACTGAGAAGGGTTTATCCCTGCAGGAAAGCACAGCAGCTATGGAGGTTTTATTCCCACTCACCCCTCCAGGTATTAGGCTTGGAGATAAATCATACTTGAGTCTAAAGGAGGTGAATGAGGACTTTTACAGATTTAACGTGAAACTCTAACATCTCTTTCCACTAAAGCTTCTGTCAATAAATCATTTTCTAATTATCAGCTTAAATTATCAGCTAAGCGTTTCTAAATGATCTCTGGAGTGATTCCTGATGGAAGATGTTGAGAGCAGCACTAAGGAGGTCTGAGAAGGTCGCTCTCCTTCCTTCTGGAAGGCTTTATTTAAAATGCTCTCTTTCTTTTCCCCACCTCTCAGAATCCCATCCACTGAGTGTTTGTGTGTTGGGTGGGGTATGGATGGAATAAACCCCAGCACCCCTAAATGGGGGGAGGTACAAACCCATCTCCAACCTCTGACCTGTGACAGTGGGTTAGATGAGGTGCTGCCTCCTGCCTCGTTAATCCTGATAGCAATTAGTGGTGCCTGATGGCTGCAGGGTGGGTGCTCTACAAGTGATGTGCAGGATGCTAGACCTGCAAAGTACCCTGCTGGGGCCAGGGCTGTGTCCCCTGCATAGACATCTGCTAGCAGATGTGCATGTTGGGCCCTCTGCATCTCAGGTGTATTTCTATCCATGTCATGTTTTTCACAAGAGCTCTGAAGAACTCTGGTTCAGCCCAAGGTGGCACAGGGAAAGCACTTTAATTACTGCTGTTTTCAAGGTTGGAATCAAGCTCAGCCTCTAATAACTCTCGGGAAAGAAGGTGCTGTCTGAAGGTAAAAGGTTAATGGGACTACTTCCAGCCCCTGTAGAATAACAGCAATTAGAGCTGACCAGCATAAGCACTCATTAAAACGTGCAGTCAGGTGGTGAAGCAGTGGCACACAGCACTGAGCACCCCTCCCTGTGCCCACGGCTGTGATACGAGGCAGAGCATCCTTGGAGGAGGAGCAGTGGTTTGGCTCCCAGCTGCAGCCTGCTTGCATGTGGGGGAATGCCTCCTGCTGCTGTCTGCACAGCCTGGGCAGGGTTGTGCTGTTTCTTTGGGGAATGGCCAAAATACAGAGGAAGAGAGATGGAGAGCTGGATGTGGATGGAGGTGGAAGGGTTTGGCACCGTGTGGGTTTCCCTGGCTGCTGAGCTGAGAGAGCTGCTCGAGCACCCACTGTCTGCTGGGCACAGAGATCCCGTGCTGAGGATGGAGCCCAAACGTTCCCATGGGGTTTAATTGGCCCAATGGGACGAGCCAGCTCAGGGTCCCCTTTGCTCTGCACGCAGCTCTGGCTGCTGAAAATCAATTCAAAAATTATTTTCTTCTCCATAGGAGGAGGTTTACAGGGTTTCTCGTGTTTTCCATATTGCCCTAATTAATGCAATTAACCAAGGCAGTGTGGCACACGCCCTGGGGCGGGGAGCTGGGAAGGCTCTGTTCCATGGGGCGGGATGGAAAAGGCCCCCAGCATTTTCCAGTGCCTTTGCTCCCCCCTGCAAAGCGCCTCAATTGTTGCACGAGCACAACAGCACGCTGCTCCTCCTGGGAAGGAGTAGCTGAGCTCTCAGCGCTGTGAGAGGTCTGGAGAGCTCCAGATGAGAGCCGTATTGGTATTCGATGGCAATCCTCCTCAGCTCCTCTCATTCCCCCTCCCGCTCTCTGATTTCTCACTTTCTTTTCCTCTGCCCCGATTAATCTTATTTCATGGGCTCCATGACAACACGAGCACCCGAGGAGCTCGCTCTCCAAACCCTTATTGAATTACGTGCAGGGAGATGGGGTTTGCTCAGCCCCGAACCACATGAACGTGATGATGCTGTGAAGGTCGAACACAAGAATTAAGTGGGGTTGGGAAGCACATCACCCAGCAGCGGTGTGGGGGCTCAGCATTTCCCTGCTGGCTCTGAGTCACTCTAAAGAAGGGTGCAGGGAAGGGGATGCGGGGAGGGGGCTGCCCTGTTTCCCCCTGGCAGTGCCCTGAACCCTATGGAGCCCCACGCCCCTAAGGAGCCCCAAAATAAACTTTTCACGCGCACACCATACTTATCTAATGCTTCCTCTCCCCTTAACATTCCGTTTCCGTGGGCACCCACCGAAAGCAGCCGCAGCTGCGGAAGGATGCTCTGTGATTTACACCCATTCGGGACCGACGGCAGCACGAAGGACGCTGGAGGGAGGGCGGGGAGAGCTGTTTGTTTTTATGGCCTCCTCCCTTTCAGCTAATGGGAGTCTCCCAGCGAGACCGCTAATAGGTTTCCGTGTCACGGCGGTGCCGAGGTCAGCGCGGCCCCGCGTGTCTCCCGGGGATGGAGCTGCTCCTGGATACGCGGCCGCAGCGCAGGGCACGCAGCTGCCGCAGGGCTGCATTCATGGGGATGCGGATCCCCACCCGGAGGGGCTGTAAATATCCCTGCCCCAGCCTGCCTGAAGGCTTTTGTCTGTGCTTAACGACGCGGCTGTTAATTCACCCGTGAGGAGGCAGGAGCTGTAAATAATGGTTTGGTTTTTTGGTTGCCCTCTCAATGGGATGCTTTTAACCCGGAGCTTTGCAGGGCGCTGCTCCTGCGAGGTGTTGCTGGAGGATGCACGGAGGCACGGGGATGCACAGGGCTGGGAGCTCCTTCAGGTGTCCCCGAGAGCCCCAAGACCAGGCACACATTGCTACCTGCATTTTCACTCCCTGAATCAAATGCATCCTCTGAACTCCTTTCCATTCACAGCTGAGCCGACAGCACATCAGCAGAGGTGGTGATGCTCCCACCTCACCAATAACCAGCACAGCTCATCAGCATGAGGATTCCAGTCAGAGGGGTTTGGGTGCTCCTCTGGACAGTTTGGCTGAGCGTGGCTGCAGCGTTTGCATCGTGCTCAGCAAACCTAGACAGTGCTGGTGCATGGGGGCTGTGCTCAGCCTCGACCCTGCCTGCTCTGAACACGTGCAGCTGCAACAGGTTGCATCCCTCTATTGCAACTGCAGGGCTTTCTGCTCCTCACAGAGCAAGTGCGTGCTGCAGGATTGCTTTCAAAATGGAAAAGATTTGGTAAAAGCAAGGTTTTGCCGTTGCTCAAATAAGGGCTTCCCCACTCAAGTGGTGATGTTTGCTTTGGGAGCAGCCAGAGGACTGCCTGCCTGCTGCACAACCTCAAGGCACGTCTTTCTCTGCCAATGAACTCTTTAAAAGCAGCAGGAATAGGGCAACTGAAACACACCATGCCAGAGCTGATCCAAAACACCCCGACGTGATGCTGCTCTGCTGGCCTTCATCTTGTCTGTCTGAGCAGCCCCAAACATCCCATGGCCTCAAGCACTGACTGTGTGTGTGTGTGTGCCTTCCCAGGAGCCATCCCTCCCGAGCACACACACAGCCCTTAATAATGAGCAAAGCAGATGATGCATGAGACACTCGCAGGCTGTTAGTGCTCCCATGTATCACTGCTCAAGAGTTTGGGAAGGAAAATTGCATTAGAGGCTTGTGTGAGGGGAAGCTCCCTCTGGGCTCTGCAGAGGGGGAGGCTGCTGCACTCCGAGCTTTGGGGTTTGGGTCAGGTAGGCATTGAGCTCCAGCCCTTTGCTGCACCTGGGGTAGCCCTGGGTTTTGCTGGGGGTTTTGCTGGTGCTGGTTGGGCAATGAGAACCACCAGGAGCTGGGAGGTACTTCTGACTTTGCTCTGTTTCTTTATGGAAAGGCCCTTGGGGAGTGTTTGTGGGATGGAAGGCACTGCTTGGAGCCTTCCTCTTGCTGTGCAGTGCTAGATGTGCATGGACCCAAGCAGCCCAGCCCCCATGCAGCCACCAGCATGACTTTGGGGCCACACATTGCCATACTCAGAGCTCATAAATGAGATGGAAATCACCCAGAGCAGCTTCCAAGCACTGGATGATTATGGCCTTCAGGGCAGGTTTCCATATCTGGTAGTGTATTGGCAGCTTCTGGCTGCTATGTCATGCTCATAGAACTGCGGGATGTGTGTCTGAGCCATGGGTGCTCCCTGCAGGGTTGGTGATGGGATCTGTGCTGGGATCCGTGCTCGCCCCGCTCTGTCTGCCCGCTGTGCCCTCGTGGTGATGTTTTGCTGGATGACACAAGAGCAGGGCTCTGGCCTGAGGAGGGATGTCATTAAGAAGTGCAAAGTTTTCCACTCCTGTCCTCGTTTGCCACCTGGCATAGCCCAGAAGGCGTATTGTTGTTTTTTTTCCCCACTCTTATTCGCCCTGTTGTTTTCAGACCAGACCCAGACCCGTGGAGTATTTAGTGTCAGCATCCGAGCGTGTGCTTTCATGCACGGCGTATGCAAATGCAAGGTGATTTATTTTATAAAAGTGTTTTTATTGCAGCTCCCAGCACTGCTGCTACCAGCTGCTCTGAGCATCGCTTGGATGTTAAAGTGCTGTCGACAAAATTGCTCCCAGCGGCGTGCAGCACAGATGTATGTCTCCCTTCCAGCTGACGCTCAGCGCCTCAGGAGGATGAAGGCAGGGATGTGGTCACGCTGTCCCACCAGCTCTGTGGGTACAGAGGACACGGCAGGACCAGGGGAAGAGCCCAGCCCAGCCTCCGGGGAGGAAGGCTTTAGGGGGAAGCAGCTCAGCTCCTTTCATTTAAGCACATTGGCTAAGTGAGGATGGGGTGGGGAGAAGGGGATGTGGTAGTACTGCAGTAATGTCGTGTTTTCTGGTAACCATGAGAGAATGATCTCAACACCTGGTGAGCTTTGGAGGGTGCCCTGTAGGCGATGCTGGGTGATGGGCCAGGGCAGGGAAAGGGGTTGAGGCCAATATGTTCCTTCTTCTGCCATTTACCAGCCATGGTCAGGGACTGAATGCTAACATGGGGTCCTGGGAATGCAGACAGGAAATAAGGTCCTTCAGTGCGTGTTCCAATGAGTCCTTCAGTGGTGGCTAGGGGACACTTTGGATGTCTTGGTACTTTGGGACCCTCAGCTACACACCCACAGCAGGCACGCAGCACCTGGAGGAGAAATGCATGGGGTGGGATTGCAGGGATTGCAGGGAGGGCTGGAGGACAGATCCAGGGCTGTGGGCATTGCTGCAGGAGCACGTGGTGGGACCTCGCAGGTGAAGAAGGGTGTGCCTGCATTCACCCCCAGCAGCAGGGCCTAAAATAAGTCTAAACCCAGATCTTCTTTCTGGAGAGCTGGTTCAGAGGGATGGGAAGGCGATGACAGCCGAGTTTGGGGAGGAGGAGTTAACAAGCAAGGGAAGTAGGAGATAAATAGCAAAAGAATGCTTCAGCCCATTCATCCCAGAGCCTTACTAAATGTACCGTGAATGATTCCTTGCAAAATTGAGCTGTATGTACACTTGCTTGATGGCACTGCAGTGAATTGCTTCTTTAGTAAATCTGTCATGTATGCATAGACATTATGGCTTTTTTTTAATGTAAGAACTGTGCATGTCTTCAGGTTGAGTATCTCTTGCCTTGAGCAAAATTAGATTCCAGTGCTCCATCCTGAATCCCTGGTATTCATGCTGGGGGTGATGGTGGGAGTGCTCTGTTCCTGGAATGTCTCTGTGCCTGCCTCAGATGTCGTGTTTTTGCCCCAAACTCAACAGGCATGGAAAGAGCCAGGGCAGCCTGAATAGCAGCAGCCATCACAGTGGTCCATCCTGTCCCTGTCCTGATTCTGTGCTCTCACCTTGGCCGTGGGCTGCAGGGATGCCATGGCTGTAGAAGTGGAACCCCAGGAGCATGGCACGGCAACGTGGCTATGCCACATCTGGTTGTGTGGCCAGCCAGGTCTCTCTGTGGGGCAGCCACACTGCACGCAGAGCTGCTGTGGGGTCATGGTGTGGCTGCAGGTGCCTACAGAGTGCATCCAACATGTGTTCAACGTGCGCATTCAACGTGGAGCCCAACACATGCATCCAACGCGTGCACACAACAGATGTGTCTAACATGTGCACCCAGTGTATGCATGCAACCTGCCCAATGACTGCATCCAGCACACGTATCCAGCACATATTCAGTGTCTGGCCAACATATGCACCCAACACGTGCATCCAAGAGAGTCCAGCACATGCATTTGATGTGTCACCCAAAGTGTACATCCAATACGTGCACCCAACACATGCACCCAACACACATACCCAAAGTGTACATCCAGCACACAGAGCCAACACGTGCATCCAACACACACACCCAACATGTACACCCAACACACCCCCAACATGTACCTCCAACACACGCACCCAATATGTGCACCCAGTGCAGTGGCACTGCACATCCATTTCCACAGCCCACGGGTCACTGCATGTGCACTGTTTAGAAACAACCTCTTCATGCCCTGATTTCTTCCTTTGCTAGTCCAGAAGAAAGATTTCTTATTTCTACTAGCAGGGTCACCGAGAGGGTAAATGCATTAATGCTGCTCCTGGATGGATGGTGCTGTTAAAACAAAGTCTTCCTGCTATTTGTACACTGGATTTTGCTCTGAGAGCTGCTGGCCGCTGGCTGTGTATTTACACGCTGTGCTCCTGGTCCGTGGGATGGAACAGATATATTTCCAAGATACCTTCTTTTCCATAAAAATATTTGATTGCAGTATTGACAGAGCTACTGATGTAAAAGGGCAAGGAAATATTTCCAAATGGTTTATCTGACAGCCGTAAATTTCATCTCATGTTGCTTATTGACCTCTAATTGTTTCCAGTAGTAGCAGGAGACAGGAAGATCAATAGGGCCGGGGAGGTAGTTAATATCCTTGCTGTGTGCTTAACTGTAGTTAGAAAACAGTGGGATTAATCTCCCTGTGATTTTTAGCAGGTTTGTAACTGAATCTTCTGGCACTGCTTCCTGACCTTCTCTGTGTGCTGGTTTCAGGTGAAGACCTGAACTCCCCTCAGACCATAGATTTGGGATTATGACTGCCTGAGAACAAACAGAAAGAGGTGAGATGTGGCTGTGGGAGAAGGGGCAGCCCAAACACCGCCCCAGAGCACACGGTGCCTTTAGGACTGCAAAAGATGCAAATCCTGCTGAAGATGCTTCTCCTGCTGAAAAGCACAGCCCCCCCCCTTAGCTCTGTGTAGGGGAATTTCAACACAGCCAACGCTGGGATGCTGTAATCCACTGCTATCAACAGAGGATTTTTTTGCCATTTGCAATTTATGACCTTCAGTGGCCAGAGAAGTGCAACGATTTCCCATCACTTCAGGAGCCAATGGGCGTGCACATCGATTGCTGCACACCGCTGCAGCTCTGCTCCTGCACTGCCATGGCTGTGCTGGGCCATCCAGCTCAGAGCTGAGAGCAGGCCCTGCGCCACACTGCACCAAAACCACTGGCCCCAACCCACATCCATTTCTACCACCGTTCCCATGGTCCTTGGCTTCCTTCCTCCTGCTCAGGCATCAGCTGCTCAATTTGCATCCCAACAGTTGCACAACCCAAAGGACACATTTGCAATGCAAATATATGGTTTGCTCATGAAAATAAGGAGCAGCAAACCGACATTTGCTGCAGGGAGTGGGCACATGGACACTGCCTTCCCCTCCTCTTATCTAGTGAGGATGCATCAAGCTGTCGCCCAATATGTAGTATGAATTTGGCACTGCAGACACCATGGGCACTGCGTGCATTGTATGCACTGCAACCACTGCAGGCACGGAATGCATTACAAAGACCTCGGGCACTACAGGCACCATGGGCACCAGCATGGTGAGCACTCAGCCTCCCATCAGCACCACTCCCAATCTGAGCCACAGACAAGGAATTCTCAGCCATCCTTTCACCACTTTTGCTTGCCCACACCACCCCATTCCGATTCCTCACCTGGCAGGTGCTGTGTTGACTCCTGCACCTTGCAGAAAAGTTCTGCGCTCATTACATCCCTAAGTCTACTTTGGAGCAATCCTGTCCTTCCCATCTTATGCTCTGGGGTTTGCTATTGGTTTGGGCGAGGCAGGATATTTCTCTTCTACCTTCGGGGGTCTTCGTGCTAAGCTGTGCCAGGAGAGGCTCTGGTGGGACAATGGGGAACTTCCTCTTTCAAAGAGCAGTGAAACACCAGCACAGGTTGCTCAGGGGGGCAGTGGGTTCACCGTCCCTGGAGGTACTCAAGAAGCACAGGGATGTGGCACTGAGGGACACGGGCAGTGGGGATGGTGGGGTGGGTCGTATTGGTGATCCTGGAGGTCTCCTCCAACCTTAATGCTTCTATGGCTCTGTCTCCATCTCCATCCCGCAGGCACAGCATCAGGAAGGACAGGACAGGGGTGCAGCCCCCGGGTGCAGAGCTGCAGTGGGCAGCAGGGCTGCAGGTAATGCCGTGGGGCAGCTGTCTGCACGGCGCAGCACAAACCGCTGCTCCGCCTGTCAGCACCAATCACGGTGGAGCAGTAATCTTTCATTAGAGCATTCAGCACTAATTGCTGGCAAAATGCCACGTGCCTATTTTCTCATTTTAACAAAACATTTATGCATGAAAGATTTAATGCCAGGTATCAAGCATATCATTGTAAATTTACCACTAATTAAGCCTAATTAAAATAATTAAATGGCTGCGGAGTCACAATGTGAATTGAAATCACATTTCCTCTTGTGTGCGCACCGCTCCTCCCGCTGCCCTTACTTCGAATTGAAGATACAAATATTTTCCTATTCAGATTCTGTGTGGCGGAGGGGATTTAATCCCAGATAATGCTGCGATTCCACGGCGAGTTTTTCAATTGCGGGACCTCTTGAGAGTTTTCTTTATCTGGATGAAGTACGGACAATTTGACAAATCTGTTCCTCCGAGCAGTCGCTCGCTTTTGCATATTCATTACTCCTTGGGTTTTTAATCAAAGTCGCTGACGGACCCTCTGCACGGCGTAAATATGCTCATGCATAATGGATGGTGCTGCGCTGGTGGCTACGCGGTGCTGCCTGGCCCGCTGCACGCACCAAATGGTGCTGCAGATGTGTGCACCGTGCACTGCTCCGGCACCAGGCAGCAGCCCCTGGCGCTCCATCTGCTCCTTGGCCCCAGGTGGCAGCGGGAGCAGGGAGCTGTTTGCTGTCCTGCTGCTGGTTGCTTTGCTTTTTGCTTCTGGTAGACCACGCACCGCCGCGCATCCTCAGAATGCAACGGGTGCTCATCCTGCGGTGCATCACTCGCTCTCCAAAGGGGAAAGCTGCTTTCCCAGCCCAGAAATGCAGTGCCTGCGGGATGGGCAGCTCTAATCGCCCCCTGGTTCAGCCGCTCAGAGCGCAGCACTTGCAGGAGGTGCAGAGCAAAGCACGCACTGTGAGTTAATGAAGGCGCTGGAGGAGCTGTGAGAATGGCTCTCTTATCACTGAAACAATTAAACGCATGGTTTTGACCTAAAAGGACACGAGCAGAAGGGGAATCATAATTGAGCAATCGAGAGAGAACACGCTGTGCTCGCAGGGCCCAGGCAGCCCATTGCAGGGGTTGGTTCTGGGCACGTTCACACCATGAGGCTGCTGGCGGCCCTAAGAACAGCCCCAAAGCAGTAGGGGAAGCAGAGGGGGTTTATCCCTCCCGTGTCCCCCAGCCTCTGTGTGGTGGGATTAAACCCCCGTGCTCAGGGTCTGCTAATCCGCTCAGGGGAAACGGGAGAGAGCACAGCAGAGAGAGACGATCCCTACTGCAAGGGGGTTTGGCTCTGTTGGGATCACGGTGAGGTTGGGCTCCAGACACAGGAGCTTGCAGCTTGCTCGGTGTCACACTGCAACGGGGATTATGAAGAACTCAGCAGCCAACCCTGTCTGCCCTACAAAGGAGTTTTCCTCAGCGTGTTTTCTGGGTGAACTTCGTGTTGCTGCATTGCTTTATGCACTTGACCCAGATTTCGCTGGATTTCAGGAGGTTGGAGCTGTCAGCTGGCTTTGCTGGTTGCTTTTGCTCCTGCAGCGCTGTGCATGCTGCTGTTCCACTGTGAGCAGCAAGCAGGAGCTGGGAGCTCTGCAGGGAAGTGTTTGCACTGCTGAGTGCCCCCTGCACCTTCCCCTGGCCTTGTGTGTGATCCGTCTGATCTGCACAGTGCGAACCAGCACGGCCCTTTCCAAGGCTCCAGTTGTCCCCAGGCACCAGAGGATGCAGAACCAAATACGTTGTCATGCAATAATTCCACTGTCAGGCTGCTTCGTTGATTTATTGCTGCTTTTTGCTGTCTTATTTACGGGCTTCATGCATTGGCCGTTTTATTGATTCATACCCAGCTCTTGTCTCATGCCCGTGGCTCCAACGGAGATAGCAGAGGGTCCTGTGGGATTTGGGATGGCTCTGCTGGTGATGGCCCATGGCATGGCTCAGGGAAAACATGGTGTCACACCAAGGATTTTTTTAACTCTCTGGGTTTTTGCCTGGAGGGTTGTGCCCTTGGTGATCTGCTCAGCTGCATGCTGGGTCTTTGCAATGGGAAACCCAGTTGGGTTTCTGGGTGCCACCAGCAATGGACCCGAGGAGATCCCTTTGCTACTGGGAACAGACACAGCCAGCAAACAGGGACAGAGCAAACCCCTGCAGGAGAAGCAAACCCCTTGCAAGAGGAGTAAACTGCTGCAATAGGAGCAAACCCATACAAATTGCTGGGGCAGGGGTTTTGCCTCCATAGCCATCATGCAGCTCCTGCTGCTGCTCATCTGAGTGGGTTTTGGGGGCAGAAATGGGGGCACCCTGCAGCATTACCCTGCACCTTGTCACCACATTGCAGCCACCACAGAGGAACTGGGGTTTGTGCTGGAGCCAGCCGATCTCTGGCATTGCCACAGGTCTACTCACAAAGCAAAGGCACGTTTCTGTCCCTGGCTGCAGGGAAGATCTCAAACCAAGCCAAGCCCTGAGCAACCCACAGCCTGTGATACCCCATGCTCTACTCTGTATGGGGCGGAGCTTCATCCCGTTCCCCATTTCCCTACAAGGAGCAGGGCAGGGCCGTGTGTTTGCAGCGCTTTCCTTTCCTGTAGGTGGGGGATATTTGGCAGCCTGGCACGGGGCTGGAAGGAGTTGACAGAGGCAAATGAAAGGGAGAGGAGTGAGGAGCGGAGGAGCGGGGCCGGCCAGGCAGCCATGCATTATTTACCACCTCTCACATGTGTGGTCCCAGCCAGCTCTCCGATGGAGCATAATGGATTGCAAAGCTGCCTTTGTGTGCTCGGTGTGGCCGCTGCTGGATTTTAGACTTGAGTCATTCAAGGGAAGCCTGGGCAGTGCTGCATGCAGGGCGGTTGACCTCTCGGTCCCCAGGAGCTGGCTCATTTCCTTCAGTGTGGCTCCAGGTCCACTCATTATGCTCCAGCATAATGAGTCAACTCCCATCTTTGGGTCCCGCTCCATGATGCAAGCTCACCCCATAGGCTGGGGCCCCCGTTCCGTGCACCCTCTTCCCCTCAGCCTGCTCCAACCCATGCAGCTGCAAAGCGTGGCCCATTCATCTCCCTCCTCTCAGTGGTTTGCATGATGAGGCTGTATTTCTCTTTTTATAACCGAGGAAAGAAGTAGTTAGGTTAAAAAAAAAAAGAGAGAGAGAGAAAAGAGAACAAGAGGTGTTGGTTTTCTGCAGAGAGCTGCCTGTAATTGTAGCTGTGAAGGTAGATGCTCTGCAAGCCCACAGGGAAAAAGCCCCTCCAGGTCCATAAATAATTCAGCTGCTCTGAAATAGACTGCGGGCACGTCGGAGGAGTTCCTCTGCTGCAGATAAATCTATTGATCCGTGTTTGTTCTCAACCCTGGAGACAGCTCCAGGCATCCCCTGTGCAGGAGAGGAATCCCCACGGTCACTGCGTTCCCATGGCTGGCATTGGGCAACTGCCCCAAGGGGCACCCAGTGCCACACATCATCTCCATGCACCCACTGCCACACATCACCTCCTTGCACCCAGTGTCACCCACTGATGCTCAGTGCCACTCATCACCTGCTGGCACCAGGCACATGGAGGCCAGGCTGGTTGTGCCCTCCATGGGCTCACCCTATGGTGACCTCTCCTCTTAACTCTACGATCACTAATTAATCTACCAGACTAACCACCCTGGAGCTTCCTAAGCGGAGCATTTCTAGCCCCCAGCTTAAACACCAGAAGGCAAATGTTGGGTCGTCATCTCCTTGGACCCTTGGGGCTTTGGGGGCTGCAGTGATGGGATTCGTTGTCCCTCCTGCTGCTCCCTGCTGGGATCTGCGCTGCCATGGGATCTGAGCTCCCCTCCATCAGCCCAAGCACCCAAAGCACCACAGATTCCAAGTCCCCCTACCCAGCCCTGCTTTGTGCAGAGCTCCCATCCAATGGGATAGCCATGGTGGAGCCGGGGAGCTCTTTGGGTCCCTCAGTGCTGCGTGGGGCAAAGGGTCTCCTCCTTGCTTTCCTAAGGGCCACAGCCTGCAATCGCACAGCTGGCCATGAGGGATCCCTGCCCCACACTCTGCTCCCTTCCTGGAGTGTCCAAGCAAACACAGCTCGGACACAGCTCTCCTCATTGAGCACATGGAAAGATTCCACTGCTTCACGTGGATTAAGCATCAGTTTTACTTGGATTAATTGTTTTTTTTTTTTCCTTTTTTTTTTTTCCCCGTGAATATAAACCATTTTGCATTTCAAAATCCTTCAGCAAACAGAGCAGTTTGTGTTTGCTAATTTAAAAACAAATATTTGCCTGCCAAGCAAATATAGTCTCTGAGGATGTGCTATTAATAGGATAATTAGGCAGCCGGTAATGAAAAGGATTGCTGGTAATTATGGCAAGATTTGTTTTGGCATTTGAAGGCAGAAAGGGAGGCTGAAGTGCTAAAATCTACCTTAGAGTTAATTAGCGCTATTAGAATACACCTGAAAAAATAGGGCAGCTAATGAACGCTTCAGTCCGCCTTTAAAGGGGCCGCGGCAGCGCCTTCCTAGGGGATGTGTGAGCAGAAGGCAAAACCCTCTCCCAGCTCTCCAGGAAACATTTGGGGATGAGGTGTGAGGTCGGGGCTCTGCAGCGCTGTTTGGGCTCAACCTGCAGCATTTTGGGGCTGTGGAACCGACAGCACGAGGAGGGTTTGGGGTGAGGATGGGTGGTTGTGGCATTGGGATGCTGTAGGTGCAGGGGGTGGGTTGAGCCCCCCGAGCAGAACGGGGCTGTTGTGGAAACCTCCCCTTGCTGTGAGCTGCAATGGATGCGCATTTGTCGCCACGCGAAAAAAACCACCGCGGCGGCTGGCTCCGAAATGATTAATTAGAAAATTACATTTATATAACCCTCTAATCTGTATTTGTGCGTTGCCAAGGGCAGAGGCAGAGGTAGGGGAATTACATCCAGATTAGCTCCGAGCCAAAAGAAGCCCAGATCTGAGATTATTTGGAGGGCAGAAATGTACCGACGTTGGGGGGAAAAAGAGCCAAAACTGGGATTTTTTGCTTAATTCTCCCCTCCCACAATTAAAAGAGAGAGAGGAAATGAATGGGGCGAGGCGGTGCCTGCCGGGGTTACTGGGTAACCCTGCAAAGCAAGAGGTGAGATTAGAGAAAAAGCTTATTTCCAGCTGAACATGGCCTTCAGTTTCCCAAACAAAATTGCTTTTATTCTTCTCAACATGTGTTCAAAAAGATTAAAGAGCTGTAAGCTTGCACGGCTTAATAAGAGTGTGCATTAGAAGAGTGGCCTGGAACGGCGGTGCAGAACAAGTCCATCCTGGGTTGGGAGGATTTGAAATCCTGTTTATTGAATTATAAAGAACCTTAAAGGATAAAGGATATTGAAGTAGGGGATTTTAATGCTTTGTGGTATTTGAGGGGGGGGAGGAGGGAGGGGGAATGGAGTGATTCGATCACAACAAATCATTTAAAAAGTATTTTGTTGGGTAAAAAAATGCCACCAGTTGGTTTCCCAGGCAAGGGAGTGGGACTGAGGATGGAGGGTTGGTTGAAAAATGGGTGGTGCTGATATCCATACTGATCCACAATCTGATCACCACAAAGCACACGTTCACTCTCCAATTACATGGACAAGTTAAAGGTGGAGCCTGAGGGCTCTGCAGATGCTCTGTCAATGGAAGAAGTTGTATGATGTTCCCCCAGTGGGGAAGTTTGGGGTTATGTGAATGCAGGGAGGCGAGCCCGGTGGAAGGCGCATCGTCTGTGCATTGCTCCCAGCTGTGGGATGGGGGGAAGGGACTGGGGATGGAAGAAAGGAAGGGACCCAAAGCCCTCAAACCACCACGCTGCCTTGGGCTGCCATGTCCTCTCCGTTTCAGGGTCAGCCCACAGGTCCCAGGTTTGCCATTGGGATGGGTGGGGGACCGCAGTTCCAAAGCGGCCGCGATGCCTGTGATAACTTATGCTGTTCTGCTCCCTAAGAGGATTGGGCAGATTAAATGAAATCATGAGACACGCTATGCAAATTACATCCCAAATCAGATTGTCTGTCGGGGATTAGGGTTAAAATATTGGAAGCTGTAAACTTTTTCCTTGCCTGGTCCAAAGGGTGCACTTTCCAGATGAGGTGGGGGACGTTGGATCTCCTTGGCGCTTTCAGGGCTGATGTCTGACCATACAGAACGCACCCCTCTGCTGCTTCAGCTGGACATTGTGGTTTCTGCACCTTTGCCACTTCTTGCTGATTTTCCCTAAGTTTCCTGGGTAATCTCTAGCTTGTAGCTCCCACTCTGCTCGGGCTCTTAGCAGCTCCCCACTCCTCACACTTGGGACCAGGATGGAACTCTGTTCAGTCTCCAAAGCACTGCACCTGGAAATGGGTGCAGCAAAGCAAAGAGAAAGAAACACGGCCTGTTATGGAGCTGACAGAATCACAGAATGGTTGAGGTTGGAAGGGACCATTTGAGGTCATCCAGTCCATCGCCCACGGGGGCTAGAAAGGACATGGGGCAGCCCTGTGGGCGCTCACCATGCAGAGAATGGTTCCCGTTTTGGAGCAGCCACTTCAGCTGCAATTTGAGGCTGTTCCCATTAGGACTCCAGTAACAGAAATGCTGAATCACATCCTGAAGCAGTGATGGAGCACCTGGTGGGAAGGCAGGACCAACCCAGAGCAGCTCAGGTGCATCCAATTCACCTGGGTGACAAGAAGGGGTGGAGCCAGGATCCATCCCTTCCCAGCCCTCATTTAAGGGTTGACAGTGGAGGTGGGGGTGTTTTGCTGGAGATTTCTGCCTACCTGAGGTCTTCTAAAGGTAAGACAACTTTTTTCCTTTGCTTCTGTATCCATGGTTGCTTTGTTTGGGCTTGTTCTCATTTGGGAATTTGTCACCCTGGTATTATTGCTGTGTTTTCCATCATGTTATAGCACTGTTTTATTGCTTCTTGGTGCGTGCCCCAAAGCCCCACCTGCTCTCCAACACTGAAGCTCTGCCCTGTCAGCTCCCCACATCAGCCCCATCTGATGGGATTCTTTGAAGGCAGAGAGCATAGCAGGACATGGTAGGACACAGTAGGGCAGAGTGGGACATCAGGATGTCCCCACTACAGCCAGTGTCACAAGGCACTGCATGCAGCATGGGCTGCACCAGGCTCGGCCCCTTGGCTCAGCACTTTTCCAGCCTGCTTCAATTTGTTTTCTATTAACGTCAGCTCTGGTGCCTGCACAGTTTGTTGATCAAAGCAGAACGTGTTGGTTGACGTTGAAATGCTTCCAAAATCTGTGGGGAGAGGGGGTTCACCACTTCCCTGTAAACCCCTTGGAAAAATGACCCAAGTGGGGGCTGGCAGGAGCTGGGGTGGAGGCGCTGCCCCTTGCTGAGACACAAAGCCAGCATCATCACAACCAATTAAATCTCTGCTGAGGCATGCACACGCTCTGAGCTTCCCCTTTCTGTGCGTTTCAGCCCTGTGTGCCATGGCCTTCAGTGCTGCATGGAGAAAGGAGGTTTGAAGGGGTGAGGAGACAGCATCTGAGCGGCTCAGCCATGGGATTAGGCAATGTTTGTGGCCACAGCTGAAGGCCTCTAAAGGCAGATGTAGGAGCTGGCACCACCTCGCTGCTCTATTTGGGTTTTTGATCTGTTCCTGGAATGTGAATTAAAGCAGAAGGAAAACATATGGGGTCAAATCTGCTGCTGGGTTGGTGGGTGTCCATCCCCCTGGCTGGGGGTTGTGTGAGGTGGGGAGTGGGGCATGGAGACCCCCAGTGAGCCCTCTGTGAGAACAGGATCCCCTGTGTCTGGTGGTGCCACAGGAGCTGGCTGGGCTTGGGGTGAAATAGTGCAGGAATCAGGGCAGAGAGCTGCTTTGAAATCTGGAAAGCAAATTCTTGGCCCCAGTGGCCTCATAGGATCCAGGCTGTGACCTCTGCATTCTGAGAAACCTCAGCTGGATCCATGGGGGAGGAGGCTGTTGGAGTGGCTTTCCATAGCTGCAGTGACCTGGGCTGAGCGGAGCAGAACCAGAGAGCTGAGCTGCATTTATTCGGTGTCTCTCCCCATTAGCATGGCTGCAGCATCCTGAAGATGTGACACAGGAGATGGAAGTTGTCAGGAGAGCCACACACCTCCAGCATCCTCTAGAGCGTGTGTATGGAGCTGCCACTCAGTAAATAATACAGGATTGAGATGCAGGGAAGCGCTGTGCTCAGGTACTGAAGCGTGGTGCTCAGCAGCACCTGGCACTCCTCCCAGATTTTCTATGATGTCTGCAATCCAATCGTCCCTCAGCCACAGGCTGTTAATGCTGAGGAGGAGAAAATCTTTTTTTTTTTTTATTCTCCCCAAATGGAGTGCTGGAGGCCCAGATTGCTGCCCAATATCCTGGGCCAGGGAGGGGAAAGCATCACTGGGATAGAGGAGCCCAGACTGGTGTTAATCCTTGGCAGAAGTCTCCCTGCCCCATTTTCTTGCTGGAGCAAGCAGCAACTTTGGGCTGGGGGTTACATTCAGTGCTCTGTGCCCCCCACTGCCAGGCTGTGATCTGCTGATGCTCTGTGCGGTAATTAATGCACTGCTAATGGGATTTCCAGGGCCTGGAGCTGAGGGGCAGTGGCTGCAGCATGGGAAGGGATGTGGGTACGTGGGTTTTGCCCATGTCCCCCAGCATAGCTCTGCACCCGATGCCATGCTGCTGATAGCAATGGGCACTGCTTTTCCCTGCTCCGAAAATCCACTGCCCCTCTACATGAATGCCTTCCCTCCTTTTTGGTCACCTAATTCAACAGAGGGGATTAAAGCATAACTCCCTGAATGCAGGGACTGCAGCAAGCCGTGGTTCCCCTATGCTCCTGATGGAGCACAGCATCTCTCCAGCCCCTCTCCAAATTCTCCCAGGGGCAGATCACAGCTTCTGGTACATCTTGCAAACTGAAGGGGGAGGCTTGAGAAGAGTTTTTATTTTATTATCATGAATTAATTATCATAAGGGGAGCACAAAGGGTAGGTCATAATAACAGGGGTTTGAATTAAACTTCTAAACTTCGAGCCCCTAAGCCTAATGAGATTAGAGTGCGTGTAGCTCAGTGCCAGGTTAAGAGGTCGTGGTGGCTGCCACCCCTATGGGAGCACCTGGTGCTGCCTTTCTGAGAGCTCCCAAGGGCATTGCAGAGGAGTGTGAGGTGCAGCTCAGAGCAGGGCCTGCTCCTGCCTGGATGGTTATGGTGTTTGGCTCATAGCAGTGTTCCCAGCAGGGCCCAATGCAGAGGGGCCCCATAGGAGGTAGAAAGTCCCTTTGGGGTGAAATGCATTGCAGCACTGAGGCTGAGCTTTGGGTGAAGTCCTCTGTGTCCATGCAGCCCCTCCTGCACTGATGTTTAGGGTGCTTTACCACCCCGATGAGCAGCAGCAGCACACATGGAGACAACAGCTCCATCCAACTGTGTGTGCCCAGCACCTTCCAAAAAGCCCTCAGTGATTCCATCTCTTCATGTCCATCATTCTATCACTCCCATCAGACAGAGCTGTGAAGAAGGAATTGTCTCATTCACCTGAGTGCCCTTCCCCAGCACCCCTGCCCTGCACAACCGCACTGCTTGCCTGGAGGATCGATGCCATCCTTCCTCCTAACACACAGGAAATGGGGCTCCGTTTCATTTCTCCTTTCCATTTTCACTTTTCCTTTCCAAGGATGCACGCTGCTCCACCTACCCGCTGTAACCCGGGCTGCCCCGGGGGATTTACAGCCTCCATCCAGTTTTATTGTTGATACAGATCTTTATCTGCCCTGGGCTTATAGCTGACATTTAAATTACACTGCAAACAATGAATCAATATTTATGGATTACCGGTCCAATACATTCACCCGATGAGTTGTTATGGGATTCGGTCTCCCAGCAAACAGGACAATGAGGTCAAGGTCAAGGCTTTGTCTGATGAGAAATAGGCGCAGACAGGAGCTGCCAGCCCGATATTGACTGCCTAATAGGAATGCATTTATGTTGGTCATTTAGCTGCACGTATTGAGCTCTTTGTTAATTTTCCCATTCTTGTCATTTTCCTGCTGATAATTGTTCATAATTTAAAGCCCTGAGCCCGGAGTGCTTCCCCTGCCCATAGCAACGCAGGAGCAGTGGTGCCCATATGGAGCGGTGTGCACACTCATACTTGTGCTCACGCTCTTGTGTAATCCTGGTGCATGTGATGCTTGGGTTATCTGCTGCCCTAGAACAGAAATGATGCTATTTGCTATCCTGTTTGCACTTCTGTGCCACTTGGCAACTTATAAACACTGATTTATTACATTCTCTGTGGCCATTGGAAAACAGAGGGAGATTATTGCTTTGATGAGAGGGCTACAATTTGCTAAACCCTGGCTGCTGGCTTCCCAGGGCTGCACAGCTCTGCCAGCTGAGCACAAACAAGGTCAGTGTGCACTCACTTTCCCACGCAGTGCCTCCAGACATGTGCACGAGGAGGTGAGCAGCCAAGGTCATGAGGCAGGAAAATAAGAGCAGCTCCACTGGCTGGGAGCTGCTTCTGCGTGCCATTGGGATGCTCCCTGCGTTCTGTATCTCAAGGTTGCTCCTTGCATTGTGCACCACGGATTTGTTCCATGCATTGTGTGTCTTGGGGTTGCTCTTTGCATGCTGTGGGGCTGTTCCTTGCATGCACTGCAGTGCTGCTCCCTGTGTTGTGCACCATGGGATTGCTCTTTGCATTGTGCATCTTCGGGCTGCTCCATCCATGCATTGCAATGCTGCTGCCTGCATTGTGCACCATGGGATTGTTCCGTGCATAGTGCAGCTTTTTGGGGCTGCTCCTTGCATCGTGCACTATGGAATCGCTCCCTGCTTTGTGCATCTTAAGAGGGCAGCTCCTTGCCTGCCATGGGGCTGCAGCTGGCAGCACGCATGCTGTGGGGACTTACATCAGTTCAGGGGGCACAAAGCTGCTGCAGCAGATCAGTTCCCCATGCTATTAAATCAGCATAAAGTGGCACAGTGCGACGTGCCTGCTTTGCCCCCCAGCCCCCCCCTCCAGCCGCACGGTTGTGGGGCCGTGCAATGCAGGAAGGGGGCTGTGCTGCTCGCGGCACGGCTTTTAAAGGCTGTGTTTATTCCTCTCGTTCACCGCCAGATGAAAAGTTGAAGGCCTAAATGAGTTTTGTCCTCTCCCATTCGTTTATTTACATTATAATAATCCCGCGTCTGCGAGCTGTGTCCATTATTCTTTCCTCTTGGCAAGCCGAGGGCCCTTTGTTCCTCGCCAGTGTACAGAAGCGCAGTGTAGGTGAGGTGGAGGACCTTCTTAATCCCCCGACGTAATGGGCGCTCCCCGCACACAGCGCAGTGCTGCGGCCGCAGCTCAGGGTCCGGGGCGTCCCCTCTGTCCGTCGGGGGGTCCTTATCTGACAACGGGCGGCCAAAGGGCCCGAAAGCACCGCGGGGTCCCCGGCAGCGGCACCGGGAGAGGTCGGGAACGCGGCCGCAGTGGAAAAAAAGCCATTCGAAGGGCTGCTACGAGCCCTAAATGAGGATGGAACCCAAACGACACGAAGGAATAATCCTTCGCTCGGCCCTGAAAGGATTATTCTAATTACTTTGATTATTAAAGATCAGACAGATTTTTTTTTTTTCTCTCCCCTCTTTCCCGGCGTAAGTAAACCGACCCAGCAGCACAAATCCGCGCTGGGAACTGCGGAACGCCTTAAGTAAACAGCGGGAACAAACGGGGCAGTGTGACGGCCCGGGGGGGGGGATGGGGGGCGGCCCTTTGTGCCGCTCCGTGCGGGAACTGCGCCCTGAAATCAGAGCTCCGCACTGCGCGGGTGGGGGGGGGGGCGGGGGGGCCGCGGCTGCGCTCCTTTCACATGCAAATGGAGTGGTTGTCTCCTTTATCTCGCGGCAGGATGGCGGTGTCAAGCTGGGCCCGGCTGAATAAAGCGGAGAATTTATGCTTTATTGAGATCTATTTTGCTCGCTCAGCCCCGCTCCGCGTGCGGGGGGAGCACAGATGGTCCCTCCCGACCGCTATTTATCAGCCCGGCAAAAGCTCCCTCCGCGTCATGCTCCGCAGCAATTCATTGAAGGGCTCTGTTTGTTTCTGCTGATGAGGACTGTTAATTTGCACAGCAGTCTCATTAGGCCTAAACCACCAATTAATTTCTTTTGTTCTCATTAAATGCCTGATTCCGAAACATTGCAGCTCGGCGGCGGGTGCAGGGATGCAGCCACTGAGGGCGGCCGTGCAGTGACTGCAGCAGGGCGGGTCCTTGCATGCAGAGCAGCTTGTTGCATGAAGCGAGTTGTTGCATGCAGAGCAGGCTGTTGCATGTGTGCACGTCATTGCACGCGTGCAGGTAGCTGTGTGCTGTCCAGAGCATTGTGTGTGTGCAAGGCCTTGCATTCCTGCAGGTCATTGCGTGCAGACCAAACCATTGCATCTGTTTCAGGTTGTTGCATGCATGCAGGTCATTTCATGAAGTCCAGGCTGTTGCATGTATGCAGCTCACTGCATGCAGTCCGGGCCATTGCATGTATGCAAGTTGTTCCATGCAGATCAGACTACAGCATGTGTGCAAGCCATTGCATGCGTGCAGACCAGGCCATTGCAGGTGTGCAGGTAGTTGCATGCACAGCAGGTCATTAATTGCATGCACTCCACCAGCAGCTCTCTGCTGTGCCATTACCAACATGGGTGACACACGGGGCTGCACTGCACGCTCTCCAAGCAGGCTGGCCCGAACAAAGCCCTCTGCAATCATTTCAGCATGTCACAAATGAGAGGTTGGTGTCTGTGCTCCATTATGGTTTTATCTGATGATGGGTGTGTGCGGGCCAAGAATATCTTGTGGCTTGTGTTGTGCTGCACAGCCACACAATGTGCAGCCGCTCTGAAGAGCCCTTGACTGTCTCTCAGCAATTTGTGCCAGAAAGTGCAGCTTTTGTCTGTGGGCGCTGCAAGGGCAGCTCCTTCCCCTTGTCTGACATTGCTCCATTCAGGCTTGCTTTGGAGAATAAAGCACCCAAGTGGGGAGGAGGGGGGGGGAAGGTTACAAAATGGTCTTTTTACAAAATAAATAATGAAAAAAAAATTGAATTAAAAAATGGCACAAGGGTGAGTTTCCCAAATCCCTGCTGCAGTCATGCTGCTTTGCTGCCGGAATTCCTTTCCTCTTGGTCCATAGGTTTGTGTTTAGGCATCACTGCTCCTTCCAGGTGAGATTTAGAGGGTTAGAGCAGTTGGGGCTGCACAGTGCTGAGCTCACCCTTCACCTTCCCCTCCTTTCCTTCAATGACAGTGACTGCATTTCACTGCGTAAATACTTTCTTCCCTTTCCAGCACTCACTTCTCTTCTTTTCCCAGCAGCTGGAAGAGCTGAGGTGCAGAGATAAAACAGGAGAGGGGGGAACGCAGCACTCCCCTGTCAGCCCACGAGCCCAGCAGTTGCCCTTTGTCTCACCGTGGCTGCAGACACTGATTTTATCTCTCATTCTCAGCCCTGCACCGGTTTGCTGGATGCTGTTGCCACCTGCTTGGTGCCTTCTCCAGGACGGTGTGGAGGGTGGGATGGGGCTCTGGCCCAGCCAGATGCCAGGGAAGGTTGGGTGATGGTTCAGAAGCATCCAACAGAGTTCAACAATTGTGTTTGTGGGGTTGGCCAGGACATACGGTGTCAGCACGGCTGGGTGGTGAGCAAACAGCTGCTGGGGGAATCCAGCTGGGATGGGGCTCAGCAGTGCTGCAGCTCAGCACCCATCACAGCACAGTGCCATAATGGCACAGCACCCGTTGCAGCTCAGCACCCATCACAGCACAACACCCATCACATCTCAACCCCTAATACACCTCAGCACCCACTGCAGCACGGAGTCCATTGCAGCACAGCGACCATTGCATCCCAGCACCCGGCACAACAAGGATAGCACAGTGCCCATCACAGCTCAGCAGTGTGAGGCTGAAAGAAAGCTGTTTGCAACAGGACAACCTTGGCTCATTCTAATGCTGAGCTCTTGCTAAAACCAGGTGTTTGCAAATCAGCAGGTCTGGCTCAAGAAGTCCTAAAGCAGTCGGTGAAGGAGAACGGTTGGGCCGTTAATGTTGATTTTCAATAAGTCATTGAGCACGGAGGTGGTTCCAGAGGGCTGGGAGAAAGCTAATGTTGTGCTGGTATTTCCAAAGGGCAACCAAGATGACCCAGGTAATTACAGGGCTGTCAGCCTGACATCGATCCCAGGAGAAATAATGGAGCGGCTGATACGGGACTCAATTAATAGAGAGTCGGAGGAGTACAGTGCAATTGATGCCAATCAGAGTGGATTTACGGAAAGCAGCCCTTGTTCAGCTCCTGTGATCTCTCTTTGGTGAGATCACCCGTTTGGTGCCACCAAATGCTTGTGCACGAGGACCCAGCTCTGTGCAATGCAAAATGTTGCACAGAGTGCAGGCGATGGTGCAGGGCTGCTCCCATAGGGACAGCAGGGTCCCAGCCAGGTGCTTGGATGCTGGCACTTGGGACGTTGGGCACAGCCATCAGGGAATTGTGTGTGTTCACAATGGGAGGATCACAGGGTTGTGTGCTGGGAGAGCAGTAGAGACCACGGTGTGTTGTGAACAGCAATGTGCAAAGTGGACCTGGGCAGCACGGCCAACCCATGCTTGCTAAACCCAAAGCCCCACATCTGGCAGTAACTCCCTAAATGCACCACCAAAACCCAACTGTGCTGTTGCTTTCTGCCTTGCTTGCATAAATGAGCAGTGCCCACAGTGCTCTGCATGCAGCCCATGCACTGCTGGGGAGGGAAGGCAGCCCTGCTCCTCCCTGCACCTTTCCATTTTTAATAACACACCTGCAGAGGTCAAACCCATTGCTTACATCATCCCTGGGCACCAGAGTGTTCCAAGGACGCACCCCCACTGTGCTCTGCTCTAATTGGTGCCCATAAACACTGCATCCATCAGTGCTGTGAGCTCCCCCAGATAGGCTGCGCCGGGGGATAATATATTTATCTGCAAGGAAGGTATAAGGCCACAAGTCCAAGGCAACAAATCCTCACAAGTGAGTATTAATGGATTATGCTTCTGCAATCCATCGCATGTTCTGGTTATACAACAAAAATTGGGATAATAAAACAGCTCTTAGTGTCAAAATGTAATTAAACCGCTTCGGCGTGCCTCGAGAACAGCGCAGCTGCTTTGTGCTGCCATGAAGCACTGTGAAACTGCAGGGCTGTTTGCTTGGGTGCCTCACTGAGAGCTCCTGGATGTGGTGGGGGCTCACGTGGAGGGGAAGTGCTCATAGATCTGCCCCGATGTGCCTGCAGTGGGAATGGGCTCTGGTGCACCATTGAGGGATGCTCCATGCAGTGGGGCTGGGGATGCCCTGCCCATGTAGGGATGCAGTCAATGGGCACAGGGGGGGGGGTTGGTGGTCTTGGAGGTTTTGCCAACCTTTTTATACTTCCATGATTCTAAGCCAATGGGATAATGGAACTGTGGGGCTGCTCTGGGGCGTTCAGTGCAGAATTTGGTGATGGCCACAGCATCCTCAGGTGTGTGTGTGTGCATATGTATGTGTGTGTATGTGTGTGTGTGCACGTGCAGCCCAGCACACCCCAGCTTTATCATCCACCCATCTCCTCCCCCCGGCTGTTAGGGGCTGGCTTTTATGTGTGACAATAAAAACGTTCATTGTGGCAAAACATCGGCTGGTCAAAAACGAGGCTGGTTAATTCCAGAGGATTGTTTCATCTCAGCTCAACAGTAATAATGAATCTCTTTTACAAGATGAATTGGTGAACAGCCAGCTTCCTCCAGGGCAATTCCTGTGTAGTGTTGATCCCGCTGGAATTTACCTTGGAAAGGAAAAAAAAAAAAAAAGAAAGAAAGGGAAAAAAAAAAGAAGAAGAAAGAAAAGGTTTAAAACTATCAAATGCTCCTATTGCTAACAATGTGTTATTTAGCTCAGCCATTTACTGACTGCGTGCGGATGGGGCCAAGTCTTTTACAAAAGTGCTCACACAACACTTTTCTCCGAAGCCAGCAGCAGCCTACAAGAAATACGAGGTGCTCGCGAGCGAGTTATTATCCTCTTAGAGCCAAGAACACGATGGGCGCTCTCAGAATGCATTGAAAAATTAATGTGCTCTTGGCCTCTACCTCGGAAATGAAAAGGTCCCCACTGGAGCGCTGTGCAGTCGCTGTGCTCACTGCTCCGTGCACACTGAGTGTGGCTCCAACCCCCCAAGCTGCCTTCCTCACCATTGCCAACCAGTACCAACCATTGCCAACCAGTAACAATTAGTGTCAGCCAGTGCCAACCAGTGCCACTCAATGCCAACCAGTGCCAACCAGTGCCAACCAGTGCCAACCAGTAACAATTAGTGTCAGCCAGTGCCAACCAGTGCCAATCAGTGCCAACCAGTGCCAGCCAGTGCCAATCAGTGCCAACCAGTGCCAACCAATGCCAACCAGTGCCGCTCACTGCCAACTGGTGCCACCCAATGCCAAGCAGTACCACTGGCTTCCCATTGGGCCGAAGCTCTGCAGGGCTTTGTGTTGTGGTGGCGGTTTGTGTTGTTGTTGTTGCCTTTTTTTATTGTTTTTCTTTCCATGAGGGATTAAAGCCAAATGAGTTTTTATCTCTTTCTGCCGTTTTCCACCGGGATTCAGCGAAGCGCCGGCGCCTGAGAACAGAAAACCGATAAACATCACAACGCAGCCACTCTGAGCACTGCTTTATCTGTGCCATTTGAAGTGATGACACCCTTCAACCAGATAAACAAAGCAACGAGGAGGGGCATGTTGTTAGATGGAGTGTGTAACGAACAGAATACTCCCTGCCACATTACAGACAATGGTAATGCACAATCATTCATTATAACTCAATTACAGTAATTAAAACTGGTGGGATGTAGAGGCAGAACAGACGAAGGGAGTAGTGCCAACAGAATTTACACTCCGTGTCATCAGCTAGCGATAACAACAGCTGATGGTGTCCCAGAGCCTCCTCCTGCCATCTGTTCCCAGAGTCGGCGGTGGGGGATGGCGTGAGTGCCACAGCAATGCGGTGTGTGGGGGCACGCTGGGGTCCTGCTGGCTGCAGGCTGCAATGTGTGCTCGCCATGGGCACCCCAGCTCGTCCCCAGGGAGAGAGAAAGGGGCACCCCGTAAAGAGGGCAGCACGGTCAGATGGCACGGGCACCATCCTAGGGAGCGCAGCTTGCAGTGGGCTGTTTGCACTGGGGGGGCATGGCATGGCACTGCGTGGCATGGGAGCACAGAGCGCAGCTTGACATGGCGCAGCATGGCATGGAACAGCCCTGGAAGGCACAATATGGCACAGTGTGGTTCATTACTGCATGAGACAGCGCAGCACGGCATGGCGTGAGAAGGCCCAGCATGGCATGGCATAGCACAGCACAGGAAAACAGCACGGCATGGCATGGCTCATCACAGCATGGGGTGGCACAGCCCTGCACAGCATGGCATGGAACAGCCCTGGAAGGCACAATATGGCACAGCGTGACACAACTCCTCATGGCATGGGATAGCAGACTATGATATGGCATGCTTTGTAATATGGCACCGCACGGAATGGAATGGAACAGCATGGGATGGCATGGAATGAGATAGAATGAAGGAGCATGGATGGCGTGGCATGGCACAGCACAGTTCATCATAGCATGGGATGGCACTGCATGGCACTGGCTAGGGTGGAAGAAAATGGCATGGTATGGTATGGCATAGCATAGTGGAGGAAAACAGCATGGCATGGCACAGCTTGTCACAGCACGGGGTGGCATGGCACAGCATAGCATAGCATCACATTGCACAGGAAGGCACAACATGGCATGGCACAACAACACAACTCATCATGGTATGGGGTGGCACAGGGTGGCACAGCTTGGAATGGGATGGAACTGCGTGGGATGGGACAGCATGGCACGGCGTGGCACAGCTCGCCACAGAACAGCTTTGCTACAGCTGCAGCAACACCCACTGCTGCCCTTCAGGGACAACACACAGCATGGGAAAAGCCACGTTCCCATGGGGTGGCCGTTCCCAGCCACCTCCCAGCCCCACCAGGACAGGGCACACATGGGCACCCCATCTGCACGGGGCTGTGACGCAGCGGGTGCCAGCCAGGGGTGCGGCTGGGCGGCAGCTGAGAGCCACCCCGCTTATTTCCTTCATTGTATTTTTGAAGGCAATCTAACAACCTCTGCCCCAGCGCCAGGCCCTAAACACTGTAATTTGCTAATTATTGGTTACTCAAAGGGTAATTTCAGCTGACGGCTGCCCCAGAAAGCCAGGCAGGGAGGAGCAGCAGCACCCAGACACAGAGCCTGAGGGAGCAGCCAATTCCAGCAAATGCACCATGGCTGGAGGGACCCGCGGGACATGGGGCAGGGGATCAGCTCAGTGTGATGCTCTGCACGGAGCCACTCCTTGTGCATGAGAGCACTGCTCACAAAAGGACAAAAGCAGGGAAAGCACAGAAGACAACCCAAAAGGTGCTGTGTGCTGGGGCCTCGAGCATCCCATGGTACCCACTGCACCAGCCTGGCACGTGGATCTGCCTGTAGGCAGAATTCAGAGCAGCGTCATCAATCAAGCATCAATATATATATATAAGAGCCCTTATGAATTTATAATACTAAAAAAAAATCAGTGTGCGAGGCTGGAGATGCTTTAATTATAACATATGCACATCCAGCGCCTTGCTGATAACACAAATGGAAATCGGAGAGGCCGTGCGTGGCTCCAACACCGCCTCTGTCAGCACTTTGGGAAGGTTGTAGTCAAACCCAATTAATTGCAAAGGGCAGCAGTGGGCTGGGACTGCTGCGAGCAGTGCTGGGTGCCCCCGGGCCGGGCAAAACCCTCCAGCTCTGTGCACTCCCAAACCTTACAACAAAAGATTTCTTGCAATTTTCATCTTTTAATGGTCCCCCGTGCCAGCCCCTCATTCCGCCCAGCTTCAAATCAGATTTAAATGCACTCATAACCATTTACTGCTGTACATTATCGAGAAGCCGAGCGGTTAGAGTGCAGCTCCGGCTTTTTATTTCTCCCTCGCAGCAGGCTCTGTCATGTTCAATCCATCACAGGGAGAGCCCCGCAGGACGCTGCATATGTCCTGGTTCACAGGATGTGCTGGGGCTGTAGGGCACCGTGTTGGGAGGCAGAGGAACAGCGATGTCGGCGCTGGGTGGGTTCAGAGTGCAGAGGTGGCACCGTCCCCAAGCATCACCCGGCAGCAGCACCATGCTGACGTGTCACCCAGCAGCAGAAGACAATCCCCATCGCAGTGAAAATGGTCACAGTAATGGCTCCAGGCTCGTTGTGAGAAGGAAACAGCCAAGTTGGGGTCGTGGCTTCGCTCAGCTCCCAGCAAAGCAGGCAGTGCCATGCTGCATCCTCAGGGAACAGCAGCGAGCAAAGCATCCAGCATGGGGACACGGATGAGTTGACTGCTGGGGGTCTGCATTCCACTGCATGGTTCGTTCTCCAGCTGAAATCCACAGGGTGGTGGCATCATCCTGCAGCACCCAGGAGCTGCGTCCTGGGGATGGGTCTGCCCAGAAGGGCCCCACACCCCATGCCCCCCGTGTAGGACAGCTTCTTGCTACGCTCGTTGCTTTTACTAACAACAAAGATGAAATGGTTTATAGACACCGTGCCTCCATTTGAGCTTCGTTACATCGACTTTTTATTCTTTTTTTTTTCTCTCTCTCCTTTTATACAAAAGCCAGTTGTAGTTATTAACAGCTGTACAGGTTCTGCTACATACTTTGGTGTCAAGTGGAGAGGTCTGATTCAGCGCCCCGCCGCCAGCTCCGCTATGCACAGTTCCTCAGGGGGGCTGGAGGAAAACAAAGCACCAATGCAGGCAAAGCCTGGCCTGGAGGCACAGCCCAGGGGTGCTCCGAGCCTTTCCAGTGCTGCAGAGCAGAGGATGCTCCATAAGGCTGTGAGTGCAGCCCAGCACAGCACCCAGAGCTGCAGAACAGGGCTGTGCAGTCCTTTAGCTCAGCCCAACCCCCCTTCAAACCATTCCTTTGATGCAGTTTTAAAAAGCATTTCTCCCTTTTCCTCACTGGGTAACGAGCGCACAGATCAATCCCAGCTCCTGGGCACACACCAAGGAGCCACGCAGGGCAGCCACCCATCAGCCTGGGTTCGTCCCTTGGGTTTTGCACAGAAAAAGGCAAAAAAGCTCAGAAGCACCGTTCCGAAGGGGAAAGGCCGTTTCCCACCACAGCTCCTCTCTGTGCCCCAGCACATCTCCCAGCAGCACAGCGGTGCCCACATCACCATCACCCTCCTCAGTCCTCCACTGGGTTACAATAGGGATGGAGGGGGGGGGGGGGGGGGGAGGGAAACAATTAAAAAATAATCCATAAAAAACGTAGTATCAAAATCCTCTTCCATATGCTACAATACAGGGTGAGCGCTTCTGCTACACAAATACTTTTATTTCCCGTTTTCTTGTTCTTTTTTAAACCCTTTAGTACAAAATGCTGCAACGCAGGCCTGTGCGGGGATGGGTGTTGCTTCTTCGGGACCTACAGAGCAGCAGACACGAGCCCATACAGCCACAGGACCCTACCCAAGCCCCTTCCCCCCACCACGCACAAACCCTACTTGTTAGTCAACTTTGCTTTAAAAAAACTGTATTTTAAAGGTTATCAATTCTAATTCTTTACTTTCATTTGAATACAAAACACATTAAGTTGCTATTATCTTTCGTGGCTCCCTGAGCTGAATTTTACTATGCTTTCTTTGAAATCACTCCTCGTTGCTTTATGTCCGAAGACCAAGAAGGGCTCGAGCGGATGATTCCCGGATCGTGGGCTTCCCCTTTTTCTTCAAACATACGAGCACAAAAAAAAAAAAAAAAAAAAAAAACCAAAAAAATCCATATAAAAACGTGATTGTGTCGCCGACGTCCGGCAGCAGCCGGGGATCCGACCGAGCTCAGCACAGCCCCGACAGCGTCCGCACACACAACACCAAACAACGCACGGGGACCACAGGAGGAACGACTTCACCAGAGGACACTTTGCTCAGTCCGGTTACGCGCTGCACGTCCGGGGTCGCATCCCAAATGGATGCAATGGGGGAGGAGGAAGGGAGGGAGGTGGGGAGAAAAAAAAAAAATAATAATAATAAAAATTGCCACCACCAAAACCATCAGTGGAATACAATTACAGCAGACGAAAATACACACCTAGTGTACCGGGAGGGTCCCCCACCCTTCCCATGCTATGTACTAGTCCGGTATTTACAATTTTCACAAGTCTTAATGCGGGATGCACCAAAAGGAAAAAAAAAAAGTCACGATAAAAAATAAGTCCTTTATAGTGCCACCAAAGCGCAGACGGAAAGAACCAGGAAACCAAAAAAAAAAATAAAAAAATAAAAAAGACAAAAAAAAGGGAAAAAAAAAAAATAGCCCAAAACCCTAAAACCAAACCAAAAATTCGTTCAGGGCTTCGACGTGTGTGCCATGTTTGCAGACCTCCAAATAAATCCATGTGGGTGCCGGGCGGGCACAGAGGTGCAGCTCCAGCGAGCGATCCCATCCCAGTGCTGCCCCGAGCGCTGCTCCAGAGCCGAGCCTGCGGCACCACCACTGCGTCCCCTTAGTAGATGACCTCGTAGACTGTGGCCTTCTTGTCCCCAGAGCCCGTGACGATGTATTTGTCATCTGCTGAAATGTCGCAGCTTAAGACCGACGAGGATTCCTTGGACTGAGAGTGGAGGAATGGGGAGAAAAGATGGAAACGGGGATGAACAACAACAAAAAAAAATAGGAAATGGATCAGTGTGGTTTCTTGATGGTGCTGTAAGAACCAGGCGGCCCCTGTGCCCCCAGCAAAGCAGCCCCTACCTGGAAGATGCTTGCCCCATAGGGCGTCCTCCATGCGTTGAGCAGGTTGTCCTTCCCCGTGCTCACGAACCATTTGCCTGCAGACACGGGAATGGCATCAGCACCCAACGCAGCGAGCAGAGCCAGGTGGCCACACAGCTCCCTGCCCCGAGCTCACATTGCACAGTTTGGGCATTTTGGAGAATTGGAGCCATTGGAAAAGCAGGAGGTTTTCTGGAGGTGCCCACCCCTCTGCACACCCCTCACCCCACGAGGTTCCCATGGGCGGACACAGCAGCACAGCAGTAATGCCGTGGCACTGCCAACACTCACCGCAGTAGGCGAACTTGAGGGAGAGGACGCAGCTCTCGTGCAGGTGCAGCTGGTACTTGTCAGGCTTGGTGTGGTGCAGCACTTCCACGTTGCTGCTCTCCATGCCCACTGCCAGCCACTCGCCCGTGGGGCAGTACCCCAGCGAGAAGATCTGGGGGGCACAGAACAGGTTGGCACCTGCAAGCATGCACGGCCCCGCAGCATCCCAAGCCCTGACACCGGGATTTGACACTGGGAGAGCCCAGCTGGGCAGGGGAGAGGAGGTGAGCATTCACTGCCAGCTCTTCCTTCACCTTGGTGCAATTATATGCAAAGCTGCACCTGTGCATGGACTCCAGCACAAACCCAAAGCCTGCATCCCTCTGTTTGGTTTTAATGGGGCAGCTGTGCCCACAGAGCTGACAGCAAGGTCAGCGAGTCTGAGGAGCAGCAGCCTGGCAGGCTGGAAGGGACGTGGCCCTGTCCTCCTAAACATCCCCTTGCCATTTCTGATGCTGTAACATGGGGAGCCAAGAGAAGGCAGCACAGCTGGCACATCCAGAATAGGAAACCTCAGGGAAGACAGCAAGGCTGACAGAGCTCCAAGTTGTGGCTGCTATGGGCTGGAAACCACAAGGACATCCAGCTTTGCAATGCCACGTGGTACCCTATGAAAGCATTGCTTTCTTAATAGCAGCCCAATCTTGCACCACATGAAAAAGCAACAAAAGTGGGGCTAAATCCAGAACCAGAGAGCCTTACTGCCTCAAATACTCCTGCACTGCACCCAGGGCACCTGGAGCATGCACACACACAGCCAGGCAGGGGTGTGCAGGGCACCCGTCCAGCAAGAAGAGCTCCATCACCACACTGAGCTCCTGCAACCTGGCCCACTGATGGACAACCCCTCCACAAGGGCTGCATGAGGCCAAGACCTTCCTGAGAGTCCTGTGCCCACCTGGGAGGTGAAGTCGTGCTGCTGCAGCTGCCGCCCTTCCCGCAGGTCCCAGGAGCGCACCGTGTTGTCCAGTCCCCCTGTCCACAGCTTCGTACCATCGTGTGAGATGTCTATGCAACTGGCACCATCTGTGTGGCCTTGGAATTGCCTTTGGAGGAAAAAAAAAAAAAAGACAGAAGAATAATTCACATCTGGAATGGCAAAATGCATGGCACATCCACACAGGTAGCACCAAAGGTGGATGCTATGAACACACTGCGCTTGGTGTTTGTCTGCTCACGGTTCTGCTCCGCTGCAGCAGCACCACCAGGAGAGCATCACCACGTGCACCAACACTCGGGTGGCACCTCTGTGGCATTCCTCACCCCAAGCATGCTGGGAACCTCCTGCTCACCTGACCAGGGTCTGGTTGTGCAGGTCCCACACGGCGATGTTGCCGTCGCTGCAGCAGGAGAAGCAGACTTTGGCATCGGGGCTGATGGCCAACGCATAGCAGGCGGGCGCTGAGGAGGTGAGCTCAGCCTTGATGCGGGGTGTGGGGGAAGCCAGGTCCCAAATGGTGAGCGTGCTGGCCTCCCCCCCAACGATCAGCGTGCGGCCGTCGGGAAGCAGCTTGCAGGAGCGGATGTAGTTATCCCTGTTCTGCAGGAGGAAGAGAGGAGAGATGCTGTTAGTGCAAAGGGGGCAGGCAAAGCATAGGGATGGCTTGTATCAAATACAGGGTGGCCAGCAGGACCAGGGAGGAACCTGGGGTAGTCAGCTTAGGGAAGCCTCAAGGGAGAGCTTACTGCTCCTTACAACAACCTTGAAGGAGGCTGCGGCAAGGCAGGTTGGTCTCTTTTCTTTTCCCCCAAGCCAGAGGACATGCCCTCAAGTTGCACCAGAGGAAGGTTTAGTTTGGATATTAGCAAGAATTTCTTCATGACAATGGTCACAAAGGCTTAGAACTGGCTGCACAGAGAGGCAGCTGAGTCCCCATTCCTGGAGGCATTTAAACGGCACACAGATGTTGCACGTAAGGGCACGGTTTAGTGGTAGACCTGGTGGAGGTGGGACAAGCGTTGGACATGACCACATTAGGGCTTTTCCAACCTAGGCAGCCCTACGAGGGCTCTAAGAAGGCCGCTACAACAGCCCTACAAGGGCTCTCAATCACTCCTGAGCTCACACGCACTGCAGGTCCTCCCACCCCGCTCCTTACCAGGCAGTCCAGCTGAGAGATGGGGCTCTTGCTGCCCGGCTGGCTGATGTCCCAGATCTTCACGCAGCCCTTGCCACCTGTGTACACGTGCCGGGTGGGGTTGCTGATGGTGACGGCACACACCACCTCACCATGGCTCAACGTGTTGATCTGCCGTGCGTGCCGGGGGATGCCGGGGCCAGCCAGGGCGTCGTGGGGAAAGGGGACCGGCTGCATCTGCCCGTCAGCGCTGACGTGAAACGAGTAAGCTCTGTCAAAGTAGGGGGAAAACACAGAGGTGAGCCCCTAAAACAGCCCTGCTGCAAACGCAGCGTGCAGGTGGCATTGAGGCCACCGCTGCTTGGCCAACCCCAAGCGGTGCGGGCAGTCCCCTCCCAGGTGAAACCCCACAGAAAACCAAGCGGTGCTTACGGCTTTCCTCCGGGGATGGATGCCAGGCTGGTGGGCAGCCCAGGGGCCCGCATGGGCGGGTGTGGGTCGAAGCCAACCTGTTGAAAGATGTGAGGACAAGATGGGCATGGCAACCATCAGCATCCCATTCACGAGCCCCGCAACCCCACAACTCCCCATTTGTCCTCAATATTACTGCTTAATAGCTTAAAACTATCCCCCCCCTCCCCCCCCACACACACACCAGAAAGGGGATGGATTTGGAAATGAAACAGCACTTTGGGCCTGCATGAGTCAGCACAGGACTTGCTCACCCTCCCCACATCACTCCCACGTCCCTGGGACAGGCAGCCTGTACCCCAATGCAACTAAGATCCCAATCTCTATATTAATTGCCAGTAGTTTAATTCCTATTTTGATCGTGATTTATCTTGAAGTATACAAATAAGGACTTATCAGTATCAGCACTCAGGGAACGGTGGTCATGCAGGGAGCTATTCTCATGGGCAGAGCATAAGATACCCATCAACACCATGGGGCACACAGCATCCCAACAGTGCGCACCCCAACTTCTGCATCCCCCAACCTGAGCCAACCCAAACCATGGGGTGAGGAGCCTATTTCAATCCCAACACCAAACAGCCCTCCCACCTCCCCACGCCCACCGTGAGCGAGAAAAGGAGCTAAAAGTGCTACGTACAGCTCCAAAGCTCACCATTGGCGACCGGCCATAGGCAGCGGCGGCGGCGGCTGCAGCACTCATCTGCGGGGGGATGTTGTGCAGGCCAGCATAGGCACCAGGGCTGGTCAGAGAGCCGTTCATCTCGTGGTGCCCCATCATGGCAAACGGGGCTGCGTAGGAACCCGCGATGGAGATGGGCGTCCGCAGGGCTGAGGCTGTGGGAAGGTCAGGGATGCAATCAGGGGACGTGGGGCGATAGGTGTGCCACCCTGTTCACCCTATCCCCAGCACCCTGAGCGGGGTGAGGTCCCAGGTACCCCCCAGGAAGCTGTGGTACCCACCCAGTGGGTCCATGCCACTCGGCTTGCCGGGCATCGGCCTCAGCCCCGGGGTGCTGCTCGTCCCTGGGGTTGGGGCATCATTCCTTGGTGTGGGAGTGTTGGACTTGAGTCCAGGCGTTGACGATTTGTCATTCTGGATGCAGAAAAACAAACAAACAAGGATGAAGCTCAGCTACCAGAGGGTTTTTGGAGAGCCTTGCGGCAGGGCACAGCATGGCACATACGTGGCCCAAGTCTTTAGTCTTGGAGGAGGGAGTGCTGCTGGAGGAGGCGACCGAGGCTGGGCTGTTGGGTGCATCCCCCTTCTTCAGCCCACGAGCTTTGTCCAGGCCGTTCTCTGGCGGGGAGTGGGCCGGGCTGACCCGGGGGGTGGCAGGGTCCTGCAAGGCAGGAGAAACCACTCGTACCCCAGCACCACCCGTGGGACTCCCGGAGCAGTGAAACCAGAAACACCCCTTGGCTCACCTCATTGGAGACATCAACGACGAGGTCATCGCTTTTGTCACCATCGCTGTCCTGAAAGACAGCATTAAGTTACAGCCCTGCAGAGCTGCAAGCCCCAGGGCTGCTCCTATGGAGCTGAATCCCCCTACAGCACCCCAAGGGCACAGCGACAGCCTTGGCAAGATTTTGCCCACACCCAGCCTGCCCCCACCCATGGCACTCCCGTGCTGCACTATGCAGGCACATCCCCAGGCGGCTCGCAGCCCTGGGCTGTGAGGAACCCCCCATAGCTCACATATCGGCTCATGCTGTCCTTCTCCTCTGCTTTCCGCTTTTTGGAGTCAATGCTGTAGTCTGTGGAGCTCCGGTGCTTCTCGCTGGCTCTCAGGCTTTCCGAGGGCGAAACGGAGTTATTCTGCAATAACAGCAAATGCATCTGAGTTGCATGCATGAGGGAATGGGAGGTAAGGGCACAGCCAACAGCTTTCTGCCCAGCACTGAGTCTTCAAAGCACCCCTAGGCTGCAAAACTCCAGGAGTGGAGCAAGATCCGCGGCCCAAACCACACGTCCTCACTGAACATCACCTCAAGATGGGCTACTTATGGGCACCTGAGCCTGTCTGCCACCAAAGCAGAGAAAGGCAAGGAGCTGTTGTTGAAAAGAGAAAATCCTGCTAGGAAGCAGCAGGAAATAGAGCAGCTCCCCGGCAGCTGCTGCAACCCATGGAGGCTGCTGGTAAAAACGGATGTGCCATCTACCCAACATGGATGCATCATCAGCCCATTGAACCAATGCAGACACACATCCACGCAACCAACACGGATGCACCCAACACCAGGCTGCAGCCCAATGGGGCTCTGCACGAGGAGCCCGGCCCCAGGGAGCCTGCAGTCTTTGCAGAGCCGTGACCTCCATCCCCAGTTTTTATTAGGGGAGCAAAGGGCAGAGCTGCCAGGAGCTGCTTTATCTCAGCCTCGATTAAGCCAAGCTCCGCCAAGCCAAAGGGCGTTCAAAACCATCTGGAAAAGCACACATCAGTAGCATTTTTCCTGCAGCCCAGCGCTGCGGGCAGAGCTCTGCGCACCCACTGGGACACATCCGATGTGTTGCCTTCCCCAGAACAGCCCCAACGCAGGGATGGAGCAAAAATGGCAGCTCAGAGCTGTGCCAGAGCTGCGGGAAGCCCGGCCCTGTGCTGCAATGAGCTCCTGACAGCCACAGGGGCCATCGCCATCACCGCATCTCATCACAGAGCCCACAGCCCCTGCTAAGCAGCCGCCTTCCTGAGCCCCTCCGCCCGCCTTTCTTCCCCGTCTGAAAGGGAGAACTAAAGCAGTTCATGTTTCTCCTCGCTACCCAATAAGCAGCTTTGGATAACACCGGGGTCTTTCTTCTCAGGCAGTCATGCTGAAAAAACCTCGCAGCTACCAGAGAATCATGTCAAGCATTTAGAGGCATCGATCCATTCAGCCTTCTGCTGGCGCGCCGCCAAGAAACTAAATATTTTTTATTGCTCAGGCAAGGCTAGGAAAATATGAATGACTAACGCTGATTATCGCACGCATTAAACCTCCGTGGGGAATACCCCGTGTTTTATTTTATAGATTGGGAACGCTCCCATCCTTCACAGCCCCCTCCCCACGTGGGCAGGTTAATGATGCCCAATTCCCCTCTCCCCATTCAATAGTGCTTTTCTTCCCCCACGCCTTCTCAAAGCCCCCCTCTCCCCCCCGCAGCACGGTGGATGGGGTGGGGGATATGGGCTGCATCCCCCCCCCCAGCCCCACTACAATGGAGGGAGAGCCATGCTGGGGGCAGAGGGAAAAAATAAATTAAAGAATCCAATCAGTGCTGGAGGTGATGGCTGCCCTCGACCGTGGTTATTTAGCTGGTTAGTTAACTGCTTGACCTTCCGAGTCCTACTTAACGTGGCATAATAGCCCCAACCAGCCCGGCAGATTAGATGACCCAAGATAATAGAAGAGTGATCAGGAATAAAATAGCTTTCTTAATCGCCAACGGATCTTTTTACCCGCGCTGACTCGGCTGCGCCCATTCACGGCGCTCACTCAGTCGCGACCCGACCTCCGAGCAGAGCAGTGGGGGAGGTCTGGCCCCACACATCTGGGGCTTGGGGGGGGGGACATCCCGGCACAGCCAGCAGGGGAACCTGGCCTGTTTCTCTCCCTTTTTTCCCTCGGATCAGCCCCAAAGGTACCCCTAAGGGCTCACACCCCGGGGTTCACTTGTTCAAAGGAGAGCTGGAACAAAACGGCGCTCAGAAGCAGAGCTATTGGGATGGGGAGGAGGTGCTGCACTCACCGCGCTCGAGTCCCGCTCTGTTGGCAGCGGTTGGGGTCAGAGGGCAGAGCCAAAGCAAAGGGAAGAGAGAAAAATCACAGTTAGAATGGGTGCTGGACACGGAGCCCCCGCCACAGCCTGCTGCCTGCACCCACAACACATCGGGGCCCTCCAGCACTTCCTCCACCCCATTCCCCCTCCTCACCCACCACCTTCCCCCCTCCCCTTGCAGAACGCACAGCACATGGAGGAGATGCACCGAACCACACGGGGATGGCGCCGAGCTGAGGGCTTCACCCACAAAGTCACCAACGTGGCAGTGGTGCCCACCCCCACCGCTGTGGGATGTTTGGCCATTGATGCCCGGTACCCATGGGGACTGCGGGTTATTCACATCCACGCAGAGACATGCGTGCCACTGGATAATTGCTACTGGTATTTTTTTCCTCCTTCTGCAGGGAGAACAGCCCAAACGCACCCAGTGCTGCAGGGGGACCAACGGGCAAATGGGACTTAATGGGAAGAGCCCACATCTCCTTGTGCTAACACACAAGGCTTTGCATGGAAACACTGAACCCACGCAGCATTCTTCCCTTCCAAAAAGGCCCGTTTATGACTCACAACAAGAGAAAACAAGCTAGACTGCAACTATCAGGCATCCGTACGGAGCTGCTCGGGGTGACCCCAGCCCTGGGAGGAGGCAAGGCCGAGCTCTCACCTCTGTGGTCCAGGTCGTGGTGGTTCTTCTCATCCTTGACGGCCAGGTGTGCCTGGCTGCCCAACGCGCCGAGCGCCAGCAGCCCCGAACTGCTGCCGGTGACGGGTGGGATGCCGGGGGGCTGCAGGCCAGAGGGGTGCGGCGGCAGCTGAACCGGGGGCCCATGGGCGGCGTGGGAGAGGTGCTGAGCCTGGAGCTGCTGCTGCTGCAATGAGAGCAGCGGTGAGCGGGGAGAGGGCACGGCCTCGGAGATAGCAGGGCTGCATCTCGAGGTGCGCTCACACCGCTCGGCCGGCTGCAAGGAGAACTGGTTAGCAGGAAGGACTGGGGGGTGGGCGGCCCCGCGCGCCCTGCACACGTATGTCAGCATGGGAGTCACCCTTCACTCAAGGCAATCTGAATTGCTGTTGCAGGTTTGCACCGTTTGGCTTTTCAATGGTAATAAGCATAAGTGTAAACACTGCCCAGGATGCAGAAAATGGCTCTGCACAGAGCATCCAGCAGCTGACGCTGCAGGTGACCCCTTCCCCAACCAGGTGTCCTGGAGCCATGGGTACAGCCCCATCCTCTGCAGCTGGAGGTGGGCATGGCGTGGGAAGAGGAAGGGAAAAAAGGAAGAGCATCCCTCATGCTGCTGTTTCAAGTGCCAAGAAAACAAACTGAAATGGAGTTAGCGGGTTACGGGTAGCAGGCTGCCCTCAGTGCTACAGTTTCCACAAGCTGAAGGCAGGAGACAGCCCTTATCCCATTGCACAGGGCTCCCAGCAACACAGTGCAGCACAGTCTGGTGCAAACCACAGCAAGAAACCAAAAAAACCCCATGTGCATGGTTCTATAAGAAGGATGCTGTGTTTACATCACGGATATTTCCAGCAACCTGGCACTGCTGGGGGACGCATCACTGCGTGCTCTGCAGTGCTGGGTGAGCCCAGTGCAGCCCCATGGGGCAGTGCAGAGAATGCAGCCCACAGCTCATAAAATGCAACAGGAAAAGGCAAAGAATGGCCCATAAGGAGACTTCTGCACCTGCTGTGCCACCATTGTGCAGGGGGAGAGCGCACACCCAGATCCTTGCACACTGCTCTGTGCACACTGCAAACACCAGGTCCTGCTGCAGCACTGCATGGGACGCAGCTCTCCAGGAAGTCCCCTGCACAGAGACAGCCTCTCGGGTCCCACCCAGCTCCTGGCTTCAGGAGCAGCCCCATGAGGCAGCGGGGAGGAGCACTGATGAGGATGGAGCAGGGTGTGACCCACCCCTGCCCACCTCCTGCACCCTCGTGGGAGGCACTGAGGAGATCCACCCAGGACGTGACCCGGAGTCAGACAGGAAAGCAAGCAGTTGCAGTTTCAGGGGGAGGAGATGCATGATCTGCAAACACAGCTCCTTCCGGGCAGTGCAAAGGTCTCAGCTGTGGCAGAAGCCAGATCCAGAAGGCAATTAGACATCCACAGTGCTGGTAGAGAAAAAGCATAAATCACTTGGTCCTCTCCAACACAGCTTTTTATTTTTTTGGCTTCTGCTGCATGGCGCTGCTCCATCCATGGTGCAGAGAGGGGAGCATCCTCAGGACCCAATGCCCAGAGCCATCCCCAGTGCTCCCATTGTGCCAGCATCCCAGGATCGATCCTCCCTATCTCAGGACAGGAGGAACAGGGCTGAGCCTCCCGCTGAAACCAATGAGCTCTTTCCAATCCCAACCTCACGGTCTTTCCACCCATTTCAGCAAGGCTGAGGCCATGGTACTTGTGCATTCCTTTGGAGAGCAGCCCTGGTGGCTTTCCAGCACTGAGATCCAACGCTTCCTCCTCAGTGGGCACAAGCAGGGACGGGTGACCAGATCCAGGGAGCAGCAACAGCATCCCAATGGGACAGCAGACAGATTCCATGCAGCATCAGGGCTCACAGCCCTGCTACAGCCAAGCCCAGGTGGGGCACAACAAGGACGGCTCAGCCCTTTGAGCCTCTCCCTCCAATGGAGCAGAAAAACACTGGTTCTTCCTTTTTAATTAAGCTAGAGGCAAACACATCCATCCTGTGGTTCACTGAGCTGCGTGGAATCAGCAGAGGTGTGGAAATGAGCACCAAGGCACGACGTCCTGTGATGGATCCAAAGAACACACATAGGGCATTTCCCTCCCTGCAGAGGCAGGAGCAGCACGAAGCTGGTGGCTCAGATCCCTCCTGGAGGATGCAGAATGGGGAAATCCTGCACAGCAGAGCGGTGGGACGCAGCAGGCCTTGGCGATGCTCCTCAGTTGAGAAGTGCCACCCTTCTCCAGCTTCCTTTCATCCCCAGAAAAGGTGGTTTTCAAACCCCGCGTCAATGGGGATTTCCCAACAGCCCCGCGGGCACAGCTGCAGGAGCTCCATCACCAAAAATCCATCCCCAAGGCTGCAGCCCCATAGCTGGAGCTGCACTGCGTAGGGGTGTCTGGTGACAGGAGTGGAGGGCTGCAAGCCTCAGCTCTGCTTGACAAAGCACCATAGGAATCATAGAGATGCAGGGCAGTGGAGGTCCCGCCGCTTCCAGATCAAAGCTGCTTCTTCCAGCACTGCCCCAGCATAAAGGGGAGACGCAGACCAGCGCTCCGCACTTGGATGTTCCACCTGCAGCCAGCACTCAACGTCGCATTTAAATCCTGAGACACCACTCTGCAGCACACTGCTGCAACGGTGCTGCAAACCCAGCGCAGGCAGGCGGCCAAATTCTGCTCCCAGAGCATCTGAGGATCAGATCCCAGCCCACACCAGGAGCCACGATGGATGCACGGCGCGGAGACGTTTGCGCTTCCCTCCCGGGGTCTCTCGGCGTGCACCAGGCAAATATGGGTAAGATATGAAGAGGTTACGGTTGATGAGAAAGGCTGGCAAGGAGTATCTCATACGTAGAGTGTTTTTAATTGGATTATGTACATCATGCTTCATGCCTTTGTTAACCGATTTAATGGTTCACCACTTAAGTTCACCACTTGCGTTAAATTTAGTAAAGTAGTCTAATCATTTCCAGAGCTATAACCAAATCAAGGGCTCAATTTCACAGAAGCCTGAAGCAGAGGAACTGTGAGACAATGGCCTAGATGCATAAAATTAACAGTTCTTGACCTCGAAAGGGGCGAAAAAAAGGTTTGAACGATTTGGTGCATTTCTTTCTCATGAGTCAATTTGTTTTTTGGCACCTGCACCAGGGCACTGGTGCAGATTAGCAGAACACCTGCAGCATCCCCAGCACTGGGCTCCCCATAGCCCTGCCTGGACGTTCACATCACCAGGAGCATGATTACACCAACAAAACCCAACTGCGTGGGATGGGATGCTCGTGCCCACCAGCACGGGATGGGATGCCCATGGCAATGCCTAACCCACGGGACGGGATGCCCATGGCCATGCCCGATCCCACAGGACGGGATGCCCATCGCTGTGGGATGCTCTGGGCACACAGGGCCATGCTCAGCTGCAACATTCTCCTCGCTGCCCCCAGTTCCTGCCTCGTGCAGCTTTGTCAGGCAAAACGATTACATGGCTGGCTGCTTAACAACGGGGTGACACTCGTGTTAGCGCTGATCCAAGGAAGCAATTACCTTGAAAATGGGGGTCACGAGCCCCGCTCATTTACCTTAATTGAATTCCAATATCTGCCTCTAGCTGCCTTGACTCCATGCTACGGCTTCGAGCAGTGAACCAAAGCAGAGCCTCCCACCCACAGCCACTCAGAGCACCCATTAAAATGGAATAATGCCTACAGAGCCCCCGGGTTCTGCAGGATGCACAGAGCTGTGCTCCCACTGCAGCAGCAAGGAGCAAGGTTCTCCCTCCACAGCCAAGCAACAGCACGGGTTAAATGCTAACAGGTGAAGAAGTCTCCTTGTACAGGGAGAAAGAAGTGCAAATCATTGCTGCAAAAAAATAAATAAATAAAAAAAATCAGTGACTTTGAAAACAGACACCCAATGCCAAAGGTGGGATGCCCATCAGGGATCTGCTATCCACAGCAAGGAGATCCGGCACAGGTGGGCTTCCTGCATGGCTGAGGACACCGTTACATCACTTACAGAGATATTCAAACCCATTAGTCTTAAAACCCCTCGAGATCCACGTAACGCTCAAGTGGGTAAAGGTCAATGCATGGAACAGCTCTGCCACGCGTGCACCACATTTCACATCAACAGTACAGCAGAGGCAAACCTGGGCTGGGGGGCTGCGGGGAGTGGGAACCCGGCACAGTCCCAGCCTGGAGAGGTGGGTGTTTGGTGCTGGGGGCTCCCGGTGCTGCACCAGTGCTGGGGACAATTGGGGAGCGGTGCCACAGCATCGCTCAGTGCCAGATCAGGGATTTGGGGACGGTCAGATTCGGGGTGCTGCCCCTCCCTGATGCCGCCCGAGCGCAGGGTTGCCTCTGGTTATGGTAAATGATAGGAATAAAAGGGGTATACACACGGTGAGAGGCAGATTGGGAAGTCCACGTACCCCGATGATAGCATTCAACTCCGTCATTGTCACTTGCTTGGCACGTTCAACAGCCTGTGCAACTTGCTGTTGGTGCTGCAGGGACAGAGGCAGGCGTGTGGGTCAGGGCATGCGGGCACCGAGCCGGGACCCCCCCCTCCCAGAACCCCATCACCCCTGTGGGTTTTGCTCATGGGAAATGAGCCCAGGGACACCTTACCTCTTGTGACAGAAAAGGCATAATCTGTGCTAAAATGGTATTCAGCCTTTTAGCAATTTCTGTCTGAAAAAAGGGAAGAAGAAAAAAGCAACGGTTAGCAGAAAGCAGCATCCTGCAATAAGCAGCCATGTGCACCTCCCCCCCCCATAACCCCATCTATACACCAAGGGAAACTGCAGCTCCCAAAAGAGGCAGTGAAAGCACACCCACGTGCACAGGGCAGAGGCTGCTCTTTCACTTTTTGGTGCTTCGGGTCCTTTCCTGTCACAGGACCAAGCGTCCCCAGCAGCCTCACACCAGCCTGAGTTTGGGAAGGAGGACCATGAAGGTCAGGATGGACTGGCAGTGTGCAGATGCTGTGCTGGGCACTTGCAAAGCTCCATCCCCAGCACTGCTCTGCAAGGGAGTGCTGCATAAGAAACCCCTGCACACACGAAGCACCGTGCACCGAGTGCCTGGCCAGCACTGAGCCCCAGCCAGAGCCACGTGGAGCCTCTGGTTTGCTCTGATCTCATCAGGATCCTTCCCCAGCCCAGACCGATGCCAGAGAGTTGCTTTTGCCCTCCTTACATCACCCTCCAAAAATTTAACCCATAACCATTTACACCTGTCAGCCTGACCACACTATTTAGGAGTTTAATAATAACAGCCCGTGCTGTCAAACTGTGGTTTCTGCAACGTCTCCATTAACCCAGAATAACATTTTCATCTGGTTAAAAACCCAGGCACGGGCTTGGGGTGAGCCAGCACCACGTGCTTCAGCCCCAGGAGTGCAACTCCTGCAGGGTCGGGGTGCCCAGATCACGGCTGATGCCCTACAGAGAGCATCTCCAGGCAGAGCCCTCTGGGGGGCAGCTCCCCCAGACCCACGGCAGTCCCCTTATCACAGCCCTGCTGCTGTTACAACATCCTCTACTCCAACCCGAGCAATTCCTGAGTAAGGGTTCAGCCCACAGCAGCAGGCAGGAGCACCATCACACGGCTGCAAATCCCTCCCATCAGCAGGGGCACATCTCTCCCACTGCGGTGCCTCTTCTTTCAGATTTCAGAGGGGAAAATTCTAATTTTGCATTCTGGGAGGGGGAAAAAAATAGCCAACTCAACAGCTCAACGTTGCTTTGAGGAACCAGGCAGAAGGAGGGAGATGAGCAGTGCAGCACAGGCAGTCCCCAAGCCCCTATAGCTGGCACCCGGGCAGCTCCTGTTTAGGCTTCAAAGCAGCCACAGTATTTCTGGCCACCAGCTTTGCAGAAAGCATCACTGCTCGGGTTTCACTTGCTGCTTTTCTTAGCCCTCGAGGAGGTCAAGGGAATTTGCTGGCACTCTGCTTTGAGGCAGAGGCATCTCTGAGCTGTTCCATTTGCTCCAGGTGCATTAGCTGTGGCCGGGGCCATAATGGACCTGAACGCACAGACACAGCGTGCACTGCACTTAGGATGCTCCCAGCACAGAAGGGCTCCATCCATAAAGGTAACGCTGCAAAAGCCCTCCAAGCCCTTCAGTGCCCCACAGCCCCCCACCAGTGCCTGCGCTGCCCGCTGCTCTGCCATAGGGACACCTTAATGGCTGCTTTGGCATCCATACATCGATCAGATCATATATAAACTGTGCCTCCATTAAATATTTACACCTTCTGCTGATGCCAGGCGGGTCGGGATGCAGTGAGCACTCAGTGCTGCACAGCTCCTCCAGCACCGCTCCCAGGGAGCAGCTGCTGAGGGCTTCGTGCTGGTGAGCTCCAGAACAAACCCAACCTTTAGCTACAGCCACTTGGGTGCAAATGGAAGAACCCCACACCCAGCAGGATGCAGAGGTGGGGGAGGAGGCGTTGGGTGCTCTCTGGATACCACCAACCCACCCCCACCCCAGCAAACCGCACCAGGAGCTCCCTCCGCCCTCTTATCCCATTTTAACCCAATTTCCAGCCAAGATTTGGAGCAAAGCTTCATCTTCTGCAAAGACACTTTCCACAGGGGATCCAAGAAGCAAGTGGGTGCTTCTGGCTAAGATACGATGCTTACAGCCATGGATTTCCTGTTCACACGAGATCCAATAACCTCCAAATACCCACTTTGCACACGTGAAGCCCCACTTATCTCTATGAGACGTTTAATTGGTGGCAGAAAGGGCAACCCTGGAGCCAGGGAGGGTTTCACCCCCAGCACTGCCCTGCGCCGGGGCCCATTCACCACCGGGCAGCTCCAGCCATGAAAATTCCCCATTCCCAGCACGGGGTTGCTATGGCAACCGCAGGCACCGCATCCCGCATCCCTGCCTCGGCAGCACGCACCGCCTGCTGCACCCGCAGCCGTGGGGGAGAGCAGGGACCGTACCCAGGGAGGGGGCAGGGCGGGGGCACTCAGCAGGATGCTCCAAGGACCTCAGGGACATACGCAGGCTGGGACGCACAAGGCAGCCCAAGGCAAGGGCGAGGAGTCGGACCCGAAATCCAGACTAATCCCCATCCCATCCCTGCCAGGGCTGTGCCTCGCTGCAGGGAGCGCGGCCGGCTGGCACAACAGAGCACACATGAATGCCGGCTGTAAATCAAGCACCGACCCCATGCCCTGAGGGCAGAGAGCGGGCAGGCGCCGGCTGCAGGCACGGTGCTAAATAGCTGTGCCCCTCCACACTCCCCCCCTCCCCCACACCTGGGCAGGGCAGAGGGAGGTTAAATAACGCCGTAGGGCACAGGGAGTGGGGCTGAGAGGAGCTGCCCAAAGGTCCGAGTGGAAACGGGACGCCCCAAGGAGCGAGCCACCCCCAGTGCCATCTGAGAAAGGATTCTGGGGTCACGTCAGAACAAATCTCAAGCAATCCCAGCATCAGGTGGGGACAACAGCGGAGCCACGAGGCCGGGCGCATGGCACAGCTGGGCCAGCCCTTCTCTAAAAGCACGATTTAGGTTTTTCACTGCCATCCCAAACCCCAGCATCGTAGGACAGATAGCACCTCACACCCCACTGCAGCTCCCAGGCAAAGAACAACCACCCACCAACGCTCCTGGGGGAGCCCAGCGTCACCCTCACCCCAAACCCACCCAGCTCCCCAGGAAGATGCTCTGCCCCACACACCGCACAGGGCAGAAGGACGGGCTCAGCCCCACCCCCCGCACAGCACCAGCAGCGTCTGTTGAAGCAGGGAGATTGTCTCCGTAAGCACATGGAAATCAGGCCCTTGAGCAGCGTGGTTCTCACTCCGGCACACAATTATGGGCACTTTCAGCTGTCTACCACTATTTCAAGTGCTCTCTCCAACCGGGCTGTCAATGGCATGTTGAAAGCTATTTGTGGCTGCTATCGTTATTAGCAAAGTGGAGAGCAGCGCTGATGAGAATTAAATTCGGGGAGGGGGTGCGGAGGGCAGAGCCCCCCCCAGCACCGCGGCCCACCCTACCAGCTCCATCCGCTGCTCCCAGCGCAGGGTGCACGGGGCTCTTGGAATATTCCATAGGAGAAAGCAAGGCTCTGCTCTCGGGGAAGCGTGGCTCGGGGATGCTCCGAAGCACCGAGAGGGCTCAGCCCCAAAACACAGCACTCCAACACGCTGCCAGCAGCTCCCCTTCCCAGCACGCGCTGCTCTTTAGGAAGCACTGTGCCCTCTGATCGCAGAGCTCCGGAGCGAGGGGTCCCTCGGGGGGCATCGAGGAACCCAAACGGAGCTCTGCTGCTCAAAGAGCACCGAGCAGAGCCCCCCAGCAGCGCCGTCGTCACTTCCCGACTATTCCCCACATACGGAGTTGTTCATGGAAGTCCCATTATTATTATTATTCTTTTTTCTCCCTTGGAAAGGCACGAAACGGAGCAGAAAGGAAAAAAAAAAGCCACCACCGCAGCCGGGGCGAGGACGAAGCGCTTAATATTCAGCGCCGAAGAGATAATCTGTTATATAAGCCCCCAGCCAGACAATCCCCTTTTGCTTAAAGATGAAGTATCCATCAATGTTTGTCTCGAGCAGATGTAATCACACGCAGTCAAGTCTGGAGGGCAGGACACCGCATGAATAATTCAGGCACTTCAGTCTACTTGATTGTGTGCAGATAAACACAAGTCAACCGCTAAGCGGGTCAGCCGGGGCTGGGGGCAGCGCAGCCATGGGGCTGCTGGGGGTCCCTGCAAGGGGGGGGGGGGGTGAAGCGGGGGGTGCTCCGGTGCTGAGCCCCCACCCCCACTTTGCCACTGGGTTCCCCCCCGGCACCATTAGGGCACACAGTGATGCTGCAGCACGGAGCGCAGCGGAGCAGCCCAACCCGGCCATGCAACCCCCCCCCCCCCACCCCAATCAGCTCTCGCATGCAAGCAACCCCCGGTGCAAAACACCCGGGAAATAACAACCGCTTCCAGCGCTGCCATCGGCAGAAAAGCTCCGTGCTTCCCTGCCTTATTTCGTGCTCTATTTCAACACCTCCGTGCGCTCGCACAGGGCGAAGCCAACGCAGCCAGGAGAGAGCAAGCAACCCGAAACAGAGCACGGCAGGGGCTGGGCGCACACCTACTGGGATCAGCCGCAAGGAAGGCAATATTTAATAAAGAAAAGAACACCAAATAAATAAGTTAATTAACAAAAACCAACCCTGAGCCAACGCCACCTGAGCGGCGGTTGTGGCCGTTGCCCTTTTGTAGCAGGGAGCACAGCCGTGCACAGCTCAGCCTTTGCCAACGCTGCTCCGGTGCTGCTGCCGAGCAGAGCGCTGCGGAGCTGCACTGCTGCCGTGCCTGCACTGCTGCCCAGCCCTGCCCTGAGTGCATCACCAGAACCGCGTCCGCCCGCCAGCGGCAGCGCCGGTAATCGGCTCTCATTGCAATAATAACTTTATTCCTTTAAGTTTTACCACCGTGTGCCCGCGGCCCCGAGGCTCTTTAGCTGTAATCTTATCAAGGCAGCACACCGCACCCCGCGCTGCAAACGGTACGAGAGGAGAACCCAAAAATCCACCGACACAGCACCAAACATCGCTCGGTTCCCCCGGCACCGAGCAATGCACCGCCCTGGGTGCGCCCTGCAGCTCAGAGCAGGGCTGCAACCTCGGAGCTGCAGCACCGGGATGTGCACGCAGAGCCCCGGCTGCACGCATCTCCTCTGCACGAGGTCACTTCCCCGCAACGCTCCTTGCAAAACGCAGCCTGCTTCCCAACGCACGCAGATCCCCACGCGGATGCCATCGCCCCAATTGCAACCTCGCACCGCTGCCGACCCACTGCTGCCAGCAGGGCCCGTTCTGTCACCTACAAGCAGCACAAGCAGCCCCCCCACCGGCGCTCACCTGTTTGTGCATCTCGATGTTCAGCCCGTAGGACATTTCGTAGTACTGGCAGGAGGGGAAAAGAAAGGGAAAACAACAAAGGCGGCATGAATTGGGAATGCCCGAACACAGGGGCTGTTTGCGTGGGGTTGGAGCAGCGTGCACCCGGGGGGGGTCGGCCCCCCTGCTCCCGGGAAACAAAGTGGGGCCGGGGGGAGGATCCAGGCACTATGGGGAGGGCTAATTACTGCAGGTCCTGAGTGGCTGCGGGGACAGACAATTGCTGGAGGGTCCCAATTGCTCGGGGGGCTCCCCATATCGCTTAGTGGGGGAGGGGTGCCAGAGTTGCTGGGGGTCCCAACCGTTTCGGGGGTCCCATTGCTAAAGGGGGGTCCCCGAGTTGCTGGGGGGGGGGGAGGGGACACTGCTTAGAGGAAGGGGTCCCAATTGCTAAGGGAGTGCCCCAACTGTTTGAAGTCGGGGAGTCCCCAAATCATTCTAAAACGAAGTGGGGGGGGGAGGAGTCCCTAAATGGCTCCGAGGATGAGACGGACTGGGTGGTGGACAGGGGTGCCCCCAACGGGACCACAGCCACAGCTTCGCGCTTTTCCGGGGGAGGATCCCCTCAGAGCCCCCCCCAAGAGGAAGGCACTGCTGGGGGGGGGGGGAGGAACACAACACGGCGTTCCGGTCCCGGTGCCGCCAACCCCCCCCACCGCGTCCCCCCCCCAAGCGCTCCCACCGGCCCCATCCTCACTCCTACCCCCTCGGCCGTGCCCCCCCCCCCCCCTCCCGCTCACCATCACGTAATGGCGCTGCATCTCGGTCTTCTCGTTGGCCAGCTTGTCGTACTCCACTTTCAGGCTGCGAAACGCAGAGCGATGAGAGGCTGCGAGGGAGGGGGGGGGGGGGGGGAAGGTCCAAGCCCCGATGTCGTCGCCCTCCCCCCCCCCCGAATATTTTCGCGTGCCCCCCCCGCCGTACCTGTGGTACTGCGCCTGCAGGAACTGAAACTCGTCCTTGATCCGATCGCACGATTCGGCCACGGTGAATTTGAAGCCCGGTTGGCCCGGCTGGTGGGGGGCCTGGGGGGGGGCACAGCGCTCAGCGGGGGGGTACAAAGGGGGGGGTAGGGGGAGTAGGGGGGGAGGGGGGGCTGGGACTCACCGGGTGCCGACCCTGCGGGTACATGGCCGGGGGGGGCCGGCGGCGGAACAAAGAGCGGAGGGGGGGAGGGGGGTCCGGGGAGGGGGGGGGGAAGAGGACGGTGCGTCGCCCCCCCCCGCCCACCCGGAAGGAGTTCGGGACGGGAGGAGCGGAGACGGCGGGGGGGGGGGGGGAGAAAAAGAAAGAAAGGAATAAAAAAAAATAACAGAAACCACAGAAAGGAGGGAAAAGGAAAAGGAAGAACTGAGGATAACAAAAGGAGAGGAATCAAAGGGCGGGCGGCGGAAATTCCGAGAAGGGAAAAAAACGAGAGAAACAAAATAAAAATAAAAAAATGAAAAAAAAATTAAAAAAAATTAAAACGCCACCAAAAAATAAAATCCGCCCGGAAAGGAAAAAGACGATAAAAAATAATAATAAAAAAAAAAACCCGAGAGATACAAAAAATAATTAAAAAACAAAAAACACCCGAATAATTAAATTAAAAAAAAAAAAAAAAAAAACCACCCGAAAAATAAATGACAAAGCGAAGAGCCGCCCGCGCCCGAACTGCTCCCGGCGGCGCCGCTCCCAACAACGCTACGGCGCCGCGGCCGCTCCCAACAAAGCGCTGCGCGCTGCCCCGCGCCGGGGGGGGATCCCGAGGCTCCCGAGTGCGGAGCGCGGCGCGGGGGGGGCGGCCGCGTCCATGCGCCGCGGCCCCGGCGGCCGCCCCCGGTTCAGCCGCGTCCCGGAGGAGCTCCGCGGGGCATGGCGGGGCTCCGTGCGGCGCTGGGCGCGGTGCGGTGCGGTGCCGTGCGGCGCTGCGCTGCGCGCTGCTCTCCGCGCCTCCGTAACGCGGCGCCCCGCGCACTGTGCGCCCGGAGCACGCGGCCCCGCGCCGCCGCCAGAGCGCTCCGCGCGCCCCCCCGCCTCACCCCCCGCCCTCCCCTCCAAAGTGGGCGGAGCCACGCGCGGCCCCGCCGCTCCGGTCCAATGGCCGCGCGCCGGACCCACGTGGGGCCGGAGGGTGCGCGCGCGGATTGGCCGCCCGTCCCGTCGACGTCACAATGGCGGCTTGTGTCTGGGAAGCGCGGGATGCGCCGCCCGTGCGCCGCGCGCCGCCGTTGCGCCCATCGGCGCGGCCCAATGAGGCGGCGCGGAGCTCCGCGTGGTTCTCGCGCCCCGCTCCGCAGCGCCCCGCGCTGTTTGGCCCCTCGGTGCCGATTCGGTTCGAACCCTTTCGGCCGCTTCCTCCCCCACCCCCCCCTCCGTCTGTAATGGTCGGGGCCGCGGGGGGGACACAAAATGGCTCCCGCCCCCCCCCCCCCCGCTCGCCCCCTCCCCGCGCGGCCCCACGTGGGATACGGCCCCGCCCACCCCGCCGCCTCCAACCAATGAGCGCGCGGCTCCGCGCCCTCCCGCCGTCCCATTGGTTCCGAGCGGCGCGCCGTCGATCAAAGCCACGTGGGAGCAGCAGCCGGGCGGTGGCTGCGGGGGGGACAAAGGGAAGGGGGGGGCGGGAGGGGGAGGGGTTTGATTTGGGGTGGAAAAGGGCAATTTTAGGGATTTTTTTTTCTCCCTCCGTGTTAATGAGGCGCAGCGATTGAAATAACAAACGGTCAAAAAAAAGAATAAAAGAAATAATTGCGAGCGGCGATGATCACAACAGTAATAACCCCCCCCGCCCCCCCGCCCGTGTACATCGTGTACATACGGGGCTGCCGCCCCTCCACGAAGCACAGTGAGGTTTGAACCCACCCCCAACCCACCCCAAAGCAATTCGGCCCCGCGCAAATAGCGCGCAATGCCCGCGCAGGGGGCGCTGGGGGGGGGGGGGGTTGGGGGTCCACCGCCCCCATCGGCCGCGCTCCGCCTCCCCGCCCTACAGCCAAACGCCGCTCTCTGATTGGTCCGCGCCGTGCGGGCCCCACGTGGGGACAGGCCGGGAGGGGGGGGGCGGTGGGAAAACGCGGAGCGGAGCGGAGAGAGCGGAGCGGGACGCGCTGAGCCGTGAATGGGGCAGGACGGGGGGGGATGGGATTCGGCCTGGGATTGGGGTTTTTTAATCTATATTCCTTCCTTTTAAAATTCTCTTTCAATCTTTTTCTTTTTTTTTTTTATGCTATGTTTATCTGTTTTTATTTATTGTTGTTGTTATTATCATCATCCTCATTATTATCATTATCACAATTGCCCTGCTCGGCATTATCCTGACTGTAGTGTCTCTGGCAGCGCTGCCAGGCAGGGCTCTTTGTGCCAGGGCTCAGCATACGGCCCCATAGAATCATAGGATCATAGGATCATAGAATGGCCTGGGTTGCACAGGACCACAGTGCTCATCTCGTTTCAACCCCCTGCTGTGTGCAGGGTCACCAACCAGCAGACCAGGCTGCCCAGAGCCACATCCAGCCTGGCCTTGAATGCCTGCAGGGATGGGGCATCCACAACTCCTTGGACCACCCTTGTGCCCCACGCACTGCCTCGGCCCCATTCACCACCAGCTCCCACCCCCAGCGCTGTGCACCCCAATCACACAGCACCCTGTGCTCCCAGCACCCCAAAATCCCACTTCCCAGCACTGCATGTCCCGAGCATCCCCAGTTCTCAGCACCCAGTGCTGTCAGCACATCAAGCACCCAGCACTGAGCACTCCGAGCTCCCAGCACCCTCAGCTCCCAGCACCTCCACCTCTCAATGCTGTGCACCCTGAGCTCCCAGCACCCCGAGCTCCCACTTCCCAACATTGCACAGCCTCAGCTCCCAGCAGCATGGACTTCCAGCACAAAGAGCACCCAGAGCTGTGCACCACCAGCTCCCAGCACCCAGCACTGCTCCCTCTGAGCACCCGGCACCATTTGCCCCAAGCTCCCAGCACCGTGCAGCCCCATAACCTGATGTCCCAGCACTGTTCCCATGGAGATCCCAGCATCCTGAGCTCCTTCATGCCCCGAGCTCTCAGCACCCAGTGCTTCCAGACCCCCATTCCTCAGGGGGTGCAGACATCCACTGCAGCACTCCTCGTTGCTGCACTTTGGCCTCATCACCCTCTCCAGACTCTGCATAGATCTGTTTGCTTTGCACAGCAGGGGAAGGCCCAGGCAATGAGGGGACACGGGGCTGCTGGCTCAGCCCACCAGCTGAGCATCCCTGCACAGTGACACACATCCCAGCCACCCCCATGCTGCCCTGCTCTGCAAAGCAGTGCAAAGCACAGAGTGGCTGCGGCCGTGCTCCTGGAACCACACCATACAAGGCCACGTAGAGCACTCCATTCTGCTCTGGAAATTCAGTTTCACTGTTGCAAATGGAACACACTGCCGAGTGTCCCTCCCTTGGCCACATTTGACGGATAAATGTTGATTTTTATTTCATAGTTGCCCTGAAGAGGTGCTCACTCTCTGCCCGCTCCCATCCCGGCTGCACTGCTGAGCAGAGCTCAGGGCCCAGGCGCTGCTTTGGGTGGGCTGGTGATGAGGATGAGGGCTCTGGGGCTGCTCAGAGCTGCCCCACACACAGCACTGACACCACACAGCTCCCCATTGGAGTGCAGCAGTGGGGACCACAGGGCTGAGCAGCCGGAGATGAGACAAAGTGGAAGTTTGTGCTCTATGGGGCGATGCGGGATGGGACTTCCCAAAGACCCAAAAGCTCTCGGCTGAGATGTGCCATGGTACCAGGCTGTCCCTGGCTGTGGCCATGGCACCCTGAGAGGTTTTGCCCTCCCCCACTCTGCTTAGGGCCAAAGCTGAGCGTTGTGACACCATCCTGTCCCGGCAGCAGTGCCGCCTCTTCGGGGAAACTGCTCTTCCCCTTTGCAGCCGGACCCTGCGGGGAAGCTGCAGCCCCAATTCCCAGCACCCGGCTGGTGTGGCTGCACACACCCTGCTGCGGGGTCTGGTGTGGGGACATGAGAAATGGGGGTAAGAAGGAAAGCAGCGTGGCTAGGCAGGCTGTGCCATCCCCCTGCCCCCCACCTCTCTGCAGGGAAACACATCCAAATCTGACAAGAAAATGGGTCCCAACCCAACATGTGTGGGGTTTCCACACTTTCTGCCTCCCTCTCCACTTCTGCACACCCCATTAATCCTGCAGGACAATGCCAAAGGCTTCAACACAGCTCCACCTGCCCACACTGAGTTGCCATTAGGATGCAGGGACAGCAGCAGGGGAAAGGAGCGAGGTGCCCACGCACAGCACAGCCCAGCAGCACTGCCCTCACCCCCTCTCATTTCTCTCCCTTACAGAGCAGATGGACCCACCAACACGAAGGCAATGTGCTGCTTTGTCACTGCAGCACAGCGTGTTTGCACTGTGGGTGACACTGTGCCCTCCGTGCCCGGCTGGACCCTGCTACCAAATTTCCTTTAGCTTTCAAGTTTATCTAAACAAGGATTTCAGAGCAGGGAAAGCAGTGAGATGCATGCTAACAAGGAGGAGAGCCAGGGGGGCTATCAGCAGGTTTGTTTTGCTTGGGGGGATGCTTGGCTTTATCTGCTCTTGGCAGTGAGGATCTGCAGGACGGGCTCCATCCTTCTCCTGGATCGTCCTGCAGCCATAGGGTCACATCCGTGGGGTGGGGGTGGGGAAATCAGTGCCATGGGGAAATCGTAGCACTTCAGCCATTCCCATTGGGGCGCTCTGAGCAGAGCCACGCAGCGGCACCACAGCCGTGCGTCCTCCTATGTCCTCTTCAGAGCAAATCCTTTAAGCTGTGATCTTTTTTCTCTGCTCCACAGCAATCAAGACTAAAAGAAGCAGCGAGGGAAGGACAAGGGGTTTCCTACATGGTGCGTGCAGGAGTCTGGGCAGAGCTGTGCCCGCTGCCCTGCTGAGGCCGCACATCAGCACGTCTCCATGTGCAGCTCCAGCACCAAGAGCCACAGGGAGGCTTTGGACCTGGTGCAGCCCTGTGCATGGCAATGAACCACGGCCTCACAGCAGCAGCACATGTGTTGCTTCCACCAGAAAAACTCCCATGGCCTCACCATGCTCCTCAGGATGCGTTTGGGCAGTGCCTGTGCCGCCCTGCACGGCCTTCCTCCCCATTTCCCCACCCTCAGGACAGGAGGGGTGAGGTGGGCAAAGGTATGGCCATCGGTAGGGACAGCGTTGGCTTTGCATGGGAAGGTCCCAGATAGGTTCCCATGGTCAGGACCGGCAGCAGGAGGGGACGGAGGGCACAGCTGGGTGCTGCTGGGCACTGCTGGGCACTGAGCACCCCCAGAGCAGAGCCCATGGGCTCTCGGCACCCCCAGCCCCCACCTGCCCTCCCCTCCTGGGGTGAGCAGCTCAGCCCCAGCTTTTGCTGTCTAATTATAGATATTATATCGCAAATGGCTTTTGGGCCTGCTAATGGTATTACTGGTGTTATTCTTCTACTTGTTAATTATAACCAATTTGTTTGGGATGCCTTCCCAGTTTTCTTCTGTAATTGCTCTCCCCGTTCCCTGATGACTGTGACTCAGCAGAAACCCGGCAGTTTCGCTCAGGGATGAGATTACTCTTCATCTCTGCTGCCAAGAGGGCTGCAGACACGCAGTTGCTGCTTGGGCTGGGGTGGGGGGCCTGGGGGCAGCCCGGGGCTGCCCGGCTCTGTGCTCTGCTCTGCTCTGCTCTGCAGCCTTGCTTTGCAACCCAGTTGTGCAACCTTGCTCCGCAGCCCTGTTCTGCTGCCCTGTTCTGGAGCATGGTTCCACAGCCTTGCTCTACAGCCTTGATTTGCAACCCAGTTCTGCAGCCTTGCTCTGCATCCCCCATCCTTGTGCCATAGCCATGCTCCACAGCCTCACTCCGTATCCCTGCTCCACAGCTTTGCTCTTCAGCCTTGCTTTGAAGACACACTGTACAGCCCTTCTTTGTGATTTTGCTTCACAGTTTTGTTCTGGAGTCCCATTCTGCAGCTCTTCTCCGGAGCCCTGTTCCACTGCCTCGCTCTGCAGCCTTTCTTTGCAACCCCTGTAGTGCAGCCCTGTTGTGCAACCTTGCTCTGCAGCCCTGTTCCACATCCCTGTTTTGCAGCTTCACTCCGCATCCCTGTTCCACAACCTTGCTCTGCAGTCTTGCTCTACATCCCCATTTTGCATCCCCATTTTGCAGCCCCTCTCTGCACCCCACATTGCAGCAGGGCAGGATGCAGCTCTCAGGCCTGGGGATGCTCCTTGGTGCATCCTTGGGGACACCGCCCTCAGACCCCGGGACAGCCCCAGACCCCAGGATGTTCCCTGGGACATCCCCAGCAAACCCCCGGGTTTGCTGATCTCAGGAAGGCACCCTGCCTGCACTGGAAGAAAATGCTCTGCACAGCTGTCCCGCAGCAGCTCTGCAGCCCAGCAGCACTGTAGCACCTTTACTTGTGGTCACCGAGAGCCAGGGGCAGAGAACCGTGTGCCACCAAAGCTGTGCTGCCAGTGGGGTGGGTCTGTGCCTGCAGGATCCCCGCACCCAGCACTGCTGCAGCTCCTCGTGGGCCCTGCGCAGCTCGGAGCGATCGGGGTATTAATGAAATTTATGAGTCAGAGCGAGCGAAAGAAACTGTTTTCAGCTGACTTCACTCACCACTTCCTCCCCGCTGCTCGGCTCTGCTGGCAGCCCACTTATCTTCCCCTGGAGCGCTGCCCACCTCCTCGGCCCCGATACGCCCCTATCGCCGCGCCCCGAGCGCTCAGCACCGGCGCTGAGTTTGCTCACTCACTCACTCGAGCACTCTCAAGATGTTCTCTGTGGCTAATCAAATGTCAAAACAAGCTGCCCCTGTGATTTGGAGAGCTTTTAAACAGGAAGACATTTACCACTGATACAGGAGAGCTGAGTGCGTTGTCTGGGGCCGAGCCCAGGACGGGTTGCAGCGATAGCGGAGTTGGTTGCAGCTGCAGAGGTGATGTGCAGGGTGGGAGCTGCTCTGTGGTCTCTCTTTGGAGCAATACCGATTATTTAAGATGATGGCAGCGGTCCCAAAGCCATCACTGCTGCTGCTGCTGTGGGACATGAGGCATGGGGACATGGATACGTGGGAATGTGGGGACGTGGGGATGTGGCTCTTCCTGCTGCTAAGGATTGGGGATTGCAGCAGCTCTGCCTCCACGTGCAGTACCGGCCCTGAGCAGCTCTGTGATGATAAGAACGGTTCATTTCCTTCTCTCCTCCATCATCAGAGAAGAACGAGCCGTGTCCCAGGTGAGCAGCAGGCTGTCCCTCACAGTGGCTGTGGCTGTGCTCTGGGTAGAGCTGCCAGCACCGCCCAGCGACCACAAAACCACCTTTTGGTCACCAAAACAGCAGTCAGTGGGCACCAGTGCACATCTCAGTCTGCAGTGTATGGAGGTCAGATCACCATGGGAGGGCTGCCCACAGGACCCCATCCCACACAGCACCGCCCAGCCCTGCAGTGCATGGGGAGCAGTGATGGGGTTGGGATGCCCCAGCGCACTGGCAGTGCTCCAGCATTGTTTGTGCCCCGTGTGAGCACCAGTTGGAGTGCGGGGCTGAGACAAAGGTTGTGCCAGGCCCTGGCAACCCACAGCACCGGGCACTCAGCACAAAGAGCTCTGTGCTGCCCACAGGCAAGTGGGACAACTTGGAGGGAAGGGGGAGATGGGGACCGTGGGACCACAGCATTGGTGCACACAGATGGCTCACCCCAAAGTGAGTAGAGGGGACCCAAATCCATAGGGCACAGGGGCAGCAGCACCGTTTGCCCTACAAACCATCGCCTTTCCCAGCTGAACACATGCTGCTGCACTCACCCTGTTTCCTGCTTTCCTTCCAGTGCCTGACCACCACCAACAACAACCCCTCAGCTTCCTGACGGCTTCTCAGCAGAGAGGTGCTTCTGTTGCTCAAGCTGCTGCCAGTCTGGAAATGAAGCATCTCGCTCTGGAGAAGCATTCAGTCAGACACACAGCCCAGCAAATGCAGACTGGGGCAGCCCCACACAGACGGCAGCCATAAGGGCACAGAACCCTGGGGGCCGAGGGGGGGTCCTGGGCGTGGGGACGTTATATGGAGTGATGGAGGGGAGCGCAGTGACCCCACAGAGCCTGTCTGAACTTCAGCCTCATCACCTTCTGCCCTCCTGCCTCAAAATCTGCCCAACCTTCAGCTTTAAGGCTTTGCTCTGGAGTCTCAATTAAGCCCTCGCCCATTAGCACTGGAGGGGTGAGGGCAGCAGCGGGTGCCCCAGCGCAGGGAAGGGCTCTGGGAGCAGACAGGCACAGGCTTTGTTCCAGCCCGAGACAAGGAGAATGCTGTTGGTTTGCTTTGAGACAAATGAATGGATTTCACTGTTTGACCAACACTCATGAGAATGCCAGTCAGCGCGGGTTTGGCAGGAGGGCTGACACTTGTCAGCTTTGGTTTATAACCGGAGAAAAGCAGCCAGCTCTCCGGAGGAGAATGACGTGCGCGCGTCGCTGTGCGTGTTTGTTCTCGGAAGAATGTGTGGCAACAGCAGATCAAGCAAATAGTCGGGACTGCGGCATCGCAGAGCGCTTTGTCAGCTCGCCGGGAAGTTTGAGAAGGGCTTCGCACTGCGTGCAGACAGCCGGGCACTGCCTGGGGCCGGGCAGAGGCACAGCGTGGGGCTGTGACGAACAGAAGCCCCTCTGTGCCACTCCTGTGGCAGCGGCACGGCTCAGCCCTCCTGCTGCCGTCATTGCCCTCACTGGGAGCTGACGGAGCCCTGTGCTGGGGGGCACACAGGGATCAGTGCTGGGGAGCAAAGGGACCCCCCGTCACCAGCATGCACTCTCACTCAGGGAAGATCCAGCCCCACTGGTGGCCAAATGCCTCTATTTAAAGATGTCCCCTCGGCCACATTTCCTGTGCTAAAGCCGGAGGTGAGCACACAAGCCACACGTGTGCAAGTGGCTTCGGTTTGGTTTCTAAGGGCTCTCCCATCCGTGCACTGCTGGGGTTCCTCCGCCCGGCACAGCTGGCAGCTCGCCCTGCAGCATTCTCACAGGGAGTGCTGGCAATGCCCCGGGACAGGGATGTCACTCGGGCTGGGGATCGCTCTCCCTCTGGCCCAGGGAAACTGAGGCAGGTCAGTGCTCAGCCCCATCCCTGCCCCGTGACAGGGGAATGCTCGGCTCGGCTATGGGACGCAGGACCACAAGCATCCATTGGGAGAAATCCAGAGCCGTGGCACATCCAGCACAGAGCGATGCTGCAGCAGGAGCAGAGCCGTGAGCCTGCAAAATGGCCCAGACTGAAACGACCCAAGTGCTCCAAATGAATCACTGCCAGCAGTGCAGTAAATCAGCCCCTCTCTCCAAGGGCAGGGTCTGCCTTTCGCAGATCTTCAGGAGCCGTTCTGGTGAGCATCACAGCTGCAGGGGGAAAGAGGCTCAACTCTGCCTGCCTGCTCCAGACCCAACTCCCTTCCACCCCATTCCAACCATCTGTTTGGCCCCAAATAGCAGCATCTCCAAAATGTGTTCTCATGGGGAAGGAGGTGCCTGGAGCTGGAGCTCCCTGTGCCTCTTCTCACTGCTCCCCACTCCAGGCAGCCCTCACCAGACTGTGGGGATGCAGCCCTGAGCTCCGTGTCCTCACTCTGAATGAGGAACAGCAGCTCCTGGGCTCCATGTGGTCCATGATTTCCCAAACTTGGGGCGAAGCTCCAGTGTAGGAGCAGATTTCAGCTCCAGCCCTGCTCTGGCTTCTCTCCTGCTATGTCCCCCCACCATTTATCCCCTGTGTGTGGCAAAGGTGGCTGCTCTGGTGGCTGCCGTCACAGCAATGTTCTGCTGGAAGGGATCTGCTCCTGAAAATAGCTCCATATCATTACTTACATCTAATTGAAGGTGTTTTGAATGCAGCCTCCACAACACACAAACCCAATGGGAAATGACATACCATCAAATGAATGCCCCCAAACCATGATAAATGGCTGGTTGGATGATGAATGCTTTTATTTCTTGCGTTAGCAGAGAACAACGCTGTTGACCCAGCACTTATCTGCACTACCTATGAAAGGTCACCAAGATGAATGGGATGCGCCCCTCACTCTCCTGCATCCAGGTGTGTGCTGTCTCCAAATGTCCCATGCAGTGTCTGCAGTGGGGGCTGGGGATGATGCTGAGTGTGTGGGATGGGGCTGTCCCCTGTCCTGCATCCCCACGACTCCCATGGAGCTCCCTGCTGCTGGCAGGAGCACTGACTGAGTGATGGGTTGCACAGAGGTTGTGATGGGTTGGACATCAGAGGGGACTTTTTGCCCCACTGCCTGTCTCATTAAATCATTACAAGACACTGCTCCAATAGCTCCACAATATCCACTTTTCTTGTGGCTGAACTGCGCCTGGAAACAACGCAGATCCTCCGCCAGGCTCAAAGCACTCTGCCTCGTTACCCTGTGTGTAATTAGAGATGACTGCAGCCAGCACTCCAAGCAGCCCAAGGGGTACAGAGCGTGGAGCTGACCCACAGCCCCCCGTCACCGTGGGATGGAGCTGCCCACATCCTGCAGTGTCCCAGCAAGGTGCTGTGTGCGGGGATTAAAGTCTCCTGCTTAGTGGCAGGAAAATGCAAATGCTGTTGGAACAAGTTGTTAATTGTTAAACAGTGTTATTTAGAGGTAATCATCGTTGGAACAGCTTGTACTGTGAAAATGAGGCCAAGAGTTCTCCGGTCGTGGACTCCGAAAGGGGAGAATGTGCCTTTGGATGGGCTGGGTGTAATGAACGCTATTAGCAGAGACGTGGGAATGGGGAAAGAAGAGGAAATGAGTGAAGAGAGAGAGGAGAGGTTACAGGGAATGGCTGCAGAGCTGCACTTCCCCACGTGCCTCCCATGGATGGGTGCTGTGTGCGTCATGACAGTGAAACTGGGGCAGGAGTTGGGATCTGGGGATGGAAGATGGGATGCAGGGGATGAAAAAAAGTGATCTTGCAGTGGGAAGGCCAGTCCTGAAGACTCAGCCACGTGCTGGGTGCTGCCCTAGCAAATGGCACCGAGGGCTGAGCATGGGCACCTCTGCATGAGGACAGGGATTCCCCAGCTGGTTGTTGTGCTGGGATCCAGCACCCTGTCCTCGTGTCACACTGAGCTCTGCAGCTGTTTGCAGGCAGGCCTGCGGGCTCTGTCACACTGAGTTGCCCCGCAGGCAGGGTGAGCCGGCTGCACTCTCAGCTCCAGCAGTTTGCCAAGGCTGGCACCCAGCTCAGCAACTCCAAGCCATGGGAAATCCCAGCACTGGGAGGTTGGGGAGAAAGCCCAGCACTGGGCAGTGGAGCAGTGCTGCAGACCACCATCCCCAAGGACCAGCGCCCAGAAACACCCCATGAAGCCAAGAGATGTGGCAATCCAAGCCTCCCATCTCCTGCTGGGAACAGCCTTTGGCATGAGCTGTGCCCTCCCCATACCTTCGTGGAGCTGCAGGAGCAAGGAGGAGAAGAAGGCAGAGGTTAACCTAAAGGGAACCCCAGCTGTGTCATGGCTGGGAGAGCCAAATCACGCTCTAACTTCATTAGCTCTGCAACAGAGATGAACCCAGTCCCCAAATCACAGAGCCTGGGGTCAGCCCCACCCCCAGTGTAGGACACAGGTGAGGCAGGACCCAGCTCCGTGTGGGTCTGCTTTCCCTGGGCCCCAGCAGGAACACAGCAGTGGAACCCAGGGTTCCCCCATCACTGCCCCAGCCCCACTCACTGCTTCTTGCTCTGACTCAGGGCACTCTGAGAGGTGCCTGCTGGAAAGCCCCGGGGATCTCACCGCCACGTGCGTATGAATGGGAGGAAATGTCTGCTATAGGGGCAGACACCCTGGACTGTTTTTGGGGGTCTGAGCCACACTGGGATGTTGTTGGGGCAGCCAGCCCTGAGTTGTACCCATGCTCCCCACAATGCCGGAGCAGAAATCCTCTGTGCTTTGGCACAGGAAGAAACCCCGAACCACAGCCTGGCTGAGTCAGTGGGGATTTACAGGTGTGTAAATAGCCTGGTGGCTCCACGTCCTGGGATGGGCACAGAGGGGAATGCAGGGACTTCGTGTTGCAAACATCACCCCTGCACCCTCAGCTCACTGTGAGGACATGCACTCAGAGGGGGACCCTCGCTCAATGCAGCACTAAGGCTCTATGGGGCTGTGATTCTCCACCAGGCGCTGCTTTCCCACGTCACTGGAAAGCCCTCCGCTGCCACCCCACCATCTGCAGGGGATGGGTCACATCGCTGGGGCAGCACCCCAGAGCTCAGCACCAAACAAATCTGGGGCTCAGGGTGCCCACTGCAAGTCCACCCATCAGAGCCACCCCTGTCCCCGTGGCAGTGCCACCCATTGCCCAGCACCCCCCTGAAGCTGGATGGGAGGTTTCTGTTAATCAGCTACAAACTATTAAGCTGTTGGCCAAAGCGCTCTCCTGCTCCTTTAGCAAGGAATTAGGCCTCTATAAAATCAAACAGCATGAATCTTAAAGATTTACACGGTGCTTTTTAAGCAGTTTTCAGTATATTTCAATAGTTAATAAAACTAAATGCTGCTTTGTGTAAAAGGTAATAGATTACAATCGGGTGTGTTTTACTAGCACTCAGTGTGTTCGTCTAACACCTCATACGTTAGAGCTGGAATCTATGAAAAGCACTTTGTGGAGATTAAAAGCAGATTTATCACAGATGTGCCTCAACATTATGCTTGGCCTGAACCATTAGACTCCTGCAGTTTAAAGGTTAGGCTTTAATGACTTCAAGGAAGTCGGGTACCTTTTAAAGGTTTAAATAAGCAGCTCAGATACCGATGCCGTTTACCAAACAAGGAGGACTGGTTAGGAGCCGCTCCGAGGATGCCTGCCTTACCACTTCAATGTCTGCTCCTTAAACCACTTTGAAGCAGACACGGTAGTTCAACCCTCATGCAAATTAACAAAACGCTATTTGCGAGATGAAAGTGCTTCCTTGCAAACCTCGGCGGCAGAGCAGCGCTCTCCATCTGCGCTCCCTGGGCTGCACCACGTCCGTGTGCCCAACGCTCTGTGCCCCGCGCACAGCTCAGAGCTCAGCAGCTCCTGCAGGCATGGCAGCTGCTGGGGCGGAGGTGATGGCAGCTCCCTGTGCAGCCCTGGTGACATCCCACAGGGATGCTCTCCTGTCCCCACGCCCAGCTCCAGCGCCCGGTGCTGCACCTCGGTGTCTCCAGGGCCGTGCTCGATTCCTGGTGACCTGTGGGCACCGCAGCAGTGCTCATCTCCTGGGAAATCAGATACTGCTGATGTGTCCTACAGAGCTGTGAAGATGGTGGAACACACTGCAGTGCAGCTCGGCCTGGGAGCGGTGCAACCAGGTGGCACCAGTACCCTGTGCATGGCGTGGAGCAGCCCCCAGCCCCCAGCCTCAATGTTTGGTGTGTCCCATGCTCTGAGACAGAGCTGCCACCACTCTGTGACGTCACTCACAGCGAAGGCACGTTTTCCAGCAGCAGGTCAATGACTTTTCATCCTTGCTCCCACGGAGTGACTCAGCTTGCCCTTCATTTTGCTCCCAGGTGCTCCCCACTTCAGTCTGTGCCATGTGGGTGCCCCTACATCTCCACTTCTGCTTTCCCCTGCCTGTATTCTGTGCACTGAAACCTTCCCCAGAGAGCACCGCAGCCCCTGCACGTTGGGCCCCACCAAAGCAAAGCCCCACTGAGATGCAGTGATCCTCAGTACCACCTGCAGCTCCATGGCATGGCCATGCAGACCCCCCTGCACAGATCTGTGCTGTGTCCCCGCTATGCACATGCCACGCTGCACGGCTGGTCTCCAGCAGTGGGGAGATGGCTGCAGAGACTTATCTTGGCCAGCCCTAAAACAACCCGGTTATTGATCTTAATAAATACTTTATGCCCTAACAAGGTGTAGACTGTCATTCCTCCTGTCTCGAGGGCGATGACTCTAATTAAACACTTATAGATACGCTTAAAGTTTAACCCCAGTGACGCTAAGCTGGCACTCAAGGCCATGGGAGCACGGTGTGTTAATGAGGTGCTGGCACGTACAGCATGGGTCAGGATTGGTGCCACTCCCCCAGCCTGCACTGCCTTGGGTTGGGACACGGACTGTGTGCCAGAGCTGAGAACTGGGCACCTGTATGCTTTAGTGGCTCTGTGTTCCTTTTTTTTTTCTGTTGGGAACTGGTTTGTACTGTTTGAATTAGCACGAGTATCACCATGTCACTGTATGGATGTTTAAATAAATCACTACAGTGCCATCCACTGCATGGCAGAGCCATGTGGGCCAAGGAGAAAACACATGGGGTTTAGGGAGCAGGTGAGTTTGCTCCATTCACATCCCTCCCACTCTGCATCTACTGCACAATCCTGTGCCATTCTCCTGGTGCTAGGTCCTCCTGCATCCCTGGGGAGAGCTGGGTTACCATGATGATGATGCTGCTGATGATGGCAGACTCATAGAGTCATCTGAGCTGGAAGGGACATTTAAAGACCATCCAGTCCAAATCATCACTGGGAACATCAGCATCTCCACCAGGTTGCTCAAAGCCCCATGCGGCCTGGATGTACTCTCAGATCTTTCCAAATGCAGCACGTGGGGGCATGGGGGCACAGAGGAAGCCAATGATGAGTTCAAGCACTGGTGAAGAGCACTATGACCATGCCATCCTCCCTTCCCAAAGCAGGAGAAGTGTGTTGCTGTCTTTGGATTTTGACTTCCACGTCCTTTCTTGCACGCTATAGAGCAAACCCCGAGCTCTATAACATTTAACACCGAGACACCCAGCAGTTGTGCAAACCCAAATGGGAGCGGCCACGTTGAGCAGAGAGCAGATTTGGGCCATCGTAAGGCTTTCATGGAGAAACCTCAAACCGCCCCAGAAGTGAAACCTCTCCTTCAAGCAGCTGTCGACATGCTGCATTTGAACAATGGTGGTCATTTGTCTGCTATGTTTGCCCTTTTCATCTTCCTCATTTTCAAAGTGGTGTTGCAGAAATGCAGGGTGAGGGCTCGCCGTTGTGGCCATAGCTCGCAGCCCAGCCCATGGTCAGCCCTGGGTGCTCCTGACTGATGCAAATGGAAACTGCCTGGCCTGTGGTTGCAGCCTGCACTGAGCTCCCTGCTCTTTGATGGGGATCTTTGAAGTCACCCTGAGATGCTGCAATTAGCAAGAAATAACACGCAACGTAACAAGCTTCTCATTTGAAAGTCTTCCCAACCAGAATTAACCAGCTGCTGAAGGTTTTCCATTTTGCAATGAGTGCCTGGATTGCAATTGTGAAACATTAACCTTCTCTAACGCCACAACTTCAGACAGTGAAGGAAACCATGAGACTTCTACAGAAACTGTAAGAAAAGAAGCATCCTCTAAAGAGCAGCTCTTCCAAATATCAGTGGGTTATTTGATGGCAGCGTGCATACATGCCACCAAAGCAAAGCCTCCAGCTGAAGGGATGCTTCTTCTCAGCTCCAGCACGCTGCACACCATGTGAGAGGCTCATGCCTCATGGGGAGATGGTCAGCAGCAAGCAGAAATGGGGCTTACAGTGTAACTGGGCATCCCTTACCTGTGAGGAGCTGGGAAACAGAACCACGAGTGCAATTACATTTTTTGTTGGTCGTCTCCGGGGGTTCACCTCCGTGGTGCAGGTGTGGGGGTGGTGGTGGTGTTTGGGGTGGTGCTGGTGTTGGGGTGGTGCTGGTGTGAACGCACTGTGTTGGTCATGCTGTTAGCTGACATTGCCCATGGGGTTGAGGTGTGAGCCATACCCAGTGCAGGGGGTTGTCCACTCTTGGGATGGAGTGTGTGGGAGCAGGGGCTGCCCCCATAGCCCCTCTGCACCCCAGCCCAGGAGCTCCACACCCTGATCTCCCCATGAGCTTCTGCTCTGGGGAAGCAGCACTGTGCCAGAGCAGCGATGTCACACTGACTGTGGGTCCAAACGTCCCCCAGGAGGTTCTGGCAACGGCGGTGCCACAGTGCTGGGAAACGGCGCTTTCACTCAGCAGCGTGGGTGTGAATTTGCATTGGTCCATCATTAGGCAGTAGCTCTTATTTAAGGCAATAAAGGTGCTTAATTTCATAGCGAAAACTTAATGGAGCACTTAGTTCCCATGGACTGCATCTCTGACATTTTATAGTCTTTGAAAGCATGGCTTACTAAGGGGCAGGAGCTGCATCCCCACGTCCTCCTGACCCCCTCAGGAAACAAAGCAACGGCTTTTGGAAAAAAGAGCAGGTGTTGTGGAAAAGTCAGAAGATGCAAATTCTTCCTTCTCATTAATTACTGTATTTATTCCATGATTCCACCTGTTCGCATGACGTCCTTCCCTCCCCGAGACTTCTCACAGCAGATTAAAGTGCCCTTTTATCATCATTCTGAAAGGCGTTTCATAAGGGAACATTAGTTCTCCTACATTATTCTTGCATGTTATAAAAAGTGTCTTTTTAAAATATTAGACAGCAATCGAGATTAATTTAAACCACATCAAACATGCATGGCTGGCTGGTTGGAGCGCTCATCCCTCCGCCACCCGCTGCTCCAGGCACTGCGGCTCCGGCTGCAGCCAGCACTGAGCTTTGGCATGGTCCCGTCCTGCTCCCACCAAGGGCACAGCTCTGCTGGGAAAGTGACCCTAGGACAAGTGGGATCCGAGCCTCAGAGGGACAGCAGCCAGGCGCTGAGCATGGGGATGCTGATGGGTGCTGGGGTCCAAGTGGTGCCATGGTTGGGTGCTGGTTGGTGTCAGGGTCCTGGCAGTGCAGCAGCTGGGTGAAGGGAAGGAAAGGTTGGTCCCTCGTGTCCTCGCTCCAGGAAGGACGGACTCATCGATGGCCTCAGGACTTGCAGCCCATCTCTACTGCAGGAGATGCTTGGACCTTGCTGGTGTGTTGGGACAGCACATGGGAATCACCTGCATGTACCATGGTAATGGAAAACCCCAAGCAACTCCATTTCCTTCCAGCCACAGACACTTGTAATCCTCACTCATTTTCAGCCTAAACCATTTCCACGGGAACACAAAGTTTACAATGCCTTTAAATATAAATTGGGCCTCCTTTATCACCCCAGCATGCAGATCTACGGGCACTGGGAGTGGTGGCACTTTATCCACGTATGGGAGCTCGGCCATCCCTGTCACTGCCCCAGGGCTGGGCTGGGCTCAGCTGCCTCACTCAGCATTCCAGACACATCCTCCTGGTGGAGGACCTATCAGCCAGATACCTGAAAACACATTTTCAACTCCAGCGAGCAATTGACTTTCAAAGCTTGTGATGCTTGTCAGCGTGTCTCCTAGGGCAACAAACAAACTCCGGAGAGCAGAGCGAGCCCTGCTTCCTGCAGAAGGAAAAGAGCATGGAGGTAGAAGAAGATTCTGGTTGCATTTTAAAGCTATTTATGGACTGTGCAGTACTAGGAGGAAGGAAAAAAAGGCAAGAAGTTGAGCCTGTTTTGCTGGGTGACGGCTTGTTCATAGAATCATAGAATGGCCTGGGTTGCAAAGGACCGCAATGCAAAGGACCACATCTGGTTCCAACCCCCTGCTATGTGCAGGTAGCCAACCAGCAGACCAGGCTGCCCAGAGCCACATCCAGCCTGGCCATGAATGCGTCCAGGGATGGGGCATCCACAGCCTCCTTGGGCAACCTGTTCCAGTGCGTCACCACCCTCTGTTGGACAGCACCTTGCTGCCCATGTGCCTGCGGGTAGCAGGGAGGTGTGGGAACCAATCCTTGGGGTAGGGGTTGGGGGGGGGACATGGGGACCAACAGCTGCATTTGCTCCCGTAGCCAAAATCTTCCCTAAAGCAGCACCTCAATCCTTGGGGTTGGCTGTACCCACATCCTGCAGACCCAAGACGTTTGGGTTCCCAGCTTGGCTAATGGCCCAGTGCCGGGGTGCTGGCCCTGTACCTAAGGAAGGGATGGAGAGGTCAGGGGAGGTGCTGCTGCTCCCAGCTGCCAATGTTCCCATATCCTCACAGGACCCCTCCTCAACGTCTCCTTTTCCATGACGCATTAGAAACATCTTATTCCCAACATCAGCCACAGGATGAGCGCCGCTGTTTCGTTCGATCGTTAAGACATCAAACAGACACCTCGAGGAGCTGCACTCAGCACCCGCCTCCCCGATTAGGAGCTCCCTCCCCGTGCCCAGCCGTGCAGGGAGGAGCAGCTCCCACGCTCCCCACGCCGTGGCTGTGATCTCCCATGTCTAATGACGCCCATTTATATGTCAGCGTTGGGAGAAGATTCATCTCCAGGTGACACGCATTCTCAGCCAAGTTCCTGTGATTATGGAAATCTTTATTACCAGGCTAGCCAGGCATGAATCAGATGGAAACTCCACGGTGCTGGGGGATGAGCTGAGTATCTCTGATGGATTTGGCAGGATGAATGAGTTATGTTGAGCCCTCGGTCAACATGGGATGGGGGATGCAGAGGGGTCCCAGCCCCGGTTTCCCGCTGCCCCAGGGCCAGGACCCCTCTGCATCCCCACGGCGAGCCATTGGGGTCAATGGATGCTGCTGAAATTCTGCATTGAAGTGCTGAACTCACAAGGTTATTAAAAAAAATAATAACAAAAACACACACGCACACGGAGGGAAAATGAACAATTGGAAGGAAAAAAGGCAAGGTTTGCCTTTGCGATGCTGCCGGGAAGTGCTGACAAAGCTGCTCCTGACAAAGCCCCAGCGGGAGGGGGGAGCTGTCTCTTTGCTCTGCCTGTCTCCCGCTGAACAAGGATCACTTTTAATGGGCTGAATACATACAACATACAGCTGACAACAAAGATGTTAGACTAACCTAACAAGAGAGCGAAACAGAAACAGCACACAGTGAGTAATTAGAATCTAATTAATTTGCATTTCACAAGAGACTCAGAGATGTCAGAGGGAAAAAAAAGTAAATTCCCAGAGATTAAAGGGCTCGTGGAGGGTGAGTGGAGGCACAGGGAGCAGGAGAGCCCGAAACGCAGCGACCCGCAGAGCTGGCTGGGATGTGCAGAATTAAATGGGAGCAGGTGTGAAAATGACAGGGCTGGGAGCAAAGGTGTCCGTGGGTCAGCAAAACGGAGATGAAAATATCCAAACAGCAGCTTGTGCTGCCCGGCCCCCCTCCCAGCTCTGCACTATTCTCCCCTCCTGCTGCTCTATGGCTCTGCAAGGGGATGAGAAGGGGAAAAGAGGATTTGGTTTTGGGGAGTGCCCAGAGCTGGGAGCCAACCCCATGCTGAGCCCCAGCATCACCAGTGGCTCTTGGTGCTAAGGCAGCTCCTTCCCAAAATTAGTGCTTGCAATCTTTATGTTCAACACCCTATTTCTTAACAGTGGCTGTTCCCGAGAGGCAAGCGATCCCGGATCTACATAACATCAAGGGGAGATTTACAGCTTGTTTCCATAATGATGACACCAAGCAGGAGATTATGCTGTCAGAGATGCCGGTGCAGCCACACAAGCTCTAGGGAAGAAAAACAACTGTCATCCCATGGTGCAATGTGGTCATCATCACTGCAGTGGGCATCCCTAAGCCCAGGTCCTCCCAGCACCGATGGCTGGGATGGGGGAGGTGGGATGGGTGATGGGGAAGCACTCTTACCTGCATTCAACAGCGCCAACTCAGTCTTCCCTTCCTTTCCCATTCAGCCTTGTGTCTGCAGTAAGAAACCACTGCCACAAACACGCCAAGGGGGTATTTATTTTTCTTGAAAGCAAAATAACAGAACGGAACATCAGAAGGGAGGCATTTATCTCAGCCGGCTCCTTTCTTTTGTTGAGAATCAAAGTGGTGATTATTTGAGCAGGTTGCTTCCTGACAGCCCACCACAGTGGCAGAAAATGTGCTGCAAGCATTGCACCAGCGAGTGGAGGGCTGGGATTTGGGACAGTGGTGCTTGGGACACACTGCTCCCATTACCCACATCCCAGTAATGCCCCCATTTTCCAGGCACAGCTCAGGATGCTGATGCATGCCCCCTGCCAGGACCCCAAGCAAAGCATCTCCCGAAATACAGCTCCCTATGTGCAGTTCCATCCCTTCTTTCCTCCTCAGGAAAAAGCCCCCCCAGTGAAGCCAATGCCTTTCAGAAGACAAACAAACACACTGCTCCATGTGAAGTCACCAGGCAGCCAGTCACCACCCGGGCGGCAGGATGCAGCCCATAATTTGCAGTGTGAGCACTCGAGCAGCATTGCCACAATACGATGAGGTCATGAGTCACCCAACCACTGAAACCATGCAGCCAGCCCTGTACAGTGCATGGCTGGGAGCCTGGGGATGCTCTTCCCTGCACTGCCTGCAGAGCAGGGGTTGGGATGGAGGGAGGAGATGCGTCCCCTGCCCCGAGAATAATGGGGAGATGCAGCTCCAGCAATAAAACCCCAGGAGCAATTGGATCCCAGCAAAGTATGGCGACAACACTGCCTGCATGTGGCTTCCTAAAAACCTCATAAAGCTGCAAATGCACAGCCTGGGAGGGGAAGAGGTGAGGGATGTGCTCTGCGCAATGCGCATGCCCCTGCAAAGCCCCAACCCCGGATTTTCCTCCAAAGATACTGCTGGAGAAGACAGCAGAGGAATCCCACTACTGCCAGCCCAATCGCAGCCCCATCCTTCAGGGACGGTTGCAAACAAAACAAAGGAGATGGAAGATGAATGCTGCATTACCCTGGCAGCCGCGAGTTAGGCTATGATACATCTCTACCTCTGGGATACGTGACAGATATTATTCATTGTTCCCTTCTCACTTGTCACCGTGCAATCAGGGCTGGGAACCAAGGGAAGTTCACAACTTTCCACTGCGACTCGCCTGCAGATCTGTCAGTTGACTGAAGACCCAAATTACACAGTTACAGAGCCCAGTGAACTGCTAAAACCTGCACGCCTTGCTGCCGAGATTAGAGATTCGCCGTGGTAATTATGTTAATGTTGATGTGTAGACGGATAACTGGCAGCAAGGAGTTGCTCTGAAACATCTATTTATAGTTCCGGGGAAAAAAATAAACCTCGCCATCTCCAGGCAAACATATGGGCGACCAAAGCAGACAAATTAAGTGGGAGAAAAGAGGGAAAGAAGGAACAGGAGCCAGGCGGTGCCACGGAGCTGGTGCCCGTGGTCAGATGCACACTGAGAGGATGCATTTGTGGTCCAGGAGTGGGATGGTGGCACTTCAGTGGCATTCTGAGCGTTTGTGCCACCACTCCAGGCCCACCGTTCACCAGGAGTGTGGTGGATGTGGATGTGCCTCCACGCTCCCCCCTCCCCACGGCTGTGCGTTACGCACTGCCCAGAACGCGATGCTCCCGTGCAGCACTGACGATGCCGTGCTCTCCGGCTCTCAGCAGGATGTGGGATTTAAATTTTGAGCTGTGTGCTAAATTACATGGGCCGTCAGTCAACTCCTTGCGATGTTTTGAGTAGACAGATTTATACAAACACTCAACACTCAGCAGACCCAGCACGGTATCTTTCACACCAGTGAGGAGGAAATAAATCAAGCCTTCCCTCCCCCCTCCCTCACCATGCCAAAATTTCTTCCTGATGCCTTTCAAACAGGATCAGGAAAGTATGTACTTACCGTGGAAACAACTGAAACTCCCTGAGAACCCAGGGAACGTGCAGCCTGTCCAACCCAGGCATGGGGAACGAGCCTATTGCCTCCAAACCCCCATAGGAAACACCAGGATAACCCCAACAGTGGGGGCAGAGCTCAGCGTGCTGAGTGCTTTGGGAGCAGAAGGGCCACTGCAGAGGCTCTTACTCCTGAAGATAATGCTTCCCCCTTGTTTATTTTTTAAAGCTGATGCTCTTTTAAATTCCTGGTCACAAGCTGGCCCAGCACGCTCTTCCAGGCACAGTGCTATAGCATGCCATTAGAAAACAAAGTGCTTTCTCCACTTGATAGCTGGCCTTTTATTTTTGGAACTGATACATGCAATCACAGTAGCATGGCCCCAGCAATTAGGAAGAAAAGTACTTTTCTTTTTCAAGCCCAATTACCCATCCTGTAATTGACATAATTATTATCTTTCTGTTTCCTAATAATATTTATTGAACACTATGAATTCCTATTCTCAGCAAAGCTGCTCCCAGAGCACAGCAATTTTCAAGTCCTGGCAGGGTCAGAGCTGGAGGAGGATCAGTGCAGGTTGTTCCCAGCATGGGGGGGCTGCACACAGTTTGCAAACCTCACCCTCTTGCTACCAGCTGGGTAAATATACAAGAAGATACATGAATTTCAGATGGACATAGTCCTCCACGTAATGAACAGGGGTCCAGTGACATGCCCTGAAGACCTCAAGGAGAGCCAGAAAGTAGAGAGAATAGTTGGTCCTATCTGCAATGACAACAGGCACGTTAATTTAAAGCACACCCGGACCCCCACCCACACCTCCTGCTTCTTTTACAAGTTACAGTAAACACCTACCAGAAAATCAAGCCCTGAAGAGACTCAACCACAAGCACACCAGGGACAAACCAAAGCCCACAGGGGCTCATGCTCTCAGCTGGAGCTTTGCCCTCAGCACCACCCACCCCTGCAACCACCATCCCCAGCCACATCCAGCAGCCAAGGCACTCCTCCAGCCCTCTGACTCCAAAACACATCACCCCAACCACAGCTTCTTCTTGCCTGATCCAGATTATTTATGGCACTGATCTCCTAATTGTCCCAGTGATCTGATAGGTGGAGACAGGGAAAGGGTGGGTCAGACCAGCTCTTGGCAGAGCACAGCTGTGCTGGCCATCGGGTGCTGCCTTTTCAGCATCCACCCAGCTGGAGCCCACAACCATTGGGTACTCTCTCCTTCAGTGTGTGGGGATGCTTTGGGAGAGTGAGGGGACTATGAACAGCCTTGAATTCACTATCGAGTCAAATGGCAGTTTCTCATAGAGATGGCTAAGATCTACCTGATGCACGAAGTAACCTCTTCCATTATCCCCTTCAACAGACTGCTGTCATGAAGAATTGAACGAGCCAACTTTGGTTGGGATGGAGAAGAGCCTAAGGAGGAAGTGATGGGGTCACCGTCCCTGGAGGTGTTCCAGAACTTTGGAGATGTGGCACTGAAGGAGGTGGTTGGTGGGGTGGGTTGGGGATGTGTGAGGACTTTTCCAGCCTTAAGGATTCTATGATAAACATGGAAAAAATAAAGCCTCCATCTTCTCCTAAGCTTCCTTTTAGTCCTACTGTTCTGTTCACACCAGCGCCAACCTTGGGCCACCCGAGTGGCTCTGGCTACTCTCCCTGGTAGAAAAGCCACATCCACGGGAGGAGCAGCCTCATGTTTCCTGCTGCAGCTTCCCTTGAAGACACAGGGAATTGTGGGCAGGAAAAGCATGGAGCATCCATGGTGGGGATGAAGGGGGCCGGGGGGCTCAGCCCTGGGGGTTGACATAGGATGGCACCACATTGTGGCCCCAGCGCTGCGCTGCGGTGCTGCCCCACGCAGACAAAGCACTCATTGTATCGCCGTCTGATTCCTTTCATCGAGGGGATAAAATTAGAAAATCAACCTAATTCCCAGGAGCCTTGTTAAATCAATATGACATCCATCAGGCAGGCGAGGCACAATGCAAGGCTGAGATAAAATTAGAACGAGACCCCCGGGTGGGTTGGTATCAGCTCTGCATTTCAGAATTGGCAGGAGCTTTTGCATAATTTATCAATTACAAACAATTTAATTCATCCAGAAGAACGGCTCGCAGGGTAGCTTTGGGTGAGCTAAATGGCACTGAGGCTGAGCAGCTTCGGGAACCACCTGCAATGGGGCACAAGGCACAGAACCAAGCTGGGATGGGGCTGCATGGGCCTCAGGATGCCAGCATGGAGCTGACTGTGCTGTTGGCAATGAGACAAATGGGACACAAAGTGAGAAAGGCTGAGGATTGGATTTGATGCTTCCCACCCCCAGCCTGGAGCCAAGAGCTGTGAATGCTATCGTTCCGTCCCAGCAAGGGAAACACCAAAGGTTAAGGGTAGGTTATTTGAGAGAACAAAAGTGATAAAAATCAAAAGCATTTCTTCTGCTGACTCTGAACCTTCGGAAGGTTATGAAGCGCTTCCTTCCTGCAGCCCTCCTTTGTTCCACTGCCTACTGCCCGGCGGTGCTGCCCAGCGCGGGTCTCATAGCAAACAATGGCAGTTTGTTTGGGAGAGGGGGGGTGGGAGAGCACGGGAGGGGTGACAGCCCCCTCTGGAAGTGACTCCTTCCCTCTATGCTTCCCCCCCCCCTGTCCTGCCCTCTCGTTTCATCGCCGGCTCACGCAGTTATTAAAGCCAAGAAGTTAAGTGGTGCGTAATTATGGCATTGTAGTTGCTAATTATAATCCCACAATGAAATCAGTGCTTTGCAACGAAGGCCGCAAAGACCCGGTGGTTAGCAGCAGGCCTGTTCCTAACTCCTCCAAACTGCTCCTGGCAGCAAGGAGGACTCGCAAGAGGACGATTCAGATGGGGTGAGGCACACAGCAGCACCCTCCTCCCATCAGTGCGTCCCTGTGGGGCTCCATGGGGCGCTCTGTGGGGTGGTATTACCTTACAATGCATAGCCCAGCATGGGCACTCCTGGTGCGACCGTTCAACCATTCCCAGCATGGCAGGCCATGTTCCCTCTCCCCACACAGCTGCCTGGATCCATCCCTATCCGTTACCATCGTTCTCTGTAGCAGCCTAATAACACTCCACGCTTTATATCCTAGGTGCTTGATTTATTAGGTAATTTGTTTCTTCTCCGTAGTGCTGGCCCGCTTGTCATCCGTGTAATGGGATGATGGAAGGGCACGCTGCAGACACCAGGCATTAAAAGCTAGCCAAATATGACCCATCTAAACTTGACGTCCAAAAATCGATTCACAGCAATTTTTGTGCTTCTGACTCGCCTGCGTTGGGGGGGGAGGAAGGGGAAGGCAAAAATTACAGTGATTCACACGGGGCTGCCCTCCATAAGGAGATGGGAGGGAGGAGGGTGCTGGGATGCTGCAGGTGAGCCCTGTGGGCAACAACCCTGATGTCCCCATATCTCTCTCATTTCTATCCAGCCCCCAGGGTCCTTGGGAGAGCCCTCCTATGGGCACAGCCCGGGGGGTGATGCCATTTGATGACTGATGCCACTGACCTCCCGGCATTGTGCTAGCAGGAGCTCAGTGCCCTCATCCCTCAGCTGGGATTCAATGTTCAGCTTTAGGATGGGGGCGCAGGAGGGATCTGCAGCTCCTTCATCAGGATGTTTTCCCTTGCTCAGAGCAGAGCTTTGTAACCTCCGCCACCTCCAAAGTGTCTGCCGTGGGCTGCTTAGGAGTAAATGGGGCGCTCATTAAAGCCCAGGCAAGGAACCACAGTGTGTTCTAATTCACACTGTCATTTATATTTATTAATGTAATTAACCTGCTCAGGTAGCTGTGCTGGTGAGCAGTGTGAATCACTGGACCAGGGAGTGAACCCAGGGCCAGGCGTGGGCAGTGTGCCTGGGCTGGCTCCATCTAGGCTGTGAGCACCACTTGCCCCACACCATAGCACTGGGGCAGCAGAAGACCCTGCTGGGACTCCCATGTCCTTAGGGAGGAATGGGGCCACACGTGTGGCCCAAAGGAGGATGTTGCCTATGGCTGTAATGCAAATCCCTTTGCAATACTGCAAATCCTGCTACAATATTGTAAATCCTAAGGAGATGAAGAACACGCAGAGCCCCTGAGTTGCCTGGTGCATGGGATCCACCAGCACCTCCTCATTCCCAGCCGTGTCCCTGCTCCTGGGTGCGGGTTTCAGTGCTGTGCTCAGCCCAGAAGTGAGAGAGGTGGTGGCACAGAGCTGTGCTGCGGCGCTGCTCGTGGACTGCCTGGGGCAGGAGAGCAGGGATTGCAGCAGCCTCAGCCAGAGCAGCTGAGATGCAAAGGCAGATGGGGAACTTCAGGCACTGCAGGGCCATGAGCTGCACCCAACATCTCCCACACTGATAACCATCAGCTGTTGAGGGTGTGGACGACATTAGCAACTCAAAGGGATTAGGAGAGATGTGCACTCGATAAGGGGATGTGCTCACCCGGAGCTGTCCTCGGCGCTGGCAGGTGAGTTGGTTTTTGGGGTCGGTTTGCTGATATGGATTATCCTGCAGCACTCGGTGAGGCACCAGGAGTGGCCATGAACTGGTGTTCTCAGCTCCCACGGCCAAGGCATCACCACAGTGTTGCCACAGTATCACCCCAACACTCACAGCATTGCTGCAGCACTGCCAAAGCACCTGCAGCTTCACCACAGCATTGCCACAGCATCACCATCTGCATCACTGCAGCACCCACAGCATCCCCATAGCACAAGGGCTGCCCCATCCATCCCCAACCTCTGCCGGAGACCCCCAGGTTTGGAGCTCCAAGAACAAGGGCAGGACCAGCCTGGCATGCATGGAGAAAAACAAAACACAATTAAGGAAGCCAACCAGAACACCAAGTTAATGAGCACGCTGGAACCCATCAGCCAGAACCTGTTTTGGCACGGGGTGCTGCCGCCCCGACGTGCCAGGCTGGAGCTCGGGGGGAGGCAGCTGCTGTCCCCAGGCACTGTGGGTCTGGAGCAGCACTGGTTTGGTGAGGGGCTGGGAAGTGCAGGAGTCGGCAAAAGGAGAGGTCACCTCTGATTTCAGCACTGCCTACTTTTTCTTTCTTTCTCGTATTTTTTTTTCTTTCTTTTTCTCCGTGTTATTATCTTCGTTAGGCTCTGCTTTGGCTGCAGGGCCTCTCCAAGAGAATGGAGTGCAGCGTGGGTGTTACCGGCTGCTGGCGCTCCCCGGCTCCGTGAAGCAACGCCAATTACTAATTTCATGGAGATAAGCCCTTCTGAAGGAGGGGGGAAAAGAATTCTCCCAGCTTTGAAATCCAAAAGGCGCCTTCATTTCTGCATTCCGTGAAAGCTCGCAGGGCTGCGGCGACGGCTCCCATCCATCCGCACACGGAGGGACGCAGCAGCACCCAGGGGGCATCACCTGGAGGTATAGGGGAACACGGTGCAGCTGTGCACCCACCCACGTGTGACCCCACACCCGGCCCCTTCCCCCCGCCGCTCCCACAGCCCCGCAGCACCCAGGGCATGAGCACGGAGGGAGAATGGCGGTGCGCAGAATGAAGCTGGGTGTAGTTTGCATTTTTATTGCTCTAGCCTCAGATTCCAGCCTACTGAAAAGGTTTCAAAAAGGATTAGATGCCATAAAACCTTTAATAATCCTCCCACATCTTACGTTTAATTATTGTTTTTACACATGCGGAGCCAACACGCCTGTAGCGAGCAATCACGTCTCGCATGCCACTCCTCCTGCATTTCTTCTCCCCTGCGTGGCTCCGGCTTTCCACAGCTCCACCACCCAGCAGGACCCATCCTGGGGACTCGCAGCTCCTCCATCCCAGAACTACAGCCCTATAGAAGTGCATCGCATCCCACAGGGAGCAGCAGCTCCAGGCAGCTGTGCAGAGGTGGATATGGGGCAGAGCAGGGGGATTTGGGGGACGCTCGCAGAGGAGATGCTGAAATCATTCTTGGATGGGGATTAAAAAAAAAATACCCTTGTCTCCAGTTCTAACCCGCCTGCTTGGAAGGAACATGTTGTCGCTCATGTGCTGCCATCAGAATGGTTTCTGGAAGGGAAAATCAGATCTTTTCATCATTTGTTCATCTCAACAGCTTTCCTGAAGCCAACCAGGGCTGGGGAAGATTCAGCTGTAGGAAGAGTTTAAGAGTAGAGCGCACCTGGTTACATTTTGGTACCATTTCAGAGGTTCCATTATCCCACAAAGCACTTAAAAGCAGCCCCACAGCCTCACCAACCCCAGGCTCCCACTGACACCAATGCCAGGGCCATAGTGACGTGGGGACCTAGGTACACGGGATGTCCCAGTGCTGTGTGTCTGGTGTGGCAGTGGCAGTGGCAGTGTCCCCAGCTCTGCACCATGCGCCAGGCAAGGGGAGAACAGCTCTGGTTGGGATGGGGAGCTCTAGGGCTGTGCTGGACCTAAACAGGCTCCTTGTGAATGGCTTCATTATTATTATGATTATTACTTATTACCTAGGTGCTGCTTCCCCATTGCCTATGGCATGGCCTTGCTAGGGGGTGATTCTCACCCCGTTATTTCTGCGCTGGGGGAACCAAGGCCAGATTGGCTCTCCCGTTCCCACATTCAACTCCAGGCACATTTTGAGGCAACCTCATTTTCTGGGGCACATTTCCCCACTGTGACTCCAGGGACCCCCATCTCCCTGTGCCGAGCATGCTCAGGGCTGGGTGCTGGCAGCCAGCACTGCCGCTACCCCACGGAGCAGCATTTGTGCGTGGGCTCATCCCAGCCCCGCTGTGACTCATTTCTGATTAAGATTATTATCTTTTTTTCAGCAGAAAGCCAGCAGTGGGACGGGCTGGCACCCACAGGGCTGCTCTCCCCTGCATTGAGGCAAAGATGTGCAGCATCAGCGGAGGTGGCCATGGCCTCAATGGGAGGAAGGCCAAGCGAGGCGCACAAGGAGTTAAGGGGCTCAGCCTGGCTGGAGGAAGCCTCCCTCAGCAGGGAAGGAAAGGACAGAACAATTCCTCATTTATTTTGGTCGCAGGCAGTGTCCCATTAAAATCTTGCTGCCCGAGCTGTGCGCACATGGCAAAAACCAGAGCACCCGGCTCCCAGCGAGACAAAGGCAGCCTGTGCTCCGGAGATGTTTTATTCATGTGCAGCCTTGGAGCACAAACAAGCCCCACCATTCCAGCTTGCCTTTGTGAGATGGGAACGGCAGTGAGGGGATGGAGCTGTACCCAGAATTGCAGCTTCTTCCCCAGTTTGGAGAGCTCGTTGTGCTCATTGCCCCACACCATGCAGAAGCTGTGTGCTTTGCTTGCCATCCTTGCATTGCATGAGGGCACGGGGACAGTACTTGGCTTCCAGCAGGGAGGAAAGGCCCCTGCAAACAAAGAAATAATGGAGGAGTCGGCCTTCGCCTTCCCCTGATTGGCTCTAATTGAATATTAATACCATCTTGATCTTATTTTAATGCTCCATTTAATCTGAATGTTTGTCTTATTTTTGTTCCTGGCAGAGGATTATGCACACACGTGACGTTGGGCCACCGCTCCCGTGCGCAGAGCATGAGAGCCGTTTCCAAATGGAAATAATTCCAAAGGGAAAAACTCCAAATGGAAACACCTCCCAGTGGAAATACCTCCCACTGGAAATACCTCCAAGTGCAGCTATCGGGACCATTGGGAGTGAAGTTCATGCGTGGAGCAGATCCTTGTTTCGGGGCGTGGATACAGCACCCCGTGCCCAGACACGTGCCTGAGAGAGGCAGAGATTGCACATCTCCAGGATGTGAATCCACCTCTGCTGTGACGGAGGTGTAGGTGGGGCAATGCCTCCCAATGCTGCTCTGGGTGGTCTGGATGGGTTGGGAGCCAGGAAGGTCCCATCCCAATGGGGTGGGCTCCTCTCTGAGTTATACTGAGAGCACCGTTAATTAAAGCACTCTTCGTGATGACCATCCCACTCACCAAGAGGCAACTGGGTGGGTGGTTCTGCCCCTGGCAGCAGGGATGTGGGGATAGCACAGGGCAGGTGTCCCTCCATAACTCATAGCATCCTCTGCATGGAAAAAAACCTTGGGAAGCAGCAGGGCAAAGTGGGCAAGAGCTGAAGTGCCACCAGTCTCTGTTCCCATCCGCAGCCCAGGACCTAAGGGGTAGCCACAACAGGCGCTCCCATCCGTGCCACTTAATTTTCCTGCCCAATCTCTCCTTTTTCAGAACTCACAACACGTTTGGTAACACTGAGGTAATGGACCAGGGTTTAATCCCTCCCAGAATCACAATAACCCCACAGATGGATGCGCCAGTCCAGGAACGCATTAGTATGGGAGAGCACAGCAAGTGGTGCTGCTGCCAGAAATACCAGAGGAATTAGCAAATTGGGTTGCAGCTCTCGAGTGAAACCATTTATTTAGGATGGACTGTTCCTTCTTGTAATCCTCTGTCATCAGCACTCGCTGCGAAAATTTAACTGTGTCAGACTAAGCCGGCGTGGTAAGCCTCAGCGCTAGCTCTGTGGGTAGAGAGACTCATTGGTTGCCCAACGCTATTTGCAAGTCAAGTGCATTTCTTTCTTTGTGCTGTAATTGCTGAAGACTGCAAATGCCTTACTAAGCAGATCGAGGCGGCGGGGCCGGCTGGTGCCAGGGGGCTGAGCCTCGGCTGTGGCTCTCACTAACCCCATCCATTAGCTTCCGTCCTCCTGCAGGGCGTGGGGCTGGGGGCACACAGCCTGCTGCTGCTCGTTGGAAAGACGTTGACACGGGCAGTGCTTGGAGCGTAGAAAGCTTATGGTGACATATAAAGCAGAGGTGAACATTCCTAATGGCTTTTCCAATGCTCTGCGAAGGTAACTTTGAAAATAAAAGAGATAAGTTTAAAAAAGTGCTGCAGCTGAGCCCCCACTCCTGCCCCCCACTGAACTCCCTGCTCCTTACGGGGAAAACATTGGTGGAGAAGAAGGCTTAGGAGGAAGACGTAGCAGTTCCCAGGTGTGTGAAGTTTTGGGCTCCAAACCTGAGAGCATCAAGAGTTCAGCTGGGGTTATGTCAGACCTGGTGACACAGAAAGCTCTTCCCTCCAGCGCTTGAGCTTGCGTGCCAACCACTGCTGTGGCTGCTGAACTGTGTTGCACCCCGGCCTCATCCCCAGGACATCACACATCTCCTCCTCCAACCACTTCTGGATGCGCAGCTCTTTGGAAATTTGCTGCCCTCTCTTTGGGGCTTTTGATGTACCCCGGGAGGAGGGTGCGTGGTAAGCTAAGCATTGCTTCACTGCTGTTTGTGCAACCCCGCTGCAGATCCCTTATTATTCACGATGATATCTTGCCACTTGATATGCATAATAGCTCAGAGGTACCGTTGACTACATTTTTCCAGCGCTTTGATGTGCTAGCGATAACTTGTTTCTGTTTCGCAGCCATTAAGCTAGGTGGAAATCATTACACTACATTAAGTGTGGGGTTTGTTCTTTAATCAGCGTTGTTCTGGTTCCAGGCTCGGTGTTGCAATCTGTCATATACAGAAAATATCCTCTAAACTCAGGTAACAAGTTTGGAGGAAGCCAGCAGAGCTGAGCAGGGTTTCGCTGAGGTCAGGAGCTGAGGGCACAGTGCTCCCAGTGCCTCAAGCATCCCTGGCTGGGGTTGCTCCTTTTTCAGGAGCAGGTGCCAGTGCCTCCAGGACAGACCCTATGGATCCATCACACACAACATCTGTTTGACATTTTAATGTCATGTTTGTGAAAGCAGCTAAATGGGAAACTTCGAAGGTAAGGCTTGAATTTTTAGGGTGCAAGGAGAGGTTGACCCGAGCACGGAGGTTCTGGGAAAGAGAGGAGGAGCACCCAGAAGGGAGAAGCCCTGCAGCTGGCGCCGCAGGGCACCAGTGCTGCTCTGTGCAGAGCCCCTGGAAAGCTTGCACAGTTTGCAAACCAGCACCGTATTTGCTTTGCAAAACCTCTAACCACCCCTCCCCAGAGTATAGGACAGACACAAGTGGGAAGGGGAATATCACAGCCCATTAAGCCCTCGGTGCTGAGATGGGGAGGGGTGGGTGACCCCACCACGGATGGGGCCACACCGCTCACGTTGGCCCCTGCTCTCACTCAGTGGCTTTGGCACTGGTGTCTCAGTTTCGTTTCCTGCTTTCTTGCAGCCTCGGCATGTTTAGCTTGGCCTCCTGCATTCTGTGACATGAAAGCCTTGGCTATAAATACATCGTCCCGTCTCCGAAGCCTTTGTCGTGCTTTCCTGCTTCGTCCTCCCAGGGAATGTCGGGTGAGGGAGTGCAAGGTCCCGCTCCCACTGCAGCTGCTGGAATCCTTGCACTCTGAGATGCTCCCCATGGCCCCCATCTTGCTCCACTGATCATAGAAACACAGAGTTACTAAGGTAGGAAAAAACCTCTGAGATCTCCCAGCCCAAGGCCAACCCATCACACCATGTCCTTCAGTGCCACATCTCCACATTCCATGAGCACCTCCAGAGATGGTGACCCCCCTCCCCGGGCAGCCCATGTCGGTGCATCACCGCTCTTTCTGAGAGGACATTTTTGGATGCTCCCATGCCAGCCCAGGCAGCACTGAGTGCCCACGCTGGGGCAGGCACGCCTCGTGGGTAGTAAACATGTGTACGGTAGCTGCCCATAATTACAGCCCTCATTCAGCTGAGCATCGCCGCTTAGAAGGCATCTAAGCATGTGCTCAGAGGTAATTACACGCCTGAAGATCTTCCTGACTAGGCGCGGATTTCAGGCTGTGTTCGATATCTCCTGCCTTAGCTGTGATTCAGCAGCACTGTGCTCTGCCTCTCTGGTTCTAACGACTCAAAGCCATCGTGAGGTGACCACAGGGCCTGGCACTGCGATCCGAGCATTCTGCACTTCTCTCCGCTTTGTAGTTAGGAAAACGAGTCTGCTTCTGAATCTTGTTGCTGATTCATAGCCCTTCCCTCCATGCAAGACAGCAAATTAAAGGCTGATTAGGAACCGGCTCTGCAGAGACCTCATGAAATGGCTTCTCTGACACTTAGGGGGAAAAAGAGACAGAGAGAAAACACTTGGTTAGAAACTGGCTCAATACAAGAAGGCGAAGCCGCACCGGTTCCTCTGTGCAGTCAGTTTTTCCATCCCATTTGCATAGCAGCTCTGGTTTCACGCAGCCGACGTCGTCCGCTCTGCTCTGCGTGTGAACGGAGCCCACGGCCGCACTGCGCTGTGCCCGCGGCTGAGCTCCTGCAGCGCTGCGTCCCACGGCCGTGCAGTGCCACACCGCGGGGTCAGACACGGCCACCAGCTGCAAAGCAGGCGGCGAATGATAAGGAAGCCAGGTTGGAACAAAGTGCCCCCGGGCCGCCTTCCGCTTTTACTATTATTTCTTTAACAAATCAGAGCAGGCGTTGTCAAGAGAAGAGAATCTCGAAGCAAACGGCTTGGGGTTTTGCTGCTGAAGTTCCCCAGGGAAACGCTCCCAACAGGCACAGCAGAGGCGGCTGGGCGGCGGAGGCAGGCAGTGCTCTGTGCCAGCCCCTCGTGCTGTTCCACACCGTGAAGTCTTCGAGGGTTTTGTTCAGCTGAGTTCCTGCTGCACAGCACACGTGGCAGTGCGCCTCGGTCTATAGCATGGGAATGGCAAGCAACTCGTTAGCAGCACGCAGCTCATTAGTGGGCCATTTCTCCATCATGTAACCACGAAGTAGAGCGGGATGCAGGGAGTTGGGTCCTGGGGAAGGAGCCAGCAGGTGGGGGGATGCAGGTCCCGAGTTCATCAGCAGCCATGGCTCCTCCATGCTCCTGCACCCACTCCCCACTCCTCTATTGTGGGATGCAAGTCACCCTCCTGAACTTAAGGATGCTCCATTCCTGCATCCAAACCCAAAACTGAAGCAATGTGCTGGCAAAACTGCTCTCAGGGAAAGCAAATTGGCTCAGAGGGGCACAACGGGCAGCGGGCAGCACCTGCAGGGCACCCAGCCCTGCCCTTCCCCTGCCACCACCTCGCTGTGCGACCTGCACTACCTGGTGTGAGCCTCAGCGCTGCGGATAGAGTTATCATCAGCATCTATTAGCAACAACAAACAATATCTGCTCCATTCATTGTTGTAGGCTGGATTATTAGCGCTGGAAAAACAGCTCCCGGAACACCCAGGGAGCCAGCCGAGATTCATCTGTGTCTAATTAGCAGTGGCTTCCTTCTTTGTTTGTTCAGTTAAAATTAACTCTCTTCCTGGGAAAAAAATAAATAACAAAAAAAAAAAAAAAAGAGGAAAAAAAAGAAAAAGAGGAAAAAACGCACACAAAAAGCTGACGCCGCCTGGGGCTCTGGGCCGGGCAGACTGGGGGCATGGCTATGGGTGACCCAGGGGCCGAGGCACGACGGGGCTTTCCCAAACCTGCCATGCAAACCCAGGGATTTTTGCATTTGCTTTCACGTCTCCTTGACCCCAAGGACTGGTTAATGTATTTTGTAAGACTGCATCTGTTCTTCGTCAGCCTCAGCGTTTGTGTTCAGTTGCCAAAGGCACTCAGATAGATGTAGAAAAGAAGCCAAAAAAGAACCCCAGATCCCAAAGCCCAAACGTTTCTTGTTAATCACAAAGAACCAAAAATAACTCAAAGCTGCGGTCATGGAGCTGTGCAGCACCTGCGGTGCCAGGACCTTCATGGGGGAAACCAAAGCTGCCCCTGAGCCAAACCAGGGAATATGTGGCACCCGAGTGCTGGGCTCGGTGTGCTCAGGGCTAACAAGCAGTGCGGTGACAGCTCTGGGGAGGCACAGAGCATCCCTGCAGAGCAGCAGGTGCTGGGCTGGTGCACGCCCTCCACTTGCTATCGCTTCATCCCAGCATGGGTAAAGCATCCTTACACCAGGGGACCGTGGAGATGCTGAGCACTGGGGATAAATGTTGCTTAAGCACTTTATGGCACCTGCGAGAGTCGCTTTGCCCGGGGAAAAAGTCACCCAGTGAGCACTGCTGGCAGCAGGCAGAGGGAGGGAGTCTGCAATGGGCTGGAAAAGGGCTGAGCTCTGCTCAGGGCTGGGAGCAATTTGGTGCGTAGGGGGCTGCATGGGGCAGGAGAGCCCCACTGTGAGCACGGGGGGGACAGAGCTCAGCAGAGAGCTGAAATAAAGGATTTCTCCTTCTGTGCTGGTTGGGAAAGCAGAAGTCCCGGACCGAATGGGCCGTGCTGTGCTGCTCGGCCGTGCTATTTAGCTGTGCTGGAAATGAAGGATGAAGGTGATAAAGGGTTTATTTTAGCAGGCAGCAGCCACTGGCTGCTCCGTAATGCACCGGGGAAGCTCAGCTCCACCGCCCCGTTTCCCATTCCAGTCACGTGCCCCCAAAATTGCAAATGGAGATTTGTTACATTTCATTTGTTCCTATCCCTGGGAAGCCATTTGCGATGAGTTCATGTCTCCCAGGAGGCTGCATTCCAATCAAAGTGAAAAGAGAGGGGGGGAAAAAAAGCCACACTACGCTGAATGACAATGATATCTCACTGCCGATCGTCGGGACCCGGCGGCGCTACGCGGGTCAACGCCGGGCAGCACGTGTGCATGGGGCCGGAGCTGCGGCCCTGCAGCCGTAGCACCGCTTGGCCGAATGTGTCTCCATACACAGCGCTGCGTGATGCTGCTCACCCGGCTGCAGCTGGAGGGCAAAGCGAGCTGGGAGGCACGCCGGGAGGACGGGCTCAGCATCTGCTTCAAATTAAGCAGGTTTTCTCCTGCTCTTTCCCCGCTCTCATTAACCGAGTGCACGCACTCCCAGAAACTGAAAGCAGAGATGGTTGGGGTGAGCTCGCACTTATTTGTTTATATTTGTTCTTAGTTTCCCCTTCGTAAAAAAGCATGGTTTTCACTTGAGGGCAGTTTTTGTGGGCTGTGGTGCGGTGTTATTGATTAGCGCCTGCTATTCTCAAGCAGGAGGCTGTCTGACATGCTGCCTGCCTGCTGCTAAATGGAAATCTCCTAATCTTCGCAATCCCTTTAAGCGTTGGCAAATGAAAAGGCGGCACATTGTGGCAAATCTCTGCTCGTGGGGAAGAGAGGCAAGAGCTGCGGGGCGAGAGCAGGAGCTGCAGGGCTCTGCATGGCGTGGGGGTGTCTCTCTTTGCACTGGAGGAGGTGCCCCGAGCATCCCATAGCAGAGGCAGTGCTGACCCACAGCCCCGTGCAGCAGCCTCAGGGCTGCGAGCATCACTGCAGTGCCCATCCCAGCACGGTGGGGTCAGAAGTGGGTGCTCTGGGGGTGCTCCCAGCCCAGCATCCATTGCTGCCGTAATGAGTAGGAAGACAAATGTGCATTCACAAAGCCCAATTTACACTGTGACAGTCTCAGCAGAGCAATGTACTCAGCACTTCCCAACGAATTAAGGATGCCACAGAAGTAAAGCCTCAAAAAGCTGCAGTTAATCCCTACGTTCCACCCCGGGGCTGTGTGAGGCCATCCCATCCCCATATGGAGCACACAGGGAGGGGATGCTCAACCCCCAAGGCCAGGTGGGACAGCAGCGTGCCACTGCGCCTGGCAGAGCACAGTGCTGGAAAAAGGAGCCCGTGTTCATTAACCTGCACAGCCAGGAATAACAATTGCCTTCCATCAGGACCTCATGAATAAGTCGCACCATCTGATTTAGTTATTTATATCCTTCCTGCTGGTAAATTAATTAATGTTTCATTTGCAGGCAGCCCGTAAAGCTACTTCTGCCTGCTCTGAAAGTGGGCACGTTGCAATGTCATCTGCTTTAGGCAGCATCCTCCCCAGGAAAGTGGCTCTGCACTGGGCCCCCTCCCCATGCAGCAGGGCTGCAGGAACCCATTGCTTTGTGCCCCCCTCTGCGCATCACTGGTGCAACACTCAGCAGAACTCAACAGCCCAGCATTTCCACCCAGCAGAGATGTGGGACTCCCACGGCCTTTGGAACAAAGACAGAAAGCCAGACAAATGGACGGAACCCTACGAGTACTCCAGGATGGTTCCCTTTTTGCTATCCAAGCACTGCACACAGTTGTGCGGTGGCTATAAAGCATGGTGCAAAATGCAAAAGGCTTAATGCACACAGGCCATGTGAGAACACCAGCAGCAGCCTCCCCTGTGGCACAAACCATCCCAAAGGCCACAGAGATGTCCCCACTTTCCCTCTCTGCATAGGTCACCCCCCAGGCCATGTGTCTGGGCAGGGAAAGGCACTGCCTGCAGCCCGCCTCTGCTCTGATTGCTTATGGCAACCTAATATGCCCAATTATTTTTCAATGCAGACAGTTGCGGTTCATTTGCTTCCCCATCAGGCAGGGGCTTGCAGGAAGTATTCCAATGCCAGCCACGTTTTAATTTCCTCAGGGAATGGCACATCTTCTTGTGCAGATGAGCTGGTATCCAGTCATGGGACCCCAGCAGGTCCCTATCATCACTTAAGGGAAGCAGAACTGCATGCCCCCATATTGTTTTTTGCTTTTTTTTTTTTTTTTTCCTTCCACAGCCCATTATCTGGGATGCCAAGCTTGAATCAGGAGAACTGTCCATGTCCAAATCTGGAGTTGTGCTCTCTCAGGTGGTGGTGCCAGTCTGGGGTTTTCCTTTGCTCTTCATTATTGGGTTGCTTCAAAGAAAATGATGAACAATAGAATCATAGATGGGATGGGATAGAATAGGACAGGATGGGGTAGGACAGAATACAGTAGAGTGGAGTAGAATCATTAAGGTTGCAGAACACCTCTCAGATCCCCAAACCCAATCCCAACCCATCCATCCCACCATGCTTCTCAGTGCCGCATCCCCTGAGTTTTGGAACACCTCTGGAGATGATGACCCCAGCCTCAGACTCTTTTCCATCCCGATCCTCTCTCTCTGAACCAGAAGGACACTCCCTGCCCAACCTGGGCACAATTTCCAGGCCCATTTTCCTTTTTGGATGCTGCTGCCCATGGGTACCCCTGCGCAGCCACAGCTCACCCTGCTCTGAGCCACTGTAAACTGCAGTAATAAAGCACATGCTAGAGAGATGTCACTGGCAGGATTGTTAATGCGTGAGCCTAATGAATATGAATGGTCTCTTCATAAATGTAGCTTTGTGTCATTAAATTCCTTCACACCTCACTGATCATGGAAAGGTTACTCAGAATTAAATGTAAATCACATATTTACTGGTACGAAACAGATCAGCGTGTCGTTTTTAAAAAACATATAATTTAATAATGGTGCAATCTTCCCCTAACCAGCCTCGTGTGATGGATTCGCGGTGCTCCGTCGCTTGGGGTTTTCAGGGGAAGGTGATACAGATCTCACATTATGGGCAATTTACACCGTGTTTTTTTTCCCCTAACTGTAGACCTCAGTTCTTAATCATGTCAGTGGCCCAGAAATGAAAGGAGTTATTTCAGCCACGTCACTCCGTATAATTAAAAGATTAAGGAACGTCTTCCGTTGTGTTAGAAATTAATGGGCTGGGGGCTGGGTGAGCACCCGATCTGGGCAGTGCAAGCTGCAAGCGTCACGGGGACACTGCATCCCTCCCTGGTTCTGCTCCGAAAGCAAAAGCTGGGCACTCTGATACGTGGTGGTGTGCAGTTGCTGTGTTTTGGGGCATATCTGGGGGCAGCTGCTGCATGGAGCTGCGTGCAGACAGCTCAGCCACGGCTCAGGGGAGGATGTCAGTAAGGAGCTCTGTGAGCCACCCAGCTGCCGCCAGCAAAGCCCCCTCGCAGACTGCTTTAAACAGCACCAGCACACATTAGCTGGTAGGGGAGAGCTGATTAGTAATTAAATGGCTTTTAAAAATAAAACCATTAAGACTAATCCCATCAAATTTGGAGCTTCATCCAGGCAACTCTTATTAATTATTGTCCCACCTTGCGACTTCTAAGGGCCGGGCTGTTGGCTTTTGGGTAAACCAAGGCGCTCCTTTTGTGCCACTATCCCTGCTGGGACACCTAGGGCAACCCAAAGTGGGGCAGGTCCTGTCCCTCCCCATGCACACTGCCGTGATGCCACGCTGCCACATCCTCTGCTTCTGCCCTCAGCAGAGCAGTGCTGTGGGCTGAAACGGGAGCCAGAGGGAACCTGAGCAGTGCTGCGGGGTGAACCCGGAGCCAGACCCCATCTGATGCTGCCGCCATCTGCAGCAGAGGGACCTGCAGGGTTCGGCCACAGCGCCTCATGGTTTGCCTCAAAGTATCAATAATTTCAGGGTTAAGGAAACAAAAGCTTTTTTGCTTATTTGTATTTTTCCCCTCATCAATACTGGGGCCAGGCAGGCCACTTGCAGACAGTCCCCGGGGCCTACTCAGCTATTAAAGATAGAAATTATATCTTCATAACCCAGGATATTGCTGCTCGCTTATTTATGACTTGCTCCATTTCAAGAATATTTATTCTAGACAGGGAGCCTGATAATTTTCATCCAATCTACTTCTCATAGCTCAGGGCAAAAGAATGGAACAGCTCAATTGAAAGAGCACTTTCCTATTATTGCCAGGTAAGGGCAGAGCAAGCTGATCTCATTTCTGCCCTGAACTCGCAGCGCCACTGGATTCAGCTCCTTTTTTTTCTGCTTTCTTTTTAATTCATCGAGGAATGGCAGCCCACACAACCACTTAAAGGAAGTACTGCATAAATCCCAGTGCAGTAATTACCCATTTGGAAACATGACGCTTTATAGGAGAAGCGGCATCGCGCCAGGATGCTCTGCACGCTACTCCTACTCCAGCTGAAATCCTCCCAGGGCTTGTAGGCAGCAGTTAGCGGCTGCAGTTGCAGGCTCATAAAACTAAGCCACTGCAGCTGGGGCACAGGAGCTGCAGCAGAAAGCTGCCGAGGTGGGAAAAAGCCATTCAGGATCACGGGCCAGAGGAGGAACCAGAGGATCTGTGGCCATAGAGAGGCACAAGGGCTCAATTCCGCTTGTTGGCCAACATCAGTGCAGCCCCACAGCCCCAGCATGGAGCTGGGCTGCCTCCAGTCCTGGATGTGATGGGAGAGCCACAGTCAGCCCTGGGAGATGCTCTGTAAGATGGGTCAATGCCCCAAACACGGGTCAATTCTGCACAAAATGGATCAGAGAATCACAGGGGTTAGAAGGGACCTCTGGAGATCATCTAGCCCAACCTCCTGCTAAAGAGGGTTGGATTGATGCTCTATAAGGCTGATCAGTGCCTCATAGGCAGGGCTGATGCCCTGTAAGATGCACTGATGCCCAGTGAGGTGGATCAATGCTCCATAAGTCTGATTGATGCCCCATAAGATGCGTTGATGCTCTGTAAGATTGATCGATGCCCTATAAGATCAGGTGATACCTCGTAAGATAGGTCATAGAATCATAGAAACAGAATGGTTTGTTTTGGAAGGGACCTTAAAGCTCACCCAGTTCCAACCTCCCACCAGACCAGGTTGGCCCAAACCCAACCAAACTGTGCTTTGTTGCACCATGAACTCTCTGATAGCACATAGGTAGACCCGAGTGCTGCAAAGCAGATGGACTGAACTGATAAACAGACACAACAAAGCATTGCAATTGAACTTTCCCACTGGCTGCTTGGGAGCAAGGAGCCTGGTCCTGTCCCTGCTTGCACGGCAGCACCATGAGGCCACCAAGCACCTTCTTCCACCTGCTGCGTGCCTTAAATGTCAAAGCCAACGAAGTGTTGAAGAGCTTTATTGCTTTTTGTGAAGCCGATTAGGAATATCTTCTGCTAGGTAAAGAGTAATATTGCAATATGAAGGATCGGGGAATTTGGAGGCAGCGCTGTGTGAATTCCCCACAGAAACCTCTGTTCTCACAGCCAGAACAGTTATCAAAAAGACAATTTAAGCAGCATTGCACTCTAACTAGCTGGAGGACACAGGAGCCGGTCCTGTACAGCAATCTTTCAGCCTGTAGTAAATGAAATTGCAAAAAAAAAAAAAAAAAAAAAGTATTAAAAAAAAAATCAGCTTTCCTCCCTGATCGGTGGGAGGTGAGAGAGGCAGTAGGGCTGGGATTGTTACAGCTGTGAGCTCAGCTGTGTCCCTGCCAGCAGCCAGAGCTGCCCCTCAGAGCCCTGCTGCTCCCCAGCCCCAGCAGCTCACCCACAGCCCCACACCACGCAGCATCACAGAGGATGGAACAAAGCCATGGCCACAGTGCTTGGGTTCTGCTCCCTCAGCGCACAGGTGGGCTCCTGCCATCCCCAGCCATCAGCAAGAGACCAAGAAGTACATGAGGTGCATCTTGCTGCACTACAAAATCAGGTTGATGCTGGGTGCCAGACGTGATGCCCAAAGGCTTTCTCTTGTCCTGTGGGAGAGTTGTCAGGCTGCAGTGCAAGCCCTGAGCATCGCCTCCAGCCCTGCTTCTCACTCACCCCGAGGTGCAATACTGTCTGAAGAACAGTGCTGGAAAAGCAGCCTGAGTTAATGGCTCTGGCAACAGCATGGAGCCAGGGCAGCGTCTGCCAGTCCTTACTGTTAATGGCCATTATTTAGGGACCACCCTGAGCTCACCCCGTGCTTTGGAACAGCAACATGATGGTCCAATCCAGCTCTGGTGAGGACTGCAGGAAGCAGAAATCCATTTCCACTCACTTTGATGGGAGCTGGACTGAGCCCCAGGGCTCTGAGGCCGTGCCCATGAATTTACAGCAAAATGGCCATTAGAAAAATGATAGCTTCCCAACTGGAAATCGCTTACAGATGCATCCAGGGGAAAATTTCCTCTATTTATCCCCTGGTCAGGCAGAATTGAAAAATGTACTGCAGCTGAAGCCCTGTGACATCCCTGGGACACAGCCTGCCTGCAGGACCCACAGCATGGCTCTGGCACAGCAGCACGGTGCTGTGCGTCAGCCTCACTGCGTCCAAAGACAGGAGGACACGCATCCAGTCTGACCCACCAGCAGTAGCACAGAAATCCAGTCCCAAAAAGGAGCAATAGAGGCAGGAGGAAGTGTCTTTTCCTGGGATTTTGTGCCCCAGATCTCAGAGCTCCCTCAGGCTGAGTGAATTCTCCAGGAAGGTGGAGGAGAGCTTCACCTAAAGGTGATGGAGCCTGCATTGCTTGGTGTTGCTTTGAGGAATGCTGGAGCAGCGTTCTCGTGCTCCCGGCAGCAGGCACAGAGCTGTGCCTCTGCTTGCTCCCCACTCCTTTCCCAGCACAGCCCAACCCTTGCTGACAAACTGGGCAGTTTCAGAGAACGACCCACAGGTTCACTCACACCTCCGCTAAAGGGAAGGCTCATTACGCGGTTGATCCAAGCATCCTTTATCCAGAATCTCAAATTCTTATTAGAGGCAGTAATTAAAACAATGGCAGATCAAAGCACTCCCAGGCATCTCATTTCAGGTAATTCCTCCTCGCCTTGGCCCAGCCTTTGTTCTTGTTGTTCTGAGGTCATCAGCGCCATTAGTTCACCAGATCACCATCATCTCAGCAGACCGCCATCCCATCATTACCTCACCAAATCACCGTCCCATCATTGTCTTGCCCAATTGCACCCCGTGCCATTTCCTGGGGCGAGGAGTGCACCAATCCCTGCCTGCGGCTGCAGGAGCACAGGGCACAGCTGACCTCTCTGTGCACACAAAGACGGACCCCCAGTTCCCTCCTCCAGGCAGGTGCGTTTTTTCTTGGAGGCAGCCAGAGCTGAGCCACGTTTCCTCTCCTTCCAGGCACTCACGCAGAGACAAACTGCTCCATCTCCAACTGCAGCCTGGAGCAGAGCAAAACACCTCACCCTGCAAGGCCAGCTTAACAGCAGCTGTGATAAGCGACGTGTTTGTCCTTGACCAGCAATTAGCAAGTGCCTGGTGTGATGAGCATCTCCTGAACTCCTCTCCCAGCTCTCACAGCTGCTGCTTATTAATGTTTGTGTGCGCAGCTAAAGCAGAGGGCAGCACGACCCGGGGAAATCGGCAAGCTTTTATTAGTGCTGCAGATAATTACATTTAATCAGGACACTGGCTTTTCCCACACCAGATAGCTGAACCATCAATCTTCCCTTTAATAATAAAACCCTCTCCAACTCGTTTGCATTCATTGTTCCTTTTGCAACAGCCCATTGCACACGTTATTGCCCCACCTCCCAGGGCATATTGCAGGGCATGGTGTGGCTGTCCCTGTGCCCCACACCCCCTCCCCGTGCCCTATGTCCCCTCCCATGTCCTATTTGGTCCCACCCGACCCAAACGCATGCAGCACGCAGAACTTTGGGGTAGCTCTGTGTCTTCATGGGCTCCAGAGGAATTTCTCACCTGCCGTGAACTCACACCACAAGGATTGCATCTGCATCAGGAAGTGTTTGCATGGGAACGCAGAGGGCTGATTGCGTGTACAAACTTTGAAGGAAGAGCTGATGGGATTTTTAGAAATAGAAATAAATGCTTTGTGTGGGGGGGGGGGGGGGGAGAAAGCACGGGGCCTCTCAGGAGATAGGAAAAATAATGTATAAATGAATAACAGCACAGCAAACATTCATCTTCAAAGCCAAAATTGGGGAGTAAAGCTGAAGGTATTATAAATCCTATTTTGCTGTTGCTTGGCTGCTGCTCAGCACAGCCAGCTCGTGCCAGGATGGACGTATCCATGCTGTGCTGCACATATCCCAGACCATGGCTGGGGTCGGGAGCCCCTGGGCATGGTGGGAGCCAAGCAAAGCCCGCGGTACATTTTTTCCCCCAAAGTATTTCTCTCCTAATCTAAACCACCATCTTTCATCTCCCTTTTATTTTATTTCTTTTTCAATGATTCCTGAGTCCTGGCAGTGGGAAGCTTGGTTGATGGAGTGTAATTCTTGGCACATCTGTAAAAAAAAGCATGACCCCCTTTCCCTTGCAGCAACTCCCACCCTGACAGGAAGGGAAAAAAAAAAAAAAAAAAAAAAAGGCCATTGGCCAAAACATACAGCCAAAAATTACAGCCAAACAACCTGTTTCCAGCCAGTGCCAGCCCCTGGAAAGCCAAGTAGCATCACAAAGCCATGCACACACAGCAAGTGTCAGTGATGGGAGAGAGCTGCAGACAATGGACGCATGGGCTGTTGGTGAATCACACAGTGAGAGGGCTCACCCACAGGGGCAAAGCAGAAATTTGTCACTGGGAAGTGTGTTTTTTACCAACATCAGCACATAACAGCTTCGGGAGGGGTTTGGTTGAAGTTATGGGGGGCGTCAGGTGCATGGCACAAAGCATTGGGTGAAGGATCCAAGCATTGGGTGAAGAACCCAAGTTTTGGGTGCAGAACCCAAGCTTTAAGCAGATGTGCACTTATTCCCTCAAAAACTTCCATGCACCACCTCGCTCCGCATCTGGCCATGTGCTGCAGATCCTGGGGAGCTGCAGATCTTTCCACGCAGCGCAGCAAATGTCATCGGAGGCGTAAGTACTTCCAGATTCAGCACTGCAATATGCAGAATCGGCCTTCCCCTTGTTGTGTTTGCAGTCAGGTTTTACATATGGCTATCCACCACTCTTGTTTTTTCCCCCTTTCCAAAGCGGGTGATTCGCACCATATGTTGCTGACTCTCATATCAAATTCTGCTCTATAATGAGAGTAAGTGTGGAGTGAGAGGAGTCACCCACTCAGTAGCTGCAGGACACAAACAAAGCAGAAGTCATCGTGCAATAGCTGCTCTGCAAGGGAAAAAAAAAAAAAAAAAGGCAGAAATCCATGCATTGGAATTTCTTTCTTTCTTTTGATCTATGGTGAGAACTGAAATGATAGAGCACCGCCTGGCAGGATCACTTCTGGCACGTCAGCTCCATAATTCCTCCACCCGCTGAGCCCTACAAAGCTCTGTGCCATACCCTGCTCTCCCCTGGCTGCACCCGGTGCATGGTGGGGGTCCTCCACCCCTGCACAGCCCGTGGCCATCAGTCTGCACCCATTTGCACAGCAGTCCCACCCCCAGCACTGCTGACGTTACGGTTCCTGCAGCGTTGCAGGCAACTTTTTTCAAACTTTCTATTTCTGTTCATTAATCATTTAGAGAAATGTGCAATTACTCGAGTCCAATTACAGAAAATGTGCAACTACTTGAGTCCCATTATAAGCCTGGATGAAACGCCAAGAACTTGATTAGAGCAAAACCACCGCCAGCCCCATATACTTTAAAAGAAAATATTGTGTGTTCTCCTAGCGGGTGAAAAGAAATCACAATTTATTTACCCACAAACGTGTCTAACCATTGCTGACAATATGGGAAATCTTTCCTATCGGCCGTAACGTGATTTCAGCCTTCCCTCAAGGAAGAGATGTCTCTCCCTTAATTAAAACAATGCCTGAACTCACTGTAACCCCCTGATTTCATGGTGAGAATCTGCTCTGATTTTTCCAGAGGGTTTACAGCCGCCCCGTGAGCTGGCCGCGGGCCCAGCCCTGCTCCTCGCTCCCATCCGTGTGTCGGACCGTGGCGATGCTGGGGCAGGAATGGCGCTTCCCATCCGTGGATCTGCCCACGGTGAGACCGCGACCCAGCGGGCCACGTTTTGTTTTTTCAACTGCAAAGATGAGAAGAGCAATAAGAAACGATGCGCGCTTCTCCCAGCGCTCCGGCGGGACCTGGCCTCGCTAATCTTTGCAACCAATTGGCTTTATTCAGTAATCCGTAATTACACGAACTGTCTCCTATGCAAATCATAAACGTCTCAATCAATCAGCGCTAACAGCCCATCAGATGGGAGCGCGGAGCACAAAGAGCGAGCTCGGATTGGTGCCACATGTGGCTCCCACACCGTGTTATTTAGGTCAGCATCTCCTGCGCTGCGTCGTGGCGGGGAGTGAGAGGCATTACTGCTCATTAGGGATTAAGCCCAGATTTACGGCTCTTCTTAGCGCGGCCGCGCGGCCGCCAGACGCTCCCCGCCACCAGATCGGAGGTTTTGGAGGAGAACCGCGAGCTAAGGGGCTTAGGGAGGTGAATTAATGCACCGGGCCTCCGCAGCTCATCCAGAATAAAAATCCCTTATAAAAGTATAATTTTCCTCTTGTTACTCATGATTGCAAAATAATAAGATTGTTTAAGAATCCAATAGGATGGATGTCAATATTGGCAGGAGACGCGATGGCGAAGCGCGCGCCAGCCTTCCGTGGCTTTTCTTAATTTTAATTAGGATAAAATTTACTAATCTTACAGGGTTTACAGAAGTAGGTTTGCCAAGAGGCCATCAATTGATCTGAATGATATTGGCTTCCTCTTCAGAGCCCTTCGCTGACTGCTATGCAAAGCCTGGGCTTTTAGCTCCTTTCTCAGATCGTCTCTGCAGCTTTTTTGGCATGTCAAAAGGCCAGATGTTTTTTATTTGAGAGCAAATTGACACGTTAAATTACATTGTGCAAACAGTAAAGCCAGCCATGAGTAAACAGGCGACAAGGATTCATTGAATTTTATGGGTCGCAATAATGTTTATGTAATTTAACAAATTTATGCTTCATGTCAGCTTTACCACAAGAGTTATTCATTCCAAAAGGAAAAGCAACTTACATCGCAGCCCCCATGTTATTCTGCCTGGGAGCCAATCAAAAGCAAAACAAGCTTTAACATGACAATTGCATAGGGGCGTGCGTGTGCGTGCACACCATAATGTATCTCGTGTAACTTAAACACAGTCTGCGGATATTGCCCGATTTGTGTTTTTTTAATACTAATTTGATTACTTTTCTATCATCCAGCCAGAATGCAAACAATGGGAAAGGCTTCTGCCGAGCCAAGCGCCGCTCCAGCGCTGTAATACAGATATACTCTCCGTGCGGTGCTTTCAGAAGGTCATGTTGATTTTTACCATAATGCATTTTCCAGGTCCCTGGGAACCCACAGCAGATTTAGCAGGAATCCTCAATGAATCAGGCTGTCTGCACTCCCACTGAAGCGTATACCTAGCCTGAATTTCGCTGGCAATGAACCATGCCTTAATATTACAAACTCCTCCGGCTATTTAAATGCAAAATCACAGCAGACTTCGGGGCAAGCAGCCGGGCAGGCCGTGCGCTGGCAGCATCGTTGCGTAGCTCTCATTAATGCATTTAACACCCCGTGTGTCCGAGGCCAGGCGGGAGGTCAGCACGGAGCTCCCGGGAGGCCGGCGCAGCAGGGGTTAACGCAGGGAAGTGCTCCTTTTGGAGCAACGAGGCATGCTAAGCTCATCAGCCCTCTAAACTGGCATCAATAATAAATGGCTTTCCACCAACACTGAGCAATTATCAATCGCAGGCGCTGCTGTAGGGCCTGGCTATGGCTGCGCAGGCAGCAGAGTGAAGAGCAATGCTTGCTGCTGGCAGCAAGGGAGAAGCCCTGGAGAGCAATCCAAGGCATCTTCCCACCATCACGGCCTTGCTACAGCCCTTCTCACATGCAGGGCCATCAGGGAAGGCTGCGGGTGCCACGAACCAGCATCACCAGTGCCATGACCCTGCCGTGCAGCACCAGGAAGGGAACACAAGAGTCAGTGGGTTATGGTAATGTAAAGTGGGTTTTTACCCCAGGTGGGAGCACAAGGACGTCCTGGGCCCTCAGCCAAGGCAATGGAAAGCTGTGCAGCTCACCCTGCTCACAACACTGCCACCAGCATGGAGAAACCAGAGCGAGCCAGCTCAGGGCTAGAGCAGGGCCCCAGCAGCCAAGCTTTCCCAAAGGTTCTTCTCTATGCTATGCACTGACCCATTTGGAGGTTGCAAAGGATGTCACCCAGCCCCCTCAGCTCACATCCCAGGGATGATCCTTCCTTCCTTACCTTGCTCTGGCCCAAGGTCATGGCATGCCCAGTGGCCCTGAGGTCGTACGTTAAAACCACCATCACCACTGGCAGGAGTTATGGGGCCAGCACTCAGCAGAGCCCTGCAGCCCCCCGGCTGCCCACAGCGCACCAGGGATGCCACGGGGAGCTCACACTGCCTTGCTTTAAGAAGCACCGACCCCCAGACTTATACAGCCCATTGGTTTTGTGAGCACAGTGTGATGGGACCAGGTGATCTTCATGGTCTTTTTCAACCTTAACGATTCTACGCTCATTGCAAATTTCCAGGCAGAGGCTCTATTGGTTCCCTCTCCACCTGAGCATGGGGACAATGCGGGCACTGCCCTCGTCAGCAGGAACTGGGCTGAAACCCATTCAGGATCTCAATGGCATTTAGAGCAGCCTTGAAGGAGAACTGTGCGCAGGATGTGAAGAGGGAGCTAAGGTTTATTGCAGTCAATATAATTAATTTCAAGCTAATTTGAGCATCTGATTAAGTTTAGCATTACCATAAAAACTAAACTGCTATTTAAAACCAGAGAGGGGTTTATTAAATAAGTGCTGGAATGCAACAGAAAGCAAGATGAAGGTAATAAAGTCGCTTAAAGTAATAAAATTAAGTGAATGCTCGAGATATCCTTTGATGGATCTCTCTTTTACCCTTCCCCAGCAATAGAGATTTTTCTTCCCCAGTCCTCTGAAATTCTTGTGGGTCTTTCCGAATTTCTACAGCAAGAAAGTACATGCATGAAAAAATGGAACCTGCTTCACTAAATTATTTTACTCTGAAGCAGAGGAGAAGACCCTGGGGAACCAGGTGCTCACATAAGGGCACACGTGGCTCTGAGCGCCCTCTGCTCCATCTGCCAGGAACGGTGCCCTGGGGGCTGTGGGTCTGGGGAGGGACCTTGGGCTCACCTCCAGCCTGCTGCTGCGGGATGCAATCAAACATCAGCCCAGCGAGAGGACGGATGGTGAAAACCCTGCGGGATTCTACTGCTGCGCCAGCGCCGGCCACGACAACTTGCCCTTCTCCTCCAGGTCTGTGTGTCAGCCTGAGAAAACACTTATTTACTCTGAAGGCCACGGAAGCCTTAAAATACAAAGCCTGAGATAACACTGATAAGATCACACAGACTTCCGAATTAATTTATACTGCTGTCCTAAGCAGAAGTGACTCACTGATCGCCGGGCAGCGCCGTCCCTCGGGTGAAGGCAGCTGTCGGGGCGCTGGGGCACGGCCACGTGGGGCTGGTGCTCACAGCCCCCATCAGCCTGTGTGCAGAGCCTGGGCACAGCATAGAAGCAGTGAGTGCCGTGACCCGACCCCACCGTGCCCCACACAGCCCCCAGCCCTCCTGCACCACCAGCAGGATGCTGACGCACGAGGCATCGGAGCCAGCATTGGGATGCAGGGCAAAGAGCAAAACCACACCAACGCCGGAGCTGTGGGCACACGGACCAACCTCCTGCACATCACCGAACCCTCATGCAAGACTCCCCAGCAACACACAGCGAGGCTTCTGCCATGGCTGCAGCACCCAATGGGGCCCCACTGCCCCCAGCTTTCTCCCCAGGGCAGAGGAGCCCACAGACCTGGAGGAGTCTCATCACCATTTCACATAGTTTAAACAAATACAATTCCCATTTTGAGCCCTTCCTAGGATTTCCACTTGGCACGAGGCTTTGCTGGTAACTTCCAGCGCAAGGCTGAGCGCAATTTAGATTCTAAAATACCAACTGCGGGCTGTTCCCTTAATTGATTTCTTTTGTTTCATTCTACTCCTCAAAGATTTGTCAACATTAATTTTTATACGCTTAACACTTTGCCAACGCTGGCCAACTTTTTAAAATTAATGAGTTGAGATAGAGATTGAATACCTTCCCTTCCCCACCACCGCAGCAGGGAACTAACACAGGGCAACAGTAAAGTGTGTTATCAGCATTTAATTTGTGAATTCGGGGTGATTGAAAAGCAAATCTGCCAGCAGCCATTGGCATATCGGTGGCGGTGCTGCCGTTCCTCTGGATGAGCTCCTCCTGTTCGCATTTTGTGAACAAAACAAGCGCTGTATTTCCCACAACAACGTGAGCCGCTTCGGAGATCCGTGGGTATCCCGGGGTTCGGTCAACACAGCGGTGAAATATTGCATTCACAGTGGTTTGCTGGGGAGGAGGCAGCTCACAAACACTGAGCGGCAGTGCCCTTCAGCTGCGCGCTGTGTCAGCTGTGGTAAAGCATCAGTAACTGAAACTAACAGAGCTGGTGCCAAACCCCACCGAGAGGCACTCCCAGCAAGTGCAGCGCTCGGATGGCAGGAGCAGCTCGTGTGCTTGTAAGAGTGGCTCCAAAAATGCATTTTTGAGGTAGCTTGTATTAAGGTGCAATTACAGGTGGAGTAACAAATCTGCTCGCCGCCTAATATAGAGAAACGTGCTGTGACCACCAGATAATGCTGGAATTAAGCAAGGTGGCAACAGCAACTGCAAAAGGCAACCCAGCAAACGGCCTGATCGCTGCTCGGGTGATGGGTCCATGCCAGTGGGGTTGGGATGCACAGCACACAGAGGGGCCTTTCGGGTGGTGATGGCAAAAGGGCAGTTTGGCACCCACTGAGCACTGTGTGTGGAGAGATGCTGGCTGTCACCAAGGAAACTGGGGATGGCTGGAGAGACCTGCGGCCTGGCCGCCTGCTGCTGCTCTGGGGAGGGATGTCAGCGGTCGAGTGGCACTCCTGCAGCTGCTGTAAGCTGCTCCGAGGGGCGGGGATACCGTTCTGGCCCCATGCAGGGGCACTTTGCATCTGCTTCCAGGGATGGGCTCGAGCTGCTGCCACCCAGATGTGGGGGGGGACATCAGACCCCGGGGGTGGTTGGGAGGACAGCCATGCATTGGGGGTCTTCCCAGCTGGCCGCGGGCACTTGGAGGCAGGAACAGGGATTAGTGGGAACATCACTCCATCTCCTCTTGAGGCTTCACCACCTCTTCACCTGTAGGCTGGGTGTGTTCACAATGTCTTACCTGCAGCTGGAGAGCTGAGCGGTGCGGTGGTGGATGCCCCATCCATGGGTACAGCCAAGGTCAGACTGGATGGAGCTGCGGGTGTCCCTGCTCATCACAAGGGAGTGGGGTCAGATGGCCTTCAGAGGCAGCACCTTGTACAGCACCTTGTACAGCACAACACAGGGCAATGTGTGGCATGAAATCACACAGGATTCAGCCCCGCTGCAAGAAAACCTCACATTTCCCACTGCCAGAAGTGCTTTGGACAGCTGATGACAGGAGAGGCTGCGCAGCCTTCACAGGTTTGGCACGGGAGATGCTCTCAGCACTTCAGCCCCAATCTGGATCAAAACCCCAGAGCAGTCCCATGCAGGGCTGGGGCAGTTCCTTCCCCCCCTTCCCCCAACCAACCCATTGTACACACACACCTCCCACCCTTATGCTCACAAGACATAATTGCATTTATCTGTTTCCATTTTTGAAACAACGGGGAAGTTAGCAAAAGCAGAATACTTAAGCACAGCTAGTTCTCAGCAATATAATTCTCTTTAATCTTTTAAGCATTTGACAGTATTTGCTTGAAAGAAGGAGCAACAAGTACATAATTATTGCACTAATTAAGCTGCCAAAACACAAGCATGCTGCAAGAGCACCTTTGAAGCAGTGAGCTCTCGATTCATTAGCATCTGCTGTAAGCTTATTAATCACCTAACAGGCAATTAGCAAGCTGTTACTGTTTGAGACTAGTATGTAAATAAATTCTTGGGTTAATTTCTTCCTCTGATAATAAAGAAAACATTATGAAAATTAGCTAAGCGACAATGTAAATGATCTTGACTGTTAATTATATGATGGTGTTACATATGCGGCCGCCGTACACGAGATAAGGGATGCACCTCTCACTTTGCGTATGGGTTTAAAAATAAAATTGTTGACATAGGGAAGAGGGAGGCTTTCTGCATCAGAGTCACAGATGTTTGCCTTTAGCTAACCAAAACGAGCCGCCAAACGACTGACACTGCAGAATTAGCAGCCGGGTGATGTGCAGGCAGCAGCACAGCGTGCAGAGCTCAGCGTGCAGGGCCTGCAGCCTTGGGCAGGGGCACTGGGCCACCCTTAGCCCAGGTCTGGGCACCCAGAACTCTGTGGGGATGAAAACTGTTGGAAGTGATGCGAGGTGTGAAGCAGAGCCCCGCCTGCACAGTACTGGCTGCTATTTCAGAACAAAGAATAGATTTTTATTCTCCCCATTTCCTAGAAGGAGGACATCGTTTTGTGGCTCGGATGAGATGATTTACCTGCGAGGCCATCCATTTCCACTGCCAGCCCAGGCTGAAGGCATCGACCCGTTATCCATTATTTGCCAGGCTAACAAACTGAGGGCTCCCCTTCTCCCGGGGCATCACCTCCTCTGCTCCTATTGCAGCAGCATTCACTCATCCACCAACAGAACCTCAGGGCAGGGATCTGCCAAACAGGGCACCCTGCATGCAGGCTGTGGGCAGAAGCACAAACCCCCACCAGGAACCCTGTCTGTGCCGCCAGCCCTTGGATGCAGGCACAGCCCTGCGCCCACGTCCCACCCCAGGGACAGCACACTCTCATCCCCAACCGTCACAAATCTGTTCCATCACGAGCTCAGCTTTACAGCATTCTCTCCCCAAAATCCTCCCCGCTCCTTGAAGCGTGCTCCAGCGAAGCAGAAAACTAATTACAGCGCGGCGCGCACCCGCTCGAGTGAGGAATTACCAGCAGCAGAGGTTACTTAATAATCTTATTAATTTAAACTATTTTATCACTATCTTTTGCCCCATCATTATGCACACAAAAGGCTGAATATTTCACAATTAAGAGACGACTGAAACAAAAAAATGAAGATTAAGGGAGGGATGAGGCACTTCCCAGCATCTCCAGGCAGCACTGAGCTCTCTGCCCTCTTCTCCAGCTCCGGTGCCACTTCAGTGCCATTTCATAGAACCATTGAATGGCCTGGCTTGAAAAGGACCACAATGATCATCTCATTTCAACCCCCTGCTGTGTGCAGGGTCGCCAACCAGCAGACCAGGCTGCCCAGAGCCACATCCAGCCTGGCCTTGAATGCCTGCAGGGATGGGGAGCATCCACAACTCCTTGGATCCGGGGAAGAAAATAATGCAGATGAAATAAAAGCTGTGAGTTGTTCAGTTCCAAAAGATCATTTTCCATTTCCAGAAGTGAGCGCCAGAGCTTTAGAACCACAGTGTGAAAGCAAAAGGACAAGGAGGGAATGGCTTGTAAATGGGTTTTTAGTAGGAGCAGTGCTTCAGTTTTATGGTCGGTAGCTGGAGATCCCTTCAGAGCAATGTGCTAAGAGGTTATTTTGGATCCAGCTTAGAGAGTGCAGCAGTTTGGCCCATTAAAAAGTAAATTTTTCATGTCAAGAAACAATCTCTTGCAGATGGAGCACTCAGCTGTGAAAAAGAGCAAAAAATCTGGGTCAGGAACGCTGCGTGTGCACAGCAGCTCTGCAAAGAGTTCCTTGTTCCAAAGGGATCCACTTCCTGTGTGCATCTCCCAGCACAGGAGCAGTCCCAGCACTGCACTGCGTGTGCCAACCACCTGTGGCCATCCAACCCAGCTCACCATGGCCCCATCTCTCACTACAGCAGGCTGGCTGCTGCCCCAGCATGGCAAAGCAGAGCTTTGCTAAGGCCCCCTTTTTGCTAAGGGAGACTTTGCCTTTGGCTCCAAGCAGCTCCAACCAAAACCATGCTCCACCGCACACGCAGCACCCAGCTGTGATGCGCTGCAGGATGGCTCTTCTCCTGCCCCGTGTTAGTTTTCCCTCTGTTCAAACACAGATAATGGCTGTGAGCAGGAGTCACTCAGAATCCGTGTGCATCACCTCCTCTGCGTTAGGGAGATACAGCCTGCGGCAGCAAAAGCTGCTCTTTGAATCCACCTTCACTGAAATAACACATTTAAATAATAAAAGAGCTCATAAACCCAGCATTGTTTTTTAAAACCATTAATTGAAGCCATCAGCAGCAAAGTGCTGCTCTCACAGCAGGAGCCTCTGCCAGCAGTGCTCAGAGCTTGGAGGGGCATTGAGCACCACCTCAAGCAGGAAAATGAGAAAACATTCGCCACGAAAGAAAAGATTGAATGGAACAGAGGGGCAGTCGTTGGTCAGGAGGTGCAGACCCCGGAGGGGAACTGGGATGCCACACTCTCCTGCACCATTCCAGCACTGCGTCCCTCCCTACAGCATTCACCAAAGCATCCTCCATGGGTAGGGATGTGCTCAGCCAGCCCCACCACTCCGAGTCCACGCACCAGTGGCTAAATGAAGCGTCCCCATTCCCAGGAACCCTTCCCCACTGCTGCCAGGGGACACCAGGGTGAGACAGCGGCAAGGAGACCGCAGCCCAGAGCACAAAACAAGGGCTTGGTGCAGGAGGTGGCTTTCCAGCATTCCCAGCAATACCAGGCCAGCAGTGATCTGCAGCACCAGGAACACCGAGGAGGTATTGCAGCAGCACAGCAGTGAGCCCTGCTTAGAGCCTCTGGGGCACACAGAGGGAAAGGCCAGGTGTGGGTGCTTGGTTCTGCCCGGGGGGGGCACGCAGAGGCTCAGGAGGAAGCGATGTGCTGCAGAGCACAGTGAGTCACCAACGCCCCGCTGCTCGGGAGAGAAATAGGTTTACCAGACCGAGGATTTCCTTTTTCATCAGCATTTTGGGAGGAGCTCCTTGGGTGGCATAACTCCAGGAGGAGCCAGGGACACCACACACCCAGCTGTGAGCACGCTCCTCATACAGGCTGCAGCACAGCCTCAGCTGCTGTGCGTTATAAATCAGTGCAAGAAGGGAACATCCCCCATCAAACACACCGTAAAGTTCCTCACCTGCAGAACAGGGAGTCCAGAACCCTCAGACTTCAGTGAACGCAGCTCCCGAGCTGTGGCAGTTTGGCACCTCGCACTGGTGCTGGCCGGTTCCTCAGCCCTTCGTACAAGAGTTTTGTGCTCTCCGTTCGTCACAGCCGTGGCCGGGGCTGCGGGCAGGGGGGGAATGGAGCAGAGCGGAGCCCGCAGCGCTGCCGGGGCTTCTCCTACCACCGTGTGGCCGCAGCAGCCGCTGCACCGCCCGGCCCCGCAGCACTGCGGGAGGAGAACACCGTCGACGGCACGAAGTCTGTGATCCTGTGAGGGAAATCCCCCTTCATAGTATTACAGAACGGCTCGAGGTTGGAGGGACCTTTAAAGGCCGCCTGGTCCCACTCCCCTGTGTGATGAAATGGGGCACCCACAGCTCCACCAGGTGCTTGGAGCCCGTCCAGCCTGACCTCGGCTGTCTGCAGGGATGGGGCATCACATCTCTGAGCAACAGAGAGAGGTGACAGGTCAGTGTGATGCACACCGTGCCCGTGGTGGTGGAGGGCAATGACAGCAGCATTTTTGCTCTGCACAGAGCCCAGTGGCAGCAGGAGTCAGAAACACAAGGGCTGATGGATGTGGCCACCTCAGCATTTTTCTCCCACCTCAGTCACAACCAAAGCATTGCCCAAAATGCTGCGGTACATCTGATCTGGCCGAGTGATGCAGCTGCCCGAAAGGGCCTCTGGGGGAGTTCTGTCTGTGCTGTTCTCAGGGCTGTCTGGCTTTCTTCCAGCTCCAGAAAAAAACCCAGGCCTATCAGGTTAGCTCGATGTTACGTGCTGATACGCATACAAGAGCTCACCTTGTCGGCTTTAGGAATCCATCAGTCTTCAGTGAGATAACGAGGACCAGTCTCCGGCATTTTTTCCAAGATCTAGTGATATTCTGAGCTGCTCTAACCTCCAGGCTTGATTTTGCAGACAGGCAGCTGAAGACTTCAAAGGCAGAAGCCCTCATCAGTTAGGAAATTCCTCTGAATACCCAGAAGCATTTGGCACAGCGGTGCTGCCAATGAGCTGGGCAGGGTGGGGTGGGGACAGGCCTGGGGCCGTGCTGCGGGGCTGCTTGTCCCCATCCCAGCTCAGCACTGGGCAGAGACACAGGGCAGAGCTGCAGTTCCAAGGGATGAGACGCCAAGCCAAGGCAGTAAGCGGCGTCACGCTCCAGCTCCCATGCACAGAAGCCTCTCCGAGCTGCTCAGCATTTCCCAGCACAATGCAAAGCAGAGAGAAAAGCTCCATCACGCCGACTCCTCGGGGACTTTACCTCGGATGCCCCAAGCAGAGCCCAGCTTGCTGATTGGAGCTCAGCACAGAGATGGAGTGCGGGAGCACAGATTGCGCTGCAGAACCGGAGAGGGACCGAGCGTTTTCAGCAAATTACCTCTGTTATGAGCCTGGCCATAAAAATCACCTCGCAAGTGAATTTAGCTTTTCCTCTCTCCATGCCCAATCAATTAGCACATGAGTAATACCAGGCCCATTAGGGCAAACCGGTGCCGGGGGTGTTATGTCATCTGCTATAGAAATGATTGCTTAATATACCGGTTGGCTCCGAGGAACTCTTACCCATCACACAACCCTCTAAAATCGATAGCAACAGTCAAACTATATTGTTTCAAACAAGAGTACTGCTGGGTAGCTAAGTAAGCTCAATATCAGTGCTTGTGATCTCAGACACTTACCGGGCTATAAATTATACAGAGGAACAACAACAATGGAGAACATTCTACCCAGAAGATGGGGCTGGCACAAGTCATACAGGGAGGCAGCGTGGGGTGCAGGAGGGCAGGGCTTGGGGCAAAGTGTCCCCATGGTATCTGGCGTCCTCTGCAGCTCAGCAGCACGAGCCCAGCTGCTGCATGTACATCCGTGCACATCTCCAGCTCCGGTGCTGCAAGCAGCAGCAGGGCCACCATTGCTTTAAAATATGCTTCACGAACCAGAAAGGAGCAAAGCGCAGTGATGAAGGCTGACCTAAAGCACCTGGGTGTGGTGTCACTGTGGGTCCATTACAGCCGAGCTGTGTTTCCATCACCTCTTCCCTCTCCCAGCATGAATCATCACCAATGGGGCTAGAGAGAAAAGGCACAAGGAAAGGCTGGAGCTGGTGGGATGGGACCCGTGTGGCACCAGGCAAATGCTTTGCTCCGAGTAGGAGAAGAGCTAAAAGCAGAAGGAGGAAAGCTCCTCTGCTCGCCCTGGGGAAGGGAGTTCACATCATAAGCGCAGGACAGAGAACTGCTGATATTGGGGCTGCCAGAGGATTTGAACGGGATTGGCCTGGGCTAACAAACTGTGGTCAAAGCTAATCTCTGATTAGCTATACTGAGGAGATTTAATTTAGTTTAAAGCCTTACCTGAAATGCAGAACCGGGTATTATTGCATATCTGACCGAGGCCGCTGTGTACAGCTGAAGTATTTATAGTAGAATTAAAACCTCTCTGAAAGCAATCATCCAAGGAGCAGCAAAATTGATTGCAGCGGTACCGCTTCCAAACATTCGGAAAACATGAGTCAGTCTCCAAAATGTCACAAGATTTTAAAATGTAATATATTTTGTCTTATTTTTATTTAGTTTGCGAGAGCGGTGCTCAAATTTTCAAGCTGCAAAAGGTTGAAACCTGACTCTGTGCTGAGGAAATGGAGATTTGCACCCAACGTGATTCCAGCAGCCTGGGCTTTAATAAAAGGCTTCTGCAGCACCACTTGCCTGGGAAATCAGAGCGTAGGGGAAAAAGTCGCCTAACTAATTCCTATTAGAGGCGAGCTGCTCTCTCCTCATCTCCTGTGAGTGTTCTTGATTAGCTAATAAATGATTAATCGCGCCAAGAAAAGCCGGCTCCTTCACCTCCTGCTTTCATCCACCCGCTGCCTGCGGGGCATTTCCAATGTCACAGCAGCCCCTGCAGCCCCCCGGCCGTGCTGAGACCCCCACAGCAATGGCTTAGTTGCTGCAAGCAGGACTGGAGGGGAGCAAATGCATCCCTACGGCCACAGAGCACAGACACCCCGTGCCCACCCTGCCACCCCCCTGTGCCATCCTGCTGTCCATTGTGCCCACTGTGCCACCCCCAGCCCACCCTGCCACCCCCCCGCCCCGTCCCTCAGCCCAACATGCCCTCCCCTGCCTTCATCCCACACCCGGCAGTGCCCCACTGCCCACCTCTGAGCATCCTCCCCCTGCTCTAAATGCTCTGTAATTTACCTCAGAGGAAATGGGGTGCATTGATGCCACCGAAAGCAGCAGGCACATCTTTGGAAGCCGTCGCTCCTGACAAGTGCTCTATTTTAATGCTCCGAACAGCAATTTTTATTCCAGCAGTATGTGAAGGCACTTAGTTTTCTATGCAGTTTTTACTTTTTAATCTCATATACTTCTTGCTGGTGTCAAAGTGTCACCATTTAATAGTCTTACTGGGAAAAAGAGTGTTTCAGATCTTGTTCTATAGTCCACATTGTGAATACATTAGAGAACCACTGAATGATTTAAGAGGAATTTTTATACCTCTGAACACAGAGGCAAGGCTAAAGCACGCGGGTGTACCGGGCCCAGCCTCACACTGAGTGCTAAAGAGCCGGGCAGCCTCCCCTCCTGCTCCAGCATCTCCCACAGCAGCGGGGTTCCAGGGCACTCCCCCAGGAATGGCTCACACGGTGCTGCTGGCAGAGCCCAGATGGGGAGCATGGTGCTGGCATGGGGCTCTGCCCAGCACCCACATATCCCCTTCCACCTTCTGTTCTCAGGTTGTGGACATCTCCAAGCGCTGTAAAAGATGCTCCCGTGGCACTTCTGATAATGAGAACAGGAGCAGACCGTGCAGCTGCTGCACATCAAAGTGCTCCTGCCCAGCCCTGCTGTCTGCAGCAATGCAGCACCTGACAGCCCCATCGGCTCCGTCCCAGCTCCACCAGCAGCCCCAGGTGAGCCCGCCCAGCTCTCAGCACACACGCCGTGCAACACAGATGCAGGAGTGCACACTGCAGCCGGCGGCAGTCCTGCACCGGGAGGACAGTCCAGAGGTTGTGGAAGGCAGCAGCAGGGATGCAGGGCTGGTGGTAATTATGATGATGATGACGATGATGATGAAGATGATTTCAGGTATCGCACGTGTCTTATTTACTCCTCTCAGCAGGATTTTGCAGGGAAATCCTGGGTTCCAGGTGTGGTTGCTGAGATGAGCAGCTGTGGGTTGCAGAGATGTGCAGCCAAGGCCCAGGGACGGAAGCAGCTGTGTGAGGGCAGAGGAAGGTCCTTGCCCTGCACTTGTGGCACTGATTGTGGAAGGAAAGGACGCAGAATCAAGCCCGTTCTTTCACCAGAGGATTTGCAAGGCATCATTTGCCCCCAGTTAGCATCGGCTGCCATAATGATGCAACTCCTGAGATTACCTGTCAAGGCTCTGTGAATTTTAAATAAAAGGTAAAAGGGTTTAACTCGAACACGACACCTCTGTGCATACAGAAATAGCTCAGCTGCCGCTTCCCTACAGAGGCAGGTACGATCCAGACCCCGGATCAACACCAAGCACGGCTGCAAATCAAGGGCCAGACATGATTGCAAACATATTCCTCGCTCTTTCCTTTCTTCTGCTACAAAGGAGATGGGAGGCACACACGGGCTTTGCTTACATCTCATTTCAAACAAAATATACAAGCATAAATAACACTGCTGACAGCTGGAAGGTTTCTGATCGCGCTGCAGAGGAGGACGGCGGCTGAGCAGCTCTGCTGCAGCCACAGCCACTGCGGGGCACAGTGAGCATCACCCTGCATAGGGGCAGGACCCCCAGCCCAGCCCCATGTCCCCAGCCTCAGAGTAGGGAAGAGGGCTTTAGGAATGGGGATTGTTTTTCCCCCCCAAACACACTCAAGGAGATGGGCGTAGTGAGGGAGTTCCCAAGCGATGGAGTGACTGCAGCCCAAGGTGAGCACTAGGCCTACGTTGCTCGAAGTCATAATACAGGGGAGCTGAACTGGGCCATGCTGCAGAGCTCAGCATGGGTGCTGTACCCCCACAGCAACAACAGCAACACTTTGGGTCTTTGCACTCCAGCAATGGGTGGTGGCATGGTTATGTCACCCATCCCTGCTCACATGCAGAGCAATCCTCAGTGTGGGCACTGTGCATGTGAGCGAAGCACAGCACCAGGAGTGATGGGGACGGGGACCCCGTATTAATGTGGCACACATATTAATGTGGCACCCGACTGGATGATGGCGATGTCTTTTTAATGCACCCACATCTGAAACCTGAATGCATAATCTCTCTATTACACATACACGTGATATATATACGGCCGGGCGGCCGGGGTGATGGATGCGCACGTATTACATATGCAGAGGTTTGGGATCCCACTGCACAGTGGGCAATGATTTCTCTTTTCCACAGCTATTTATTTGCATAGCAGCCGCTGTGGATGACGAATACAGAGCGCTGCGGTCAGGGCGAGACTGCTGCTGAAATACAGCCCGGCTTCCCGAGCCCGCTGCACCATTAATTATTAACTCAGTACAGGAGATTTGCCGCTCTCCCAGCACCAGACACTAAAATAGTTCCGTACATAAAAGAGCATTAAGTGAAAGCTCGGGCAAAGCCGATCGCTCTGCACAGAGACGTCCCGCTCGCAGGACCTACTGCTCGGCAGGAAAATTTACAATCCTTTAATTCCATTTACAACGCGGCAACACAAAAGGGAGCTGCAGACAGAGGCTGCGAGCGGGGAGAGCGATGGGGAAGAACGAAATAAACAGGGCTACAGGGGAGCAGGATCATCAAATTCCAGCCAGGATTAAGGGAGAACGCGCCTGTTGGGCACCAATGTGAGCCTGGAGTTGTACTGAGTTGCAGAGGTTCCATCTTGTCCCTGCTCCTGGCTGAGCACGTTGCACATCTCGGAGCAGCTCCCCGTAATTTGCTTATAAATAATTGACTTCGCGGTGATGGAAGCCTCTGGAGGGTCTCCTGGTTTATTCACAACAAGGCACCTCGGCCTGCCGTGCAAATTAGCCCTTTCAAACCTGTCTCATCTCCAACAGAAACGTTATGAAGAGTGATTTTTTTTATCCCCCGTAATAACCTTCAACTAACCTTTAAACTGAAGTGAATAATTTAAATCTTATTTTCATATCAATGGGGGAGTCAAGCCAAGCAATTATCTTTTATCTGTATACTCTGTCGTCAGCGCGAGGCATAATAAAGTTTTCCCAAGTGGGCAGAGCGAAACAGGGAGAGAAAGAGAGGAAGAGAGAGAGATGCTATCTGACGGCATTAAGGCAGAGATGAATTATTCAGCTACGAGCGCAGGAGCTGCAGGACAGCCCTGCATCGGCGGGCAGTGGGAACGGCCATACCCACAGGGTGCTGGGGGGAACGGGAGAGGGAAAGGGGGCATCCCGCAGCGGGGAGCGGGCTGACATCCCCCCTGGGCTCGTTAGGATGCTGAATCCCACCAGAGTCCCACCAGAGCGCCTGTGATCTTCTCTATTAATGCGTAAAATCCCGCACCTGTGATGGAGGGCGCTGACAGTGGGCTTGGTGATCCTGGCGGTGGTTGCAGCCTATGGGTGCTGCCTCACCCCCATCCCTGTGCTGCACACGTGTGCGTGCCCACCCACACCTGCAGCTCCGTGCTCCTGGATGTCACTCGGTGCTCAGGGACAGCATCCTGCACAGCTGGGGCGGCCGCTTCCCACGGCACCGCTGTGACTGCACCATAGGGGCAAGGAGGGGGGGGTCTGCTCTGTGGTCTTGCAGTGTGAGCAGAGGTTGAGGGTTCACAGAGCCTCCATGAAATCCCAGCAGGTCGGAGCTGCCTGCTTGTTGTTCCCAATGGGTGAAGGCTTGGAGTGAAGCAGGGGGTCCCACGGAACGCTGCGGCCCATGGAGAGGTGCTGCCACTGAGCGCGGGATATCTCCCTGCAATCTTTCCACTTAAACCAGTGATTAAACTGATCTGGCAGATGATTAAGCAAACAAAGATTAATGAAACAAGCAAAGGAATCAAATCTTGATGGGGGAATAAATGCGTGATTCAAAACAATATTAGGACAAATTGTCTAACAGTGATCGGGAATGTGTTGCTTTTGTCTCAACAGCATTTGTTGTACTCTCACTTCGTTGCAGTCAAAATATTTGCTCAAACCAAAGACAGAGATGAAAAATCTCAAATGCTACCAATGCTACCCATGATTTAACAAAAAGATGTGCAGGATGCCCTATCCTGGAATGCCAGCACCCAATGCAGCACCCAGCAGTGGTACCCAATGGCATCACCCAACAGCAGTGCATCAGCGCGGGGATTTTGCATTTCTTTCTGAGCAGAAGCAATGGGTTTTAGGGCTGCAAGTCTTTTTCTTTCATCAATTTTGCATATGGAAAGATCATGTTTGCTCTAAATAGTTTTGTTTTTAAAGCCTCTTAAATTTTTGAGATGAAAATAACAAAGAGGGAATGGGGGGGGAGACTGCTCCAGACAGACTGTCACAAGGCTGCAGCAGCCAAAGAGCAGGAGCAAACTCCATCAGCAGAGCAGTTAATTAAGAGGGGAAGGAAACAAGGTGCCTAACGCAGAGATAATTGCTCCTGTTCTGCTGCAGCACACACTGCCTGCACACACACACACACGCACACACACACACACACACACACACACACACACACGTTGGTACCTGGCACACCCCATCTGCAGTCCTCCCCACCCAGAGCGCCCTGAGGACGCGGTGCTGCTCTGTGCTGATGATGGCATTGCCCAGATTTTGCCTTTTCATTCCGGTGATGCTCTCAGATCAACCTGGCCCAGCAGCATAAGACAGAGCCAAAAGGTTCAACTTGTCCTCCTGCGATGCAACAAAACAGGACGGCAGTTCAATGTGAGTGCAAATCCTCATTCCTAAAAGATGCACAGCAAAGTCTCTGCCACCATCCCAGCACCATTTCCCATGGCTCTGCATGGCCAGCATGGTCAGTGGGACCAGCTCCAGGGCTGCTGTCCTAAAACATGGCACAAAGAGGGAGGCCATGCTTCCCTCCAGGCCAGTGATGCACAGAAGCAGAGCCGAGGTGCGTTGCTCCATGCCTGGAGGACTCAGGGTGTGAATGCACTTTTGGGAAGTTTGCTGTCTTTGGGATGGAAGGAAGGGCCTGAGGGAAGGTAGAGGTGTCAGTGGGGCAGTGTGCTCTAGTGGAATGTACCATGCATCACATCACATTGCATTGCATTGCCTAAACCACGTCATGTAGCACAGCATCACAGTGCATTGCATTGCCTAAACCATGTCATGTAGCACAGCATCACATTGCATTGCATTGCCTAAAACACGTCATGTAGCACAGCATCACAGTGCATTGCATTGCCTCAAACCACGTCATGTAGCACAGCATCACAGTGCATTGCATTGCCTAAACCACGTCATGTAGCACAGCATCACATTGCATTGCATTGCTTCAAACCACGTCATGTAGCACAGCATCACATTGCATTGCATTGCCTAAACCACGTCATGTAGCACAGCATCACAGTGCATTGCATTGCTTCAAACCACGTCATGTAGCACAGCATCACAGTGCATTGCATTGCCTAAACCACGTCATGTAGCACAGCATCACAGTGCATTGCATTGCCTCAAACCACGTCATGTAGCACAGCATCACAGTGCATTGCAGCGCATTGCAGCACACAGCCCTGCACTGTATTGCATTGCATTGCATTGCACCACACTGCATCACATCACGTCACAGCACCTCGCATGGGTGCAGCAGTGCAGCCAGCAGCAGCTCTCTGCCCCCAGTGCTGGGGCTGCTCCTTCCACCAGCAAAGCAAGCTGTGCACTCTCTGTCCCTTTAACCCTACTGCATGCAGCCCCCAGCCCTGTGGTTGCCGGGCACCTCGGGGAGATGTTTGGCATCAGCAGCTGCAGCAGAGAATCCACTGAGTCCATGACATGAATTCCAAGTCTCCCTCTCACATGGAGCTGCCTGAGCAGCTCAACCATGCTCCTATCTCTCACTCTAGCCTCCCCCCCCCCTTTTTTTTTTGGAGACTCATTACTATATTGTGGATATTCTCCACTAAAGGGCATCTCTTTGAATGCATTTGCTTTTTTATTAATGTGTGCTAAGACAAGTCAAGCCTGATTATCATGAAGACAATTGCTGAATTCCCTCCTGGAGAAATCTCATCTAGACTGTGTAGGCGTTTTAATTTCAGAGACCCATTAATTGGCACAATTGCTTAAGCAGCTGCTTTCCGTGTCATTTTAGGACCACTTTATGAAAAACAGAGCTTAAGGAAAAAAAAGAAAAGAGAGAGAGAAAGAAAGAAAAGAAAAGATAAAAAGAAAGAAAGGAAAAGTATATGACAGGCCGGAGCTTTCTAAGTGGTAGCATAATTAATGCAGGGAGCTTCCTATGGGTGGGAAAGCAACAAAAAGCTGCTCCAGCACTGCACCGTGGCACATGGCTGCTGCTGTCCTGGGCTGTGTGCTCAGGTGCAGCGTGGGGTGGTGGTGGATCCATTGGGTTCTGGAAAGTAACAAAAAAAGCAAAAGGAAATGGAGAAGGCAGCCTGCAGGGATCGGCCAGTGTATTTCCTGCAGTGTGAAGCTGCACTCCCAGCACGTCTGTGTGCAGGAGCTCCTTCTGCCTGCATGGGTGAGGGATGGGCACAGTACTCTGCCGCCCTCTTCCCAGCCCTGTGCCCTTCCCTTGAAGTTTACCACTGTAACCCCATGCTCATGACCTGCAGCATCCCCATGTCTCCAACCTACAACATCCCTATGTCCCCAGCCTGCAGCATCCCCACATCCCCAACCTTCAGCATCCATATGTCCCCAACCTTGTGTCCCCACGTCCCAACCCACAGCATCCCTGTATCCCCAACCTACCGCGTCCCCATGACCCCAACCCGCAGAGTCCCCATCCACTGAGCTGTGCTCTCCCACAGCCACTGGATCACAAGAGTATCCCAGCAGCTCCGCAGCACGCAGAGCTCCCGTGATGAGGTTAATTATGGAATGGCTGAGGAACAAACCCTTCGCTCCAGGAGAAGTGGCCGGAGAGAGCAGTGCGCTCTTCTTTGCCATAGGCAAAAATATACATTCCCCCTTATTAATAAATAAAGCCATATCAATGCCCTAAATTATCAGCAGAATATATTTGCTAACCTGAAGCGATAGTAGGAACAATTACTTATTAATAAAGCAATAGCTAAATCTAATTACATCCCCATCAGATCCTGCAAGTAATAAAACCACAGTTGCCTCGTGGAGCCGGGGGACCTCCTGACCCCAAATCAAAGTTTAAACCATCCATCAGCTCCCAATACATTCCCAGCACATCCCGCAATTACCATCACCTCCGCTCCGCTCCCTGGCAGGGGCAGGGGTCACCCCATGCACTGCATGGCTGTAAGCTAGAACAGAGCCTTAGAAATCTCATTATCCTGTTAACCATACATTTATCTGACAAGATAAAAGAGACTAGGTGACCAAGCTATCATTAAAGATTAATAGAAAGTATAAAAAATTCAGCTGCAACCAGCATTACTGTTTAGTGCCTGTGATAGGCCTGACAGGATTATTAATCAGGCAGCCAAAAAGATTTAGGTCTTTGCTCTCGGTTTTTCATTTTAAGCCCTTCGTTTCCCCCACGCCATAGAAACCGCAGGTCAGCGCCGGCTGCTGCTAATTGGTTCTGCGGGGTTTGAATGGGAGCGGCTCGGACCAATTATAGGATCACCGGGAGCTGCGGTGACAATGAGGGCTGGGGACGCCGAGCTGTTTACCAGGAGCCCCCCCCGGCACAGGGCTATTAATAAATGGTACAGATCAATGCCGGCATTAATTTTAATAGAGGGCTACAAGGATCGCGCCAGTCCCAGGGTGATTTTCCCCTCATTCTTAATTCCATTTAAGTTTAACATGAAAGATTCCCAGGTAACACCTACACAGGAAGAAACGAGATTTCCCTGTTTTTAAGTCTTAAGTATTCTTTTTATTCTGCTTTGCTTTTTCCCTTTTGATCATAAATCAATGTCCTCTCACAAGTTTCCCTGCAAGCCACGTCTGCGAGCAGGCTGTGCTGCACTGCTCTCCATTTCTCCACCTTTGAGAGAGAAAAACCAATAAATTAGGGAAGGGCTTTCTGAAACCCTGCATGGGGAAGCGAGCCTGCTTTGCCCACGGCGGGGGTTTGGGAGCCCCCGGCTACACAGGGCTCCATGCCTGTCCCCATCCCCATCCCTGTCCCCATCCCCATCCCCATCCCCATCCCTCTCCCCATCCCCATTCCCATCCCTCTCCTCATCCCCTCCCCATCCCCATCTCCATCCTACTACCTTTGCCTTTGCCACGTTCCCCCAAACTTTAATGCATTTTTTAATTAAAAAAAAAAAAAAAAATTACTGAATTCAGCCTTTGCTGGGACACCTCCAGAAATTGTTCAAATCCTTTTAACACCACCCTTCTGTTTTCTCACAAGGCAGTATTGAAGCAGGAGCTCAGAACTGAGGAACACTGGTGGTAGATGGAGGTTGGACTGGATGATCTTGGAGGTCTTTCCCAACCTTGGTAACTCTAGGATTCTAGGATGGCACGGGCACATCTCTTTTCCATGAAAATGGAACAAGCCAGAACAAATCAGCTTTCTGTAAGAACCACTTGCATAAAAAAAAACAACAATAAAATATCCCTTGCTGTAAAAGCCCTCCAGACACCCAGCAGGGCCCTGCATGCATGAAGCTCAGCCCAGAGCCAGGCTGGCAGAGCTCGGCGTAACAGCCCTTCTACATGGCGTCACATGCCATCCTTCCCAGGCAGCCCTATCTGCTGCACGATCACATTCAGAAGCAGATTATCACACTTCCAATCGATGCAGCACATTGTTTAAGATCCCACAGTCGGGCAATTAATTGTCGAACATAATTGGAATTATGCAGAGAACAAACCGGCGCATCAGCAAAGCCCTGCATCCCCACATCCTCCTGCCAGTGAGGAAAAGTCGGGGTGTGCAGAGCACCTCCCGGCCCTCCGGTCTGCCCGGTGCTGCTGGGCTCTGTGCTCAGGATGTGCAGAGCAGCCCATGGAGAGGCGCAGCACCGCGTCCTGCCGCGCTGCCGTCGTGTGAGCAGACGTGCGTCTCAGTTCTCGTGGTTTAAAATAAATTTAATAGATGCTTCCACACTTTGCTGCTGCTATTCTGGGCATGGCGGCTGGAGTCGATACACGGGCTGCTAATTGACAGATCGGCTCGTGAGCCAAAAGCAGAGTGGTGTCTGCGAGAAGACGTGGGTTTCATTTGCTGATCTGCCACAGCACCAGCACCAAGCCATGGCCCCATACCACGTCACCTTCCGTGCCAAGATGCTGTGTCACTGTGCCGTGTAGCCATCTCATGGAATCATGCCACCTTGCCTTCTGTGTCACTATGCCACGGCACCATGCTATGTCACCATTCCATGCCAGCATTCCATGTCACCATGCCACGGCACCATGCCATGACACCGTGGCTCCTTGCACTGCAGCACCGTTCCCTATGGATGCCCTCACACCACGCCAGGCCTGCTGGGTGTCTGAGCCGTGCCAGCATTCACCAGAGATATCTCCTGATGCTTTCTGATGGGACAGTGCTTGCAGACTTCCCCATGCTTCCCATCAAAAAGAAAAAGGCATTCAGACAAACGGGGAGAGTGGCTTTTATTTGCATAAGCTTTTGCAGTCAAAAGCAAAAGACGGTGGCAGTGGAAAGGGTTTCCTGAGAGCTGGTATGCTAAAAGGGCTATGAAGAGCCTGGTTTGCATCCAGCCAGGAACTGCAGTCGTTAGTGCTGCAACCAAAATAAATCAATTCCAGTTCTGCAGGATGAACGCAGGAGGCACGGGCTGCTCCGCTCCCGTCTGCAGCGAGGTGCAGCTGGGCTTCACGTCGGCTTTGAAGCTCACAGGGCTGAGATAAAAGAGAAATTCTAAAACCCCGTGCAAGCAAGGAGAGCTGGATGGTGGGAAAGCCGGGCTGCAGTGCATGTCTGAGAGATGTCTGTCTGTCTGTCCGTCTGATGTCTTCCATCTCATCACAAACAAGCGTAAGGCGGAAGCACAACCTCCAGCACAGGGCACTTCAGCTGCACTGAACCCAGCAAAGCAACAACTGTTCCTCGGGAGCCGAGGCCACCCTGACTCCACCCGCTTTGCATGGGCTTCGGAGCGGTCTGGGGCCAAAAGCTGTGAGCCTTTGAAAGAGCATTGCAGCTCTGTAACAGAGCGTGAAGCCAGGCGGGTTCACACGAGCCTGACGGGTTCGGCAGGGGAATGTTGGGAGAAAAGCAAATCCAGATTGATAGAAAGCTCCATTCATCTCAGAGGGATCCAAGCCACAAAGAAATGCATCTAAATGTCAAACATTCCCCGGGTTTTGTGGTATTCCAAACCAGAGGGCTGGGCGGACCCATTGCACAGATGAAAACCAGGTGCAGGGAGCTGTTGTGAGGTGGGCTTGGATGACGGGCACCAAGCCTGTGGGTCTCCAGATTGAGGGTTTCATTTCGGGGACATTTAATTCCAAATAAATCCATGTGATTCTTGCCTAAAATATTCCACAGCATCCTATGAGCCAGGTTGGCCGCTCTATCTGGATGGCATGAAATGCTGTGGCTGCCATTAACACATGGACATTCACCATGCCACTTTCCAATGGCTGTGTTGTGCAGATGCGCTGGGCCGCCAGCTGCCCTCAATCCCAGCAGCAAATGCAGCTGCTGCCAACGGTGCCACCCCCCCACCCCCAGAGCTTCTGGGGCTCTTAGATCCCATTTGGCACTGTGGTCCTTTTGCCTACAGTGGTGCTTCACGAGCCAATGCAGCACAACAAGTTGAATGCATGTGCATGAAGTCTGTTACCCTCTGCAGAGAAAGCAGAGGACCAGGGGGCCATGTAGAATCACAGCATCATGGAAGGTTGGAAGGGACCTCAAGGATCTTCAAGCTCCAACCCTGCTGCATGCAGGGCCACCAAACTCCATCTCTAATACTAGACCAGGCTGCCCAGGAGCCCAACCAACCCGGCCTTGAACATCTCCAGGGATGGGGCATCCACAGCCTCTCTGGGCAGCCTGTTCCAGCACCTCATCCCACTCCCCATCTTTCACCAACTCTGAGACCTAAAAAAGCCATTTTTCAGCCAACGCTATAAAGCAAAGCTGCCGCTTTCCATGGAGGCTCAGCACATTTGACAGAAACTCTTTGTGTGGGGGTAACTGGAAATAGTAGGAAAGCAAATTCAAGCCTTTTGGGGGGAAGATGTCCGAAACAGAGAGGAGATAAGGTAGAATGAATTATTTCCTGACATCAGCTGATGGGAGGCCTGCAGGACACAGAGGCCCCAGTCCTTCCCCTGTTCCATAGGCTGGGCTGGGAGAGGAGGATGGGGAAGAAGAGCCTAATGATGGTGTCTGCTCATCATCACCACGAGAAAAATGAACTGCTTCCCTGAACCTGAAAAATATCAAACGGCATAAATAAATCTATTTAAATTATTAATAAACGAATTTACATTCGGAGCCTGAGAAGGAGAATTAATTTCATTTCTTATGCTAAACTGGCCAGCATGGATGATGACTCAAGAATTAAAGGATGCAGAAATGAAGGGAAAATGAAGGTAGGCCTGCTCCATCAGAAAAGAGATGCAAAGTGGGGATCCTGGGTCCAAACAAAGCCATCAGCCAAAAGCAAGAAGACCAAAACCTGCAAGCCTGAAGCTCTGGGGGAGCCCGAGCCCCCCTCCGCTGCCCATGCATCCCGTGTCTCTGCCAGCACTTTGGGGGACAACAGCCCTCAGTGCAGAACCCCATCGGCTGGCTGCTCCCAGGGCAATTAATTAGGAGGTGCTCCCAGCCCCTCGCATTCCTCCCCCATCCCTTCCACTGGGAAACAGCATTCATGACGGATTGCGTATGAAAACCCACTGCTAAAACAATCTTCTCCTCATCTGCCCTCTCGCTGGAGTCTGTCTGCAGCCTTCTCCAGGATGTATTGTTATTTCATGTGATGAGACATTCCAGAGAGCGAAATGAAATAAAAATAGACATTTGGAGGGGCTTTTGTATTGCTTCTTCGCAGCTCCCCACACTGTGACTCCTGTGAGCGCACTTGTCGGGCTGATCCGCTGGCGCTGCCGCCTCGGCTGTCCTTGTGCTGGAGACACTGCTCTTTTAAATTCGGTTTCTCAGAATTAGAAGAAAAACTTGGCAAAGCAACAATAGGGAAAAAGAAATATGAATAATCTCAGAACAGAAATTGCATTATGTGATGTGGTTGCCATGTGGTTAAGTCTGAGAGAGGATCATGCGAGCGCATTGTGGGAAAATTGATAACAGGCTGAAGAATACGGAGGGTTCAGATCGGAGGGCTGCAGCGCCAACCCTGAGCCAGTGCAAGGGGCTCAGTGCTGGGCAATGGGATGGGGACGGGGGCACCTGCACTGGGGTCTGCAGCCCCCGGGGTGCTCAGCTCCAGGATGGATGGGCTCCCTCACTAAGCCCCGAAATCTCTCAGGGTGTCACACAGCCCGTCTCAGCTGCCACCGAAACTGCAGCCAGCACTGAGATCCGTGCCACCCACCCCTGTCACCCCACGTGCACTCAGCTCTGCTGGGGACGGTGCCCACAGCCATCAGCACTGTGGGTCTGTGGCCACGTTGACCCCAAAGCATCGCCCCCAGAGCGCTGACAGGGAAGAAACACGGATTTCAGAAACGTTGGGATTCAGATGGTTTGGGGGAAGTAATCATGAATGATGAAAGCAAATTTTGCTCCCCAAACTGTGCGAGCTGTGATCCATCCCCGCCCGCTGGCTGTCGTGTTATGGTGGTTTGAGTGGGAGGAAAGTCAGCACTGTCAGCTGAGCGGCAGGAAGCTCTGAAAGCGTGGGGAAGTGCATGCACACACACTGAAAAAGGGGTAAATTCTGTGAAATCAGATCAGTAATGCAAATTCTGCTCTTTTCCTGCACCGTGGCTCGCTGGGAGCATGCACAGAGCCATCAGCCCAGTGCAGCACAGCAGAGGGGATGCCCATGGTGTGCCCCATCAGTCCCAGCAGGCCCTGCCTCCACCCAGCCCTGTGCAAACCATGCAAAGCACGGGGAGGTGAGAGGAGAGCAGGCGCCTCTGTGCCCTTCTCAGTGTTGTAGCTTCTGGGGATCCTTAAGACATTCATTCCTGTTGTATGGTGAATTGCTGCCGCCTTCCTTGGGGGCAGGAGGGGATGGAGCAGGCAGGATGATGTCTGTGCACTGCTGCTGCTGTGCACCTGTGTACTCTGTGCCAGGAGTGCTGAAGAACAACTGGAGAGATGGGGCAGAAGAGAGGGCAGCAGTGGGCTTGGGGTCTGCAGGGACAAAATGGGACCCTGGACAGTATCCAGCATCAGAGCCTCGGGACAGCCAGGGCTGAGTGCACACAATTAGGGAGCGAGAAGGGCAGCGGGACTCCAAATCCTAATTTGGCCTGATGAAAGCTTAATGATTCCAGCTTGACGACTGCCAGAATGCCCCAATTTCCTCATTCCAAAAAGCCCCCACTGCCAAGGCTCGGGTGGAGCGGACACGCATGGTGCTGCGGCTCCGAGGGGTGGCAGGAACAGAGCGAGGATTTCAATGGCTGAGGCACAGAGAAGGATTCCTGCGAGCAGATGAGCCGGTAATCTAACAAAAGTGTGGAATTAGAGTATTTTAATGAGGGTTTCAGAATGCGTAGCAGCCTGGTGGCACGTCCAGTGGAGGAAAGCGGCTATTTGAAGGGAAGCAACGCAAAGGCTGGGGGCATTCAGCGCCAGCTCCCTGCCTCTGAGGTGCCCCTGCCCTGGGGCTGCATCCCCACATTGCTCCCGTGCAGGGTTTGTGGATGGGAATCACACAGCAGCGTAGCTGGGGAGCAGGAGAACACTGCGCCTCTCCCAGCGCCCGTTGCGATGGCTGCAGAGCTCCGTCCCTGGAGGAGACAGACGGGAATCCAGCTCCTATCTGCATGCAGCTCTGGGCCCCGTGAAGCTGTCTGTGCGCGGGGGGAGCGGGGGGCCGCAATGCGCACAAGGTGCTCTCGTCATGAAAGCATCTTTTGATTTTGTTATTGCAGCTATCAAAATATTGCAGAGTTCAGAGCATTCCGCAGGGATCCCCGCGCTCTTCAAAGACCGGAGGACCACGGCTGGGGAAAAAGAAGCCTTTAATTACGTCGGCTTCCACGCTTGTTTCTGCAGTGGAGTTCCTTTAAAAAAAAAATAGTTTTAATGAGAAGAAACACATATGGCCCCATTGTTCAAACAAGGAGAGATACAGCTGATTTTTTTTTAACAGGCAGCAAGTTCCTTTGGGTCTCCTGGAGCTCACACCAAGGGGCTCTGCACTGAGCGCTCCCAGCAGCAGGGCTATCCGTGGGGCAGAGCAGCTCCATCCCAGCCCCGTCCCATCCATCACCCCATCTGTTCCCACTGCAACACTCTCCTCCTCCCCTGCCCCTTCCAACCACACAGAGCCGCATACAGTGGGATCTCAGCATGGCCATCCTCCACGAACGCACTCATTTCTCTCAGATGTTCATCTGAATCCAAATGCAAAAGCTCACTTTTCCCACAGTATAAATAGCAGCGCAGTGTATGACACAGCAGAAAGCACGGGCCAGCCCCACATTTCAAAGAGCATCTTGAGCGTATACTTCTAATAAATAATCCTATCTGGCAAATTTAATTAACGGGCTGCAGTGCGTGGTGCAGCCTGCTGGATAGAGTATCTCCATCTGATCTGCAATGCTTTTAGAAGCTTTAAGTATTAATAAAGAGTGTTTTGTTCGAGAACTCACAGGGGACGATTACAAATAATTGCCAAGAAGGGTGTGTGCCTCATTTAAGTGACTGCGTATTAAAAATGATGAAGGATTAAAAGAGAATTCATAGCGATGGAGTGCAGCAGCTCCCATTGCCATCCCTACAAGGGATGCTCGGTGCAATTCGGGCTTCCCAGCCCTGGAGCAGAAGGAACTGAATGGAGGAGTGGAATGGCCAACGGAAGACAAAACCGACCAAGGAATCCAAACCCAGAAAACCACATGAAAATTATCACACCGCAAAGAATTTTTCTGGGAATGTTTCCCCATTTTTCCTGCCTTGGAGCTGTAGAGTGGGGTTTCCCCCTCCACTTGTCCTAGGAATTGGGATCTCTGTGCAGGGTATGAGATTCGCAGCAGCCAAAAAATGCTCGTTCCCTTCCATGATATCAAGGCAAGGAAGAGGGAAACCTCCTTTGAAATGACTTCTCATGGCAGAAGCGTGCACAAAGAACAGCACTGCAGACGCTATATGTGCAGCACTGACATTGGGACAGTCAGTTTCTTAACAGCTCTCACTTTCCACGACAATGGGAAAGAAAGAAAGAAGTTAGACTTCCAGCACACCTTTCTCACCCTGCAGGCAGCAAGAAACAGGCATCACAGTGCCCAAAGGAAAGCTCTGTTGGGACCCAGCAGCACAGATCAGAGAGGTGCCCATTGATGCCAAAAAGCAGCACTCTCAGAACCACCATAAAGACATAATTTTGCTGCTTTGTTACATGCAAATAACAAGTCAGGAGAGCAGCAGCTCTGGCACAGAGAGCAAAGCAGGGCTCAGGATGGACTGCGCCAATGTCTGGTGATGAGGTTTGAATGGGAAAGCCCAGAGCTATGCCTGTAAGCCGCCGTGCTTGGGGCCAGGGTCTGAGCTCACCACGTCTCCTTGGGGATGGCACTGTGGGGTCTCTGCCCACACCACCTGCAGCACCTGGGATGGGGGCTGAGAGCATCCTCCCCACGTGCTCCTGCACCGCTACCATCAGCCAGCACTGAGGACAATGGGGACAGAAGGATTGGGCTGCCCATCCTCCAAGCCAGAGCACATGGCTCACTGAACACCAGCTTTGGGAGCTTTTTCCAGCTGTTTGAGAGCAATGCCTCCTCCAGAGCCAGGAGTAGCTCAGGGCTGAGCCCTGTGATGTATATGGGGCTAATGAAACCCAGAGCACAAGGCCAGCACAGCCCCAGCTCCGTTCCCAGACAAGACCTCTGCCAGGGATGGGTACCAGTGCCGGGGTTGAGGTATCAGTGCCAGGATGGGGTACAAGTGCTGGAGGCATGGCCCCAGGCAGCCCTGCACTCCCATGACAGCCAGCTCACCCCAGCCTCTCAATCTGGGAAGGGTCCACCCCAGCCCTCTGGAGCTCAGCTCAGCAGACCCACAGATCCCCCACTCGTTGCCATCTCCCTGTGGGACTGGCAGCAATAAATCCTGCCCGCCGCAGGCAGTGCCATGCCCCCTCATTTTCCATGAGATCCGCACGCAACGCTTCGGCTCCAAACATCTCCTTTTGATTTCATGGGGAAGGAATGCTGTGAACTTCAGTTTAGAGAACCAATTTATTTCATGCAATTTCTCCTCCTCGTAGAAGCGGCTCTGTATTCCAAGCCGTGATTTTCCAAAATAAAAGCAGCAGTTAACCATTGGAGCGGAGCGATCCGCCTCCGCCTCGCTTCCCCTATTGCTGCGTTTCAGAACTTTGCTTAAAAATGGAAAGGGGCACCTTTAAAACTTTAATACCACGTAAATGTTCCAGTCTCGCTGCTGCACCAGATCGTTCAGCAAAGTAGCTAATTAAAAAATGGCTGCTGTGATGACAGACTAGATTAATAGTTTTTGAAGAGCAGCCAGTGCACCAACTGCTCCCGTAGCCATGCTGAAAGCTAATAATGTAGAAAATTCTGCCAATTCTTTTAATTCATGAATATTTAAGCCTGTGAAAAATCTGTCAGATTATAGCACTTTTCTGGTGATTTTCTGCTTAAGTACATTTATGGGCAAATGCCAGTTGCTCAAGAAACTTCAGTGGAACGCAAAGACTTTTTATTGTCTGCGTCGCCAGAGCCCTTTTCCTCCTCCCATCGCCCTCCAGCCGGTGCCAGGATCAGCTGTGGGCACAGCACACCCACTGGTGCCCACTGGGATCCCAGGCAGGGATGACTCATCTGCATGGTAACAGGGATGGGGAGGAGCAACAGGTGATTCCTATTAGAGAATTATATGTATATATTTTATATATATATGTATGTATAATATATTAATACATATATAAACTTTTGTAGGAGCACAAATCCTGAGTTTCCCAGCTAGGATCACTCCCAAAGCTCCTCGGGGGATGTGCCCAGGTCAGGCAGACTGCAGCATCCCCAGCCCTACAGCAGCAGGCAGCTCCTCAACTCATTCCTCATCCACAGCACTGCCTGGTGACTCACCTTACAGCTACTGAAGAAACAATTACACCAGGTGAGAGCATAACCTGCTCAGCCTTCCCTCACAGTGCCAAAGGCCAGAACTCCCCATGAGCAGCTCCTGCACAGCTATTTTCCAGCCCACCACAGCAGGGATGCTCTTTTCCACGAAACCAGGAGCAACACGGTGGGTTTTGCTCAAGCTCCCAGCAGAACGGATGGGATGGTTGGTAAGGGGCTGCAGAGCTGCATCCCCTGCAGTGCCCACAGCCTGGGGATGTCCTGCACCCTGCGTCCCAGCATCCCTGCGTCACCACCAAACTGCTGCTCAGCTGCACCCGTGTGCAGGAGGACCTCATTCCAAAACGCTTTGGAATGCACCAAGTGTTCCTGTGACTTTGAAACAAAAAAAGAGGAAACTCCAGCAGAACTCAGAACATCCACAGAGCTGAAAAGAATCTCTCATCCCAAGGCAGCTGTTATGGTGGGGAAGAGAAAACCCGCCCTGGAGCCGCGTGCTGGGAAGGTTCACGTTTTTAAACTTGAGCCCCAAGTGTCCTTTGTGCTGTCAGGTCACATCAGCCCCTTAAACGTTACACAACACCGCCGTGTAATTAAATGCTTACAGGATTTGCAGGCTGTTTGTCTCATGGTTGGGAATGGCTCCTCCAAAGCTCTCAGGTTTGGCACATCAGCTCCTCGCACCAGGGATGCCACACATCTGGGCTATGCCAGCACAGCACAGAGTGGGATGCAGCAGGAGGCAGCACCCAGCCTCGAGGGTGGGGGCAGAGGGTTGGGGGCCCAGTGGTTTTGGGGCTGCCCCATCGCGAGCGGAGCAGCAGTGAAACTTCCCCTTCCTCTCCTCACCACCTTCAGCCACTCACAATGTCACTCCGGCTGAGCAAGAAGCAATTATGATTTAATTACCCCGCTGCTCTTCAGCAGAATTTTTGGAATGGCGGTTTTTGTAGGGCCTCATTTACCCTTCTCCTCTTCACCTGCTTTTGTTCTGCGTGGTGCTGTTGCTGCCCAGCCACGACCGCATGGTCACCTCATCCCCCCCCTCGCAGCACCCACACGGCAAGGCAGGGCACGACGAGAGCTGCTAATTCATAAATATTTAACACCCAGCTCTGCTGCCTCCTGATAGCTTTTTTCCAGAGTTTCTATTCTCATCCGTATTCCACCCCCTTCCCCTCCCTGACGGCCCTCCTCGTTTTTTTTCCCTTCCTTCTCGCCGGGCATTAATCCAAGTGCTGAGATGACTGTTTCACTTCCCCGCTGTCATCAGTTGTTTTTATCTTATCTGGGCCGTGGATGCCAGTCAGCAACCCGTTGCGGTCTTTCCAGTTGAGTCCTGACCTCCGCAATCAGCCTCAAGATGTCCTGTAACGAGCAGATATGGTTACTCAACTTGTCCATCAGCACTTCTGGAGGGGAAAAAAGGAAGCACAAACCAGCAAATGGTGGCACGAGGCAGGGCTGCGGGCCGTGGGTGGGCTGCTCCCTGCACGCAGGTGTGCCCGCTGCAGGCCCTCAGTTGGCACTGCATGGCGCAGAGAAGCCTCTGCAAACCAGGAGAGTTTTAGGGCTGCTTGTCCTCCCGCCTTGAGGAGCAGCAGGAGGACGTGCTATGGGGCTGTGGTCTGTGCTGCGTGGGGGTCACACTCACCCCACTGCCCCCAGGCAGAGATCAACGCCTGGGGGCTGTGCGCTCCGTGCCCGCAGTGTTGTCCTGCATGCACAGGTGCCCACGTGTGCTTGGCTCGGTGTCCAGTGGAGGGAGGAAAACTCACCCCAGCAAACAGGATTGCCACCTCCTGCATCCCTGAGCACAGCCGTCCATCTGTCCGTCTAATGATACCACGGAGGGCAAAGTGAGGCCAGTGCAGAACCAGATCCACTTTATAGACTTATCACCCAGAGTAAAAATGTCCTGTTGGATTTATCCGACATGTGTTCTATCAACGTGCTCTGCTCTGAAGTAAAAGGGCTTTTAGTTACAGCAGATTGGAGGGGGTGTGGGGATGGAGAAGGGATGGATTTGGGCTCTGCCAGCAGCTCTGGTTGCTTTTGCATCAACGTCTCTATTTTCTAAGGGAGGATTTAAGACCTTGTTGTGTACGAGCAACTGAGACAGGAGAAACTCGAACAGGGAGGAACGGTAAAAGGTTGTACTGAAAAATGCTATTAGTCTGCATGAAATAAGATTCTTCCTGGAAACATGACACTGAACATCGAAGGGAGGGGGAGGAAGAGCTGTAAAATGGCTGCAGAAAAAAGGGTTACAAATTAAATATGATAAAAAGAATCCTTTTGAATGAGATCTTAATTTAACCTCAACATCATGACCGTATATTTCAGGAAATTAATCCCTCGGCCTGCAATAAATCCCAAGGACGGTACGACCACTTATGCTTCAGCAATGAGCCATTACTATGGGTTGCAGATGCCGCAAAGCCATCATGCCATTACTGAGGGGTGTGCAGAATAACCCAGCTCCGTGCAGTGCCCGCACAGCTCCAATTGCTACGGCATTGAGCTGTGAGCCAACCTGGACCCAGAGTCACATCTGTGCAGTGAAGGAGCGCTGGGAGCTGCTGATGGAGCCGTGCACCCCTGCACTGCACCAGATCTGCTCTCAGTGCAGATAAATGGACAGAAGTGCAAACACCAGCACCTCACAGAGCCCTCCCTGCTCCGCCGTGCGCTGCCAGCTTGGCACCCAGCACTTCCACATATGCCCCAAAAGGAGGAGAGGAACTTCTAATGAGTCAAGACTGTAACCTTGTTCTGAGAGCAAACATATGCCACTGCCGCTCCCTTGGCAGCAGCACTTGGAGCCAGTTGCTGGCAATTCCATTCGGGCTGCAGCCACTTCAGGGCTCTCAATAAGGAGCAGTCAGAGCAGGTGAGGAGCACCGAAGCTTTGCGAGAGTTGGTGAGCTGCTGGCAGAGCTGCTGCAGCCCTGCTTCGTGTTGGAGGTGGTAAAATGCGTGAGCAACTTGATTCCTCCTGGGGGAACGTCCCTGTGCACTGCTAGGGATATTGTAGAGTGCTCTGTGGGGTAAAAGGCAGTGCACCCTGCTGACCCCACACACGGCCCTTCTCCAGGCAGCACGAGGTAGCAGAAGTGAGGAAGCGTCTATTGGGATGGGCAGCCCTGAGCAGAGCTGGCCCAGAGCAGTTCAAGCTGGGAAATGCCTTTTTGACACGAGTGAAGTTCCCTACTGAAAATTTTTGTAGAAACTTTCAAGTTAATAGCAAAAAAAGAAAAGCCAACCCCAACAAATCCAAGAGCACCCTGGGGAGCACTGTCACAGGGGGGGGAAAAAAAAAGCTATCAATGCGATTTCTGCTGGGGAATGGTGAACAGGGGGGCAACATCCCCAGCTCTGCGCCCCACAGCCAGCAGAAGGGACCTCCAGCAGCAGCCAACCCCAGCAGCACGTTCCCTATGCCTGCGGTGGGACTGCGGTGCCGCGGGAGGTTCCCACCTGCAACCATTGCGTGCAGTGGGAGGAGGAGCGGGCTGGGAACGAGGGGTGCTCTGCTTTCTCATCAGCCACCGAAGTTCTCGTTTGCTGCACAGCCCCGTTCCCAGGCTGCCCGTGCAGTTGATGCTGCAGCGGATGCTGTGGTTTGCTCGTCTGAAATAAATTGCGCAACAAACTCAGCCCAGCGCCGAGCAGCATGAGCTGCAGCAAAGCAGCTCTAATAGTGCTGGTCCTGTGCGTCCCGCTGGGGGACTTTCAATTGACAGAGTTACAAGAGATGAAATATTCAGTAGGATTAAGAATTTGGAGGAGGTGGAAATCAAAGTGAAAAAGAAAACAAGTAAAAACAGCTTAATCTAGCCTTCTAGCACTAATTGTCATTGGGATTCAGGCTAAAACAAACACAACAAAATGAGCTGCCAATTTGAAAGGGGAAGGAAGAGGGTGAACACGATTCCCACCGCATCGAAAGCAACCTTTTATCTCTCCTCCACCGCAGACAGAGGCACGTGGGGCACGGGGCCATGCCTGGGACAGCCCCAACCACACAAGCAAGTTCCAAAGCTCTCAGTGCCGGGCAGGGCTTTCGCCAAGAGGCCATCACCCATGGCACCAGGGCTCCAATGCAACATCACCCCGACATGACATTGCTCTCATGCAACACTGCCCCAGTGCAACAGTGACCCAACATGACATTGCCCCAACGCAGCACTGCCTACTGCAACACTGCCCCAACATGGCACGGCCCCAGTGCAACACTGCCCCAACATGGCACGGCCCCAGTGCCACACTGCCCCAACATGGCATGGCCCCAGTGCAACACTGCCCCAACATGGCATGGCCCCAGTGCCACACTGCCCCAACATGGCACGGCCCCAGTGCAACACTGCCCCAACATGGCATGGCCCCAGTGCCACACTGCCCCAACATGACATGGCTCCAGTGCAACACTGCCCCAACATGACATGGCCCCAGTGCCACACTGCCCCAACATGGCACGGCCCCAGTGCCACACTGCCCCAACATGGCACGGCCCCAGTGCCACACTGCCCCAACATGGCACGGCCCCAGTGCAACACTGCCCCAACATGGCATGGCCCCAGTGCCACACTGCCCCAACATGGCACGGCCCCAGTGCCACACTGCCCCAACATGGCACGGCCCCAGTGCAACACTGCCCCAACATGGCATGGCCCCAGTGCCACACTGCCCCAACATGACATGGCTCCAGTGCAACACTGCCCCAACATGACATGGCCCCAGTGCCACACTGCCCCAACATGGCACGGCCCCAGTGCCACACTGCCCCAACATGACACGGCCCCAGTGCCACACTGCCCCAACATGGCACGGCCCCAGTGCAACACTGCCCCAACATGACACGGCCCCCCACCCGTGGGTGCCCGCAGCCCCACGCAGGAGAAGCAGTGCAGCTCTCTGCCCACACGCTGCGGGCAAAGGCACCAGCAAGGCAGATTAGCTTACAGCCGAAGCGGAGTTATCCAACACTGCAATTTAAGTTGACAATTACATGGTAACCGACTTGCACACAAAGAGAGGCTCTGGAAGTATTCCCAGAACGCAGAAGTCTGACAGTATCCACCCAATTTGTTGCAACAACAAAGAATACTGGAATATGTCCTTTCATTTGGCAGAGTACTGTTTTATTTTTTTAGGCTAGGTGGAGAAATTTAGCCTGCTATTTAAGGAGCTTGTTGTGCCTTGAGAGTGACAAGCCAAGAGTTTCACTAGAAAGCCAAACTCAAACACAAATTGCATCCTGCCACCCGTGAGACTCAATTGCATTGAGGGAAGGAATTTGCAGGGCCTCATCTGCTGCTGGGGTCTGCCTTTCCAGCCCTACAGAGACATAACTGGGGCCTTTCATTGCTCCCTTATACAATCCCCCCTCTTTGCACAAAGGAAGAGAACACATTTCAGCAGGCATTTGGATGAGCTGCTCTTTTTTTTTTTTTTTTTTTTTTTTGAGCATTCTCCCCATGCCAAAGCCATCTCATTTGTGGGTGTTTGTGCCCACAAAAACTAAAAAGGAGATTTTGTGTGTTAGATGATGATATTTGCAGGCTACAGAGACAAAGCCTTTAGGGAAACATACGGCCCTAATGGGGAAAAGCCAAAGGAACCCTGAAAGCAGGAGATGGAAATGCATCCCAATGGACCAGGAGGCACACAGTAGGCATGCCTGCATCACCGAGCCGTCGGCCCCCTCCCAGCGCCCGTGTCAGAAGGTCAGCAGCACAGCCAACTCTTGGGACTTTTTTTTCTTGTGGCCTCACTTCTGGTGGAAATTAGTCAGCTTTCCAGAGCAGAAACCTCAAGCCATAGCCACACTTCTGAGCCAGCTCATCACTGTCACCCTTCCACAAACCACTTCCTTCCCGATTACCGGCAGCTGCCCGGCGTGATGAAGGGGATGGAGCCCTGCACGGGGCCATGGGAGGGGCTCAGGGAGCTCCTGCGGCACGTGGGCAAGGGGCAAGCTGGGAAAAAGCAGCAGTGAAGATGTGAGGTGGTGATGGGGCACAGCAGGGCTGGGTAAGGAGGGGCAGCCAGGCACACGATGGGGCACAGGGAATTTGGTTGCACCTGGGACAAGCACAGACCTCATTCCTGTTTCATCAGCAAGCAGGGCACAAGCTCACACCTGCCTGCAAATGGCATCGACCCCCACATGAGGAACAGTCTTTCTGAGGGGGACAATTTAGGCTTCTGTGGCCTGACAGAGCCAGCTGGGCACAGACAGAGGGGCCCACACATTAAGCATACGGCAGTGGTGGCTGAGGGCAGCCCTGTCCCGTCCCCACCACCCTCACCTGCAGCCAGCTTGGCTCCCAGCCCTGGATTTTCCCCTCCCCCCAGCTCAGCTCCTGCACAAACAGCTGCAGTTTCACAACCCCCCCCCGTGCTGTGGGGCAGCACCGCGCCGTGGGGTTCCGTTGTGGTTTGCAAACTGCCACCGCTGCCTCGATGCCTTCCCTGCCACCCCTGTGCTCCAGCTCTGCAAAACCCGCCGACCTGCCACAGGCCAAGAAAACGCAGCACAGCCCTCATCGGAAGAGAGGAGTGAAAATGAGTTGCTTTCACCCCAAAACAACCATCTTTCATCCTCAGACCCGTGAGGGCACAGGCAGAGCCTGCAGCCATCGCACTGACAGAGCAGCTCCCACACGCCGGATGCACAGGGCTGCAGGGCAGCGTTTGTTCATTTCATGGGCAGGATTTATTCATTTCAGCACCAGGCAGCAGCGAGGCCCCAGGCACGATCCCCGGGGTGCAGGGCCGTGTTTGTACCGAGACAAGTTCCCAAATGACTCACCAGAAACCAGCCCTGCTCCGGTGAGGCCTCGAGCAGCCGCAGACCGGGTCCCCTCCCACGCTGCGGTCCCCATGTCCTGGGGAAGTGGGGCTGCCATCCCATCCTCCACCCCCATCCCTACCCCCTCATCAGATCTCAAAACCCATCCACAACCCCAACTCCATCCCTTTCCCTATCCTGGAGGATCCCCATCCGCAGCCACGGTGAGGCAGGAGCAGGACCTGCTCTCCCTGCAAGAGCAGCTCCAGCACAACTGCTTCCACCCCTCATGCAGCGCAGCACATCCCCCAGGCCAGCACCAGGCCGCAGAGGTTTGTTTTCTTTAGAGAGGATCTTGGTTTGAAGGAAAAAAAAAAAAAAAAGCCCCCATAAAAAAAAAAAAAAAGAAGAAAAAAAAAGAAAGGAAAAGAAACCACGGCCACATCCTGCCTTAAACTGCTGCTCGTGATGTGCCGACGCGGCTGCACAGAGCAGTGCTGGGGTGGCAGTTCTCCTCCGCTCGCCAAGTAACACTTCAGCTCTGAGTCAATCGGCTGAAGCCACAAATCCATTTGCTTACGAGCACGAAACCACAGCGACCCACGGCGCTCCTCGGGGCCACGTGTGCCAGCACCTGCCTGCACTGAGCTGAGACAGACAGGCTGCGTCTCCTCCATGCGCAGCACAGCAGCACACAGCAGTGCGAAGCAATGCCCCCCCCCAGCACCCCCGCTTTGCAGGGTGGGATGGGCTCCATCTCTGGCAGTGCCAGGGCAGGGGCTGCCATGCTTTCAGGCATCGCTTCCCACAGGTTTGGGGCTGGGCACAGCAGCAGGTAACCCTCCCAGCACGCGGGGTGTTTGAAAGCCAGCACTTTTCCCCTGTGGGTTACTACGCACTCAATGTGGGTGGCTCGTGACTCACCAGCTCCGTTTCAGAGCCTACAGGTGCTGCTGGCATGGGGAAAGGCAGCAGCTGGGCACTGGGAGAGGGGGAGAAAACCCTAAGCTATTGGAGGCCCTGCAGAACGCTGAGCCCGGCTCCCAGCTGCCCCTACACAGCCCCAGCATCCCCCATGGGAGGTGCTGTGGGACACAGGGCTGCTGGGGGCCGTGCACAGTGACCCACAGCACTGCTTCACTGCCAGACAGGGCTGCACTCTGCAGTTAGAAGGAGAAAAACAATGACACAGGAGAAGGATGTAGGAGAGAAACAGCCCAGCTCCTGGGGGAGGTGTCATCTGCACAGCAGAACTGCCCTCCTGGGGGTTTTGATGGCTTCTGAATCGTTTTACTGTGGCTCTGCATCGCTGGGGGAAAACCTGCACCAGCAGCAAAGCCACATCCCAACGCTCAGCTGTGAGCAGGGATGCTCTGTGCTCTCCAGAACAACGCGGGCACCAGGAGCCGCAGGCCTCCATCTGAACTCAGGGCCTGGTGACAAAGCAGTGACGTCGTGCCCACGCAGCCATAACACAGCGCACACCACAAAGCAGCTCCAGGTCCCCCCTCGGGGCTGCCCTGCCCCACACGAGCACTGCCATCTCTGACCAGCAGCGAGCAAACCTGGCTCCATGGGCAGCCCCCACCTCCAGCACAGCAGCCCCCACCGCCCCTTCCTTCAAGTTTTCACACCGCAGCTGGCAGCACCACCCCCAGGCCCCCCCCAACCACATTAACCTTTTTTGCTCCATCATTAAAGAAACACAACAGTTTATACACCTTTTTTTTTCCTCCCTTCCTTCTCCTGCGTGGTTCTCACTGTAATCTGCCCTGAATATTTAACGTGGAATCCCTCGTGAGAGCAAGTGGTGTTTTTATGGGCATTAGAGGCAAACTCTCGCAAAGAAGAAGTGGTAATGAGTACCCCTGAGTACCCTCTCAGTTTCACAACCGCCTGTGTTTAAAAACAAGCAGGAATTGGGCAAGTGGTGCTCACAGGGGAGCGCGGCAGCCGCTCTCTCCCAGCAATGTGCTTCGCTCCCATAGCCCGGCGCAGGCAAACACCACTTGTTTATTCCAATTGAAGCCGACACCAGAAGCGCTCTGGACCCACCCGATGAGTTTGTGCGTCCTGCTTCATTTCCAGCTCGGATTAACAGCATCTCTTTAATTTCTGATGGCCCGAGCAGGGGCTGGTAGTGGTGTTCCAGCAGCTCTGTGGCTGTGTGCACACGTTCCCCCCTGTGACTGCCACCAGCGTGCGGTGCAGAGCAGCTCTCATCCCAATTACGCGGGACGAGTTTGCAGGAAGCTTCTCATCACCCGCGCGCCTCTTTTTTCACACCCCGCTCTCTGGTTTAACACAGCAGGCACGCTCCCTCTCCTTTTCAAAGAGAAAATATTCCTTTTCATTTCCACAACCCTCTCCATCATCACCCGGAGCAAACTCTGCGCAGAGCTGCACGGGGATGGAGCGGCACACTGAGCGGTGCCGGGAGCTCTGCAGGGCCCTGCCCAGCACGGCTGTGATGGTTGGGCACCGGGGGCTCATCCACAGCCACGACGTGGGGCAGAAGCAGCCCTGCAGTGCTCAGCAGTGCAGAGCTGAGTGCTGCGTGGAGCAGCAGCCGCACTGAGGCACAGGGTGTGATTAGTTCAGCGGGGCTTTGTCAGTTGATTAGCACCGTTCAGCAGGGCCAGAGGGCTCCCTGCGCCTGGATATCCCATGCAGTTTCTCCTTCTTTTGCCTCAGGAGGAGCCCACGCACAATCCCTCACCCACACAAAGCCCCAACAACAGTCACATTACCCACACAGTCCCAGACAGCCACCGCACAGCCTGTTTGCAGCCTGGCGGGTTGCACGGCTACTGGTGAGCACTGGGGGCTCGAGGGTAGGAATGGCTGCACCTGGGGTTGGAGGTGGGCTCTGAGAGCAGCCCCAGCCTGCAGAAACCCAGGGAACAGCTCTGGGTCCCCTCAGCTCACTGCCATCCCCACCCGCTGTGCTGCAGTGGGATCAGAGTATGCTATTAAAATAATGTCATGTTACCTATCAATAATAAATGACCAGAATAAATTTGCTGCTCTGTGCTTAATAACCCGACCAGATTTCCATTTAAATATCTGCACAGCAATGGCTTCTTGCTCTGAGAGCCTCGGAGATGAATGCAGTGCTGCATACGCAGAGAGCCTAGGAGGAACTGCTTATGTTTGACTGGGAAAGAGCTTTCCTGCCTCCACGGGGCCAAACTGCAGCAGAGAAAGGAAGAGGAGCCTGGGACAGTGAGATAAGCCCAGTGTCAGCAATGTGCTCCTGCATGGGTGCATCGCGAGTACCCCCACCCTCAGCTGTCAGCTCCATGCACTGCTGCAGAACCCAGCTGCCAACAGAACCCAATGGAAACAACACCACAGATTTTCTTGCCAGGGATGGGTTTGTCTGACAGAACTGCAACAGAACAGCAATGACACCGATGCTGGGATCCTCCTGTGTCACAAGGAGCAACCTCAGATCCCCCAGACCAAAGGATGGAATTGACCCACCTGCCTCCACTTGATTGCCTGGAGGGAATCTCACCATTTCTGAGCCCACGATGTTCTTGGGGGTGCTCTGCTCAATCCTGGGCACGTTTCAGCTCAGATGGCTCTGGCCTCTGTGCTAAAGGTGCTGCGGGCCCAAAGAGCTATGGTTTGCAGGTGGGGGCTCCCAAAGGATGATGAAGCAGAGTCCCCACTGATAGGGGCATCTCACAGCCACAGAAGGAACACCTGCATTTTCAGCAGCTTCTTATTGCAACACTCATATAAAGGCATTGCAAAAGGGAGACGACTCACAGGGGAATGCAGAGCCATGAGAAACTCCTCCTCCCCCAGGAGCTAAAGAAATGGGACAGATGCTTTGAATCTCAACATCACCCACACAGCTGCAGTGCATCACCCCAAGATTAACCCCTAGCAACAAACGGGTTTATTCTTGGTGGTGCTTGCTTCTGGCTGATGGAGATGGGCATTTGGGAGCAACTTTCTCTGCTTGCTATGTGCATGAGTGCAGAACAGCCTCAGAGGCAGCCCGCACCTGGCAGCTAATGGCCCTGTGCCCCAGCACTGCACTCCATCTGTGTGCAGCCCATGCAGATCACGTCCCATGTAGCCTCTGTGGATTGCAGCCCACTGTGTGCACTGTCTTTTGCTTTTCAAACACGTCAAAGCAGACTGCTTCCCTCCCGTGGCTCTCAGATGTGGTTGCCTTGTTTTAGCCCAAACTTCCCAAATACAGAGTTTCAGCCCGACGCAGACGCTGACCACAGAAAGCTTTCCCCCTGAGCTAAATGCAAAGTTATAAGCAACAACAACAACAAAAAATGGATTTAATAAAGGGTAATATTCATTATTCTTGTGCTCAGAGCTCTGAAGTGAAACCACCTTCTCAGGGCAGACATCCTCCAGCACAGCTCACTGCTTGCTGATCAAGCACAAGAAGACCATGCACATTTTCCCCTCACAGCTGCTTGGCTGCTTGGCCAAACCCTTCCCCTCCCCCCCATCGTCACTTCCACTGCAAGCAGAGTTTTAATTTGAAGTGGTGCTCAACACCTTTGAGCTCTTTGTTCTTCAGATCTAGAAAGTAATTAAGGCTGGCTGTGGAAAGTTTTCGGATTCCTTTTCTGCTTTTATTGGAAACCATGAGAGAAATACCACGGAGCACAGAAATACAACACAGCTGCTCAGAAACGTAACTGTGAGGAAGGAGCTGTGCAGCACACAGAATAAAACCTGTGCTGAATGACCAGCAACCGGCCTGTATCCCACGGCACAGCCCTAATGCTCGCTGCCCCAAGCAGTGCTGAGTCCAATGGAGGCATCTGGGATAGGAAACATCCTCAGCTCCCAACATTGTCATCCAATGGCAGCACAAGAGGTGAGAAGCGCTCAGCCCAACACAGGGACAGGCTCACATGGAGCTTGGATGGGGCCCTGGGCAGCCTGGTCTGGTATTAAAGGAGGAGGTTGGTGGCCCTGCATGTGGCAGGGGGTTGGAGTTTCATGATTCTTGAGGTCCCTTCCAACCCTGGCCATTCTGTGATTCTGTGATTCTGCTGAGTGCGCCCAGGAGATACCCTGTGTCCAGCAGACATCACTGCACTCAGGACCCGTGGTGTGCACAGGAGATACCCTGTGTCCAGGAAATACCATGCCCAGGAGAAACTGTGTGTCCAAGAGGCATCATGTACCCAAGAGACATCACATACCCAGGAGACACCACGTATCTAGGAGACACCATGTGTCCAGGACACATCGCTGCATTCAGGAGCCATGGTACCCCCAGGAGAAACCATGTGTCCAGGAGACAACAAGTGTTCAGGAGACATCACCGTATCCAGGAGATATCATACGCCCAGGAGATTCCATGTGTCCAGGAGACACTGTGCAGCCAGGAGATGCTATGAGTCCAGGAGACACCCTGTGTCCAAGAGGCACCACCTGCACAGCCCCAGGCACACAGCCCAGCAGCCCAGGGGCAGGATGTTTCCCCTGTGTTAAAAGTTACTGATTTAAAAGGCCTCGCAAATGCATGCCCAGAAAGAAAATATTTGTATCAATCAAGAAATCCATCCTGTGAATAACCTGTCAATCAACATCGCTTCTTTTGGGCTCGAGGAGGGCTGTGTGGAGTGCTTAGAAAAACATGATTCATCCCCAGTGTTATTGTTAAAATCCACGTCAGTTTGTTTTTAATAGATATCAAGTGCTCTGATGAGGAGCATCAGGAATAAAGTCTTAACAATATTAATCTGACTCTTTCTAAAGAATAAGCTGATTTATTGTGCTCTAAGCCAAAAGAAGGATTCAGAACGCTTTCCCCATCTCTCCCATTGGGAGCCATGAGATGTCATTTACCTGCACTTCTGGAAGGGCTGCTCAGCCCCGTGTGTCCCTGTGTGCAGAGCTGGACATCACCCCAGCCCAGTGGCACTGGCTACAGAGCCCACTGGGGACTCAACCTTTGCACAGCATCTCCCTGCTTGCAACAAGGCTGCTGCCTTAAGGCGTGCTGCAGTGAGGCGTGCAAACAGCTGCTACCTGCATGCATCCTGTCCCCTGAGTGCCACGTGCATCAACCTGCGAGTCAGCTGGATATGCACCTCTCAGCTGTGTGCCCTCACACTGAGCTTCTTGCTTCCCTCAGCAAAGGCCTCTGCAGGTGATTTGCATCAGGTACAGCACTGCTGCACAAGGCTGCAGAGGTGCACGAAGCAGCACCCATGCACTAGGGATGGACCAGGAGCAGCAAGAGGAGACCACCAGGGAGAAAAGTGGTCTGCACACACAATTAACAGCCGCTTTTGCGAGCACCTGCTCAGCTTAATGAGATGGGACTGTCCCAACAGCCACAGAGCTGCAGGGGATGGAGTCAGCCACGGCCATGGGGAGCAGGCAGGAGCTGGGAGGTGCGGGCGTGGTGGAGGCGGCAGCCATGGAGAACTCATTAACCACCCAGATGTACCCTGAGCGTCCAGTGCTGAAGTTTAATTTAATTGAAGAGAAAGCAATAAACCTTTCTGGCCTTGTAATGCAGGCACTCAGTTCTCATTACAGTTACCCTCACGTTGTCTGTGTGAAAAGCAAGAAGGAAAAGCAGCAAGAAGCAGAGATGGCTGTGAGCCATGGTTAATGAGAGCCTGCAGCGCTCTGCCCCCACGCCCCAGTTGGAGGCTTGCAGGAGCTCCCGTTGCTGGGGACGAGGGATGAGCAGCCCGGCTGTGCGCCATGTGCTGCAGGAAGATGCTTTGTGACCCCACACCACGGGCACTGAGACCCCATGCTGCAAATTCAAGTGCAGGTTGAGGCCGTGTATCAACATCACAGAATTTGTAATTAAAGGCCAAATAATTTGGGAAGCACTGAGGTTAAGGTGGTGCTGAAGTGACTTAACAGCAAAAATGTCAACTTCTTACAGGGCCACAGGATAACCAGAACAAACACGGCCAGGCCTGGAGCAGAGCACAGCAATGCTCAGCACTGAGCAGGAGCAGAGCAGCCAAACCTGGGTGTTAGAGGGCAGCAAAGGGCCCCAAGCACTGCAAGAAACATCGCTGCTCCTCAGCGCCCAGCGTGAGACTAAAGGCAAGGAGAGATGTTACTCACTCCTGAGCTCGTGGGTGTAGGCAGGGCTGGGACTGCTGAGCAGTTCCCAGGTGCTGCTCCTGGAGAAACGAGGCCAGCACTCCTTGTTACCTTCAGGTCATTGGAACAAACAGCAGCAAGCAGGCTCCAGCACTGAGCCCATTGCAGGACAGGGCATGGGGAGAGCCCTGGGTCCCCCTGCTTCTCTGCCGTCCCTTTGGAGGCTCACCAAGAATCCTCTGCTGCTGCCTGCAGGGCAAGGCAATACACGGCCTTGTGCTGGTGCCCATGAGCCCCTTCCTGGCACTGCTTGTGGGTGCTGTGCCTGGCTGGTGGGGAAAGAAAGGAGCTTTGCACCCCAAGGAGAAGCCTGCTGCATTGTGCTGCGCTGAGCTGCGCTGAGCTGCGCTGAGCTGCACCATGCTGAGCGTGGCTCAGCACCAGGACAGAAAGCACCCAGCAGTGGGTCCTGAGAATCGCCTTCATTAACCTCACCTGCAACCCTCGAGGCATTGGACAGCAAGCAGCACATGTTGGTGTGTGCATGGAGGGGCTGAGGGACACGGCCGTGTTTCAGGGCAGCAATATGGATTCTTGCCCTCCCTCCCACCCCAGCAGCACCGGTGCCAACGCAGATGCCAAACCTGTGTAAAACGCACGTTGAATTCTGGGGAATTAGGAAATTTCCATTTCAATTCAAATACAAATTAAACTCAAAGTTGTCATCAAAGAAAAGAAGAAGATGAGGATCAAAGTGATGCAACACTCTGGGAAAGGAAAAGATTAAAGAAAGTAAATTGAACAAGATTTTAAAGAGATATTAAAAGGTGTTAATGCAAGCTAATGCGGCTAATGAAGAGAAAGGGAGGCTATTCAATTAACATGTGCAGCAAGGAGCAGAGAGCTTTCCACACCTCCGCTAGAACATCAAAGGGTGGATGCTACCTCTTATTAAAAGGGAACATAGAATATTTAAAAGGAAGAATAGATTAAAATAGATTCCAGATAATTATGTCTACCTCCATAATAGCAACAGTTTATCATTATATTCCAAAAACAAATCTAATAATACGTGCCACATACCGCGGTTAGAAACACTCTTTGAAGTGTTGCAGAAAAGCAGCAATTAACCCGACGCACAGACGGTCTGCGGGCTGCCTGTGTGCTGGGGCTGCACCCTGCACTGCTCTGAGCTCACCCAGCCCAGCGCCTGCCCTGCTCACCCACAGGGACACGGGGAACCCCAGCAGAGCACGGGGATGAGCCAGGAGCCCTTCAGTTGCCCCACAGGGTTTGGGTGCAGGCAGTGCCCATGCCGCTGCTTTGCACACTGGGGTCCATGTGCTCTGGGAGGTGTCTGCTTGGGTTTAGGTGATAATTAAAGGTAATTCTGGTGTTTGGAAACACCTCCAACTAAATAGTGATGAGTGCAATAGAATTGCCTTGGATCTGGTGGATGCGATACAGACGGATGCGCTTTACCAGCAGGGACTGCTTGTGCAGCAGGGTGCTGGTGCTGGGGTTGTGTTGTCACAAAGCAAAAGTAGAAAGAGAAGTGGAAAAGCTGCGTCCTCGGAAGTGCCTGTGCCCAGCATGGATGCAGCCAGGGCAAGGCTGGAAAACAGAGCTGGGAAAAGCTGTTTTTCTGCAGGCACAGTGTTTGCTAGCTCCAAACTGGAATCTCATTGAGAGGCCACACGTGCAGCAGATCACTGCACTCTTCAGTGCTCCGTGGCATTCCCTGCATCCCACTGGGGTCAGGGCTCTGCCTGCAGCCATTGGGGACATCCCAGTACCAGACGCCCTCCTGCTTTCCCAGCTCTGCAACGACCACAGCCCATCCCTTCATCACCTCCCTGGAGATGCTCACAAGGCAGAAGCAAACACCAAAGCTTTTTGAAAGTTGTTTTCTTTCTGGTTAAGAAAAAAAAAAAAAAAAGAGCAGACACAGTGCTACCCCCCGGGCAAGATGTCTGAGGATTAGCATCCATGTATTTTTAATTTCCTCCGAGGGGCTCAGCACCACCCCTGGCTCTGGGAGCCGCCGGCTGCCACTCGCATGGCCCTGGGCATGGAGGAGCCTGCAGCGCCCGCCCCGGGATCCGGGTGCTGGGAGAGCCGGGCCAACTGCTTCTGCTGCTGCTGGAGCTGCTGCTCGGTGCTCACAGAACATCGTGGCATTTCCTCGGGTTTGCCCACAGAGAAATGCTGCAGGGAAGATTCTGCTTTGAGTTTGGTTTGGGTACTTTTGCTCCACTTGATTGGGGTCACAGAACGCAGGCGGATGTGGAAGCGGCCAGCTGCAGTGGGTGCTGAGGGGATGAGGAGATGCTCAGGTGTGCAGACCCTGCTCTCACAGCACACCTCTGTTGGTGCCCAGCAGCTCTCTGCTCACACAGGAGCACTGCTTTTGGTTTCTCTTCCCAACTCCCTCCCTGGCAGCACCACTGTGTGAGGGGCTTCTCCACCAAGTGGGTGCTCCTGCAGGTCAGGGCACTCCAGCAAAGCAAACCTTCACTTTGCTGTAATTGAGCATTTCCCTGGAACAGAATTAGGTTTTGGAATGCAGCTCTCAGAGCAGAGGATGGCTGTCTAAGCGAGGGCACAGAAAACACACTGAATTAGCACAGCTCATTATTTCAAGTGCCAGAGGATTCTGCTGAAGAGCTGCAGCAGCTCGATGGCACAGCGTTGGGCTGCTGACCCGCTCACCTCCAGCACAGCAGCACAGCAGCTCTCCTCCTGTTCCAGCAGTGCCATGTGCTCCATTAATGACACACCGGGGGCATCCCCTCCTGCTCTGCTGTAATGCACACAGCACTGCAGAGCCTCTGCCAGCCCAGCTCAGCAGCCCTCCTCGTCCTGTTTGGAGGCAGCCCCGCTTTGGGATCCTTTCGCAGGGAAATGTCAGCTCCGATGAAACGTTTTAATTTTCCCATGGGAGATGTCTAAACAAAACATTAACATTTTGACTTCAAATGTCATTTCGCTCTGCTGCTGCAATTAAAAACAAAATGACATTTCAAGTCAAAACGTCGATTCAAAACTGAGGTTTTTTGTTTTATTTTAGAAACCAAAATTGTATTTCAAGTCAGAGAGAGAAGAGCAGGGCTCGTTCTGAGTGCTGCTTTCCTCCAGATTAGATGGGCAAACTCCTCTGGAAACCCAAATTCTGCAAACAAGCAGTTCCAAGAATGATTCTTCATTCAAATCCAAGCAGCTGCTGCCTGCCAGGGGTGGCTTGGAGGGCTCAGTGCCGACTCCTGGGCTCCTGGAGGCTCTGCCTTCCCCACCTGCCCCAGGACTGGGGCTGAGCCTGGCGAGCAATGCCAATCAGACCCAGGGGAAAAGATGCACAGCTCCTCCTCGAGGTGTTTGCTTGGCACTCTGCACCGGGATCGTGGTCAGAAGACTGCTGCTGCAGCAGAAACAGAGCCGAACAAAAACTCCCTGAGCAATTTACCGGAGGAATTTAACATCCTCGCCTTGCCTGTTTTGTTCTATATATATAAAATATTATTTTATACACTACAAAAATACTACGAAGCCACTTCATCCCCAAGCACGACACGGCCTCCCTCTTCCAGCTGCACAAACATCTCGGCACAGGTTGAGCTTTCCCAGGGGGGCTGCAGCACTGCTGCACCTCGTGGCACACACAGGGCCAGAGGAAGATTGCAGGCGGTTACAGTGTCAGAGGGAGTATCCTGTGCTGGAATTTGAATACTGAACAAGCAGTTACCAGAACAAGTAACCGTATGCTGGAACCTGCGGAAGCGCTCACAATGAACTTGAAACCATCCAGAAATCCCTGGGTTCGGAGCTCAGTGCAGGCTCCAGGCCTGGGTTTTATCCACCATGGGGTGTGCAGGGCCAGCTGCCGAGCAAACACAGCGTGCTCCTCCCACTGTTGAACCAAGACTGTGAGAAATTTCACTTCACAGCGTTTTCACATGAAATTCAGTCGCTGCAGTTGAGCTGGCTGGGGCTCGGGCTGCACAGGAGCTGGCAATCCCAGCTGCACTCCTCTCCTTGCGTCCACATCCCATCTGCACAGCGAGGTTTGGCACCGGCGCCAGGAAATGAGGGGACAGGGGAAAGCCTTCGGGAGCAGCATGGCTGCATTTTGGTGCATGTGGAGCTTTGAGATGAAAGAATGCGTCCACGTGGGATGACACAAGGACACCCACGCAAGCTGAAAGTCCTTGGCAGAGCAGATAGTGCACCCTGAGGAATATGAAGGCTCTTGGCTTGGCTAAAGGCACCAGGGTGCACACTGGGGCTGAGGCTGCCACTGCCCTGCCTGGCTGGGACACCTTCGATCCCCCCAGCATTGTTCACCCATAATTTTCCTATGTGTAGAGCTTTGCAGCAGCTCCAGTGATCCGTGTGGCCTCTGGTTGGTGAGTAACCCACCTCTTCCAGGAGCTGAACCAGAAGGGCTGCTCCAGCCCTCCTGGATCTCACCAAACCGAGGTCCCTGGAGATGACGCCTGGGGGACACCTCTGCAACTCTGCTATTCAGCAGCAGGGCTCAGGGAAGGGCAGGTGATGGGCACTGCGGTGCCTGGGGACTGCTGCTGTCAGAGGCACACACACCTAACAGCTTCTGTGGTCCGGCGGGGTTAGATCACATATGGAATAAGACCTCGGTTTCAGGTCTGGATGCTCACAGAAATAGTAAAGCTGTATTTAGACACCGAAGTCATTTTGAGGTTGAGCGAATGTGGTTCCACAGAAGCTCAGAGCTCGGCTGTGGATACACGCAGACATGGGATCGCTCCAGAGAAATCACTTATAAGGCAAGGCTGGCAGCAGAGCAGAAAAAGCAGCCGGGGGCTGCGGAGAGGTTTGCTGGAGGCCGCAGGGAGACGGTGCCAGGCAGGGAAAGCATCCTGGCCCCAGCTCCCAGTCCAGGCCCTGACAACAGAACCACATCAGCAGGTGGACAACGGGGCAGTGAGGCCAAAGCACACCCCCAAGCAGCACCCCAGAACAAAAAGATAAAGGGAGATAAAACCCGTCCTCACCTTTGGTTGTACCCTCGGCTCCCTGTGCAGGGCATACAGCAGCACAGCTGAGCCCAGCACTCTGCTTACAACAACACCATTGGAGGGCAATGGCACCCAACGTCCTGCGTCCCCGCTGGGACCTACTGCGCTGAGCTGACACTGCTGCAGCCACATTCCCACAGCCCTGGGACCGGGCACAGCAAGGCAGGGCAGCACGGGCTGACAGCTTCACCCAGCATCACCTCCACCACGGGTGCTGGCATGGGGAGCTCTGCAGATTTCCTGCCATTACATTGTGTTCCTTCCCCGTGGAGCGAAGTAACTGTCACTTTGCTCTAATTAGCCAATTAGGTCCCCAATTAGCTGATGTAATTACTCCGAGGAAGTGATTTCATTGAAGACAAACCTTGCTCCCGCAGCAGACAGCGCCGTGCGGGCTGGGGGCCGGCGGAAGCGACGTGGGGAACAAACGTGGCATCACCCCCCAGCTCTGAGCTGCAGAGCTCCCCATCAGCAGCGTGTTCTTTCAAAAGAGATCAGACCATCTAATCAGCACTGCTCCATCTGTCGAAAAGGACAAGGGGAAAAAATTAATACTGCTTATTTACATTTTTTCCCCTTTCTCAGCGTAACTTCTAGATCTAATCAGCGCCAAGCTGTGCTTTAATTGGAAATATAGAGCAGACGCGCATTTCCCTACAGCTCATTTGTTTCTTTATCAAAAAACAAAAACGTCAGTCGGGCAGACAGGACAGCACAGCACGCTGCGTCCCAGGACATCCCTCCTGCTCCTGCCAGGCACAGCCAGTCCCATTGGGTCTTTTGCCCCTATGGGGCGGCCGTGGGGCTGGGCACCGTGCTCTGCAGCGACGGCATCGCAGCGCTGTGACTTTGAGTGTGACCCAGAGTCTGTGCAGCCCACGGCTGTGGGAGGAGGCTGAGAGCACAGCACTCTGCCCACAGCAAGAGCTGCTATCGCTGCGTGGCGATGGGGAGAGCTGCTCTCCACTGAATGCGACTCGACAGGCACAATATCTTCCCCAGCCCTCCAGCAGCTTTAGCTGTAAAAGTCTATGCAGATATTGTGACCTTTTAAGAAGGCGCAGCTCTGCGAAGTTTAAATAGCACGCCACAGAGACTCCCAGGCAGACAACTCGTGCACAGAGCACTCGCAGAACAGTTTCCAGGTCAGCAGACATGGAGGAAGGACAGTGACCCTCCTTGGGGACGCAGGGTGAGCCGCGGCCGCGGGCAGATGGCACGGCAGGGCTGCAGCCTGGAAGCAGCGCTCGGTCGGGCAGCGTCACTCGGGGCTGTCAGCGCTGCGCACCACCACGCAGGTTGTTACCGACGATCCTGAGCTGCAGTTAGCAGCCAAAAGCTGTTAAGTGCTTGAATTCATCCACAGTAATGAGAAAGGGGACGAGGACAGGGACGAGACACCCAGTCCTCTCTGCGCTCCCTATTAGGGCTGTCAGTGATGCAGGAGCACAAGCCGGGTCAGCAGAGGACGGCGGTGTTTGCGCTCCTCTTTTCCCACAGCCCCGCTGCTGGCTGAGCCTCAAGAATCCCCCAGACAGGCAAATGCTAACACATTAAACTGCGGTTTATGTCACCTAGAGCGTTTTGCAAAGTCTCAGTGATCTGCAAATAATTAAAGGAGAAAGCAATCAATCTTGTTGTTCACAACAGTGATTAGCCCAGGAGAACCCAGACTGTAATTCCGCAGGCAGAGGGGGAAGCTGCCGCGCACATAATGAGAGCCGCCGGGCGTCACAAGTTCAAGGACCATGGGGGTGTTCTCCGGCTGCGACGGGAATTTCTTATCGCTCTCCAAGGCTGTGTCATCCTGTATTTCACAAGTACTGTGCTGAAGAAACAGCTTTGCTGCTTGTCAGGCACGGCCCTGCCATGCAGGCACATCCCTGCGGCTCCTCCGGGGCTGTGGGATGCGGTACCCGGAGCATCGCTGCTGCAGGCTGCCGCAGTCAGTGGTCCTGCGCCTCTTTGGAGGGGCGCAGAGCCTCATGCACAAGGCTGCAGTGTATTGCGAGAGATCAGAGCTGTGTCCTGCCTTGGGCACCAGGCTGCAGAGCGGCACAGGGCAGGAAGCAGCCACCAGCACAGCTCCATTCAGACCGTCCTCCAGCCTCATCCATCCCACAGCAGATCCCTGTGCAAACACAGCTCTGCTCCTATCTGGGTGAAAAAATGAAAGAAACCCCCCACAAGCAGGAGAGACCAGCATACACACATATGTGGGTCTGCGTAGCACTTCCTACCCACCTTCTGTTGTGCATTTGGATGTCAGACTTTGCATCTGCGGCGAAAGCAGCCCACAGCGATTCAAAAGTGATTGCACAGCATTTTGTACTGGGTTAGGTGGAGATTTCTATTTTGTGTATCATTACAGCAAGCAACGGTGGTTTCTCAGGCTTGGATCTAACCTTACCACAAGGCGAAGGGGAAATTGCAATTATTTGTTGATGGTTTTTCAAAGCCCTCATCCAAGCACAGCGTGCACACAGCTCCCCTGACACCATCACCACGCAGCCCATAAACTTCCCAGGAGCTGCCAACAGGAGCTCGTTGTCTCCGCTCCACCGCTCGCCCCACCACCTGCCTGCTTCTGCCCAGCACAGGGAAGCACTGCTGCCAAGCCACGGCCCAGGAGCTGTGGGAAGACTTGGCTTGAAACAAAATCGTATTTCCAAACCAAACTTCAAACCAAAAAAAAAGGGAAAAAGGCAGAAAGCTTTTCCCTCGTTCCCCCCAAGGCTCAGAGCCACTGGCAGCCAGAAGGCAGCAGCCTGGGCAGGGGAGGATTTTTGTGCCCAGAACCAAACTCCAAAGAAACCCCAAGGAATTCCCACCAGCTTTTCTAGGGCAGACACATCGCCTTCCTCTGTCCCCAGCACACCACCACCCTGCCTCAGGAGCAGCGCCCTGCGTGCTGGGAACACATGGATGACTGCTCAGCTATGGTGAGCTCAGAACCAGGTCTCATGCTTTTGGGCCCCTGTTGGGATTCCCTTCGAGGGTGGCACGACTGGGGCAGGACGTGCAGGCAGAGCAGGCAGCACGGCATGGGCAGGGAACAGAAAGCCTCCCCAGGATGGGCTCCTTCCTCCTGCTCCCAGGGAGGGGAGGAGGAAAACAAGCCAGAAGAGCTCTGCACTCAGAAGCAGCTTTTTCTCCTACACAGCGAGGTGTGTAGCCTGGATCAGAACAAAGGTTCTGGCGTGCTGGTGCTCCCCAGGAGGGCCAGCCTGGCTGGTGAGACAAAGAGAAGACTGACCAAGAGCCATCTAACGCAGGCAGACAAGGAGCAAATGAGTTTTCAGAGGAGTGCAGTGCCCACGGCTGCAACCCAGATACCCAGCATACAGATGTGGCTGCTCGCATTGAGCCAACAAGCAACGCAGGAAACGTCTGTGGGGCTTTTGTGCCCTCGTAAGGAACGTGTGGCCCAGCCTCAGACAGTCCCCAGCTCAGTGCAGAGGCTGGGCTGCAGAGACGTGCCAGCACCAATTCACCCATGGGTGCATCCATGCCCTCCCTGCTGTGTGAGCACTTTGCAAATGCTCCCAGCCAGGGCGGGCGCCCGCTGCCTTGCAGGAAACGCAAGGAGGGATTTGCACATGTGGCTGAAGCTGCTGGGAGCAGAACAGCTATTTTGCACGGGGCAATGAGAGGGGCCGTCCAAGCAAGAAGGGCCCAGCTGCAATTAGATAGACAATTTTCTGTCGTGTTTTTGTTGGGAGCATTTCACATGCCGAGAGTCTCAAGAGGCAGAATTCATGCCTGTGAGGTTTTGCTTCTCAGCCCATCCCTTTGTGTGATACTTAGTTTAAGCAGTATCTGAAGGAATCAGTCTCTCTTATTATCAAAGCCACAAGCCATCTGGTTCCACTTTCCTAGGGAAAGGGAATAAGGGGAAATCTGGTTTCACTTGGGTTTTCCTTCCCTGGGTTATGGTTTGCTCTATGTTTAATGTTGTTACTGCAATATGATATTTGGGCAGTGGGTGGCCTGTTTCCCCCATTTGAAACTAATTTACAGCTTTGTCTGGCAAAATTGTTGCTTCCAATCAATTAGCACTGACACAGAAATTAAACCATCCTGGGGTCTTGACACATAAGGAAGCAGGTCCTCGTTTGCTGGAAGAAATCCCCTGTCTGGGGGCAGCTGGTGGCTCACCCTCCCTCTACGCCAGTTGGGATTTTTATTATTAAAGATCCAGAGTGCATTCTTAAAAGATATTTAATAGGCAGGATTGAGCTCTACTGCGGATGCTATTTTTGTTTTACAGCCATGACCTCGTTAAGGAGATGGACAAATGAAGCCAAAAATGGAACATTAATAAATAGAGCCTGAATCCATCACAAACACCCACCGGCATCTCAATCGCTCCTTCTCCCAAAGCAGCTGAGGGCTCCCCAGCACCTCTCTCCTCTCCCATCCCATCCCATCCCATCCCATCCCCAAGCACAAACCCCCTAGGCATCACACACCCGGCACATTCCAGTTCATTTCCCATGGCTTTGGCTCAGTGCTACCCATGGACATCACAAGGGGATCCAGCACCACAGAGCTCAAGGTGCCAGCTGTCCCCTGGCCCCAGAAGATGCTGGCACAAAGAGTGAGACAGAACAGGAGGCAGATCAAAAGAAGAAGGACCAATGCCATCATCTGTCCTGGTATGGAGCACAGATGACACTGCTCAGGAGCAGGAGTGACAACAACAGGAGCAGTTCTGCACAGGGGAAAAAAGACAGGAGCCTGCAGAGGATGGGAGAAGTTACATCAGGCCCTGGGTGCTGATAGCCAGGTGATGGGCATCACGGGGCACAGTGCCAACAGTGCCTGCCCTCAGGATGCAACCAGGATGGTACCTACGGGTTGTACATCCCAGGGCTGGAGAACACTTTGTCAAGATTGCTGGGCCACAGCCCAAGCTTGGCTGGAGCTCTCACTTGGAAAGCTTAGCTTGCTTCAAAGGCAGCAATCGCAGCAAAGGAGTGTTTTGGCTCTAGAGATGGAGGATGCAGATTTCCTGGAGAAGAAAGGCTGCCCTCAGACTGAAGGGAGGCTCCACCACATTCCCAGCACTGATGAGCTTTGGGCTCGTTGTGGGGAAGCACATGGCAGCCCCAGGAGCAGAGCAGGCAGGGCAAGCACCAGAGGATGCCCTGGTTTGCAGGGAGGCCCCGGGTCACACACTGGAGGACAGGGCTGGGACCAGCCACAGAGCCCTGCTCTCCGTGCCCAGCGGTGGCAGGGTGCTGGTGACACTGGGCGGGCTCACTTCCTCGCGCCGTTCACCTTCACTCTCTGCACTGCTCAGACAGCTCCTTGCACAATGCCACGGCAGGGCATCTGGGCAGAACCCGGCCCATGCCCCCAGCAATCACAGCGGGTCGATCCCTGGAGCTCACAGCCCGGCCAGGCTGCCTTCCTGCAGCCACCTGGCACCCACCACTGCTGTGTGCTGGCAGCGCAGCGCGGGAAGGGCAGCTCGGCCCTAAGGGCTCTGCTGAACATCAGCCTGGACCTGAGCCCTTTCGACCTCTCAGCTTTCCCCGCTCGCAGGCCAGCACATGAGCTACGCACCGCTGCTTTGAGACGCTGCCATATGGCACCAGCCCTGCACAGACAACTGCTGCAAGAGCTCAGCAGCAGCATCTCTCCTCAGCTCCGGCAGCTGCTACAGACTGGGGTTTCTAAACCTTCCTTGAACACTCAGACCCTCAGCAGTGCTGCAGAAGTGCGCTCTGTTTAAAACAAACCAGAACAAAACAGCCTAACCTCTCTCCCAACAGGAAGAAAAATATTTTTTAAAGTACTGAAGTTTTTACAGCTGGTGAGAGACAGCAACGGGGAAGGCTGCAGGGCAGTCCCGTCAGCAGATTCCAGCCAAAGGAAAAGCACAGGAGAGTACCGAGCCAGATAGGAAAAAAAGATGAAGAGGACGAGATAAAAAGGAGAGAGCTGACAGTCCTGTACCCGTGGAGGAGGGCAGCAGAGCCTCGTAGCTGGAGATGCACCAGCTAGAGCTGTGAAAATTCCCTGGCTTTGAAGACCAGGTCTTCCTGGAGACACACAGCTCTAATCCACACTCCTGAGTAATTCTCTCTTTGGCAACACATCATACCCGCATTGATTCAAACCTCGGGGCAGCTGTACTGGCTTTAATCTAGGTTTTATTTTTGTAAACTACAGTTTCAAGGAGAATGCTCACAAAGTGGATCTGGGGATGGGTGGCAGGGAGCAGAGCCAGAATCGCTAATGTCTGCAGTGGAAACACTTGTGCTTCTTCAAGAACAGGGACCAAATGTGAAAAGCTTTGATCCTAAAAAGCTAACAGCCCTGTCAGGGAGAAAAGGGGTCAAGCTCTTCCACTTTTGCTGGGGCAGCTCCCTCTGCTGTCTTTGCTCACCAGCTGTTACTCAAAGACGCACGTCAGTTCCAGATGGGCCCACAGCAGTATTTCATCAACATGTGGTCATTAGTCTCCTCTGTAAAGTTATCACCTAGGAAGAAACGAGTCCCCACAGAAACCAAACTTGAAAAGGAAAATGCCATCCCCTCTACCCCATTCGGCAACCAGCTGGGGAGCCCACGGGATGTAAATTACATCCACAGCCTAAAGCAAAGCCAGACTCAGCCCCAATCTCTTGAACTGCTATCCTTTTCACATGCTGCCTGATCAGCAAGCAGTCAGCAGAGAAATCTGCATGGTAGGCACGCAGGGCACGGCAGGACAGCTGTCACCGAGCGCGTTTTGATTAACAAGAACCAAGCCCATGTGGGCTGTTTGGGCACCACCAGTGCCCAGCTCACCCAGAGCAGCAGCCATTGGGTCCCTGCCTCCTCCGAGCAGCCCCAGGCAGCACCAGGAAGAGCTTCTGGTCCTGGGGTCGCTGGAAAGGTTTCATCTCTTTCAGAAGAGAAAAACATGTCCTGACTGTACAGACTGATGGTGCTCCACTGAGCATGTCACTGCACAGATAAGGAAAAGATGGAGTATTTCAGCTCAGAGACAGCCACGAACCAAGGCAGAGGTACAAGACACCCTTGTTTTCTCAATGAAACAATTTTGAGAGCACAGAAGACTGATGGTGGACACACATCTCCTTTCCACGTCCTTCTTTGCACAACCTTCTGCTTCCTTGGCTTCCATCAGTTTTTTTCTCTGATAAAGGTTCAGCACCCGACTCCAGCAGTGCTGCAGCAGACAACACACAAAGACCATAAAGAATTTGCACAAAAAGTGGGGGGCTTCTCCCCCCCAGGTCTTCTTTTCGATGCTTCTCTTGCCTCAAGGTAATATTTTCAACCACCTGAAGCAATAGGTTGTGTAGCAATTTTCCCCAAACAGCCCAGCACAGTTGGTACACGTTTCCCTCGATTTTCACCAACTTTCCTGTATTATCTTCACATTACTTCTGTGCTGCTGAGCACAGCACTCCCTCCATCAGCGCCGGGCTGCAGCGTGCTTTTGGCCACGGCTCTGGCACCATCTGCAGGCAGCGGTGCCACCCGCAGCGCAGGGCAGCTGCTCCCCAGGGGTACGAGCAGAGGTGTGTAAGGAGCAGAAGGATCCCGAGCCTTTTTTGGTGCGACCACAGAACAGCACGTGCCTGATAACACAGCGCCTGCGTCAAAGGATGCTGCAAAGCGCAGTGTAATTGCCTCTGCTATTAACGGAGGATCACTCCATTGAGCTCATTCAGGGAAGCCAAATAAAACTAATAAGAGTATATATATATATGTATATATATATGAAAAGGGCAGTGTGGTGCTCAGAGATGTCAGCAGAGAGCTCTCTCCCAGCATTAGCCAACCCCCATTCCTATTACGCTCAGCATTTCACAAGCCTCTAGCTTGTCCATCCCCCCCAGCTCGTGGTAAGACACAGTGGAGCTTTTACCATTAGCACACAGACGGTAAGCTGAAGCAAAGAGGGATTTGGAGACCAAATCACCGCCTGCCCTCAGTGCATCCCAGAAGCTGAGCGTCTCTCCCAGCATCTCTGCTTCCCACAGAGAGATCCTCTGCCACGGGAGAACCAGGACTGAACATACAGCTCTTCCAGCATCGAGTAAGAAAACACGAGCCCCAAACATCTGACTGCATGGGTTCTGGGCGCATGCCCACCTCACAGCAGGGTTCAGAGGTGCTCACAGGCCAAAGCAAGCTCAGCACAGTACTGATAAGGCAGGGCTGGAAGGTGTCCACGAGGTTCAGCCAGTCCCACCAGGCAAGAATGCACCAACTTCTAGAGCACAAAGTCCCCACATCAAGCCCTGTACAATTATTTCTGGACCCAATATCACTCCAGCCTCATGTCTAAATTGCGAGTAAACAGGCCACGCATTTATAATTGGCTTGAAGACGACAGCTGGGGGACTACCTGCCCTCTCTAAGCCTCTGCCCACAGCTGCACACCTCAGCCAAGCCCCAGATCCAGCACGCTGCCACCGAGCCCCAGCTCCGCTGCTGCCCTCCTGCCCCAGGGCAGCCAAAGCTGAGCCCCCCACACAAGGCAGGGATGGGCTCTGCAGCACTGCTGGGAGCACGCAGCCCTCCCTCCGCCAGCTGCCTTCTTGCTCACACAGCGCCTGGCTCAGCCCCTGCTGACAAGCCACTTATCTGCAGTTATCAGGTCTTGGCTGGAGGTAAGGGAGTTTATTTCCTATTCTTTGGAGAAGGACTCAGCTGTGATAGTTACAGGGAAGGAACTGTGGTGAAAAGGAAGCGCTGGCACGGAGACAAAGAATTCAGGAGGTGGGGAGCGCTAGAAGGCCCAGCTTGAGCGCGGAGATCAGGGCAGCACAGTGGTCAAACGCAGGGCACGGGGTTGCACAGGCAGTGAGACAGCCCCCGGGTCTGCACAGCTGATGGGAAGCCCGGCTCCCAGGCTCTGGGCCAAAGCCACTGCGCAGGGCAGGTTTTTATTACAGCGGCTCAAACAGGCGGCAGCTCGAGCTCACACTGCACAGTGGGTGGGAGCGGGCGGGGGGAATTCTTCACCTCTCTGCAGCATGGCAGCACTGCCTTATCTGCCAGCTCGGTGCCAGTTAAACAGCACCTCCCACAAGGCAAAAACAAACACGCTGACATGCTTCTGAAGAGCTGCTGGCTCCGGTTTTATCGTGGAATGCACTGAAGGTTTAACCTTTCTACTTCTGCTTTTCTGAACACCTGTAAGCGTTCCCTCAAGAACTACTCTGCATACCTTAGAGCTGAGGAAATTCCACATCTGAGACCTGCACCACGCCATCCTGCTCTACTGGCCCAGGTCTCCTTCAGCAAAAAAACACGTTAACAGCATTTAAGTCATTACTCCAACGCTGCCCTACAAGAGGCAGAGTACAAGCAAGGAATGGAAAAAGCCTTCACTGCTCACAGCATTACCTGAGAGGTTTTGAAAGTGACATCCACAGCACGAAATACTGTGGGATTGGTATGTTTCCTTCCTGAAGGTTTTGCAAAATACACTTTTTCTGCTGTGAAAATCAAAGCCAGACTCAGCATCAAATGATTAAAGGTTAACTAAGACTTCAAACAAGCGCCGTGCAATGGGTCGCTCTCCTACGGATTATGGAACACAAAGTAGCCCTCGGTATTAATATCTGCATTTAATTATGGCCATGTCTGAAGGTGATGAGCAGAAAAATACAGGCTTTGTTACAGATGTGCATTTCACTCTGGAAATTCTTTGGAAAGAAAAATATTGCTGCACCTGTTAGGCAGCAAACGCCAACGATTTCTCAGCACTATGGGGCAAGTGGCCCAAGTTTAAGGTGAAACGAAGCTGGAGTTGTTTTAAAATAAGCAGAAGAGTCTGCTAAAATACAGTGCTTTTTTTATTCAATGGGAAACAAGGTCCGCTGGCTTAGGATGTGAGGATGCAAACACAAACCAGGCTGGAAGAAAGCTGGGTGAGGTGTGCTGCACTGCAGTTTCTCCCATAGCTCCTCCAGAAACTTGGCCACTAGAAAATGAGCGCCTGACACAGCACAGGGGAAAGCAACATTCCTCCCCCTGGAAACCACCATCTGCTTCCAGGCACATCCTCTTCACGCGCCTCTTCATCCCTCACTAGAGCCTAATCACAGAAGCCTTTTTAATTAAAAGAGGTGGCTCAACGCATCTTTTTCCTATTGATCTGGAGTCAACAAGAAACCATAAACCAAGAAATTAAAATAATAATTTATAGCCTTTGGCCTGACTGCCTGTTAGCTCTGTTTGCCATATTGTACACAATGGTTTCCTGCCTCTGCCAGTATATAAACTCAATACAAGAGCTCCAAAAAGGGAGAGAAGAAAAAAAAAGCCAAACCCCCCACACACAACCCTATAAGGCTTCCTCTAGAAAGCAGCTCTGAGGATGGTTTTCAGCTCACCCTTTGTCTGATCTGGGGCCAACCCTCGCTTCCAATCATAACAGAAAGCAGCGAAGATGAAAGGCCAAACTCCATTTCTTTCCAACTTGAGCCAGGTGTACAGCTGGCACCAGCAGCCTCCAATGGTAACATGTTCCAGTGAAGACATGTTAAAGCAATAAAAAGAAAATGAGTAACATGTGGCTAAAAACATCTATTCGTTTCACTTATTTTCTATAAATGAATTTTCCCAGGGCAGTGTTTGGGGGTTTCTTTAAACAGTGCTCAGTTCCATAGGCGTTACAGGGTTTCCAAGACGGTGTGATCCCTCTGAGAGGCTTGAAATGCCAGCAAGTATGTCTCTTATAAACTAATAGGCTATTATTTACAATTGTGAGTGGCTCGAATAGCTGATTTAAAACCTTCAAATGACAAAAATTCCTCTGAGGCAAGATGCCAAAGTTGAGCAAACAATTTGTACGGTATGTTAAGTGTAGGGGGAAGCCATAGAGCTTGTAATGAAGTCGTGTCTTGTGTTTCCAATCAGAGGCAGGCAGGACGAAATGCATTATGGCAAGCTACTGAGTGCAACAACAAACCACGGGGGGTGGGGGAGGAAGAAGGGGGAAGCAAGGTTGGATTAAAATATAATTTCTGTGGCTTGTTGAACAACATGACGTAGCTAGTCCTTGGTATGTAGAGGATGGGTGCTCGCAAAGAGCACAGAGCCATCTGCTGCTCGTCAGATTCCAAAGCAATTACAGAATCTGTGTTTTCATTGTTCTTGGTGGGTTTTTTCCTCCCATTCCTGTTGCCCAGTCTATACAGCAAAACCCACAAGCCACAGCACGAGACAGAGCACTGCAACGAGGGCAACCCCCAACTGACATTTCAGAGCAAGGTTCAAAGAACAGTCGACGTGATGGAGCTAAGTGGAAAAGCAGAGGAAGATCTCAGAGACCATCAGACTGCAGGAGGCTGCCCACGAGGGTTTGGTTCTGGGGAGGGGGTTGTGGTTAGATTCCTGTTTTGAAATAAGAACTGATTCCTCCAAGGACAACAGCTGTGCTTCCAGAGGGCAGCTGATGCCTTGCCCTGGGAACAAGCTGTGATGAAGGCGGGGTACGAGAGGAAGGTGCAGGGAGCAAGCACTGAAGGCGCCGTACCAACTTGTTTCCAGCACACGCGGATCCTCCATGGATCAGCGTGGGATTGCTAAGAGAGAACACGGCAGGCTGTGAGGAGCACACCCCGAGGAGATGAAGCTGAGTCACTGCCAGAGCCCAGGGAGAGCCTCACCACCCAGACAGCAGCACAAGCTTAGAGGTATGCAGGCAGCACTGCAAGCACTGCAAGCACTGAGAACAGCGTCTGTGTCGAAGGACAACAATGGCGTGAGATCACAGCAGTCCCAGAGCAGCCACAAGCAATGAGCACCAACATCCAGCCCCCAGGAACCTGCCAGAGCAGCAGGACAGCAAGCAGTCACCAACTGCTTGCAAACAGCCTCATGAGCTCGCCCCATGCTGGGGCATTTCCCACACGGAGCAGTGAAGAGAACACTGTGCACAGAGCGGGGTCAGGAGGCTTCCCCAGGGCTTAGAGCTTAGAGAGCAGAGCTCAGGCCTTCAGCCCCCAGCTCCTCCCAGAGCTCTGCAGGGCCGTGGGAGCCCAGAGCCCAGGCTGGGGAGCACGTCTGAGTGTGTACAACTCAGCTGTCAGGGACATGCCAAACATCCGCAGCACGAGCAACCCAAAGGTTCCCAAAGGCCTCAGCAGCTCTACTTCTGCTACGTCAGTGCATGGCTAGCCTCTCTTTTTCCACAAAATCCAATCATATCTTATCCAAGGATAAGACAAACTACCTTTGAATAAGGAGAAGAAATTACAAATAACTCTAAGTACAAATATTCAGAAGTCCTTTTCCTAAGTTACTTATGGAAACTCTCGTTTCGTGTCTGTGCATTTCTTTTGAAAGAATGCATCTTCCACATCCTCTCCACCTCTTCAAGCCGTGTAACATTTCCATAGCAAGCATCAGAGCGTTTGAAGAAGTGCCCACACAAAGGCACAGAGGAGAACCGCATCTTCACAACGCCTTTGGCCAGCTGTACAGAACACGCCATACAGCAGGCACCTTTCTTCCTACTTAAATGCCTAATAGCGCTCACTCATCCTGGACACTGTGAGCCAGGACACTTTCCACCTTGTTATTTGTCACTGTTTCAGACACTAAACTGTTCCAGGAGCGTGGATGAGTCAATCTTGCAGACAAGCTGCAGCTGGGCTGGATCTCAGCTTGCGTGGGGAGCGACACAGGGCAGGGTGCTGTGCAATTCAACACTCACCAGCTCCCCTGTGCTGAGTCCCTGAGGATTCCACACTTGGCCCCAGTAACTCAAAATAGCCCACCTGACAGCATAAAGCCCTGCATCTTACAACCCAGCTTCAGACCATTTGTGCGTTCCTATCTTCTCGCCTATCCCCCTAGAGCACGTTCCCAGAATTACATCTATGAGTCACATACATGTTCTGCCCTGATGAGGCAAGCCAGCTGGCAGAGACCACAGACCTTCTGCAGCCCAAGGAAAACCCATCTGCAGCATTTTTAATCTCTCCTGGGCATCTCTACTTCAACAGAAATTCCAGAGCATCCCCAGTCAGAGATGGGAATACACCCGATAATGCTTATCCAGGAATGTGTTTTTGTACCGAGGCAGAGCCAGAATCCTCTTGCCAGATTTCCCTCCCTGGGACACTTGCTGCAGTTTATGGCTTGCTGTGTCAGTGCAGAGTATATGCTATCAATTAAGAAAGTCGGCTGGCACAGATGAACCCAGAGCCACAGGGCAGAACATCTCTGCCAGAGCCTGCAGGCAGAAACTCTGTAAGTGCATTTCAATTAGATGTATTTGAAACTAACAGGAAAGAACACACCTTACAGAGACAAATGCGATGAGCAGCTTGACGTGGCACACAAGATGCCTTACTTCTCCCCAGCAGCCCAGCAGTAACTGGCTGAATTAGCAGGTTTGCTAGCCAGGAACTCGAGTCCTTCGTGATTCTTTAGCTTGCCTAGAAAACATGAGCCATTTCTGCCTCCTCCTGGTCCCAGAAAGGAGGCCAAGAGCTAGTTTCATTACCACAGGGAAGTGCCATCTGAATAACCATGTGCCCAAGTGGGCTTTTGTCACATCCTCCAGAAACTGCTCAAATCAGCAGCACTTTTTTCACGAGCATCAAAGTGGAAAAGCACAGCACCAGACCTCCATAGCAGAAAACATCTCTGAATTTCTGTCGGCCTTAGAAGTGAGATTCTCCTCTTGAAAGAAGAGAAAACGAATAAAACCTGCTGGCAACACAACAGCCAGAGACAGGGTCACTGAAGGCCTTCTTTTGGCAGCACTTTAATGGAAGAGAATAGGTTTGAGAGTCCCTTCCAACTGAACACCTGAGCCCAACTGCCTGACCTCTTCAGGGCTAACCGAAAGTTCAGGCACGTTATCGAGGGCATAGACCAAATGTTTCTCAAGCACTGGCAGGCACGGAGCACCACCCACCTCACCAGGAACCTGTCCCAGTGCTTGGAACCCTCACACTGAAGCAGTTTCTCCCAGTGCCCAGTCTGACCTCCCCCAGCACAGCTGAGCCACTGCCGTGTGTTCCACCAGGGAGCAGAGCCCAGCATCTCCCTCTGCTCTCCTTCCTCGGATGCTGCAGAGAGCAGCGAGGGCACCTCTCAGCCTTCCTTCCTCCAGACCAGGCTGCACTGTAAGCATGCAGCCCAGACGTGCTGATCCAGTATAAACTCCCAGCTGAAGCACATTCCAGAAGCACTGGCACATTAACTTTGTCCTGACAGGCTCTGTGCCCAATCAGGTAACCTCTGTCCTCAGCCTTGCCTTATCTGATTGCAGAGGAAAGGTTATGGCAGAGCAGGCACCATCTGTTACCCACAGCTGGCACAGGAACCACGGCACCAGCCTGAGCTCAGGACTGCCAGTTCCAGCTCATCTGACAAACATGATGACAGCATCATATTGAGGTAGGCAAATTCGTGCTGCCAGGTGATCTGATGGAGCACACACAGGTTGTTAATGATCACTAACTCGGTCAGAAATGCTTGGAATGAGGCCCAAAGTGCAAAGCTATTGCTGTGAGTCCTGCCAACCCCAGGAGAACAGCACCAGCTATCAGTGAAGGGAGGAGCTCTCTGCCAGAGGACCAGCAGGCTAAGAGCACAGTTAGATGCAAAAGGTGGGGAGATAAAGAGCAGAAGAAAAGAGTCCTGACAAGAACAACCACCTCATGGGCTGCTTCTTCCAGGCTAGCAGGGGGACAAGCTGCTGCCAAAGCCCAGATCCTGGGTACAACCAACAGCCCTGTGCAGGAGAGTAACCTCAACACCCTCACTCTTGTGGCTGTCTGAGCAGCCTAGCATGGATCAAGAACAGACATCTCCTAAAACGTCCCTCACATCACTGGGTTGTTTTCTGTTTGGTTTTTTTCCCCTCCAAAGGTCAACCCAATTAGAACAAATACAAATATCCTTTTAAAAAAGCAGCTCGTCAGTGCCAGTGTTTTCAAAGGCATGAGTACTTTAGAAGCAGATTGGTTTATTTGTTCCATGTAATTTACTTTTAAAATGTGTCCCTGGATTCCCCATCAATTGCATATGAGATACTGCAAAGGTGACCTGGGAAGTTTCTAAATCATACGCTCGATAGGAAGCCACAAGCAAGGCTTCAGGCAGAGCTCACCGAGCAGAATGGGGGCACAAGGGCTGTGCTGGTGGGTGTGGAAGGGGCTGTTGTTTCAATAATCCCATCTCAGCTGTCCAAGGTCATGTTTCCAGCAAGGACAACACCAAATGCCTGCACTCAGCCCTGTGTGTGTGAGCTTCAGAGAAGCATCTATAAAGCAAAGCAAGAAAGCCATACAAGCTGAAGCTGGTGATCTGCTGAAGCACCGATAATTTTAAAGCTATAAATCACTCCTCCTTTATCCCCAGCAGAGTTCTTTGCTCAAGAACGGCTCAAGAGAATAAGCAGATTAAACACTCAGAAATTAATATGCAGCTAAGTGCTGCAATGTCACATCCTTGTCCTCTCCCTCAGTCCCAGGCTGATGTGCAGTGACATCCTGCAGCACTCCTCCATCAGCACCAAGCTATGGCACAAGGTGACATTTGTCACCAGCGTCCCAGCACAGCCTTGGGATGGCATGCTCTGAGTGTGGCAAAGCATTGCTCATCCCTCCAGGAGACGTGAGCTCATCTTCCCACCTCTCATTCACAGAGATGAGCTGGGACTTCAAGACCCCTCTTTGGCCCTTGGGACATCAGCCCCCCCTGCAGCTCACTTTTTACCCTCACTCAGAACAGAGGAGATCTCCTGCCAGGATTCTTCCAGCTGCCCAGAGCCGTGCATTTCTGTACTTCTCCCCAAGTAAGCTTGAAATGATAGGAACCCCATTACCCTTTAATCACACTCTGCTCCTCCCACTCCAACCTCCTGCAGGTTTTTGCTTTTTACCAAAGAACTCCCTTTATCACAGCTTGCCATTAGTTAAATGCCCCATTAGCTTTCTTTACATTTTAGCAGCAGTAGGACACGACAGACTCTTTAAGAACCCAGGGCTAGATGAAGCTGCCGGGACAGGGTTGCCACATTTCTGCCTCAGATTTCTTGTACAAAAATATGCACGAGTGCCAGAGGTCCCATATTTTCTGAGTGCATCACGCCCACTGCTTGCATGTGTGGATGATAACACAGCACCTCCAGAGAGAGTCCAACAGCTTGAGAGTGTCAGACTGCAGAGCTGAGATATGTACACATACTTGTCATTTATTAGGATTTATGGGAATTTGACAACTGTGAGCTTCAGATCAGAGCAAGACACGAACAGCCCAAGACGCCTAAAAAAATGACAAGGTCAATTTTTTTCCCTAGGCAGAAGAAAACAAACACATGATTTGAAAAATCCAGGCCCTACTGCAGTCCCTACCGAACTCCTATAAGATCAGCACTACACTCCGTACCTTAAGTCCGTATTTCTGCAACCGAATACTTCCCTGTCAAAATCTTCAAGTCCCCGTTGCATTCAGCAGCAATCCCTGCTCTTCCAGATCCCTGCCCCACAGGGGCACGTGGGACCAGCAGGCAACTCTCCATCAGCATGCAGTCTGAGAGGGACTCGGGAAAAAAGCAACCTGCTCACCTCACGCACCATGTCAGAACGCAGGCACTGCTGCAGGGTGCTGAGCCGATCTGCGCCCTGCAGAACTGCTGCAGCAGAGGGCAGCTCCATGCTCAGCCAGGAGCAGCTCCAGGCACCCTGGCCTGCCAGGTCTGTGCCTTGCCAAGTGCACTGCACAAGTCAGGCCCATTCATTTTGTAGCTGTTTTCAATGCGTCAGACACCAGCATTAGAAAGCACTCACACGTACATCATTTCAGCACAGACAAGTATCCCAGAGTAATTTTCACTTGTGTTTGAGATGTAAGAGGCAAGTGCATGCGCTTCCCTTTTTTCCCTGAAGGGAGAAGACTTCAGCATTTCTTTCCATGTTACACTGTAAGATTCAGCTGGGAGTTTCCATGGTTTTCCAGCTTCACCTCATAGCAGCCATGTTGCATCTTCCCCATCAGACAAGCAGACGCTGCATCCAACTCCAAGAGATGTAGGATTCCAGCTTATTAAACACTACTCGACAGATCTCTATCCCTTCCAACCCAACCACCACCACCAGTCTGCATCTCCACACGTTTGTCTCAGCTGAGGCTGCAGGAAGCAGTCAAAGCAGGGAACGCCTGGTGCCTTTTAATTCATTCTCAGGCTAAAATTAGAGCTTCTCCAAATGTGACAAAACTCACACAAGGCCACCCCCAGCCAGCTGCCTCCTTGCTGTAGCTCTCAGACCAGGAGAACATCCTCTATTTCAGGCCATGAAGTGGCTCTTTAGTATCACCCCTCACCATCCATCCCACCATTTCTTGTGCATTCTGTAATACCTCATCAGCATCAGCATTCTGCAGTGTCACCATTTCAAGCCAGGCCCATAATACTCCATGGGGATTTTTTTTAAAAAAATAGAAAAAACAAGCAATCCTTGCTTGCAGCAAGTACATTACTTGTAATTCCTTGGCTCCCTCCAGGGAGGCATAGAGCAGCTCCTGCTCTTTCCCTGAAGCTGCAGCCTTTTCCATATTCTGAGAGGGTTTTCATATCACTGTTCACAACTGGATATTTTTCCACTAGGAAAATCCTCATTTTTGAGGAAAAAAAATTGATTTCACTTCTCTCAAATCAATCCTTCATCACTTCTTTCAGAAGACAACCGAACACAGCTGCATGGTCAGAAGAACAGCACTTCTCATAGCAATCATTTTTTGCAGGCTTTTTGAAGACATTTGTGCAGGTGTTCCTACCACCAAGCCCCCAGGTTTCCTAAAGCTGAAGAGTTGCTTGTTCAAAGCCTTCCATGGCCAGAATGCACCGCAACTTCAGCCAGAAGCGTCCCTGCACCCCCAAATAGCTCCGACACAACACCTGACTCCCAACACGAGGACCCTCTAAGAGCCGTTCTGACTTTGGCTCACTTGATTTTCATCTCCAGCTCAAAGCCTGCTGTGAATTTTTTGAAGTCATCACTACCACATTCTAAAAGCACATAAGCAAAAAAGAGCCAACACTTAATGAAGTGCAAAACTAATAATAAAACTACTCACTAAATGATAGAAATCATTTTCATGTCCTTTCTCATCATCCAAGACACTTGGTAAACACAGAAGTAAATACTCCTCACAGCGGAGTGCTGGCTTGGAAGCCAAGTCCAACAGTAAAGCTTCAATTTAATATGCTTTAAATGCTCAACATCTTTTTCACTTAATGTAAAATCCATCTGATCTAATAGCTGTGATTGAATTATATGTGTGTTTTTCTTTTTAAAGTTAATTTTCTGAGTTGGCAGAGCACTACACACATTAGATTAAGAACGCAGTAATCTCCACGAGCTTTCCAGGATTCAGACATATTTCCAAGTCAGCTACTCAGAAGTCATTTACCCACTTTAAAAAGGGCTGCTACGTAACAGCAACATTCTGCCAGCAATCAATTATACGCCGCTTGTAATGCTGCCTTCCCATTTCATGTAACAGATCGCTATCTCTCTTGTCAAGCATCCCTCAAACCTCTTTAATGCATTTCATTTGCATCTGACATTTGTGTGACCTCTCATTTTCTCCCTTTCATTCATCAACAATGTTTGTCCATGAACACGATAAATGGAAAGCTGCCTTTACTGGCAGGTGATACCTGATGTTTGATTATACCAAGCACATGGATTATCACAGCCATGGGAATTCTGCTGAGCAGACACAGCCTGGATTTTGTGTTCACCTTCATGATACAATTGAACCAAAAAACATCATACACAGCATTGCCAGATGTGTTCATTCAGTTTGAGCCTACACGTTGTACAGCATTTAAGTCATCCACGCCTATTACACCCCCAAACACAAAACTTAGTTTCTTAGATCCTAACATGCTATGATTTTATAGCATCATCAATGCCAAGGTAACAAAGCAGTCTGAGCTAGCATGTACTGGTGATACTACTGGTGATACCAGTTGCGTCGACTTACACTGCTCTCAAGGAAATTGAGTCAGTTTCTCATTTCTAGGTCATTCTTCATCATCTTGCATTCCCTCCTCCCCAGAGGACGCAGGTAACCAGTGCATCCAAGTGCAGCTCCACACCTGCCCACTGCCACCAAGCTGGCACGAGCTCTGGTTCACTCCTCCAGAGGAAAGCCCCCCGATGTGCAACTGAGCTGTTACACAGGAGGTGCACAGGTTTAATCTCAGCCCCACTGGCTCTTCGGGTTGTGGAATAGCAGAACTGCTGCTGCAGGAAGCAAGGCAAAGAACAACATCACTATCCTTCAATAAATGAGCACTGAGCTCCAGCAGATCAGATGGGGTGCAAAAGGAACACAGGGCTCAAACTCTTGGCACACAGCGAGCAATGGCACACAAGCACTCAGGTTTCTCAGATCTGTGTTCAGCTGATGACCTGTCCTAAATAAAACTGTGACAAGCAGCTACTAGAAGTCTACACCTAGCAAAAGAACATCTGTAGGATTGCTGAGGCAATTATTAACACTGAGGACTCAAGAACTCTGAAAATACATGGAAAAATATGCTAGCAGACATGTGAAAAATAGATGTGCTACTGGGATTTAAGAGCATTCAATCGAGTCCAATACCCTCCACAACCCAGACTACAAATTATGCACATTGCTTTACCTTTTACAAATTGATCACTACAAAAAAAAGAAAAAACATTTTATTAATGTAATATAGGAGAAGTTTAGAAAAACATACATAGAAGTCCCTCAATAAGGAAACATACAATATCAAAATATGCCAGAGTTAGTATATCAAAACAGTCCATTTCTCTAATAAAAGTTTCAAGTAACGCAATCATAAAAGAATTTGGCTAAAAAGTAGTGTGTATATACTGAGATGCTTTCTGTAATAGTCCTCTAAGAAATTAAAGGAAAGCAGCAGATCTGTTGTACTACAGACATATTTAGCAAATATATTAAGTGTATTTATGTAATGTAACTGCCCTGCACATTCATCACTTGACGTCTCCTCCTCTACGTGGCAGCTGTCTCTCAACAGTACGTGACTCTGCCCAAAAAGGGACACAAAGGAAATAAATGTAACATCACTGAAGACGAAGACCTAAGCCAACCAGACAGAGCTTGCTGGGAAGCCCAATTAATGTGAAGCAGAGAATTCTGCACTCTAAACTTCAGTCTTGGTTCTTCAGAGAGCACAGAGAAGGCAGCTTTGTCTTCTCTCTCCAGGCTCTCAGGTTCTTATTTGCTAGTTATAAACAAGTGCTTTCAGCTCAGTAGCATGAAGTTAACAGGGCCACTGAGAGCACTTACAGCCTGCACTATCAGAACACCAGCATACGTTATTAGGCTCATTTTTTAATTACTTTAGGTAGTCCCAAATTTCATAATTTCTCTTACAAAACTTACGGAAATATCATCCTTCAGTTTAAAGAAATGAAACCTTGTTTTAACAGGTAAATTCCAAGCAAATAAAAGCTCTCGTTTCATTCATCATACTATTTGCATCTTTCCCCATAAATAATCAGATTATAGTACATAATTTACAGTTAAGAGGAAAATACCTTAAACTTTCAGGAAATAGTGTTTGAAAATCCAGTAATTGAATTATCTTGTATACAGCTTGCTGAGCTGCTTGGTCTATACCCATATTATACCTAATGAAGAATGAAATTATGTTCAAGTAGAACTATTGCATTTAAAAAAATATTGCTCTACAAACCATGACATTCCAGTCCTATACTTCAGCATACAGTAATCAGCATTACACAGAATTCATTAGAAGTCTCTTGGGCAAGGGACAAAGGTTAGTGTTCTGATGGAAAACCCAATTTAAGTCTGATAAGAAAAGCAAAAGACACTGCATCTTAAAATTTATTTAAAGAAAACCTATAACTTGGCCAGCCAAGTTACAGCACATAGCTAAATACCTTCCATCTAGCTGTGCAGCTGACTTACTAACCATGTTGTAATAGTCACAATCAGCGCCAGTTACAAACAAGATACCCCCCTCTTTGGTTAAGAGTCATACAGCTACAGTACTTGCCAAGCTCATTGGAACACCATTTATTTTCAACCATACCATGAGAGTTCAAGTTATAGGATGAACTAGAGTTTCTGGGAATAGGCCTCGTTTTAAGAAGTGGTCAATCAGACATACAATTATTTAACTACCATGTCATCATTTTGACAGTCAGCTTGCACACCAACTTGAAAGCACGTTCTACATCCTTTATGGATCTACTGAAAGGAGTGCCAGATCTGAGACTTCGTAGCTCTACTTTAGTGTTTTGGAAGAAAACGTTTTGGCTTTGTAAGCTGTTTCTTATATAGAGTAACTTCCAGGGATTCCAATTACAGCCATAATATCAAAACAATACAAAAGTCACAAAGGTTACCACTACCGTAATCACAGCACTCCTACAAGCTGCAGCAGCCTTCAAGAGCAATGGCACTAAGCATGTCAGCAAACAAGTCCCTGTCTCATTTGAATGATCTGTAGTAAAGCAGCTTGGACATCTTCATCCATGTGACCCTAGAGCAAGCAAACACTCAGTTACAAAGAAAAACAAACAGGTCTCATAAAGCAACAACTATACACAGACAACATTGGGGGGCCTTCAGAATCGCTCAGAAGTCACAACTCATTGTTGTATTTCCACCACTCTGGACAACTCTGAAATCTTCTAGGAGTCCTGCTACAGTTTTTTCATGAGAGAAAGAACAGTCTGCCCAATGTAGCAGCATATCACATGAAAATACGTTTGGGCAAAAAAAAAATATCGTCCCTGTTCTCTGGATGCCAGTTTGCTCTTATAGCAGCCCTACTTTTATGTGCTTATGTATCTGAAGCCACAATTCTGAAATAAGTTGCTCAGCTCTTTGTTCAGTGAGAAGCACTCAATAGGCCTGCATTCCACTTTCCAGCTTTAACGTGACCTCCCTCCAGCATTACCTGGGCTAATGCAGAATTAATACATTCACATCACCCAACACCATCACCTCAGAGCAGGTTACAGCTACTTTTAGCCACAGTGCAGACAAAAGCTAAGAGGGCAGCACCATAAGACTGCCATGGTATTGCTTTTCTTTTCCTGAATTGTTCAATTCTAAATTAAACTCAACATAAAAACAAACTTCAAATTAGCATCATTTACTTAAGATCTTCCAAAAGTATCTTAAGAATCTATAAACTCAGATGACAACATCTGAACTTGAGACTACCATACCTGTACAGCACTAAGAAGATGTGTCCGATAAACTGAGACTACCTCTTGATGCTGCCTTTTAGCATCCTATAAAAAGACAAGAAGAGAGGAAGACAAAAAGAGATGAAGTCAAATTAACATCTATTCTTATCTAATTCCAAGTTTGTGGATTTGGTTCTGTGTACTAGTATAGAAATAGTAGCTAAAGCAAAACTTCACAGTTAAGTTTAGCTACATTCCCTGCATTAGTCGAGAAAAAAAGAGTCAATTTTTCAAATTACATTCTAGTTCTGTACAGATTGACTGACACCTAACTTTGCTCACCTACACAGCTTTAGCCATCAGCTATATTAAGCCACAGAAGCCACTAACATGCATGTATGCATACAAAAAAAAATCACAGCACTTGCTGTGAAGTGCTCCCCTCTACTGTTAGTTCTTAATGATAAGCAACACACTTCAGTGTTTGCAGACAAGGGAACACAAAGTCCACCAAATCCATTAATAAAGGACCACTTCACTTCCTTTTAGAGTGAAAAACACATGGTTGGTCTTTTTGTACGAAATATTAATGTGGAACTTGCACACAGAAATGGTCTTGGCATGAACTACAGCAGTGTACTTCTTTAGCACAAATCCTGTCTGTTTCATCTGGAAGAGTTCCTAACATTGCAACTCTAGTGCAGAAAAGCAAGCAGACAAATTTACAGACAGAAGCAATCAGTCAGAGAAAGAAAAGCACACTTATGAATACTCCCACTTTTCCCCAAAGCCTGAGCTCACAATCAGCTCCAGTGTTCTACTGACCATACGCACATCTCCTTCTATAGAATCACCATAAGCAATGCTACTGCACCTCAGACACCCTGCATAGTTACTTACAGCTAGCTGTTGTTGCAGTGTTTTTACTTGGTTCTGGAGCACTTCCACCTGCTGGTTCTGCCTCTTTGCAGGAATCCCACTGGTGTACGTAAGCTGAGACAAGCCATTAAGAGCTTGTTTTAATCGTTCCACATCATTAAGCAGCTCTGTTATCTTTAAAAGAAGAACAAACTCATTTAAGGAGGCCTCACTTCCTGAAAAAGTGGTGCTCTAGCATTTTTATTCTTAACTACAATACATGAAACCAAGGCAAGAATACTTTCTGTATTTAAAAGATAGCTATAAACACTCAGGTGACCAATAAACAGTGGAAGGATGAGTTCATACACCAACAGTATGGAATGCAGGATGGGAGTCACAAAGGTTATCACCTCAACAGTACCCAGAACAAAAAAGGAATTAGAAAAACTCAGTATTCTGCCACAGAAACCTAGGGCTTCTGCTCATGGGTTTGGGTCAGTCCTGGGTACCTAATGCCCAGCACACAGTCATATTTTAACAGCTAAGCAGCTGTAAGAGCCCACTGCTATTGCACTGAAAAGGCTCGGCCCATTAAGTACCTGACAGCCTACCTTGTTATCCTTGGCTTCCACCTGCTTTGCAGACTCCTGTATTCTCTTCTGCAAGTCAATAATTGTCGTCAGTGATTTATCACACCTTTCTTTCTGGTCCTTAATTTCCTGCTCAATGCTGCAGCTCCGTAACTGGAGCAATTCCTTTTCATCTTTTAAAGAGCGCTCGCTCTCCTTAGCTTGCAGAGCCTCCTCGCAAGCTTCCTCATACTTTCTGTTTACACTGGACAAGTTCTCAGTGATGGTATTAATCTGGGCCTCCAGAGCGCTTTTCATGGAGTTATATTCTGATAAGTCAATCACTTCCTTGCTCTCCAGGTCTGCCAGAGCCTGCTGATTGCGCTGAATCTCAGCCTGCAACTTCAGGATTTCCTCACTTTTAATTTGGCTTTCTCCTTCCTTCTCTTTTAAACTGCTTTTAGTTGCTAGGATTTCTTGTTCCAGCATTTCTTTCATTTTCGTATATTCAACCAAAGGCACTGAAGACTTCTTCAGATCCAGCAATTCCTGCTGCAGTTCTCCTACTTTCAGTGTCTCTTTATCATAACAGTCCTTCTTACTTCTGAGAGCTTCCTTTAGATCCTCTATAGTGTGCCCAAGAGCGTTCTTCAACACATCAATCTGCTCCACAGACAGATGCTGACTGCCCACAGGAGCCTGCACAGCGACACCCTGCTTGGTGCTCTCTTTCAGCTCATCTTTTTCATCTTTTTTGCCCATGTATTTCTGCAGCATCTCTCTCAATTGCTTGTTCAGCTCCTCCATTTTGCTTGCAAACATCTTTTCCATTTCATGGCATTTCTCAGCAAGGACGTAGTTTTGCTGCAAGTCGTTCTGGATGGACATAATGCCTTTTTTGAGCTTTCCATTCTCCTCCTTGCACTTCCTACCTTCCTCCTCACTTTCTTTGCACTTCCGCATCTGTTCCTGCAACTGTGCTTTTAATTCTTTCACCGTGGCTTCAAAGTTTTGTTCTCTGTCTTCAAAGGAGGCAACTGGGGCATATTTTGACTTAATGCATTCTTGAATTGTGTCAAGTTCCTTCTTTTGGGCTTCAATTTCTCCGTGTAACTGCAGAATCTCCTCTTGACTCCTCTTATATTCAGCAGTAATTGCAGCATTGTTTTCCCGAAGCTCTCGCACACTGTTCTTCAAAGCACTCACTTCAGCATCATGCTCTTTTAAACTTACACATTCGGTTTGTAATTGGTTCTGTAGAAGTTCCACCTTATCCTTCAAAGCCCCATTTTCTTTATCTATTCTCATAAACTCTTGCTTTCTCTCTTCGTTCTTTTCCTTCAGATCTGACAACTCCTTGTTGCTCCTTTCCAGTGCATTATTCAGAGCAGTTTTAATCTCTTCGTGCGTTGCAGCCAAAACATACTGATCCTTCACAGACTCTCTTATGGCCGTGTTTTCAGAGACGAGTTTGCACATCTTTTCTTGTTCATCATCGTATTTTTTCTGAAGCTCGGCAAGCTGCTTTTCAAGCTCAATGCCATTAGATTTTAAAGCTTCCATTTCTTCTCTGTGTTGCTCTGGAGACAGGTACACAGCCTGCAAGCGGCTCATGTTCTCACTTAAGCTGTTCTTCTCTGCCAGCAAACGCTCAGCTTCTGCTTTGCTTTCATTGTATTTCCTTGTTATTTCAAAAAGCTTTTTGGTCAGATCACCAACAGTCACATCACTTGTTTTTTTCAGTTCTTCATGAATTCTTAAAGGCACGTTCTGGCTTTTAATTTCAGTTTTTAATACTTGGATTTGTTGCTTAAGCATCTTGTTATCAGCCTGAAATCTTTCAAGTTCCTTCTGCAGAGTCTGATTCTTTTGTGCCAATTCAGAAATTCTTCTCTCCAGTCCCTCATTTTTTTGCTCAAAGCCACTCCTCATTTGCTCATGATCTTCTGGCTTTACGTGCTGAGCAAATTTAGCCTTCTGACTATCAAATTCCCTTTTTAAAGCCCAGATCTCTGCCTGCAGTTTTTCACGCTCTCCCTCAATCTCTGCTAACTTCTTTGCTTTCTCGTTCACTTCATTTGACAGTGAACTCTTCATGTTCTCAAATTTCTCTGAAGCTACAGAGTGTGCTAACTTTGCTGCTGCTTCTTTGAGCTGCCCTTCTAACTCCATGACACTTCTTTCCCTTTTATCTCGCTCCATCTCCAACTTTACGAGTTCCTTCTGCAACCTTTTATTTTCTTCCACCAGCCTTCCTTCGTCTCTCTTAAATTCTGCCACTAGCAATTCATTCTGCTTAATCTGGTTCCTCAGCTTACCCACTTCAGCAGAGGCTCCTTCATACTTTGTTTTCATTTCTTTCAACTGATCCTTCAGCTCCTCTGTTAGCTTGCTGTTTCCTGAAGCAGCTTCGTTAGTCAGGTGATCTTTCAGAGCAAGAAAGTGGGTCTGCATTTGCTTAACTTTGCCTTCTGAGTCAAACATCCTCTTCTGCACATCTTTTAAAGCATCTTCCAATTGTTTTATCTGTCCATCAGATTCTTCCTTGGTTCTTTCGCACTCTGATGCCAAAGCTTTACATTCAGATACCTTGTGAGACAGTTCTCTCTGCAATTTGCTTATTTCTTCTTTTGCTGCACCATAGCAAGTCCTCATGCTGTCAAGTTCTTTCTTTAAAGTTTCTCTCTCTGAATTGGGTGATTGCAGAGGCAGGGACAGCTCCAGGGGTCTCAGCATAGACCTAGACTGAAGATAAATTGACATAAAGCGTAAGCATGCTTACAAGTTTTATCCACATGCACTGTCACATTCATAACTACACGAAGTCTATGCTGACAAACATAACATTTTCTGAGATGTTTTTGTTTCCATAATTTTTTTTTAAAGAATACACTGACCTACACTTGCCCATATTATGTCAGCAATAAAAGCTTTGATTATACTTCTAGTTATTGTTTACAAATCAGACCCCACTGATGTTAAAATGAATGTTCCTGTATTTTATTTTCCATCATTATTCACATGTAATCATATCTACTCAAATATTTCAATCTCCTGTAAGTGTCCCTGCCAACAAGCATATGAAAATAATGGTCAAAGGAGTTGGAACAGACTGAGTACACCATGCCTAATAGGACCTTCTCTCCACAATGACTGAAGAAAACAGTCACATTACTTACTGTCTAGTAAAGAACATTAAAAAAATATTATAAAATAGTAAGCAGCTTTGCTGTTTTGCATTTTCCTTAGTACCAACCTTCACTTTGCTGACAGCCATTACGGCTGTTCCATAGCACTGACCTGGTCATGTTCCAAGCGCCTCCTACTTTCAGGTCACTTGCAGACCTGAGCAGCTTAAACTTCTTAGATAAGGTTTGAATTTTGTTGGTTTTTTTTTGCTTGGTCAAATTGTGAAGATAGCTAGCAATCAGCAAACAAAATCAGCAGGAAATTATTATATAGTTGACAAGAAAATGGTCTAGATTTTAACTGAATTTTAAGCAGGAGAAAAGTTAGGGAGATGAAAAACAATTGCACTGTGCACTATGACTGCTGCCCAGGCTTCTGTCGGATTCCTTTTCAAGAATGCCCATCACAGACCATTCAGTACTGATGTCTTTGCAGCATTTACAGCTATGTCACACACACAACCCTAGAGGGCACCAGCAGTTAGAAACATGGCAAGGCCAGTATTACAGAAACAGTTTAATACGTGCACATTTATAAGAATTTTTTGCTTTCCCAAGAGTAACCAGCTCTGAATTCTAGTAATAAAATATTTATTACCTGTGATTCCACAGCAAACACTTGACCTTGTTTAAGTAAATCTTCTTTCCCTAGATTTTCAAAGCAAATAGCATTTAGTTGAGAAACAGTTACACAAATTCCAACAACTTGGGATTTTTCCTTCCTAATTTTATTCTTTTTAATGAGACTGTGCTATGTTTGCAGGTTGGTGTTTAAGTATTTGGTATTAAAACACCCCTCTTAAACTAAGGAAGGCAGGAAGCCTGGACAAACACCTATAAAGGGAAAGTCATCCCTGCCACCCCAGGCTGGGTGCTGTTGTGCAAGAGAGCCATGAAGGCTGCCTTGAATTACCTGTGAAGAGAATACAGCAGGGAAAAGTATTCCTTTGCACTCCAGATAAACCTTTTGGGCAACCGAACAGCTCTTGTTGTGGTTCACAACAGATTCAGTGATATTTTAAGCTAAACAAGTGCAGGACAGGTCTGTAACCAAGTTGGATGTGACAGACTCCAGCTTCTGGAATTTGAATCGTTTTTAACAGAAGTGTAAGTTGAGGTACTGTGCTTAAAGTTGTCTTCAAATTTCCCTGTGCTGAAGCACTCATGATTGCCTGCCTTGTCCAGCAGAAGGAACACAGACAGGCAAGAATACATAGTGTTTAAGGTATGGACAGACAGACTCTCTCGTAGCAGAGATCTCACTTGGTTTGTTTTTCACATCATTAGAAGACATCCCAGATTTCACAAAAACAGTCACACGTGGGTTTTATCAATGTGTTTAGCACCCAGCAACCTGCATTGTGAGGTAGGAGTGCAGACAGACATGTTTGTCTATAGCAAGGACAAAGAAGAGAAGAAAAGCAGTTCTCCAACACTGCATGAGAAGCTTTAGGAGTTAAATACAACACTTACTGTTACTGAAGTTACTTCCAGATCCCACTAAGTCAACCTACAAGCAAACAACAGAAAATACAAAAAATAAAAGCTGGAAGTTTGCACTGAGTTATCACATCTAAGCTACAGATAAAAAGGCAGAAAACTTTAAGTGAGATAAAACTCAAGACTTTCAATAATTAAAAAGATTAAGTATTGACATAGTAAATACCCATTGTTGTATGGCATTTCAAATCAGTTAACATACTTCATAATATTTGAGCTTAGCTTTCAGAGCTTCAATAGTCCTTAAGCTTTCTTCCTGCTGTTTTTCCTTCGTACTCAGGATTTTCTTCAACTCATCTTTCTGAAAGAGAATAGAAAGTGCCAAACAGCCAAAGCCACGAGGACAGCCAGACTCACAAGATAAGCAGCTTTTAAAAGTGGTTTAAAAGAGAACTTCAACTAAAAATCAGTACTGAGGGAATACCTAAATTCTTTAGCTTTAAGCTAAAATTGTTCTACAAAACTACGTCTCTACAAGAACAATCTCGTAGTAGTCAAGGAAATAGGTACTAAAATCATGTGCAAGTTTCACCAATGCAATGCAAACAAATGAAAGTCACTACTTCAACAGATGCTTACAATACCAAGACTGCTTTTAAGGTGAAATAGCAATTACAACATTTATTTGTAGCAATACAAATACCATACAGCTCTATGAACTGAATAAATATCAGTAGATACTTCATTTAACTTTTATATAAAACTTTCCTCCATAGCTTAAATACCATCTCTTAAATTCAGTAGTCATTTCCCTATTCCATAGTTCTATTACACTTCAAAGTGATATATCATACCTCATTTTCAAGATCATCTGCAAACATTTGTTCCTGCAAAAATAACAAAAATCCCCCCCACAAATCATTTTTCAGTACTGTTTTTAAGGGGCTTATACACTGTACATTAATTGATGAGTCTACCCAGCTTCTCATCCTGCATGCTCCCAAGACAGTGCCCACCTCGCATTTGCCTTCTAACCTCTAGCAAGAGAAAAACAAATAAGGATGTTGACAGAACACTGTCTCTTGACACTTGTACTAAGAGAAAGGAATACCTTTCTGTTATATGTCACTGAAGCAGGAAAATACAGCTTCTCAGGAAAAACTTGATTTTAGAACATGAATATGAGGAGGCAGAATGGCTTCCTTGGGATTTTTTGGAGGGGCAGAGGAGGAGAGTTGGGTATTGTTTGTTTTGAAGGGGAGGAGCAGTTTGGGTTTGTTTTTGTAAGAAACAGAACTTAAATTTCAGATAATGAACCAAAACTGAAAATCTTTTTTCCCCTCCACTTTTTTCTAACTGAAGAGTTTGTGGGTTTTTTTTTCCTGTTTCCACTTTAAGTAACTGCTGGAAAATAAGCAATGGCTCTGGTAAGTACCAGTGCACAACAGCTACATTTAAATGGCAAGTTAAGCTTACTTTCTGAATTACAACAGACAAGAATGCCTTGTGGTTCCTACTACATTATGAAATATAGCTATAAATGCTATTGCTCAACTTTACGAGGAGCAGTAGACAAAGGTGCAGCATCTCCTCACATTCTAAGTGACTACAGACTGAAGGTCTTTGCAGCACAAGAAAGTAATAGCAGCACCTACAGAAGTAATCTGCAGTAACTCCATGAAGACTGGTGGTTTTACCTCAGTTAACTGCAGCTGAAGCCCACTGATTCTATCCAGCAACATCCTTTGCTCCTCTTGCACTTCTCTCATTCGATCCTTCAAATCTTGATTTTCTAACTCCAATTCCTAAAAAAAAAAAAAAAAGCAGAATAAATACACCACACCCACACAGGGAAAACTAATGAGTTTGTACCAACAACTTTAACAGTCATTAATGACATCGAGCCTTGCTTAAAAAGCCCCAATGGTTTTGCTGCCTTACTTTAGCTCTGTCTCATTCTGAAGTTTACATAAGCACAACTCTCAAGGTCTCCAAGCTTTTTGTCTCTAGATAATTCCTTCTCACGTACATACAGGCTTTGAAAATACAAGCAGAATGAGAATCCATTCAATGCTGGAAGCTCTCAAGCCTATTAACACGTAACAATAATTAGTATTAGAACAGTTCCTGAAACCCAGTGTATGAATTGAAAAGGCCTCACTGGCATGAAGCATAGCAAGCTGAATGGACTTCTGTTCCAGAAACCAGAAGAATCACCCTAGCAATGCACAGAACTGCAATGCATGGAAATGATAGGTCTTCAGATCTGCAGTCAGCCCAGTGCTTACATCCAAACAAAGCCTGTTTAACCCAGTGCTACATAATCACCTTCTTCATAGTGGAAACTGCTTTAGCTCAAAACAAAAAGTGCTGCATTTAGAGATTCTTATCCTTTGTAATAAAAAGGATTTCAAAATGAAAACGTCAGTATCTCAGCGGGTTGCTCCCATAGCTTAAAGTGTTATATACCTTCTCATAAACTGTAATGACATAATAGGAAGATGAGAAAATTAATGCCAGTTAATAGAGCAATTATGATGCAAGTTAGTTTTAGAAAGACACGCATACATTTCTGAGAATGTTAAAGATCTTCCTGTTTTGTGACCCCATGATCTTACTGCAGGTGGAAGTAGCAGGCACCAACAGTTAAGAGATGGGAAAGGGCAAGTCTCATCTCATGTCTTAAAAGTATTAAACAAAAAATCTTGCAAAAGTTTACAGCTTATCTGCATAATTGTCACTTTACATACTCATGCAATTAAGTTTCAAGTAAACAGCAATATATGTATGGTGTTCCTAAATGGAACTGCCAGTGCTTAAGAGCACAGCTTGTCTTTAACGCCTGATTCATTACACGTATGGGAATACATAACTCAGAAACCCTTCCATTTACCTGAGCATTATGTTCCTTCTGATACAGCCTCACATTCACCTCTTCCTGCGCATGCAGCCGACTCCACTTTTGTGACATATTGCTCATCTGTTACAGCAATTAAAGCATTAATTGACATTCCTGGTGCGTTCTGACAACATTTATCCAGCTTCTATTTCAACGTCCAAGGAGGGGTGGGGAGGAAGCAATACTGAGCAAATATGCACATCAAGTATTTTTTAAACAGAAATGCACACACCACGTAATCAGAGTTGAAAACAAGTTGATTTCATTCCCCTGATCACATCCCTTTGTAGAAATATTAGTGTCCCCTGATCACATCCCTTTGTAGATATATTAGTGTCCCAAGCTACTTCAGGGAACAACAGGCTTTTGAAGATGTTGTCCCAGTGAGACAAAAACCTGCTCCTTGCTCAGTAACAGCTCATTTCCAGCTCCAAACAGCAAGAAATGTACTGAGAATTAACACAGACCCCAAGCGAGGCCCAAAAATCCAAAAATCATTCTGGGCTTCACCCCACAGGGCAGAAAAATAAGAGGATAAGTGTTACAGAAGAGGGAAACTTCACTAACACTACGTATTCTCCCACACCTCATAAGGCAGCCTTAGGAGATACCACAGTAAGCCTCACCTTCTGCTCAGGCTGCCCTCTCTTCATGGTATCTCTTGCTAGAAAAGCAACACAAAATAAGAATTTAAAGAAAAATTCATTTCATTCAGATTCACACAAAGCATACTTCGCAGATCTACTTCACTTTCTTAGGAAGACATTTCAAGAAGTAGTTCCCCTCTCCCCAAATTCGGTTAAAAAAATAAAGTATTTCACAAGTACAAGGTATTCTATAAATAATGCTCAAGAACAGCTATAATCAGTACTGCAAGACCAGTTCAGTAGTACCAATACCCTGCACCTCGTCACATCACAGCCTGCATTAGCTTTAAAGGCTTTACTACAGACAAAGAAACAAAAAACCAAAACCCCTCTCCTCTCTACCCTCCCATTCCCATGCAGGCTGTTTATCAGCTTTTTGTTTAAAGGACTGCAGCTGTCCTCCATTGCATACATTCAAAGACACAGCACTGAGAGGATATGCAACCCGAATGAAAGAGTAACAGCAAGCAGCAGCAGCCACCTTCATACCTTTGCTGGAATCCTCAACGGCAGCTTTTATTAAAGCCAAAATGTCAATATTGTCACCAATTCTGGCATAGTAAGCACAGTCATGACCAAGGCCATCAACCAAACTAACATCCGCACCATTCCTGAGCAAAACTTCTACCGCGTCCTTGCAGCCATATTCACAGCCTAACATTAGGGCAGTCCTGAGGATGGGGAGAAAGATTGCATTCAGAGACTCTGGGATCTTATGCTTTCAGAGGAGTGCTCAAAGAAATAACCTTACACTTATGTCTAATGGTGGAAAGTTGAGTGAAGGAATCTTTCACTTATCAAGAGAGGAAACTGAACATTAAAAGTCATTTAGTAGATGACAAATATTTGTAAGAAGCAAAACACAAATAGCAGGATTTTCATAAAACCCAGCACAAACAACTGCTTTCAGAGCACCACCCAATTACTTTGAAAGCTCCTGTGATTTTTGGCTTACTCTGTTTACATACAAACATCAATAGACACAACAAACAAGAGGAAGTTTAGACAGAGTTCCAACAAGTGCTTGAGAATCCTGGCAATGCCTTCCAAACAAACATTTGCCAGCTTCTGAACATGCAATGCAAGCACCCATGCCTTGCCCCCCACCAGACCTAAATCCATTACCTGCAGGAAAGCGTCCTCCAAGAAACAGCCAGCAAAAGCAGCAGTTAGTTACATGCTCCCTGCTACCCCTCCTCCATAAAAACACAAAGAAACATCTCAGGGCCTTCCAGTCCCTCAGACGCCCCAATGGGTCTCAAGTACTTCTTGAGAAAGCACTGCTTTCATCATGATATGCTTTACACATCAGCCTCAAAGAGTATAAGCTGCAGCAGTGGACAGACAAACTGTTAAAGCAACCAATTGCCATTTCTCTGCTGGGCATCACATGCAATTCTTTCCACTTAAGCCTATCTAGATGTATTTTAAATGCAAGAATAAGCAATAAGAAAAGTCAAGTTTGTTTGCATTATTGAATTGGCACATAATTTCTGGACTAAGTCCCAGGTCAGAGGGTTGGGTTTTTGTTTTGGTTGGTTTTTTTTTTTTTTTTGCTCAATTTAACATTCGTTCTGCAGCCTGAAAGCCCACAGAGAACGTTCTACCCTTGAATGGTCACAGCAGGCATTCTGAGAACACCCTGCATGCATTACCTGTTTTGCTTGTCCCTGGCATTGACGTCTGCTCCTCTGTCTATAAGAAGCTGGCAAACTGTGGGGCGACACATCTGAGTGGCCAGCACCAGTGGTGTCCTCCCATCCTGAAGAGGGAAAAAAGGAATGAAAAAAAGGGAAAGGATGTAGAGAAAGCACACGAGAATACAGCAGGGCGTGTATGGGAGAGAGGTATTAGCAACAACTTACTCCATCCTTTGCATTCACTGAAGCCCCATGGTCACACAGGAGTTGTATGCTAGAGGAACAGTCTGACATAGCTTGCAAGAGAAGAATGAAGAGCAGGTTATACTGCTGAGGTATTCATGAAACCCCAAATACTTCCTGAGGTGCATCACTGCTCTGTAACACTGCTTAATGGTACTTGCTCTAGATAGTACTAGTCAATTCACAAAAGAGGATGTAGATCTAAAAGTTTCTGCTAAGTCTTCTAAGAAGTCTGCTGCTGAGGCTAAGTGTCATTACAACATAAAGCAGATCAGTTTAAAAGAATTAGGCATATCTGAGAACCATGACATTATTAAATCTAGATTTCATACTACTGTTAGGAGAAAAAGCAAGATCTTTTACCTGCATCATGAAGAGCTGTTCTTCCTTGAAGATCCACATTCTCTGTTGGACAATTGTACTGTCAAAATAGATAACTTCGATTATTAACTACCATTCAGGTTGCATTTAGAACACTTGAAAGGTTTTGAGCTTTTAACTAAAGCAACACAGAATCAATGAAGATAAAATGTACCTCTGCAGTTTCCAGGCACATGACATACAGAAAAAGAGCAGCTATAGGTACATGCATTTCAGTGCTTTGAACACACCAAAAAGTTCTGGAATTAAATTAAGGCTGTACAAAGCAATCACACAATCCATCATAGAGTTTTCACAAACTTTCAAATGTTTGTTCACCAGAGCTAAGAACCTCTCTGCTATTTGTCATTGCTTCTTTGCTACCAGTATCACTAGCAGCTCTGTCACTCTACACAAAAGGTGCCAGTTATGTCTGCATGCAGACATGTGTCAAGTAAACCGAAGACATTAAAAGCTCATTAAGATGTCAAATTAAAATAAATGAAGAAAGTCTTCACACCCCAAAACAATCCCCATGCAGTACTTTCATTATTTCATTAAGGAAAGACTGCTGGACATAACTGCCCATCTTTCAAAGCAGATGTTTCTCTTTGCAGACCTTTCAGCATCACTGTTCCTAAAAGCAAACCGATTCAGAAAAGGAGCACTAATCTTTAGAAGATGCTCAAGTTCACTTTCTTTAGAAGGTAGAAACTTTGAACTTTTGTGAAGAAGCAGAAGGATGCTGTTTATCTTCACTTCCATACATTCAGCCACTCCTGTTATTCCATACGAAAAGATATTTTCTCCATGACTGTCAGGTTTGCTTTTTAAACCAGAAAAAGTAGGTTATCTTAAAATTCAGACTGGTATAAGTAAGGGCAGCTTCCCCTACCAAAAGGGTAAAAGCCATAAGGAAGGACAAATTCTATTTTTCAGTACCTGCAACAGCTTCTGCAGACATAAAGCATGTCCATACTTCGCAGCTAGGTGCAACGCGTTTCTTCCTAGAAAACACCAATAGCAGTTCAGGATCTATTATGAACATGCAGTTAGAAGCACCGTACACAAATTCAACATGCTTATGCTGTTTCTCAGAAAGTTTATTATTTATCACATAACATCAATTCACAAGAAATTCACTTGCTCTTCACTGAAGTGATCAGGACAGTTTATTTCGTCTGAACTAAAACCTTTGTCTTCTGCCTATGTAATTCCACGTGCTTCATTACTGGTCATCATGGCTTAGGTATATGGAAATACAAAGTTGTATGCGTGCCATTAAACTGCTGGTCTTGTTTCAGGTCAAGCAACAGTTCAGATCAACACCTATATCATTTTATTTGATGGTTTGGGGTTTTTTTGGGTAATTCTGACAGTGCTAAAACTGAGTCATTCTCTTAGAAATACTTCACCACTTGCTAAACAGTGGGGCTTTTACATTACTTTATTTAATTTTAGAGAAAGTGCAACCAACAGTCCATAATGAAATCTGCAGTGTTTTGAGATGAATTAGTCCATGAGTTTCTTTTAAAAAAATCTGTCATGTGAGCCAAAGTCAAGTCCTGCTGCATGGCAGGAGCACTCATGGACTCGTATGGCAGTACATGACCAATTTTCTCTTGGTTCAGCCAACTACAAGCAGCATTACAGGAAGGAAGGAGACCTACCCTGCAACTTCATTAAATCCCACTCCAAAGCAAAAACCAAGCTGAGAACTTCAGCAAGTTGCACGTGAGCATTTGAGGAAGCATACCTGCAGCATCAGTGGCTGTGATATCAACTCCATGAATAAGGATGGTGTTCAAGCAGTCCAGATTCCCCTTTGATGCCACAACATGGAATCTAAATAGAAAAGCCATGCTTAAGTGCCACTGTTTTATTTGCAAAATAGTAATATTAACCAAGAAAGTCAAAGCAAATAGCCAGGTGTTGATGCAGACTAAATTGCATGCTACAAGTCCATCCTTGCTGCTAGAAGTTTATTATTCCCATGATCAACCCTTAGTTCAGGTTTCTGTTCGCAGTGGTTTCCTCCTCTTCTCCACTCTCCACTTCTTCCACTGCAGTGCAGAAGCTACACAACCTTCTTTGTTCAATTCCTCATTAAGATGAATTTTGTATTTTGTAAGACTAGCTCAGATGAGGGAAGAAACTAACACAGCACATGGTAAATATATACTGCTCTTTTGTAAATATATGTGTTTGAAGTAGCAGTAAGACTTGGGCACGGAGCGAATTCCCCTGGCTCCCCCATCACCAGAGCACTGGAAGTTACTTACGCAGACCTCCCTTCCACATCCAGCTTAGTGGGACTGACTCCTTTTTTGGCAAGGATTGATGAAACCTTTTCCACATCGCCCCTTTCAGCTGCTTTCATTAACCTGTCATCATACTTGTTCCAGTCTGTATTCAGCTGTACAAAAGAGAGCATTAGAAAAGTGAGCCTGTGGTACAATACTGATCATAAAGCTGCTCCAACAAAACACTGCAGCTCATTACTGGGGGGAGGGATAAAAAAAGAAGATATTTTTGTTTACAAATGACAGTCATACCTGTTAAATTGTTTGGCTATATATGTACAATACCATAGCATTCCAACCAGGCTGCCAGCATCAAACGCACTGCTCAGGACAGCTTGGTTAACTCGCTCTCATCCTTAAAGGAGAATTTTGGGGTATAAAACCACTCATGCTGCTGAGATCCATCTGGAAGGTCTAAAACTAAAGTTACACACACTAGCTCCTTATAAATTTAAGGAAAACTCAACATTTTCAGACAGTTTCATCACCTGCAGATCTAACTCTGTCTCCCCGGAGCAGAGGCCAGCTGTGGGACTCACAGCACAGTCACAGAAGCACAGAATGGCCTGGGTTGGAAGGGAACTCAAAGATCATGTCTCAAGAATGTTTCTCCTAATGCCCCATTATTACATTTTAACCTTTCCCCCCCTCCCCTGACCCCATTCATCCCAAAAGCTGCTTCTTGGCCTTACAGGGACATCAGTTCTCCTCTCCCAAGGCAGCTACAGAAAAACCTGGGGGATTTCTTGTTCATCTTCGCTGTCAAACATTTAAACTGTGGTAGTTCTAAATAAAGCAGTCACCTGTCCCATTTCTCTGTTAAATATCTGTCCTTGCCCAAAGCTTACAAGCTAAAACACAGCAGGCACAGATAAGCCAGGAACAGCGAGCAGCAGCGCCCAAGACACTGCAGCTACCCACTTCTAACCCAAGTGTCCATCTGCAGCATAAGCTTCCCAGTATTCACAAGATATGATTCCATAAGGAAGATAAAATACAGGTGCTACAATCCTTCCCCCTTCTATCAGCCCTTTTATAGTCAAGGTAGAGCAGAGAACAACGCAAGGACGTGTGTTTTGTGGGACATTTGAACACAACAATTACAAAACATGTAATCAACAGCAGACCTCAGTTTTTGTGAATTCAGCAGTCAGCAACTTGAAAAATATGAACTAAATTTAGCCCTTTCCAAACTAAGTTCACATTTATCAGAACCAGCTGAGCTCCACAGATTTACTGACAGCCCTGCTGCTTCCACGACAAAACGAATGATGGAAGAACACCAGAAATGAAGGCAGGGACCTGGCGTTACACCACCAGCTCACTCACGCTGCTCTTCCTCCAAGCACTATTCCAGCCTCTCTCGTGCCTTGCCAGGGAGGGAAGCCCCAACACAGCACATTATATGGGCACAGAGATGCACTGATTCAACCCACTGCATTTGGTCATCCTTAAAAATAGACCTCAGCTAGCTCTGAGATGTCCCAAGGGCTCTCCAGTTTTAACACAAACAGATGTGCCAATGATATGCAAGAGGATGGAGCTTTTTCTGGCTGCTCAGGACTGCTCACAGGTCTGCAGTTTAGCTGAGCAGGAGACGTGCACCTATGAGACGTGCAAGAAGAAAATGCAAGGTTTACAGCTTCAAACTGCCTGCAAACACCAAAGCTACACAGAGTACAAAGAAAGCACAGGTCGGTCATAAATAGAGCACTGCACAAACACAGACAGCCCTCATCCCCCACTTATTCCTTGTTTATCTCCAGTTTAGAACCGCGGGCGACATCCTGCCCAGAGCACTGCGCCTGCCCTGCCCACTGCCAGCACGGCCCTTCTGAGGTGTTTTATGGTTTTCAAAAAGTTCTGTACAAAGTGAAGGGCAGCACTGCTCCAGGTCCCCCACGGCAGCCTGGCAGAGCCCCGCTCAGCCACATGGGCCACCAGGGGCAGCGAGCACAGGCCCACCTCGCAGCCAGGCAGGCTTTGCTGGCTGGAAGAAATGCAGGAAGTTCAGCAATGAACACCTATTGCCACCACTGCACACTGCAGAATGAGTCATATGGTGGCGTTACAGCTGCGATTACCTTTATTTCCCATTCCCACAATATGACTGTGGCAATCACGGAGACTCAGCAGCTGGAAGTGACATGCAGTAATAGAAGCAGACAGCTCTCAAGTCACACCCACAGGTGTTTCAACAAAGTGCAGCACCATTGTCAATCAATTAAAGCATTAATTAATTACAAGCCAAGCCGGCCTGGCGTAACCAAGGCCCCCAGAGGGCACAGCTCTGGTCACAGTGAGAGCTGCAGGGCTGCCAGTGGGGAGAGCAGGATTCCCCCAAAGCCTGACAGAGGCTCTCTGCTACAAGCTCCTTTTTGTGCAAGTGATGCTTTAGTTGTAAATACCCCAGAAGCTGCACATCAAGCTCTGCCCCCTCCAAATTCCTTGAAGAACAACACATTTCACATCCTTCAAGTGACATCACACGGATGCAAACATGCGTCCATGTTCAGACTTTGAGTTTCAGACCTGGAGTTTATACCCACCAGCACAAACTCAATCAAATATACAGACAACCCATTACCATACGCTCCTTCCCATTTCGGTCTTCAGATAAAAACAGTATTTTGTTATTATTGTGTTAATAGAAGTACAACTTTTCTTTGGTTATCACATCTATAATTAAGTTATATCAGTCTCCTATGACGCACTAACTCAACTATTATCACCTGAGCATTTCACATTCACCGAAACCCCCAAAGGAAGAGTTCCTAAAGATGAACGTAACTCATTAATTAATAAGGAGTTCTAGAATTCAAGCTTTTATGTTTCTGCAGCTGTAAGGCGCTGCCATTGATAGGAAACTTAGGATACCTACTGTGTCTTTAGCTGCACAAGAAAACCAACAAGTCATTCTAGAAGGCACAGCTTCTTGCTGCCAGAAGTGCCCGGCGTGCCTTGCATCAAGCCACGAGCAGCTGCAGCTCACCGAGCACCAAGCAGAACGGGTTCGAAGGGGCTCTCACATGCAGATCCTCTCCCCCACCCCAAGCTCATTTTGCTCCATCCTTCGCTTAGCTGGGATCCCCAGGCACGTTTGCTGCATCTTCAGGATCCTCCTCAGCCTTCATCCCTCCAGGCTGAGCGCAGCTCCGTGCCGCAGTGCTGCCGTGCTGCGAAGCCCACGGCAACTGCCCAGGGATTGCTTGTGTAAATACTGCCCAGCCTGCAGCGTCTTGTCAACAGCACGCAGACAGTCAGCAGCCCAGATCTATTTTCTGATAGCGGAGCGATGGAGAGCAATAGCTATTAATACATTCCCTGCATGCTCGTGCTGTGAGTAATGTCTTTGGGGTTTAATGTTCACCGAGCAGACAAGCACGCACCGAGCTGCACCGCCACGTCCTGTTCCACAGACACAAACACTGGCTTTAAAATAACAAACACATTAGTCAAATTAACTGTCGGCTGACATTAATGAAGGTCATGCTTCTCACCACTAATAACACAGAAGGACTGAAATACCAGCAGGAGTCATTTTTTCCCATTCCACCGCAGCGCAGAGCCAAAACCAGCCCCGCCGTCAGACTTGAGACAACTCTGACTGCAGAGCAGATGGAATGCGTGATCCTATTTTGACAGAAATTTAACCCATTTCAAATTAGAAAACACACATGCCTCCGCTTCAAAAAGATATCCCCTTCTACAGTGATGGAAGCCATCCTGAATAGAAGCAGGTTTCAGCTTACTGCTGCTGCCAGTCTGTCTCCCAACGCGTTAAATGAGAGGAGTCGTGGAGGCTGTCAAAACATTCAATAGACAGCATCATGATTAACAGCGGGGAAGCTGGAAGTCTCCTTCCACAAGCTTTGCATTTAAGCAGAGATCTCCTGAGTGCTGTATTTAGAGGGCTGGGTCAACATCGCAGGCAGAGCACAGTTTAGTCTGCAGGGCAGACAAACATGATGCAGAGCAAGAAAACCACAAACACAGCACATCCCCTGTAGGGCACTTGGAAATAACTGAAAATGGCTTTTCTCAGAAGAGCCACCTATCACAGGCTAATCACATCTATTCCCATTTGCACTATTCACCCTTCCCCAGTCATTTTTCAGCTCCTCCACGCTATGTGCTGGGAGCAGCACTTTGCCTCGCAGCGCTGCCGTGTTCCAGAGGACATCCCAAGGCATCTCTGCAATTAGCATTCATGTGACAGAACCACTCCAAGAACACTCAGTGCCTATGGGAATGACCACATCATCACAAGTGATCTTCTGAGCAGAACCGAGTCTGTCTCCTCAAGCTAAAAGTGGCATTCTGGAAAAACATAAATACATTTTACAAGTGACAGCAACAGCAAGAATACCTACACAGCTGGAACCAGTTTGGTGAGAACCCACGCGGAGGACTGTGCTCCCCAGCTGAGCTCCCTCGTACAGATCTACCCAAATCCAACCACGAGGTTTCTCTGTTCTGTGTCAGCCTGCCTGCCTGATGCTGCTCCCTGTGACTGCTGAGGCCATCCTGCAGCCTTCACGCCTCGCCCATAGGATCCAGGATTGCTGAACCATGCCCACCTTCGGACAGCACGGCTGTCACGGCTCCAGAAAGTGCAGCCCAGCTTCAGATTCACACTGGTGGAGTTCCTCTCCCAGGCAGCTCCTTGTCAGAGAGCTCAAAGGGTGGGAAATGAAGCTCCAAGCGTGCAGTGTGTGGATTGTGTTAGACTACAAGACATAGCCCACGCCACACAGGAACTGAACCAGCACAGATGACTTCTCCCAGCCTTCAGTCAACTATTTAAGCTTCCTAGGCTAGAGAGATTCTAATTATTTACCGAATAATTTTCAATCAACTTCCCTATTATCTAGTTCTTCATGGTGTGCAAACAAGCTTTTAGCATCCTCAACACCGTCCAGGAACTGTACAGCTTCACTGCACACACCATGAACCACCACTGCTGTTCTCCCTGAACCTGCAGTCCTTTATCTTAGAGATAACATCACAGATGAGAAGCAAAGCTGCTTTCCCTCATGAAGCTGCAGCCCATCCTGCAGCTCTCCAGGCCGGCACGCAGCACTGCTGCACCTGCAGCGCTCAGCACAGCAGCAGACCCTCACTGCTCCACACGGTGCACTCTGAGAAGCTCAGCAGCAAGATTCGTAGGACTCTGTAAGGTTATGACCTTCAGAAACGAGCGTGTTCATTACCCTGTCATTACAATTAAGTATCTAAAGATGAGAAAGCAGTGGGAGCCCAGACAGCACCAGCAGAGGGATCTGCAGTCAGGCAGTCGGTACCCAGAGCAGCAGCTCCTCCTCCGCACCCAGATGTCCTGCCCTTAACGAGGGGGAGGGAAGGGCACACAGCTGCTGGCAAAGGAAACCCTGGGGTAATGTCACCAGTAGTAACTGTGATCAGCTAAGAACATATTTGTATGCTGCTGACAACCAGCAAAGCAATTAGCAAAGTTAGTATTTAAAATTTGTTGATTGTCAGTGACCTAATCTAGGTGTTCCTGCTCCAGCAGGGGATTGGATTAGATGATCTTTCCAGGTCCCTTCCAATCCCTGACATTCTGTGATTCTGAAACAGATTCTATTACAATTAATTAATTTATCAATCTATTTTCACTCTTCTGAGTGAATTCAGCAGCCAGCAGCACACTCACAAGAGCTCCCATGCCAGCAAAAAGCTCGCAGAAGATTTCTGGTCACCAGGGTGAGCATGATGTCATTCACCCCCACTTGAGAGAACCAAAGCAAGACCTTCCCCAAAGCAGCTTTTAGGCAGAGAACCTCCCTTTCTATACCAACTGCCACTGTGTTATCATCTAGCACTTCAGTCAATCAGATGAAGATGTGACATAACAGCTGCTCAGTATGCTACCCACACACTCTGAAACGCCACTCCTTACTACATTTTGAGCACAGGTATAGTTTTTGTTGGCCGGTGCAATAAAACAACTCTGAAGTCCAGAAGGATGCTCTGGAGAAGTTAGCAACAGATGCAATGCTACTCTTCCTCCCATTTGTGCATAGCAGCACATTATTGCCTTACAATAAAGCTGACCAGCAGCACAAGTCGCCAGCTGCTGGAACAGAAGCACAGCTCAGGAAGCTCCTCTGGGGCTGGGAAGGGCTCCCCCCAGGTCTGCTCACAGAGCTGCACAGCACAGCCAGCAAACAGCTCCGTTCTGTGAAGCACTCGCAGCCCTCGGCCGCCCTGCAGCTCACTTCAGGAATAACAGCTGTAACTCAAAGCAGTCCTTAAACCTTCCAGCCTGAAAGCTGCCATAAACCTATGAAAGTGAACACAGCTTCTCGTCACCACCGAGTGAGGCAGATAATCCTATTAATGAAAAAAAATGAACGAGGCACATCCTCCCTTAATGCCATTAGGGCTCGACTTAAGCACATAACACACGGAGGAGCAGTGAGCTCTGGCAGCACACAGCCATCAGCGCTTCCTGCAAGCTGGCACCAGCACTGGGTGCTCCTGGGTTTCTCTAGTGAAAGACACAAAGACAGTTATGTAAATAGTTATAAAACCAGAAGCACAGTTTTTAATGTCTGAGAAGGCCATTAGAAAGAAGAACTCTTGTCATAGAGGGAAAAGAATCACTGACGTTAGGGCTGTCTGTCACAAGGCAGTCACCTCCCCAGCACAGGCTTTCCTGCAGGGAAAGGAAGACACTGGCTGATAACAGAGTACCTGAGATGTGTGCGTCACAGAGCACAGCCAACAGCTCCTGCATTTCCCTCTGCTCATTGCAGGGGTCAGAGTACAGCTGTGATTAAATCCAACAAGTGAACAGACACACCCTGCGCTTTCATACAGCACTGAACGGCGGCTGCTTTTGAAGCAGTGTGATTTATTTAAACGCTGCAGACTGTTTGTAGCTTCAGCAGTCCAAGCTATCCCCTCAGCTCTGTCAGAACCACCCACCAGGTTCTGCTCCCCTGCAGGATGGATTCCTACCACCTAATGCCATCCCCATCCCTCAGGCTTCGCCTGATCCATGCTGCCCAGAAGATGCCACAGATGCAGGGCTGGAGAGAGGGCTCACGTGGAAACCACAGCACTTTGTATTTTATGAGCACGTCCTGCTTATCAGTGTCTGCATGCATTCACTTAAGTGTGTTTCGGAGTCCAGAGCTGAAGGAGCAAGACGTAGCATTTAGTCTACATAAAGGAAAAGCAGAGCCAGCCTGAACACGGGGATGGCCCAGCAGGCCCCCCCATGCAGCACATCATTACCTCCTTGTTCACCCAATGTCTCCACCTACAGAAAACTCACTGAATGCTACCAAGTGGGTGAGGCTTCGTCTGAACACTGACCAAACCCAAGGGCAGACCTACAGCTGCTCCGTTTGTGCACTGCTCTCAAAGTGCTCCTGTGAAGAATTGCTATTGTTTGCATGACTTGTTTAAGTAACGGCATCCCGGGATTAACACAAATAAGTCAACCAAAACATCAGAGCAAAACAAACACTGACCATCCAAAAACATTTCTAATCCTATTCTGGAGTTGGCACAACCCATCGACACCAAAGCATTAGGCATCAAACACATGAGCCTTCTAGCCAGATATACAGCTTGTCCTCTCAGAGCCACAATAAGGGCCCTGAGGCTGCATCAGATACCACTGTCACAGTGAGATGTGCATCTAACAGCACTGCCAGCTTCTCTTCTCCATAAGATTCCCGGGGTAAGGAAAAGCCCAGCAGCAGCACACAAACTGCAGTGGAAGTGCTGAACTCCGCGCACAACTCCAAAGGATGCTCAGGCTGCTAGAAAAAAAAAAAAAAACAGCAAAATAAATGAATAAGATTTCAGTTTTATTTTTAAATACAACCTCCTTCACATCTCACTGCCAATGACACATAACCTAAGTGCATGGTATTGATGAGCCACCCCCAGCCTCTCAGCCCCGAGGCACAGCCCGGCTCGGGCACTAACAGAAGTGCCCTGACCTACCCGTGCACCTCGGAAAAAAGCCAGAGCTCTCACAGCTGCACTTCACAACAAAGGCTGTTAGCTACCTTTCACAGTAAGGCTGGGGCCTGCCTTTTGTGCCTGCACCAAACAGCACTGCAGCCTTTATAGCAAGGACAGCATCGCAGCTTCCACCACAAAACCGATGGAGCTGGGAGCCCACAGCTCAGGGCCTGCAACACAGCCCTGCCATGGGAGAAGAGGCATTTTCCTTCCAAATGGGAGAGACCAAAATGCAGCCACCATTACAGCATGCAGGAACCCCCCAGACTTCCCATTTTTAAAATGTTCTCTAATTGCTACATTCCAGAATAATAAAGCCTTGATAAATACTCCTTCCTAAAGTTGCCCGAAAATTACAACGCACCTGCACAGGGCTGCACCACAGAGCTTTGCTGAACCACAAATTGCTGCTCCTGACTCTCCTTGAGTTTCTTCACGGAACCACAAGCAGCACACAAACAAGCACATGATTCCATTTAAACAGATGCAAATGAAGCACAATTTTTTTTTCAAAGGAATGCACACACCAGCACAAGCTTTAATAATGCTTCTCGGAACCCAAACATCCTCTAAGGAATAATTCAGGCTAGGATTTGACTTTCAAATGTTTCAGAGCTGATTCCTGGCAGTGGTGCCTGAGGACAGCACTGCGAAGCTGTGCTGGGATGCACACAGAAGGGCTGAGCTACTCCAGCCAACAGCAGCAGCACAGGGAAGGTTCTGCTGAGCAGGCATTGCCACCGGCACAGCCAGCAAGGGCTGTCTTTGCACAGGGCAGAGCTGTGAGCAAACACCATCAACGTCTAGATTGCCCTCAGAGCGATGTGTGCCACAGCAGTAGGAGCCCTCTCCCATTAGGGAGCTGAATGCAGAAGCGGGGGCTGATCCCAAGCCCCTTCTCACACAAAGGAAGCCATCCATCCATCCAGCAGAACTCGGCAGCATCCACAGGCAGGAAAGCACTGACACAGCCTCAGACAGCTGCCCTGACTACAGAAGTCGGTCAGGTACTAATTTAATAACCAGAGACCGTCACACCAGGATGTGAGCTCAAATGCCTACCTTCGCTTTTTCCACAATGGTTTCCACTAATTACATATGACAGTCAGGGTTTATTAATATAATTTAAATAACCTTAACATTATTCTTCCCAGAGGAGAAAAAGCTGACAGAAGCTTTCGCATGGCTTTCCACCTGCTCATTCTCATCACTTGAGGTGCTCCAGGAAGCAGTGCCAATAACTGAAACGTGTGCATTCCTCACATGGGCTGCCCCAGTGCCTCACCCTCTGACACCAGGAGCCTGGAGGAGCTGCAGCCCTGCCCAAACACACCAGGACTCCCACCACGCACCATAAGCAGCCATCCAATCTCATCAAGCAGCCCTGGCCCCTTCCACTCCCATACAGAGCTCATCACAAAGGATAGAAAGGCAGCAAGCCCCTGATCAGGTAATGGACAGCAAGTAGAACTCACCAGCAACACTGACAAGCAAAGGTCTGAAACAGAACAAGAAACGCATCTTCTCCAGGAAACCTCAAGAAAAGCCAATTAGCAGGCATATCTGATGAGCTCCTCCTGCATACACTGCAGCAGGAATTCCTAACTTTATTGGAAGAACACACTTCCTACGTACAGCCTAGATACAAACACACACCTACATCAGCACTCGTTTTGGAATCTCAGAACTATTAGCAGTGCATGCTGCTGCAGTCACCCAGTACAATATCGACTCATTAATTGCAATTTATCTCATTAGAGCTGGTGAGTGAGCCACCATTTGTGCACTGCAGCCTTCATGGGCCACAGGATCTGCTACAAAGCACACAGCCCACAGCAGCACAAAGGACAAGCAGCATTTGTCTCACTATTCACAGCACTGATGTTACCTAGCAGGCTGCTCAGATTATTTCCCGAGCACCAGCTGGAGCTGGCAAAACCAGGTAATTCATTTTTCAGATGTAGCACCCTGAATAATGGTGGAAGTGGTAATTACTTCCTGCATTTCGTGGCTTTCCTCCATTATGGGACAGGTAGTAAAGCTATTCCCAAAAGATCGCTGTCAAAAAACATTAAGGCACACAACTGTTGCCTTAACTGAAAGAAAACGTTCAGAAGCATGATGAAGGGATTAAGTTTCTCTCCACCCCCCAGGAAATAGCTCTGGGTGGGAACAGGAGAGAGGGATGAAGTTTCCGAAACAGACAGCTCTTTTTGCACCGCTTTCAAGCAAGACCCACAAAGCTCAGCCTGGCTGGACTCCCACCCACTTCCCTCCTGCCCCAGCAGCCACAAACAGAGTGGGCTTTATCCAAGCACCTCCCCTCAGCCTCACCAGTAACACCACTGTATGGAGGAATATAGGAGGAATCCCCCTGCATAGAAGTGAGAAGTTGGTGGAGTGACTGTGTAACCAAAGGATGGAATGAACAGATGAACTGAGCACGCTGTGGGTACAAAATCCAGCTTATAAATGACTTCTGCTAAGGTAGATTTCCTTCAGGTATTCAAGAGTGATTTCAGTTCTTAGAAGTATTGAGACTGATCAAACCTCCCTTGGAAGGAAGGCTTGTCGAGCCTGCTCCCACAGAACTGAAAAACCTCCATACCTACCCAAAACCAAAGACAAATGCTGTATCACTTCAACTGTTTGTTGACATTTAATTACCGTAGGCTTACTTTGAAATAACAAACAGTTCTAAAGTATAGGACGACTAATGAAGAGCACAAACCAGTGCCAGCCTACACGTTAGAGATTATCATAACAGACATGTGAATCACTCCTCTGCACGGCGATGTGCTCATACACAGAGCTGTCATTTCACCCAGGGAGTTGTCAGCAGTTTACAAGCCTGAATGCCTGCATAGCTTTCAAATGAACTATTATTCTCAAGTAATGCTTTCAAATTTAAGACAAATGAGCAATAGAGTTTTAAAGGAATCTAATATCTTAAAAGATGGCTGATAGAAGTCAGCATATCCCTACTAAGCTGCCCTTTTCCGCTACCCCAGGCAGGCAGCAGCGCGTTCAGCAAGGCAGTGCGGATGGCAGCGATGAGCTGAGGGGGGCAGCAGCCCGGGCTGACTCCTAGGAAACCATTCACCGAGCGGCCACAATCAGAGAGCAATCAAATCGTGCCTCCGAATCAAGCTGCCTTCGCTCGCAAGTACTGCTCTCACCAAACCCCACCTGCAGAAAAGAATGAAAAAGGACGCCAGTAAAGCCGCTTAAAGCCAGGTAACGCCAACCCGAGCCATAAGGAACCACTGACGGCCAACTGCCACGAGGGCTCCCTGCTCCCAGGGCGCTCAGCTGCCGCAGCCCAGCACCCCGAGGGCCGCTCAGCAGCCCGGCAGCGCACGGCTACCACCGAAGCCTTCGGGACGTTTCCTAAGCAAGCCTCACTCCCGCACACCGCGATGACCGCCGCGTTCCGGCTTCACCGCAGCACCGACAGCGGCCCGAGGGGCAGGGAAAGCCACGGAAGCGTCGGGTCTCCCGGGGGACAGAAAGCAACACCGGAGCCGAGCGCAGAGGCTGCGTCCTCGTCCCCGCAGCTCTGCTCCACCCGATGCAGCCCCAGCCGCGCCGGGCACCGCACGCAGCGCCGCAGGGCTCAGCCCGCAGCCCGAGGTGCCCCGTGCCCGCTGCCGCCCGCCCGTCCCCGCACGGCAGCCCTCCCAGCCCGGCTCCCTCAGCCCCCCGCCCGCCCCAACGCGCGCGCAGCACAGCGCTGCCCAGGCCCGGCCCCGCAGCCCACGGAAGGTGCGCAGGGCCAGCCTCAGCCCCAGCCGCCCCACAAGTTCCCTCAGGACCCCCTCCGACCCCACCCGGGCACGCACCGCGCTGCCCGCGATGATGGCTTCGTGCTTCCTTAGGCGGGACTTGAGGCTCTTCATGGCGCGGCCCCGGGCGGGCGCGCGCGGCACCGACCCCGCGCCGCGCACCCGCCGCCGCCACGGCCGGGACAAACGCACCCCCGCCCGCCGCGGCACCTTTAGCCCGTAGCCCCGCCCCCCGAAAGACGTCGCGACCAATCGCCGCCCGACCGCGCGGGCGCTGCGACCAATCGCCACGCGAAGAGGGGGTGGGACTTCCTCATTTTAAAGTCCTCCTGAAGGGGAGTGGCGCGGTGAGGGACGGGAGTTCGCGGAACCGCCCGCCCGGCAGGGGGCGCTCTGTGCGGGGCAACGGCGCGTGGCCATCGGTGCCCGTTGGCGGCCGCTCCGGCAGCGCGGGGTACCGCAGGGGCGGCGCAGGGCGGGCCGGTCCGAGAGGCTGCGAGTTCGGGCCCGGCTGTACTCGGGAAGCGGGCACAGCTCCGAGGTCCGCCCGCCCCGTGCTGCCCGCCCGCCTGGGGAAGCGGGTGGGAGGACGCGGTGCTGCGCTGCTCTGGCACGGACGGACTTGCCAGAAGAGGAAGGTGGAAACTCGCCGCTATCCTTGCAGACATCCTGCGTCCTCCATCAGAGTCGTGTGTGCGCGAGCTGAGGCGGGACGGCATTTAAAACAATGTAATTAGTTTCCTCCTTTTGCATAAGCAATGTCCGAGGCGGCAGTTCGCCGCTTGTGTCACCAGCCCTGAGCCCTTTTACCGCCTGTGCTCACAGCCGTCGCTCAGCCCTGCGGAGCTCTGAGGTCACGCACAGCGCTCAGACCATTTAATCACAGCTCCCGGCTTCTGCAAACTCCAGCACCTTGCTTACGACAGCAGGTTGGAAGGATTCAATCAATGTACAGCTCTGTAACATAAGCAGGGCGCAGGGTGAGTGCCAGCGCTCTTTCATCGAGTCAGGTGAGCCCTGCATCCAGGCGCTTTGGTTCCTTTCTAGGCCGGCTGTGCAGAGATCCTGGTGTGCGAAATGCGAGCTGGACAGGCTCGAAGAGGTCGGGCTGAGCTCCCGAAGCCCCGTGCAGTCACATCGTGCACACCTGCAGTGCTGGGAAGGCTGCTGGGTGGAAACCTTCCCCAGGCAAATCACCCCAAGCTCATCTGAAAGGGATCGGATCCAGGTTTAAACTCTTAGGAGAAAAGTTCTCGCGCTCAGAATGCTTTTGGGGTTCTCTTCCCTCAAGAAATGACCTCTGAGGCATCAAACGCAGGGGTGTTTGCGTGGGGATTGGAGCAAACGTGAGCAAGCAGTGTCCACTGACAGATCCAAGCACAAAGCTCAGCCTCAGCACCTGTTACGTCTTCCAGAACATCCAGAATTGGAGAATCCAGCATTGAGAGCAGCTCACCAACGTCCCCTTGCTGAGCCATGACGCATGTACTAACATGAATGCGGAGGTTAAAATGTCAAGAAGTTCCTCATTTGTGCCTCTACCAGACTGTTCTGTAGATGCCTTGAGTTTAACCTATGGCAGATGACCTGGTTGGAGTTCTCCAGACCAGAACCATTGCTGTATTACTGCAAAAGGAAATGGTTGTTTCATTAGAAAGAAGTTTTCATTACCAAAAAGTTCAACTTCCCAAATAATTGAGTGTGATGACCCAGCTAACAGCAGCAGCTTTCTCCTCCTTCCGCCGTGTTTATGTCGTTCAACAGAAGCTCCTTCTGTACAGGGAAAGCAGAATTCTAAAAGTAATTCATTATACCATTTCATTGCTGAGACACCACACACAGCATTTCCAAATGCCTAACCACAGCCAAAGCAATTCCCCATCTGCTGATAATCACATGTGTGTGTTTGCAGCACACAGCTGACTCTCTGCTCCTTCAGCATCCTCCATGTCAGCTGCCTTCCTGCTGCAATCAGCCACGGGTGAAGCCTGTTGCAGTCACACCACGGCTCTCAGCAGCTGGCTCTGAGCAGGGTAAAGCAATGAGCCAGAGAAGCAGCACAGCCTACCTGCTTGGGTTTTTGAGAGGTTTTTCTTTTTTACTTCCCATCAAAGCAGGAAATTCCCGATCCAAACGCCATCCTTAAGCCCTAGTGCTGCTTGTGTCAGCACAAGAACAAGACGTTTCATGTTAAATTACAAGGCTCTGAGTTGTACATTTGACTGGCATCCAGGTGGTAAGGTTTCAGGAGGGCACACAGCACATCTCCCCATCTCAGCAGTGCGTGGTGCAGCTCTGTTTGCCCTGCTCTGAGCACAGCCCTGCACTGCAGCTGTGCTCCAGCCCTTCCCCTGACCACAGTGCCAGAGCTGTCCCTTGGTTCTGGACGTACCTACTACAGTCTTCTTCTCACCTGCTGCCCAGATTAATTAAAGCTGCTGCTGCTAACGTTGTTGGCATGCAGTTCCCTGTACATCACCCCTCTCCACAGCCCACCTCTCTGCCCGTTGGTTCGATACGTCCTTGCTCGTTCTGCAGTTCTCACCAGCACTGTTACTGGTCCTTGGCTTCTGGCACCTCACTCCCCACTGCCCTGGATACACTTTCTCCCCATTCTCTGTTGTGAGCTGAGCCACTGCAAGCCAATCTGCTGTGCCCTGCATTAGCTGTGCTGAGGCACATCCAAAGGGCGGTGAGACAAGGTCACTGCTGTGCTGACAAACAGAGTCCGAACGTAAATTTGCAGATCCTGCTGAGTGTTTGTTCCCCCGTCTTCCCAATTCCACTTCACTTCTTTCATTCTTTATGACTCCAAACTGCAGGTTTCTTTGGAACAATGACTGATGCCGACTGCACGCCTCCTTGTACCCTGACATACAGTGCAGTGGATGTCCACGAAATGCTCAGCACCAGTACTGCTGTGTAGCCTGCAGCCTCTGCCCACGCTCCGTGCTGCCACGGGTGGGATTGGCAAAGCGCTGTGAGCACGGCGGGGCAGCACGCACTGCTGCACACTTAGTGCCATTTCAGTAACCAGGCTAACATCTGATCGAAGCAAACAGCTGATGTAGCTCAGAAGCTATCGTGCTCATATCTGTTCAAACATTTCATTTCTGTGGCAATCTTTGCCTACTGCAGCACAACAAAGGGGATGTTTATTCCAACAGTGTTGGTGTGATAAGTACTGATTTAATGGCACTCGGAATTTGCTGGCTAGTCTTCCAACAGGCCTGGGATCTAATTAATCTCTGGCAGGTTCCTCTGAAATAGAAGCAGTGTTGGCCTGAGCATCTCGCAGTCAAGACAAACTAATTGGAGCCAAGTTGTACAGTGAGAGAGGAGGAAGGAACGGCTTCACCACGGCAGGGGCTTTTCTGAGCCTTACAGTGCCAAAGTCTGCATTTCTGCTCTCTTGGAAGAGCAACACTGACACAGTTCTCTCCACCCTCAGCCAGAATTCGAAGAGAAATATTTGAATGAGTCACAAACAACACAAAGCTTGGTGCTCACATACTCCATAAATGTAGGTAATACCGAATGGACACTGGATTTATGAGCAGGACAGACAACAGAGCTGCAGATTTCCATGCGGCTGCTGCTCGCAGTCCCCAGCCTGCATGCAGAGCATCTCATCTCCCTGCAGACACACAGACAGCTGCCCAGCCTCTGTCCAGACCACCGCATGGCAACATGTCACCAAAAAGGGGTCTCAACAAGCTTTGCTTCTCAGCTACTTTATAAGATAGGAAAACAAATCCATTGGAATACATTACACTTCTCCAAGCTTATGGTTTATCAATCAGTTTGTTAGTGGAACACAAAAATCAAATCCCAACACGACTGAAAGGGAAATGCGCTCCTTGCTGTTTCTGTTTGGGTCATTAAATTACCCCACCACTTCCTGCACCACTTGCTGCCTTAATCATCTGGGTAAATTAATCTCCATGCCAGGCACGCACCTGGAGGAGGCTATCATTTTATCTGCCTTTGCTCTTGAACCCATGAAGAACCACAGTTCTGCTAGAAGCTTTGTTCTGCTGGCCCTTCTTGCAGCCAGGACACGACATTCCTGATAGAGGCTGCTTCACCCCAGCCCTCCGAGCTGTGTCGGTGCCCCTGCCAGCCCCACAGCAGCCTGCAGCCACGGCCATGCAGATCCAGAGCGCCCAAACCAGCTGGGAAAGGAGACACAGCCCCAGATCAATGCCAGCAATCACTAGGAAATCTTCTACAGCACATAGCCAAAGAGATCCGGTGCTGAATCTTTCATTTCACTCTTTTCACGCTCTTTTCTTGTGGGCTCCAAGGAGAAGGGAGGAATCCATGCAGCCAGTGCTCACACGCTGTGCTCCTGAACCTGCCTGGCACAGCGCCGTCATAAGGAAACAACAAGATTTGTGCCAGCCTCTGGGGAGCTGAATTTAACAAAAGCTCAGCTGCCAGCTTGGCGGCTCTCAGTGCAGCTCTGTCAGAGCAGTGCCTGGCCGTCAGTGCAGCAGGGAGCTGCCGCAGAGCACAGCCCCCAGCACACTGTGTGCTGAACCACCGGCTGCGTGCCCAGAAGGGCAGCAGTGGGAATGGGAAGAGGCAGGATATGACTGCAGAGCTGCACATCAGGTCACAAGCGAGTGTAGAAGCGAGGTGCTGCCAACCATCTGAGCCAGCCAACAGAACAGGATGTTGTAACTGTTCCTTACTGCTTAAAACACACCCCAAAAGAAAATAACACCCAAAGGCAGGGAATCTGTTCTGGTGGTGGAAGTGCATGAAGTTCAGGCTGGGACACAACAGCTCCTCATTTTTTTTCACACGCACACAGGTACGTGCAGGAGGCCGATGGCCTTCATTTTGGGGACTGCATGGGACTGTAGTTCCAGCTGCAAGGGGAAGATTTTGAAACATAAGCAGGAAAGGTGAAGATGTAAGGCATTGCATCTCGGCTGGGCAAGCCTTGCTGAGCACCTCTACAGCTCAGAGAACGCACGCAGGTCTTCAGGTAGGTGAGATGGCTGAGATGAGGCAACCACGCTGACACACAGACAGGAAAGCTGGAAAGTTTCTAACACTGTGATCCACAGCGCATGCAATCAGCTGTATTAATTTGGCAGCACATTCTATCAGGGCTTAGAAGGGAACTGAATTTCCAACTAAAGGCAACAGATCGCACCCAGATTTCAGTATTTAGCCCAGCTGTGACTGATCCCTGTAACACACTGTGCTCAGACTGAAGGATGCGAGCGCTGCACAGCCAGAAGTAGAAACAGAAGAGGCTGTAAGAAAACACCACAGACTCCTCACCTTCACACAGTTTGGAAAACTGTGACCAGTAATTAGTCTTGTTCTCCATACTGCAAACAAAAGAGGTGTTTTCAGCTATAGGAGCAATCAGCAATAGGAGGCAGGATCTTCAGTCTGATAACACAACACCTGTAGCTCAGAGCTTATCAGGCTGCCCCGTGGGCTGTCACAGTGCCCTGGGCCAGAGCATCAGGCAGAAATGCAGCTCTGTGGGAATATACAGCGGGCAAATCCATCTGAATGCTGGCAGAGCTGCAGACAGGCCTTCAGGGAAACAAAGCTCTGTCTATGGGGAATAGCAGCACACAGACACAGGTCTGCTCAAGAGGAAGCTGTCTCCAGCAGCTGCTTGTTATTAGCACACCTCTCTCCATCCTCCTGGGGTTGGCTTTGCTGGCTGGCTACACTGGAAATGAGCTGCTAGGCGACACAGGTCGCAGTTTCCAAAGCTTTGGTGATGGAGTCAGCAGCAGAAGGAAAGTTCTCCCTGGGGAACGAGAGCCTTGTCCGTGTGCATAGGATGCCTGGGGTTGGAGCATCAGCAGCTAGGAGCCTTGTTTAAGCTCAAATGGATAAACACTGAAACCGGAGCCCCTTGACTGTCAGCGTCCTCACGCTGTGTCTCCTGGGAAGTCCTGGCAGCACGGGAGAGATCCCTGATTCATTTTTAGATTGATGGGGAGCAAAACAAGCAAGGTTTCAGGTTAGCAACCACCCAGGCATGCATTTGCAATGTAATAATAGCAACTACAAAGCTTCCCACAATAACCCTAAACAGCAGTGTCTCCTGAAGTCAGAGAAACAGCACACACCTCTCAGCCCCACAGAACAGCTTCATTATCCCTGCTGTTCCCAGCCTGCTCTCCATCTGCTCTGAGCAGCGGGAAACCAACGAGGTTTGAAGTCCTGCCTTCTGCTGAGATAGCAGCTAAACCTGCAGCAGCAACACGTGGGGCTGCCTGGGGGGGGGAGGCAGGGCAGGGCAGGGCAGAGCTGCAGCAGGGCTGGGGGGAGGGATGGCTGCAGGAGCCTTTGCCACGTGTGGACCCTGGGGTGATGCACACCAGGAGCACCCAGGGATGGCGGTGATGCAGCTCCTGGCTCTGCCCAGCTCCTGCACATGGGACTTCTGTGGTGTTCTGCACAACACATCTCCTCCTACACACTGCTCCTCTTGGGTGCTGGCCGAAGGTAGACGGGTTATGAATTTCCTGTGAATAGGATTCAGTTCCGGAGAGGAGTTTTGGCTCACGGCACTCAGGCTCTGCACACAGACCTGGGAGCCGATTCAGCCAAGTAGATTCCTCAGCCCTTGGAGCAGCAGAGGAAGAAGTCGGCGTGTCCCACTGCCACACCTCCCACAGGCCGGCCGACACAGCGAGGGGCAGCCTGAAATACCTGCCTGTTTGCTTCTGCAGCCGCGAAACCTGAGCTGCCTGCGCCGCGCAGCTGAGAGCCATTCAGGGACGGATCTTCTCAAAGTCTTTTCATCGCAAGAGAAAAACACCCGTGACCCAAAGCACCCCAGCAGCCTGAGAACTGCGCTGACGAGAGGCGTTTCCTCCCTCCTTCCATGTTTTTTTCCATGCTGCAGGAGGCAGGGAGGAATCAAGGATACCAGGCGTGTCTCCTTCAGGACAGCATGCCAGCACCGGCTGCTGTGCCCTCCGTGAGATGGGAAGGCGTGAGGTGTGCCCAAGCTGCACGTACATAGAGAGAAACTGAGCGGCACCCAGTTTTGTACACTCGGTTACAGTTAACATGGCTCAAACCTGGAGAAAAACCTCGTGTGCTGTGTCTGAGCTGCGTGAGCAACTCGGGCTGGGCGCTTCCAGCACGGCTGTCCAGCCATAGGTCTGCACTGGTGGGACACCGCAGTGCTGCTCACACCCACGAGCTGCTGCTCATCCTGCTTGTCATCCAGCCCGGGAGAGGAAAGACTTGTTGTGTTCTAAATGAAAGCTGAAATCCTGGAGCACGGCACCCAAACCCTGGAGAAGAGAGCGTGTTGCCTGGCCACCCTGACCCGAGCACCTTATTTAGCCTTCCTGATTATGGAACTGGGGCTACGCTCGTGGATTAACACTGACATGGCAGTGAGTCCACGTGAGCTTTTCTCCAGCCGAGAGCAGAAGCCCACCCTCAGACTTGCTCTGTGTCTGGCTGAGCGTGCCTGGGGGACCCTTGTTAGCCAAAGCCACCGAGAACATCTGTGTTGAACTGATCCCAATCCCTGAACACCAGAGTGGTGTCTTTTCTCTATGACACTCTGCCTGGATAACAGGATGTGCAGTGATTGAGGGTGGGAGAGCCGTGGTCAGCCATTGGTACAAAGCACGGGCAGCAGAAGTGCCAACACCAATGAACACTGCACTGCTAAGGATGGAGCACTGGTAACCGCCAGCCCATAAATAATGCATCTAATTTTACACCTGTGCTCATTCTTCAATGCTAGGAATTCAGTGCAGATATACACAGCCTAAAATTAGAGCAGGTTACAGACGTGATCTTTAACATGTTAAAAGTAGAAGCATGTCAATGGATGCGGTGTTCTCAGCTCTGCGCCTTCAGCCTGTTTGCACTTGGGGTCGGGAGGATCACAGCAGGCACTGCTCTGTGCATCTCCTGTCCTGTGCGGCTGTTCCACCCCTTCCCTGGGGTTCTGAGACAGATCTGCCACCACGTGGGGCTGTGCAACCCATGGCAGTGTGTGACCAGGCGGAGGAAGAGCTCTGAAGGTGACCTCCTGATGTACTCATTGTGACACATCAGTTCTTCATCAAAATTAATTCTGCTATATTATTTAATCTCCCAGGAGGTGGAAAACGACTCCAGCATGTGCAACTACATCTGCGTGCAACTTAGGGTCTGGCCCCAGATGTCTCAGCTGCATAAAGAGCAGAAGAGCAGCTCCTTTTGGAGGGCAGACCGTCCCTTACATCCGCAGGGAGAAGATGAGCTCCATGGCAGTGCAGGGCCAGCTGCAGACGTGTGCATTACAGTGGGTCCCTTTATTCACCTCCACAGGCGTGCAGCTGAGGTCACGGCTGCCACACGGGTTCAGCTGGGGCAAGGAGAGACGTCAGAGCAAATTACGGAAGAGAGCTTCTGCGGTGAAACTCCCATGAGAAGGAACGAACAGAAGCAACTCCCCGGCCGCTCCCAAGGGCTAATTGCTGAGAGTAATGAACTAAGAGACACGCGGGGAAAGCCCAGACGAGTCATTAGCCCTTGGTGGGAGGAGGACCGGTGCCCTCCCTGCAGCTGGGTTCAGGCGGAGCCCTGGGCTTCCCGTGGGGCAGGGGCTGCTGTATGGTGACACTCAGCTGGGCGCGGTGCAGTGCCTGCCCTGGGCTGGGCTGACTGCGGATGCAGGACAGCAGGGCAGACCAGGGCTGCCAGCAGTGGAGCCGAGGCTGAAGTTTGCCATGCTGTGGCACCAGGATTGCCGTGGTGCTCCTGGTGTCCCCTAAGGCTTAAGGCAGAGGAGGATGCAGCTCCTGAGCAGCTTTGCAGAAGGGCAGCAGCAGTTCTTGAACCACACAGCACCACAACATGTGGGCAGCAGGGTGCCAGAAGGTCACTCACCTTTAAGGAAAGCCAGCGAGTGAAGAAGGGGGAGAACCCCACCACCTGAAACAGTCTGTCCTCTCAGCTCTGTGTCCCTGAGACACCCAGCAGGGCCTGGAGCAGGACGCTGTGCAGCCATCAGGACTTGCTCTGCGCTCCCATAGCCTGCGTCAGCACGGGGCTGCCCTGTCCCTGAGCATCCCGATGTGTCTGAACAGGGGACCGAGGTGCCTGACCTGGAGCAGGGCTGAGAGACCACAGTGCTCCTGGTCCTCATTGCCTGGACAGCTGTGTGTCCCTGCGAGTGAGAGGCATGGGGAGGAAAGGGAGAGGAGGGAAAGAGAGCTTGGAAAGGTTTGTGCCCTCAATCCGAAAGGATAAAGAAACAAGGCTTCCCTCCATACTCCTGAGAGCCTTCATAAGAACAAAAGGCAATCCTCCTGCTGCAGCTAGCAGTGAAAAATTCCCTTCCTATTTGTGTTTGGGGATCCTCCATACCAGCTCCACTGGCAGCAGTTGTGCCATCAGCAGGGTCTGCCCGCAGCCTGGTTCATGGAGCCCGACCCTGCCATGCTGGGCTGCTCGAAGGCCCTGGGCTCACATGGGGCAGCAGCACAGTGCCACCCACCACGATCTGTGCTGGCCAACACAGCGCAGTGCTCAGGGCGGCTGCAGGCGCTGCAGCTCAGCCCAGTGGAGAGCTCAGCAATAAAGATAAGGCAGATGAAAGAGGACTCGTTAGTCCCAGCTTGGAGTGCCTGGCAGCTGACCATAAATCCCTCTTGTTTATACAGAAAGAGGCCACAGGGTTTTCCACTCTCCACCCAATTAAAAAACAAAAGCTGTGAGCAGAGCAGCTGGTGACACAGCCCGGGTGGCCTCATCACCCCCAGGCTGCTCTGCTTTAACCTGGGGGCTGTTGTGGGGCCGGGAGATGCCGTGGTTCAGGTGTGCCACATCCATCACAGCAGGGACTCAGCAGAGCCAACATGGGGCTGATGCTGGAGGCAGCCGGGGGCCCAACGCCAGCCGTGGTCCTGCAGCAGGGAGGTCACAGATCTGACAGCAAGGGACAGCGGTGTCCAGCAATGACAAATGCTGCAACAGGAGAAATGTTCTTGGAACAACGACTGACTGCTTTGCCAGGAACCTTCCACACTTAGAGACCAGCTGATATTTTGCTTGCAGTGTGTAGACGGCACAGTCAGAGCCCTGTGCTGCTCTGTCCAGCTGCATGGTGAGTGATTCCCAGCCCAGGGCCCCCCAGCAGCCACATCCTCAGCAGGCTCAGCCCCTCACCCACGTGAACCCTCTCTGTACCCTCCTGAGCACAGCTCAGCCAGCAGGATGAGCTGCCAGGGATGCAGCAATGTTTTCAGCCATGTGCAGCCTCTATACCAGGTTTCTCCAGCCTCATCTACACTTCCCCAAAAGTGCTGAGGGTTCTGGTGCAGGCAGTAGGCAGCCACAGGTCCCCCACTTTTATGCCCACATCACTGCCAGCCCCAGGGAGGCCCATGGGGCTCCTGCTGCCCCCACCCTCCCAAATGTGATTCCAGGCAGGAGCAGAACAGGAGAGGTTGCCTCAGGTGCTGCTCCTGGTGATCCTGCACCTGGGCACAGCCCTGCACTGCCCCAGAACCCTAACAAATGTATTTCCATTCCTGGTCCATATCCCCAAACCCCAAAGCATTCCCCAGCCACAGCCGGGCACCAAACGGCATCACTGTCTCCTTGCAGGCAGCACAGGAGCCACCACCATCCCTATCGCTGTCACTGTCCCCAGCAGAGCCCTCTGGGGCAAACAGGAGCCGCCACGGGGCTGACAACCCAAGTCTGGCACAGAAACAGCACAGGGACGTAAATGGGAAACAGACACCATTTTAGAGCACAACAGAAGCTCGGTATTTTTCCCTGCCCACTTTCGATGAACTCGTTTGGCTGTAGGAGGACCACAGGATTTCCTCAGCCAGGTCTGCATTCACAAACCACAACGGTGAGACCGCAGGGAGGGCAGCCCCCATTCCTGCTCTCTGGCTTCCCACCAGGAAACCGCTGTGTGCACAGCTCTAGTTCCTCGAGCACCCACAGGCCTGGATTTCTGCCATCAGCTCCGTATGCCCAGGGGACAGCAGGTGCCTGGCCTCATCCTCAACCCCTACTGCACCTCTGGGGAGCAAAGCCAGAGCGATGGACACAGGTGCGAGGCCCAGACTCCAACAGGCCTGGCACGGAGCGCTGCCTGCCCGCATGAACGCTTTCAGCACTGTCACAAGGCAAACAGGCCTTAACAGAAAGGTATGCACGGGCATGTCTGGGCACCCAGGTGCTTTTGCAGCCTGACCAGGCAGCTAAATGCCTTTGAAGATGCTGTTGCGTGGCAGCGGAGGGCACCGCAGTTAAAGCAAGGACAAGCTTCCACTTCAAAGGGAACATTTCAGCTTCTCTGCAGGTTCAGCACAGCCACGTCCCCACCAGAGCTGTGGGGGGACTGAGAGGCAGCCCAGCGCCACACCTCTGTGCAACCACAACAGGGCTTACAGCATGAGAGGGGACCTCCTGGGGACATCAGAATCCCAGGGCCCACAGGTGCTGTGCAGCCCCATCCTGGGATAAGGAGGAACGTCAAACGCACAGCTGGAACCCCCTTCTGCTGATGCAGATCACACGCTGTGATTTTAAAAAGGAAGAAATTTTGGTTAAAATGTTTTTTTGTGGACAGTGCTTTCAGTGCTCCCTAAAACTCTGCTGCTCCCCATTCTGCCTCTGCTGGGTGGCTCCCACTGCCATCCTGTGTGGGAAGGGGGGACAGGATGATGGAAAAAGAATCAGAGGAGAAACCCAATAAGGTGAGGCACTGGAACAGGTTGCCCAAGGAGGCTGTGGATGCCCCCCATCCCTGCAGGCATTCAAGGCCAGGCTGGATGTGGCTCTGGGCAGCCTGGTCTGCTGGTTGGCGACCTGCACATAGCAGGGGGGTTGAAACAAAATGATCGTTGTGTTCCTTTTCAACCCAGGCCATTCTGTGATTCTATGAAATTTCTCACACTTCTCAATGCCAAGCAGCCTTAAACCAATGCCATCTCTCAGCAGTCTCCCCTTCAAACCACGTACAGCAGGGTGCAGTTTGTCATTCCCCATGCCGAAGCAGCACGGCGCTGCTGGCAGGTGCAGTGTGTGATCCCACACTGTCATTTAGTGCTCATCCTGGAATGAAAGCTCCGTGGGGACTCAGGGCTGCTCTCGCCCTCCTGCTTTCATTAGGTGACTCTGCACTCTGTCACAGCCTTTGATCTCTGTGGGCTCTGGGAGATGTGCAGGAGGGAAGGAGCGCGTCTTTGGCTCTTGCAGCTCCAGTAATGACATCCTTCCGCAACCCCGGGAGGATGATCGAGCAGCACTCCTGAAAGACAGCTTTAAATAAACTAATTAGCAAGCTGTCTTCATTTCTGGATTTAGCAACCCTTCAGTGCAAATTAAAGGTGACGAGCAGCATCTGAGCTAAGCCATGCGTGAGCCTCGCAGTGCTGGGCGCTCCTCACACCCCTGTGGACGTTGGATGCTCTGCAGCTCCAGGGTGACAGCCATAGGAAGGGCTGGTGCCAGCATCAGCCAAGGGAGATGTGGAGATGTTTGGAAAACGTGCAGAGTGCTGCTGCAGTATTTCTGCACATGGGCAAAGGAGAAACAAAGCCAACACAGCCAGGGTGCACTCATAGGAGGGAAACTGGGATGAAACACACATTGGATTTAATGAGCACATCTCAACCCTGATGGTGCCACTCCACTGCAGGAGCACCAACAGGAGCCCCCTGCTCCCCCAGTCACAAGCAGCTGTAGAAATCTCATCGACTCGGACAGAAGCTGAGCAGTTTTGTGATGCCCAGGAAGGCAGCAGAGCCCTAACTGCCTGCAGGAGGGAGTCTTGAGGCAGCTCACAGAGGGCTCCTGCCTGTGTCCTTGGGGGCGATGGGCATTCAGTCAATGAGCTCTGCAGATGCTCTCCACAATTTTTTTCCACAATTAGTAACAATTAGTGGGAGTGAGTAGGGCAAGGCTTTGAATAATCCCCGTGTCATTAAAGCGTGTGTAAATCCCTGCGAACCCGCACGCAAAGCCTATTGAAGGTAGCTGCTCCACCCCCCCATGGCACACAAAGCCTATTGAAGGGAGCTGCTCCACCCCCCCCATTGTCGTGCTGTACCCCATCTTCAAGCAGGCTTCCAGGAGGCTGCCGCAGCAACCAGGGGAGCACGAGCCATGTTTACAGGTCCTGCGTACAAACACTACCCTGCAAAAGGTTGTTTTTAGCCTTGGGAGGGTTTGGCAAAGGATAATCCCATTGTTCAGACTCAGAACAGCCTTTCGGCTCTCCTTTTGGGTAATGGTCACAGTAAATAAAGAGCAGCAGCTAATTAATGTCATGAAGCTGTTCCTGAAAGCCTTCTAAAGAAGCAATGCTGAGTATTGCAGAAGTACTGGCTGCAAGTAATTGAGCTCACCCACAGCAGAAAGCTAGAGAAGCAAGAAAAGGTGAATTTAAACAAATTTCATTACTGACTTCATAGCAAGTCTTGTGTTTTTAAATCAAGAGACACACAGTGCGTACCTCTGCAAAGCATGACGGCTACCAAGTACCTGCACCTCTGCCTGCAGCTCACAACTTTGCCAGGAAAGTGAAACTGCATTCTTGCACTTAGGAACCATGAAATGACCCCAGAGGAAAAGCTCACCTCACCCTGAGATCAGATGCATTAAATTTAACTAACAGTCCTTAGAGTTAGGGACAAAGCACATCCCAGTTAATACTGCAAGACTTTATATTCATTTAACACACTGAAATCAGTGATAGGAGACTATGAGTGACTAATCCAAAAAGAAATCAAACACTTGAAATTAAAAAAGTTTATTTGAAGATTCATAAAACAGTTCTGTGAAAGACCAACATTCCCAAGACACTACTATAGGATAATACATTTTCTACTGTTAGAAAATAAAAATTACAATTCAACTAATAAAAGCATACATTTACAGACCAAACATTTTACTTTCAACACCAAGAAAGTAAATGGGTTTGAGAGTCAGACTAGTAGCACCAACACTGGGTGATCACAAACCTCACGGGTCCGAGCCTGGGTTTGCCAGCACTGTGCCATGAAGGTTAGTCAGGCAAATCAGACCTGTGAGCACTGAAAAGTTTATACAATGGAATACCATACCTGCATTCTTTTTACATTCCAGTGATGCAAAAGCAAGCCAGAAACACCAAAGAGTTTCCAATAAACTTCAATCTTCCATTTCAGTACAAGAAAGATTTCAGAACTTACAAATGGCAGCTCCATATTCAACACACAACTTTATTCACTTTATGTTCACAGTCTGTGCAGTAGAGGACACGTGCAATAGAAAGATGTGAGAACAAGATGTAGAAGTGGACAGCATGACAAGGATCCCACGAGCCCTTCCTTGCAGAGCAGCACAGCACTATACTGCTTTCCGATGGTACTCAGGAGGGGCCACTTCATAGTCACTGGCACTGAACAACGCGGAGGAATTCTTTGCTAAGTACCTAGGAAAGGTATTACAAAGGTTAAGTTCCCTTTCCCAAGGTGTTATTTAGTATCACAAACAAATAATGAGATGTTTATTGAAATCACATTGTGAGATTCCAAGAGCACAAACCGACATATACAACTACTAGAAAGAGTCAGCTGTCCAAAGCAATTAAGGATCGACATCTCATGCCAAAAATCAATTCCAAACAAGCTGTTGTCAAGAGCTCTTGGCTCAAAGCGAGCACAGGGAGGTGAAGATTAACAGGATGAAACACTTTACACTGGAGGTTCAGTCAGCTGCTACACCAGGAATCCAGCTCCTGCCAGTAGTTCTGAAGCAGGGACAGGACAGCTGTCAGCACACACGGATGGTGACAGCCACATGAGCCAAGCAAGACAAGCACTGCACAGCGTTACTTCTCGTGTGCGCACTCAGGGGCCTCTGGTCAACGCACTGGCTTCACCTTTCCATCTTTGCAGCTGACAGTACTTCAGCACTTGCCTTTACTTTCATATCCACAGAATGACTGCTAACTTAAGGATTACTCCAAGACAATTTCCTCTGGAAATCAGGTCGACTCATTCCTAGCTTCTTACAGGGCAAGGCATGTTTTGGAAGTGCTGAGGATTTCCTTTTGACTTCCAACAGCTTACTCAAAGAGGTAAGTTAACATTTACTGGCAAACAGCTTAATGCTTTGCTACCCCCAATAATTTACAAATCGGTGTTTCCACAGACTATCAGTAGACCATTAAAACCTTATATGAAAACCAAGAACATTTCTTCTCTCCGAAACAAACAAAATGGAAGCTTGAGGCTTTGCTAGAAGTTGACCAAGAAATTAAATGCAGCAAAAGTGGTAAGCTGCACTGATGCTGTGAGCTGACAGTGTGCAAGCACACACACCTGGTCACTGAAAACAGGTCACACTACAGTAGTCCACTTACTGTTCTCTTGCTGAAAGACTTGAGAAAGTACTTACTTTAAGAAGTCATGCAAATAGTTTAACAGCAAAGCCAGACTCTTCTCGTCAAGAGGCGTGTAAGCAAGCATAGCTCCAATCCGAACTGTTTCAAAACAAGTAGCACTTTGGTCATAAAGAACATGTCTAAAAGTATTACAGCAAGTCTAAACCTACACTAGCATATATAAAGAGCCCAGGAATCCATTTTCATACACACAAGCTAACCAGAAACAATGTGCATTCCAAATCCTTGGATGACTGAATATAAGGTATACAACAAAGAAGTCACAGGTTTTGGGATTTGCCTCTCCAGTTTCTGCAGTTCACACTCGCTGAGACTCAAGACAGGAGAAGGAAGCATTCAGATGCTCTTAACCACTCTTTAATCTCTAGGTGATACTCACCAAATAGCCTCAACAGATGTGGGGCACCGTAGACTTGAGACATAGGAGCATCTGGATGATCTGCTAAGATTTCAGCATACTGGGGCCTCTCAAACTTGTACAGCAGTTGTGTTCCCAGCATGACATTGAAGTATTCTTTAATTCCAGCCACAACTTCATTGACTGCATACTCCCTGGTAAAAAGAGAAAACATTCGAGCCTTGTTCTTATGTCTGCCTGGACACAGGGTTAGATCTGACAGATCTACCAAGCCAAAGTTCTGAAGCTTTGTAAAAGATCTTCAGATTTTTCCAGGAAATCTGCCTGCACACCTTGAAATGCAGAATTCCTTGCAGCTGTGCGTTTCAAGCCCTCCTTTAATAACTGCTTTTAACACAGTAAGAATTTACATAAACCAAAAAGCACCTTGCTTATAGTCATCTACTCAAGTTAGCTTGACTCAGTCATTCAAAGCAATAGTGAACTTCTGTTCACTGGGTGAGTGGGTGAGAACAGGTAGAGAACTACTGATGTGGCTTGGCTTCTACAGCTTCACTTAGGAAAAGTGTCAGGGAAGGGCAGAGTGCAAGGGAGAGAGAAAACATTCAGAAAGTAGGATTGTGTTCTTGAATATGTCCTTGAAGACCTGGATCACCTTGGTCTCAAACACTAGGCTGAACATGGCACTGGGATGTTTAACAACTAATCTTGTTCATGGAGAAACTTGCAATCCAACAACAGTGAGACATATTTAAGATCTGAAATGACTGCTGCTTACTTGTTATCAGTATTTCCTCTAGATTTCTTGTAGTTTGCATAATCCTCTAAAATAGAGTCAACATTCTTCTTGGCAGGAAGATAGAAGAGCTGTGGAAAAAACAAAGCAGAAAATACAAACTGTCAAACTTATGCAGACATTTCTATCTGCGTGCTTGTCTTAAGCTGACATACATAAGGAAATTTCTAGAATAAAGTTAACAGGTTAAGGTGTAAAGTGCATTCACAATTCAGCACCCAATACTGGTACTGGAAGCAAACAAGGGTGCTGGGCACCTGCTGGGGCCAGCAGTTTTCAACAACACTTAGTAAGACTGGCAAGAAGAATACAATGTAGTTTCACTTACTAACAAGTTCCTGAAAAAAGATAATATTTTTTACAATGGAAGACAGTTTATTTTAGGTAAAATTACTGTTTTATACAGATCCAGCTTGGCAGCATAGTTAACAATCACTATTCTAAGGCTGTTTTCTGTCAGAGCTGTAGATGCTTCAAATGCTTTCACAGTAAGTGATGTTTAAATAAGACAGGATGGAACTAAGGTAAGGCATCACCTACAATGCTCATACAGACTAATTCTGTCACCTAAGCAAACTCCTCAAAGCTTTCCAACAGGCCAAACATGCTTAGAAGAACAGCACAAAACTTAAAATTATTTGACTTTTAGCTTATGCCCAATTAGACTGACTGCACTCTACAAATTTACACGCAATTCCGCTGCACGGGTAAAATCCAACTGCAATCAGAACTGTCAAGTAATGCTTCTGTTAAACTCTGAGGGATTTTGCTGCACTGCACTCAAGTGAGATACAAGATTCCTGATTATTGTGCTTGCCTACACATTAATAGATTGTTCTTTCAAAAATTACCTGTTTTTGCCTGGTGATCAAGTCCCAGTCATCAACCAACCACGGTTTCAACTCTTCTGGGATTTTCACCTTTACTTCAACTCTGTTCATAAATGTTTCTTCCTAGAAAAAAAAGTGGATTCATGCTACTTACTTTCAGATAATCAACCAAGATAAGCCACTCATCCTATCCTTTCCACAAAGGAAATACACTACAGGAGTAAGGAATTGCTAAGTTGGCTCTAGAGAGAACAAGGAAATAGCTCAGGTTTTCAGGCCACCTAGCAGGCCTAGCATTTCAAGTCATGACAATTCACACTGCCATACTGCAGGACGAAGTACTGCTGTCTGTGTTTCTGAGCAAAGTAGCTCTTCTTTTCCCCATCAAAAATCCTGTAGGAGAATCATAAACACATACACTTTCCACTGTTGGATCTACTCGTGCCCTCTTCTTCCTAGGAGGCTGAGGAGTCTCACTGCTACTGCTCCCTTCTCCAATTCCAGGAGCTGTACAGAAGAAAGACAGAGTAAGAAGTCTGGTAAGGCCATAAGAAATACCAATTAAAAAAAATGTTTAAAAGGATTTAAAAGCAACATTCAGATTTCTCTCAAATCATCTTTTTATGTGGTTTTGTTCTCAAAATTAACTGGACATCACACATTTGTGACTGTTTGAACTGCTACATTCACATTTATCTGAAGATGGAGATGTCTGCACTAAGAACAAAGCAGTATCTAGTGTTCTTTGGAAGAAATCTTCTGCAACCAGCAACTCAGCTATGCAAGCATGTCCCATCTCGGTAAGAAAACTGAAGTATGACTTTACTGTTGAGAATTATTTCAACAGATTAATGTGGATACCACTTCACATTCTATTTCTGAAGGGTCTAAATCCCGACAGACTGGAACAGTTCATGTACAGAGCAGTGAGTTACACATTCCTGTTTTATGAACTAGCAAATTACACAGAGGAGACACCTAAAGTCCAGGAGGAGCACCGTGAGGTGCAGGAACCAAACTCAGCAGGGGCAGATTTAAGGTCTTATTCCAGCTAAGAATCCTTCCCTAAGCATATCCACTTACATACAGAATAAAGGTGTACTTACTTTTCTGCTTGTTCTTTTTTGTTTTCCTGCAATGAAGAACACAAATTATTGCAAACATAAAGATGAAAGTACTTAACGAATTGAAAGCCAGAAAAAAAGTACAGTAAGTTTAGATCCACAAACACTCAGAGGACTACAAAACGTTTAGAAAACAACAAAAGGAGAACTGCCAGGGATTATTTACCACCACAGTACCGATGCTTCAAGGTTTTTCTATGACAAAGGGTAGTATTCACTTTTTGGGGGATGAATTCAACTCAAATCTACAGAAATCCAGAAGGCAGGCCATGAGTATTTTCAAAAAACAAGCATCTTAAAGCACTCCTGGCCATCATTACCAAGGAATGTCCACAGATGTTTGGTATTTCCCAAATGCTTGTAGAGGTGTTATTTCAGAACTTCAGAGGTCACTTAAAGACAGAATGAAGGACAAGGAAATATCAGGCATCTCAGCCAACTGACTCCAGTAGAGCACTGGAAGAATAATTTTACCACTTCAGCAGCACAAGGAAGTTTGAACAGCACCATCAGAATTCATTGTGTGCATCAGGTTGTATGGACTGCCCACGATGGCATCAAAGTTCAGGGAGATCACAATTTTACCTGCCTCTCACTTGTAACATTTGGAACTATACTGAATAGAAACGTTCCTAACATTTATCTTCTTCCAAATACAGCTCTCAAAGTTTACCATATATACTTCAGACTTCCCTCAATCCTCTATCCTTAACCTTCATTTCTATTCCAAACTGACAGTCATACTGAGAAACTAACTTGAAACATTCAAAGAACACCTGACATAATGCCCGCTCTATGCAACTATTCAGATATGTCAAGAGATATTAGAAACAAAAATTAAACTGTCTAGCAGATTTTCATTACGTGAACTTTGTAAGTTCACTGATTTTATTCATTTATTGAGAAAACTGGAACTAAGAGCATTACCAGCCATGTTCCCATCTGTTTATTATTAAGAGGAATCCAATTAAACACCTCAGAAAGTAAAAAAAATTCTGTGCTAGATCCCAGGTCATGAGATAAAGCTTTATACCAGTACATTATTATTTCTTTGGAAACTCATCACCATGTCAAGTGACATTTGTGGTCAGCCTCTGAGCTGGGTTATCTGGGTCAGCAGCAGGCAGAGTTTCTAGAAAGGTCTGAAATCAGAAGAGTAACACCTTTTTCAGGCTTCAAATCACAAGCAATCATTAGAGTTAAAAAGAACTGTGGGTAGAATAAAGATCCCCTCTCTCCCTCCAGGAGGAAGTACAATTGCCAAGTCAAGTCACTGACAATGGACTTGTGCACTGAAGAGACTCTTTTCTTCGAAACCTGGAGTGAACAACAGAAATGGAGTCCTTTTGAGAATTACTGTCAAGATAAAAATAGTTTTAGAGCATCAGCCTAGCAGAGTCTTAGCAAACTGGTATAGGCAGGCCATATAAAATACTTTAAGAAATACTATAATTCAGATAGTAAACCACAGCTATGCTATTGAATCAGAGTCTAGCATAAATCCACACTGGGCAGTTGCTTGTACTCTCCCACCTCTTTCCTTATTTCCTGATTCCTTATATTTCAAGGTATACACCTTTGCACCAAGTCAAAGCAGCCATCTGTTTGCAGTCTAAAAGACAAATCTCAGTTAGCAAACAAACAAAAATCTCAGGTTAGAGACAAAGCATTAGCACTTGGCAGACCTTCAGCAGACAGCCTGGAATAACTCTTCACTAGGTTAGAACACCTGTGCAAGACAAAATGCTTCTGTTGAGTAACTTAAGCATGCAGTGCACTCAGTATCCAGGAGAGAGATACAGCGTTTGTATACAGACAGCCTCACTGAGAGAACCTGGAATCTAGGAGGAGCAGCACATCTTAAGCAGACTTATCGAGACACAGCTGAAGAATGCCATACATGTTCCTTGTGATGGCAGACAATTTCCTGCAAGGGAATTCAAGTCCTGAAGTGATACAAAAAGATGAAATACAGCCGGCACAGACTAAAGCACATCCTTTTGTGCCATTTTACACATTAAGAACAAGCCCAAAAACACAGTCACAGCAGCACGAGGTATTTGACTGACTTCATGTACAAAGTACAGTCTGGCTGCAAGTTTACATGCACCAGTGAATGGCATTTCCATACAGAATTAACCAACAACAAAACTAAGAAGCAACATGGAACTGCCAGAGAAGCTCCTGTGGAAAGTTTTAATTAAGACTGATCAGAGAGTTGCCAGGTACTGAAGACCTCACAGCTCAAACCTGAAGGATGTATCCTACTGCAGTCAGACATTACCCCCCACAGCAGCAAGGTCAGCACTCAATTCTGGGAGGAAGGAAACCCAGTCCTCACCGCAGGGTTTTGATTAAGCCAAATGAGGACAGGCACCTTCATCCACAATACTCCAATGTTAGTGATCAAAAAACGACATTGAACTAGAAAGCCAAAGATCAAGTGAAGATGCTGATATCACAAGATCTGAAACTGCACAAGATAATCAGCAGGAAATGAATACAACTACAGCTTACAGAACTGCTCATTGCAATTAAGTACTGTAAATCAAGGGTGAGACTCAGAAGGAAAATAAGTAGTCCACAGCATAATGCTGAACTTTCAATTGCAATATCCAAAACAAGATGATGTTCACAATCAAATTGTAAGTACAACTAAGGAGGGTGCCAGAGAAGAACATGCTGAAAGCCTGCACCTCACCCTTCCAAACATCCATCAGAACAAAGATACTCCAAGTACTTGTCAAACCCCTTGGACATTACCTCAAGTAGCTAGTAGTTCTTGCACAGGAGAGTAGACATTGGTGCTCAGATCTCTGGAAGTGTCTTCTGGAGTCATATGTCAGTAGAAAACAAGAGTAGCTTACAGAAGAATTCAACACAGACTAATGATATCAGGAAAAAAAGAAAGACATTGAAAGGTTTGCATACTCCACAAGAGAGAGGAGTCTATGACCATCTAGTTTAAAGGTTCATGAACAACTACAAGTGCTTTACTTTACCTAAACCCTCAAGTACTCTAAAAGGACACAGAAGTCTGGTAGAACCTCCCTACAATAGCTGGTTAAGATACAAGCAGCAGAATGAAGGTGGGCTACACGTGGGTCTCAGGGATTTGAGCTTTAAGACATTCGTGAGCACCACAAAAAGATGAATGAGGTGCCAGTTTGCTCATGATACAAAGATGTAGCTAAGCTGTAAAAAGAAATCTTGAAGTCTCTCCTGATATGAGGTGACTAGTAGTAAGACCAATAGGATCTTAAATGAAAATAATCAAGTATGGAAAATAAGTACGTTGAAAAGAGCCCGTCAGCCTTCCTCTGCTCAAGCAGCTCGTTCACTGAATTAGCTCTGAGGAACAGCACTCCTATCAAAATTCAATTAAAGCATTCAACACTATCAGGAAAAGTATAAATATCCAAGTCGGAATTACGTGCACCTTTGGCTTAGATGCTGAGAGTAACCACTGGGCAGGAAGAAGAGCAGAAATATTATAGAGGTATTATTAGAGATAAAGGATGAAGTTAGAAGAACTAATTATTCTTGCCTCAAAAAAGAAATTGACTGTGAAACCCAAGCAGCAGATATCAAAAAATACAGAATAGTCATCCTCCTTCCTCCCCTCCTCAGCACAGCACTGAATTTGAAGGAGAAGCACCGTGCCACTGAATGCCATGGATGCCAGAAGCCCAAACGCTTCAAAAGTTCTAAATGTAGAAGAATCCTAAATCCAACACATGTTGGAGCTTTGAAGCTCCTTAATTACAGACTGATAGAAGCAGAAGTGGGGTTTTTTTGGTAGAAAAGCCTCAGACTTGACTCACTTGACTGTCCCTAAGTACACCTCACTTGTGACCACCAGGCAGCTGAGCAGGTTAGGAAAATCTCCAGCTGGAGCTCACATCCCATGACAGTGCTGCTAAAGCTCCAGACAACTGGCATGTAGGCAGTGGCATTAAGCTACTTGGTACCTAAAGGACTGAGAGTAGCTTTTGCAAGAGCTACTAGTCATGCCTGTGATAGTAAAGGATGCCACAGAAGACATGCAGCCAGAGCACGTGTTTTTAAGTGACATATTCGGATTAAGAACAGGATTTCTGTTAGAAGAAATAACAATAACTTCCAGGTTTAAGTTGAGATACTGTTTTGAAAGCATCTCTGATAAGACTGCTTGTAAATGCCTCATTAAAAAAAGCCCAGAAGCTTTTCTCAAATTTGTAAGCCAGTGCCATATCTTCACTCTAGTATTTTAGGTTGCCCTTCTTACTTCCTGAGCACAGGGTAACAGTTTACTTATCATACTATGCTCACCAAAAACAGCTTACATTCTTAGCTGTTATTCAGCAGTACCATACATAAAACAGATTGAGGAAGCCAGCATCTGTAGTGTTGTACTTCACTTTTCAAAACCCACTATAACTATACAAACGCTTATGATAGTTTTTCTAATTAATATAAAACCATCAATTAATCAAAACAATGGTGTACAAATAGCATTTCATGCATATTTCTATTTGATTAAATATTGCTTATTAATAGCCTTAAAAGCTGTTTTCAAACTCATTGCTGCAGTTTACAGAAACGGTTACTCTGAACAGATTGAAGCCAATGACAAAAACATAGCAGATTAAAAAGGCAGGATCAGTCCTCACATCTGTAACAGTGTTGGTCCCCACAGCCCAGCTCTCTGGTCTTACAGAACAGCACCGTTTGGACTGATTTCCATGGCTCCAGGATACAGTAAGCATGCAGAGCAACCGTAAACTTCTAGAACTAGGCAGTTTTAAAACTGACAGCAGTTATCTTCTAAATTTTAAGTAGCAGACACTGAATGCATTTGACTACCCACAGCATGCCCTTCCCCATCTGAAGACGTGTGCATTTCAGAGAAACTAAAAACCATTAGTCCACACTGGCTTCAAAAAACAAAGAACAACATACTGCAGTACTTAGAATTGTTAATTCAATTGCTACCAAAGCTTACATTATTACAACTGAAGACTTTAAGAGTTTCTTAAAGAAATCTACGAAAGCAAGGAGGTTTGGATTTCAGGATGAAAATCCTGGTTTGACAATCCATCCTTAACTCACCGCGTCGATATGGTAGGGGTCTCCAAACAGCAAACAGTATGCGCTCCATCTCGTCTGAAAAATCTAGGCACAATGGGGGTTGAGTTAAGGAAAGAATGTCAGACCCAGTGCTCAGCCTTTAAGAGAATCTATTTAAGATTCAAAAATTTACCTTTTTAGCTATAGATTTACTGAGCATTCCTGGAGGATAAGTTGTTCTTAGACCGTTATCTCCTTTTCACTACTGTTTGGCTGAGGAACAAATTAGCAAGTTCTCTCCCTCTGTTCAATCCTCCAAGAATGCTACAAAAGGTAACTTTTGAGGCCAAATCAGTTGACAGTGTTACCCTCTTAGAATATTTGCTCAGTTGGTTTCTCCCCCTCCCCACCAACAATACTTCATGTACCTGCAAAGACCTTAGATTTACAACAAAACAATCCCGATGTTTTCAAACTATTTCCAGATGTTTTGGTTTTCAGAAGCCATCTTGCCTTTAGTTGTAAGCAGAACACAAGCAGCAGTAGCTCGTTCAATAACACAACAGCATTACAACTTTGCATCACTGCTAGGTTAGGTCAAAGCATTGCCTCTCCCTCAGCCTCCAGATAGGGAAGAAAAATGGGGAGACTTTATTGGAAGAACCAGAGGTCTAATTTAGAAGGATGCTGGTAATAGCTAGAGACTAGGAGCAAGATCAGTGCAACAAGCATGAGACCCTGTTATCTTTCACATCGGAAGACTGCTGTTCCAGTCTTCCTTTGTTTTCCTTCTTCCCCTTCACTACATTAATAACCCACCATTTAGAAATAAATTTTTTCAATCACCACGAAAAGTTTCCCATGTTTTTCTACACAAGAAACAACCCCTCATGCTTACTATAGTGACGAAAGAAAAAAGCAAAGCCATTCCCTTCACCCAACTGGTTTCAACTGGAAAGTAAAGACAGATGTGGTAACATGCTTTTGAACTTTGGAATTGAACAGAAGTTTAAGATGAAGTCCTTTTTGCTGTGCCAGTTTACCTCAGATACAGCATTTTTGTATGCGGTTGAGAGAATTAAGACAACTTTGAATTCTACTGCTTTTCAAGTGCAGGTTAGCATTCAGCATTTTCTCAGCTGGAAAGAGCAAGCCAACCCACTGCAATCAGCCTGCACCTCTAACATGACCAAAGCTGACAGTACAGGGAATGTAGTCCTGAAGGTACTATTGAGATATTCTCTGCAAGGCATTTGGTAGAGCCATGAAAAACATTTACAATCGAGCCATCGTTTCCTATCTTAAAGAGTTAATTCTACTTCCAGTGACTACAATGCAAACAGACTCAAGCGCAACAACCTCTCAAGTAGCCCCATTAGTAATTACCACAATTTAGATGCTTTCATTAGTTTATGATGACATTCATTAGGAACTCTGTAGAGGCCCATCCCAAGCTGAGAAAGCACGCAAAACCAGTGTAGCTAAGGTACCTCACAACTTGCAGCAGTAGACCACAAGAGAGTATGTATGCAGTATCATGACCAGATCCATCTCAAACTCCATTCCAAAGACCAAGAGACAATTTACAGCCTTGGGTGGGCCTTGGCCAACTCCAAAGCTAAATCTACGCTCAAGATCTACAGCAACAAAGCCTTCATCCACTGCCACTGCACTTCTCAAACCAGTGAAACATTTCATAACACAAAGCTGCCCCTAAAATCAGGCATGAAGTGTGAGGCAAATTCTCTTAGGTAACAATGTCATCTCAGCAGCTTCCTCGAAGATCAGGAGTTCAAAACATGACACTGGTAACGAGCACCTTCATAATTAAATAAGTACTACTCCAGCAGAAGAGTTTCATGGCACATGAGCAAAGCAGAGCTGTACTGACTGTGTCAGAATTTAAGTGTAAGGCCATGCAAGCCTATTCTGAAAAAACAAAAAGGATGAAATGAAAGAAAACTGAAAGTTACATTTTGCATTTTTTCTCCTGACAAACACCTGAGCTTGCTTCTGGTCTCTTAAGGTGGAAAAAGATTTTAACAGCATGTGTGTTAAGATTTGGCAAAAAACAACTAAAAGGCTTCCTAAATGCAATTTTATAATTGCACAGTAAGAGGGCAAGGCATTTTAAGGGTTTTCCTGTATCAGAGCTTTGGCTCCTTAGAAGAACTAAAAAATTCTGCTCAATTTCACCAAGATAAACAAGTCTTAAGGGAACTTACCACATATGAGTGTCAGTTCGCTAACTTGAGGGGAATAGTATTCAAAAGAACTATAAAATGTTAACATCCAACCTATTCAGTACCTTGATTCAATATTAAGCACTGTTCCATCTTAGAAGATGGTTTTAATACAGTACTTCACCAAAGGCCTTTCAGATACCACAAAAGTAAACATCTGTATAGCTTGTGTCGGGAGTAATGGAATGGAGGCTAAATAGTAAGAAAATACTGTTTAAAGATCAGTAGTAGAACTTATAAGCAACACTTTGGTTTTTTTTTTTAAATGAAAAGCTTCTTACACTTCAACATTTTTCTGCTGCAGACCAGACGTCTTCTTGCCTGGAGCAGCACCTCTCATCTTCCCCTCTGCATATTGTTCCCTTTAAAAAGAATAAATTTGGCAATAAGACAAACTGAAAAAGAAGCTTGTTTTCCCTCAAAAGGTAAACAGTTACACAAAACATTTAGAGAACTGCTAACAAATAAATCAGAGTCAGTATTTGACAAAGAAGGAACAAATTCAACTAAATAGCAAGATATTTTTAAGCTTATTCATATAACAAACCTTTCAAGGCACGACCTCCCATTTACACCTCCTCCCTTACACCAATCCTTGTTACTCAGTGACCTGCAAACAACAGCTAACCACTGCTAAAAAAACAGATACATTCTGAAAAAAAAAAAGGTTGCTTAGGATCAAGTCTGGAGTTTTTAAGTGTCTCCTAGGAAGACTACCCTCACTGCTTAAAAATACATTTTAAGGATACTGCAGGAGGGTCAGTTTTAGTCTCCTTATTTCCATGTAACAAAATATATTTCCAGTTAGTCAGTGTGCCTGGCTATCTCACTGCCTTCTCTTAAAACTAAGGAGCAGTTCACTCTATAAGATTCTGGAGTACAAAGACTAGAGCCCCCCAGCACAAAGCACTTCAAGAATAAAAAGACAAGCACATACTTCTTGAATGTGCTTGCTGTGAGTTTTTTGTTTGTTTTGAACTTACTAACCTCCTCTGATATGCAGCAGTTAGATTGAAATTCTATAGAACAAATGATTCTGCTGAGAACAACTTCTAAGAAAAAATACTTACTGATTGGCTTTTTGAAGTTCTTTTTGTTTCTGCAAATTGGTATCCACGTATTTGAGCACTCTGCTTTCTGGAACCCATTCATCCCAGCTGGAAAAAAGAACAATAATTAATCATTCAAAAATACTATGTAATCACATTCTACACAATAGAATCAATTAAAAGCTTCACAGAATCTGAGACTGAAGTCTGCTTTTGTGACAAGTCATGGACTGACACAACAGAGTGTAAATTGCCAAACACATTCCCCACTGTCTGAAGTGGTAACAGTTTTTCTAGGGAAGTGTAACCCTCAGTAAATTCAGAAGAGTTCCCCAAACTCATAGGATGGGCAATTTGGGAGGGTGGGAATTGTCTTTAATTTAAAAGAATCATTTCAGGAAAAAAAAACTACACTTACTAAGTTATGGGACATCTGTAGCCATAACTATATTATTCTGTGAGTTTCCTTTATCTATTCCAACATTTTATAGGTTAACAAATTCAGCAATAAGATCTTACTGTAAGAAGAAGTGCTCTGATTTCTGTCTGTGAAGGAAACCAAGATGGCATGAATATTTGAAGAATCTGAAGTGAACGATTTAAGAGAACAGGTGTTGGGGAAATTGCCATTATGAGCAGTAATTCCACTTTGACAAAGAGTGGATAATCTGAGCAATCTGACAAATTATTTCAAATAAAAGCACATTAAAAGTGGCCACGTTATTCTGAAACACACAAGTTAAAGCTCACTATATAGATTTCCACGTCATTTCCATTTGATGGCAATAAGACAAGCCAAGCTCAGCAACCAAGTGTTAGAGAAACAGATTTGCAGCTGTATGTATTTTAGTGTTACATTTTTAGGGTAGTGCTTTGGTCAGATATGTAAGCCACTTATCTTACTCCTGCTGTACAGCTGTGACACTTTCAAAAGAAACGTTACTTAACTGCAGCACACATTACGTTGTATGAGAAAGCTTTCACATCCTGTATTTCCAAAAAAAGTTAAACTGAGCAATTAATAACAAAGGACTAAAATTATGTAAACCAGAACTAAACAATCACTATTGCATTTGTCTAGATCTTGCAGCAATGCCACTTTTAATGTAGTTAACTGGAAGCCTGAAGGTAGGAAAACCTTCAAGCAACACAAGCATGAAAAGAAAAGCAGGAGTTACATAATTTACAGCACCCTTCACCACCAGAGATAAACAAGGAAACGAAGTACCACATTTATGCTGCCTCACTGATACAGAGCAGCCAGCTTAAGAATCAATTACACTCCCTGTAAACGTTTTACAGTAAGCAGTGACAGTTGTCTGCCCACTGGCAAGGAGGGGGATAGATGCATTTAAAGAGAACTGTAGGCATTAGGATGTGAAGTTCAGCTTTTAGTGAAGTCAGTGAGATCAAGATATTAGTGACAGTATTTGCTTGAGAATCCACAGCACTGAAATAAAGCAAAATCAGAAAGATTTCTGGAGCCTGAAGAGCTGAACTTATAATCAGTAAGGAAAAAAACTTTTTCTTAAATTGAAAACCCTGTCACAGAACTTGAAAGGCAAAAAGCAACTACTGAATGCAGTAACTTTATGCAATACTCTTTAGAGGGCTGAACATTATATCATGAAGCCATCTTTAGAAGTCTCTTACCTAGAATCCTATTATTTTTGCAGAAGGGAAAGATTTCTCTAATGCTATCTTTGCATGACAGGCCAGAACTGAAAGACAGGCTAAGTCTGCTCCTGTGAAGGACTCATATTATGACAGCCCCCCCCTCCACTCTGAAGGCAGCCTCACAAAGACACTGTTTACTAGATTTTTGCTGCCAGAAGCATTTTAAAGTGAAATACACTGGCTTTCTGAGAAGAATACTTGGCTCCATTGCAGTTCTCTCCTACCAACACAGGGTAAAGAAGTTTCCATATTGACATCTCTGCCAGGAGGGAACTATAGTAACTGTTTTGAAAGCTGAACAAACAAGCCTTCCTATTAGCCTACGGACACTGTAAGCTACTTTGCCTACACAAACAAAGCCCTGCAGGAAGGAAACTGCTAGTTAGGCAATCTCTTGTTACTACAAATTATGGGCCTATGTATAAAAAATATTAAGGTTAATTTTAAAAAATTTTCTAATAACACACAGATGGTAGAACTTGTTCATCAAGCTAATATTCCAGCTGATAAAAAAAGGAGGACTGATTCCATTTCATGCAAATACTTACTTTTTATTCCAACCACTGTAATGAATAAAGTATTTCACTTGCTTGTCCTTTATGGCAACCTTTACACACTGGAACAGAGGAAAAGAGTTCTGTTAGCACAGTGAGAACAAAGATCTCCAAACAAGTTTTGCATCGTAAGCTTTCAGACTCTAAACATGCAGAAGTTTCCATGCATGCAACTGAAATACCTGGCAGCAATTCCACAGCAGAAACTAAGTTGTCTAACACAAGTTGCTGCCTATTTACAGATCTGGAAGGGCTAAGCAAAGCAACTCTGCTGAGCTATCCATAGGGCCACCTTCAGCCATGAGAAGGATCCAAAACCCCTGAGGAGCACCAGATTAACCACACAGCCACTTAACTAGTCCAAGGTTAGCCATAAGCCATTCAGAGAGCTTGCTCACATGCAGGCCCCTACCTCACAGGCAGATAAGCTGGCTGAAGTAGAGGAGTCTTCAAAAGTAAAGTAAATAATATGGATCTCTGCAGTCACAGAGAGCACACTGTATTCAGTAGAAAGGACTGTAGGATAGGCGTTTTCTAGATTGAGAATTTACACACGGGGTAAGTAAAAACAGTTATTTCCATCAAAAGATCGGCCTCTGAAGACAGTAACCTCCTCATACACCAAGATTAAGGTGAGACCAGTAAGAAAAGGGAGTGCACAGGACGAGGTTGCCCCAGTCAATCCACAATACCACTCAGCAGTGTCCCTCATGGGAACTTTTGTGTCTTAATTTTAAGAATGGTCCTCCCAAGAGCCTGTAAGATGTAACATCAGCTCATCCAGAGGAAGACTTTTAAATGAGCTGCAACAGCTACACATGCTGCTCTTTACCAGTTTTCTCCTGCATCTGCAGTTTGACATGTAAGAGCTCAACTACCACATCTGTATAGAAGGAAAGCACAGCCAGAGACATACCTCTTCCTGCAAGAACACAGCCCAGAAGACAGACTATATAACCTGTCACAGCTCATCTTTGTGCCCAGCTACATCTCTAAACTTCCCAGCTGTACCAAACTAAATTCCCAGCTTAGGGCTGGATAAGGCACTTCATCCAGAAAGGTATTTTCCTGGAGATGCTGGGGTACATGTCACCATTCTGCTCCACAACATCCTCACCTTAGTCTACTGCAAAGACATGAACATACTCTTTGGCTCCATCTTTTGGTTCCATATTAAGGCTTTCTCTATTGAAATCGGAAATTGACTTCCACAAGTCAGAATGGGTATTTTTGCACTATGCTGAGTCACCTATAAGCACTCCCGAGAATCCAGCCTTCTGCTGTACAGCATTTTCTCAGCATCACTGTCAGGACTCCTTCCCATACCTTCCCAATTTAAGAAATCAATGCTTAGTTGTCAACAAAGTGGAACAACATATTCCACTATTGATCTCAACACCACCATACATGGAACAAACTCAGTCTCACCTAGACTTACAACAAGGAGTAAGGATATCCTGACCCTGCTGATACGCTACTGCACTCGTTATTCATTTGAACTTGCTAGTTCACTGCAGACCTGGATTTAAAGCCAAAGTCAGATCGTAGGCTTAAAAAGCTGCTACTGGTTATGAGGAATCAAAGTAAGCATGAATATTCAAATAAATACCATCCCACACCAGAACACTTTCCTCCCTCAAAGAAGGAAGAGAATTAATGGATAACCATCACAGTACTTCCAGGCAGTTCGCAGATGTTAAAAGACAGCAGTTTTCAGCCAAAAGCATCTTAAGTAGGCCTCATTTAATTTTGCATTGTATAGTTACTGCATATGGATTGACAAACTGTAACTTCCCATACTACTCTAATGCTAGTTTACGCACTCGCTCCAGCACCAAGTTTGCTGCAGTGTTGTGGGAACACATGCATTAGAGATGTTCAACACAAAAGATATAACCTTAGTAATTCACCAGAACAGCTGCATAGTACTACTGTGGGTCTTGAGTTGTTTTTCTTGTTTTTTTTGGTGTTTTTTAAGCTTCTCCATAATAAAGAACCATGGGGCTTAAAACTAAAGTGTATATAATAGCATGCTTTCCTTCATCTTAGCTTCAGTCATTAATCCCAGGGAGGTAAGGCACAGCAAGTAAACTCCTGCAATTCTTTATTTTCCTGGGCAAGTCAGAACCACCTGCAGTAATAAGCAACCACACATACCTTTGCTTCATAAAGGAGAGGTCCATGAAAACAGAGCACTCGTTCACCTGAAAGACAGTCACAGAAAGCCATCTTAGAATAAAACCAGTGCCATTTCTCAAAAGCATGTTATCACAGAACAAGTCCAACATCAACCTAGCAAGAAACTCAAGGAGATTTTGAGAACCATGCTGGTGATGGAAAACTTTTTGTTGTGTAAAAGGATTGAAGCAGATTACTGAACCACAAAGGAGAGATTCCCCATGGACTTCCCCAAAGAGCCCTCGCACAAGGAAAGCTGCACACCAGCTGCATCCAAGCCCACCCACAGTTCTGTCTTTCTTTTTTTTTCCAGCAAACAGTTGACACCCAAACCTACAATCCTGCCCATACTTCTAGCCACTGCCAGTTCAAATTACTGGCACCCAGACCTCCTTTAGAGCCATAACTTCAGACACAGAAATGAAAACACACTCTTGGTACAAACATGTACTTCAGCAGGTAAAACCATTTTGCTGTAAGGGATTCCTAAGTCTTCATGACACTGCATTTTGACTCAGAGCAGGGAATCAGCTCTTGCTATGAGGTGCCACCCCTGTATCTCAAGCTGCCGACACAAACAAAAGCAAGTGTTACCAGCACCTCCCACCTTGCAAACGATAAGCTCCTATTGTGCAGTTCTATTGCAGGAATTTGAGTGTACTCAACAGAAGATACTGGAGTGCCGATGTTTCCTTCTTGAGAGCAGTGATGCATCACACGTTCTGAAAGAGAAGCTGCATAACGCACTCCAGTGTGCAGCACGCAGCCAGGACAAACAGGGCAGAGCAGTGCCATCAGCACCTGTGCTGTGTGGGCTGGCAGGGAGGACCCAGCAGCAAAATGCCTCCTCAGCCCCACAGCTCTGGAGCTCCTCGTGAGCAGCTCAGAAACAACCGATTTGCAGGCTATGGGTTTAGAAGTACCCTCTATTGCAAAACTTACTCTACTCTTCAAAACTCGTTTCTACATACTCAAGGGATAAGTCCAGCAGCAGCATGCAGTGCCTTTACGCGTGACCCCTCTCGAAAGCTGAACGATCCTGGCCGTATTTGCCTTTCCCCATCCCAGACATAACTCAATGTTTACAAAACTTGTAACCAGAATCACTCTGCAAACAGCTGAAAAAATGGAATATTCCCACACCTCAATTTCTTTTGGTGAGGGCACTGAGCAGCTCTCACACGCATTCTGAAACACAGCTCTGAAAAGGTCAGGGAAGCTGTCTGATTTTATTTGAATCAGAGGAGGAGGATTTGGGCACCATTTTAACAGCAAGAGCAGGATACAAGCAGACACACAACAGTTTCTCCAAAGAGCACAAGTACTACCAAACATCACCTACCAGCAGCAGGCTCAGATGGGCAAGTACACATCTGTAAGTTTACTATTTAACTCATATGCTGACTAGGGAGAGCACTCCCATTGAAAGATGTACTGTCTAGGCTATGGGACCACACGCCCTCACAGAATTGAAGTAAGCATTCACAGTAAAGTCCAAGAACACACAACTACGTCAGAAATGTATTTCAACTTGTAAAATGCTTCTGTATGTTGGAAAAAGAACTAGAAACTCACCAACAAGTGATTTGTTTGGTACTTGCAGTACTTTCATGCAAAAACAAAACACACTAAACAAGAGTCTTCGTAATCAGATCTAAGACTCAAAAGTTCCATTAACCTCATGCTTCATGTTGCTCACTCGGCACTACTGGAAAACACATCTGTTATAACTATCATACAAAGCTTTTCCAGGCAAAAAACTGAGACTAAGGAACACAGACTTTAGCTGTGCAGAAAGGTTATCACGAAAACAGAACGGCCCTAACAGGATCAGCAGACCATTTCTTTCCTGCACTGCCACTGCTACAGTAACACCCACATCTACTCATCACCCCACAGGCAGGACTTATAAGAAAAGAGTTCTTTAGCTAAAATAGCTGATAGAAAATACCTGGAACTGCTCTGCCAGCACTTGAGGAAGCCAAGGTACACAGAGCATTTGTGCTGGGTACTAACAGCTCCCATGCCGGCACCAGGCCAGCACACCCTGCCCAAACACAAAGCAGGCTCTGGACCAGCAAGTCTTCTGGCATCACTGACTGCGAGGAACAGCTTGGGGAAGTCTCAGTTCAGCTGCCCCCTCCTACAATTGTTTCACACGCAGAGTATTTATAGAAACAATAAGTTCTCAAGTTGTGTGTGAAGACGTGACACAAATCTTGCCTTTGATGTCGAAGTGGAAGGCTAACAAGTCAGCTTGAGAACAGATGTGGAAGCAAAGATATCTCATCAGCATCATCAGGGAACAAACCTGCTCTAAGAAAGTGAAAGGTTGAACTTGACATCTGAGAAAGATTCAACATTCTCTATTTTCTCTTGCCAGTGAGAAGATGCAAGAACACCCAAAGAACCATTAATTCACACTTGACCAAACCTGATCTCATTTCTGAAGCCTACATAAAAAAAAAAATGACAGTTCCCTCACTATAAGGGATACCCTATACTTCCAGTAGGGCATCTGGGTGTTCCAGGCTTTCACCTGTGTCCAGAGAAACCCAGTCTCCTTCTCACCCATTCCTTTACAGGAAGTGCCTGTTGCTGTTACAAAACAGTTTCCAAACCCACCCAACATTATTTAATGACAGGATTTCAAGCTGCACATGATTTTATTTACCACGCTGTGATGGCCATAACAAAACACTTCAGTTTCAGCACTTCAGGACTGCAAGAAGCTTCATTCATGGGACACTTCTCCAATTAAATGCTAGTACTGAGCTCACAAACATTTATAATTAGGGAAGAAAGTTCATATTTTAACTTCCATTCTGAATTTATGCTGCTTGGACTCCTACAGCTATAAATATGATGTCAGCCTGGAATTCTACTCAACTTCCAGTTCATTACATTTTGCATTAACTCACTTAGTGCAACATGAAACACACGTTAAATCCCGATTATCTCTGCAGATTGGTAACCCTGCTACGGACACTTGGCACAGTGGAACGCGCTCTGACATCAGCTGCCATCCAGTCACTGTGTCAGGACACCACGAGTGGCTGCTGCCAGGCACTCCTCTGCAAAGCTGCTCAAGAAGAAGCCACAGTGAGGGCCAGGCAGAGGAAAGGGGAACAAACCTTCATTTGCCAGCATTAGCATCAATTGTTATTTTAAAACCACAGCGTACACAAAATCAGCCTCCTAAGCAGCAGAATCCTACCACCTACCCTAAAGTCTCATACAGATATGGATCCCACCACCAGCATCAGCCGCAGAGCCCCGAGCCTCCTCCTGTGCGAGCAGCCCCGGCCCAGCTCCACAGCACGGGCAGCGGAGCACCGAGCAGATACAAACCCTAACAGACCTAGAGATGTCAACGGCTTTAACACCCGCCGGACAACAAGCACGTGGGATGTCGGGGAGAAGGGAACGCCCAGGTCTTACGGGCAGGAAAGCCGAGGAACAGGAAGAGAGGAATGAATCCATTTGTCCCCACACGCTGCCTCTGCTGCGGCGGAGGGGCAAAAGCTGAGACCCAAACGGCGCCGCAGGGCCCCAAGGGGACACCGGGCCCCCGTCCGCGAGCGCGGCAGCTGTCTTTTCCAGCAGGACTCCCTCCAACCCGTCTCCTTTGTTTCTCCTCGGCCCGCCCACCGCCGCTATCAGCCCTCGGGCTCGGCGCAGCCGTGCGGCTCCAAGGCCCCGCGCCCGTCACGGCCCCGCGGCGGCGCCCCACCCACCGCCCGCTCCGCTCACACACGGCCGCCGCCCCCCCGGCGCTCAGCCCCGAGCCCCCACCGCCGCGCCCGGCCCGCAGACCCCCGCCCGCACTCACCCTCCTGGAATTTGGGCTTGGGGTCCTGCTTGGGCGCCATTTATAAGTGCCTCGCCCTCCTCCCGCCCCCTCCCCGCGGGGGCCTCACCACCTCCGCCGCATTCTGCGCGGCCGGCCCCAACCCCCGCCGCACCGCGCATGCGCACCGCACTGCGCCGCCCCCGCGGCATGCTGGGATCGGTAGTGCGGGGAGGGGCGGGGCGGGGCGGGGCGGCCGCGTCGGGAGAGTTTCGCGATGGGGCTGCGGCTGCGGTGCTGCTTCGGTTCGGTTTCGTTCGTTGGCGGTGAGGATCTGAGAGCGACTGAAGAGCACGTGACAAAAATGTAAAATTTCTGAAGAAAAAATTAGGCGCCCAACGTGGGGCTCGAACCCACGACCCTGGGATTAAGAGTCCCATGCTCTACCGACTGAGCTAGCCGGGCTGTCGAGTGCAGTGCTGCTCTGCGTTCCACTCGCAGCACTTCCAGCTCGTCCGCCTGGGGAATCCGGATCCTCTCTGACAAATTTCACATCAAAATGATAAATTTCTTTAAAAAATATCTCAACACTATGTAAACCAGTGTCAGTAAAAACACAGACAAGACTGTTTTTTTTTTTTTTAAATTATTATTACATTGTATTTTCAGATAGAAAATAGACTTCCCAAGACATCCTAGTGAATAGTTGGGGTCTTACCTCTTTTTTCACCAGGATACGTTCTTGGAAATCTCAGGGATCCTTAAGGATTTATTTCTGTAACCACAGATAGCTCCTGCATTTATTACACTGCAGCGGTAGGCCAGCCACCTAACCAAAATGGCAAAGAATAAAGAATTGAAAGAGATCTTTAATGGAGATGCTTGTGCCGGGTGCTGATGAGCAATGCTGAGCTGGAAATCAACAAAAACCGTTTGAAGTTTTCTTTCTTCTTTCCTTTTCCTCAGTTTCCCAGGTGAAATTCGACAAGACCCGTTCTCTGAACCGCGCCGTCAGTTCCTGCTGCCCTGCGGCTCCTCCGCGCCGGCAGGGGGCGCAACGCGGCCGCTTGGCGCGCAGCACGTTCCTCACAGCGCCTCGCGCCGCAACGGCGGGAAGCGGGAGCCTCGAGCGTGGCGGGTTGTGCGGGGCGTTACCGGATCTTACCGGGACTAACCGTGCCTTACCGAGCCTTACCGGCCCGCAGCCCGGTCACAGCGGCACCGGGGCGGTCCGCAGCCCTTCCGGGGCTCATTGGAGCGGTCTGTAAAGTGCCCATCGCAGCTCGCTCCGCGGAGTCCTCGCACCTCAGCGCCGCCTCATGCGGGGCGGGGCGGCGTCGGCGCCCACAGAGCCGAGCGTCTGTGGTGGCTGCGGCTGCCCGGAGCTGCGCGGGCTTCGTGCCGTTGGTGCGGCTGGCGGGCTGCGCGCGGTGGAGCGGCTGTGTGATGGACGCAGCCGAATGTTTGTAGGTATTGTTCCGTCGGAATACTGCTTGTGGCTGTTCTGCCGCATCTCTGTTTTCGTGTTTTAACATTATCGCTTCAGAAAAAGTAAAAAAAAAAATCCTACCCAGACCAGCAGAAGGTGTAAACGTCTGGGGAGCGACGGGGTTTTCAGCGCAGGCTGGAAATACAAGGCAGCCTCCAAACTGCCACAGTTTTTGAAGAGATAAGAAAGCAATTGGAGTCCCTCCGTGTACTTTGTGCACGCAGTTTAGAAGGCGGGCGTTGGGAGAGCCGTAGGCGTGCATTGCAGGAGGTGTGGTAACGCGGCGTTTCTTTGTACTGTGGGCCCCGATATTCAGCCCGTGCCATCTGTGTGGCTTCCCACCAGCAGGCAGCACAGCGAAGCACGGCACTGGGGCAGCGCTGCGCCGGGGCGCGGAGGAGCTGAGCAGAACCGCGCAGCCTGGGCAGAGGCTGGGTCCTCTCCAGCACAGCAGTGTGAGTGCTGCGGGTCAGTGCCCCGCTCTGGGTGCACGTATAAAGAGGCAGAAGTGGCCTCGCTTTCTTCCTTCCCTTTGGCAGAACTGCTGTAACACTGCATCAGTAGCACCGCAGTCCCTGGGCGAGAGTACTGCCTTGCTGGAATTTGCCCAGGGCCATTCCGGAGCAATTGTTTTTCAAATGATGGGATGCTTTAAAATTTAATTGCATTCTTCTTCGTTGCTTGCAGAAGATGCAAATTTTGGCAAGCCAGGTATGAACACAGTGGTACATCCACTTACTGTACGTGCCCAGATTGCCACAGCAGTGAGGCAGCATCCAGCAAGCCCAAACTGTCAGACACTGACCTGGGTTTTGTCCTGTGTAAAATACTTTATATAAAATATTTCTGTGGTGTTTTGCTGTTGAATTAGGCATAGAAATGCAGACTTCTGAGCAGGAATTGCTTCATTTTAAGAAATGTCAGAGAGCTCCACATAACCAAAGCTGGAACACCCTATCATTATAAACCCATTAAACCTCGCTCACAAGTAATCTTTCCAATCCTACTTATCTGAAACTAAACACTTGGTTTTGCTGTTCTTTAAACATTTTAGCCTTCTGGCTTAAATAGATAGAGCGAGGTGCTGAGGTCCTGACAGGCACAGGGAACAGGCAAGGGAAGTGATACAACGTGCTCCATTACCAACAGTCCTGTATTTAGTGAGGAAGGGACTATAATTTCCTGCAGTCTTTGTGCTCTGCCAAGGAGTTATTTAAATAAAACAAAATGATCCAAGTATTGTATTTCCCATTGTTTTTATCATGAAAATTAAAAAAAAAAAAGCACAAAAAGCAGAAAAGACAGAGATATAAAAAGGGAAAGACTCAGGCCTTGTGTTTCTACAGGGAAAAATGGCAGCTGAAATAAAGCATTAGTGAAGTGTCTTCCATTGACGCTTGTGCAGATTTGCTGTGAAACGGAAGGGAGGCAGCTGTTTCACAGAGGAGCCAAAACCACGCACTTTCCCGGTGGGAAGAGATGCTTTAGAGCAAATTTACGTTTTGTCCTCCGAGATCTGATGCTCGCCGCAGAACGCTGTCGCTTTCCACTCCACGCAGGAGCGGGCTGCCCGCGTTGAACGCGGTGTCCCCGCACACGGCGGCCGCGCGGGGTCACTCCCGAGCTGTGCCGGCAGCCGCGGGGCAGCGGCGGGGCCGGGCCGGGAGAGCGGCGGCGGCGGCGGCGGGGCGGCCCCGCGGGCCGGGAGACGCTCAGTGCCCGGCCCGGCCCGGCCCTGCCCGCACCCATGTCGGCCCCGGGACGGCTCCTGCTCCTCGCCGCCGCGCTGGCCGCGGGCGTGCAGCGGAGCGGCGGCACCGAGCAGCCAGGTGAGCGCGGGGATGTGTGCGGGGATGGCCGCGGGTGCGGAGCTGCAGCTGGAGAGCTGGCCCCGGGGCTCCCCACGTTCCCCAGCTCCCCGCAGGCGCTCTCGATGCCCTCGGAGAGCGCGGCAGCGGCTGGCTGTAGGAGCACTGGGACCCTCTGAGCCCGGGGCGGTGCTTTGCCACCAGAAATCTCCTGCACGGTTTCCAGACACCATTTCAGATTATTTATTTATTTACTTATTTACTTTGCTCCAATAAGTGTAATTAAACAGTGGGAATGTGTGCATGGAAACTGGGACCGGCCCCCAGCTGTGCTGTGGTGGTCCTTGGTCGGAGCAGAGCACCGTGACTAACATTTGTAGGATCAGCTACTAGCAATAGCCCATGGGAGAAGGTGAGGATGCACTGCCAGAGGGCAGAGGCAAGGTGAAGCAGCCCAGACAATGCACATACTTTGCAGGTACTGGGAACTGGCTGCTGCAGTAGGCACAGCCTACCAGATCCAGCAGGTATCTGCGTAACTGACCCCAGTGAGCTGTCTTGGGAGTTCAGCATCCAGCTCAAGCAGTAGGAGGAAAGGTGCTTGATTGTAAAAGCTAACCACAGAAACCCTCTCTTTGCAGAGCCTGCTCTCTGGTCCTCCAGCAGCGACATCGTTCATCCAGTCAAGGTTGACGAGAGCGGATCCTTTCTGTCCTACGACTTGTCCCACCGAGCCCTTCATAGAAGGTCTCTTTCCTCCAAGAACAAGTTTCTTGCTTTCTATGAACTGCATTACAAAGGACAACCCCTGAAATTCAACCTCAGCCTTAACGTCAACCTCCTCACCCCTGGGTTTGTCAGTGAGAGGCGGTATGGGGGAATTGCTGATGCCAAGATCCAGTCTCACACATATAACTCCTGCCATATGATCGGGGAGGTTCAGAGCCGGACGCTGAAGGGAGGCCTGGCTGCGCTCAGTACGTGTGATGGGCTGGTGAGTACCAAGGTTCTTAACCGACAGGGAAATAGCAGAAGCTGTGTGAAATCCTTTTTTCTTTGGAAGGTACTGGCAAAATTCCTCCTGATAGCAGCAGAGTCAAGATGTCGTTGTGTAGGTTTGATGCTGCTTCGGATGACCTGACTGTAAATTTCCCATGGATTCCAGTAGTTTGGGAACTCTTGGGACTGTGTTTACTTGTGCTTGTGTCTGAATTCCCAAAGAGCAATTCCCATATGGCCTCCATCTTCTAGTACATAAATGTAGGATTATGAGAAACTCATCTGAAAGTGTAGTTGTTCAAAGCCTGGAGATGATGAAACATCTCATGATAATGAAATACCGTTTCATGATAGTGTGGTTTATGTGTAGTGAAATCTCTTTTCACAAAAAGTGAGCATCAGCTGTCTTACTCCATGGCCAATATTTTCAAAGGCAATAGGGACATTGAAGAAGGTACGTTTTGCTGAAAGTCAAAGTCATTATCACTAGTAAGACTGTGGTGTAGGCACTTAGGAAGACAAATTCATGTCTTTAGCATAAATTTGCATGTCTGCATTAGCTTGAGTCTGGCTGGCACGGGTACTGGGTCCCCACAGGATTTAAAATCTCTTAGAGATTTGCAGAATCATTACAGTGTAACTTCATAACTCACAGACACTCCTCAAGTAGGGGTAGGGGGATGCCAACAGTGCTGGCATGTGAGGGGGTTCTGCTTCATGTGGTGACCCTGCACAGAGCTGGCACGCACACGGGGTACAGGGCTGCTGCTGCTGCAAACATGGATCAGCAGTAGTCCTCCTGCCCCACATCTTTGCATTTGCAGGGTTGGTAATTCCTTGCCATGGCTTCCTGTGTGCTTCTCTCTGAATCCCATCAGGTCCTCTGGCTGCTGCAGGTGGCTTCAGTTCAGCTGAGGGCTGTGTTTGTATTTTAAGCTTCCTGTGTTTAAAGAAAAGCAGTGTGTGTCTGTATGTTGAGCTAGCCTGCTAAAGCATAATGGTTTGTAAATTGGAGGTCTGCACAGGCCACACAAGTCACAAATCTGAACACACAGCTGTGCTGCTGGGCATAGCAGGAGCTAACACCCTCCCTGTGATGGGCAGGAGCTGAAGGCACATACCTGGGGCTGTTCCCCATGCCGGTTCTGAGCCAGGATTTCAAGTTCAAAAAGTAGTTGGTGCAGATGGAGCAGGCATGGGAGGGATGCTCAGTGCGTCCAGAAGCCCAGAAGAGTTGTCCCTGGCAGAACAGTATGGAGGTCACAAAAAATGCTGTGTGCATCCTGGGAGGTGTCAAAGTTGCTCTTCTCCCACCAAACTTAACAGCATTTGAGGGTGTTCAGCACCTTGAACTTCATAGCTCGCTGAGTTGGTGGGTCAGATCATTTTATTTGCACTTTCACTGTCAGTTCAGCAGCTGAAGTTCTGCCAGTGAGGTTTGAGGTCTGAAGGAAGCCTGTGGAAGGGCTTGAGAAGGGCAAGCAGTTTAGCCCAGAGCTGGGTACCACAGTCTGAGCTCTAATGCTGCTTTTGCATTAACTTTCTCTTTGGCTTTGGGCAGTTTTTTCCATCAGAAAAGCTGGGTCTGTAATAACTCCTATCTTCAGGATAACGAATGCTAAAGGAACTGGTTAACGGGATTAAACATCTCTGTGAATGAACTATGGATGGGAGAGAAAAATAGTACTCGTTAAGTAATTCATTTTCTGCATAACGTGTCTTCTGGAAACACCTCTTTTATGATGGTTTGGAGAATCACGTAATTAAGGCCTCAAAAATGTATTGGAAATGAACAATACCATATAAATGCTGTAGGCATGTATCATTTGTTAAGAAGCAGAAGAAACTGTTAGCTCACAAAAGGCAGCAGCACAATGCTGCCTGCAGCCAATAACCTGAGTGGTGAGAAAACTTCAGCCTTAAGTTGCTTTAGAGTTTCCCTGCTTAGTCTTAAAGTAACCAAAGCTTTTTGTCAGATACTAAACCAGAGGAAACTGCACTGACAATGTGCTTGTGTCTCACGTAATGACCAAAGAAAGTAAAGTGTGTCACTGAGCTTTGTGACAGTGAATTACTCACACACACCTTGTAATTGTGTTAGGTGTTACAGGGTGTAAACAAGGAAGTCACTGCTGGTGTGGGATAATTTAGTTCTGGAGGCTACAGAAGCATATTGCATTTGTACACAGTGGCAGTATCTTGCATTTCAAGCCCAGCATTGCTTTGTTAGAAGCACTCTCCACTTCTGAGCTGTAAAGCACAGATGGGCTGTCCCAAAATTCCTGCTTGTGGCAACGTCAGGTGTTGAAATAAGTCACATTAGCGCCTCAGAAGGACAAGTTCCTCCCTTGTTCCTCCTTATGCAGCAGCTGGTCCAGCACTTGTTAGATATGTAGCGTGGGATAATTATTCCTTCTTTAACAACCTTGCCTGCCTTTGAGATCTGTTTCTGTTAAGGCTTCATCTTTCTTAGAAGGCTGTTACAAGACTTTACACTCCTCCTGTCAAGGATTCTAAAATGAAGCATAGTGCTAAGATCTGGATTGTGCTCTCTTGTGCCTAACGCTGTCAGCTCAGTTTCATCTTCTCCAGAGCTGTCTGCTCCTCTCGTTACAGCCTGTTGTGCATCAGTGTCAGGGAGGCAGGAGCAGCGATGTCACTGTCATGTGCAGTGGTGGGCCATGACACATGAGGTGCAGTGAGATTAGCAGGTGTGTTTTAAACAGACCTTCCTGCAGACAGCAGACCCCCCAGCATTCCCACAGAACCTCTCTGGGGCAGAACGCAGCCCTTGTAGGGCATCCTGGGCAGGCTTACATGGGGCAGCGATCTCTGCTCCAGCTGCAGAACCCAGCCCAGGAGCTCCTCATTCCTGGGGATGAAGCTGCCCATTCAAAGAGCTTCCCATTCAGCAAATGCAAGTGTGTTCAGGTAACTGTTTGTTCCTGAGATGCAGTTTGGGGCTCTGGGATCCCAGGTAAGTCCATAACAATGTGTTACAGCTGGGCCAGGACTGGCTCAAAATACCCATAAAAACAATCTCTTTAGAGAAGACATGTTTCTACCTGGAGCATTTTGTAAATCTCTCCCCTCTGATATTCATACTAGGTGCGGACGGCTTCATGATTACATCTCTGTCTCTCCCTGCTAGAAAGGTGTGTTTCGACTCATGAACGAGGACTATTTCATTGAACCAGTAGCCACCAGCTTTCCCGAGGATGCAGCAGCACAGCCCCACAGGATATATAAACGCCATGCTCCTGAGCAGCCGGGAGAGCAAGACAAAAAGCAGCCAGCAGCATGGGCAGCCTGCGGTGTGCAAGGTATCGTCTCCTCTCTCATATCTCTCACGATGAACGGCTAGATCCTAGAATTCATAATTTGGGTTCTGTAACTTGAAGTACACAGTAAGAAGATAAATGAATCAGTGCCAATCCTTAGTCTTCTAAGGTGCCTCAGCAGACATGCTTATTTTAAAATCCGGGAGTGTTCAGCTCCTGTGATGAGATCTCAGCACCCAGCTTTTACCTTAAAGGTCACTGAGTGCTCTGAGTTTTGGAAGTTGCTGTGCTGGTCCCCTCTACCACTTATCTGTCTGGAAAGGAAATGCTCAGAGCACTGAGACACAACTGAGCTGTGGTTTTGTGGTGGTTTCTGTGGGTGGCGGGCATGCATGGCCCATTTGGTAGGTGTCTGCCACCTGGCTTTAGGTTCCTTGCTGCAGGATGGCCAAGTTTCTGAAAGCGTAGGCAAACAGTGGTTTCCACAAGCGTTTTTATTATGGGAAGGCTGACCACTGGTTCAAATTGCAAGTCAGGAAAATTTGCTTGCTTAGCAGCAGGCAAAAGTTTTCTGACATTCATGAGTGGAACCCACAAGTCACAGGAATTACAGCAGTTTTTTTTTCTCCTGCCAATTTTCCTGTATTTGCTTATGTTTCTTGCATGCATGCTGAACTTCAGGCCTCTCATTCATCTTTTCTTCCTGAGCCTGCTGCAAGCATCCTGTGATGTGGAGACTGAATATTTGTTTTTGATTCCTTGCAGACATCGGTTTGTGACTTGCCAGAAGTTTGGAGTAAAACTTGATTTCCATGAGCTAAATACCAGAATTCCCATTTACGCCAGTGAATCCAGGTTGTCACCATGGCCCTTCTGCCCAGCAGAATTATTTTAATGCAGATTAAATGCTTTCTGTATCCATAGCACCGTGCTTATACTAGTGTCAAGGAACTAGTTGTCCATTTCTGCCAAGGCAGCTCTCTTTCCTGCTTTTTGGAGAGGTAGAAAATCAGCAATTTTTTTGCGGCAAGCCACCCCCTCCCTCAGGGCATTTGTATGGGGTCTCTGTTGGACAGGGATCTCTTTGCCTTCCTCCTGAGCTCCAGGGAGAGGGCTGGCCCCCAGAAAATGACTGTCCTGGAAAAGGCAGGCAGTGGTGGCTCAGATGGACAGCGCTGACAGCTGAGGGCAGATCTGGGAAGTACAGCAGTCTGTGCTTCTTGCAGGGCTTTTTTGCTGGAGCAGAACTCAGAGGCTGCATTGCACAAGCAGAGGATCATGGACTGCAGTTCTGGGGCTGGGAGGGAGAGTGCATGAGGCTCAGAGAAGGAAGTTCAAAGTCTTTTCCATGATAAAATCCCGGGGCTAGTCGTAAACTGGTTGACGCTGTTCTCAGTGAAGAAGAACAATCAATGCTTTGGGCAGCCTAGCTGCTGGAGCACGAACCCACGTCCCCGAGGGCTGGTACAGCTACACTGAGGTCTGTGTTGCCCTTGTTATTTTGGAGCTATTTTAACTCTGCCTAGCTGAAAATTGAATGTCTGCTTGCAGTAAAATCGTGTAATAGGCAGGTATTTGCCTTAGGAAGAAATCCTGGAGGCAAGAGAAACAGCAAAGGTACATTTCTACCCACCAGTCTGGAGCAGGTCTTGAACGTGCGATGACTCACTTGCCTCAGGAGCTGGGGCAGCATCCCCACAGCTCCGCAGTACCTGGAGCTGGGAGCGCTGGCTTCCCTGCCAAGCCAGCAGCTCTAGGCTAGGGTCTCTGCAGCTTTCAGAGCTGTGAAGCACAGATCTGAGTGCAGCAGTGACAGACAGACACAAGACAGGGAAGTTGGAAAGATTGGATGCTTTACTTTGCCAGTCTGAATATTTGAAGTTGCATCTTCCAGTCAGTGCATCTTGTCTTACTAATTCCCTAGAGCTTCCTCAAACCCTTTTATTCTATAATCATGTTATCTTCAGGCATTCTTCTTTTAATCTAAATGAATAAACTGATAAGAGTAATAATAGTTCCTTCTAGACTTTAAAGCCTGTTGATTGTAAATGAATTTCACTAGATATGGTGTGGCTAGTGTGTAATCTCTATTTGAATACAAACCAGCAATGTGGACATGATGTATGTGCCCTGGAAAGGAAACTGAAAGTCTACAGGATTTGTATTACCTCAAGTCTTTCATCATCTACTGATGTATTGCTGGTTTTCTTTGCAAATCATCACACACAGCCAGATGGTGTTAGATCAGCCTGGTATTCAGTTTCTGTCAATGTCCTGTGCTGCATATTGTGAGCCTGTATGTACAGCTGGGCAAGTGTGTGAGAGGGATCTTGAGGGGAAATGCCATACAAACCCTGCCTGGTAGCCAGGGAGCTGTCTGCACCGTGCTCTGCATCCCGCATGGAAGCTCAGCAGCAAAGGACACAATGAAAACAAACTCCAAGGAAGCTGTTGCGATTAAACTGTCACAGTGGTATTAGCAATTCATCAAATTATTCAGATACTTAGAATTTTTCAGTCTGAGGCATAAAGTACAGCTAAAGAACAGTATAGTCCATAAAATGTAAAAGTTCACTGTTAATAAAGTAAGGCAGAGCCCATCGAAACTGGTCATAAAAGCATTTCCCACTGTGTGTGATGTGGTTTGTAAAGCCTTTACCCAACTTGGGGCTGACCCTGACCTTGATCTTGGAGCAGCGTCACAGGAAAAGTCTTGACATGAGAATTCCCAGTTTCTGGTGTGCATTAGGAGCGTCCAAGCTCTCCTTTGGCGTCGTGTGTCTTTTCAGTCCAGTGAATGTCCTCCTTGTTTCTCTGGGGATGAGCAGCACAGAAACCCAGAGTTCAGTCTTCATGTGGCCAAGGAAATCTCTGTGCAGCCCTGCGGGTGTTTCAGTCTCATCCAGGACAGCAGTGATCTTTGGGATTTGGCTCAGGACATCGAGTTTCCAGGGCATGGAGTTTATGGTGCTGGGGAGCTGTCTTTCCCAGTAAAATAAAAATGTTTGATTATACTTGGAAGAGCTGAGCCACTGGTGTTGTTTCTCTACAGTTCATGGTCAAGCCTCTCTCCATGTTTGCCTATAAATTAATGTGTTGATACAAACCGCAAGTGCTCTGCTCTGGGAGACTACATGCTCCTCACAGAATATTTCAGACCCTGTTTCACTTTGAGAATTTATTTCACAGGATTTTTTTTTCTTTCTCGCTAATGCTGCTGTACAGTGTTGTGAAGTCACAGTTTTCATCTCTCACTGAATTTTTGGAGCAGAAAGCACAGCGAATATGCGAGTAAGTTATGAGTCTGAGTGAGAGTCCTCTTGATCAACACCAACAGATTGTTTAATTTAAAAAAAAAAAAGGCATCTTGATGGTATTTTACCAATGCTGCAGACTTTTTACCAAAAATGAGTCTTTTTTTCTCCCTTTAATTTCTCAGAATCTCAGGAAAGCCTAGAGAAGTCTGAGAAGCGGAGGGAAAGATGGGAACAGAAACAATACAGGAAGAGAAGAATAAAGCAGCGTTCCATCAGCAAGGAGAAGTGGGTGGAAACACTAGTGGTGGCAGACACCAAGATGATAGAATACCATGGGAGTGAGAACATCGAGAAGTACGTGCTGACTGTGATGAACATGGTGAGTCCTAATTTTCTCAGCTGCAGAGCTGCCAGGTCCCTGGAGATGCAGTTGATGAGACATAAGGGCCACTGGGCTTGCCAGAGCTCATTCCTGGTGAGACCTCAGCAAATCTCTCACCAAACAGACTGTTCCCAGCCTCACATTTGCTTTGCTGCATTGTTCAGTCCTCCATCTGCTTCAAGAGGATGGTTTGCTGTGAGCGAGCCCTAGGCCAAAGTCTTGGTGCAAATGGGAGCAGCTCTCAGCCTGTATCGGTTTCACTTTCCACATGGGGCTCAAGGGCTCACTCTCTCACTGAGAGTGGTTAACGTGGCCTGCCAGGTAGATACTGCAAGAGCAGGACTCCTCCTCCCATACCTACTGCTTCAGGACAGAGAGGGGGCAGGTGCTGCCCATGGCCACAGCATCACCACCACTGCTCTCTCCAGTCAGGCAAGCAGGCTGCTTGGGTGGGGAGGTGCAGCTGAAGTTGAAACCACTCTGAAGCCTGCGCTGGGGCCACCCACAGCCCCCTGCTTCATAAGGAAGCCACCTCACAGGAGAAGACCTGCATGGATGTGAGAGTTCTGGCTCAGGCTTCCTGGAACTCAGTGCTGGCAGTGCTAATAAGAGACACCCACGAAGGGAGTGCTGCAGGGCAGCTGCCATCGTGTTTTTCATCTCAGTCCCAAATGCTGCAGAGCTGGTGCCAGCCTGCCAGCGATGGATGAGTGCACAAGTCTGGTTGACAGAAATGTGAATGGCTTTCCTGGGAAGGTGCCACTGAGGGCAGCCTAGGGAAGGAGTAAAGCATAGATCCAGACTGTAGCTGAGCTGCTTTCCAGGCACTAAATCATGGGTGTGTTTGGTGGTAAAACTTACAGGCAGGTTTTGAAAGCTAACTGTAATACTTGCATTGAAATTCCTCGGGTTTTCATTCTGCTCCAGACTTTTCTGGAGGCATTGACTCATAACTAGGTGGTATGGTGTGTTAATGAACTAACCTTGCACGTCTGGAGTACCGCTCTTAATTTTGCCTGGAGTCACAGAATCAGACTGGTTTAAGGTGAGAAGGGCTCCCTGGAGGTGACCTTGCCCAGCCCCTGCTCTTGCCAGGCCACCTCAAGCAGGGCCACATCCAAGGTCATGTCTGAAATCACCTGGTGGTCTTGAAGATCCAGGGAGCTTTTGCTAAAGCCATAAAACAAGCAAATAAGTCAATGCGAGTTGGTATAATCTGTTTGCTCTTCAGCTGTTGTGGTAGCATCTGTTTGCATTTCAGAAGAGCTGTGGTTGGTAGCCAGAAGAGAGGGTGGGATTGGGTAGAGGACCTCAGGGTAACATCCCTGGATTTCTTGGTGTTGGTAAAGACACTGAGAGAGCGCTGGCTTTGAGGTGTTTAACACATCTGTTAGGGAGTGAAAGTGGAGGTGGTCCCCCAGGCATTTCTGGTTGAGTTTCAGTGTGCTACATAGAATATGTCAGTTTCCATTGTATTATGAATGTTTTAATCTGGGTCTACATCTGGTCTAGTCTTTTAGTTTTGGGAATTCCCCAACATGTTGGGATGTTGTCAGCAACTTTCAGTAGTTTCCCTTTAAGCTCATGTTGCCTTGCAAATGTACTTACCAGGAGAACTGTCACAGGGCAAGATGTTTGTTTTGGGCTTTACTTAGTCAGCTTTTGTGCTTTGCAGGTGGCGGGGCTGTTTCACCATGCCAGCATTGGGAACCCCATCAACATTGCTATAGTGCGACTCATCCTGCTGGAGAATGAAGAGGTAAAAAGAAAACAAAATGACTCACACTTCCATCCTGGTAGCCAAACTGGGATACACAGAGAGCTGGCCTTGAAAGCCTGTAAACTCTCTCATGCACAGTTTTCATGGATGGATTGTGTAAAATTAATACAGATTCCCATGCTTTACTTCCTAGTCTTCTGCATGGGCTGCAGGTCTGGTAAAGTTAGGAGGGTTATATGTCAGAGGAGCTGTGGATCATGATTCTTATAATGATTTGTAATTTAGCCACTGTGATAGTATCTTTCCTCTCATCCTGTGATCTATGGGATGTTACCCAGTACCACTGGAACTCAGCCTGTGGCAGCATCCCTTCAAACATGGGGCAGGCGTAGCTCCAAGTCAGTGCTGGGAAAGAATGGTCTGGCGGTGGCTGAGTAGCTGAAGCTCGCTCATCCCACAGGAGCATTCCCTGCCAGTAGCTCCGGCAGAGGCTGTGAGTTGTTGGTTGTTTGTGTTTCCCAGCTGCAGCAGTCGCTGCTCAGTCTGGCTGTGCAGCTGCATCCTTCTCTAAAGCACATCAGCCTGGATGGAGTATTTTCCTGCAGTATTTCTTAACCTCTGATATCAGATGACTTAATGGTTCAGTTGAATCATTGATGGAAATAAAGCACTATATTCTCATCCAGCCTACAGCTTACAAAATGCAGAGCAATTCCATTTAGATGGCAGTTACTCCTGATCTTACTCTGATGGGACAAAGATCAGATCCCTCTGCACTGCATCCTAAAAACCAAACAGATCCAGTAACAGTATGACAACTGACTTTTAATTGTGTTGGCAGGAGGATCTGAAGATCTCCCACCATGCAGACAACACCTTGAAAAGCTTTTGCAAATGGCAGAAGAGCATTAATGTGAAAGGAGATTCCCATCCCTTGCATCATGATGTTGCAGTCCTGCTCACAAGGTATTGCATCCTGGTTTTATGCTGTAGGTTTTACTCCACCACCTAGAAACTCCTCCAGTGGCTGCAAGCAGGTGGGACACAGGCAGCTAGTTGCATATTTTAGTGGAAGCTGTTTAAATCTCACTCTCTGTACCTCAGCCCGGTTTGGAAGCCTGCATATTCAATATATAACTTAAAATCTGAAGGTGGCCTGGCTCTAGTGGCTGGAACTGATGTCAGACGTCAGTTTTAAACCTGGAAACTGCTCTCAGTTTACCAGTAGTTGGGGTTTCCAAACCAGATTTTCACCGTGGCCCTATTGGGAAACCCTAGAATGGGTGTGTCCTTGCAGCAGATGTACACAGGGATTAGCTCTCCATTTTCTCTTGTAGATGAATTCCAGGATTTGCAAAGGAGGCTCAGAGCAGGCCCTCACCTCCCATGTAGCTGGGTGGAATTCTTGTCTTTGGCCAAGTTTATATACCTTGCAGTCAGAATGTGGTTTGATGGTTTCATGCTGCAGCAGCTGGATGTTGGCAGTATCATGGTTGTTTGCTCAGTGATTCACAACCCACAACTGTTTTATCTTCCTTAGAAAATTTGCTTTGTAGTAGAAATAAGGCACTTAAGGCCATGTACTTTAATGGAGTTGTTCTTCCTGGGTGGCTGGAGCTCCCCTGCCCTAGACCACAACACCACTGGGATGTACTTCCCCAAGAAGTGTAGTAATTGCTTAATTATTCCCAGCATCAACTTTATTTATACAGTAGAATAAACGTAGCCAGTCTGGCTTGCAGTTCCCATTAATCAGGCTTTCTAATAAGCTGGGGATATTGAGAGAGTAAAGGGGAAAGGAAGAGTCGTAAATCTTTCTGTGTGGAAAGACATTTGGATATCTCCATTCTTGCTTCTGTTTGGCCAGTGTTTGCTGGGCTTAAAGGCTTCCCATTAGACTGGGACCACAAGGCAGGAGGGGCCTGCTTCGAGGCAGCTGTCCTGGGCTGGCCCCATAGACATCGTGCTCTGCCCACACTCAGTTTCACATCACCCTTTGGATCTTACTGTCTTCAACTTTCTTTTTACTCTGTGTGTGTGTGTGTGTGTGTTGTTTTCAATCACCCAAGGAAGGACATCTGCGCAGCAATGAACAGACCCTGTGAGACCCTGGGTCTGTCCCACGTGGCGGGGATGTGCCAGCCCCACAGGAGCTGCAACATCAATGAGGACACAGGGCTGCCCCTGGCCTTCACTGTGGCCCACGAGCTTGGACACAGGTACCCCCGCTTTTCTTCTTCTCCTTTCTGACCTCTGTCCTCTGCATGGCTTAGTCAGGACTTGACAAGGGACAAATAAAAGTTGGAAGGACATTGCTGAGGGTTCCCTGAATCTCAGGGAATGTATCCTGAGAAACTGTTTTGGAGTTAGGCTTTTGGTTGCACTGGATTCAAGGAACCCTTCGCAAATTACATGTTTATGTACACATGTGTGTTGCTGGTACTAAAAGTTGTTGAAAAGAGGATTGTTCATTGAGAGGTTTTAAAACAGAGTCTATGTATAGCATCAGTGACAGGGTTTTTCTGATCCTGATTTCAACTAAACCTGAGAAAATCATTTGTACATCATAGTCTATATCTTTGTACAGTAAAAGCCTGTAACCAGCAAGTTTAATTAAACTGATTTTGTTCAATATTCTCATTACTTTATTGTTGGCTGAGTTGCCAATAAGAGAGCTGAAGTAAAACTCCTGCGTAAAGTTCGTACATTGGGAAAAATTTCATGTAATAATTACACATTATGTTTTGAGTTCATAGATCTTTTCAGTTAAATGCTAACCTCACATGCTCTCTGTATGAAGCACAGTCCATTGGTTTTGTCATTTCAAAGTAATGACAAATAGTCATTTACTTACTCCAGGGCAAGGAGGCATAAGCTCGTGGGGCTGTTTCCCTTGCTTGTACTGTTGCAGAGCACAGGGACTGGACAGAGCCCTGAGCGTAGCCCTATTTCCCAGCTTACTGAGTGGCCTCTTGTTTGCCACTGTTGGGCGTGGTAGCTCATCAAGGGCACGGTATTCTCTTAATTGTGAAGCAACAGAATCCCACCTGAGCCCTTGCAAGATGCATACTGAGAGGATGTCTGGCTCTCCTTTTCCATAATATATGGGACAAAGCTTGTGACAGCATCTGTGGTCCCACTGGAATTTCCCAGATAGCTAAGAGCTCCCTGTTAATTAATGTGTCTTCATAAAGTTGCAAATGTTTGTAGTGTCTGGTATAGTGTGTCAGAAAGCAGAGAAGCTGCGTGGTTGTAGCAGGCATGTGGCTCACCTCTCCTTTGTGGGACTGTGCTCTTACACAGTTTTGGGATTCAGCATGATGGAAGCAGCAATGACTGTGAGCCAGTTGGGAAAAGACCTTTCATCATGTCTCCACAGCTCCTGTATGACACGTCCCCACTCACCTGGTCCCGCTGCAGCCGGGAGTACATCACACGGTTCCTCGAGTAAGTCCTTGCTTCTTCTTCTCATTCATTTGCATCGGTGCTTGGGGCTGAGCTGGCTGCCATGAGTTGTGGCTGGGTTGAGCTTTGGAGTCTGCAAGATACTTTATGGCCTCAGAAGTCACCCCCGGGGCACTTGATGGTATTTCTAACTTGTTCAGTTGGCTTGGTCCTTGCTGGAAAGGATGAGTGTTCGAGTGCAAAAGCACCTTTGTGCAGGGGCACAGTGGTTGTTGTTTGAATAAATAAAGCCAGAGCAGTTTTCTTCATTGACTTAGCTGGTGGGATTTCCAAAGCATGGTTGCCCCAGCAGCAGAATACTGGAGCTGGCTGTGCTCCTTTCTGCCCCATTGTCAGCCACATGTTGCTTGCACCAGCCTATCAGATAAGTGTGCAGCTGGAAGCACATTACTATGTTCAGGCTGCTGAGCAGAAGGAGCAATTTTCCATAGCACATGGGATTTGTACCTCTCACTGCACCCCAGAGAGTCTGATCTTGCTTTCCACTTGTCCCAGAAGCAAGGTTGTGCCTGGGGCAAACGTGTGATGTTTGCCTAGAGATGGGAGGCACCATGTGAGGAGATGAGATCAAGCCAAATTCTTTCATGCATTTGTTTATTTTTAGTGCCCTGTGGCTGTTATTAAATTCTTAGGAACATGGCCCAAGACTTACATTTGCCAGCCAGTCTCTAGCACCAGAGGGATGTTTTCCTTTCTTGCCATGAGAAGATTAGGAAACAGTGAGAGCATCTTTAAGAAGCAGCAATAGAAAAGCTCTGGCTTTGTTTGTGAGGGGCTGGGAGCTGCATATTAGGAATACTGGGTGGTGCTGAGCTCCCATTTCTAAATCCCAGCCAGTGGCCTAAAACATGGGCTTGGCTCCAGCTAGAGTGAATTATTGTTGATTTGTGGCTTTCAGCGGAATGAATCTTTCTTGCATCCACAGAGCTCTTGGCCTTTTGTTTTTAACTTTTGTTTTGAGATGTAGCATTTCCTGCTGGCAGTAACCTTGGGCTGCCATTAGCTACAGCAGGGAAGAAGCAGACCATCTGGCTGCCTGTCCAGTGGTGTTTTCATCTCTTTGCTCCACTCCCAGAAGGGGCAGCTCTTTCTTCAGGAGTGGAGCAGAGTTCAGCAGGCACCTCTCAGCATCTGTGATATCCCAGAGGCGAAGGAGAGGCCTACTGCGAGCACAGACATGAGTGCATTTTAATACAGTGTTGGCAGGAGAATGGGAAGGAATGAGCCAAAAAATGAGACCCTGCTGACCTGGGATTGCTAGATGTGCTTGGAACAGACCTCATGTCAAAAAAAAAACTAACACAACACTCTCAGATTATGATTATTATTTTACAAAAGAGAGTGAACGCTGTTGAACATTTAAGAATCAGAAAATGATTTGTGTCTCTGATGGCAGCACAGCTCCAGTGCTGTGGTCATGCAGAGGGCTCTGTGATCTTCAAGGCAGCAGCTTTGGGTGGGAAGAAGCTATAGGGCCTCTTTTCTCTGCATCCCTCACCTTGATGTAAGCTCTTTTAAGCCTGGCTGATAGAAGAAATGTTTAAAAAGGGGTCTGGTATCTCATAATGCTCTGCAGGGACCATGAATATGCAGTGGTGTGGAAAAGCCTGCCTTCATCCCACAGCTGCTGATTGTCATATTTCCTTTCAGTCTTTCCTTCTCTAGGCAAGACAATTCATTTTTCAGCCTGTTTTTGCAGAGCTGAAGGTCTTCTTCCATCATCTTCTCATGGGCTCTTTCTAGCTGACCCCCACCACCTGAAACCTGGCTTGTCTGCTTCGGCAGCGTCCACTACTGCCCCTGCTCAGCCACTAGCACCCAGCTCTTCCTACAGCATTGCTCTTCTCCAGTCATTCCAACTCCTCTGTTTGTGCAGCTGATTCCTCCCAAGTTTAAATCCTTGCCTTTGTTTTTATTGAATTCAGTCCTGGCTTTTTGGATCCTTTTTACAGTTCTGCAAGAGCTTTTGGAATTTTAATCCTACTTGCAAGTGTATTTGCAGATCCTCCCAGCCTACTCGCATATGGGGATTGAATCAACATCTATCTATTCCATCGTGCAGCTCTTTAATGAACAGACTGAAATAGGCAAATGCAGAGCAGACCCCTGTGAATTTTTACTGCTGTGTGGGTCACTGTATATCCCTTCAAAGCCAGATTAAACTCATGCCAATTCTTGCTGGCTCGGTAAAGTTTTTTTTTTGCAAAATCTGGAGGCCAGTTGAAGATATCAGTAGGACAGCTGTAAAATGGTTAACGAAGAAACAGATTTTGAACATAACTCTAGAAATCTAAACTATCCCCATACGGAGACTGCAGAGATCTCCTGTAAACTGAGGCAAGACAAAAAGTGCCTTCAGCAGAAGAGAGGGCAAGCAGGGCTCAGGGCATTTTTGGGGTGGTGCCAGACCCCATATGCTGTTGCCAGAATAGATGGTTATGGATTAATCCAAAGGAGTAGCAGTTTCATGCATGCAGCTAGAGCAGGAGTCCAGTGCTTAAGCTTTGACTTTCCCTGTAAAGATGTAATCATTTCTAATTTTAGAGAACATATGCTTCTTAAGTGTCTTCTGTCAATGTGCAAAGAAAAACCACTGGAGTTGCAATTCAATGACTTTGCTTAGGCCTGAAACAGGCTTATAGCTTGAGGCTGGACATGATACTGCATCCAGCTGCATAATTCACACCTAATTCAGCCCAGCTCAGGCCTGAATCACCCACAGCAGTCCTTCTCTCCAGTGGGCCGGAGGGAAGGCAGGATGCTCTCACTGCTGGTGGACTTGGAAAGTGAGACTTTCCAGCTCATGGGCTGCTGAAAGCAATGTGTTTACTGATTTTTTTCAATGGGGAAATTGCTTATAAAAACTATATATGTGGTATATTAAGGAGCTGTGTTCCCAGTGGGCTGTTTCTAGCCAAGCAAGGGCTGGCAGGTGCCTGGAGTGGACCTCTCCAATGCAGGATGTGAGAGGGGTGCTTGCTGTGACTCCCAGCCCCATTCACTGCTGCTCCTCAGCCGAGTTATGTTGCCAGCTTGGGTTAGAAAGGAATCCTGTTTTGCATTAATTTAGACCTGTTCCCAATCACAACAAGCTGCAGTAATCTAATCTGCTCAGAAACCCACGCTGGAGACTTTGCTTTGCTGGAAACACGTTAGTTTAAATCAACACTGTAAGCTAAACTAGTGACAACTACTCGTGTGTTTGGGAAGTATCATAGCAAAACCACTCAGAGCAGAGCAAGCCAGCCAGGATCATCCATCTTGGCTTCCCAGCAGCCTGGCAGTGGGCCACGGGTTGTCTTGGCAGAGCTTCGTGCTCAGTTTTAATATCTCTTTCTAAAACATGCTGTCCAGCACAGTCTGAGCACTGTTTGTAGCAGCAGATATGAGAGCGAGTGAGTTTTGCTGCTGACAGTCTACTCTGTTTTTATTAGCAGGGCATTGACACTGGAGCTGAAGTGTCCACAGGGACGTTTTGGGGTTGGCCTGGTGTATGAACGCAAGGACAACATCTGCTTCTCAGCAGTGCAGTGTTTGTTCAGTGAAACCCTTCACCTTGTGTAGTGAAACTGAGGACTGGACCCTGGGCTGAAGACTTTGCTGATGACTTAATTGCAAAGTAAAATCCAGGAGATTGGTCCCAGGCAAAGCAACTTTTCTGGCTGTTCGTCATGCAGTTCCAGGAAGTGTTGCAGTGTCAGAGGGTGCGTCAGGGATAGGTGGGCTGCAGTTGCAGACACCAGATCGCCCAACTCAGAAATTGGATAAGTGCATGTAGAGATCCACATGCTGAGCAGGTGCAGGGTTTATTGGAGAGCCGTGGTCGTGTCAGCTATAGAATGAAAGTCAAGATTTCAGGATGAGACACTGATGAGATGTTTGGTTCCTCCAGTAGCAGCTGCTGCAGCGGTGCATGGGACCTGCCTGCACCAGCCAGGCAGTGACACTGCCTTGTCACCTCTCTTTCAGCCGGGGCTGGGGACTGTGCCTGGATGATCCCCCTGCTCGGGAGGTGCTGGACTTCCCCCTGGTGCCCCCGGGCGTCCTCTATGATGTGAGCCACCAGTGCCGCCTGCAGTATGGTGCCTACTCCACCTTCTGTGATGACATGGATGTAAGCCAGAGTCCCCCCTCCCAACATGGCATGGATTCATACAGCTCTGAGTGTTTTCTGGGGGGTAGGGGCTTTGCATGGGACGATCCTCTCCCTGTGAGTAAAATCTCTACCAATGGGTTGGCCCTTGCAGTAACTGCGTCCTGTGTGGTAAATGTTTTTTCTGCAGAGTGTCTGCAACACGCTGTGGTGCACAGTGGGGACCACATGTCATTCCAAGCTGGATGCTGCTGTTGATGGGACAACATGTGGGGAGAACAAGGTAGGAGGGAGCAGTCTCATTTGCAGGTGTGGAGATTCTTTATCTTGTATGTAAGAGATGATTTTTGCTGGAAAAGTGCAAAACCTGACATTTTGCAAACTCCAGCACGTGGACATGGATCACCTTGATGGCCTTACTTCAGCCAAATGTTGGTGATGAGAGATTGAATTCAGGGAAGTCAAGATGTCCCTAAAAAGATGAAACCTGCAGTTTGAATGGAAGCAGAAGGCTTGCAGGGTCATGTCCAGGGGTCTGTTCCCTCACACAAGTCCTCAGACAGCCTTATATCCCTGAATTTCTCATTGCACATAGCTGAACTTGGCTCCATCAGAGCTCAGCTGACCTCCAGTCATCCTGGAGTGAGTGTAGCATGGGTTTACACAGGACAATATGAGTGCTGGTCTTTAGTGCTCCCTGGAGGTAGAGTTCTCTAAGTAAAGGTTTATTAGTGCATCATTATCTTGGTTTCTCTTCTTCTGGCCTCTCCCTTTGCAGTGGTGCTTCAATGGTGAGTGCGTGCCCGTGGGTTACCGTCCTGATGCTATCAATGGCAGCTGGGGGCCCTGGAGCTCATGGGCTGCCTGCTCACGGAGCTGTGGTGCAGGTGTGCAGAGCGCCGAGAGGCAGTGCAACAACCCCACGTAAGTGCATGTGTGCTCTCCTGGGTTTGTTCAGCTTGTTTGTGGAGGAGAGGAGCCCAAGGCTTCCTCCCTTAAAGCAGGGGCCATCGCCTGGCATGTCTGGTCCTACCCATGTCTGCACTGGACAGCAGAGGACTGGTGCCATTATGCGGTTATCTTTCTGAACAAGATGCCTTTGAAACACCACAGACGATTCATTTCATGGGGTTATCCAGCTATCTGGGTGATGGGAGGCTCTGGAAGGGCAGAGCTGGCTCCGTCTGCTTTCATGCACAACTGCTCCTGCGCCAGGCAGACAGAGAGCACTGGAATGTGATTTCAACAAAGAGTAAAGACTCCACGCTTGTAGCTGTTACACATATCCGGTGTCTTTTAATGACCATAAAGAAAAATAGACTTTTTGTGGTTCTGACTCACTCTCGTTTTGAAAACACTCACTGCTGCTTATCAACTGTTTTCTCCCTGTGAGTGATTTCTAAGCAAGCTGAATGAGCTGCAGTAGAGGGGGATACTCACTGTTCCCCAGCCCAAGGGCCAACCAAGGAGCAGCATTATCCATGCCATGACCGCTGCGCTGACCCATCTGTCCTCCAGATGCCTCCCTCCTTGCCCAATTGCTATTGTATTGGATTCACACAAAGGCCCCCAACTCGTCCAAGTGTCACAGTGCCTCGTAACAGGGAGAGAAAGGGGCTTTGTGAGCAATTTTCCAGTGGCAGTCATTTTTCAATGGCTTAAGAAGATTTGAAAACTAAGAGGGAATCTCTCTAATGAGCCCAGATGTTCTTTCTGCCTAACTTCTTTGGGTGCATTGTTTTTAACACATACTATTGAACTGTTTAAAGAATAGCTGTGTAATCTCAGTGCTAGGTCAAGAGCTAGGTTTGTGTTTGACATGAGTTTTGTGACAGAAATGCAATTGTAGTTTATGGAGTGTTCCAAACACAGCTGCAGGCATGTTGGAGAGCAAACATTGTAAAAGCAGCAGAATTTCCCCGGGCAGTTGTTTGCTTTGGCCACGGTAGGTAAATCTTCAGCTTCGCCTTTTGGATGAAGTGAACAAATGTGTGCTCTGGGTAGTCCTTCCTCCCTCAGGCGTTTCCTAAGAAAAAGGTGTGTAAACACAACTGTAAAATAATAATTAATTACACTCCTTTCAAGAAGTTGTGCCACTCTAAACTAATCAGGGAAAAAATAGTTTTCATAAGGTCATGGGGATGTGGGACGCAGAAATTGCAAGTGACCAAAACAACCTGGTAGCAACCTGGTGAAACAGCAAGTGTTAAGAATCAGTGGCAGTATCTTGAGAGTCTGTTGGCATCCAAGGAAAGTCTGTCGTTGCTTTTTAAGTCCCTCTCACTTTAAAAACGCTGGAAAGAATGATATTTTTAAAACTACTTTCCAAAGTAAGTAAGAATTTATCACCTTGTGTGCACAGTGTTTCTGGCTGAGTGGGCCAGGGGAGGTTGTCAGAAGTCCTGGAACTGTGGCCACTTGCCATTTGATCAGGAGCTCTGTCTTGTTGGCCGTTCAGCCCTGGAGTCCCTGCTCGGATCACCAACAAAGTCACAATCAGTCTGAGTTGCAGTTCTTCCAGATGAGACTGAGATTAGCTGGGAGGTGGTGAAGAAAGGGAGAGGACGTTTGGAAGGTGGTTTGGAGATGTGTTTGGAAAGCACTATCAGAGCATCCCCCCAACAAAAGCCTCTCAGGTGCTGCCTTAAAACAGCTGCGTCTCACTCTAGAGAAAAACCGAGTCTGATAGAGGAAAGCTGGTTCTTGTGCGTAAGAGTTACTTCCTAGCGATGCTTTTGGAGAGAATAAAAGCAGTGGGCTAGCTAATCAGTGCCTTCCAAGTCATGAAATTTTAGAGTTTAAAGTGATGTTCTAAGCCCCTGGGGAAGGGTTCAGCCTGTTTCATCTCCCAAAGTGGTTGCTTTCACACTGTGGGCAAGCAGAGTAGGAGCAGTGCTTGTTCCGTTGCCCAGAGCGTAGGAGTGTCCAGCAGCAAAATGGCTTTGGACATGAACGCTACTTGTCACACCAGTTTTTATAGCTTCATAAACCAGGCCTATAGAGTTGGCCATATTTGCAGCATTAAGGAAGGACTGTCAGGAGGGACAAGATGCTAGAAGAGCTGTGGACCTCCAGCACCTTCACAAGAGATTTGCAAAAATGACTGCTTCACATCTCTCTTTTTCCCTTGGGTTGATCCTTCCTGAGACAAATGGGTGCCCTGGTAGCAACAAATCCAAACCCCTTCTTGCAGTGCCTTAGCCTGACCACCACAATGCTGTGCTAATGGCTGAGAGCAAGAAAGCAAATCTTGTCAGAAGCAAACTCAGACTGTGTTAGGCACCTCTCCTTGTCCAGGAGAAGAGAAATGGAAAAAAATAAAACAAACAGCAGTTGGACCAAAGCCATCTGTAGTTGGAATTCTGTCATCCTCCACCACCTGGGCAGCTGCTGTCACCATATCTTTGTTGTGCATTGCAGACATATCTTTGCTGCAATGTCCAAGGCCTTTGTGCAGAGCTTGTGTCCTCTGTCCAGGAGGAAACTGAGGAGCAAGGACATGGATGATGCTCTCTGTGCATTTCAGAAGCTTGCTCTGTAGGTTAGGGTTTATTATTATTTTATAAGGGAGTTTCCCCATCTTTGCTCTGTGTGTTTATTTTCTCTTTTCCCTTCTGCAAACAGGCCAAAGTATGGGGGCAGGTACTGCCTGGGAGAACGGAAACGATTCCGGATCTGCAACATCAAGCCATGTCCCCCCAACAAACCATCCTTCCGCCAGGTCCAGTGCAGCCAGTTCAACCCCATGCTTTACAAGGGGAAGCTCTACAAGTGGACACCAGTGCCTAACAACAGTGAGTGTGCACAGCCTGCTGCCAGGCTTCTCCTGCAGCCCTCACGGAGAGCCTGAGACAGATTCTTGCAATGATCTTGCTGGAGCTGCCTGTAAAAGTTTTGCCTTCCCTTTCTGCCGCACTTGCAGCGCATTTATGCCGTATTTTAAATTATGCCTGGGTTTGCAGGATTAATTTATGTTGTTGGAGGTGGTTACAAGGAGAGAAAGTGATCCCTGTCTGTGAGCCCAGGGCAACACTGCTGCAGAAAGCAGGCGAATGTAGGCGTGCACACCCCAGCTCCTCGGATTCAGTTTCTGTCTCTTGGGCTTCCCAGTTAACCCCTGTGAGCTGCACTGCCGGCCAGAGGATGAATACTTTGCAGAAAAGCTGAGGGATGCTGTCATTGATGGGACCCCGTGCTATGAAATGAACTCCAGCCGGGACATGTGCATCAATGGCATCTGCAAGGTATGTCTCCTGATGAGGGCTGATGAGGGCTGGGAACGGCTCTGTGTGCCGGGAGCTGCAGGCTGAGGCAGGGACAGTTGTCAGGGCTCTGCCTGATGTCCTCAAGTGTATTACCTGATCCATTTTATTACTATTTTTGTGTATGGAAATGAGGGAGAGCTCTCAATATTCACAAGATAGATGATACAGGAGTATTTAAGCCTCTTGGATGTTTTCAAGGAAGTAGAGAACCAAACTAAGGAAATACAGGAAGAACAGTTTCACTTGCAAATAAAGATGAGATAGAAAGGGAAGGTGGAGAGGACACTTATCCCAGCCCTGCTGTTCTGGCAGATGCTGCTCTGACCCACGGTCTGCAGCAATTGAGATGTCTCCCCCAGCCTTGGCACCCTCTCCCATTGTTGGGGTTTGTCCTTCCTCCTGGGCTGTTGTTATTTCTTGGAAGCTCTGTATATATGAGCTGTGGGCCAGGGAGAGCACCTTCCCTGCAAGGAACCAGAAGGAGCAGAATGCTCATCTCCCTGCCTCTTCCATGGAGCTCTGGGGGCTGCTGAGGGCCTTCGTGCTCTGAACAGCACAAAGAGAAGCAAGCAAAAATAATCAGTAATAGAGTTTCCTTGCATCCTCTTGCAGAAGAGCCATTAGTGGAAGCTTCTTCCTCTTCCTGGCTGTGCTGCTGGCAGTACCAGGTGTAGGCCAATGGCAATTGCTCTGCACAGCAGGAGGCTCTGAGGTGGTCCTGTTTCCTCCTTTAATAGGCTATAAGTTACTTCAAAGGCTGCAGCACACATGCACAGACACAGGCTCAGAGAGCTTGGGTCATAGTTTTTACTTGGTTCATAGAAAAGAGATCCAGCAGTTCTCCACAGATGACAGCATATTCCCTAAAAGCAAACTGCACACATGAAATACTTGCTAACTGTAAGCCTGCTGCTGGCTCCGTCACCGGAATTAAACCTGGCTTTCTACAAAACATTGCAGTAGCAAAAATAGTGCTCCTTTTCTAGCATGTATATGCAAGTGACTCCCTGGATAAGTCCTTGTGGAGTTAAGACTAAAGGTTCCTCATTGGCACAGGACCCAGTGGGACCTCTGGGGAGTTGGTTGCAGCTTTTATTGTACAGTGTCAGATGGAATCGCAGTTTGGTCAAGGGATTTGGCAGCTGCCTGGGTCTGAAGCGTGGAGAGCTCCAGCAGAATTTAGGAAAGGTTTTGGGGAAATATTTGTGACGGGACTGGCAGGGCCAAGGACCAAGAGGCTTGCCTGGCTAGGCACAGGCTGCAGAACAAGGCAGGGAAAGCTGACAGCAAGATGTGGATCTGACTTTTCATAGTGGTACGAACAGGATGGCAAGGCTGCAGGCAAGAAACCCGTTTTAACGGCTGACTGGGATGCGTCACCATCCACCCTGCAAAAAGACTCCAGCTCACTCCATTCTCCGATCTGTGGTTCTTATTTCTTGCCATTCAGGAGCATATCTGTCCACTGAGGCTGGCCCTCATTACTGTGGTTGTTTTCCACTTTCAACTGCTCGTGTCACACTGAAATCCTGGGTGGGTGTAAACGGGTGCAGGCACGGGGCCAGGGCTGATGGGGCTGTGTTACAGAACGTGGGCTGCGACTATGAGATCGACTCCAACGCAGTGGAAGATCGGTGCGGTGTCTGCCACGGGGATGGCTCCACCTGCCACACTGTTAAGAAGACATTTGAGGACAGCGAGGGACTGGGTAAGGACACGTGGCATTCTCCTTAAGGCAAGACACACCTAAGTGAGAAGGATGAGCAGCATGCTCCTGGCTGTCAGTAGCTGCAGCTTCCCCAGGCACCAAACATTTTGTTGCAAAGTGGTGCGGTGAACAGAGCAGCTTCCAGCCACTGGGGAGGAGAAAAATGAGTTGTTGTTTTAAATGGCTTCCTTAAAACAAGCCACCCTTGTCTACAGAGCTCATTTTTCCCTTGATCAGCAGAGCAGGGTTGAAGGTGTTCTGCAGACAAGACCCCATGGCTGCAGGGACTTTGTGGAAGGCAGCACTCAGAGAACGGGGGATGGCTCTGCAAGTGCCATTGCTGCTCCTGGCTGGAAAGTGCTGTGTGGGAAACCAGGAGACACAGGGCTTCATTTCTGTCTGTTCAGCTAGAGTGGCACTAATTGCTTGGCTCACTCGTGCTGCTCATTTGCAGTCTTTCATTAGTCCAGACTTGTTGATATTTATAAGGTCTAAGAAGTAACAAAGGAGATAAAGAGTTGTCTTTCCATTTCTTGCCTCTTGCAAGAAAAATATTCCCTTACTGCTCTTTGTGTCTAGTGACCTCAAAACAAATGTCTGTGGCACAGTCTCCACACCTCAGGGAGCTGATCATGTCCTTGACTCCCTGGAGCAAATGCTTGATTGCATTCACAGGTTATGTTGATATTGGGATTATCCCTGTTGGAGCCCGAGAAATCCGAATTGAAGAAGTTGCAGAAGCTGGAAATTTTCTGGCGCTGAGGAGTGAAGACCCAGAGAAGTATTTCCTGAATGGTGGTTGGACCATCCAGTGGAATGGGGATTACAGGGTGGCAGGGACCACTTTCACCTATGAGAGGACGGGAAACTGGGAGAACCTCACATCTCCAGGGCCCACTGTGGAACCTGTGTGGATCCAGGTATGCTCTGGGTTCTGGGCAATTGGGGTTTGCAGCTGGGAAGGATGAGGGAGAAAAGTCAGGAGCTTCCCACGCTGCTGAGGTGACTTCATGGCCATCCACAGGATGAGGCTGGGTGTCTCCTCCCTGCGCATGCTTCTTCATCTTAGGCAGCCAAATGTGTGCTGCTGGCCCAGGAAGCACGTTTCTGAACTTGGGGTGGGTCTGCTGCTTCCAGCTGAGCCTCATCCAGCTTGCAGCATTCCTCAAAATATTTACTGAGGAGAGAGAGTATAAAAAGAAATAGCTGGTTTCCGGAGCCTTTTCCATATCTTATCAAGAGCAAGGGAAGAGCCCATGGTGTTTCTGGCAGGGCTGGAGCAGCCCATGAGTCCGAGTGGAGGTGGTGGAGGCATCAGGGAGCTGGGAGCTGTCCCATTCCTTCCAGCATTGGGCCCCCGTGCACCAGCTGGGGTCTGGGCAAGGGCTCATACTCCTCAGGGGATGCACAGGCAGGTCCAAAGCCTGAGTGATGCCTTTATGGTTTTTGCAAGTCAGGCTTTGCTTCCTCACAAAAGGAAAACTGAGGGAAAAAATCCGAGAGGAACCTTTGAAATCTTCTGAAATAACAACAAATCTCAAACTTCACTCTTTTTTCCATGTGAGAATTTCTATTCCCAGTTCACACTTGGTGTGTCTTGGGAACACTTCTTACAAAAGCTAGGTGCTGCCCCATAACTTGCCTAAGCAGCAGCAGCAGCTCTGGTGCTTAGCTTATCATTGTCTTATTTTGCAAACCCATCCTATTCTATTAATTTTTGCCTTATTTCCACTGAAGAGCTGCCAAGGGGAGGATTATACAATCTACAGAGTAAAGAAAATGTTTTCTTTTAAATCACACTGAATGGGACATAGGAATGAATAAAGCTTCAACCCTGGAGGTTTGCTTCATGATCATGGTTTAACCTCGTTTTTTCCCTTTTAGCCACCTTTTGGTAAATGAAGGAAGAGATACCTCCTGAGTGCACTGCTTTAATTAGTGCAGCAGCAGGAGGAAATCAGGGGTTCTCACTGTGCTGCATCCCAGGCTTGCAGAGCTGGGCAGGGAAGAGGATGCTGGGAGCATGGGGATCAGCACTTTGTGGAGCCAGGTTCATGGTTTATTTCTCCCCAGGTGTGCTTTCTGCTTTCTCCTCCTGAGTGGCTTTCCTGGGGCAGAGGCAGGGATGGCCCTGGAGTTGTGACCCCACAGTCCCTGGCTCACTGTGCAGCCATGCATGGCCAAAAGTCTTTGCCTTTTGCATTTGTGTTTCTGCCTCCAAGCATTGCTTTACTCTGCTAGTATCAACGCTGGCATGTTCAGCACAAGCAAATTGCTGGGACTCTTTCTGGGATTCATAACCTAATTAAAACCTTTTGACAGAAATGTTTCAATATTCATGAAGAGGTTTTGGAAAGATGCCCTTGCTCCTGCCAAAGCTCCAAGAACAACAAAGCTTTGGCAATAATGGGAGCACTTAGGGCTAAAAAAAACACATTTAAACTCACAGTCTTTTGTGAGTGCTGACTGCTGCTGGAGGCACTTCGGGCAGAGCTTGCATTAACCATAGGAGCAGCCGCTTCATTTGGAGAGCAGTGAGAGCCACGTTTCAAGTGGGGAGAAATTAATGACATTCTTTCCAGCGCCTGTTACCAGCCAGCCACTGAGCGTTTGCTGCCTGTTGATTCTTCACTGTTGCCTCCAGCCCTTCTCACACCACAGCAGTTGGAGTGTTGCACCAAGGGGAGGGTGCGACCCCCAGCCACTCTGCATGATGTGCATGGTGCATACCTGTCTGCATCCCCAGCATGGTTAGATCACTGACATTGACAGCAGGCTGCAGATATGAACAGGGGCTGGGCTGCATACCCATGATTTCAAGCCGTGCTGAGGGCTGCTGCAGTGTGCTGCCATTGATGGGAGCAGGCAGCGGTGCAGTCCTTGCAGGGAGATGTTGGTGCACCATGTGCCATGGTGGGCTCAGTGGTGGCATGCAAAACTTCGTCACCCAGCTCTGCCTGGGACAGGCGACAGCAGGGCCCTTCACAGGGAAGGTCCAAGCCATGCTGAGCCTTGAGGAGGTCTTTGAATGCAGCTGCATTTGGCAGTGAGACCAGTGAGGATTAACAGGAGGATCCTTCCAGACTCTTTGACAGAGACATAAAACTGAAGCTGTGGCAGTTCTCAGTGTTCTTGGTGTTACTTTTTATTATTACCTAATGTTTCCACAAGCCCGGTACTCTCAGTGGGGTCAGTTGGGGCATTTCCTCTTCTCTTACACACTTTGACTACATGCTAAATACTGTTTCTGGAATGGTTGAGTGCTGCAGTTAGAGTGCAGCAACAGCTAGACCATTGCTGTCCATGGCCAGCAGTGAGGGGACAAATGCTGTGCTGGTACAGAGCTGGACAGAGTGACACCTGCGTGGCTGTGCCAGGGAGTTCATGTCTCCTTGAAAACCCCTGCAACGCAGCAGTCAGACACTGCACTACCCATGTCTCTCACCTCCTGTTGTCTCTCCACAGCTGTTGTTCCAGGAAACCAACCCTGGTGTGCGCTACCAGTACACCATTCAGCGGCCAGCTGACAGCGAGAACGAGATCGAGCGGGCTGAGTTCCTGTGGCGCTTCGGCTCCTGGACCACATGCACCGCCACGTGTGGCACCGGTGGGTCTGGCAAAGCATCCCCGTATTGCAGAGCATGGCCCATCAGTCCTTGCTGCTTCTTCTCGTCATCCTTGATCTCCTTCTCACTGTAGACAGTGCAAATGCGGCAGGATTTTGTGGTACAGGGAGCCAAAGGGACCACTGTCCTCGTGCTGCACCGTGCATCACGGCAGATGTTTGAGAAGCAGTTGGTGGCAAGAGCTGCACATGCTCTGGGCCACGTTCCCCATCACAGCCACATCAGAGCACATTGCTCGCATTTGCCTTAGAAATTCCTGGGTCTTTAGTTTCAGTAGGTCTTGGAGAGAAAAAAAAGGCAGCATCTGCTGAGGTTGTAACTCCTCGGTGCCCCCCACTGCACTCGGCCACTGGGAGCCCACTCTTTATCAGCACTTTCCTCAGCTCGGTGTCCTGTTACTGGGCCGGGTGTTCCTGGGCTGTTGAGACAAAAGAGCTTTGAAAAATCAGCGTCAGATGGCCGGTCTGCAGCCTGGCCAGGCCTCTGGAGGGGAGATTATTTCAGGAGCTTTATGGAGAGCACCTCGGAGAGCACATCAGAGGGTATTGGTGGGTGCAGAACATCATAGTCGTGGCTGCAGCCACCAGCCCCAGGGTGCACGGGACTCCACATCCTGATGTCCCCTCCTCCCCACCACATCCCAAGCATCCCAAGCCCCGTGAGACAGGAGGCTTTCGAGGGATGTGTGTGTGAGCATGTGTGGTCGTTTGGTCTCACGGCACTCCGCAGGACTGACAGCAGTGAGTGTTTTCACTTTACATTGTAAGTAGACATCAGAAGGATCCAATCTCTCTCTCTCTCTCTCTCGCCTTTTGGCATGCTCCCAAGCTGAACGTTCCCTTCAACAGTGCAGGGCTGAGCATAGCACCCATGGAAGGGCTGGGTCCTGCACGTGGCACAGAGCAAGGCTGGGAGCAGCAAGCGCTTCCTCGAGAGCAGCTGCACGGCAGGTCTGGGTAAGAGTTAAGAGGAAAAAAGAAGGATCCCTTTGTGTGAAAAGTGAAGAGACTTCACAAACGCTCGTCCATTTTAGGCAGTACTGAGAGCCAGGAGATATTTCCTGCCTTCTCCTAGAAGATAGGGGCTTTTTCCTGCCTTGAAGCAGGAGAGATGTGGAGCTGCGTGAATCTGTTGGCCTTTTTATGTATTTTTGCTACAGGAACTCTTTGCTGTGGATTTGCATAGGTGCCCATGACATGCTGCTCTGCAGCCTGTGCTGTCAAAAGAAGATAGCAGTCAAAGTCACTTTCTTTTATTTAAAACCAGCATTCCATTGCATGGCTTGGTTGATAGCTTCCAAAACAGAAAGGAAATACAGGAGTAAATGAGGCAGGAGTTGGCTGATGAGGACACTCACTCCATTGGAGTCATTCCCAGAGCTGAGATATTTGAGATTTGGGAGAGCCCTGCAAACACCATACACATTCAGAAGTCTCTGAGCACTGGAGCTACAGCACTAGGAGCTCCCCAGCAGAACTCAGCAGCCCCGTCACCGCTCAGCTGGTCATTGTTATTCACAGCTCTCTCAAGTCTCCGGTCAAGTATGTATTGCAAAAAGCAGGACAAAAGCCGATAGCAAAGCAGCATGGTGGAAGTGAGGGCATCCTGCAGAATGTCACCTGTGAGTGCTGCAGAACAGGGGCAGGAGGTGTCAGGGTACAGAGGCTAGGAGTAGGACTGGGAAAGACCCATGGAAATTCTCGGCATTTCTTGGGGTATTTCCTGACATCTTTGTGCCCTGAAAGAGCAGGTAGAATCTGACGCTTCTTTGTTTTGTTTTGTTTTAAGTAAGCACAAGATTTGCCAAACCTTTCTGCAGTCTGAAGCTTTCTGCTTGAGCAGCCCTGGCCTCAATCCCAGGACAGGATCAGTGGTTTGCCTCGTGCTGGACAGGCAGATCACACCTCCTCAAGCCCTGGGAGGTGCTTTGGCTGCTGTCCTCTGCTTCTGATGCCCAGGGGCCTCTGTGCTGGCTGCACCAGTGACGGTAACGTCCATGCAGCCTAGGCTGTCCCAGCTTGTGCAGCTCCACATCAGAATTATTTTCCAGAACAATTAAGTTTCCTAGCTCTAATCATATATGTATCATGTGTCTGGTATCAAGTTCTCCTTTTCCTAGCTGGGTACAATGGGAGTGCTGGTGTGGTTGGCAGCATGTGGGGGCCATGAAAAGTGGGCTCTCAAGTTTCAGGTTCAGTTTAAGTGGAGGTTTAATATTCTTCTGGTTTTGGTGTCTGAAGGCAATGGCAGGGCCTCCTGCTGCTTGGCTTGCTGTTAGAGGATGCTCAGTGCTCTGAATTGAGTTCTGTATAGAGCCAAGCCTTGTCTGTGTCCACAGGGGTACAGAGGCAGATTGTACACTGTGTAGAAAAGCTGGCTGGCATCGTGGAGGAGCAGTACTGTGACACACTGACACGGCCTGATGACAAGCAAAGGACGTGCAATGAGGAACCCTGCCCAGCAAGGTCTGTTGTCTGTTCTATTGCTCTTTATCAACATATCCTTGTTGCCCAAGCAATCCTAGCAGGGGCAGGGGGCAGATTCTGCCTGGTGGGTGCTGGCTGCAGTATTTTCCCCTTTATTTTTCCCCAGGTGGTGGGTTGGTGAGTGGCAAAAGTGCTCAGCCACATGTGGGACGTCAGGGTTGATGAAGAGGACTGTGCTCTGCATCCAGAGTGTGGGATTGGACGAGCAGAGAGCTTTGCAGCAAGCGGATTGCCAGCACCTCTCCAAACCAGAAGCCACTGCTCCTTGCCATCGGGATGTCCCCTGTCCCTCTCAGTGGGCTATGGGGAACTGGTCAGAGGTGAGACACATTACAGGGGTGGTTGCAGTTTCCTGCGAAGCTGGCAGGAGCACAGATGATGTACCACCAGGATGTTCTGGAGCAGGCAGGGGCACTCCTGGCTACAGGGCAAAGTGGTTCTGGAGTGTGCATACAATATCAGATCTCTCAGAAAGGAATTTTGTGGTACAGGAAAATCTCAGTGAGGAAGAAGCACCGGGATGTCTGACTGTTTCACTTCTCGTATGACTTTTGTTGCTTTCTCTATCAAGAGCAAGTCCATGCTCCATGCTTGATGCAAGAAGGGCAGAAACAGGAGATATTGAAGCCTTCAATGTGCAAATCTTTCCCCACAAATCTTTCTCCTTTGTTTTGGTAGAAGCCTTAAAAACATTTCATGCTTGCAGAGGCAAGGTGCTGCAGGCCAGCCAGGGGTCCAGCTGTGCCATGCATGTGCCTGTTGGTGGATGGACATCTGCTCTGCATCCACACACGTTGACTATGTGTCTGCCTTGCCTCTGTTGCCAGGCTGCTCTGGGGAATTTTACAGCAATATACTTAAAAGAGAGAGGAGTATAAAAGCTGTGTTCAGTGGGCACCCTGTGTAGCCTTATTTTTATTTTTGTGGTTGAGGTTTTTTAACCAAAGAGGCATAACTGCTAATTTGAGCATTGGTTTCAGAAAGTGTTCAGTGTGAAGAAAAGTATCAGGAGGCAAATCAGAGCCTGGGAACGGAGCCTGTTGCTAAGAAACAAACAGAATAAAAATGTGAACAGAAAATTTGAAGGCTAAATGAGAGCTATTTAGAAATATTTTTCTAGAGGCCCACAAAAGCCACAATAGCACGGTTGAGAAAGAAGGCTGCAATAGTTTAAAGGAAAAATCTTGAATTCCAAGTTGCCCTGAGGTCTGTGCTATGTATTGAGCCAGCACAGGCTGTCACAATGCTCCTCTTTGGGTTTGCCATCTATGCATCTGTGCAACCATGAAAACGTGCTTGAGATTTTAATATGTCTGTAACTTTTCTGTTCTTTCACTTAAAGCGAGAGTTCTCTTTCTTCTACATTGCCACCACCACCAATAAGCAGGGAAATGTGAGGAGCTGGGAAGCTTTCCAGAAACCTGGTTCATCTACCCATAAAAAGGGATAATAAGAGGAGGTTCAGTGCTTTTGTATGTTTGCAGACCCTGGTGCATGCTTGCAGAAGCACATCCCACTCAGCAGCTTGGCACAGTGATGCCTCCTGCAGTGATGTCTTCTGCAGTCCTGGGGCCGAACTTTCCTACCAGTGCTGCTTGTTCCCCCTGTGCAGCTACTAACAGCAGTGATTTCTTATCTGTGCCTCAGGGGCTTTCTTGATAACTGAGGCTTGGCAAATAACCCTCTTCCTTTCCCCTTTGAGAGCTGTGATTCTTGGAGCTTATCTCCTGGATGGAGCTGGAGCCATTTGCTAAGAACTTTTAGCTCTGTGGTGACCTGTGCTTCCCCAGATCTGGCGGTGCTGTCCTGGTGGGGTGAGGCAGCTTGCTTGCACCCCGCTGCAGAGACAGACAAGTGGAAATGCTGCATTTCAGTGAAATTGTGTGGAGGATGGAAATGCCCAGTGATAGCCATGCAGTTTCATGAACACTGCCTTATGCCAGGCACATTCCATAGGATCACTTCCACTCCTCAGCATTTCCCAGGAGATTCATAAGTAGGGGATTGTGTCCAGTAGAGGGGCAGCACCTCTCAGGGCAGCCAAGGGATGTGGCCCACAGAGTGACACACATCTGACCGAGGGGGACACATCCCACGTGTGGCACCTGCTGGGAGCCCAGCAGCACCAGAGCAGGGAGTGTTATGGGTCCCATCTGGGCGCTGGGCCCTTGCAAGGGCTGAGCAAACACAAGAAAGGCTCAAAATAGATAAATATAAATAATTTGAGAACCACATCTCCAGGCCAGCCCAGCCCTGAGGCTCTGCAGGTACCCTGAGGGCTCTCTCTCCCCACCTTGCACTCAGCTTCCAGTGCTGGTGACTGTGCATCAGACCTCCACCTCTCAGCCCATCTGTTTTCATCCTGAGAACAGCAACTTTTGCAGAAATCCTCTCTGTTGGATTTGTTTGGTTTGGAGATTATTTGTTCTTGCTGGCTGCATTGTGCAAGGCATGCTGATGTATATGACTAATGCTCTGTGCATCTGCTATGGCAAACTGAACCTTAGTGATTCTGTGATTCTGTAACTGCAGCAGCCTGTGGCTTGAGCAGCCCACATGTGATGTTAGCAGTGCTGCAGTTTACTTCTCTTGCAGAAAATATTGCTGTCTCTCTTTGCAGATTGTGGGTTCTTTTATACTGAGCAATCTCAAAGGGACTATTATGGTGGAGGAGGGGGTGTCCTCTACAAAGCTGCTTATTGACCCTTGCTTTTTTCTTTCACTTGCTGGGACAACACCCATGTTATTATTCCCTTCTTTAAAAAATTCTTTTCCAAAAGAGATGTAATTCGTGGCAATAGGTCGCAAAGAAAAGACCTATTAGATCATCTAGCCCAAAGCCCTTCACAATGTCTATCTCCAGGGAAAATCATTTCTATCTGGAGTGCAGGTCAAGGATCACCCTGTGCAAAATGCCCTGCAGTGTGTGCCTTCCTAAGACAGTCTGTAGTGGGGAGACAGCCCCAGTGCTTGACTCAGCCAGCAGCCGTGCTGATGACCCCACACCACGATGGGATGTGCAGAATGCAGGTCCACAGCAGGAGTCAGCATACCCAGCTGTTTGGTCACAGAGGCTGAGCCCCTTGCCCTCTGCCCAAACTTCACTTTTCTCTCACCATCCTACAACTCCTGTGCTCCTGTCTGAAATTTTTGTTCCTCTTCCTTTCATAGTGCTCGGCAACATGTGGGAATGGAACACAAAGACGCCCTGTTTACTGCAGCAATAATACTCGAGCAACTTGTGACCCTGCACAGAGACCCAGCTCGGAAACTATTTGCTCCTTGCCACAGTGCCAGAAGAAATTAGACAACGCCAACACTGACTGGTCTGGCAGCGGTTCTTCCAGCAGAGAGATTTTTAATGAAATAAATTACATTCCAAATAACCATATCCCCCAGTTTAACCCTATAATTCCAAATATCCCTGAGTCCAATGATGTCAATATCATAACTGAGGATGACTTCTCAGCCAGAAAGGGAAATTTCTTTGTTGATGATTTTTACTATGATTACAATTTTATCAACTTTCATGAGGACCTGTCATACTACCCCTTCACTGAGAAGGAGACCAAAAGCGAGGGCCCTAAGCCAGAGTGGAGCAGCAACAATGTGGAGGAGTCTCCTGAGATGCCCGTGGATGTCCTGCACACCAGGAAGCTGGGAGGAGGAGAACATGAGGAAGATCTGGTGAAGCAAAACAAAGCAAATGCTTCTGCTCCTGTGCATGGCAAAGAAGAGACTGAGTCAGGAGGTTTGGTCTTTAACAACCTATTTGGTGTGTTCCCTGACGGTGAAGAAATGGGGACAGCCACTTCCAGTGCTGCTGCTCCTGCTCTCACAAGAGATGAGGGGGAAGAACTGCCTGTGCCCTATTCCAAGGATCCACTGCCCACTCAGCCCGCAGTGAGTCATGTCTCCACCAGCAGCCTGCTGCTCCCCAGGCTATCCCTGGGTGCTACACTGGTGGGCACCAGTCCTGCATGGGATGCTCCAGCTCACAGCCTTGATTCCTGGGCCCCAACCAGTCCCTCTACACTACTCCCTATTGACAGGGGCAGCTCTGGTGCAGGAAGTACACCTGATGGTCTGCAGCCTGTGGGAGAGCCTGCAAACAGAGTCCAGGACCGTGCAAGCACAGTGGCTCCTGATAGTGCAGGCAGCACTAAGGAGGGCCATGAAAATTCAAGGGAAATGGGATTTGTCATCACTGGTGATAATAATAGCGCTGCCTCAAAGACCAAGGAGCAGGAAGAGTGGGCAGAAATACCAGCACTGGAGGGGACTGCACACACACATGCAGCACCGGTGACTGAAGAGCAGTTGCGTGTGACAGATAAGATGGCTCCAAACTCCCCCACTGCACAGAGCCCACAGCAGGAGATGGGAAGGCATGTGGAAGGTCCCAGTGAGAGCCCCCATCCTGCAGATGCCACCATGGGCCCTGGAGGAAAGGCAGGGCAGCAGACAGGGAACCACAGCCATCTGTCTCTGATGTTGGCTCCCTTACTGGCCACCACAACATCGCTGCCACCAGTGCCTCTGTCCCCCACCACACTGGGATCACTGACACAGCTCACTGCTGGTGACCTCACGCCGCAAGGTGCCTTGGTGCCAGCCATGCCACCATCCCCAGCTCACAGCTCTTCCACGGGAGCATCGCCCTCCAAGCCCTCAGCTGTGCCAGGGGCTAAATGGGGACCAAGGGCAACACAGGTGCCTTACCACACAGTGCCAGCATCCCCCAGCACCCAGCAGCACTCCAGCATGGCCCCAGTCGGCCACACTGCTCCTGAGGGGCACTCACTACCAGCAGCCCCAGGAACACTTGTTTACGGTGCTGGGGAGCATGAGGGGCCCCAGCCCACCCCCACATCCCTGCCAGTCTGGGAGCAAGAGGAGGCTTTGCTGCTGCCTCCTACCACCATAGCAGCCACTGCGGTGCCCAGCTGGGAGGTCGGCAACTGGAGCGAGGTATGTGTTGGGTCCTACTAAAAGCATAGTGGGGCTGTTTTTAGGAATAGGAGACCATGCCTTTCCCAGGAGTACACTATGGCATTGCTAGGAGCCAGGCACAGGAGCAAGCTGCTGCCGTAGCAGAGTTATCTTAAAATATGCCACAAAGTTAAGGTGTAGTAAGGTTGCAAATTACCAAAGGGAAGGGGCTGTGCTGAATGTAGTGAATGGGGAATTATAAGTAATTATCAGCTATCATTTTACTGCTTAGCTGTCTCATGGCTGCTCTTTGCATAGCACTTGCAGTGACAGACAGATGGCTTCTGCAATTCATGGTAATAGGCTTTTATCAGAAAGCACACACAAAAGAAGAGGCCTTCAGTGGCACAAATCACTGGAGACTGAGTGCTGGGGGACCCTTTTAAGGAGGCTGCACAAAGGATCCAATAACTTTGAGGACAATACTTGCTGTGAGTAAGATACAGTCACACATATGGGCTTTGTGAGAGGGCACCTACCGTCCCTGCGCAGTCCGGAAAGTGAGGAGTGAGTCTGAAAGAGGAGATGAAGGCAGTACCTTTCAGATGGGGTGAACAGAAGACGAAACTTTACTAGAGTTTGTAGTAGTAAAAAAGCAGGACTAACTGCTTGTGAAAGAGAGGCATGGAGGGCATAAAACGTTTTGAGAGAGCCCTCAAACCACTGAACAATTAGTGCTGGGTAACAGTGTTCTGGCAGTGAAAAAGCTAAGGCCACTCCATCGCCCAGGGATTCCCCATGCGAGGAGAGAAAGAACAATCTCAAACCAGAAACAACTACAAAAAAGTGTAGGAGTGGGTTTTCCTCCTCCCAGACAGAGGTCTGCCTGCCTCCCACTGTGGAGTTTTAGCCCAGGTGGTGCTGGGCACAGACTGTGAAGTTCCTTTCATCCCAAGACCATGCCTTATAGTGGCACAGTCTGGTTCCACCAGCACAGCAGCTGTGAGCTGAGCACTGCGCTGCTGTCAGCCCCATGTGTGTCAGTGGCTGCCCATGTCTTGCAGTGCTCGGCCACCTGCGGTGTGGGCGCAATCTGGCGCAGCGTGCGCTGCAGCACCGGCACTGAGGAGCACTGCAGCGCCGCCAGCAAACCCGTCCCTGCTCGGAGGTGTTCCCTGAGACCGTGCTCATCCTGGCGTGTGGGGAACTGGAGCAAGGTAAGCACCCAGTCCCTGTCTCCCCTTCCACAGTGTCTCCCTCGGTAATGCATGGAGAAGGAAAGTGGCTGGTACCTGCTTTGTGGGTGGAGAGTTGCATGCTGCCAGTGTGTGCTTTTGCTGCCTTACCTCTCAGTTTGCATTTGTTCTGCTTTTGGGGTGGCTAAAAAGCTGGGGCCACAAAAACTCATTGAAGAAAGGTTTGAACGTATCTGGAAAATGCTGCTGAGAACCCACAGTAACAGGATGTGTTTGCAGTTAGGTTGGAGGGATCCCCTACATTAAACAGGGAGGAATTACCCTTGTTGTTCTGGGCGGCCTCAATCTCTGAGATGTGTGGATGGGAGCTCACTAGTTGTCTGATGCCAAGAGACTTTGTTGCTATTACAACTGGAAGCCAGTTGGTTTCATGAGGAAGGTAGTGATGGATTCAGAGCTCCACGGACTGTTTTCTAGCTTTGGCTAGAGAAAGAGGTGAAAAGAAGTGGAGTATTAACTCAAGCCAGCCCAAGGCGGAGTATGTCTTTGGTCCCTTTTCCAGGAGGACTGCCCCAGCCCCAGCCCCCCTTGTGATGTGCCTTTTGTTCACCCAGTGCTCCAAGAACTGTGGTAGGGGCACGAAGGTTCGGGACGTGCACTGCGTTGACACCAGAGAGCAGCGGCTGCTGCGGCCCTTCCACTGCCAGGCTGTTCTCTACAAACCACCGGCGCAGCTGCCCTGCCAGAACGCACCGTGCCTGGACTGGTACACGTCCTCGTGGAGAGAGGTAGGGCTGCTGGCTGGGCTGAGCAGGCAGGGAGGCAGCGGGTCAGGCTGACTATTAAAGGCCTGCGGTGCAGGAGTAGTGCTTGCAGAAGAGCTCCTGTATCCTCCATGCTCTGGAAAACTTCACAATTTAGAGCATCCATTGTCAAGAAGGAAACCATCTGCTGATATTGGCTGTAGTTGCAAAGTTGTTGCTTAACACTGGAAGCAGGATTTGTGTTTGCTTATGTATTGGTAGGGGCATTTTGCAGTTCTTTTCCTTAAGAAACCAGTGCAGTGAGTTACACCATTTGATGACTCGTGTCCCTGCAGTGCTCAGAGCCATGTGGTGGAGGGGAGCAGGAGCGCCTGGTGACGTGCCCAGAGCTGGGCCACTGCGATGAGACACTGCGGCCCAACAACACTCGGCCCTGCAACAGCCACCCCTGCACCAAATGGGTGGTGGGCTCCTGGGGACAGGTGAGCACATGGGATGGGGACAGAGTTCTCATGTGGGTTCTGTGATCAGCATCCTCCTGGCTATGCTGTTGCAGTTCCTCAGCAGAGCCCTGGGATGAGCAGATGCTTTGTGCCCCTTGCATGGCATGGTTTCCTTACAAAAGCAATATATGAAAACATTCCTAGCACTGAATAATAGAATGGTTAGATTGGAAGGGCGCTTAAAGCACTGCCAGCCCCACACCCTGCCGTGGGCTGATTGCCACCCACCAGCTCAGACTGTCCAGGGCCCCATCCAGCCTGGCCCTGGGCACCTCCAGGGCTGGGGCATTACATTTGCTCTGGGCAGCAGTGCCAGGGCCTTGGACAGAACCCAAATTCTCCGAACTAAACCAGGGAATGCTGCAATAAAAACCTAAAAAATCTCCCCACACTGGGGGGACTACTACAGTAAAAACACAGAAACTCCCTGGGGCTGACAGCTTCCTGCTCCTGCAGTGCTCAGTGCCCTGTGGAGGCGGCATCCAGCGGCGCCAGGTGAAGTGCATCAACACACAGACTGGGCAGGCACAGGAGGACAGCAGCCTCTGTGACCACGAGCCGTGGCCCGAGAGCACGCAGAAGTGCAACCTGCAGAACTGCGAAGGCACCGAGGCAGGTGAGTGAGCGATGCCCCGTGGGGCTTTCTGCCCTTCCTGGTTACCAGATGTTTTCTCTTTAATGTGGTGGTGCTCCCCAAGAGCTTGTTGAGTTGTCTGGTGCAAGTGCTTTGCTCTGGCAGCCTGGTTGTGAGTGTTGTATAAACCTGCACCAGCAGATTAACTTGATGCAGCACTTGAGTCCTCCTGTCACTGATCCCTGCCTGTTTCAAGGTGAAACATCCCACCAGCTTCAATAGAATAAGAATCAAATCCTCTATTGAGTTTCTCTGGCTCCAGTGGTGTATGCTAGTTGATGTTAATGACCTAACACTTACCAGTCAGACACACAGCCAGTGCCAATCTGCCTTCCAGGCAGTCTTCAACAAGTACTCCCACTGGAGCCAAGAAGTGTAACTGCTTTTGTACCACACCTCAGTGTGCAACTGGGTTGGGCTGCCTTGCTTCGATGCTCAGGGTTGAGGCTGGGGTTGATGTTTTACATTACATAGGACTGGTAGAAGTTGTAATGGAGAAAGACAAGAGAGTTACAGGAAATACTTGTGCACCACAAGAGTTAAGAGCCCTTAAAAGGAAAAGCAGTGCAATGGGGGGATTAGGTGTCACTGATATTAACATGTTAATCATTAATCAGCCTTATCTTTTGAATTTGTCTGGAGAGAAAAGCTTTTGTCTGTCCAGCAAGAAACATTTGATGTGCTGAGCTCTCTTGTGGGGCTGGGCAGGGCAGGGCAGCAGCACTTGTGGCTCTGTCCAGCCTCCAGGCAGCCCTTAGCCATAAGGTTTGGTCAAGAAATGATGTGTAGTTCCGGCTATTTTTGTCAAGGGAAAATTCCCATCACTTGGGCTTGGTGATGAGAGCTGTGTAGATGCTCGGCATATTCAAGGCTGTACCAGAATAACCACTTAGATGTGTAGGAAGCACACAAATAAATGTTATAATTCTGGATTAAAAATGACATAAATGCTCTGGCTGTGGCCCAGGACAGGAAACGCCTCTTGGAAATACAAACATTTCCTGCCAAACTATGAGGAGGAACAAAACTTTCACATGGCAGGAAATCACAGATGTGTAAATCCACAGACAGAGGCTCCCAGAAAAGGCATGAACGTAAACTCTGGCCCTTTCCTGAGCTCTAGAGGATCTTTGCTGCACAAGATTAATGAGGGCTGTGGTGATTCATGTGTTTACGTTAGAAGGACGAGGAGCCTCTATCCCTGTAACATGGAGTGCACCGGTACCAGCAAGATCATGCACTCATCTTTGGGAACAATTATGTTCTCCTTAAAAGATGTGAATACCCCCAGCAGAATTTAAATGTTAAAAACATAATCAGATGGATTTTTAAAGGAGATGGAACAGATTAGACATAAGCAAACATCTCACCGGCAATCTTCTCTCCTCAATTAAATGAGGTCGGAATTAATTAAAACCAGAATCCAGTTTTGTCACTGGGTTATAAATTAATTGATGATTACACAGAAGTTATTTTTAAATGTTCTTGCACTTTTACAGCTGCATCCAGCTGTGAGTGCAGAAGATAAGGTTGGCTGTGTCCTCAGATGGCTCCCAGGTGGCATCTGAGCCTGCCAGTCCCTCAGGTCTGTCCCCGCAGTGTCCTAGAAAAGCTGGGGACAGCCTTCTTACTCCATACAGAGACAAGGAACTCAAACACCTGTGATGCCGAAACAGGAGAATCCACGTCAGATCTGAGCATGAGGCATCATGGAGCTTGAGGAGGAACTGAAACCACGGGCAGTCACCCTGTGTCTGGGAGACAACCTGGGGAAGCAGGATGGGGACCCTATAGGAGAGCCGTTGAGGGTGAGTGGGAATGGTCACTGTCCCCAGTTGACTGCCCTGGCACAGCACAGGACCCGGGGGCTGCATGGGATCTGCTGGTGCTTTGCTGGGCTTTGCTTCCTCATGTGGCAGGCAGGAGAACCCTGCTGCCCCTTGTTCTGGAGGATGCCTCTCTGCTGCTGGCAGCACTCTCTGGAAGATAAGAGCAGGAGCAGATTTGCTGGACTGCGGACATGGCTTCCAGTGAGATAAGAGCAGTGTTTGTCTCAGGAAAGCTTGTTGCACTCTGATTTCCATCCATGCCTACACACTGACCCCAAGCTTTTACACCCACATCAGCCACGCCTGTTACCAGATCATTTCAATCATTTCTTGCAGCTCAGAAAACAGGGAAAAAAATGCAGTGACTGCCTTTGCAAAGAGCATCAGGAGGGAAGGGCAGCAGGCACCAGGATGGGGAGCTACAGTTGGGATGTGTCCGCACTCCTGTCCTGTTGGGGGACGAAGAGCAAAGTGCATAGCTTGCTGTTAGCATGCCCTGTCCATCAGGATGTCATTAAACACAAGCCCCCGTTAGGGGACTGTGTGCTGCTGAGACTGTTCCTTCTCTCCCCCAGCAACCACTGCCCATTTGCTGAAAACAGATGCTGCAAGGGCTGTGCTGCTGAGATACGTTAGCAAAGCGATTGTTCCCCAGAAGTATCTCAAATCATAAATACCAGAGAGGGAGGGGGATTAAAGGCAAGGAGTACAGCTGTCCCAAGAACAAGGCTGCACAAGGCAGCCATGGCTGTGGTTTCTGTAGGAGTTGAACAGAGGTTTCCTGCCAGCAGAAGGAGTGGGCTCTGCCTGTGCCCCAGGAGCAGCCCAAGGGACAGGCAGACCTGTGTCTGCTCTCACCCTGCTGTTGCCTGCGCTCGTTATCCAATGCTTGGCTGTATTTCCAGTCACCTCAAGATTAATTGGCAATTAAACATCCTATTTCTTCTTGCTTTGAGTAGGGAATCGAAATTATTCATGGTTTGCATACAGCTAAGTTTGTCCGCAAGGGATACATGCTGGAATGAATGGCAGCGAATTCCAATTTTTTGTCATTTGCACATGTAAGTCTGTATCCTGGTGGCAAGAGAGGGAGGCGCTGCCATTAAGTGCCCTTTATTTATTGCTAATTAACAGCAGCAGTCAGTGGAGAATGGAGCTTTGGAAAGGATTCTCAGTCTTTCTGAATAACCTTGGGCTGAGCAGCAGAGAGGAAGATGCTTCTCCTCCCTCCTCCTTGGCAATCTCCAAGTAGATGGAAGGTTTTGAAAATATAAATTGTAATGGACTTCAGTGTCCAGAGCAAGCAATTAGGGGGGTAAAAGTGCCTGTTCATCTCCAGCACCGGGAGCTACACAGTGACAGTAAGGGGCTCTGAGTGTGCTAAAACTAAGGAAAGCGAGGGCGAAAATGAAGGAGTGCTTCCCCCATGGCCGCGGCGTCGGCACCACTCAGCCGTGCATTGGCTCTCCCAGTTGCTCACCCCCAGCTTCTGCTTCCTTCATCAGCCCAGCACCATTACTCTGCCTAATCCCCTTGCACAAACAATAAAAGCAAAGCAATCAGTGAGTCCGTAGATGCAAAATGGCTGCATGTTCCTGCCTGCCTTGCCAATTGCGTGTTATAAGTGGCTTCAGCTTTTGGAGAGGAAGCTGGGGGTCATGTACAGAGATGTGTTTAAGTAGAGTTAGCTTTTTCTCTCCCTCCACTTTTTGCTGAGAATGAAGTGAAAGACAACACAGTTGTTTTCCATGAGTGTAGGGAAAATCCTCCAGTCTTGGCTCTGTATCAGCTCTTGGGAAATGAGAATTCCTCCCTGTCGGATCCAGACTGACAAATGGCTCACTGCTCCTCACCCCCGGTGAGCACGGCTGTTTGCTCAGTCCTGTCCATGATCCTGAGGCTGGGTGCTGGTGATCCTTGCACAGTGATACCAAACTTGAGCACCAGCATCTGAATAATGGGGGCTTTCTGCTTTCCTCTCCCAATTTTCCAACCTTTTAAAGTTCCATGGACTTTGGCATGAATGGTCAGAGCTATGTGGGGCAGCAGGGTGGGTGATGGCAGAGGTGCAGGTTTGCTTTGCAGGAACAGAGACGGGGCACATACTGTAGCACCAGGGATTTAACTTTGCATCTCATGCATAAGTGAGTGACCTGTTTTCCTGACACTGGTGCAATTCCCAGCACTGCAGAAACACCATGCTGCCCATTGGGGCTTTGAACTGGGGGGACTGTGCCATACCAACATTATATGCAGGGAATTGAGGTGTGGGTGGGACAGACAGCATCCAGACCCATGGCACGTGAATGCTCACCAGTCTGTAATGCTGGCCTCACTCATGTTACTGCACTCAGCATCTCCTCCAGAGCTCGCTGCCAGCTGAGGGTCCGCAGCCCTGGGAGCAGAAGCCAGGGATAAAGTTTGTTAAATTGGGACCTGGCTCTGAGAGCATCCCACAGGCCAGAGGTCAGAGGCTCGGTGCTCTCGTCTTGCTGGCTCAGCTCTGAGCCCAACCTTGCCTTGTTTTTACAACATCTGCACCAGGAAGTTTGTTTTTCTCCAGCATAAAAGTAAGTGCTTAGCTCTGTATGGCAGAAGCTTAAATGAAATGTAAAGTGACTTTCACATCAGCTTAAAAAAACAACCACAAATTTGTGGGTTTTCAGTTTCTAATGTGCTGACTTGGCCTGGATTTGAAAAGCCCTGCTTTAAGCTATTTCTTCAGAGTAAAATTTGGCATCAGCTTGAAGATTGGAGTGTGTTCTTAGATGAAGTGTTAGGATCATTAAAAAAAATTGTTAATAGACAAAAATAACATAGAAGGATTAAATGAAAATCGAGTCAAATCTGCAGGGACCTTCTCTGAAGAGCTGAAAAATGAAGGGCTGGCTATAGCTTGCCTTGTCCAGGGAGGAATCGTGGCTCAGCCAAGATGTTCCACACTGAGTTTGACCCTGTGTGCTGGGACACTGTGCTGGGCCTGAGCGACCAGCACTCAGCAACGCCCCACCACTTCATTTTATAAAAATGCTTTTGACAACCATAGCCCTGCTGCGGGGTCCGACGTGAGGTCAGGGAAGGAACAGCAGAATCCCCACTCTGCAAGCCTGCCCTGGATTGTGTCTTCTAGCAGGACCTGCTCTGCAGATAACTCAGCTTACCCAGGGAATCCTCGCCTGGTGGGGCTGCTGGTCTTCTGCCTGTGCACAGATGCAGTGTTGGGAATTTCCATTCCCGTGCCAGGGCACTGACCTGTTGGAAAGGGATCAAACGACAGCCCTGGGAGGCTGCCCTCCAGCCAGAAGCTCCAGCAGCAAAACCTTCACAGCTCTTGCAAGGGCAGGCAGGAGGCAGCTTGGTTGCGATCCATAAATAACTTTCTAGGAAGGCTGTTTTGTATGAGCAAAAGGCTCGTGAACAGCAACAAGCACAGCAAGGCATGCAGCTGCCCGCTGACATTCCCAGTGCTCTGCGGGGCCATCCCAGCCCAGCATCACCCCCACAGCAGTGCTGAGGCTCCAGAATGCTGCAGAGGTAACTGAGTTCTTGTAACCCCTTGGGGTTTTAACTGGTGTGACATTTGCTCTGTTAGATGCAGCAAATAGCCAGCCCTGTGGAGCATGCCATCTCATCCACACCTGCCTGGACCATAGCTGTTGTCTCCACCTCTCCTGCTCAGCATTGCTTTCCAAGCCAGCAACCCAACCCGACAGTTTTGTGAATGCTGCAGGAAGCCCATGCCATGCTGCCAGAGCCACGCTGCAGCTAATGGTCACTGATCACTGAGTTCTGCCCTAGTGCAGGGGTTTCAGCAGCTGAGATGGTCGAGACTGTGTGCAGCTCTGCAGCTTGGGTGGCAGCCAGGTGCCCAAACTATTTCCAGCACAAAGCTTTGGGGGCGGGAGGGGTTTCTGCAAGCAGAAACTGAGGCTTCCATCTCTCACCAGAAACCCTGAAGGTGTATTTGGATCACTGCTCAGTGCAGCCGTGACCTGCAGCACTTGCAAACGCGACTGTAGACCCCTCTGTGAGTCCAACTATCTCATAGTGAAAGGGCTTCTGTGGTGCAGAGATGCTTGTGACCAATTCTTGTGACTGACATCAAAGGAGCATCACATGAGCAAGCCGTTCCCCTCTGCCGAACAGCTCCAGTGCTCTTGGTTTTGTTACTGAAGTGCAGCTGGGGTTGTGCACCGCTCCCTGCCGCAGCCACTCAGGGCTTTCCAGCAATTCCTCATCAGCTCTGCTCTGCCTGTAAATCTGCGTCGTGCTCTGCGGAACAGACCCAACCCAGGCAGGGAGTGCAGTGCAGGGCCAGCTTTAGTGCTGGTATGGGTTGGTGGCAGCAGCTGGAGCTGGCAGCACCAGCAGGCAGCATCATCAGCATTAAATGTTTTCTTCAGGGCACAGAGACACTACTGCCATGCAGAAGTAGCTGTTGTAGAGAGGAAGAGAGGAAATACCTCTACTGAAATAGAAGATTAATTTTAGAGCAGAATAATGATGACCTTGCTGGCAGGCTGAAGGCTGTGATTGAAGTCCAAAAGCAGGGGAACACTGTTCTGCATCTGCTGTGTCCCTTGCTCTCAGCACCGAGGACCAGATTGTCCCTAGTGGGAATGGGGACGTTGGCCTTTCCCTAAACAAAGCCCTTTGTTCACCAAAGGAAGACAGTGTAGGGCAGTGCTCAGAGAGCTGCCTGGCTCCGTCTCCACCACTGGTATTTCCCTGTCAAAAAGTGCCTAGGGAAAGAGAAAAGACCCTTTTATGGGGCCATCCCATGGTCGTCTGTGTGTGCTGGCAGGAGATGCCCAGGGATGGGGAGCACAGGGCTGCTGGACCTGGGTGCAGCCACTCTGCCCTTTTCCACAGAAGGGCTGTGGTTGTATTTAATCACTTCTACAGGAGATGAGATTAGAACAGGTGTGATTTCAATGTTTTACACAGCTGTGTGAGATGCTATAGGCTCAGCAATGTGCAGTGCTTGTTTTTATACAAACTGGAAAAGGTGGAAATTAAGAATCGAAGCAAACCCCCGATGCAGGCTTATAAGCAGTGCGTGCTTGGAGATGGGTCTGTCCCATCAGAGCCCGGTCTGGGCCGATTCCTGCAGCTTCCACAGGATGTTCAGCATTTGGACTTGCATGCAAAGTGTGAGGGTGTTTTTCAGGGGCAAGGTCTCTATGGGCAGAAGCCAAGGAGTGGACGAAGCACCTGGCTGTGTCACTCCGCCTTCGGTGCTCCCTGGCTGCTGGCAGAGGAAGCCCCGCGTGTTGCAGCCGCCGCTCCTGCAGCTGGCCGGGGAGCAGCGGTTCCCAAAACAAAGCCCGTCCACAGAACAGCATGGATGTTGTGCTGTGGGGAGGTTTGTGAGACACCTGCAGGAAGGGAAGGAGATGAAACAAGCTAAGCACAACACAAAAATGAATTGTCACTGAGGTGAGGCCTTTGGGGCGCTAGTGGGAGATCCGTGGCCAGGAAAGCTTGCGGAGCCACGTTCAACCACTGCTGTTGGCAGCACCAGGCCCCGACGTGGCACTGAAGGCATTTGCAGTTTCACCGTTGCATTCGCTGGCCACAAACTGAGACTGAACTGGAGCTTAGGATCGGATGGGATGTACACCCGGCTCCAGGGCTGCTGCTCTGTGCAGTGCAGTGGTGACAAGCCCCGGGCTCAGCCCCGCCTGCCATTATGGTTTCTCTGCTCTGGAAAGGTGCTGCAGGCTGTAGGTAGAAGTACAGATTTTGCTTCTGCTGGCGATTAGAAATGAGGATCAGTGGCTGCTCAGTGCTGAGGGGAAGTGCATTTTGTGAAGTCTCTACCAACTGCATGCTGATTTTCCTATCGAATGCCTGCCAGCTGTACCGGTGGGACTGCAGTAACGCTGTCCTTGTCCTCTCACATCCTCTAGGCTTCGTTTGTGAGCGTGACCGCTTGACGTTCAGCTTCTGCCAGACCCTGCGGGTGCTGGGAAGGTGCCACCTCCCGACAGTCCACGTCCAATGCTGCCAAAGCTGCCGCCAGCACGGGCACCACGGGGCTCCTGACCAGGACCGCGGGGACGAGCGGGCCTCCAGGAGGTGACAGGACCGTCCCAAGCCCAGAAAGCACCTGGACCCGTGGCGGCTCTGGGAGCAGCCCTGCGGCACAGGAGGGAGCTGGGGACCAGTTGGCCGTGCTGCTCTGTCACTGCACAGGGTGGTGCAGCCCAAGATCCACACGGTGCTCTTGCAAAACACAGGGAAGGCATGACTTGTTTCATTTGTGCTATACTATAACGGTGCTCAAACGGTCCCTCTGAGAAATGTGTCTGGTTGGGCCGGGGGTGCAGATATCACCAAGTGTGCTGTGCCAGAATGGGCACAGCTCTCAGTTAGGGTCACAGCCATCACTGAGCAATCACAGAGAGCATGTTAGGGAAGGGAAACTTCAAGCAGCAATTATGCGGGGAGTCTTCTCAGAAATGCTAATGGTGCTATCGTTTGATATTTCCAGCTTCTTGATGGTGTTGGCAGGCCAGCACAGAACTCCTGATTTCTATTGTTATTTTTATATGTATAAAATGAGTATCATTCCACCAGTACAGCTGACCATTTGGATATTTTTTTACCCCCTTAAGGGACTGGAAGTTGGCAACCCATTTCTGTAATTTTCATTGGATCGTTTATGCACTGAAGCTAAATAACCATAATTAAAGAAACGGAGAGAGATCAGAGGAAGAAAGCTTTCAGCTTTAGTTACCACCAGAAGCCCTGGGCTCGCAGTGCATGCAGGGGCTCTGCCCTCTTTGTGCTGACTGCAAAAGCCCCCACCCGTGTGTGGAGCAGAGGGGCTGGCTGGGGACACAAGGCAGGAATGAAATGAGCGATTGCTTTGGAGTCAGTGTAGGCCCTTGTGTCGAACAGTGAAAGAGATGGAAAGCTGTTCTAGCCCCAGCTGTGAGCAATGCGTGTGCATGGCAAACACTGCTCTTATTTGGCCACATCCTTCCTTGTGAAAGCCCAAATGGCAAAGTGAATTGTACTTAGACAACTGGATTTCAGCATGCAGTTACACTGTAGAACTTTAATGGTTGGTTAAGGTGTTTTTCTGTGCTCTTACCAAGCTAAAGACCTTTCTGCTTATGTAGATGCACTTCTGTTAAAGTTAGTTGGTTCTTTTTTACTATAGTAAGTGCTACTGTATGAGAGGCACCCGGCAGCTGGTCCGGCAGTGCTCGTATGTTAATCCTTGAGGCCTTAGGGAGGATTTGCTGTTAGGCTGGCTCCTGGAGGAGGGCGGGTGCATTTTGGTAGCACATCCTTTCTGTATTACTCTGCAGGCTGAGAAACTGGGAGATTGTGAACACAGCGCTGCTTGTGCTGAGCTCAGTGGAAAAAGGACAGAGCCCAGCATCACTGCATTGCGTTGAGCAGTGTGGTCACACGCATATGGATGCTTAAGTTGTACTGTCTGGAACAACTGCAGTACTGTGTCACGTAACAAGGGGAATTCCTGTCTATGACTTGCATGTAAAACACAAGCCATGACTTCACCATTTGCGTTGTATTCCTTTCCAACGTGGTGTAAATTTTTGCATTTTAAGAGCCTGTGTTCATTCCTGTTTTCTTTTGGGTTGGCACCGTCTGTCCCTTGCTTCTGTCAGCACTCCTAGGTTTTGCTAAGGAATAGCTAGCTCTAAACATGTTGGGTTTTAATGGCTGTCGCCCACAAGTGTGTTAAATTAAACAGTTATTGAAGGAAATTGAAGGGTTTCATATTTTCTCTTCCCCTTGGGGAATTCTAAAGGGCTTTTCACTGAAAACTCAGTTAAGCTGAGGCAGTTTAGGTCCTGGCAGCAGCAGGGGTTTGATTGCTCTCATCTCAGCTGCAGCAGAGAGGAGCGGTCAGTTTGCATGTGAAAATCATTTAAGGCTGCCCGGAGAAACTGGGATTTGTGTGATTACAATCTGAGCTCTGTAGTTTTGAGGTAAAGCACTGGTGCTCCTGGAGCTGAAGGCTTCAGCCTCTGATTTGTGGTGCAAATTCATTCATTGCAGTGCTAACCATACAACGAAGCAAACCCAATGGTGGTCTGCATGTGACACCACAGGCAGCATACACTGAAATTCAGGTGTTTGTTGTAAGAATTGTGTAAATTCTGCCTGAATTATACGCATTTCAGTACATTGGAGGTGAAGCATTTATGTGTAAGGTAGCTGGTCTAACTCAGTGCCATGGTGCAGTCACTGAGCTGCCCTTTCTGTCACTCAGCAGTGTGCAGTTCTGGGGGCTGCGGCTGTGCCAGGTGTCATTTCTTCCCAGAACTCGCCTCAGTTTTCCGGAGTGACGATTCTCTTTTCTCCTTAGCACATCTGACAATGCTTACTCATTTTCCTAGCACTGTTTGTGCCCCAGTGCTGCCAGGAAAGGTGTGGCCTCTTAAATTGCCGTGCTTGCTGAGCTTGGTGCCCGCTGCGTGCCATCCATCACTGCAGGCACAGCACGTGGCAGTCTGCAGGCACAGCTCATGGCAGTTGCACGCTGCCAGCACTGTGCCACCACGATGCACAGCAGCAGTGCTGGGTGCTGCTCACACCACTGACCACATGCAGGCATTGGTCTGGGCAGCATTCCCCTCCCAGAGCCCTCGCTATTAATAGCCCGTGCACAAGGAAAGCCCTAAGCAATGCTTTTTGTTGCAGATACAGGATATGTGGTTACCAGGATGCATTCAATTTGTCATTGTAAGATACTTTTGGTTCATTACTTCAGAAAGACCCCATTGAAGACCAACTCTGCAAAACACGTATGCTTCATTTGCCACACAGTAAAGGCGGGTTTCCCACTAATTGTGAACCTTCCCAAGTGGGACTCTTAGGTCTCGCTGACCTTTGTCTGCTCAGTTTTACTCGGCCCACGTGAAGAATATTGGATTTCTCTGCTAAGCTGTCAGGTGCTGCAGGGAATTTTGTTCTTGCAGCCAGTTTACCTCCCCACTGGGTTAATGCAATGGGTGCTGCAGGCTGGGTTTAGGGCAGGAATGCACACTTATACAAATCTGGGCAAGCGTAATCACAGCATCAGCCAGTACTGGAGCAATGCAAAGCTGGAAAGTATCTCGTGTTCCAAATGAATTGGTCTTAATGTTTGGTGCCATTGAGGATTTCAGTGTACGTGATGTAAACGATGCCATCCTCTGCCTGCAGCACAGGCTGACTGCAGGCTGCTGCCATCTCTGCCCTTGTGCACCTATTCATACCTGTGTGTAAATACACAGAGTTACATACAGATAGGCTTCTCTCTGCTTTGCACAGCTGCAGGCCTCCGCAGCAGCATGCTGACCTCGGGCTGCCTGAGCTCAGAGCAGACACTCATAAGTAGTTTATTCCTATATTTTCCGCAGAGGAAATAGAACAAAACAGTATATTTTTTAAAGAAAGTTTCAGCAACCTGACATCTATTGTAAACATCAGCTGCTAATTGCCAAGCAGGGAAAGAACTGCTCACAGGTTTTACTTGCCGTGTTTTGGAATAACGCATCCTGAGCTCACAGAAGGATTTGGAACAAGGGAAAACCATCACATCACACAGCTTCATTCCTGAGAATCTGTTGATGAAATGAATGTGAGGATTATTCTGTCCTGAAGGCAGTCAGCCCTGGAGCACAGCCTTGACACGATGTGCTCAGGATCAGAGCAGCGCGGAGCACCGGGGTCATGCAGGCATCAGACCCAAACAGCAGTTTCAGCTCATCTCACGTTCAGTGCGAAGCTGCTCAGCCAGACCACTTCTCCCACGGAGTATTTCATAGAATCATAGAATCACCAAGGTTGGAAAAGACCGAGGTGATTCTATGATTCTGTGATTTGTTAAACCTCGCCTGCTGTTTTCATTATGATTACAGAAATACAGAAATAACTGAGATTTCTCCTCCCAGATTTTTTATTTCCCATCCAATCTGCAACTGCAGTCCCATTTTGAACCTCCCTGATACCCACTACACTGAATGCCCTTAATGCCAAAGGACGTTGCTTGCTTTTTTCAGGGCCAGTTGTAAATATAAAACCTGTTTCTCTGCAGGCTTGCTGTTTATGGTTATGAAGACTTTTACTTACAAACAGCTGATCTCACTGTATGCAAGGGGCTGACACCAAGGCATGCACAGCTGCCGTGCCCTCACTTGGAGGCGGTGGCCCCCAGAGGCGGTGCTGGTGTGGGGGTGAGACACATCCCAGGGAGATCACCCCAAAACCACTGCCCCCTCCTTCCTGCCCCTGGGGGAAAGAGGCCTGCCAGGCTGAAAGCCTGCTCTGCTCACGTTTTCTGTTGCTTCTATTTATTCATTGGGGATCTCCTGAAGCCTCTCTGAGGAAAGCCAGAGGTTCTTGGCTTCCAATTAGATATCAGACTTTGTGTCCCCCCCAGTCACCTCCAGACATTTTCAGAGCTGGAGACAGGAAGGAACTGAAAGCTCATTAATTGGGAAGCAGCAGGAATTCTACGGAGCAAGTTCTTTGTCATTTATTAACAATAACACTTAAAACACTTCCGCATCTCAAGGAGGCGTGGGATTGTCCTGTCAGTGCACCTGCGTTCTGCAGGCTCTCAGTTCCACCCAGGTTCTTCTGTCCGGACCAGATGATCTCAGCTGCAGTATTTTAATCCCCAAATAGCCCTCCAGCCCAGCACCAGCTGCCAGCCAGTGAGGCCGTGCTGTGGGTGACTGAGCACAGGAGGAGGCCAAGCAGGAGGCAGCAAGGCCCGGATGGAGCAGGAACAGCTCACAGCATTGTTTTTTCTTACTCTTGTTCTGCTGCAATTTACTTGAGCAAAGGTACGTTACTTCAGTTTTCTAAGGCTCTGTTTATAAGAGCTTGCTGCTCCATTTTCTACCAATACCAGAAGGTCTTGCCTGCACTCTTGCCCCCAGTCTCTCAGGGCAGCTCCCCAGCACACGGGCACCTCCAGCAGGGCGAATCTGGGCTGCCTTGTGGCACAATCCTGCAGGCATACAGCAAAGCTGCTAAGAAAAAATGACACTACTGGAATTACGTTTTGCTACAGAAACGCTTGCTGGCCCAGCTAGCCCTCAGCTGAGCATCATTAACACCAACAGACTCCCTTGCCCAGGCTTTGGAAACAGCCGGTGCTCAGCTCTGAGGACCTCCCCTAGGCAGGAATTTTGTCCTTCCCTGAAGTAAAGGGTTCAGAAAAAATCAGCTCCAAACCCCATCACTCACTGTGGCTATGCAGCACTTTACCATCACAACTGAAACTCCAGGTGGTTCCTGCTTCTGTGGGTAACTCTGAAACCAGGTTAACTCCCTCAGGGAAGCAGCAGGGCTTTGCTGGTCTCCTCCAGAGGCACACATCAGCAGGGCAGGTGGAGTGTTACATTCTGAAATATTTCAGTCTTCACTGCCTTGTTCCCATTAGCGCTATGGGGCTGCAGCTGGGTGCCAAGCATGTGTGCACAGGGAGAGGCAGTGCAGTAACATCACCTGTTGCCCTCGGGCTCTCAGTGCCATTTATGTGCAAATCTCACACATTTATCTGATTACAGTCCAGAAGCTGTTCATTTAAATTAAAGGTTATATGAAACAGGTTGGGACTCTGAAACCATGACCTGGAGCGTTTTTGCATTGGATCAGGAAATGAAGTAAGATAGCCCTCCTGGGATTAAATTTCTAGAGAAATAAAGCGAATCATTGCCATTTCCCTCCCTGAGAAATGCCTTTTCCTCTTCCCAGGGTATTTCAGGTCTTTCTCATGGATACGCTTACATTTAAATCAGCATGAAGCTGGTGGAATTGTAGCAGAAATTACCCCCGTGAAGCCCATTGACCTTTGGAGGAGGCTTTGCTTACAGCTGATAGCCCACAGTGTGCACAGTGCTGCTGTGCAATGCAAACCATGCTGGGTGCAGGCAGAGCTCTCCCTCCTCACCCAATCTGTTTAGCAGAGGCTTCTTCTGGGGCACATCACTCACATCAGTGCTGATCTATCAAACAGCTGTCTCTGGGCCATGGCACAATTGGGTACGGCACAGGAAAAGCAGTTGCGTGTTTCAAGGCTGCAAGTAATTGCTTCTCAAAAAACAATAAACCAGCAACAACAGCCATCAAACAACAGCCATCAAAGCAGTGCCAGCTGCTTTGCCACAGAGGTTTCACTGAACCTTCCCAGCCAACAGCAGTGGAAGGAGCCGCTCACATCCAAACAGCTCCCAGCATCACAAGCAACTGAACTTCTAAACTTACAGTTCACTTCTGGGAGGGCCCGATATACCTGCAGCAGGCTGAACACAGACAGAAGCACCCCAAATTTGTGTCACACAAGTCCAGATCTGTCTTCAAATTCACTGTTCTCAGGTATATCTCTCACCACAAACATGTAAGAAGTTTTAGGTGGTTGTATTTTTATTTTTTTTTTCTCTTGAGTGTCACAGAAGGAAAAGTGCCCTCTTCCATGTAGCTCCCAGAGTATCAGCAGGAGAGATCAGACGCTGGGCTTTTGGTATGGCAGGAGACAAAGAGAGAAAACACGTGTGTGCTATTTTGGGATGTTTGGTGGCAACAAGCAAGTGTCCTCAAGGGACAGAGCTTTCCTGAGAAAGTTCCTACTTAAAGGCAAAAAATGTAAAATGTGCAATTAGAAGATAAAGAGGTGTTTCCGAGGGGACAGCTCTCCAGTCTCTAACGGCAGCTTTAAAGCAGGGACTCTGATAAAGAAAGTTATCTTTAAGCTCACGTACTTACCTCTGGGGCCGTGCAAAGCAGCCCACAAAAGCCAGGACAGACAGCAGCCCTGCAGCTGCGATGTCCCCTCCGCAGTGCTGCAGCCCCGGCTCTGGCTGCTGGGCAGGGGAGAGCTGACCTTAAGGGGAAGAAGGGAAAATGAAAAGGAGGCAGCACCAGCGCAGGGTTTTGCAGAGCTCCCCGTCCCTGAGATCCTTTCTCAGTGCTCCCCCTCGTGGGAAAGCGCTTCCAGAACACTTCTGTCTGTTTCCTTCTCTCCAGGAACCATCAATAGTTAGAAAAAAACCCTTTGCTTTTGTTTTTCTCCTTTTGAAAAGGAGCAAAATGACACATTGCTTCTATTTCATAAAGTCAGCATAGCTTTAATTTTAAAAGGGCAATTTCTGTGTGAAGTTTTACTCTGTTCAGCTGGCTGCAGACTTGCAGACACTGCCTTGAAGCCATTTCAGAAACGTGTGACACCAAGTCCTACCGAGACACCAGTGAGAACAAAGGTGCAAGGAACGCTACAAGCACCACAGACCAGCAGTTTAACAGCTCTGAAATTCCTGGAGAAAGTGCTAGGCTGCTGCTGCTGGCCATTAACTCAGCAGAATACATCCTTTATTAATTAAAGACTTAACTACTTTTTGCTTGTGACACATGTTATGTGTTTACTGTGCCATAGTGCTGCTCATCCTTCCCAGGGCACCCTGAATGATTTAGGAGTTTTGAAATGGCAGGTTGCCCCCTGCTGTCTTAAGAGCCTAAAAAAGTAGGGCCCAGTGTTAGCAGGAGCCTCCAGGCACCAGCATGCTAAAATAATTCCCAAACAAGCCTCCCTTCCTGTCAGCTGTTACTGGAGATTCTCAAAGCAAGCTCACTGCTCACTGCTGAATGTCACTGCTTTCAGCACAGCCTCTTAGTGAGCTCACTGGAGGTTACTGTCTGCTCTAAGATTGCCTTTGGAGATGTATCGATTAAAACTGTGATGCACAAATTCTCAATGAATAAACACAGTTTCCAAAAATGCTTCCAGAGGAAACAAAATACATCCTCGTGGCACCCCAGTACTTGGAGAATGAAGTGCCTTTACTTTGTGGCCATTTGCTGATACAGCATTTCATCATCTCACCGCGTTCGCGCCATCAGAGGAAGCCTCAGACCTTCCAAGAGAATCACAGCACACACCACAAATGTATTCTTTCACAGGAAAACAGCTCTGCTCTTCATCTTAAGTAAACTTAGCTGACAGGAGCTGTTGTCATTTCATGAGCCTGCTGGAAAAAAAAACAACACAAAACCTTTCTAACCGCATCTTTTAGGGTACATTGTGGTAGACTATTCCAGCTGAAATCTAAATACACAGATTGTTGATTTTGACCAAAGTGGGACTTTGGCACTGGAAGCAGGGAGATTACAGGCTCTTGTTGGCACAGCTGTGACTTTGTCAGAACGCAGTTCTACAAAGAGAACATTTTCTCCACCGTTTACAACATGCAGCCTAGATGGAACCCATTCAATCATTCATGCCTTCAGGAGAGCTTTATAAAGCTTATTATTAAAATGGTTACAAATCCCTGAAATCTCAACAGATGTTGCACAGAACTCCAAGGATTTCTCGCTGTTTAACCGAATACAAGCCTGCTACAGTCATCACAGCTCCACTTGGGAAAGGCTCCCTGAACCTCTCTCCAACCCTGCTGGGCACAGCTGTTTTGTACTGCCCAGGTAACATCTCAGGATCTGGGAATGGTTTGCAGGCAGCACACACAGCTGTAGCCTCTCGCTGCACACACGCTCAGCACTGGGGCCCTCCTGTGGCTGCGGGTGGATCCTGAACATCACTTCTCCCAGAGGACAGCTGAGAGAAATATCCGCCTGATTCTTCAGGGAAAGTAAATGCATGGTCAGACCCGCAGCTGCAGCAGGAAATGAACCCCAGGGAACTTCTCCGGAGATAAAACATGTGACAGCTGACAACATTATGGATGTCCCAGATCAGATTAGTGAGGGAGCAGCAAAAAGAAACAGAACAGTGGTGACCACAGGCTGCAGGCAAGCTGCAACAAACAGCAGGGTCAAACTGGCAACACGCTGCCACAGGAGAACTTACCCTCAAGGTAATTGTAAACCAGCATCCAGAATCAGAAACCTGTACTTAAACAAAATGCAGATATTTAGCAAAAAATGGTGTCTCAGTAAAGGTCTACCTTGCTCTAGTCCAATTGCTTGGTTCCCAGTTCACTGAATTCATTTCAATTTTAATGTGTTCAACAAACAAACAAGTTGAATAAACGTTAACTTCTCTAGCAGAAATCTAAACCTAAGCTAAAGAAAAAAAAAAGTTGCTGAACTCAAAGCAGCATTTCAGTACAAGAATCTCTTTTATTTTTACAGTGCGGTGATTGAAACAATAGAAATTTAACCTGCAAAACTGCATTTGTGTCACAATGTCTATCAGAAGGCAATACATATGGTGTTGCTCCATTTTTTAATGAGATAAAATACTTCTCTGGACACCAGATATTACAAACTCTTAACACTATATATTTTGCTTTATTTTAGAGACTGATTTTTTCATAATTTAAATCTATCTTATAAACAATTTTTTTAAAAAACATACAGAAGATAAAAAGAACTCAAGTATTAAACTCAAGGCTTCGATTCCTCTTTTTGAAACAAAGATAATTTTAAGAAATGTATCAAAATGATAACTGTGCATCGCAGCTCCTAGTCAGGCTCCGTAACACACTGCTCCACGATCTCACGCAGGTTTGGATTCTCCATCGCAGCTGCAACTCTCTCTTTATCATTGATTTGCTTATTGACTGCAAAACATAGGGAAAGTCAAGTCAGAAGCAGTTCTCAGTGGTACTTTATGCACATTGCACCATGAGCATGACAAGTGCAAGGTGGGGTTTCTCCAAGCCCAGAGAATGGCCAACTCAAAGAGGGAGAGAATGCTGCGTTACAGTAACAGTAACTCTGCACTCTGTCCATTTTCACTGCAAATCTCTATTCAGGCAGGACTGAAATTTGCATAATAACCCAAACTGAAATGTCTGTGCAGGCAGACATCCAGGTTGTATAACCTAGCACAAAACCAAGGAGTTGAAAGGAGAGGTTAATAGGAAATTGTAAACAAGAGTAAGTGAGCACTCAGTCACAAAAAAACATCTATCAAAAACAAGAAGTTTTTCGCTTTTCTTGTTTCGGAAAAGAGTAGAAGGTATGCTAATCAAGTATCTTCAGCTGAAGTGTGAAGTTTGTGACAAATTCGTAGTCCATGTTCTCCAGGTTCGATATCTTGTCATTTAATGGCAAGAACTGGTTTTCCCCCATACAAAGATTTCTGCTGGTTATGAACAGGGGTCAGGGCAATGCCTCAACAGAGGCTTTAGCAGCTGTTTGAGATGGTGATTAAATGCAGCTCTGGAAGAATTCAGGGTCCTACAGATTTTAAAAATACAGAGAATCTTCATAACGTTAAGATCATCAACCAGGCAGGAAGCTCTTCATGCTAATAAGTGAGCAGCACAACAGCAACTTCTCAAAGAACACAGAGTCTACAGCTCTACTTACTGTCTTCTTCAGTGGAATGTGTACCTTCAGATATGTAGATTTCCAGCTAGAGGAGAGATCATCAGTGTTAGATGCATACATCAACTGTAAAATATATTCAGTACCAAAACAAAAAACTATCAAACATACAATGCATGTAATCTGTTCCTTTCAAAACGTTCCTATACAATGGAAGGGAACCAATGACAGTAACTGATCTGAGCCTTGTCACTGTGTTGCAATAGATCTATCTCCATTCAAGGAAGCCTCAGTACTCCTTCAAAATTGTGGCAGCATTAATGTCTCACTAATATCAATGGCTCATGTGAAAAATCCATTGCAGCTGGGCTACTGGAAGCAGAGTGCAGAATTGCCATGTCCTTCCTAACAAGTTCTCTGCTGGTCACAGCTCAAGGAATATTTGTTTGAAAGCCACCAGAATTGCAAGTGTCACTTTCACAAGCTAAGAACTCTTGGAAAGACATCCTTAGGAACAGATTTGTAAAAAGATATTCCTCTTAAGTCTTACTCAAACGATAAGAAACACATGTTCGATCTGAAATGGTAGCACAGTACATTATCTGGTTTCTGCCTGGGAGAGACTATAAGACTAAATGCCAAACAGACCCAAATTGACTTCATGCATTTAACTGAACAGGCCTGGCAAAACAAACAAACAAACCAACAACTTCTCACAGACAGAACTACAAGGGAATGTCATGGAACTGCTGTACCAAAGGAAAAGTAAACAAGTCCAGTGCATCTTATCTTATCTCACTGAAGCAAAACCTACTTGTTATCACGTGTCCAGTGTAACAGATCACCATCTCCCTAATTATCTAGAAATACAAGCCTTGCTTTACACTGCGTAACTGGAAAGATGAAGCTAGCAACTATAAAAACAAAGGATTTCAAAAAGCAATGCTGTATAACAAACTACATTTTGTAAAGGAAAGGAATCACCACATTTATCCAGAGATCCCTTCCAGTACTCCCCTGTTCTGCAGTGTTCACTTCCTCCATAGGTAAACAACAGGCCGTTTAAAAGACCCCATCCTTTATCACGGTTTGCAAGTTGCTCAATCCTGCAGCATATCCTTTCTTAAAGAAAACTTAGCATTGGGATTACTTATTCTTGTAGCAGGTTTCAGAACTGGTATCTTACCTTATGTCTAAAAGGCAAGCATCTCTGAAGTTTTATTCTTAAACAAAGGCCTGTCAAACAAAACAGATTAAGAGACATTCCTGTCAAATTCAAGGTTTGAGATGCATTTTTAGAGAACACATTTAACAATCAAACCCACTACAATACTTGGCAACCTTTTCCTTCTGCACTCTGAGCAGCAAAAGCCACAGAGAAGACCAAATCACATTGCTGACCCTTTTAAGGCAGTCTCTCAGTTGAGCTTATACCTGCCTTACAAACTTAGGAGATTTTGGTCCCCAGCACCCCTGAGAAACACTGAATGTGTGCAAATTCCACCATTTCCAGCCTTCTGCCTTTTTGATAGAGCTTTCTGGCTAATGTTGTGGCTGTCTCTGTGTTGAGAAGAATGCTTAGCTTGTTTTTGTTAAAAACCCAAAACAAAATGTTGAAAGAATAGTTGCAAGGCCTGCCTGCAACAATGTGGAACTCAAGCTTATAATTTCACTATTTCAGATGTCTAACATGCAGGACTGGAAAATAATTGAAAATTGCACAAAAAAATTTCACTCTTGGAGCCAAATAAATCTACCAAAAAATAAGCTGCTGCAATAAGAGAAAAGCTATGTGTCAGCAATCAGCATTTGAATTTTGCTTCAAGAGTATGCTGGTGTGGATTTGTATATAGCAAGTAGTACTGCTGAGAAAGTCTCCAAAGTGACTGAGCAGAGAACTGCAGTTCGTCTTGGAGAGCAACACCCCAGCTAGGGGACACCCCTACTGCTGCACGTCTCCCCTCAACCTGGCTCCACACTGAGCCGGACAGCCACAGCCACACTGCAGCCCTGGTTTGTGCTCAGGTGAGCCAGTGCTAACAGCAAATGCAACCCAAAGCAGGTCAGACTATTCTGTGCAGATAAGGACGTTTGGGAAAAAAAGAAGAAAACCAAGAGAACAACTGTTTACTGCCTCCATTCTTACACATGCTACCTGATTATTTAAAATAATCACCATAACCTTTTCCTGCAACAGAATGAGGAACTGTGCTTCAGAGGTCACACACTGTGTTCCATACTGCTTCTGAATAGATTTTTGAGAGCTGCTTTGTTTTGAAGTTTTCCTAATGTGAGCAAAACAGAAGACGTGTTTGCCCCATCCCTGCAGGCATTCAAGGCCAGGCTGGATGTGGCTCTGGGCAGCCTGGGCTGCTGGTTGGCGACCTGCACACAGCAGGGGGTTGGAACTGGATGAGCACTGTGGGCCTTTGCAACCCAGGCCATTCTGTGATTCCACGGTATAACCTTCAACAACTCCCCATTCCTTCTGTTCCTTGTTGTTTGTATGGCCAGAAAGATGAACCTCTCAAGATGAAATTCACAGCTAAACTGCTGGCAAAACAATACTGAACTTTAACTAACAGGAATATTATTCAAACAATCTAAAATTAACTTCACATTCGTTGCTGAAGATGTAACGAAACAGAAACGTTACCAATGAGGGTAGCCAAAGAGCAGTGAGGTACTGTTGGTGTGAACCTGATGACAACCAGATACTCTTCCTCGCCGATCTCATTCACTTGGACACAGCTTTCCGTCACCACTTCCAGTTCTTCTAAAGTGTTCGGTTTCTCCGGGTCCCGGATGGTTCGGATGATATCTAAGGCAGAAGGTGAGCCAACAACAACGAAGTCACTTTCCTTCATACTTGTAACTAAAAGCCATGTTCCCAGCAGTGCTCGCTCTGATCCTGTTCCCAGAGCACAGCAGTAAATCCAGCAGCGTTACGAGCTCCCTGGGAGCTGGGCAGGTCGAACCATCTGCTGTATTTGCCGTTACTTTCACCGCCCGTTTAATCAATACCTATTAATGGATACATAACACTTTCACAACTGCAGGCGGTTTAAAATCAGCCCATCCCAGCACAAAGCACTGCGGTATTCCACACCGGGCTGCTCGCCCTTCGCGTTTTTCCGGTCTAACTCGGTGACAGGGCAGGTCAGTCCTCCCCCCCTCCCCTGCTCAGCCCAGGCTGCGCGGACGACATTCGATAGCACCTTTCGCACAACCCGCGGGCACCGCGCGGCTCCCGTCCCGCCGCCGCTTCCAGGCCCGCCCGCGTCCCGCCCCGCACGGCCCCGAGCGGCTCCGCCAGTCACCGTAAACCTCGAGCGCCTTGTCCTGCTCCATGGCCCTGCGGGGCGGGGCATGGCAGCCCCTACGCAGCCCGGAGTACCGCAGCACTCTGCTCAGCGTGTGCGACAGCAGCCCCAGCACCAGCGACATCCTCCCGCTCCGCCATGGGAGAGCGCGAAACGGCCCCGCGCGGCCACCGTCCGGCGGAGGGAAGGCGGGGCGGGGCGGGGCGCTGCGGGGCGCGGCTGCCGCTCGCTGCGGGCGGGGCGCGGGGAGGCGGCGCGTGCCGGGCTCGGGCTCGTCGTCCCGCGGTTGCACAGCTGCAGGGCGGCGAGCGCTGACGTTAACCGCACGAACTGCTGAGCCGCGCCGCTCGCAGGCTGAGAAAGGCCTTTTTCCAAGTAAAGGAGCGGCGACGGAGCTCGGGGCTCGGTTCCGGCCCTTTCAGACCGCCCCAGACTAACGGCGGCCCAACAGGCGGCCGCCGCTCTCGGTCTCTCCCCATCCTGGCGCGGCGCACCCCGCCCCCCGACGACGACTGCGGCCGGAGGCGCGGCGCCGCGCAGCGGTGCATGCCGGGAGTTGCGGTCCCAGCTCGGCGCCGTGCGGCGCCGTCAGCAGACCGGAAGCGAGGGCGGCCCGTCCAAGATGGCGGCCGGGGGCGAGGGTCGCCGCCGCTGAGGGGGATGGCGGGAGCGGGGCGGGAGCTGCGCGTGCTGCTGGCGGCCCGCCCGGATGAGGAGCGGGACTCCGTGCGGGGCGCGGCGCGGGCCCGGCTGAGCGCGGGGCAGGACGCGCTGGGCAGCCTGCTGCTCCGTGACGGGATCTACCTGCAGACCCTGGGGCCGGGCGGAGGCGGCCGGGCGCGGAGCAGCGCGCTGCCGGGAGCGTGGGCTGAGTAAGTGGCGGGGCGGCGGGCAGCGGGGCGGCGATGCTGCGGTGCCGGATAAACACAGTGATGGTTGCATCTTCAGCTTCGCGTGGGAGAGTGCGGCGGAGCACGATCCGCAAGCAAACCAGACGAAAATACTGGCTGTGAGTGAAAGTCACGACCTCTTCGTCTACGAATTCACCAAAGATGGGAGATGCAGCCCGGATCCCCGGCACAGCTGTAAGGAAGGCGCTCTGAAGAAGCTCCTCGAGGCTGACAGCATCAGTGAGTGCATCTCCGCGTGTGTCCGCTGCCGCTTACTGAGGAGTTATTCTGCTTCTGTGCTAAAGCAGCTCTGGCAGTGCTTGGGAAGGGCAGATGGCTTCGCTGTGGTTGAAGCGATGGGCAGCAAAACTGATGGACCTGAAAAGCGATGGGGTGCTTCTGTATTCAGGTACCAGACTGCTGGAGGGGTTTCCCTGTTCAGGGACGTGTCTGCGTGACACAAAGTCAGAAATAACAGCAGCGCTGCCATCGCGAATTTCCCATTTGGCATTAGAACAGATGGGGAGAAAACGTACAGGTGGGGCTCTGCACTAATCCTGCAAAAACTAATTAGTGTTTAACCTGCAGGCCTACAGCTTGGTGTTGTACGCGTTCTCATTAACTGCTTCAGTTAATGGAGCAGCTCAGGCAGTGCATCTGGGCTGTGGTTTTCTTGATATACCTTTACGAACAGAAGTACCAGATTGGTGTAATCATGACATATCTTTACATTTACAGGTCTTTCTTCAATTTTGTCTTTGAGGATACTGTCTTTTAAAGACAACAGATGCATACTTCTGCTCAACAGCTTTATTGTTATGCATCTTACCTTTCCTGGAGAGAGTACATCGTTGGAGACGTGTGGCTGCTTTACCCTTGATTTGCCTCCACCAGTTTTGGAAAGAATAACAGATATAAACTTCTGCAGGGGGATTCTGTTTTTCTTGGATAGTTCTGGCTGGATCTGTATCCTTTGCAGTAGCCATGAGGTCTCAGTGTAAATGGCCTGAACAAAACAAGGTTTTCTCTTTTGTCAGAATAAGACTTCTAAGTATAAATTAACTCTTTTGAGATGGCATAAGTTATGTTTGTACAGCACCTATAGCACTTCCTATTCTAACTGGGCTTAGAAAGCTCTATGTGAAACAAGCAGTTCTAAATGCTTTGCTGTGCAAAGGTTAATGTGGGCCACAAAGTAACACAAATTCACCATCTTCTTCTGTCTCCTTTCCCGTTCGTTGGACAACCTGAAGCCTGGCATTTTCTTTGACACCTTTTAAAGACGTATTTGATTCTTTTGATGGTGCAAATCTAGCACGTATTGACGTGTCACTCTGCCAGGGAGGCGTGCAGGATGGGGACAGGAGTTCCAACATCACATCACCGCTCACTGCAGTCAAAGTGTCATATGATCTCAGTGTTGCTGTGATCATCAGTTCTTCCAGCAATGCCTGTTCTGTGGATCTAAACATGTACTTCAGGTATGTTTGCAGCACAATTACCAAAAGTTTTAAGTGCGACTTCGGCAAAGTGCAGAGTTTTGCACTTGGGTCAGAGGAATCCCAGGCATCCATACAGACTGGAAGGAGCAGTCCTTGAGAGCAGCCCTGTGGAGAAGGACCTGGGGGTCTTGATAGATGGAAAACTTAACATGAGCCAGCAGTGTGCCCTTGCGGCTCGGAAGGCAAATGCTATCCTGGGCTCCATCAAAAGAGGGGTGGCCAGCAGGGACAGGGAGGTGATTGTTCCCCTCCACTCTGCTCTTGTGAGGCCCCATCTGGAGTATTGCGACCAAGTGTGGAGCCCCCAGTACAAGAAAGACAGGGAGCTGTTGGAGAGGGTCCAGAGGAGGGCCACAAAGATGATCAGGGGGCTGCAGCACCTCCCCTATGAAAACAGGCTGAGGAAGCTGGGCTCGTTCAGCCTGGAGAAAAGAAGGCTGCGGGGTGACCTCATTGCAGCATTTCAGTACCTAAAGGGAGCTTACAGAGGGGAGGAGAATCAACTCTTTGAAAGGGTTGATAACTGCAGAACGAGGGAAATAGTTTTAAGTTGAGGGAGGGGAGATTTAGGTTGGACATCGGGGAAATTCTTTACAGAGAGAGTGGTGAGATGCTGGAACAGCTGCCTGGAGAGGTTGTGGATGCCCCATCCCTGGAAATGTTCAAAGCCAGATTGAATGGGGCCCTGGGCAGCCTGGTCTAGCATTAAATGAGGAGGTTGGTGGCCCTGCATGTGGTAGGGGGTTGGAGATTCATGATCCTTGGGGTCCCTTCCAACCCTGGCCATTCTGTGATTCTGTGACTAATATTAGAAGAATTTAGATCATCCATCTGGGAGGTAAAATGTAATATGCATTTCCTTTCAGACAGTTCCCTGGGCATTTGATTTGTAAAAGAGATCCTGAAAGCCTTCCACTGAAGCCACCTGAGGGAGTTGATGAGGATGACCTTGCCAGTTCCGACTACAGTATGGAGCTGCTGTCCTCACCTTTCCGCACAGACAGGTAGGTAATGAAAATAATCCTAAAATATCTGCATTTTGCCTCCTTTGGAGCACTGATCAGTGAACTGCTGGCTTTTTTCATCTATAGTTGTGGCAGATCTGCTTTGTGAAAGCTTGCTGTGCTTTCAGTCTATCGTGACTGTTGGGCTGCAGTTAGGAAATGCACCAGGATGACTTCATGTATATCACTGAGCAGCTTCCAACAGCAGTTACTGCTTGTAGTGTCATATTAGGCTTGAACCAGCACTAACAGATGTCTGTGTTCTGAGTACCTTTCTGTTTGTTTTCTGCTTAATGCAAGTGAGTACGTGAGGACTTCAGAATATTTTGTGTTCAAATAGAAAATATAACTCTCTTGTGACCCTCTGTAGTGGAATAATTAACACTAATGAACTATGTTAATTATGTCTTGATATATACAAGATTATATTATGATTCTATGAATTCATTTCCTTCTACTGTTTTTTTTTTTTTTAAATTAATGAGGGTATGTTCTGGGATATACAGGACAGTTTTCCAGTAAAAATTCTCAGCTTCGTGGCTGTTGCCAACTAGTGCAGCTGTGGTTGTGCAGCTTGGTGCAAGCAGTATTTAAATAGAAATGAATAGGACCTGGTAGGGCTAAAATGCAAAATGGTGGTTCTAATCTGTACACCAAAATGCTTATTGTTTGACTGAGGAAATGTTAAAAGTTGATTGGTCTGCATGGTACCTGCCATAATACGTTACATTATTGATAACTGCTTTCTTCATCCCAGGTCATGGAAGGCACACTTATCCTCCCTGCGCAGCACAATCAGGAAAAGAAGATCACATTCCCCACATTTGCTGTGTGATGTGAACTTACCTTGGTATCAGTATTTTACCCATCTTGAAGATCACGATCCCTTAATCTATGAAACCTCTGAGAAGGCACTGGCCATTGCTCCAAAGGCTTTTCCGTGCGTCCTTTCCAACCCATTGCAGAGTGCTGGCACAAAGCTCAGTGATACGGGGCAGCAGTGGAAACAAATCCTCCCTGTACAGTTATCACAAGAAGTGGTGAAGCTGGAGTGTAAATCTGTGACTGGAGCCAAAGCACTGTTTGTGATCCTGACTGATGACAAAGCACTGACACTTGCTCTCTGGGATTTCGAGTCCCAAGATGTAACACATTATCAGTTCAGCAAAAATAGTGTTTATGTGGATTGTAATGAGGACGTGCCGTTATGTCTGCTGCTGACAGGTGACTTTTTTGTGTGTGATTGTTCTGGTGCAGCCTTCCCAGAGGAGCATTGTTTTGTCTGTAGCATTCTCCTTCCCTGCTGGCTGACTTTGAATGTGTTCTTGCTGAGCTGTCATGCAAGTGGAGGCTACAGCTTTATGTTGATATTTGGTAGACAGGCAGTAGATACAAATCTTGTTAGGTAGCAACTCATTTGTATGTTTTTAATTAAGATTTGATTCTTTTATTCAGAGCGTGGCCTCTCCTTAATTCTGTTTGGTTTAACTCAAGAGGAATTTTTGAACAGACTGATGATCTATGGCAGTGCTGGAGTCGTGGATTCTGTGTGTCACCTCAACGGATGGGGGCGCTGTTCTATTCCAGTACATGCACTAGAGGTAAACAGGTCTGAGTCGTGTCCTACAAATAACAAAAGCACTGCTTCAAAGTAATCAATGAAGTGTAGCAGTGTTAGTGTTATTTCTAGACTTAAAAAAAAAACGGCTACAATTAAGGAGCATTCAGAACCTGTCCTAATTGAACTCTGGACCACACGTCTCCAGTTTTCCAGTGCTCTAATTCTACCTTTATAAGTGTCAGAGATCCTTGTTTAAAAAAACGATTGATCCAGAGGTCTGGGACTGCAGCAGTCTGTGCATGCTGTGACAGTGCTCCATCAGTGTGTTTCAGGCAGGGTGAAGACGTGCCAGGATTCTTTGGTTCTTTTTGAAGGGTGTGATAGGCAGGGAACTGAGCCAGGAAGGGGGGAGGTTGGCAGCAATATTCATTTGCTGTAAGCTTATTTAAAGAACTAATTTTCATAGTACTTCTTTATATCCCCAATTAAACTTTGATAAATCGCTTAATTAACATTTTAGGTCTAAACACAGAGGGTCAGGGTTCCTGCAAAACCAATTAAAAGGGCACGGCAGGCAGTCACCATGCCACCTTGTTATTTCAGGCTATGGTTATTGCATGTGTAGTTTAAATTTCTTCTTTATTTTTCTGCATGCAGACTTCGGCACTGAATACAAAGTGAAAAACAGTGCTAATAAGTGTACTGTATGTTTTTAGAATACGTGCATAACAGTGGTGCTGTCTGTCTGCCTAGGCTGGCTTGGAAAATCGTCAGCTGGACACAGTAGATTTATTTTTAAAAAGCAAAGAAAGTCTTTTCAATCTTTCTGCACTCCGCTCCGAACCCCAGCAGTCTGCTGATGGTGCATCCTGCTCTTTTCTGAAAAGTGAGTGAAATACTTTGAATTGCCTTTCAGTTGCTGGTTGTGTGTCTGTAAAAGCACATTGTGCTGCCTTTGCCTTGTATGTTTGAATGATGTGATGTTGCAGCTTCTTGAATTCTCGTAAGTGAGAGAGATGGATGATGTGTGGCTTTTTTGGAGTTGTATTCCAAGCATTTTGGTGTGAAAGCAAAGCACCTTAGATGTATTGTTTGACAGACTTTAAAATAATTTAGCAGCATACCTTTATTCTATTTTATGTGATCAGCCATATAGCAGAATGCAGATGTAACTGTCTGTGTAATTTTTGCAGATTTGCAAGAGCTGAGACCAGCCTTAGACTTGCTTTGCTCAGCAATCAGAGAGAATGACATGGAGCCACAGAGCAAACACTTTTCAGAGCAGCTGCTGAACCTCACGTTGACTTTCCTTAGCAAGCAGCTTGAAGAAATTTTTGTCCACACGGAGGGTGAGGTTACTTGTTTTGACTCATGCAATGTAATGTAGTTTGTCATTGTTTAGGTGAGAATGGTTTGGGTTTTGGATTAAAACCTACATTTGCTTATAACTAACAATACAAAAAAAAAAAAGCTTGCACTAGTGTTAAGTGAACGAAAGGTGTTATTTAAGGGGAAATTTGAGAAATTAGTGTGAATGCAGTAGCTGTCACATCAGACAGGATGCTGCCAGCTGGATCAGCATGTGTAGGAGTGACAGAACCAGGCTTCAAGGTAATTTTAGATTGCAGTGCAGTTAAATAGGTTGGATTTAGCCCTTGGCTGCTCATTCTTCTCTCACTGCTGTCACATGAGTTATGCTGACACTAATCTTCCCCTGGCTGTAGAATGGGCTTGTTTAAGAAAGCACTACAGCTGAAGAAATAGCCTACCAGGTAATGTTTCTGCCTGGAAAACTTCACTTTGTTTTACCACAGGGCAGCACAGTCACACAGCCTGGTATAAACACCAGGGCTGGTACAGGAGTAAGAACAAGTGTGTTTTGTTTATTGAAGTTAGGAGATGTGTTCAGCATCCATAAGCACTAAAAATCCTGTATTGTTGATTTCTGTTCAATTCTGTTTTGGCTGTTCTTGGCAGAACCTGACAGATACCTGCAGAAGGCTGCAGAGATTTTAGCTGATTACATCATTGAACTTAGGACGTTTATGAAAAACTATCCTCGATCACAAGTGAATATCACAAATGTAGAGAGTGATTCTGATGAAGACCTACCTGCAATAGAGGAAAGCCAGATATGGGAAAAACTGACACCTGAGGTAAAAGCAAATAATAAAGTTTTGACTGTTCTTATAAAAAATATTCAAGGATATAGAAATGGTCCTCAAAGTGTTAGGGGAAAAAAAACAACCTAGGAATCACAAAGATAGTAACACTGAAGATGAGTGGGGTTGGTTTGTTCCAGACGTTATTTTTCCCTTTTAGGAAGTCATTGCTGAGGCCATCTTAAGCAACAAAATGCCAGAGGCCCAGACCTTCTTCCGAATGCACCAGCATCCTGCTCAGAGCCTTCAGGAGTTCATTCGGACGGGTTTGGATCTGGTTTATGGCCGCCTTCTGAAGGGCAATACCAGAGAGGCCTCAGCACTCCTGAGGAACATGGTGAGAGGTGTTCAGTTCACTTTAAACTCTTCTTTGTGACTAATGAAATAAACGAGCGGTGGACGTGTGAGGAGGAGCTTACCTGTCGTGTGGAGGCAGCAGTTCTACCACGTGCGTTTCATACAGTTAAAATAAACGTGTTTAAAAGAGCTGCTTTGATCTCTTGTGTGCCTTCAGAATGCTGAGGGAGCTCAGTGCCCATCTGTGTTTGTACAGCTAGCATACAATGAGTATGTTTTGTTTTTTTTAGGGTTTTGATGTGAAGCAGCAGTTGCATAAGATATGTTTCTACACGGTTGATAAACACGTACGAGATTTGCTGGTAAGTGTAGGAAGGGATTCTGTGGGGGCCTGGCTGATGTTCTCAGCTCTAAGGACTGAGATGTGTTGGTGCTGGGACAGAGCATTGTACTACTGAGCACACTTTCAGAATGGGAACTGGTTTTGGCCCTGCACCTTGCTGTGTGGTTACTGAAACATGACTTTGACATGCCTGTCATCTTTTGCACTTTCAGCTGAAGTAAAAATTGGTTAAAATGTAATTTATTTGTTCTGGTATTGGTCCACTTTTCATCTGTTTGCACAGTATGAGCTCCATTTATCTCAGTGCTATCAGGGCTTTTTCCTACAGCTGGTTTATTCCCTAGTCTTGCAGGATCAGTTACAACGTAGATGTATAGTAAGTTGAGAAAAAATATAATTGGAGGTAATACTTTAATTTGAATTAAAGGTCAAAGTTTTACAAGAAGAAAATTATTTTTCTGAAAAAGAGAAGAAAATGATAGACTTTGTGCATCAGGTTGAAAGCTTGTACTCGGAGTCCTTCCAAGAAAATAAAGAGATGCAATCTCTTTCCAGGTAATGTGGGTTACCAGTTTTAATTATTAATTAATATTCTTAATAGGATTGTGTTTGTGTGTGTATATAATACATACAGATACTGTCTCTTGCATTCCATGTGATTTAATGCACTAATAAATACGGTCATCTGTGATTTAATTAATCTCACACTGGTCACTGTGGGTTAGTAGTGAGGATCAGGGGGGAGCTGATTATTTTTACATCAGTTTAACAGCTGCTGTCGTGTTCCTTCCCAGCTAAGCTGTGACACTGCTGGCAGTGCAGGGGAGGCCTCCTGTTCATGCTGACACCAGAAATGAAGCAGTATTTAATAAGGATTTATTGGAGTTATTAATCAAGCAAAACATGTTTAGAATGTTTGCTGTATTTTTGACATGTTATCCATAGTATTACAAACAAAATAGCCTGGGAAAAAACAATCTTAGAATTAAATAATTGTAAAGTGTTCCAGTACTCATTATTTGCTATGCAAATATTTGGAAAAATTAGTAAATTCTTTGCCAGTTTTCCTCAGACTTTTAGCTGTGTAAGTCCTGCTGTCTCCAAAAATCAACCAGCAAAATCTCTGTTTTTGATCCTGTCATTGTCTCCTATTTGTCAGATTGTGTACTAGGAGATGCCCTAATGCAAAACTTCATTGCAGCGTAAAGAACTGGAGACAGGAACAAGACTCTTCCAAACATTTGGCCACTCTGGAGTCATTGTTGGATCACGATGGACGCTGGGTTCCCAGCAGGGAGGTCAGGTTGATGCTGAACTGGGCTCAGTGGTGGGATGAGCTCCTTCAGGACCTGATTCTTCTCCCCAGAAAACAAGGCCAAGGCAAGTGTTCTGGAACTGAGATTTAAGAGAAGTTTTGAATTAAAAATCTGACTGCCTTTCAGGTAGTGAATGCAATTGTGTGGTTGTGGCATTGGTACAACCAAAGTTGAGTGTGAACAAAGCGGGCCTCTTAATTTTTACAATGAAATATTGTATTCACTTCTGTTAGGATCTGTGTTGTTGTGTTATGACAGGGAGCTGTTTGGAGTTTGGAACTAGCTGTACTAATTAATTGCCAGTTGCTGTAAGTGCTGTACTTCGCTATGGTTTTTTACTTTGCTAAGCTTATTATTTGTAACATAGCTATCTCAGCATTGTGTTTGCAAAAAGGAATGCCCGTTCATTGAAAATACATACACGTAAAGAAATGTCACATTTTGCTCAGCAGTCTTTGATTTTGTTGGCTTCATTGCTTTGTTTTTTGCTTTTTAAACTCAGAACTTGCCACGTGTAACCCTGAGGCTCTTTGGATGCACCTGACAGCCCAGCACGACTGGCTTAGTATCACTTCATGGATTGAAGAATTTGAGCCCAACCACAGTTCGTGCAGACAAAGTAAATGGCCACCCCTGACTGCAGGCATTGTTGACCAAAACACGTTGTGTAGTGGCTACATGAGAAATGATATATTGAACAAGCTGGCCAGGTGTGTACCTTTAATGTGTTACACCAGCTTTCTGTCTTTCTGAAGCCAAAATCAGATAGTTTGAGAAGTACCTGTTAATCAGATCTTCGCTGCATGTTCATTTTTATATTGTGTTTGGTACCATTGTTTAAAACAGCACACATCAGTTGGTACATCTGTTTTTAGTCTTGGTGTGGCACTGTCAGTGCTCTGAGAGCAGTGAGAAACATTGGAGAGCAGAAGTGCTCTGCCAGGCTTTGGGTCTTACAGAATGGTTGCACTCCTGTTGTCTGTTTTACTGCAGGAGAGAAAATTCTAAACATCCCATGCCACTCCTTATTCTTTGCCACGAGCTACAGTAAGGAACATGTTGTTAAAGCACTCTGAGCAGTATTTTGGCATGTTATCTTTGCTTTGTTAATGAAATAATTCCTTAGAAGGGAAGTTCTGGTTTGCAATTTTGGAAACACCCTCCACACCTTGTTAAAGGCACAGCTGTCTAATCAGTGCACACTTCTTTTCTTTCTTCTCTCTCTCTTTTTTTTGTTTTTCATTTATTTTTAAAGAAATGGGATTTTTGTCCTTTCTGAATTGGAAGATTTTGAACTTCTGCTCCAAAGATTGGTTTCCCTCGGAGGAGTTCTGCAGAATCCTCACCCTGTCCCAAAGTACAGTGCTGCGAGTGGTTTGGACTTCCATGCTCGTTTTGTCCTTCACTGCCTAGAACACAACTTGCAATATATGTTATACACATACCTGGATTACTACAGGTATGAATGTGCTTTCATTCATTGAGTTACATGCAGATTTAAGTAATGAAAGACAGCTGTAATAGTTGGCAGTAAGTTTTACCAGGCTCTTGCTATTTGCAGCATCATTTGAAGATCAAACTGTGAGGCAGTGTGTTGGGTTTCATGGTGCATTTTGAAGCTTTATTCAGGTTGTAATATCATGATTATTTATCTGTCAGTCAACTAATGAAACAATTATGATCAGAATTAGTGTAATAACAGAAACAGTGCAATCTTAAATGAGTCAAAACAACTCGTTAGTAACTGTCACCTGAGCGCAGGTACCTTTTTCTTTTTACTTTGAGAAATAAAGAAATGGTTTCTGTCTTATTTAGTACTAGTTGGGATTCCAGAGAGAAAGAAATACTCTACTGGAACTATAAACATATTCCTATATATGAATACTTTGTGATTAGAATTTCTTAGCTGCAACTCCAGTCTAACAGTGTAATTATTAAGGAGGTGGAGTGGAGTAGAGGAAAGCTAAGAAACTTTTTTTTCAGTTTGTGTAATTCATGTGAGTCACATCAAACCCTCAGACTATGGAGAAATGGTGTTTGTGAATCAGGTCCCTTCTTTGGAAAGTGTTTGGGGTTGTGAATTCTGGAAGCTGCTGTTCTGATTTGCAGAAGCAATTACATGGAGTCTTAAGGAAGGGAGCTGCCAGGGACGTCCTGTCAGCTCCAAGTGTGCATCTTGTCAGCAGGGGTGGTGTGATGTGGCTGTTGTGGTAACAGATGATCACTCCAACACCAAATCAGCTCTTCTTAATTCTTACGCAGTTTTCTGTTGGGGCAGAGCATGCTTACAAATACCATACGTTCACTGTGCTGTACTATTGTTTCTTCCAGCTTAACTTCTTCCAACTGCCCTATTTTGGATGACAGGGAACTGCATGAAGCACATCCCTGGTTTGAATTCCTCGTGCAGTGCCGGGGGGTTGCCAGTAACCCACGAGGTAGGAGCCTGGCCTTGCTCAGCAGCTGCTCTGAGGGTGAGGCTGATAGGCAGGTTTGGGACAGCTGGGTTTAATTCTCTGCTCTGCTGCAGGCTTTATTGGCCACAGCAAATCATTTACATGTGCATCAGGTCCACGTCTCTAAAATGTGGATTATAATTCCTACTTAAAATGCACAGAGGGATCAGGAGATCTGTCAGAATTGGTCTGTATGTGATCATCATTGCATCTAATTTGCTTACGTTCCTAGAAGTTTGAGCAGAAGGAGAATAGGTAAGAAAACACATATGCCATTAAAATTAAAGCTTCATGTGAGGCATTCTAATTTCTCTGCCCTTTGGGTTATGTGTTTTCCTGGACCAAAATTTTTATTGTCATTGAAAGTCAGTACAGTTTGTGTCCTTACTGTACTTTTCTAACCTTTCATTTCTTACAGAGGCACACATTAAAAAACAATAAAAGCTTGCATTTTTTTTCAGAAAAATAAGATAAGGAATTGAAGTAACATAATGCAAAGGTGTGTGACTCCATCCAAATAAATGTGTGCAGGTAAAACTGAAGTGTAAAATCAGGGATGGCTTAGTGAAAATGAGGTCATATACTCACAAGTAAGCTGTGAAAAAGTCACTGTTACCTTTTTTCATGCTTGTAGAATAGTTATGATGCACAACTTAATAATTGTGTTTACATTAAATTACATCTCTCTTTTTCTTTCTAGATCCAAAGATGATTTTTCAGGCGAGTCTAGCAAATGCTCAGATCTTGATTCCTAGTAATCAAGCCAGCGTGAGCAGCATGCTGCTGGAGGGACGTACACTGTTAGCTCTTGCTACAACCATGTATGCACCTGGAGGCATTGATCAGGTACTGCGTGCAACAGATTGTTGATGCATTTTGGGAGGAATGCTCACGAGGTGCTGAAAACTCAAAGGAAAGAATTGATTAAAAACAAGCACACCAACACCATTGTGGTTCTTGCCGTATAAAAGCCTGTGTTTGGTGTTGCATGTCTCGCTTTGACCAGATTCAGGATCAGAACACATCAGAAACTAAAGCTTACTGGCTGTGTTGTGTCAAGCGATGGCGCTGTGCTGCAGAGGTCAAAGATGTATCATAAGTGAGTGGAACTTTTTAAAGAGAAGGATGGTTCAAATGGTGTAACATCTTATTAATACAGAGAGCTGTGCTACATAGCAGAGAACCTACAGCACCGTGTTTCTAACGCAACCTGCAGAATTGTTGCAGGAAAAAAGTGCTGCTTTCTGTGTTGTTACTGAATGTCCAATTCCCATGACTTAGATTGTTTGGTGCATTCAGAGGTTGTTTTATTATAATCTTAATACAGTTTCTTCTTTCTAATTAAATAATTCTGCTTCCTTTCAATGCAGGTTCTTCAGAATGAAGATACGGAGAAACCACTAAAGAAAGTTGACCCTCAGCTCTTAAAAATGGCATTGAGTCCTTACCCCAAACTCAGAGCTGCTCTTTTTCCCCCTTGCACCTCTCATGGAATTTTGCCACCTGACATCTCCCTTTATCACCTCGTTCAGGTATGCAGTGATTCTGGCTCTTGCTCGAGCTATTTGGTTTGCTGTAATTCTGGGCAAATAGCTTTTATTTCACATCTGTGGTATGAACTAAACTGCAAGCTGGAAGAAATGCCACAAAAGGTTTTTTTATTAGGAAAATAGTAGCTTTGCTGAGATCACACTGCAGCAAAATACTTAAATGTGTGTTTCCTTATTTCCTTAAACTAAAATCAAGCATTGTGATGCACTTATTTATCCACTCAGTAGATGAGGATACAAACATGTACCTTTGAGAGAGAATTACACAGAATTACAGGATTTGTCATTGCTTGATGGCAGCACAGGCAATTCTTGAGTATCTGCTTCTGTGGGTCCCTGAAATATTTTCTAGTCTGAACAGATAAGAAAATGTTAAAGTGTCTTAATATATCTTGTGTCTCATCTTTTAGTCGTTAGTGCCCTTTGATCCCAGTAAGTTATTTGGCTGGCAGTCGACAAATACCCTTGCTGTATCAGGTAAGTTAGTTTCCTGGTTTTTATGGTTTTCTTTTTTGACCATCGTTGTAGGATCGCCTCCTTGTGGAATGATTGGGCAGAACAACTCAATGTAAAGAGCATTCCTTTTACAGCAAAATGACGTATGTCACTAAATTCTTGTTTTGAAGTGAAATAGTGTCTGCTGGGTTACCTTTTTTCTGCTAAGCTCTTCATAGGCGTATTTTTTTCCTGAAATAGAAAAGCAGTATTTTGTTTTAAAAACAAGTTAGAGCCTCTGACAAAGTGATCAGTCACAGCTGTTAGAAAATGTTACTGCTGGAGTTTTGATGTTATGATAAGAACTGGAATTTCAGTGGGATTTGGGTATGCTGACACTTGAATTGGAGCAGACGTTCGAGGTGTGGGATTGTCGTTGTGGGTTTAGTTGTTGAAAGCCATTTTCTGTGTTTAAATCTACTGTTGGTCAGCTCATAAAAGCAATTGTATTCTTTCTAGATGCATCAAGTGACCTTCCTCATTTTTCATCCCCTGAACTGGTGAACAAATACGCTATAATGGAACGACTGGACTTCTTGTACTACCTGCGCCATGGGCGTCCATCGTTTGCCTTCGGTACATTTTTGGTCCAGCAGTTGGTCAAGAGCAAAAGCCCCAAACAGTTGTAAGTTATCTGAGAAATGGTGGTGTGATAGTTCTGCAGAAGTTACCATCGAGCACAAGGAATAACGTCAGTCCTCCCCAGGACTGTGCATTGTATCTCTTTAAAGCTGCAGGTGTGCTGGGAATCTATCCAGTGTAACGCTGGGTAAAGTGACTGTGGGATGGTGAGCTTTGTTTACAGTCATCTGAATAAGCCTGTGGTCACTTTATGGGGGGAAAAAAAAAGCTCCCTCATGGAGATTTCTTCAGGGTGATGTTTCTGCAGTTAAACAAGAAAAATAATATACTGGGAGGAGTTAACATTTCTTTCTGAGGATTCAGAGTTACATATTCAAAAGAACACAGTCAGATTTCACATACTCCATAAATATATCAAGCATACAACTAAATAGAGTCAGAATTACAGTAGGAGAGGCATCAGGAGGAATTGCCACTTGTTTCTAAAATGCCTTGTTTGTATATTAGTCACTGTATGTTCCTTGCCATCGTTCCTTTACAAGTCAGTATCTCTTGTGTGAACAGCTGAGGTTTGGGCTGAAAGGAAATCAAACCTCCATGTGGGCTGAGGTACTGAATGCTGTAGAAAGTCAGTGGAAGACTCAAGCATACCTGATTGTTTCATTGCTCTGATGGAAATGTTCAGACATCCAGTGAGCCAGCTGCTGCTGGGGCCTCTGGTTGTCTTTGCAAATCTCTGTCAGGTTCTTTAGGCTGCAGTGCTTGGCTTGCAAACTCTACATTTTGTAGTTAAAAACTGCTTACAGTCATTCTTAATTAAATTTAATATAAACTGTACTGGCTTTACTTATTTAAAAAAAAAAAAGTTTATTATAAACTGCTCATTTTTTGACCATCTGTCATACATGGGACTTTATTCTCAGACCTCGATTTTTTTTCTAAATGCAAAACTTGGTATATAAACATTTCTCATGCTGATGAAGTCCATGCATTTAGCAAACCATGGTAGGTATGTGAAAATGAATTAAAAATCATGTTTATTGAATGGTGTTCCTTTTGTTTCAGGATTCAGCAAGCAGGAAATGAAGCCTATCTTCTAGGCCTTTCTTTCTTCAGTACACCTTCAGTAGCAGCTGCCTGCGTGTGCTTTCTGGAACTGCTTGGGCTCAGCAGCCTCAAACTGAGAGTTGATGTTAGGGTTGCAAACATGATATTCAGTTACAGAACCAGAAATGAGGAATCTCAGCACAATCAAATAAGGGAATCTTTAGGTATGCATGTTTTTTGCTCTCTTTAGCCTAGCGTGCTTTGTATTCATTGGAAAGAGAAGCAGTGATCAGCAGGAAGATGGTGCTTACCATCTCAGGAATGCAGTGAGAATTTGAAGAGTTAAAACTGTTGCTGTTCACGTGCTCCTGCTTCCTACCAATTCCAAACGAGGCAGGAGGGCTGTGAGGTGACATGCAGGCAGAATGGCAGGAGCATCTGACAGATGCTATCAAACAGCTGCCTAAGGCTCTATTAAACACCTAATGTAACACAACTAGAGGACTAAACAAAGGTTTTCTCTTTTGTATTTGGAAAGTTGTCTGCAATCACAGTGGAATCAGGTATTCAAAGCTGTAAAGAAATCAGATTCATTCTAGGAATAACTGGGAAGTTGGATTACTGACTACACATCTGCAGCTGTCTTCTGTCCTAACTGCTGGCTGTTATTGAAGTGTTTGCAGTAATAGAACTTGTGTCTCCTGTTAATCCTGATACTATTGCTCTAATCTCAGCAATGGTAATGTATTCTTTTGGAACAGTTGAACAGTTAATGAGGTTGGCTGATGGTGAAAAAGCAGCAACAGAAGAAGTTCTTAAATCTTTAGAAGCAGCCTTTTGGGATTCAATTGAGCATCAAGGAATAAAGAGGTAAGGAAAGTGACTTAAAGGATTATGATGGCAAATTGAAATTGAGCGTTGAATTTTATCATTTGTAATTTCAGACATTGTTAAAGAGATCTGGGTGTGTTTTATTGTAGTACACTGGATAACAGTATTTGAGTTCAGCATGCAGTTCCAGCTTCAAGTAGCAGAGGCAATAGAGGCGTACTGGCAAGAATTACAGAGTTCTGTCAGCACATTTGACTTACTGCTCCACAGAGCACACCTGGGAGGGAAGGCTGTGGGATTCTCAAAGCTTTTGTTGTCAAGACAGAGGCTTCATGGAAGGGAATGTGGACAGACTGTGGTGGGGTGGGAGCTCCCACAGAGCTGACATAGCTGTGGTGAGGTCAGTGGGATGTGCAGGTGTTGCCATTTGCAGGCAGTGGATCTTAGGCCATAGTTATACACTGGTAACATCTGATAGGAACATCAGTTCATTCCAGCAGAAGCTTAAAGGTTTGTTCTTATGTGTTTTTCCTTTTTTTAATTTTTATTTTAAATTCTGTGCAGGACATCCAGCGACTCCAGACAGCAGTGGTCCTTGGTGATGCAGTTCTGCAAACTCCATACCACGAAACTGAGCACCTCATACCTAAAGGAGTGTGCTGAATCCAACGACTGGCTGCAGTTCATCATCCAAGCCCAGCTGTACAGCTATAAGCCAGATGAGGTGAGCTGTCTGTGTATGGTTTTGAATGAAGACAGAGATCTTCATGAATGCTCACTGTGATGTTCTCCAAAAAAAAAGAAAAAAGGAAAAGAGAAGAATTTGGGTACTGTTCTTTTTTTATTGAAGAGATGGTTCCCTTATGTTCGATAGAAGTTACACTCCAACTCCTTTTGGTTTTAAGTGTAATTTAAAATTAATAAAATATTGCCAGTAGGTAAAAATTAAATGCAATTTAGAAAAGATAATGGGAAGAAGCTCACTGGAAAATTCCAGCTTATGAGACACTTAGCAGCCCTCTTTGTTTTTAACTTGAATCCCTCTATTGCTTTCTCAAGAAGAAAAATGTAGAACTCCACAACCGACAGTCACTGGAGTTGTGTGTCATCATTCACTGGTGGCAGTATATGAGAAAGATGAGAAAAATGGGTTCTCTGGGAGTCACTGTAGCTTCACATAAAAGGGGGAGCTTCAACATTTCAGTGGAATAATTCACATCTGCAAACACGTTTTCTTCTCAGCTCTCCAGAAGCATTCTGAAAAATCAAATGTGAAAGGTGTTCAACTTTTGTGCACGTTTAGAGCCTCAGTCAGCCTTCCCTCTCGTCCTCCATGGGCCTTGCTCTGCATGCTGCTGTCATTGTTCTCCTAGGTCACCTCTGTCCTTGAGGGCTTCGCTCCTGTTGTACAGCATCACCTGATGTTGGCTCTGGAGAAGTCACCATTTCTGCACGGCGCTGCAGGGGATCCTGAGGGCAGCACTGGGAGCAGACATGCAGGTGGTCTCTTCCAAATCCTTTTCCGGTGTCAGGAGAGCCCCAGTGCTTCGTGTCACCTTTTGGCTGAAGGACTGAGAGAACACGCTCCCATTCTGAGTGTGTTAGCAGCGTGTTTCCCTGTGAGTACTGCTCGAGTTATTTGTGTTTTAGAGGAAGAAATAATAAGCAGTTGAGATGCTTTTATTGTGCAGTTGCTGTACTCAGTAAGTATGTAGGTTGCACTCCATCAATTTTTGTGGAAATTGTTGTGATTCGTGTGACACATTTGGCCAACTTGTATGTCTTGAAGTGGCATTTTTTGTCTGGTCATTACAAACCCATCATTTTTATTTGACAGGAGGCCGACATTATTCACTGTCTCTGTGTCTGGATAATTACCAGTGTGGATAATGTTACCAGATCTGAAGCAACAAAACATATTCAGAGCTCAATAGAAAATCACAAGTGGGATCTTCATGACCTGTCACTGATCTGGAAAGTGTTTTTAAGAAAGCAAAAATGTCAAACACTTATAAGGGGATTCCAGCTCTTTTTAAAGGTAAGGTCGTGTCATTGAGTGAGCACAAGTGCTTCGGGGCATCTCACATCTTCTCGGAGGGAAGAATGCCTGTAGATTCCCCTCTGTCTTGTTCTTTGTGGTCTGGACAGCCTGGATGTGATGTATTGAACAACACAGCCAAGTAAGAAGATCTTTGAGTGGAAGTTCTTCCACCCATTACAGACTTGAAGATCACATATCAAGCTTGCAGGCAGTGTTAATAAATGAGAATGTTATTGTTCTGGTGCTGAGGAACACAATTCTTCCTTTACTGAAGTACTTTTAGGAAAGAGTTATAATCTGTTTTTGTGTCTTAAAGGATTCCCCTTTACTGCATATTCTGGAGATGTATGATCTGTGCATGAACTGTAAAAAATACAACGAAGCTAAAACCAAACTGGACGAGTTTCAGAAACTCCTCACAAATGTAAGGATTCATTTTCTGTAAATGTCTTTGCAGTGATTTCCCCCCTATTAGAATGTGATAGCTATCTAATGTCTTGTATTGAAGTAATAGGTGTTTGGAGTGATCTAGGAGCTGATTTTTTTGAATGAATTGTTTGCAGCAGATTCTTTTGATAAGTGCTGGAAGAAAGTATGTGATAATTTGTTTCAAACCTGCAGTGTATTTTTCTTAGTCTTGTTCTGAGTTGGTGCAGCAGGCTAAAATGCCACTGTAGCTTTCACGTGTGAGCATCTCATCGTTTGGGGGCTGATATTGACTCAGATAGGACCACTGTTGGTACACTGAATTATCTGTGATATTCTCTGCTGTGCTGATAGACCAGTGACTTAAGGGACTGCCTGTTGGAGAGAGAGAGCTGTTCTTAAATATGCCCCAGGGTTTCTGAAAGCATCAGTGCCATTGCTTTGGTTCTGGCAGTTGTTAGCAGTTGTACAAATGCCTCTTTGACAATTGCTCAGTGAACTGAATTGCTGTTCTGAAGTCCATTTAGAACACTGACTTAGCAGTCACTTCTAAAAGGATCAAAGTGGTTTCATTCTGCCTTCCTTGTTTGTCACACAAAGATTTGCATACAAATAACTTCAGTGCTTTCCTTTCCACTGTGATTTTGTACTCCCATGAATGTCTTTGTAATCAGCACTGCATGCCATAATGCTTCGTTGTTTTCCTTCCTGCAATTCAAGCTGATGCTGATCAGTTTCCTTTCCCTGCGCACCACTCACGTAGTGAATATGTTTATGAAGTGTACAGAAGTGTGCTGAGCTGTTGGTCTCACCATTTATTTTAGCTATCTGTTCATCCTTGTTGCAGTTCTATCTCCTCAGCTATCACAAGCCCTGTAGTAAAACTGACTGCCTTCAAATGGAAGTCAAACATACGTGGGTGATGAGCATCCCCAGATGGGGGTGGCACATGGTTGTTTCCTGAACGAGTTCGATGTGGAGCATCTCTGATAACCAGTGTGATTCTCAGCAGTGTGCAGAATAAACTCACCAAAAATAAGCCCCAAACTTACAGACCTTTTTGTGTGCACAGCTTAAGGCCGCCGATGGACCGGCAGCTTCACAAATCTCTGTGCAGTGGTTGGAATCACAGGCCTTGTTTCTTCTGGAATTGATGATGCAGCAGTGTAGGACGGAATACGAATTGGGAAAGCTCTTACAGCTGCTTGCTGCAACAGATAATCTTCTGCTTGATGGTAAGCAGAGCTGTTTCTGTTAGGTGATGTTACAGCTTTGACCTGCAGCACAGTGTTACTGGAGTGACTGAATGCGGTTACTTGAAGTGTATTTGTGGTATTTCATTCGGTGAGAGAACTGATGTAACCAGAACTGGTTCTTATGGTGAATCACAGTGATGAAAATTGTGTGCAAGTCTGGTTGGGAATATGGGTGAGCACAGGTTTGTGTTGGTGAGGAGCACACGTCATCTACCGAATATTCAGTGCTGGGTTTAGATACATTTTTAGTCCCATGTAAGCTTTAGAATGTAAAATCTGTGCTCCTCTGGCAGTCTGCATGCTGGCATTGGCATAAGCTGAGTTCATAACCAACTGCTATCACTGTTTATGCCCCTTTGAAACAGGCCCTTATGTGAAGAAACTCTGTGCGCTCAGTGAGATCCTGAAGGGCTCCTCCGTGTCCATTAATCCCTCCATGCTGACCAGATTCAGCCCAGAGACGTTTCAGAATGAGTGCAGATCGATTCTGGAGGAGCTCCAAGAGAAAGGGATGTTCTCTCTGGCTCGGAAGGTGGCAGAGCTGGCTGAACTGCCTGCGGACAGCGTGGTTACCCGAGAGGTACGGCATAGGGCAGCAGTGATGGTCACCTCCTGGTGCTTCTGTTATTGGCAGCACTGAGCTTTGTGTTTGTTTGTTTTGGAAGCTTTGTAAAATCTGTGTGAATTTTGCAGATTCTAAGAGATCTACATCTTTTAAGAGACGTGGGACAGTGGGATCAAGATCAGATAAGAATTAAATTCTGGAAAAAATGTAACGACAGCTTCTTGAAAAATTCCATCTCCAGCAAAGCTGCATCGGATTTCTTTTTGAATCAGGCCAATATGGTGTTTGAATCCTCAGTTCATGAGAAGATAAACAGCATTACAGAGAGACATTTGCTGCTTACCCTGGCCGGCCATTGGCTAGCCAAGGATGTCTCGATGGCACTGGACAAATTAGAAGAAATAGAGAAACAGATCTGGGTTTGTCGTATCACACAACAAACACTGTCCACAGAGGAGGGGTCAGGCAGGTCGAGGCGCTCCTCCTGTGCTGCAGTGAATGGGGATTTAACTTTTGATAACTTGGCCAAGGAGTTTTCTTTTTCAAAGCTGCCTGCTCTGAACACACCAAACTACTTGAACGTGGAGGGTCTGGAATTCAGGGAGCATCAGCAGACCTTGGCTGATGATGAGGAGGAGTCGCTCAGGTTTCTGCTCGGATGCCTTCTCGACGAAGGAAGCGTGCACGAGGCCAGCCGTGTGTGTCGCTACTTCCACTTCTACAGCAGGGATGTTTCTCTGGTATTGCACTGCAGAGCCCTGGCCTCAGGAGAGGCTGACCTGGACAAACTGCACACAGATATTCAGGCTCTTGTAGCAGCAGAGAAGACACAGGAAAGCAGTGCATCGCAGCAGAGCAGAGTCCCGAGCAGTAAGTAACACGACTTCAGCCACCTGACAAGTAGTGAAGCTGTCCTTCTAAAGGACTTTTCTTAGTTACTGTTTCCCCCGAAGTTTCTGCAGGTTATTTATTTGGTTCCAAAGTCCTGCAGTGCACCCAGGCTCGATGTGTTTCAGAGTCTCAACCATTTGTTTTTTCTAGTTCACAGTTCAGTTCAGATGAAGCATCGCTGAGCATGATCTGTGTTCCTGCTTGTGGAATACAGGCTTTAGTAAATCTTGAGTGCATTTGTGGAGCCAATGCATGGAACTACTTTAGTGAATGTATTTATCTGAATTCTTTGTGCATCATAATGGTTTTATTGCTTCTTAGTAGTAGTTCAGTATAAAACACCGTGTATTCATGAAGTACAAACTAGAAAGCTTTCCAGTACCAGGATATATGAGGCTTAATAAGAATACAGTGGGATAAATGAAGGGTAAGCCATCAGAAACACTGCTGAACCCATTTCCTTGCTCTCACCTGCTTAGGAATTCTCATCTAAGGTGTTGTGGATATTTTTAATCATTTGTGTTCTGCCATATTGTGTGTATTGTAACAATAATAATAAACCACTGGTATCAAGAGTTCAGTTTTCAAAGACTGGAAAAGTCTGCTGAACTTGCAGCGGACTTGTGAAGGCTTGCTGCAGGTGTGAGGCTTGCTGTTACCTGTCTTTGTGAGGCAGGAATTCATAATGTTGTTGTTTCCAGCATCGAGCTTAGAGGACTGGACGCACATTGCAGATCCATCTCTGGATGATCAGATTGTCCTCAGTCTGAAGGCTCTCACAGATGAATGCGTCCATGGGAGGAACTACTGCAGACAGGTTCTCTGTCTGTATGAACTTTCTAAGGTATGGCTCTGGTAACATTATTAGAGAAACAAGTGGTTTGTATCAGGCTGTGCTATGGAAGTTTGTGCAGAGGAGGATAAGGAGTGATGAAAGCACTGCTTAGGTGCCAGGAAGAAGTTGTAGAGAGCAGTACTGCCAGCCCTTGTGTGGAAACATGGCCAGATGCTCCTCGACTCCCCAGGCTCCTACCTCGCTCCAGTAAGCCAGATCTCAGCCCGAGTCTCTTTTGATGTGCGTTTTTAATTATCCTTCAGGCATATGTTGTTCGTTGAGTTAGGCCTTTGTGGTGGCTGTTTGGGTTTTATTTAGTTCAGGAAAGCATCTGTCTGTTAGCAACAGCTCTGCATTAACCTCAGACGGAGCTCTTGCATGCCACCCTGGTCTGGAGAACATTAACACTGAACATACACAGATAAAGGCATTGTGAAGTGACATAAGGTTATGTTTACGTGTTTTGAAACTGAGTTTTATCTCCTCCTGCAGCACTTCCCTCTTGCGCTGGCCAATTAAGATGAGATACTGCAAGTCAATATATGTGCTGTGCTTGGATTTCTTCTTGTGCACCTTCTTAACTGCATGTACGTTTCTTAGGAACTGAACTGCTCCTACAGTGAGATGTCAGCCCTTGACCCTGAAAAAGTGCTTCGAGCAATTCTGTCATCCCAGCAGGCAGAGCGATGCAGGAGGGCTCAGGCATTCATCACCACGCAGGGCCTGCAGCCCGAAACTGTGGCAGAGCTGGTGGCCAAAGAAGTCGTGCAGGAGCTTCTGGCCTCTTCAGAAGGAAAAGGTACCAATGGCACTCGGTCTTGGTTTTTAACTTTTTTTTGTTTGAAAATGTGGTGTCTTTGCATCTGAAGAATTATCCTTGCTCTGAAGATACTGGAGTGCTTATCACAGTAACGTTTAGGCAGCTCTGTAAGATTATAAAAATATTACATTGTGACAATTAACATTAAAGCTCTGTGAGAAAGGATGAGCCATCAGAAGGAGATCTGGGATTCAGGCTGTGCTTTCCTCCCTTTCTTACTTTTTCTGCTTCTCCCTTGCAGACTTGTGCTCTTCCTGTTCCCCTCGTATCACTCACTTGTGTAAGCTTGGATGATTTCATGCACCACTCTTAGAGGAGTCAGTTCACCAACCCAGCAGAAAACAAGAGTTTTCTTCCAAGTTCATGAGTTGAACTGATTCATGGAAGAGTACGAGCCAGAGCCACTGCAAGGGGTGGGTTAGAAAATGCCTTTTTTCAGCAGCAGCAGCTTGCTGGATGTGTGAAATTATAGATGTGTGTCGTTGCAGTGGCAGTACAGATGTTCAGAAGGATTGAATTTCCAAAGTAGTAGTATCTGATTCCCAAATCTCAGCCCTAAGATCAGAAATGTGTTGAGAATGTAGTTCCAAGCCCTAGCTCAGTCAGATGAGGTTATGTTGGTTTTGTTCCTTCTGTCACTGTAGCACTTTGGGTATGACTGGCTGTCTCTGTGCAGGACAGAAGCAGGTTTCCAACCCTGCAGATGAGAGCCAGGCGTTCCTGCAGCTCGCCAAGCTGTGCCAGGACCACACGCTGGTGGGCATGAAGCTGCTGGAGAAAATTTCCTCTGTGCCACGTGGGGAACTGTCATGCAGTGAGTAAATGGCAAGCAATGGTAAGGAGTGCATCACCAGGCATGGCAGCACTTGGCTTGAGATCACATCACAGAGAATAAAAGCAATGCTGACAAAAGCATCTGCTATTTATCTCAGATCTGATGGTAGTCTGAATATATGGACAATAAATGTATTGCTAAAGCATTGCATGAATTTACTCTGCAAACAAAACACAGTTTTGTTTTTTTGTGTGTGTGCTGATAGCTGGAATAACTGAGTTCTTGTGTTCTTCAGTTACAGAACTGCTGATTTTGGCCCATAATTGCTTTAGTCTGACTTGCCACATGGAAGGAATCACCAGGGTTCTGCAGGCAGCACGACTTCTCACAGATGAGCATTTGGCACCTAATGATGAGTATGGACTTATGGTGCGTGTGTTTGCTGCCGTGTTTGTTGCATGTGTGATGGTCTCTTCCAGCCTGTCAGCAAGTAACTGCTCTGAGCTGTCGTGGAGGTCGGGGGTGGGATGGAGGGGTCCCTCAGCTGTGGGTGGCAGTGCTTGTGCTGCACGACTCACGTTGTGCTCAATGTAATGGTGGTACTGCAGGGGGAATGTATTGATGGGCTACCAGCTCTCTGAGTGTTTGTGTTTGGTAACAGTGCGCCCTTCCACAGCACAATAAAAACAGAGCAGCAGCTGATTTAAAAATAAAGCCTCTTGGCTCTGAGGGAACATCCACCCGTGTGATGCCCTGCCTTGCTCTGTGCCATCCATCCATAGCGAGCACAGCCTTCTCCCAGCACAGCACTGCTGCTCTCTGACGGACCTTTCTGTTAGTGTGAGCTGTGTACTTACACTGCTGCTTCCACAGGTTCGTCTTCTCACTGGGATTGGCAGATACAATGAGATGACCTACATATTTGAGCTGCTGCACGAGAAGCATTACTTTGAGGTGCTCATGAGAAAGAAGTTAGACCCGGTAGGTGGTGGGAAATGAAGGGGGGATGTTTTCAGAGCGCTGTGTCTACATCAGAAACTGATATTTACAGCAAGGTGAAATTGTCTGGGGATCCCAATTACTGGAGTGTAGAAAGTGTAGAATAATTTTCCCAAGTAATGAATTAATTCTGGGTTTCACGAGATACCCCAAAGAGAGAAATAATCACGTTTTGGAGAATCCTATCAGGACAGATCTGCCTGTAGTACGAAGATGTGAATAAGAAATAAGCTCTTTAAATCTGAATTTGGTAATCCTTTATCTGACCAGAGTGGGACACTGAAGACTGCTCTGCTGGATTACATCAAGCGCTGCCGCCCAGGGGACAGTGAGAAGCACAACATGATTGCCCTTTGCTTCAGCATGTGCCGGGAAATTGGAGAGAATCACGAGGCTGCTGCTCGCATACAGCTGAAACTCATTGAGTCTCAGCCATGGGGTGAGTGTCAGCTGCAAAGCCAAGAAACAGGAGTGTGTGCACTGCTGCAGTACGTCAGATTGCTGCAGTGTGCAGCGCACGATCCACCAAAGGTCCCTCAGTGTTGTGTTTGTGTTAAGAAGGAAGACGTGCCGGGGAATGCAGCTGTGGCTCCTGCATTGTTCTGTAATTAACACCACTGCTGTTGCCCTGGCTGGAGGGAGGGCCCCACTTGCACCCCGCAGTGCATCTGCCTGCTCTGGTTGGTCCTTTTCAAGGAGCTGAGGTTTTGGCTGTTGCTGTAATGTAACATTTCAGTGCTGGGAGGAGGTCAGGACGCATGCAGCTTTCCCTCACTTTATCATTGGTGTGATGCAGTGTGGGGATTTTTGTTCATTTGTTTTGCTTTACAAAAGCATAGAGGTAAAGCAGTACCGTGTGTGTGAGAGAGAGACACAACCTGCTGAGAGAGACAACCTGCTGCCATCTGAGCTCCCGCTGTGCGATGTGCTGGCAGTTCCTGCAGCAGCTTTGGCTCACAGCCAAACAGCTCTAACAGCTTCACCATTTCCCAGAGCTTTTTTTTTTTTATATAGATTTTTTTGCTGCTTTCTGAAATGAGTGCACACAGGGTTGGTGCTAAGAAGTATTTTTCATCTTACTTTGTCACCTGTGGAAATAATTCATTATTCCATTTTTTTCCCCCATTTCAGAGGAGTCTCTTCAGGACGTTGCAAACTTAAAGAAACTGCTGATGAAAGCTCTGACCCTCTTCATTGATGCAGCAGAAAGTTACTCTAAGGTAACACCACATAGAACTGTATGGCACATGAGAAGTGAGCTGAACTGCAGGAACAAAGTGCTGCTCTGGGGCTGAGCAGAGTTCCAGCCACATAAAACATCAGCACACGAACCTCTGGGTTTGTCAGTTGTGCAGCACACAGCAGCCTCAGTAAGACTGCTGTCACAGCACTGCGTGCTGCTCACCATTCAGACTTGTAGGGTTGCAGTGAGATTCTCAAGGAGTGACTGTGAGCATAACTGCTTCACACTCAGGGCAAGTGAGAATAAAGCAATACAAAGAGCATTTAAAAGCCAGGGTGATCAGATCATGAAAATAATCCTCGCAGAGAGCGAGACTTCATTTAAAACTAATGGGATGTTATCAATGTGTGACAGTGCTGTACAGCGCCAAATAGTAGATGGCTCTGAATTGGGTGTTTTGGCAGCAGTGTTTGTCTTCCTCCTTCAGAGGAGGAAACAGGTTTCTGTTTCCAGGACTCCTGTGTCCGCCAGGCCCTGCGCTGCCGCCGCATCATGAAGCTCATCACTCTGCAGCTGCATTTTCTGAACACTGGTCAGAGCACCATGCTGATTAACAGGAACAGGCAGAACCTGATGGAATGCATCGTGTCCTTGCCTCGATTCTATCAAGTAAGCTGGGCTTTCTCATCTGCTGCTTTTTTGGAAACTGATAGCTATAACCACCAGGTTATCGGTACATAAAGTGTATATAAAGTGAGCTCTGCCACGTGGCCACCGAAGCCTGCAGGTGTGCTCCCCTCACAGTGCTGCTGACCGAAGACAACATCTGTGCTAGGCAGATGTTCCTGCCCTGTACCTCCAGCATCTCTTCTCCCTGCAGGCGGCTGTTGTGGCCGAGGCGTATGAGTTTGTTCCAGATTGGGCTGAAGTTCTGTACCAACAAGTGATTGCTAAGGGAGACTTCAGTTACTTAGAAGAATTTAAACAACAGAGACTGCTGAAGCCTGCGTTGTTTGAGGAGATTGCTAAGAAGTGAGTTGCTCTGCAGTCACAGTGGGAGATTTGCTTCTCATGGGCAGAACAAGAAGCTGCACAGCAATAGCACGCAAGTCCTGGTATTGTTAAAGACTCTTCTGTGCTAAAATACAGTACATAGGAACCTGGAATGCATGCTCAGTTTCTTAAGCACAGTGTGGAAATAACAGTGGTGCATCTATTATTGTTTTTATTGAGCAGGGTAAACAGGGGCCCTTAACTAATGCTGGTCATACTGCATCTTTTTTAAATGAACTGCAGCAAAATAAGCAGCCAAGAGAATTAAATGTACGTGTTGAGCACAGCCCCTTTTTCAGCAATACTTTTCTTTTACCAAGACAGAAAGCTTTAATGGCAGCAAACCCTATCTGAATGTCACATGAAATTATTTTCAGGTGTAAACAGCACTCACCCACTGATGCTGCTCTGAGAAATCTGAAGAAGCTGCTGGCTTACTGCGAGGACATCTCCACGTACTACAGACTGGCCTATGATAACAAGTTCTATGATGTGGTCAACATGCTCCTGAAGGACGCACAGACGGGATGCTGCCTTAATGATATGTTATCCAACTAGAACCACGCAGCAGCACCACAGCCTGCATGGTTAGTACGGGTTCCTCCACATTTCCTAATGCTCACAGTGATGTGCTGCTATGTCACAGTCACTCCAGAAAAAGGGTGATGGTTGTAAATATTTGAAATGTTGATGCTGTCTTAACCTGGAGGTGTTCTGTACAATAAATCCTACCCTTTACAAATACCTGACTGATGGCAAATATGGACTGGTACAACTGGCAGTGGACCTCGGGGACCCACAGAGCGTTAGGAACTGGGGGGAGAAGGGATCACCACAGGATCTGCACCTAAACCAACAGGAAAATGAAGTAATACATCCTGTACACTGCCAATAAAATAAGCAGAATTGGCTCCTACACACTACAGATCACCCATTGCTTGTCATCTTTGATTCCAATCTGATTAGCTTGTTTCTGTTTTCCAGCTTAGTGATGAAGTTTAAGTCTGAACAGCATCTACTGCTTAATAAATTCCAAGAGAGCAGCAAATAAAAGTCTAATATTTGTGCTCAACTCACAGTTATGAATTCCTTCCCACACTCATAGAGCCAGTGCGTTCAGCTCAGGGCTGCCAGCATGGGTGAGGGGCTGGCAGTGGGGCAGTCTAAGCTCAGCACCGTCCCCAGAACAAAGGCAGCAGTTAAAGAACAGGGCCAAAGGCTGCTATATGAAGTCCTCACAATAGTGATTTTTATTAAATTAGTTGCTTTATAAAACATTGCAGATGTCATAATTGTTAACGTAACAATTTGCCCCACTGTAGTAACTGCTGCAGTTTGCTAAGCAAGTTGTTTGTTTTTAAATGAAAGAAAATAGCCGAGTCATGAAAGAGCGACCGCAGCCCAGGAGCCCAAAGTCGTGTTTGATTTTTTACACTGAAACCAGGCGATGAATTGTTAAAGAATACCCAACCCATACAGCTGCATTAGTAGAAATTTAGATGAATGGAAACTCAACTTCATACTCACAAGTTTTTGTTTTGTTTTCCCCAAATCAGGAGCTCTTGCCCTGCTCTCAGCCCAGCACCGCTGTGGGCTGTCAGGCTGTGGAGCAGTGCATCTCAGTGACGCCTCCCCAGCGCAGCGTCCCACTTTGAAGTTAGCAGTTCCCCTTCACGATACACTGAAAACCTCAAGCTCTAACGTAAGACAAAGCAATTGTAATACTAAGTGCACACCCATCATGCCCTCGCTGCAAACTGCTTTTGTTCATCAAACAACTCATTCAGGGAGGTACAGTTAAGGCCATATCGTAGAACTGTGCCGCTAATAATACTTTGCCTCTTTGAAATTCATTTCCAATTTGGTGGCTGTTACTATAGAATCAAACAGCAACAATTACTGTTATCAGAATTCGGCGGTTTCGCTTTGTTGGTTTTTTTGGTTGATCCTTTTATTTTTTTCCTGTAATTTACGGAGCTTTTGAGCTGCTTCCTTCCAACGCCTCGAGCACAGAACAGGAATGGCAGCACTTCAGCACCGCCTGCCGCGCTGAGCCACCAGCACAGAGATACTGCAGCTTTGATAATAGCATTTGGCAGAATTTAAAGAAAGAGAAGTTGTGCTACATGTTTAAGGGGTTATGGGCAACAGAAAGACAACAGAAGGGGAGATAAATGTCACATGAAGTCTTCAAACTCTTGTACGTATTCTCCATCGTATCCTCCATAATCAGCCAGGTCATCTTTCATAGTAGCCTTTAAACCACCTCCAGGCACAACACCTTTTTTCTTCTTTTTGGCTTTACTCTGCTTAAATAGGAAGGAGAGTGTATTTACTTTCACATCCACAGCAACTTGCCTTCCTTCTGACTTGAGTAGAGCCTCAGAGGAATGAATACCTGCATCACTGCTCACACAGTGCATGCTGTACTGCCATCATTGTTACCCCAGCACCCAAAGCGATCCTCTCCCAGTACAGCTGCTGCACTGCCCCGTGTCCCACAGCTCCCTGCATCACATACATTCCCATCTCCTCCATTCATCCTATGTCACTGAGCCTCTCAGCAAGTAGCACAGCTATGGCTAGAGTTCCCTCTTGTAAAACCAACAATCGAATTAAGGAACTTATGTGGTTTTTATCACTGTTGTGGCTGAATATATATATATATTCGAGGAGGAGTCCTAGATAAACTTAAATGAACATGGCTGGCTAAACCTCTGCCTTGCTAAGCTGGTGCAGGTTTCAGGGTTAGCCAAATTAGTTTATGGGAAAAGCCAGGAGAGAAGAGAATACAAGAATAGAAAACACACATACTTTTTGAACTAGCTTGGTTCAGTAAGCCAGAGGCTTTTCTCCAAAATACAGTTCATATTAAAGAAAACATTATATTTACCAAGCCCTAGACTTAATGCAGTAACATTGCACATGAAGTTTGATTTGAATTCCAGTGTTTCATTCTCTCCTGTAGAATTGAGGTGGCACGGCAGAAAACGCTGCCCTGAAACACACTGTGATGAAGTGCCCCAAGTCACTACTTACAGTGCCACTGCACTGCCCTTTGTTAGGTACCATCCTCTAATTTGATTTAAAATCTGAAAAATGCATTGCTAGTGATATCTTCTGTTTAACTTCATTGCTGTCTTTGCAGTTCAACTAATTACTGAATTCCAACTGACTCGAGGTTTTAAATCTATTCTGTAAAACCCACTGTTACGCTCTGTACCACTTCAGTATCCGTTCAGCTATTACCTCACCTCATGTAACTCGCTCATCATGTCTATGCAGTCGTTGCTCCTTCCATTTCCATAACACAGGAACACCCCCAGCTATCAGCCATTCCAAACCCCAGCAACAAACTCAGGCAAAGACTTCAGTTACTCTGCTATCCTGATGCTGTAGCAGGAGCCCCTCCATTGCCAGGACAGCACCAGGTGAGCACACAGCTCAGCTCCATGTCTATCAGCCAAGGCTTTGGCCTGTGATCTGAATTCAATGAACTCCTGATTATCTCACACTTTTAAAAGCATTTAGTTCTAGATCAGAATCCAAGATTATAATGTCCCCTACTGTCACTGTCACAGACAACACAATCAGCAGTTCAGGTCAGTGCTGGACCTGTTGTGCTGTGCGGGCAATGAGCACCTTCAGCAGGTGCTGCTTCTGCTGCAGCCAGCTGTGGGAGCAAGTCTTACCTTCTCCTGTTTCTGTTTTTCACTGCATAGTACCGTCAACGAATTTGTGATCTTTTTCAAGTCATCAATTTCCACTACAGAAGAGAAAGAAGAGATTCCTCATCAATATTGTGCTCACGTATGCCATCATCACAATTCTCTCATGACTGCAGAGGTAAGCATTAGCACTAAGGAAACACTGGCACTTGCTCAATTTAAAACAGCAGAACAGACTGAGTAATTAGTTCTGATCCTTGTGATCAGCATGTGCTGTTCACAAAGTCCTTTGTAACACAGCTGGAACGGTGCAGTAGGTAAGGGTGCAAATTAAGAGCTGGTGTACACAGTCTTAACAGGGAGACGCTTGAACAACTGGAGCAAAGTAATTATGCAGTACAGTAAAATATCGACTCTTTTAGACACCCAAAGAAGAGCAGCGCAGCATTAAGTTGCCCAAGAGGCTGTGAGTCGTTCACTTCAGCTCTGGGATCGTACAGCACTGCTGCAGGCAGCCTGGGCTCCTGTGTGTGCACAGCCTTCACCCAGCACCAAGCCACCACGTGGCTGAAGGGCAGCATGAGCAAAGCACAGCAAAAGGGCTCAAACAACCAATCCACCAACTGCTTTCACCAACCAGAGCAGGGCAAAAACAGGGCTGTGAGTTACTTTATCTCTGTATGGTCACATGCTGAATTCCAGAACAATTAATCTTGTAGTCTCGGAATTACAAGACCTCACTTTTGTAACAGTCCTCCCAGAAGAGCTGCTGCCGTTACTTGGCTCAGAGAAACACTTATGTTCCAGAAACTGCTTCAGGAGAGATGGGTGAGATTGAGAGCAGCATGAAAACCTGCAGTTCTGAAGCAACTGTAGGAAGACCAACAGTTGCACCTGCTCCACAAGAACACTGGCTGGGATGGAACCTCACACTCAGTCAGTGACACTCTGCTCAGTACCAACTGCACACATTAATCTTGGTTTCGGTTTTAAGTTCATAGCACACCCTCAAGGTCACACCTGCTACAATCCTGACAGCGGATTCTAGGAAGTCCTTCACTTTACTTACATGAAATACAAACGTCTCGAACTAATGCTTCCAAAAAGCTGGCGTAATGTAAGGACTTTTCATACTGTGTGATTTTCTCTTTTAGTAGTTTGCCAAATTCCGTAAAGTCATCTTTTGAAGAGGGATTCATGGCATCTATTCCACAAGTGTTATTTACACCTGCGAGGAAAGGCACACGTGTTAGAGAACACACTGTCTGTGGTCTCTGAAAGATGATGCTAAAGAAAAAAAGAAAAGAGGTTCAGTTCTCCCCTTCTCATCAAGCACTGCCAAACCAAAGTTTCTCCCTCCCATCTTCTGCAAACAAAGCAATGGCTGAGTTAGCAACCTGCAGGGCCACAGAGCTCACTGTGCTCTGGGCAGTGCTGGCTACGCAGAGCCCTCCTTCCTTTAATAGAGAATTCTAAACCCGAGTTCCTCAGTGCAAAATTCTGCTGGTTCTTTACAACTGTGTTAAGTAGAGCCCCTCCCCCTTCGGGCACCATCCTCTTTCTGAAGACACACAGCAGTTTTCACTGAGCAACCGTGCAGCCCACTAAGCAAAGCAGCAGGCTTCACACTGCCACACTTCAGTATTTTCACCCGTTGTGTCAAAGCATAAGGGCAGAAGGCAACGAGCTGCCCTTCTATCTACCCAATCTACTTCTATCTACCCAAGCAACAAAGTCACCCCACAAGGAAGCAGCCATCACAGACTGCCTGAAATAAAGCACACATGCACTGCACTGTGCCATGTGAGCCCAAAGCCCGACTGGCCAGCTGAAGTCTGCGTTGTAAGGCTCTGCAGAACAGCAGAAGGCAGCATTTCCTTTCACACACTCATCTGTTCACCAGAAACACCATTTCATAGGGAAATTCAGCCAGCCATCTTTCTCCTGTTCCCTCCAACCAAGATGTTAAGGAGTAACACCTTATATTCCACAGACAGTCCTGCAATTAGTCCTTAGTTCCAGAGTACATTTCCAGTAGCACGGATTTAAAGCCATGCTGACTCTCAGTAGCACAAGTAGCTCTCACAGCCACAGCCCCATCAGTTGCCTGCAGGATGTCTGCACGCACCTGAATGCTTCACCATGGCACAGCTGCACCGTCCTGGCCATGGCACAGCACACTTACCAAAGGTTTCTTTTGCTAACTCAAGGTCTGACTCCTCTTGCAATTTCTTTAGTCGTAGTTTGTCTGCTAACTGTTCTTCTGGTGTAAGTTCTTTATGTTCCTCTGGAGCTTCTAACTGCATTTAAAACAAAACAAAAAAGAACACCCACATAAATAGAGGGAACATTACATTGAGGGGAGGTGTTACAAGAAACCATGTTTTTTCCAGCACCATTTGAATAGCTTACTTCTGTCTGAAGCCAACAGACTCCAAGCATGTACAAACCCAACAACCATTCCAATTAATCATAACAACGCCACCTGTTTAATTTCTCTGTAATTTAATCGAATTATGGAAATAACATCTCCATTCTTTTGGCATGCACAGAATCATAGAATGGCTTGGGCTGGAAGGGACCTCAAGGATCACGAAGCTCCACCCCCCACCGCAGTCAGGCCCACCAACCTCCACATTTAATACCAGACCAGGCTGCCCAGGGCCCCATCCAACCTCACCCTGAACACCTCCAGGGACCATTTAAGATGCAGGCTTACAGAAAGGGTGCTGTTTGCATTTCTGCACTGCCCTGGGAGCACAGGTTGCCATTCAAAGCTCATTACCCAGGGAGCCAGGGTGGATAATTACCCCCCCAGTAAGGCCTAACCCAGGTGTCCTTCCCTCTCCCCACAGATGGACCAGTCCTTAACACTGACAGCTCCAGGTGTGAAGCACAGGGCTGACGTTTGCTTCAGTACATCAGCCAGGATCTCCTCAGCTCCCGCTCAGCCCCCCAGAGCAACCCACAACCAACACAGCCCTCCGCATTTCTGAGCCCACAAAGAAACAGGAATTACCCTTTTTTTAAGCTCCTCTTGCTTTTTCTTTTGTTGCTTTTCTTTTTCTTTTATCTTTTCTGCTATTTTCTTTTTTTCTGAAACTTTGGGTTCTGTAAGACATTAAACAATATGGCACTTGAGGTCTCCTGGTGTTTTTTTGAATAACCAGGAAAACACAAATCAAAGAGAAAAAGGCAGAGCTCAGTCGGCAGCACCTGACCAGGGGGGTTAGAAGACGTGCTCTGTCAAAACCAAAACTAATCCTATTTGGAACGTGTTTTAGACTCTTCAGACAGAGACAAAAGCAATGTCTGTAGCAATGCTGCACACAGTGATGTGAACTCCTGGTAGTCTCACCTTGTTTCACCTCCGTCTCCTTTACTTCCTCCTCTTCCTCCTCATCATCCCAGTTATCCTACAAAGTAAGTTTTCATTAAGATACATGCTCATAAGATGATTTTACATATTATTTCTGCTTGTTAGGCAAACACAAAGGACAGTAGCTTACATACAGCCTTTTAAATGCTCTCAAATCCATTAAAATTATGTAGTTGAGTTAGGAAGTGGGGAGTAAGTTGTTGAGCTGTAAAATAAGGACACTGATCTGGGAGCTGAGCACAGTGTTTCAGGACCAGTTATCACTGAGAAAAAGGCAGCTTTAATCAAAGAATGGGAAAGATCCTGTCGGTACAGCTGGGAAAGCAGCCAACCCAGTGCCAGCCCCAGGACCACGACCTGCACTCAGCCAGCAGTTGTCACTTCTCTGCAAGTGAAGGGGCCATCAGAAGTCCTTCCCACACACAAACTGCTGTTCTCCAACGGCAACCACATTTCTGAGTGTTTCCAACCATCCCAGCTGTGGTACAGCTCTGCCCTCAGCACCCCCACCCCTTGTGCCCCATGACCCAATGGATGCTTGCACCTCAACACACAGCATAGAGGAAATGAACGTGGAGGAAGCACGCCTTCCAACAGAATTGACCTGCTTATGTCACCTGCGGGTTTGCCAGCAGCAGCTCTGCAGTCCCTTCCCAACAGTTAGCTGGGTATGATTTATGGGAACACATGTTCTTCCCCTGGTGCCCTTCCAGATTCTACTGATGCCCTCTGTATGGAGATCAGTGCTCTAAAATCGACCTGAAGGTACATGCCTGGCAGCACACAACGTATGCACCACAAGGTAATGCCAAAAAATCACACAGGAATCTAATTTTAGTTATCTGTATCAATGGAACCTGCAAGTTTAAGAGATTGCCTTTGGCAAGGCCTGGTATACACAAACGTCACACAGACCGTGGGCACATTGTGGGTGAGCTCTGCAACCATAAGCCCTGAATTCCGAGTCGCAGCTCAGAGCAGAAATGTGAGCACCCATCCCAGCCATTCACCCAGAGGAGGAACGGCGTCACAGCGTCCCCACACCTCCCCTGGGCTAATGGGCACCTGTGGGAGAGCAGGCTTCCCTTCCACATTCCAAGAGGCTGACTTGAATTTGCAGCAGCACTCATCTAGCTCCTATCTAATTAAGTCTGTTACACCCATTTCTTTTCAGCAGCCATTTTCAGCACCTCTGTGCTCTCTGCCTTGGCCCCAGCCTGCATGGAGAGAGGTTTAAATCCAGTGTTGTGTGGCACAGAGCCCACAAGGAAGGAGGGCAGCACGACCGATGGGGCTGAAGGAAGCGCTCCGCCTCCTTCCCACACCTGCAGCCCAGACCTGGGCACGGCCTGCCCTGCAACAGCTGCTTCAGCTCCCAGGCACCTGTTAGCAGTGCAGCAGGAGTGTGCAGGAGATGCTTCTGTGGCTGTAACTGCAGTGGGAGGAGCCCCAGTCCCACCTCTCAGAGGAAAAGAGACCCAGGGCAGAACCACAGCTCTGTGCTGCACACCCAGTAACTCACAGCAGGACACCTTTACTGCACAATGTATCCATTGAGGAGCTGAAAACCTGGAAGCATCCCACAGCTCTCCTTCACACGTACTTCACTGAAACAAGGCTGAAATCACCTCCTGCTGCACTGAGTAACTGCTGACCAGAGCAGCTCTCCCTGTTTCACACCCTCCCTGAGCACAGGACAACGCAGCACCCTGCCCAGACCAGAGGGCAGGAGCAGGGAATGGCAGCACTCTGCTGCCAGAGTCCCAGCTGAGCCCCAGCGCTCCTCCACAAGCGCTGTGCCAGGCCACAACCTCCCAGTTTGGCTTTGCTGAACCAAGAACTGCCCAGGGATAAGTAGAGGAAACCCCTTGGCACCAGGCCCACCTCCTGGGAAAGCTGTGCTGGGGTAACAGCACAGAGCAGCTGTGTTATCAATGAACATGATAATTTTAAACCTGGGGAAGTCAGTGTTTCCAGAACTTAGGAGTTACTGCAAGATCATTATCAAAACAAGTGCAAAATAAACTACAGGATCTGAATACGTAGAAAAGATAAGAAAAATGTGAACACGGGAAATACTCTGTGCTCAGATTTTAGGCCACTTTTTCTCATACCCATACTTCAAGGCTGACCCTGGCAAACAAGGTATCCAGAGCTTGAGTAGCAATCTCCCAGACTCAGTTCTGAGGTTCAGCATTTAAACAAACAGAACTTCCATTTGCTGGACAGGTCCTCCTCTCCAGATACAGCTCCAGTACTGAAGGTGTAACCTCTGAGAAAGAGGGAAGAAGCCAAATTCCTGGCACATGTGGGAAGCTTTGTTCCTTTATTCCAGCAGCCACAGAAAGCAGAGGTGTCTTTACGAGTGACACTTCACAGACCAGTTCTCCTGGACACGCTGTATCATACCAAAAAGGTTTCTCACTTCCAAAGGGAGGCAGAAAAGCAAACTTCACAAATACTCTCTGTATAACACACGTGCACATACATGCATAAACAGACACGAGTATAAGGACTGCATACAGTGTTACACATGTGCACACAGTCGTGCTGTAACCACACTGCTTACAGATGACTGCAGCCCCTGCATGCAGAGATACCTCCGCTCACCTTGCCTGCTGTAATGCCACAGCAGTGATAACCACAGGGTGCGGGTGTTATCGCATTTCAGGAGCAGAATAGACAGCTCCTAACTTACAGAAATATTTATCTATATAAAGAGAACGCTTTTTCATACTACTTACAGAAGGAGAACCACCCTAAGCTCCAAGGGCAATGGTGATGGTGCTTCCCAAGATTCTCCCGACAGCACAGCCTAACCAAGCAGAGCAGTGAGCCCTCACCCAGCACACATTCACAGGATCACAGAATGGCCTGGGTTGCAAAGGCCCACAATGTCATCCAGTTCCAACCCCCTGCTGTGTGCAGGTCGCCAACCAGCAGCCCAGGCTGCCCAGAGCCACATCCAGCCTGGCCTTGAATGCCTGCAGGGATGGGGCATCCACAGCCTCCTTGGGCAACCTGTTCCAGTGCCTCACCGCCTCTGTGTGAAAAACTTCCCCCTCATACCCAACCTAAGCTCCCCTGTCTCAGTTTTGCTTCGCAGGGCTTCACACCCACGCCCACGAAGCGGTGACCAGCGCAGGCCGGGCCGCAGGCACGCGGTGTCTGACAGCCCCTCAGCTGCTCGACTCGACGCCAAAAGCCGCCTTTCGCTCTGCCTTTCATCCCCGCACACAGCGGCCCGCCCCGCACACAGCACAGCGCAGCGCAGCGCAGCGGCAGGAGCCCCGGTGCGACGCCGGCCGGCCGCACGTGCTGCAGCGGCGCCGCCAAGGCCCGCGGATGGCGGAGCGGCGCGGAGGGCCGCGCAGAGCCGTGACGGAGCACCGCCGGCCCGCCGCCCAGCCGCAGCTCCGGCCCGCCGCCGGCTCCTCCCCGCGCCCGTCCCGTCTCTGCCCGCTTCTGGCCCGGCGTCGCTCCCCGTGGCCGCCGCTCCCGGCCCGCGCCGAGGCCCGATGTCGGGCCGGCTCGGCTGCGAAGCCCCGCGGCGAACCCGCCGGCCGGGCGGCACGGAAGCGGCGGCGGCCCGACCCGCCGCGGAGCCCCGCGCACCTTCACGTCGTCCTCCTCGTCCTCGCCGGCCCAGCGGTCGCCGGCCACCCCCGCCGGCACCAAGCGCTTCGCCACCGGCTCCGCCACCTCGAAGGTGTCGGCGTCTGCGGGGGGAAAGGAGAGCGGTGAGGAGCGCGCGGGGCGAAGGCCGAGGCCCGCGCGGCGCGAAGGCCGCCACCTACCCCAGGAATCCGCCTCGGCCGCCATCTTCCCGCGGGAGCGCGGCCGCCGGCGCGAGCACTGCGAGGCAGCAGCAGACGGCGGGCCCGGCGCGCGCCGCGCGGAGCACCCTGGGAGCGGGCCCCGCCCCTCCGGGCCGCGCGCGGCCTCTTCCCGCCATCTTGGGAGGGTGAGGGGACGGCCGCGCCGCCATCTTGGGAGGGCCGAGCGGCCGCTCCGCCTCCGCGCTCCCCCCCCCCCCCGGCGGGTCGGGGCTCGGCCGGGCGCCGCACGCGGCCGTTCTGTGAGCGGCAGTAACGCGGCTGGCGGCGGATCGCTCGGCCGCTCCTCGTACGGCGGGAACGTAAGAGCCGCCGTGGCGGTGGCAGAGCCCGCAGCCCCGCGGTCCGCGAGGGTGAAACCTGTCAGGAAGCTGAGCTGTGCGGTTGGTCCCCGGGCACGTGTAAAAAGAACGGGAACGTTGGGAAAAACGTGGGAGAAAAGCTGCCGAGGCGGCCGGGAATTACCGGCTCTTGGCCCGCATCGCTCCCTGCGCCGCCGCTCCTCCCGCCGTGCTGCCGGCGGCTCCGAAACGCGGCGCAGAGCGGTGCGGTGCGTCCGGAACGAGGCCTGGGAGCCGCCGGCCGGGAGCTGAGCTGGCGCGAAGCCGGAGCCTCGCGGTGCGGTCAGCCGGAGCCGCCACCCGGCTGGAAGCCAGCGCTCCTTCCGGCCTCCTCCCGCAGGCACCGCGGATTCCAAACGGCAGCACAGCGCCCAGCGCCCAGCACGGGAGCGCCGCAGCTCCGCGCCCTGCGGGAGCCTACAGGAACCTACAGGAGCCTACGGAACCCGCCGTTACCAGCTTCAAACGGCTTTAGCCCACGCGCCGCACGTTTTATCCTCCGCCGCCTCAGGAGCACAACCAACGGCCTTCCTTCAGTTGTAAGGCTGAAAACGGACGTGAGAAATGCCTTGCTCGACAGAGAACTGAACTTTCAGCGCAGGACTGATAACAGCTCAAAATCATTAAAACAGTAACTAGAGTATAAATATTTAATAGAAATCTTCTTTATGATTCTATATACTAGAAATGATAGCAGAAAAAAACACAAATTTGTAGAACATTGGTTCTCTTCCAATTGTATTTTACAAGATTCAGCCTATCAGTACAATGACATTTTTGCAAGTATAAAAAAAATAAAGCAAAACAGTATTACATTACACAGTCAAGACAACCAAAATATGATGTGCTTAACAGAACCTATACAAGTCAATCCTTACCAAGCCTTCCTTGCTTGTTTCCAAACAAAGAAGTTGCTGTCTTTTTCTTTTATTTATATATATCTTTTTTCTTTTTTTCTTTTTTTTTCCTTTTCTCTTTTTTTTTTACAAAATTATGACTACTAGCTAAGAAAACAATGCATCTATGCTACTTCTCATCAGCCATTTATCAACTTGTTAACGATTTTATTTAAGCATCAGAAATCCAAGATGCAAATCTGCAATTACACAGTTTTGGCCTAATCAGATCTTTGAGAACAGTCCTTTAATGTCTCTAAAGTACACAACAACATCGTTCTCCAGCTGAATGACTCCAACGTGGCGATTACATTCCCAGAAAAACCATCTTCCCATGAGCCTTCCTGTAGCAGCTCTACCCGACCTCGGTCAGCACAGCACGCTGCCCCACAGACCGGCTCCTGCTCGGGCCCAGCACAGCCCTGGAGACAGAAGGAAGTGGGGAAGCGACATCCCCAGGGAGAGAAGGGAGAAGGGGCAGCCTCCAGAACCAGCCGTCAGCACCGCGCTGCCCCGAGGTGCCACCTGACTCTCATCTTGTTATTTCACCTTTGTATCAGGCTTTGATAACGAGATTAAAGAAGCTTAATGGGGTTGGCTGAACCACCTGCCTGCTTTGCTGCGCAGATCCACAGCTGCAGAGTTTCCCCATCAAAAAAACCAATACTTAACTTGAAATTCTACTTAGAGCGGAAGACGTTATTTTAATGAAATAGCAATTAGTTTCTCGTTGCACTTCTTGGAACAAACCCAATAGCTGTGCTGATATCACACCAGTAGGTGGTTGGTCTTTCTTTCAATTGACAGTATGTTGCGAATGTTTAGTTTTTGGCCTTGACTTCCTGAAATCCATTCCATTTACCTATACACGCTAGATTAATTTCAACTATGTAAATATTAATTTCACACTGGAATTCTAGCTTTGTAAAGGTGTGCTCTCCAAGTCCTTCAAACGGAAGGTAACGGGAGCACAGGATGGAGAGGAGACAAAGAAGGCACAGATAACTTTCCTACTTCCCCAAATTTAGGTGTGCTCAGTGCTAATCCAGTCCCCCAGGCAGAAGAAAGAGGAATGACAGCGAGGGACACACAGAGTTCAGCAGCCACAATTCACTGATGTAAGCACCCCACCACGGATGGAGCATTCCTTGGTTTTAGTCTCATTTGTTAAGTTACAAATGCCATCATCTTCCTTCATGTCTGCACTAACAGGATGTGGCCTTAGACAGAGAATAAAGGTGATGATTTGCAATGCAATGCTATAAGGAAGTCAGAACCAGAAGGAAAAAATAAAAATAAAAATCAAGAGACGTGGGTATTTACTTGGGTGGTAACACTCCTGTGTTCCTGGACAGCTTTCCTGACCAACCAACCAAGCTCTACCATTACAGGCTGCTGCAGACCACGGGCCCACATCACCACGCTGCTACTGGGAGGCAGGTTGATGAGATCTGCACTCACTCCCAGCCCCTTCCTCACCGGGGCTCAACGCTTTGTCAGTTGTGCCAATCCACCTAGCGCCTAAAAAGGCCTCTGGAAGTCTGGGAGGGGAGAAGATGTGGAATGAGAAGGATGCTTGCTTCCAACAGTGAGTGAGAGCAAACAGTTCTGCACTTACACATCTGGTTACTTTTAATAACGCACTTTAGTGCTCTGTTTAAGGAAGTGCCTCCTTATAGCATGCATTCAGCTGATACAACTCTTCTATGGAAGGTGTTTGATCAGGTCTTGAAACATTCAGGCTTTCAGATACATTTGAATAATAACGAAAAGAATCTTTTCCCATAGAGATGAAAGGTGAAATGAATCAAAGGTAGAAAAGCAGCCAATAATGGAAGTATGAAATGTTGTCATTTTGCTGTCCAAACAAAAAACACTCAAGCCTAGAGCAGAATACATACAAACACATTCAATTAGCAAACAGTTGCCGTAATCAAGTCAAAGACCACAAATGAAACCGTAGACGAAAATGAAACCATTAAGAACTTTGGAAATACGATGGCGTGTTTCCTAAACGTACATAAACTGAGAATAAAGGATACAGCTACAAGATTAACTGCTCAAGTAGCACAGTTCTACATTCAACCTCAAGTAACAGACGTAGCTGAGACCCCCTGGTTGCCAGCACCAATTCTGGCCTGCACAATTTGATCCAGACTGAAGTCAAACAGTGAGGCCTCACCCTCGAGACTAAGCGATGGAAATCAAAGCTAAGGAAAGAACTTTGCTTCATGCAAAGACTTTGTTTTTATGCCAAAGTCTTTGACGTTTTTAGGAACTTACATTTTGAAGAAGGTAGACTCATTCTGCAAAGAAAGTTCAGAATGATAAATATCAGACTTGCAGCACATTAAAATATTAATATTTAATATGTTTACTACGCAGTCTCTGTAATTTCTGTTGTGCATCTATGTAGAACTAAATCCTCCAATTTACATTTCCATTTCCCTCACTGATCTGATAATCACAACACAGATACAGCTGTAAAGTGCAATGTATGCTTTGGTTTCCTTAACTAAAGAAAGCACTTTTATAATGGTTTTAGCCAAAGATAGGACGCACGTGTGTAAGGACGTTATCTGAGCAGATGATCATCTCTTTTTACAGTCAGAGAACAGCTATGAGCTACTGAACAAAAACGGGTTCCTTCTGGTAGCCTGGTGATGTGTAAAGCAGTCCTATTGTGTAAATTACTCCAAGGAGTTTGGAAGAATTCCACGTTAAACAAGGATTCGCTGTTAAAACTAATTAAAAATCTCAGATTTAGATTTACATTTTAACGAACAGCTAAAAAATATTGGCAAACCATGTAGCAATTCAAATACAAGCCGACCATTTTCAAAATCTATAAATATTTCCAGAACCATCTCATCAACATAAAAACAGGGAGGAGCGGGGATGGTTACAGGCTCACACGTCTGCGCAAAAGCATATATAAAGGTAATGTTATGTACATTTTATTTCAATAAAGACATAAGACAAACAGTGTAAAGATGCCCAGATGCCCTAAAGATAAATACATTTAAAAGATTCTCATTAAAATGAATCTGTAGTATTTCTTTCCTGCAAGCAAAATACCTTTCTTTAAATACAAAAAAAAAAAATCAGTATTTTGAATTGCAAATGTTTTCACTTTTTTTGCAGAAAATCTGCCATGATGATTTTTTTAATGAATAAGGATTTTCCACAAAACAGGCTTGCTCTACATGCTAATCTTTTTAAACAGTTCAGTGACACAATGTGCTAGCTACATACACAACAGATAATATAGTAAGAAAACACTCAACCTGATGAAAAGTTAAAATCTTCATTAATACACTGGAAAAAGTTGACATAACTCATGCCTTTTAAAATCAAAAATACAAAAATTAAATGTTTTCCTAAAAAGATTTTCCTTACTTTAAGGACTCATTTGAAAATGAAGCTGCATGTAATTTGTACAATAAAATTGTACAAGTAAACAGGTAATATACATAAAAAATTAATTGACATACTTCTCAATTATCAGTTGTCCACCTTTAATTTCCAATACTGTACTTTCTTAACAAGCATACAAAATATCAAACTTCTCTTTAGAAAAAGTGCCGTTCTGTGACATCTTTTACACAAAAACAGTCTGAGCCTGTGGCATGTTAATGCAGTCGAGAGGCAAACATCCTAACTTTTACAAATTATACCTTCCATAAAAAGCCTCCTCAACAGGAGATTACACACCATTATAAAAATATCGACCTCTTGTAGTAGCTGCATTAGAGAACCAAGGCTTGGAGACTATTTCCATATAGCATAGCAAACCACTATGATAGCAGACTGACTGCGCTGGCGGCACGGGAGGTGCTGTACCACAGCACTGTGCATAGATCCTGCCAGGTGCCTCGCTGCTACACCGCTCAGGGCTGATTGTAAGGAAGAGCAGCGTAACAGAGGCACCACCGGCCCACCAAGACATCTCACACACTGAGCCCCTGTGCAGAACACTTCACTCGTGCAGGAGCCTGAAGGCAGCAGTGCTCGAATTGCATCAAACCTGCCAGGTGACCAAACTAATTCTCCTGTAAGGATTGGCATGCACAGTATAGTCTGAGGTATTCCTTGTCCACCGGTTGTTTGTGCCACTGCAAGATACTGTCTGTCCGGAGCACGTGCCATCACAATGGTTTAAAATATTCTGAATATTAGTAATTCTTATATTCTTCTTATCTAGCCAGTCTCTTGATTTCTGAAAAGATTTCAACTACAGTAGAATATTACAGAAACAAAATATAAATGCGGGGTTTTTCTTTCTAAATGAAACTTACATGGATTAAAACTAGAGAATATTTTTAAACAAATATACAGTATGCAGGCAGACGAAGCAGGAAAACGGCCATTCAACTGTATAATAAAAAACTAAGAAAATTTGGCTATTCCCAGAAAAACTATGAAGCGCCTCAACTAAAAGGAATGCATAATGAAATTCTAATCTAATACAGGTCAAAAGTGTAAAAAGGTTATAAACCTTAACAGGAAAAATAAAAACAACTTTTACTGGCCATTCCTGTTGAAATGAGAATCTCTAAAGTAACAGAAAAGTGGCTACAAACCCACTTAGAGCACCGAACAGAGAGAAAAGAAGACTCTTTTTTCAATCTCTGTTATATCATAAAATCCTGTGTTTCTACAGGTCAAACTGCTGGTGGCAGAAACAGAATTCTTTATAAACTGCAGATGTCCTGTACATAAAAAATTTCATCGGAGTCGCACTAGTTCTAAAGACTTTTCTGTTCTAGCCTACCTACTGCGTTGTACTGTATTGTACTGTTTGTATTCAATCTCAGATATATAAAGTCTCTTTCTGTAACCCTTGATTATTGTTGGGCACCAAAGATAAGAAAAGCAAGACGGGGTACAAAAATGCAAAATTTCAACAGTAATGGCAATGTTTTGTTTCAGTCCAAAAGGGTCCTGCATTTTCTCCCCCTCCAGTAATCAGACCGAAGGCTTAATCCGGGGGTAGCAAGTCATGCAAGCGAAATCTGTCTCTGATGTGAGGTCGGACATCTTCATTCTGCAGGGAAAACACACGTGAGGGTGTCAGAAGAACGAACAGCTCTACAGATCGGATTATAGCAGGGCCAAGCCTCCAATGTCTGTGTATTAATATAACTGAATGGAGGCCGTGAACGTTTCTAATTACAAGAGGCTCACAAAAACAGCTACGTAACATTCACAACAATTTAGGAATTGAATTATTTCCATTTTAAGAATAAAGGCATTATTTAATTCCAATTTCTCAATTTCATTATAATCTACGTCACCGTTTTCCAGTTTCTGATTGAAAGCACAGTTGGAAATGACGCCATTCTGCCTTCTGCTGTGTAAACAAATCCCTGCACAAACTCTCCATTGCTGCACAGAGTAATGCTTTGCAAGAGGCGTCCACGACTTCCAGCAGTCAGAATTTCAGCCTTAAGGCACATGGTGCTGTTTGAAAGAACAAACCAACGCATCGGGCTGGGACTTGTGAGGATGACAAATAAAGGAGAGAAAGACTTACCAGCTCTACAAGTTTCTCCAGAAATGGAATCAATTTTAGGAGTTCATTGTCATTTTTATCCATGAACCAGCTCTCTATAGGAATTCCATTTGAAAGCTAAAGTAAATAAAAAAAACAACATCAACACATGACTTATACTTAATTTACCTGGAAATGTGACTTGTGAAATAACATTTTGGGGAAAAAAATTTCCAAGCTGAAGTTTATTGACACATAACTAAAGTTTGTGCTAAAAATCACTTCTGCAGTGATTCCCTCCTTTGCATAAATCATTGCAAAAATTTCCACATCAAAGCTGAAATAGACCTAGCTGTAGAAGTCCTGTTGCACTGAGAAGCATTGCCAAAGTTTTATGATCAAACCATGTGGATACCGACTGAGCGCTGGCTGCAGGTTGTGCAAACGAGGTGAAGCCAAACGGGCTTCTGCTGTTTAGGCTCTTAGTGCTCCAGAGGCATCACAGCCTGCACTCCTTTAGCAGGGTTACAGTTACAATGCCACACGCCTGGAAAAATCTAAGTCACAGAGTGCAACTTTATAGCACTTATTGTAAGCAATTTTCACACGTGAGAACCCAACCAGCCACTGTCCCAAGTGACTTCATTAGCATTAGAAAACTAATTCTGCAGAAGTGTCCAAGGGACAGTCTTAGTAGACCTGGCAGTTTCTGGAGAAAAGCTGAAGTGCAAAATAACACTGCCTGGTTACAGACAGTTCCTAATGTAAGGGGAAGTTTACATTTGACTGATTCTCCACAAGAATCCAAAAAGAGCAAGAAAACCTGAGCGACTGGCTTTGTAAACCTGAACTTAAGTATGCTTTGTAAACTTAAATACAAAGTGTAAAATGTAGATAGAGTTTCACTGTCTTCCTTTGGAAAGTTTTTCCCACATGGAACAGCTTTGCTGCTGGCAGCACGCTTACCTGATAGGCAAAGGCTTGCGGTGAATTGTCAATGATGATCGTTTTTGAAAGATCTCTACCAAGAATGTTTAAATCCTTTATGTAATTTCCTTGTACACAGACACAATGCTCACGGAAAAGTCGATGCCTGTGATTAAATTAGAATACTCATTAATGAGAGAAACCGGAACACCTACGTGGCTCAGGGAGAAAGAAAAGTTAGTGCCGCCAAATGTTACCCACTCTGTTCCCTTCTTACCAGATTTCTAAACACCGTCCCACATTTTGAGCTTTGCACTGGTAAGATTAGTGGTGAACTTGATTTGATATTGATCTAGTTCTGCAGGCAATTGTTTTGTATTTAAACAGGAAAGCTCAGCTCAGATGCAAGAAACATTTGTCGCCGTCGTCTCACTTTCTAACCCTTTTTGCAGATGGACTGACAGAGGAACCCAAGATACTGAAACTATTTCACAAGGCCAGAGCTCAGGGATGAGGTCTGCACTCAAACCAATTCACAGCATTTGTCCTTTCTGCTCTGCTCCAAACACTGCAGTACACACTGGGAAGTGCTGGATGAAACGTTCTCCTCCTGACGTTACTTCTGTTAGCAATTAACCTATTTTCAGTTTTTAGAGCTTGAAAAAAGCCTTGAGGCCAAAACATTCCATCAGCTTCTTCCTTTCCAATTAGTATATTCTCTTTTATTACTAATTAATTAGTAAATGGATTGGTAGAATAAAAGAACTCGTTAAAAAGAGCAGGAATAAAACAAATTTCATGAAATATCAGTATAATCGTAACTAAAAATCAATTGTGAACAGGACAGATTTCAGATTTTACAATGCAGTATTACAATGCAGTTTCTTTAAAGCTGCTTACATATTTGAGTGGAGTTTTTAGAAGCTGTACGTAGCTTACTACTTTCATGAAGGGGCTGAGTTCCTAATGTTGCTAAGGAAGAAAATAAGCTGATGCCTCAGCAGCAAATGAATTTATATATAGATTCTGAGTCACACGTGTGGAGTGCCTGACAAATCCACTGTTAGGCTCATGTCAGAACTCATCATGCCCTGATGTCAGCTCCTCAGAGGCACATGACTCACAGCTACATTCATGCACCACACGAATTTCAGAGAATTTCTGAACATTCTTAGCATACTGCCTGCCTGCATGCTTTGTTACCTTTCCTGTTCACAGCACTGATAAAACTGCAGTCCTCAATCCTAAGTATCAGATCCTTGGAGGAAAAAACGTCACGTTACGGATGCACACAGACTCATTTTCTGTATGCACCAATACTGTACATGTTTGTACGCCCTGTCTGGCTGTGTGCTTCAGGCAGGCTCAGATACTCCAGCAGTACGACATCCCAGTACCGAATTTACAGTCCGAACTACAGCCCAGTGCAGTTCTTCGTGTCCCTAATTAGAATGCCCTATTTAGAATGAATCCCTGAGAAATCCCCTCTCCACTTTCAACTCTCCCACGTAGCAGCCTGCCTTGCAGATGAGGATAACAAAGAAATTCACCTGGTAGGATTCGTTGTGTCTTAAGGCCCTGCTCTTGAGAAGCGTTAATCTTTCCAAACAAAGCTCAGCATTAACAAAAGAAATGAAAAACCAAAATAACTTCACCACAAAATTCACAAATTATTTTGTGACTGAATAAGAAATAGCATTTATAAAGATAACTATGAAGAGAACTTCCTCTCATCTGTTAGGAAAGGACTTGTTTGCCCACAGCAGGCACGTCTGCCGTTTGGTGTTTTACCTGACTAGTTGCTTTTTGGGGTCTAGGATATTCAGTAATTTGTCTGCATACACCTTCTTAGAAGCAGTAAAAAGAATGATCTACGGACAAAGAAGAAAACAACGATTACTTTATGTACAAACATGTGAAAATAATTTAAAAATAAAATTCAAAGGCAATACTGAATTATTTTTACCTCATAAATCTGAGACATACGTTCCAGGAATTCTCGGAAGAACGGCCTTAACCGGACATAGACCTGCAGCAGAGATGGGCTTTATTCAAAGGTTCAAAACACTGCAGCTATCGCCTGCACTGTCAAGCATCGATTTGAACAAATCGTGTCAAGACGAGTATTATGAATTCAGGAAAAAGCAAACACTAATTTCCTACAGAATAATAATTTAATGAAATCAAAATTAGATCAGCTTGAAGCCTAAGCAGCTAAAAAAGAAACCACAATATGGCAAAATCAGGCGTAACTAAAGAATGTGATAGAAATTATTTAAACTATTCTTAAAACTAGATAATTATTTAGAATATAAAGGTTAGATAACTTCTTCAGAAAACTGAAGCCAGCTGCTTTGATTAAACATTTTAGATCAGCTCTCAGCAGCTGGGCAGCATCAACTCCATTACTGGATAAAGCATGCCAACATAACAATAGTCTTCCCAATAACCTTCTACCAAGAGCTGCACGCTGAATATGGGGGTGTCAGAAGTGGCAGAAATAACCCAAACAACTGGCTTCAGCTATTTCCAAAGCTCAGTGAATTCACACACCAGAAAAGAACTGCACATACACTCAAATTATCCCCTGTGACAAAACAGACCCTGGATAAGAGACACAACAAGAGGTGATGCTGGCATCTCTTCTCGCTGTTACTGAATGCACAGTACAAGACCTAGGCTGCACGGAGGCAGCTGCATGGATCCCTGGCTGCAGGGCAATGGCCCAACCCCACGGCACACATGGAGCACAATGGTGGGGACACGCAGTGAGGGGTGAAAACGACAACCTTATCATCACCTTACCTGTCTTCTTCATTCACACTGCCCACATACAGACTTACATGTTTTGAGAAACGTTTCATTAACGTACCCAGGAAGAAAAGGGAGTGTACTGGACTTGTATTTAAACCGAGTTAATTTCAGCTTTTCCAATTATTTTTAACAACCGGTTAGGAATCGGCTTAAATTTACTTTCAGAAGTAAATCTCAATAAGGATCTGCATTAATTGAACTGAATTGTATCAAATTTATATGCAGACAGAAAGAAAGAAAAGAGGAGTGGTTTAAATGAATGCAGTTTCATATCATTAGCACAGGTGGCAACAGATCTTAGTCCTTTAATGAAAGCATGTATTTCTAAACCAAGGAAAATGTCATTATTTAGCTTAACACTGAATAAGGCTTTTACTACTTTCTTGGAGCATCTAAAGCTCTGAGTTAAGCTTGCAGAGTGACAAGTTACTGTGGTAACAAAAATGGTATTTTTTTCTACACTAGGAGCACGCAGCCCTGTCACATCTGCTCACAGCATCGCTGTGCCTAGAGTACAGAGAGACATTCACTGATGGTGCAACCAGCATCTGCTCCCCTTCTCCCCCCGGGCAGCTCGCTGTCAGGCTGCAGGTATCCCCGGCCTGCCCAAGAGAACGGTTGGAGACACAGCCTGTGCTCCATGGCTTTCTGGGCTCCTCCCAGCCAAAGCGCCCCTGAACAGCCAACTGTCTGCACGCAGAGCTGACAAGCGTGTCTTCATGCCATATGTCTGCTGATGGCACTGAAATCTTTCTGAAAATGACATCTCATTCAGCTCTGCTAAGGCAGTGAGGTTTTCTCAAAGACAGGATGAGTGATTTCTCTTACCATAAGGACAAATGTAATGAAATAACTCAGTCTCCGTTTACCCGATGTTAAATAACATTCAAATTATCTGTGACTGCAAATTCACTGCAAGTTGTTTGTCCTGAACATTCTTCCTCTGTACAGCAAGTAGCACTGCCAGCATCTTCTACAGGTATACCCTTGAGTTTAAGGGAAAGTAAGCATTCTGTTGCAGATGCTAAGGGATTGTTCTACTCATGTGATTTTCCTGAGAAATATTTTTCACACCGGGACCCAAATCTTACACTCGAAAACTGAGAGCGAGTCACACGACAGTAATGTTGTCACTGCACGTGGGGCAGTAGTTGCAAAAAATGGTAGGCAAGCAGGATATTTGGTACAAAGTTTTCTTCAAGAGCTCAGTTTCAAATTGACAAGCCTGTTCTCTTTGATGGAAGAAACACAGATGTCACTTCAGAAACAGGCTCTTCACCATCTCTTCTACAAACTCTCCTAGCAACGACAGCAGGAAGCTATGTGCCAGTATTTTAACTCCTGCTACTATAAAAGCATTCAGTACCGAATTCATTGTTCATTTTAAGTCTGGATTGAGTTCTATTTGTATCAATGGCCAGCTGAATGACTTTTAAAATCATTCAATTACATCAAAGAGCAGTCATGATTGCTTGGGTTCCTCGAGTGCACGTGTTTTCTCTTTTCTTGTTCAGTTTGTTTAGTCTGTGGATTATTACATCTTTCAGTGCGTTCTGTTTTTGATTACTGACACATCCTTGTAAGTGTTTATCTATCTTAATACAACAGCTGTCTTAATATCTAAGAAGTTCAGGTACAAACACAAACAACAAACCCAGGGAAAAGCATTTCATTTTAGATGACGCATTTCTCGTTGTACCTGACACGCACAGGTAATGACACGGATGGCAAATTCACTGCTCTGCTTTGAGTGGGTTGTGGCACTCTGGCAGAGCAGAAGGCAATCACATCACCACCTCCAGCCAGAACAAGCTGAGAGAACGCCAGGTAAGCAGAGCAGAACCGGGTAACTAAAGCAGAACAAGACACATCAGCATTTTCCCCTTTCTCCCGCAGCTTCCTTTTCTCTTTGCACATTCCCCACGTCTTCCCACCAAGTTTGACTCCAGAGGTTCTGCGGAACTAAGAGGAAGGATTCCTGACCTAAGAGCAGACTGCTTTGTGGATGCTGCCCAGGACACCAAAGGCTTTCAGATATTTCAGAGAAACAGAGCAGAGAGTTCATTAGGAAGGAGAGCCAGAATTCACCAGCACCGTTTGCCTCATTCCGCTGCAGTAACGAAGCAACTAAGTAGCCTTCAGTGACAGCAAGATGGAACGTACGTAACGCTGCATTCAGTAACCACAACTCGCCTGCGTACTGCCAGGACATCTCTCAAGGATCACACTGAATTACTCTGCAATAGATCAGTGAAGACACATTTAAACTGAAGAACTGAAACCAGCTGCCTTTGCCATGGGCACAGCGCACGGAGGTTCGAGCCCAGCAGAGCTGAGGTCAGCTGGGCACCTGGTGCCACAGAACGGAACAAAATGCAACAAAAACCTCCTTACCAAGAAGGAAAATAAGCAACAAGCAGACACATTTCTCACAAAGATAAGCTGCTTATTGTGAAGTGTTACAAAATGCAAATAGTAAAAAACCTCTTTTCAGTTGAAGAGATGAACATTCACTTTTTACTGTCAGATGTGAGATAGTGCTTACTGGGCTTATTATTTATTAAAACTTCAGCTTCACTAATACTGCCTTTTCATTAAGTCCAAAACATAAACACTGGTATCATCTAGAGATTTTTCAACCGAGGAAACAGACCAATTTATGGTCTCAAAAACCTGAAATAAGCAAGCACAACTGCACCCATCTCACAGATCTTTTTTCTTTTTAAATGGAAATCAGTGACTTTGTGACTCACCCAAAGATTAAAAAAAAAGTATGTCAGTGCTAGAACTGCACTGTAACTTTTCAGTTAGAAGAACACTGCTCTGTGCTCAGATGTTACATATTCTTTTCTGCACACCCCATGGTAAGTTCTGAGAAATAACTTCCCAACAGTCAAGCCTTTATTTTCAGAAACTATTTTTAAATAGGCTATCACACACAGTCACTGAAATAAGCAGCAATAGAGCTGAGTTCCTGGCCTAGAAACTTGTTGCTCAGCTCAAGGCCGATGCAGTTGAGGTATACGTTATAACAGGCCTTCTAAAACAGTACACAGTCCGATTCTTACTATTGTCTTACTCTGCAGAGATCGGTTCTGGAGCATCTTTCTGGTTTATCATCACAGCAACAGTGCAATAGATGCCTTTAGATGGATAAGAATATCAAAATGATATGAGCTCAGGTCTACTTTCGCATTATTAGTCAGTCTTACTGCAAGGAAAATCAGCCATTCAGACAGAAAATGCATACTGAGCTAGGTTTTACTCTCTTAAGAAAGCAATAAGAAATTGTCTAATATTTCTGGAAACCTACACAGAAGTGGCAGACCTTTTGATACTAATGAAAGTATCTTCAGAAATGCAACTTTCACACTAGGTATTGTTTTCAGCAGGCTTTATATATAGCAGCTTGCTGACTTCAACTCTGCTGAGACAGCTTAGCACCTGCTTCTCTGTGGGCAGCTGGAGTAACTTCCAAAATGAAGCACGGAGATGGAATTAATATGGTACACTACTGCAGGCAGTGGTCGAATTGCTAAGGAAAAGAAAGACACCGTAAAAGGCTGCTCACTGAAAGTTCTAAAAAGGGCACGTGATATCAACAAACCTCAACTTGCACTACAGAAGATCATCTGTCCTTTGTGTATTATACTCCAGTTAAACATCTTTAAAATATCTGTCTTGCTTATTAACTGTTACACAGTAAGAGGTGAATGCTTTCTAAGTCCTCCAGAGTGATGTAAAACCAGGTAACCAGAGTATAATGACCACAGTGTGCTCACAGCTGGTGGCTGACTTTCTGACTTTCTCAGACTCACAAGAAGCTTTTGTTCCTTTGTAATTCCAAGCTCGGCTCTAGAGAAAGCTCAGACAAAACTTATCTAGGACCCGCACAGCAACTTTACTGTACCCGTGTCTGCACAGCCCTTGATACAATGCTGTTAAATAAGCATTTACAAATACCATTAAGTCACTCTTTCCATTGACTTCAATTTATTACAGATAAAATCCTGGTTAAACTTCAGCCACTCTCATTTAGACACACAATCACTAAAAGGACCGCAGTTTAGAAGGAAAATACTCCAAGTCATACCAAGATCCCTCAAGTGAGGGAAGGAAAAAAACACAAAGCTTAGCTTTCCTGATTCTGTCAGCGATGTCAAGAACCTCTTAAGAGTGAATTCTAAGGCTCCTTCCAAAGTTCATTCTGAAGCAAACTAAGCATGGCTGTCACCAAATAAGAGATAAGAAATCCATGTTTAAAAATTATTTCAGCTTTTCAGATTCCAAGGCTTTTATATGCAACAGTGAAGAAAAACATTTTTAAAATCAGGAAAAATACCTGGACAAGTGTCCTTTTAAGGTGCCTGATGACTGGCTCACTCTCCAAAGATACTACAGTGGGGTCCAATATCGTGCGAACTACATGGTGGGGAAGCTGATGCTACTCCCAGGTACATCACACAAAAGGACCTGAGAACAACAGCCTGGGTCAGTGCAGCATCTTTGGTAGTTGCTGGAAGAGATTCCTCCTTCTCATGCTTGCTCCTCTGGTACGTCAAGGTAAAACACACGTAACTAACAATACCTCCTAAAGCAGAACAAAAAACTAAATCTAGCAGTCTCCACAAGACAATCAAAGTCACTCTAAGCACCAAGCAGACTCTGGGAGTAAAGAGGTAGAACTAGCACTGGTGGAGGGCACAGCAAGACTAATGATCCAGACAGAAGCTAGTTAATCAGGCTTGGAAGATGTCTTCTTTATAGAAAGAAATGATCAACCAGTGAGAGTTGGTTTTCCATATGAAGGGAAGAAAATTAACAGTCCATGAGAAGCTGCACCCAGGAAATAATACTGGCTAAACTTTCAGTGTTTCTGCCTCCACCTGCTGGCAAGGAGAAATGTTGCTGCTGAAGATTGCTGCTACAAAGATTATTTACACTTTCTTAGCAATGATTGCTTACAATTGGAATCAGTGACCGACATTACCACGTTGTGGCATTAAGCAGTGCTCCACAGTATTTCTAACAGAGGATAATCCACCCTGCAGAATTTGACACCCACAGTTTATAACCCAGACAAGTTGTTATATGCCATACACTTACTTATCTCTTCGGACAGGACCAGAACAAATATACATAGCAAGAATTCACACGTTAAATAAAAGTAAAAGGTACATACATATGTAAGCTAATTACCTGGTAAATGACATCTTGAAAAAGAACTGGAAAAGTGAGTGCAGCATCTTCTAATTCATTTAGACTACAGTGCACTAATGTTTCATCCTGAAAGAAAATCAGAAGATGGTATGTAAGCAATAAAAATTATGAGAACAATGCTGAAAATAAAAGCAGTTGTCTAGATGTTCCTTTTAAGGTAAGTTTACTTAGTCTGGAACATTTCTGTGTTAATGCTGTCCTGACAGCATTCTTTCATTATTATTGCAATTAAAAAAAAAAAAAAATCACTTAGAATCGTGTGGTAGTGGCATAATTAAAGAAGGTCTTTTAACTTTGTAGCTTATCCTTCACTCAGATCAAATACACAGCTACCACTTTGAATCATCTGTCCATTGATACGGCCGCTAGAGGACAGACCAACTGACAGCGCTCTGATCACGTTCCTGACATCATTAATGGTGTCTGAAAACATTTCAAAACAGAGAGACTTAAAGAAATTATTCTAAAGACAAATTTATTTTCTATAAATATTTTTAAAAGTGGCCGAACAACAATGTTGTAACAGTTAAAAGATTCATTCCTGGTCCATTTTGATGCAAAGCATACGAAGCTGAATTTTTCTATTTACTAAAATGGAAATCAAATGCTGTGCATCTCCTTTTGCTTTGTGTTTCTAAAGATACTTACCAAGTCTAAAACTAATGAAAATTCTGGTGTGCTTCTTGTTTTCAGTGGAAGAGCTGGCTTCCTGTTAAGTTGTTCTTCTGTTAGTGGTGGAACATGTTTGATGAAATAGTATCTGGAAAGAATACAGATTTTGTTGTAGAAATGTATATGAATTATTAAATTGGTGTTGTTTTAGCCCAAGTAAATTTTTAAAATACTTAAGGCCACGCAAGAAATAATTTAAAATAAAACAAACAAACAAACAAACTTCATTACCATAATAAACAAAAATGTAGCAACTCAAATAACAGTTTATTAATGCAACATCCAATGTGATCATTTTTACACTTCAAGCACAAATATCAGCACTTACGGATCAAAGACTTCCCAGTCTTCTTCATAGGTGGCTTCTGCATGAGCTGATGAGTAGCCACTGTCTGGAGATACTGGTGCTAAAATTCAACGAAAATGACCAAAGCAAAAATAAAACAAACAAAAAATAACACAAGAGCTAGTCTTATTAGTGAAGCTTTTAAAAGTGAGAATCTGCATTTTATACACAAATGCTTCAAACAACAGTGAAAAAATCTCCCTCCAGCCCCACCTTGCCAGTCCCCACACTTCTGAAGTGGCCTGCACATCTTCTCACAACACCTCCTCAGAGGTGAAGTCATGCCATCCTACAGAACTTCAGGATCTGGACAGATGCAACTGTCCACGTTACAAAGCAAAGCATCCATACAGTGTGAACTACCTGGGCACACATCCCAGCCAGCCAGCATTTGTTGGGGAGTTTTTGCCACAGAGAAACATCTGTGCCAGGCAGCCCTCGGAAGGCAGCACAAACCTTTCAGTCTGCAGCTCATTCCCAGCCCACACCTGCAGTGCCCATCAGAGCAAGGCACCAGGAGCTTTAGATGCAGACAGGGTGAGCTGATCCACAGGTTCCACTGGATCATCTACCGGCCCTTTTACTCAGAGCTAAAATATACCCTCTTCAAAGTAGTTCTCACAAATCTCAGTACGCATCAGCTACCAGCATTTTCAGGATCTAGCAAAGATTTAGGTAACTGTAAAGTAGTTGATGTGGGCCCTGAATTTTATGGACACTGTTTTTGTCCAAAAAGACTTATGAGGAGTCTTCTGAAGAAAACATGGATGATTAAAGTAGGATCTTTATGTTCTTACTCATCCCAACATGTCATTCTAGTGTAAGGTACTAAAATGTCACAATTTTCTCTTTCACGATCAGCAAGTCTAGGGTATGCATTTTTAATGCGTGTGTGAAGAGGAGTAAACAGTAATAAAAGTGTCTTTCTTCTTCAATGTCTATTTTCATTTGAAGAAATGTTATGAAGTCAACTAAGTTATACTGAAAATACATGGATTTGCAAAAGCTGTGTCTCTGATGCATAAAAACGTTCTGTCTGTTGAACATAAGAATTGATAATACTGTTTACATGCTTTAAGCAAACGTGCATTATTCATATATAGAAAATACTGGAACTAAGTCTTCTCTAAGGGTGCTAATTACCTACAGACCTGAGTCTGTAGGTAATTACCTCAAGACCTGAGTAAAACATAAGCACACATTTCTTACCTGTAAGCGGTGGCAGGTCACGATCATTTGTTTCTTCTACTTCTTCTAAACCATTGTTGACAGTAGATCTGACCTGCACTGCCTGGCTAGTGTAAGCTGCTCCATTGGTTGATGTTGCAGTACTTGTAGTAATCTCATCTACCTGCTCCATATCAAGCTGTTTGACTATTTCTTCAGCCTCAACAGCTTGTCCTGGAGAATCTGATCCTGATGTTCCTGAATTAAGATTACAGTAGACAAACAGTCATTATCTTCACACAGAGGTACCTAACAGAATACTGATCAGCATCACGAAACACCAAAAAAATGCTTCAGAATAACTGAAGATAGCTTTATCTGATTCATTTTACAAAAATAAGAACCAGAAGAACCATGACAAACGTCTGTGTCAGACAAGGAACTTCAGAGCAGTACTTTATGTTACTTTTCCAATAAAAAGTACACTGCTATGTACCTACAAAAGAAACGTTCTAATGAATATAAGCTTATTCTTTCTTTTATTAATAATTCAAAGAATTGGGAAGGAGGTCTTCTCCAACAGCAGTAACTTCTGGTTTGAAAATTGGAATGAAAAGCAACATTTTCATATTAAAAAACAAAACAAAAAACCATCACTCTTAGCTTTAAGACTACAGGCTTTCAGACGTTACTTACCATTTTTATTTGCTGGTGAAAAAAAATTGAAGACGGGAGAAAATATGGTTCCCAGTAACGTGGTTCGCGGGGGGCTGCCAGTGGCAGGATTATCTTCCAATTTCCCATTCTGCTTTACATGTTGGTTTGTCATTTCGTAACTTCCAGCTTCTGTAAAACAAAAGTCATGCAGTGTAGCATCACGCTTCTCTTTCAGTTACAGCCTCTCTTCTATTGCTACTATTTTCACTACAGGAAAATATACACGCTCTCCTTGGTTGGCAAAAAAAAAAAGTTAGCAGTTCAGTATCAACACACGAATCATCTGATCTTCACATTTCAAATAAGGAAGTAGTAGTTTTTCATAAGAATTATGCTATGGATGAACGACTAATAGAAGCTTTAACCCTGTACACGTGCTTGATGATGGCAGTTTTTAAAATGCTGCACACCCATCACAACAAACACACAAATACAGTCATAAAGTAAAATAATTCTTAGCTGTTACCAAAGATAACAAAGACAACAGAATTACATAAATCTTCCTGTTACAACAACGTAGCACATAACAATTAAGGTTTGCTATAAATGTGCACATGAAGTACACCCTACAAGTAAGAACTGCTGTCTCATGGGTGAGATCCAAGACACCATTCTGAGCCCAAAACAAGTTATTTACTTTGCAGTAACAAGTCTTTGAGATGTCTGTCCATATGGACATAAGCAAATGCATTTTGTGCACATAAGCTGAGAACTCAGCTGAGCCTGATGGAGCTGCACAAGTACTTCACACTTCTTGTCGTTTTTACATAAAATGTAGGGTGTGTGAGCTGCAACCCAGTGCTTCACTGCTACTGAATATCTTTACTAACAACTTCATGTGGTTACGATAGTAACGTGCATCCAGCGCGCTCTATGTGCACACCTCATACTATGGCATTCAAGTAAACAGTTCCTCTTTCACCTTTAAGCAGACTGCATGCATCACACTGTGAGTGCACAGCCATTATCTCTCAGACAAAAAAAAATTAATTAGCAACAGTAAATACTCCCAAAATCATGTTAGACAGACACCAAGCAGGTAACTCTCTCACCCTGTAGCCCTCCCACCACTGAAGGCACTCATTTGGAGCTACTGATTTTAAAAACCTTGTTGGAATATGAAACTTGGCAGACGCCAGACAATGGATTCCAAAGTTACTGGAACGCTGACAGGCAGCACAAACACATGAAGACTTGTTTCCTTGGGAAAAGAAGCCTAAAAAAATGTGGGACTTTTTTTTTTTTTTTTAAAGTCAGATCTGGAACCACAGCTGACACTTTAATTTTCCTTGAATATTTTATCTAATACAAGTATCTCAGCCTGTCATTGTAAGAGGTATTAAAAGACAATTTTCACAAAAGGTGATCAAACACCAGCACAGGGGAATCTCCACCCTTTGATATACCTGGAACTTGACAGCACCAGGCTCTGAGGAACCCGCTGGAACTTCAGTCAGGGCTCTCCTCAAGTTGGATGGACCTTGCTGGGGGAGAAGCAGGAGGAGGCCTGGTGCCGACAGCCTTCAGAGGTCCCAGCCCATCTGCATTTTGATATGGTTCTACAACAGAAGCCTGTCTATGTGTCTGACAAGAGCTTTCCATCTCTAAGGAATCCTGGTTACTATGACAAAGGTGCTGAGTTGGGAAATATTTCACTATTTCTGAGAAAATGGAAGAAGAGCTAAGTAAAATAATAATTATTAATGGCTCTTCTTTTGGAAAAAAAAAAAAAGAATTCCAATCAGCTGATTATTACCATACACTGACATAGTTCTTACAAAGATTGTATTATTTATCAGATGCATCCATTTTAATTTGCACTTATAGTCACAGAAATCTTATTTTGCTAAGTTCAGCCTTGCTATTGCCGAGGTCAATCACAAAGCACTTTGTAACCTTTAGCAATGAAGAAGTGTCCCGTATCAGTTAGCAGCTGGAAGATCACCGAGTCACCACTCACACGTAACAGCGCACGATTCGCGTATTTACAAACCTCCATTCACTTGACCTTTCCGTCTGACTCGAGAGATCTGTTTATTAGGCTTTTCTCCTGTTTGAGGTGTGGACGTGATCAAGTTGTTATCTATATCCCGTTCAATTCTACTTCTTTTTGCAGGATTTTCTCTTTCTTCCTTAAAACAGAAAAGGGGGGAAAACAAACACACTGAGCAGCGCCTCTTTTCTCCACTGAACACTGCAGAACAGCCGCCGTTAGGGAAGGCTCCACAAAAGACACACTGGTTGTCCTGCGTGTGTATCTGACCAGCTGGAACTTTAAACTCATTTCAACTGACACAGCTCAAGGTACACAGCAAAGTATTGGAGAGAAAATTGTACAACAGAAATTCCAAGAACAATAATTGCCTTTGAATACTATTTTAATGGATAGCAAATTTATACTTATTTCAGTGCTGTGGAGTTGGAGAAGTGTAGAAATAGGACAATACAATGGTAAGAAAATGGATTTCTCTAGCAGTTCAAATGTAAAGGAAGTAAACTGCAAAATAACATCCAGCATCAAATTTTCCATCATGCCCCTATATAAAATAGTTTGCAAAACTGCATACAAGGACATACCCGGCTAGCACTGAGTTTGTGTCACGGCACATGGCAAAACACAGCAGGAAAGGGATATGACCCAGCCATTCTTTTTATCTTTAAGTAAAATACTGTTCTCCCCTGCGACACTTAGGTGGGATAGAATGAACCATTTCTGCATGTTTTCTGTGCATTGCTGGCTATGTGGGCACAGCTAGTTAAGACAGGTTTCTTCCCCTTGTTCCCCCAACTGCACCTCAGTACACAGCAATCCAAAATCTGGAGCATGACCATACAGACTACACTGAAAGGTAAGGTGTGAGACAAAGCAAAAAAAATGCAATTAAATACAAAGATAAATAAAAGGCCATTGAGCATACAAAAGTGAATTAAAATTTCAATTTTAGAATTACAGAATTACCTTTCTCAGAGCAGCAGTTTCACACAGTTCAAAAGAAAAGAGAAAAGGAGTTTGCTTGCTCCAAAAAGGAATTAAATGGATCCTTCAGAAGAACTGATCTAAAGCCCATGCTAAGAGTGCAGCACCTAAAAGAAATACTGGCAGACGTGGAAGTGCACAGACCCCTGTAGGGGAAGACAGCGCGTGTGAACACCTCCAATCCCAAAAGCTCCCACTGCAATACCTTCATGACCAGAACACCTTGGTGACAACAGTCTGATTACTACCACGTACAATTAATAATATCATATATACCATAAATTCATATAATGAGAAAAAACAGACGGCTCACTGAACAGATAAAAGAGCAGCAAAGCATCTCATCTTCTTGGTCATTTCTACAAATTCAACAGGGGGAAAAAAAAAAAAGGAAAAAACGAATTAAGTTCTAAAAGCAGCACTGCCCTTCACACAACGCCTAGCAAAAGGCACTGCCCCACTGCAGGGAGAGGCACAGGGCTGGGCCAGGGCAGAGGGAAAAAAACACAAGAAACAAGCCCTGAAGCACTAATAAACACTGATGTAATATGAGCATCAGTCAGTAGACAAGGAGAGCCTGACCCTATCACAAACAACACTGTCAGAGTTCAAGTGGTCTGTTGCTAGAATTTAAAGATGAAATTACATACAAGGTTGTAATTCTACTTGGTTCCCACAGTGAAAGTTTTATGGCACAGATAGATAGTTAAATATACTTACTAAGTGCTTGTTTAACTTCATGTGTACGAATTACATGATCTATTCAATACAGCCCACGATTATTGGTACCTGTGCCATAAGGAACATGGTGTCACACCACCATGAACCACCCGTTCGCTTTTGCTACGTTTTCAGGAAGTTTGTATGTATGAATGAAAGGCCTAAACTGGGCCAGAAAGTCCTGACAGCACACGCAGTCAGAGTCTTTTATGACAGTGCTACAATTCCCCAAATCAAACAGGTTTGGTGTAATGGTAAATCCCACAATATTTCAGGTTCTAAAACTTCAACATTTTAGCAGTGCTTGCTGTACACGTGCACTTATTGGTTGTTCTGGTGCATCAGATTTGTCATGTTGTAAATAAACACTACTTCATATTCCACAACTATTCTTGTCTTCCACAGGGGCTGTGATTTGGAAGAGCCCAGCAGCCACACGGCAGCCTCTCGTTTCTCCAGTGGAAGGGCATTACTGTTTCTTTAGTTTTGTCTGTGGAAGGGATGTCCCAATCAGCCACCTACACCACTTCAGATAGAGTCACAGCTATCAGCGAAATCATCAAGGTACGCGAGCTCCGAAGACATGGCCATAAATCCATATCATCTCTGCAGAGATTGAGATTTTAACATACCCATAAACAAAGTGCGATGCACGTCGCACACATGCACTATCTCAAGAGTCATAATGTTTCCATGGCAGCCAGAAGACTACTTTGTTAAGTCATTAGCGCTTTGGAAGATAGCCCGGCGGTATCAATATCGTGCCGTGCTAATGCCACTGGAGCCACTCCAAGTCCTGCTACAGACACAGGAGAGGACATGAAAGGGAATAGAAGAAAACATGGACATTTTATATTTTAAAAAAGCTGTCAGCAGAAGAACGAAACGTAATTCAAAGGTATGGGAGAGAGAAGTCAGCAATTTAAAGAGACAAAGAAAACAAGAGATTTTATCTTAAAATTCCTACGTAAAATGTTTTGCTTATGTTTCAGCTTTTTGTTGCAATGGTTTTGCAGCCAAGATGTTGTACAGCCGTGCTCTGTAGATGCTAAATGTAAAATGGATTCGTTAGCCTGGTTTAATGACAAATGAAACGTAAATGGCTTCAATCAGTTACTTTTTACTGAAGTGTTTTGGTCAGCACCTCAATGTTCCCATGATAAGTAATTAACACTTTAAAGATTAAATTTCACAATATTTGTGACAATTTAAGAATATATTGTTATGTTAATTAAAATGATTTCAGCTTCATCTTGTTACAGAGTTATCCTTCAGCACCTGGTTCAAAAAACAGATCCTGAATTTGAATCCTTTTGTTTTTCTAAACCATACCGTTTATGACACCATATCTGATGTTTTATGACATTTGATGTTTTCGGCTTGTTTGTTTTTGTTCCTTCAATTTACAGCTACATGACGTCAGCACTGGACTGCTGGGTCTGAACGGAGCCTTTTTTGGCTGGCCTCTCCTTACAGAATAAAGCAGTTATTAAAGCAATTGCAAGGTTACGTTCAGCCTATCAAGGTAATACAGACTTCTCCCTCCACAGTTCCTTTCAGCACGTTTGAACACGTGAAGACTGGCAAGCGCAGGTTTGTGTCTGGACCACGACAGGTAAGATTAAGTGGTTTAGCCCTGCCTTTACCTTTCCAATTACGTATTTGTATGTATTCCGAACAGAAACATTCCTAGAATCTGACACAATTAACAAACAAAAGAAGAAACCCACTGACACCGTACCTTGGGCGTGCTGCCCTTAATAAACTTTTTGATTGAAGACAGGAGGCCCGTCTCATTTTTCTGCGGCTTCCCCCCGCCGACAGGCAGGCTCTCCTCCACCTCCGAGTGTTTCCTCTTGGCCCTCTGAGCGCGCTGCGCGTGGATTGCATGGGATTGCTGAGAAGCCTTCCGCGTTCTCAGCCTCATTTTCATGAGTACCACATGTAAAGCTACAAAGGGAAAAGCAAGTGCACTTAGTCATTGAGGAAATGTGTTCGGCTTCAGCTCATGAACTGAAGAAGTGATGTAACACTGACAGCGTTCTGATGCACCGGGCTTCTACCCCCCATACACACACAGCCTCATTTAAATGAGAGAGGAGCTATTGAAGCTGGAGCAAAACGCTGGCAGAACAAATGAATGTAATCTGGCCGCAAACACATCTAACCATCAGATCGGTGAGGGTTCTGCACAACCCCTCAGACCGAGCAGCGGGAACAAAAAATGCCGGGTTTAAGACGGAGAGGATTTTATGGTGCCTGCTGGCTTCAGCTTCCAACGACCAGACGCAAGGAGCTGGGCAGTGCTTTCCAGCCCCACATCCCTCATAATGCATCATTTCAAGTCTCCACGTCACATTTGAGATGAAGCACAAATCTAAATTCACATCAAGAGTTCACAGAAGAAGGAATCATGAGTGAGACTATGCATGAAGCATGGCTGAGAATACAGCAGTTGGACAAAGGAACCTGAGATCGATCCTCAATACAGCTGTACTTGGGAACGAGGTTAAACCACAGGAAGATGCATGCAAAGGCAGTATTCATTAGAGCAAAGCAATAGGCCATTTCAGAGAACGTCACATTTATCTCCAGCCTTCAGGTGGACTGCTGCTATAGTTAAACCTGCACACAAATATAACAGCCTTTCTGGGCTGCACTTAAGGCTGCTCCAGCTGGCTGCAGCTCCTGCTCAGGATGATCCGAATGGGACTCGTGAGCTTACAATTATTCCCTTGCTGGACCAGAAGCAGAGAAAAGGAGCAGCACGAAATCCTGAGCTGTACTGCACTGAAACCCAACTGAGCTGCAAAGTGCCGAAATACCACTAAGAGTAACGTCCGAGCTGAAGTCACAACACAGCTTTTTCTTTTTCTTCAAGAAATGCATTTTCTCATCACAACAGGGGTTAGAAGCTACCTTTGTTAGCAAGTCCCTCGTTGCTGAATGGATAAGTAGTCAATAATCCTAAAATATGGGTAATGTAGCAACAACTGCCTTCCTGTTTAGTTAAAGGCAGCGGTGGGACGGGCACGGCTCAGCCAGCAGCAGTGACACAGCTGCTCACGGCCAGCCTGAACAGCACAGCCATTGGGGATGGTTTGCAGTCAGCTACATCTCAGCCTCAAATGAAAGCTGCTCCAGCTAACGAAGAACACCACAGCTAATGACAAGTTTGTGAGAAAGCAGGAGCAGTGCTGAAGGGGCATGGCCAGGAGTTCCACACTTTGGTTACACGTGATATTTGTGCTAACTGCCGGCAAGCATCGGTTTTTCATACAAACATGGCCAGCAGCTTCCATCAGCACAGAACACAACAGTGACAGCAAGGACAAAGGGAAGTCAGGGCAGCAAAATGACTGCTATGGCAGAGGTGGCCTGATATTCCAGGAGCGAGGGGAGAAAACACAAACCATAGTCTAAAGGTGTGAGAACTGGCTACTTGTAATCCTAAGCCCTCTCGTAACAGAACCATTAAAACTCACAGCCCACATGAGTGTACTTCCAGTATTAATATTTGCAACAGAATTTGCATTTAGTTTAAAAGATTCAACTGCATGCAGAAAAATGAAAACCATCCACAAGGATTTAAATCCAGCTTTCTGTTCCTCCTCCTTACGACCAGGGAAAAAAGTTAACAGCATTCTTATGCAAAAAAGTAAAATAAATGTGTTATCAAAACTTGGATCTCGACTTGCTTCCTTGCAAGTTGCTGCCAGATGTTTTTTGTGTCTCATTTGTGCTGGGAAGAACCCACAACAACAGACATATGGTCCTATTGCACTTCTGCACCAACCAGGAGGATCTCGTTACAAAACTGAAGAAGTTACCTAACATCAATGGATGGAATGGTCCAAGGAAACCTTAAAAAACAAAATACATTTTTACTTTGGAAACATTCAGAAGAGCATTATTTTTCAGCACATTCTCATTGACTAAGCAGCATGAATTAACCAAATCATTATCACAGGTGGCTGAAAAAAATTCCCAAATACAGTTAAAATTTTTCAGCATTCATGTATTTGGAAGCAGCACCGACTGGGTCCTAGCAGGAATTACAGCCTGAGACAGAAAATGCCCATTAAACTTTTAAACCAAGGAGTCTAAATATATCAACGTTCAAGCTAACCAGTTAGCAATGTGCTGGAACGAAGTTAGAGAAAAACAACACTGCTTTGCCATGTTCAAAACATTCTTACAATCTCCCAGGAGCTCCAGCCCTTCCACGCTTTGAAAAGGGAAGTTCATTTGCTTCCATATCGGCCTCTTCAGGAATTCTTTTAATTTTTTGTTCTGCTTGCTGAAAGCACCCTCTCATTTGGTCAGCTGTATCGGCGGTTCTTCCATCCATACTGCAGGGGTGCCACCAGGGCTCCAGCACAGAGAAGCGAGCAGACCAACACTTCCACCAGCCTGGCCACGAGTGCCCTCACACAGCCACCAGTGGGCCTGGCTCCTTCCCACCGTGCCAGCCAGCCCTGCACACCACTTACCCACAGCTGCCTGCCTCCAGCCAAGCATGGCTGCACACACGGCTGCAGGGAACGCGCCAGGCTGACCTGCTCACTCTGGACCCCCTCGCTGTGCCAGGAGCTGCACTACAGCCAAAGCCAGGACAACTCCGAAGCTCAGTGTTCGCAGCACGCTGCTTACCAGCTCCAATTCATTCCTGTCCCTCCATTTCCTTTCCAGCAGATTCTCTTTCAGGATCCTTTCAGCAGCTCCAAATTCTCACCGCGTAACAGCGCAATTGCTTCACATCGACTTCTGATACTGAAGTACTGCCGTAACATCACGAGCCTGAAGCCAGGCAAATGCGTGAACAGCAAATATACTGAACACCAAATGACTCGAGTTGTTTTCTGCATTACCCATGGGCTCACTGCCCATAAATCGTGCCGTCATCCCACGCACAGGTATGGGGCACCTATGGGATGGAAATCCCTGCGAGTGACTTGGATCTCTAAGAGTCCATCTCCAAACATTCTTCAGTTCACGATGACTTATCTTCCCTCCACATGTGGTACTATAGTTTTAACTATTTTTCCAAAAAATATTGAAAGAAAATCAGGTACAGCACACATAATTATAGGGTTTAAGGTTTTCTCATGCAGGAGAAGGTTTAAGATGGTGAAAGAACAATAGCGATCAACAGTAGGAAGATAAAACTGACAAGAACATCCAAAATCACAGCGTTAAATGATTTCTGCATTTACTGCAGCGCTCGGCAGTAACACCAAGTGCCACCACTGCAAACAACGGGTTCCAGCTGTGGGCACAGGAAGAGCCTGCAGGAGCCTTCAGACCGCAGGCAGGTGAGCACACGGGCACAGCTTTGCTCTGCCTGCAGCTCCTCACCCCAGCAGCCGTGCAACCAGCACCGCAGTGCCCCAGCAGTGACCACACACTGCAGGACCCAGGGCTGTGCTGCCCAAAGAGAGAGGAACTCCCTTCAGCGTTTTGTAGTGACTTCTGCTACCACGGATTACATCAGTCTCCCACTGTGGGTGCAGCATAGAGTAATGGAGTACTTTTTCGTATGCCCTAGTACAGCTGTATTCCAAGTGGCAAAAGGCAGCCAATGAGCTGCTCTCCTCTCTGAGAGACTGTGCCCATACAAGAATTTTTACCATCAAGGAGATGATGACCATTAAGTATGACAAATTCATCCTGCAACACAAACCACGCTGAAAAGCATGGAATACATTTGATTGCAACAAGCACGATATTCTTCCCGCACCACTTGCACAACGTCACCTGGAATGTTCTTATGCAAAGCCAAGAAGGCAGCATAACTGCTTTACTCCTCAGATTTTAAGCAGGAATGCCAACTCATGCAGCCTGTATTGCAGGTACAGACACGGGATCGGAGCACACAAAGCTGAGCTGTTATCAAACATAACAACTTTCTGTCACTGGGTTTGGAGTGGGGAAGTAAAGTGAAGTGTCAGAGCCACCAGTTCAAGTGATCCAGAGCTCTGCTGAGAAATCACAGCTTTTTCATCCAAATATTCCCGGACACACAGGCTGGACCACAGCAGACAGGTCCACAGAAAGAGGAACTGAGAAGAATGTTGACTCCAATCTCCTTTTAAACAAATAATACCAGTTGTATTTCATGAGCACATATCATTACTGCGAAGTGACCCAGATCACAGAATCACAGAATGGCCAGGGTTGGAAGGGACCCCAAGGACCATAAATCTCCAACCCCCTGCCACATGCAGGGCCACCAACCTCCTCATTTAATGCTAGACCAGGCTGCCCAGGGCCCCATCCAATCTGGCCTTGAACACTTCCAGGGACGGGGCATCCACAACCTCTCTGGGCAGCCTGTTCCAGCATCTCACCACTGTCTCCGTAAAGAATTTCCCCCTGACATCCAAAATTTCAAGTAGGAAGGAAGATCTCTGCAAGGAGACGCATTCATTGAGGGGGCTGAAGACCATCCACATAGCACTAGGGATGCTCTCAAGGAATGTCTGACCTCATGGCAGTGCACACAGAAGCCTGAGTCATCATGGGAAACCCAGGGGGACTGAAATCACATCAGCCTGTGCCTGGTGAGGAGGGAGAACTACAGCACAGATAAGGTGAGCATGGTGGCAGCCCTACCTGCAGTTACAGCGCAGCCGAGGAAATCACTCACAGACAGAGCCTGCAGACCGGCCCCACAGCGCCTCATGAACTTCAAGGAAATGCTTTTTGTTGGCTCAAAGGTGTTGAGATGTCTCCCTCTCAAAGAGCCTCAGCCTTTCTTTAACCAGTTTATTCTCAAGCCCTGGAAAATTACAGTAATTTCATCTTATTTCAGTTGATGCACTTCATATTTGGCAACATAATATATTGCTTGTCACCCTTCTTGGATTTCCCAGTGTGTTTTTCCACAACCACCTATGTGAGAAACAGCCATGAACCGGGAGTCATGGGTCAGGAAGACTGAAGTAGTGCCCCCGTAGTGCGAGGAAGAGCAAAATATGAAGGAAGGTCTATGAAAGCAGCAAAACACACCAAACGTACCCAAGTGCTGGTGTGTGGTTACAAATCTGGAGAAAACAGAGAAAATACAAGTTCCATCACAACACTAGTTAGCCACTGTAATTAGTAAAGGCACAACACAAGTGCACCCTGTAGAGAAAGGCAATAGCAGATACAGCTGCTTCAAACCTTAAATTACCCAAGAAAGGTGGCGGTCACAATCCGGTAAATGAGGAAGGAATGGCATACCCCTCTCTGAGGATCAGGGCTCACTGAACTCTCCAAAGGAGAGAACCTCCATGCTGAGATGCTTCCCTCGCAGCAGCCAGCCCTCACACGAGGTTAGGGAGGAGTGGAGCTGGCTCCATCCCTTCTGGTGACAGAGGTGAATTGCCTGTCCTCCCAGGGCTGCTATGCCCCTTCACCAGGCGCTCCGTCACTGCTTCAGGCCACGACCGAGCCGCTCCCACGCACACCCTAACAGCCCTCATTTCCTGGAAGCACCTTTTCTTCTCCTCCGCCTCCTTCAGGTCACCAAGGTACATCATTCTGAACGCCATGCTTGAGGCTCCCGGGCTTCCATCCCTCCATGTATCAGCCTGGGGCTCACTCGTGTGGCTCTGCTCTCCTGAAGCCAAAGTGTCTCCCCCAGAAAAATCATTGTTCTCATCAAGATTTTGCCAAGCAAGGATGAAGAAGGCTTCTTATAATTGGACCTAAGAGGAAATAATTTTTCTGTTACCGTATTTTTCTGCTCTCACAATCCTATTTCTAGGCACCGTTGTTTTGCCACTGCTGTGCTAGCAAGGCTTTGTTTTGATTATACCGCATGCATTTGGAACTGAAAGTTTATTCCCTCCCGGCCAAGATATTTTTCTCTTAGTGACTGTGGGTACACACTTGTCATTAATTCAGCCTTTTCAGTTCAGGTCAGACTCCAACCAACAAAGAGAAATGGAGAGCCGAGTTAATTGTAGAACAGCTAATCTCAGAACGCAGCCCAAATCTGTTGCAGCAGAAAGATATTATTTACAGTCTCCGATGCTGCCAAGACAGGAATTTTACATTAGTCATCCCTGGATATTGTGGAGCTCACCAATAGCTGAGATGTTTTGAAATCAAAGTTTGCAGCACTCGAGCTCGAAGCAGCAGCGACAAATTGCAGCAGAAGCGGCGCTGCTCCGAGGGGCTCCTGCACAGCAGCTGCTGGGGACACGCTGCGCCCCGCGGACATTTAATCCACGCTGCCAGGCACACAGGAGCCTATTTTTGGAAGTCATCTCCTCTTGTTGCACGCCTGCTACCAACAGGTCGGCCAACACTTCCTGAGCAGCACAGCCAGGATGTTGTCAGAAATTCTGACCGCCACAGAAATCTTCAGCAGCTCCTGGCAGTGCCCCCGTCAGATCGCTTTTTCAACTAAAACCACACACACACACACACACACACACACACACAGACAGACACACACACACACACAGACAGACACACACACACACACACACGCTTACTTGAAGCCAGTGTCTGACACCATGACAACAAACAACAATTTTTCTTTCACTGAAAGTTTTTCCTTTTTTTCCTTCTGGGTGAAAAACACACAGGAAACATCACTGGCTGCTCAGTGGAAAGGTGTGCGAGCTTTCTAAACAATATTCCAATTATGCAAAGTATAATAACTACAATTTAGCAACAGCAGCACAAGTTTTGTAAGCCAAACCAACCTTCAAACATGTTATAATGTTCACACTCTTCTTTGGTTCTACCCTGCGTTTCACTTATCTGTTTCACAAGCTAATTACCTCCAGTTTGGTCTAACATCTCTCTGGCACTTCAAGCTGTGTGAGACACGAGGAAATAGTATCTCTATAGCTGTAAAGCAGCAGATACGGTTCTGCAAACAGCCAGGGGATTGCTCTTGTTAGAGAAGATCCCCTTTGTCTATTCCCTTCCTTTGGAAAGTTGGTGTCTGTAAAGAAGGCAGCAGCCACAGAACTGTTACTACTGCGTACGGCACAGGCTCACATGTTGACGAATACACACACAGCACCAGCCAACATTTCAGTACGCCTGGCAACCTGGGAGACTTTCTGAGTCAGAGAAAAGGGAAGCGTGCATCTTTTTCACAGGGCACAGATCCATAGGCAGCACCAGCAAAGTGGAGCAGAGCAGACAGCAGAAGTCCGTTCAGCTCTACGCTTGCCCCATAAATCTGACTTACATGTTTTAAAATAGAGAAATCTGCAAGAAAGAGGAGTGCTGACATCAGTCCTGAGCTTCAACAGTTGTTGGACCTTTCTCAAATCCTTCTGCAGCACTGGGAGCAAGTGCAGCCCCTCCAAAAGGAGCACAGATTAGGAAATGGCCACGCTCTATTTTGAAGCATCACAAGTCTTTCTGACAGAGGTTAATTTATTACATTATGATGCAGTTACATGACATCATAATTTGGGAGAACATTTCTGACGCTAAGGAGACCTAACTTAAATATCAAATTTAATATAATGACCTCGTGCCCTCCCTATTTATGACACAGCACACAACACTTGTCACCTGGAGAAACAACTCAGCAAAACCTCCAAAGAATATTCCTCATCTTTACAACCGCTCTCCTGGAAACAAAAGGAACACTCTCATTTCCACGCCTCCTTCCTCCCCATCCCTTCAGCTCGGGAGACACTCCTGCACCGTGCACTGTGACCAGAGGTGGGCTGAGGAATCAGAGCAGCTGTATCTCAGCGATCCCCCAGCAGCACAGAGCTGCCAGGTGCTGTTTCCCTCCGGCTGCCCATCCGTTCTCCCTGTGCTGTGCTGCTGGCTGCCCTTCGGCGCGTGGCTGCAGGTGGTGCTTCGCAGAGCAGCAGGCACAGAGCCCCAGCTCACAGCGTGCCGCAGCTCGCTGCTCCAACAGTGCAGCTCCACAGTGCCAAGCCCACCTCGCTGCTCACACACCTCTGCACCGCAGTGCTGGCACTCACGATCCCTCCAGCCAGCCGTATTTTCAGGCCAGCATGCTAAACTGAAACGCTTCCACACGTGAATGGGGATCAGAATGAAAACACACAGCTCCCAGCAGGGGACAGGACAGCCACAGCAGTACGCTAGAAAGCCCAGGGTTAAATGGAGTTAAAGCAGCGTGCCACCATCACCCACCTGTAGCCACAGAGCTCAGCATAGCTGCTCAGCTGGCAGTGTGCTCCCGGGCATGGCTATGGGGGCTATCAGCAGACTCTGGATGCTCGAGGGAACACAGGGGCGAGGGCTGTTCCCTGCAGCAGGACGGAATGCGGCCCTGCTGTGGGGCAGTGCTCAGCTGTGGGGCACATCCTGCCCCTCTGCACTCCTGGTGTGAGCACGGGCAGTGGGGATTGAAGCAGTGCATGACTGTGCTGAGCTGCTGGGGACCACAGCCTGCTGTGAGGCTGGTTTGTTGGTGTGGTCACCGGCACCGTTTGGGTTTAAAATGGTTCTTGTATTTGCTGGCAAGTTATTTTTACAGAGATTATTCAGCCATAAATTTATAAAGCAATAGCACTGTATGTCAGGGTTTCATTTGCTTATTGTATGCTTTGAAGAGCTGTATTATTTAGCAAAAACACTGGTAAGCTTTGCCTAATACACTTGATGATTTTTTTTTTTACAGCCTGGCTTCCAGGGAAAACACAGCCTATCCCATCACCCTGCCCACAGCCGTGTCTGCCCATCCTGCCCTGGTCACTGCAGAACCACTCACAGCACCAGCCCAACCTGGCAGAGGGAGAGAAACCTCCAACACGATCCTACAGGCTTCCAAGAAATCAACCATGGTAAGCCAGGCTTTATGCACTCTTACTGTTTGAGTGGCCAGCCGGATTATTTTGACTTGCAATTATCTTTTCAAGAAGAATCCTCACTTCTGACACGATGTGACAACGAAATAACTCGGGAAGAGCTTGGGAAGGCAAAACGCTGGGCACGCCACTCACAGGTCAGCATCTTCTGTCCCTGACCACTGCAAAGGACGAGCACTCTTATACAGTGATACTTAAAAATACTGTGCTTTGAAATGGAAAAAAGGTACTTTACCCCATCCTTATCAGCCATGTATTTTATAAAACAAAACTGAGGTTTTTTTACACCTGCTGCAAGCAGAACCAATTCAGCAGGCTGCACGGAGCACAGCACCAGCGAGCAGCCGGCCCCAGGGAAGGAGCAGCGCTGTGCTATGGAACCAGACTGTGCAAAGGCATCCATCTGGGCATTGAGAAAACCCTGCTTAGATTTTACTCGATTCACTTCTTCTCTGTGAAGCTGACGGGAGGCTCCGGCCCTCCTCCCCTTCCTGCCTTCCCATCAGGTCTGCCCTGCTTCCATCAGCCGCTCCCTGCTCTCACAGGATCACACACAAGACCTTCCAAAGCAGCGCAGCACCTCCTGCTTTCTCATATCACAAGATGATGTTTAAGGTAAAACCGCATCCCCTCTTTGGCTGGGAGCTGCGTGAGCTACCCAAAGCTGCGCCCCAGCCCCGTACTGCGCTGTGACACAGCAGTGCTGGCGCCCAGCTGCAGCCCTCCGGCCCAAAGCGCCCTCAGCACCAACCTCCTTAACTTCGACAGCACACAGCACTGCTGCCAAACGTTCATTTCTTCAACTGTTTTGAGATTTGGAACCATACTATTCTAACTGACTCAGGATACTTTTTACACTATTAATCTTTGAGAATGAACATCATCAAACATATTCTGGGTATATAATAAACCAATCTACTATCGTGAGAGAATCACTTTAAATAAATCCAACAGTGTAATTACAACAGTTAAGCATGGCACCTCCTCACCTGGAACCTTATCCATGCAGCCCATTTTCCAGCTGGGCTCTCGAGGGCCTTTCCTTAAGTGTTCTCCTAAGCTTTCTAGTCCCCAAGCAACATACAACTAAGGAGCTCTAAATACAGTAATTACAGTCATCTAAGAACATCACTTCAGCTACGTTCAACTCTCCAAAAGTTTCTTCCAAATCCGCATTTTAAGAGCATAAATTTAAAGCATAAAGATTCCACCGACTTGCTTTTCTTCTTTAACATTCATAGATTCTGTCTTGATAGCAAAATAAACAAGACCTCCCAATCATCTTTAAATTGATTTAATTACAACTGCTTGGTCTTGAGTTTAAGAAGGTGTCAAATAAATTGAGCTACACAATTCAATCAAATACAGTATACTTAAATCTAGCTTACACAAAGCCTGTAAGTACCATTAACATTCATACAGGTATTTCTGCTATTTACAGATTACCTCCTTTCTTTCTCAGAAAGCAAACCTTAACACTGCAGGCTATGCTATACCTCTCGTTGGCAAAAGCACGCACAACCTCACTGCTGCCCATGTAACTACTAAAGCTCTCACACTCCACTCACCTCCTCACTGTGCAGCACAGGCAGCAGATGCTGCAGTGCCACGCAAGCAGAGGACGCCCAAAGGTGTTCAACCACGGCCAGGGCAGCTCCTGAACCCCAGGGAGCTCCATCAGGCACAGAACGGGAGAAGGTGTCAGCAAAGGGTGAAAAGGGACACTGCTAGTGTGAGCAGGGCATCGGAAAACACAGAGAGCGCAAAGGAAAACCCAGACACCAGCTCTGTTACCTCGTCAGCCCACTCCTTCCTGAATCAGCAAATACAACACCACTGGCTCTGAGTGCTGAACTACAGAAGAGCAAGCCTGGAGGAAACTGCCGGGGGCGAGGCAGGATCCCAGCAATGCAGTGAGATGTACAGATGTACACATGCCCACATTCAGCGCTCTGCAGACACAGGTACTCACAAAGCCAGACCGAGGATACCTGCCCCAATGTGCCCGGCCATCAGTCCAACCAGGGCTGTTCTGGCCAGCAGGAATGGAAAAGCAATGGGGAAACGGTGATTCTCTGTAATCAAACATAGCTAAAGCAACAAGCCTCCTAGTGAGCACGAGTGCGACTTGTGCTGGCACACGGAACCCCTTTGTGCAGGGCTGTACCGCTAACGAGGTGGCTATCGCCGTGCCAGCGCAGCCCTTGTGGTACAGCCTAATCCCGAGATTGAATTACCTGCCTTCCTCTAATTAGCACCGCCTAAAATACAGGCTGAATGAAAGCAATCATATTTTAGAATGGCCTAAAGTAAACTGAGTTATGACTTAGACTGAATCAGCACAGCTAAAGCCAAATTGCTTAGAACTGCTCTGATTTGATCCGAGCTCCTGTTAATTTACTAACTTCAATTAGCCATCCTTAAACACAGCCTAAATCAAGGCAGGCTCCTTTTCTTTCACGGGAGGCCTCAGAAATGCTCACGTGCCCTACAGTATTGCTTTCTTTGCCTTCCTCTGCTGATAATACCGCGCTGCTGCTGCATGTTTGTATATATAGGTGCATGTATTTGCATACGTAGGTAAATTCCAATCCAAATGTTTTAGTTGTGTAACTTTTTTCTACATACACCCTGTGTATCAGCACTGAATGGTAGGATATTTATTTTAGCCTTGTACTACTGTAGGTAAGCACACGGCTTCCTTTCTAGATGCTGTGGAGCTAACAGCTCCTTTCAATAACGCCTATTTCCATCGTAATCCTTATCTTGAAGTTACACTGATACAATATTTTATATTCAAAACTATGAAGTGCTTTATGCCCTCTAACTGGATTGCTCACCTAACAAAAGATATCTGAATTCAGAAGGGAGTTTGGACCATTTGGGATGACTTCCCTTTCTGTTGTCTCTTACAAGCAACCTGAGCATCCACTCCTCATCATGGGCAGAGCGCTCATTAAAGCAGCTGGAACAGAGAGGTGCCTTCCAGCCGTGGGGTTATTTTCACCCAGATGCACACAGATCCAATGGACGGGGCCGAACCTTGCCCATAGGGAGCTGCATCTTTTTGGTCACAATACAGCAGAGATCGATGTGGCTGCCCAGTTAGTTCTGCCCGTGACAGCTGTATGTTTGCTTCTCACCGCCCGTCCTGGCCTCAGCACCGCCAGCACGAGGGCAGCAGGAGGGGCAGCTGGGGACACACACCTGGCCACGTGTCCTGCAGTGCTGCTGGAGGTGGAAATACACCTCGGGCTTCCTGATGCTCAGCTCACTGTTCTACACCAGAGCATCCTGACGACTGCTCTCCCTGGATCGTGAGGTGAGATGAAACAACTTCTTATTTTCCACAGTTAAGAGAACTTTAATCAAAGTAATTATTGAAGCTGATCTGATTAGGAAGTAATCTATTTACAAAAAGTTAAGACTGCCAACTGGGAAACAACTATCCAGCCTGTGACTAGGGATGATTTCATGCTTAATTTTTCAAGTGTTACTGAATATGTCATCTATGAATGTAAAATATTTATTTTTCTAAACCAATAAATAATTGCTATCTCAGCAACGCAACGTGCAAACAACATGTAATGCTGGCTTGCTTTCAAGCATCTGCGTGTGGGGTTCTCCTCGGAGCAGCCAGAAGTGATGTGCTGCACCTGGCACTGCACACAGCAACCACCCCGAGCACGAATCGCAGGACAGCTCCTCTTCCTGAGCCAGCCCACACAGCGCTCACCGCTCCTTCCAGGACCGGGGCAGCACCATTCAGTGCCAGCTGCCCCTGAAAACACCAAGCCATTCTCAATTTGATTCACCACCGATGTGCTTGTGGCACGTATTCGCACTTTCTGAAGACTTATCTGGGATGTATAAACATCAAATGAACTCTGCATATAATAGACAAAAAACAATCTTCCACTTAAAATTTACAAGGGATCGGTGCCAACACTGTAGTGGGAATGCAAACTGCTAACAAAGGAAAGAATTTCATTCCGACTTGGCTCTTTGCTCTGCGGGCTCGTAAGAGTAAGAATCATCGCATCTGATCCACTCGCAGCTCTGAGCCAAACAGCACTTGTTTGAGAGGCTGGGCAGCGGGCGGTGAGGACACAGCTGGGCAGGGAGGGCGCAGCCTCTGACCCCAGCTATTCTGTGGTATCAGCCACATCCAAAGGCTGTTTCCTAGGAACTGGCTGCCCCAAAAACTAAAAACACGTGGGTAGGTAAGGGCTGTACAGCGACTGAACAGAGAGAAGCCACGAACTCCTAAACTGGAAAAGGCATCTTCGGTTTCACATCTACAGTGTTTTGAATTGCAGGCTTAAAGTCGTCTGAAGATGCTCTGGAACCTCCAGCTGTCCTTTCTAGAGGGCAAGAAGTCTCAAGTTGCTGTCAGAGTATACAGATGTCTAGAAATGCACATCAATTTTAAATTTCTGCCAAATTCCAATCCTGCTTGATGCATGCTGTTTTGCCTTTTCTTGGGAGCTCCTGCCAAAACAGCTCGACTCCCAGTATTAGCAAGAACATGCAAGTACTCCAAGTTATTGCTCCACTTACACCTATGAAAAGGTTTCTAACACAGGAATGAGGTATTTGCATAGGAAACTGTCAGAATAGGAAAAAGCGATTCTCACTTTTCTGCATAATAGTATTTTTGTCGGTGTCACCTCGGCAACATTACAAGTGATCAAAGAAAGTGACTGCGATGCACTGCGGAGCAGCTGGGTAAGACGGAGCAGCTCTGCTCTGGAGCTCAGGACATTTTGTATCACGTAACACGGCTCAGCCCGCAGCGGCGTCACGTCGGTGTGCTGGGAATCAGCGCTGGGAGTGGAAGCCTGAAGTTGGAAAATCACCTTTAAATTATGAAAACGCACGTAGTTCGGGGTGCTTACATCTTAAGAAAAAAGTGATCTCACCAACACGAAACCTGGGGGACAGAATGACAACTGGGCTCTTCTTTAACGAAGGAGCTTTTCAGATGAAGCAGGAATGTCAGCTTCGGCGCATACTCCGCTGACTGGAACACGATCAAGTCTTAACTAAGTTCCACATAATGTTTTCAGGGGGAAAATGGAGAATGTTTTATGGAATTCAAGTCTGGATTTGGCTTGCATCCTAGAACATACATCTTGTTATGAAAACTGTTGAATCGCTTTTAAGCGGGCAAGCCACAAGTGTCCTTGGAGCCACCCATTCACCTGGAAGTCCCACAGGCAAAGGGAAGGCAGAAGAGCTTCGCTTTGGGGCGGCCGGGGGCTGCGGAGGGAGGGGAGATGATTTTGGAAGTACCTCGTGTATGGAGCTGCTCGCCTGTGCCTACAGCACGAAGCAGTTAAGACTTGTTTTCTGTTATTGTCACAGATCCAATACGTTACTCCAGCTACATCATAATCTCTTCCTGCCTCAGTTCATCCATGTGTAAACCTGATTCACTAACTCTTACCTTAATGTGTCATGGGGCTTAATTAATAACACTTAGGTCTTTTAAGCCCTCTACAAACATTAACTACTTCTTGTAACAACTCTCGGAGGTATTATTATCCCCGTTTTACTGATGGAGACGCGGCAAAAGAGGCCGCAACTCTCCCAAGGCGGCAGAGCAACGGTTACTCCTAGAGATCCCCTCGGAGGGCTGTCATAGCGTAACCGTGGAAACTTAGCAAGAAAGGCAAAGTCGACGCACACCACCTCAAAAGCACTTTCAGAAGCGCACCGTAACCAACCGGAGGACCGAGAGGAACGCAACCAGAAGCTCGGGATGGGATCACGAGCCACGGCCACCAGCGCGAAGCACGACGCCGGGGCAGAGCCCACCGAACGGCGCCGAAGCGCCCAGACCCGTCCTCACGTGCCGCTGCGCCCCGTCGCACCGAGCAGCGGCGAGCGGAGCGGCGCGCCGAGCACCGGGCTGCCCCGCGGCGGGGCCCCGAGCCGGGACGGAGCCGCCGACCGCCGCGGGAGGAGCCCCGCCGTCCCCACACCGGCGCCCGGCTCGGCGACGGGGCTCCCGGCGCCGGCACGGCCCGAGCCCAGCGGGGACCGCCGGCCGCCCCCGGAGCCGCCGCCGCCGCCGCCGCAGCCGGAGCCGGCCCGGCCGGGACGCGCCCGCCCCGCCGCCCCCCGCACGCAGGGCCCGGGGCGCCCCGCAGGCCTCGGCCCGGGGCGGGGAGGCGGCGCGGGGTGACAGCCGCGGGCCCGCTCCGCACGGCGCGGGATGAGGGCGAGTCCGCCCCGCGGCCGGGCCGGGAGGAGCGGGCAGCGCCGCGGGACGCGCGGTTCCCCCCGCAGGCCCCGGTCCGGGCTCCGCCGCGCGCTCCGGAGCGGCCGCCCCGCGCCGCCCACCGATCCCGGGCTGGGACCCCGCCGCCGCCGCCGCCGCGTCACTCACCTGCGGCGCGGGGTGCCGGCGGGCCCCGCCGGACGAGTCCCCGGCGGGCGGGCGCTGCGGGCCGGGCCGGGCCGTGCGGGCGGTGTTGTGTTTACACCGCCGCCGGGGCTCGGCGCTCCGCGGCCGCTCAGCAGCCAGTCGCCATTTCCCGCCTACCGACCTGCTACACCGCACGGAGGGACCCGGATGGGGAGAGGGGCCGCCGCGCAGGCGCAGCCCGGCCGGGGGAGGAGGAGGAGGAGGAGGAGGAGGAGGAGGCGGGGGGCCCGGGCACGGCGGCGGCGGGGCGGGCCGGGGAGGAGGGAGCGGGGCCTCGCGCGGGGAGCGGCGCCCCGAGGCGGCGGGGCTGAGGGAGCGGAGCGGGCGGCCGCCTCCCAGTCCTCCTCCTCCTCCTCCTCCTTCTCCTCCTCCTTCTCCTCCTCCTCCTCCCCCGGCCGGGAGCGGCGGGCGGCGCCTCGGGGCCTCGCGAGGAGGACGGGAAGGAGGAGATGCGGCCGCCTGCAGGGCACAGCGCCGCCGCGCCCCGAGCTGAGGTGAGCGGGAAGGGGCGGCGGGGGGGAGGTGAGCGGCCGAGGGGCGGGGAGGGCGCGAGCCGGGCGGGGGGAGGGGGAAGCCGTGAGGGAGGGGCGGGGGCGGGGCGCTCCGTGAGGTACGGCCGGGGGCGCCGCCGCCCCGCGCTCGGTTCTCCGGGCCGCGCAGCCCCGCGGGAGGCGGACGGGCGGGGAGCTGCGTTCCGCTGCGCTCCGTGGGGTGCAGCGGCGCCGCCCGGCCCTGCGAGGCTCCCCGCTGCGGTTGGAGCCGCTGCTTCGGGACGCCGGTGCGGCGGTGCGGTCCGCCTCCAAGTTCCGTTCCCGCTTTACTGCTTTAATTCTTGGCGGCGTGAGACGCTGAGGACGCGGCATCCTGACCGGCAGCGGGTGCCGGGCTGCACTGCGGGCTTCCAGCACGCCGAGCTGCCGGCCTCGCCTCTCCCGGGGTTGTGAGCGCTTTCATCCACCGCGCTCCGTGAGCACGAAGCCGAGCTTCTCACATCGGCGCTGTGCGACCTTCGGGCAGCTCGCAGTGCCGCCTGGGTGCACGTTCTCTAACGCACCCGTAGGCGCCAACCTGCTCGGGGTGCTCTTCCTCCTCCTCCCGTTCCCAATGACGCCCCTCACAGGTTTCAGACCTGAGCTGTGTTGCAGAAGTCCCGGTTCTCTTGTCACTTATTTATTGGTTTGTTAAACAGAATCACATCAGCTGCTGTGGAGCCAAGAATTGATTTAAAATTTTATCACAGAACTCTTGCTTTCCTAGGAGAAGACATCGTAGAACTGATTTTACCTTCATTTCTTAAGGAAGCAGGGAGTAAAGCAGCGGTCAAAACAGTGCAGTCATTATTCAGAACAGGCCTTGTTCCTGTAGAGCATTACAGCATTTCTAAACACGCACGGTACTAAGCACAGTACTTTGTACCATCGGCTGTGGGAAAGGTTAGCTTGGAAAGCTGTTAAAACTTAATTAAGACTGTTTGTCAGTCCGTTAAGAGGAGCTACTATGGCAAGGTAACTCTGATGTCTCATAGCACAAGCCCAAAAGGGCATTCAGTGGTCTCCTAAAGTGGGAGTTCTGAAAAACAATAGGTGGGGTGGCTTTTCCAAGCTACGTAATTATAATGAAACTAACTGCCAGAGGAAACCATTCAGCAGCATTCAGAGCGCACAGGTATTTGTAAGAACACAAAAACCACCTACTGCATTCGCAGCAGAAGCCAAGAAAACATTTTGAAGATGCTGATGAAGATGCTGATGAAGATGAAGAAGCACAGGACTTGGTAATCTCTAGGGAGTAAGAACTGTACCTTTCTGTATCCGCAGAGGTCTTGTGCCTGGTTCAGAGCAGGGGCAGGGGGTGCTGTCGGACCAGAAGGGTTGTGAGCCTTGTCACATGTCAGGTGAGAACACATGGAGTCATACTGGATTGACGCTGCTGTGAAGGCAGAAGTTCAAAGGTCCACCTGCTGTGAGCTGTTCCCTCGTAAAGCACACGGTGGGAGCGCGCTGTGTGCGCCGTGGAGGAGCTCGGTGGCGCTGTCTGGGTGTGCGCACGGGGCACTGGAAGCTTGGAAGGCACTCCTGCTTCAGAAAAGGCTCTGTATTGGCAACGGCAGGTTCTTCCCTTGGCAGTCAATTGCAGGGACTGCCAGACTGAGATATTCCAGGTGCGTGTTTTCTTCACTGAGACACTGAAGGATAAAAAGCCGTCGTTGCCAGCAGTGTTGCGCGTTGCTGAAATGTTATACTCTGTTAATGTTCACTTGAATGGCCGTTCTTCGTGACTTCCTTCCAGCTCTTTTTGTTGTTCTCAAGTCTTGCTGGCCTGCTAGCTTTGTGTTTACATGCTCGTTGAGAAGGACTTGTTTAGAGCCCTTCTCTAAACAAACTTCCTTGTTTGTCACAGAGATTCCGTGTGCGTGAGCCCACCTCTTGGTAAGTGGTCCATACACCTGCCACTGGGCGCCGTGTTTTTTACAGGGCTAACTTCCGTGGCTGTGAGAAATGGTTGTTTAAACAAAACAACTCTTGTTTGGGTTAAAGGATTTTAAAATTATCTATTTCTAGTATTTGTTATTTCTCTTGCTTATCTGAAGGGAATACACTTTGTTCAGTAGGTGAACAGCCACGGACTTGACTTACTTGAGGAGCAGCTCGCAGGCTGTGCTTGCTCTGCATGCCCAGACGTCTGTCATCCAATCTGTCTGTCCAGGAGCAGCTACAGACTTACTGTTCTGACTGCTTGCACTTAGCGAGGGAGCCAGAATTCATATGGTGCTGTGCGCCTCTTCAGACACAAAGGCAAGCGTGAATTTAAACCAACTGAAATGTGTGTTTAGCACAGAACATCTTTGAGGTGTCTGCAGCCACGGAACAATCTGCCAGGGACGAAAACACATCCTTCAGCAGTCGGCCCAATTGCAGGAGGTTGAACTGTGGAGCGTCCATAGTAGCAAGCCATCGCTGCTCCGAGGGAAGAGTTTGATTTGGGTGGAGGGACTGGGAGTGTTCCCGCTTCTGTATTGGCACCAGTCCTTGCACACGTATCATAACCCTGTTTCTGTGTGTCTGAAAGTCCCAGTGTAGTCCAGTACATAGGTGTACCTGCCCCTGCTTTTTCTTTAAACCACTGCTGCATTGGAGAAGCACGGTGTCCTCGGTGCTGGAGTCAGCCAGAAGGTTCCAGCTGTTGCAGGACACTGCGCTGTTTCTGCACGGTGATACAAGCTACTGGAAGCACTCAGTCTCACTTCTTCTGCTTGGGAAGGAGCGAAGTTGAGGGTGGCGGTGAGTTCTCCGCATACCACAAGTACACACACACGGATTTGTTCAGGCAGATCCGCCAGAGTCTGAAGCGAGCGGTAAGTGGTTGTGTGTGCAGAGCAGCTGAGGGGTGCCAGCTTTCTGTAGCTGCAGCAGAAAGTGACAGATAAAGAGCTGGCTCCTCATCCTGTTTCTGTATTGGCTTTGCCTCGGGCAGCTCGTGCAGCAGAGTGCACGTGAGGGGTTGCTTCAGCCTTTTATAGCACGGTTTTCAGGATTTGATTGCTTGTGCACAGAGTCTGTTGCAGATATAATTAAAGTGAAGCAGAACATGACAACCTGTATGCAGCCTAGCCAACCCTGTGTGTTTTCCAGGCCAGTCATGCTGTGAATCACTGAAAACATGTAATCTTCTATGGCTTGCTCACAAGAGTTCTTTTGTTCTGTAGCCTTGTATTTTTCACTGTTTACGATTTTGTCTGTATGAAAATGTAAACTCACGACATTTAATAAAATATGTAACTCATTAGTTAGTTAGTGTCCATTTTCATCTTGTCACTTCAGTCTGAAAACAATTTGAGCAGAATGCTCTTTGCAGCTCTGTTCTGAAAAATGTGGTTCTGTTTTGTCAGGTGGAAGCCATCACTTTGGTTTCCTCCTTGTCAAGGAAGTCGGGTTCCACAGCGAGTCTTTGCTTTTGTGGGATCCATGGAGCTTGGAGAAAGCTTTGGGAAAAGCTGCCTACTGAAAATCCATAAATAGAATTGGGTGGTTGGAACTAACTAGAATAAATTCGGTATTTCTTCGACTGTTCACTGTAGGTACTTGGATTTCTCACTGTTGTTGAAATCATCCTTCAGGCTCGGCAGAAAGGCTGGCTGTTGACTGTTTTCCTTTGGTTGCTCACAGGAGTACCTGGAATTCGTGCCATTGCAGCGGTGAGGCTTTTCCCACCCTGCAGGACAGACACCACTCCCATCATGCTTAACGGATTTGAAAACTGAATTAAACAATCTTAAGAGGAAAACCTGGTCTCTTCTCCAACCCTTTTTTGGGCCAGCGGAGGAGAGGAGGAAAGGAAAACAGCCGTGGCAGAGAATGGGAGCTGGGTCCTGGTGGCTGCTGTTTTCCCTCGTTTCGACATGCTGAATTTCCACCAGCTTCAGATCCCTTGTATGTCTCTGAGGTGTGAGAGCACTCATATTTTCAACTGAAGCACAGATATTTTTTTCTCTGATGTTTACCGGAATTGATTTGAGCTGTCTGTAATGGAGAAACAGTTGCCCAAGCTCTGAAAGTTCCTCTCCCATTTGTATGCTAATGTCTCTTGGAGGCAGATTTCTCTTTGGGGCTGGGCATAAAACAAAGTACTGCAATCTCTCGCTGAGCAAAAATGACTTAGGAATATGTATTTTCTCCGTTTAACCTTGAGCAAAATATTTTTGGCATCAGAACATTCATTTACGTGGACTTGTGAGTGCTTTTAAAATACAGCTTTTTATAATTGGGCTTTTACAGGTTTGGTTATTTATGCAAAGCGGAGAGGCGCTTCGTTCTTTTCTGTCTTTGCATTTGAATTCTTTAGGAAATGGGACAATGGCAGGGATTTTCTTGGTCCTTGGTACGCTTCAGCTCTGCCTGTTCGAGGAACTTCCTCGTGGCTGTTTTACGTTCGTGTCCGTACTGTGCCTTGAAGCCGGAAAGTGTTGTTATTCTTAATTAGACAGTAGAGATTCCTGTATTTAAATATGGATGCGGATAGCTCACAAGCATCCTGTTGTCGTCCCCCCTTACTGCGCTGGATGCCAGGAGCTGGGCTCTGCATCTGTCCCTGAAGGACAGCACTCCAGCATGCTGAGCTCCCGGCCTGCCTGTGCTTGGTTCAGCTCCGCAGCCCCTGCAGTTCTGCTGCCGTTAGGAGGCTGGGACAACAGAAGTACTGCGGGCGATTTGGAACACCAGCTCACCCCCACAGCTTCTTGGTTGACATCAGAACTCCTGCAGCCAGTGTAGAAGTGCAGGCATTTCTTACTCCCTTTCTGCCCTGTGACCTGGCAGCCGTTGTGGCCATTACTGCCTTGGGCTTTTGAAATGGAGAGAGGAAAGCAGAAAGGGGCTGAACTGTGTGGAGAGCTTCCAGGTAAGAGCACGCATTCAGAAGCTGCTTGTCTCCTGTATGCTGCTCGAGACTTTTATAACACACTCATTTCTATACTTTTGTTTTGTTTTGCTTGTTTCCAAGCTTTACTTTTATAAAAACTGTTTTAATTCTTATCCCCCGCTTGGGTACCTGTATTGGATGAGCACAAAGCAGGAGGAGCAGTTCCCTGTGCTATGGGGGTTGGAGCATAGATCAGGGACCTCTGGGTGCTCCATACCCACATGTCCTCCAATGGGAAATGGGGGAGATGATGAGGAGTTTGAGGCAGAGGCGCTCTCTCCTCCAAACGCAGCGTCCTCTTCAACTGTAAAATGTAAATGTTTTTCACCTTTTAAAATATGGGATGTCTTTAAGAAAGAATGAAATAGTTGGCCACCAGTGCCTCACAAGTTAATATAGGTTGTTCAGATGTAGCCTGGGGCAAAACAGATTTTTCTCATTGCATTTGAATAAAGCTTTCTCTTTTTCCCTTAGATCTCAAATCAGTAGGAAACCCATTTTTCAATGAATAAACATCACTTGGTTTGGTGTGTGTTTGCAGGGCTGTGGTAGGTACAGCTGTTACTCTTTATGAACCTAAGTAAGTGGAGGAAAAGGAAGAAACTAATCAAAACTCAGTGTGCAAAAACTAGAACAACGGAACTAACTTTTACTTTCTAGTAAAGTTTCAGATACAGTCCTCTTCCCACCAGCACACCTGGGAGCTCATCTTCACCATGCTTCCTCACCTCTTCTTAACAGTGACGATGCTGAGCACTTAGCACTGCAAAATGGCAAGGTGAACCGAAGCTTGGAAGTATGTGTGAGTTTATGAGAAGCTAGGATGAGGTTTGTTGGTCTCGTTTGCTGCTTTTCAGGAGATGACTCCTTCCACGCACTGCCATGTGGACAAAAAGCTGCTCGTACACAAGCCTTAAAACAAGAACTCGAGGAGCTGCACGCTGCTTTGGCTGTCTAGAAACACTGCTCAAACAACAAGATCTGGCTGGGCCATCCTCTAAAGGTGCTTTGATTTTTCTTGTAAAGCAGTTCCACCACATGCACCAAATGTTATTCTGAAGTTCAGCTGATGGTTTGAGGAAAGCAGATATTTGAGTAGCGCTCTCTGAAATATGTCAACATTTTGTGTGCTCCTGTTTCCATGGAAACAGGTATCAGCTCAGAAAAACGGCCTCGGGATTTCAAAACTGGATGTAAAAAATAAAATCCAGATAGGTTAGTCATTCATACTGCTACTCATGAGCTGATAGTGGTGGTACTAAACGATATGCCACGAACACATTAGGTATACACGTGCACATTGGCAGGTCAATGATTTATGTGTTTTTTAAGTGAGCCTTTGACTGAAGGAACTTTGTTAGAAAAACATGCATTAATTGCGTTTTTTTCCTAGCTTGTTCTCTTCCACACACCTGAAAGCAATCACATTTTCATCACTTCTTTAGGCCTCTACTTGAAAAAGGTATTGAAAGAGGTACTGGACGAGAACTACAGATTTAAGCTACTTGGCAAATTTTTCTTTTTAACGGGAAACACAAAGCTGATCATTTGGAGTCTTTAGCAGCATGTAGAAATGAAGCAGGTGCCATTTCTGTGAGCTCTTTGCCTCTGAGGACGTGTGCTTTAGGAAGAGCCGACTTGCAGGCGAGGCAGCTGAGCACTGAGCACGGATCAGTGCAGGACTCACTGCTGGCAGTGTGCATCCAGCACATCTGCATGGAGCTGAGGGCAGAGCGCCCCGGGAGTTCTTGGAAAATGAAGACTCCTCTGTTTGGAGTCCTGCATCTTCAGCTTAGTGATTCAGACATTTGTATCTATTTTCTAGCTCAAGCCATGCCTAGATGTCTGTCTTCGATATGAACTGGATGTCCCCAGCCCTCTAGAGCAGTGGCTCCCAGCTGGTGAAGGGCAGTATGTTAAAGGAAAGGCACGGAGCTGGAGGTCAGTGCTGCAGGTGTGAAGTGACTGGAAAGGGATGGCTGCGGGGAGGGGAGGGAAAGGCACAGCAACAGAAAGCTGCAGCACTTTGCTGCACCCAGCAGAGATGCAGTTCAGAAGAGATGGGAGACACTGGGAAAGGACAGTAAGGCAGAACTGCAGGCCTGAAGAAGAAAAGGGGATGAGGTGGGGGTACAGGGCTAACTGCTGAGGTGGGGAAGCAGCCACGTGCCTGTGGAAGGGGAGATGGTGTAGAAAGCAGCTGCAAAAAAAAAAAAAAAAGAAAACTGCTCTAAAAACATTGGCACTTTCCCAAAAGAACACAGACTTTTTTTCACTCAAGTGGAATTTGTTTGACAGAACAATTCCTCTTAGAAATAAAATTCCTTAAACATCGGATCACTAAATAATGAAGGGTAGAGTGTCTAGTGACCTAAATCAGATTCCTTAAAAGGATACCCACGAGGATCAAACCATGCTTCTGTACGGGCTCTACTTCAGTGAAATACTCTCCCAAAACACTGGGGTGAAGCAAGCCTACAATTCATGCACACAGTGTGCTGCCCATAATAACAGGTTACTGACCTCAGTGTGGATGTGGGCACTTACCAAGGGCAGTGTGGTTGTACACTTACCCGTGTGCACCTCCACAGCAACCTGACCAACAGTCTCACAGGCTTCAAGGATGGAAATGCAGTGCAGGAGCAACATGCAAAGAGCTGGCCAGAGAAGTTTTTGTACAGCACAACACCAGAGACCTTACAGTGAGGGACCCAAGGAGGATTTTACAGTAGGTACAGTGTTGCCAAGTTATTCTGGTGCATCTGTTACAGTAGCTCAAGAGTTGCTGCCAAGGTTGGTACCCACATTCACACCAACTACACAGGTACTGCATTTGAAGCTCACTTGTTGCTTAAAAATATCCAAGAGTGTAATTGTCCTGATGTGACAAGAAAGTAAGTTTGTATGGCTTGTAGTAAGGTCCTCATCTCAGTCACTGCCCTGTGAGTTGGCTTTTATCAAGCAGGTGTAACCACTGCTGATATATCAGACTATTCAGCTCCCGTGAAGGCCCACTTTAATCTGATTTTCAGGAGCCTTTGATATGGCTGCAGAAGGAAACAAAAGAGCCAGAAGCCTCACAAACTTTAAACAATTTATTAGAACCCATATATGTTGCTTTCATTAGTTAACACCTGAATTCAGGGTGAAATTACATTTTAAGAGCAAAAAAATGCAGTGCTTAAATATGGCATTTACTGATGACTGCTATTCTTAGAATCCTGGTACAGGTTTGTTCTTACTGTGCAGTGTTAGTTTGGTATCTAATCCAGAGCAGGCTCAGTGTTTTATTTTGAACTGCAAGTACATCACACCATGCAAAGGGCTGTTCCCCCATCTCCTCTCAGACATACGTAATGAACAACTCAAGCCTTAAACACCACCACCAGAGGGGAAAAAAAAACCAAACCGTTGGAATGCATCACCAGAATTTGATTTTTTATTTCTTGTATATTTAAGACTCATTAGCAGAATATGTCTGTAGCAAAAATAATATAGCAAAAAAAAATCATGCAACTTCTGAAATGTAAAAGGTCCACTGAATGGGCATCAAGCAAGACTGTTATTTCAGATTGGAACCTGAATACAGAGAGAGTACAATCACCCATGTCAAAGGTCCTGTAATTGCTTTTCACAGTAGCCCTTTTGGAGAAGCAGGTTGGGTTAATAACCTCATTTTCCACTACTGTAAATCAACTGAATCATTTCCATAAAATACAGAAAGTGCAGAACACATAGTACAGAAAGTATCTAGCTTACAAACTGGTCTGAGATACAAAGCAAAGGTGGAAGTGGCAGACGTTTGGACAGATCTGTAGTAAAGTATTACATTGTAAATTAACTTAAGTGGCTGCAACACAGGATGGAGTCTCTTGGAACAGTAAAACTCTGCATACAAGGTATTTAGGGAGGGTAGGGGTTGTTCCTTCCATTCAGGTTCCTGCAAAGCTGATGTAGATTTCTTCCCTCCCCCATCCCCACACTGAAACGTGCTCTGCTTCCACACGTACACAAGGATTCCCTACAAGCTGTGTTGAATTATTTATATTACCTTTTAAGATAAGCTATGAGTTACACAACTTTTTCAGGATGTATCAAATCACTGAAACTCTACTGTCACTGATCTCCAGCTCTAGCTATGACTTTTGGTCGCTGTACATCAGAATCAAAATGGTGCTTGCTTCTGAGGCCTATGCCACTGTCTTCCCTCACTTACATAAAAGAAGGAGCAATTTTTTAAGCATTCAGTTTTCATTCTCAAACAATAGCTCACCTGCAAAGTACAAAAACACAGCACTCATGAAAAAAGCAGAGTATTTTTGCTCATACAGGTATTACTGTAGAAAAGGAGTCCAATGGCTGTACACTGTTTCCACGGGGTATTTGTTACATGAGATACAAACTGTACAAGTTCTCCAGTTTACAAAGTTTTCTAATTTGCAGAAACAATTCAGCCCCTATTTATATTGGTTTTAAATGTAAAGATTCTTACAGATAAGGTACAGTCTAAGTAATTGGCTCAATGTAACAACAAAAGTGTCATTTTAATACAATTTGCAATAGTACAACTATGTACATATGTACAGAACTGTTTCCTTCTATTACCTCCCTAACTTTGAGTATACTTATTTTAATTATCAGTTTGTTTTAAAGTATGAAACGCCGAAGTAAAAATGGTTCAGTTTTGCAGCACTTCAAGTTCTTCAGTTGAGATCTCATCTACATTTCCCATTTAATTCAAGCCTTAAAGAACGCCATCACCAAAGCGTGGCTTGCTGTAATCAACGAGGTCATTCTGTAGATCTCTTTCTTCATCATCTGCAATTGAAATATCCAGACCAATTCTCATGTGATGGTAATGAAAAAAATAAGATTAAGCAAGCTTTCCCATGAACACAGTGCTAACACATCCATCCACACCAACAGGGCCTTGCCTGGCTGCGGGAATGAAGTCCTCTAGGAAAACAGGGCAGCACAAGGCCCTGCCATGACAGGTCCAGCTGTCAGCACCCAGGGATTTGTCCCCTCTGACAAACTGTGACTTCACACCACTGAGCATCTCCGGCTTTGTTCCAACTGCATTTCAGAATCTGAAGATTTCAGAGATTGCAGAACTACTGTAAATTGAGAATGTTCCTTTATAGGTTTGAAACTCTCCCACTAAAAGCCAACTAGAAAGTCTCTGTAACTTTGGAAGGTTACATCAGCACGGGTTACAAGTGGCAGAGTTAAAACACTGCAGGGTTTTTACCAGAGGTTGGGAACCATGCAGGACTGGCACAGAGAAGTCCTTGTGACCCTCCTCCAAGTCTCTGAATAAACTGCAGAAGAGTAAGGTGATACTCTTCCAACTTACGTCTTAGGTTGGAAAAATGATACTCTGAATTGCCTTTGCTATCAGCATTGTTACAGACTGCTATCCTGCATGTTAGACTCAAGTATGAAACGTGAAGGACTCTTAAAAACACAAAAAGCAGTGCTCAACCTTCCCACACTTCTCATCAATAGAAATCCGTATTCTCTCTCAGCCTTGCTAGGAATCAGCATTGCATTCTTCACCTGTACTCTTCACAGCTGAAATGCAACCATCCAGTCAGGCTCCTCACCCATCAGAACACCTACTCTTAAACATGCAGTTATCCTGCAGCTCAGCCAGGAAGCACAGTGCAGCAGAGAGCAGCAGGGCAGTGCATGCTGAGCAGCCTGCAGCTGATGCAAAGCGCCCGCTCTGGGAGTGCCACAGCTCTGCTGCTCTGCATCCACCCATCCCTGGCTGGGAGAGTGAGTGAAGGCGTCCCATCCTGCAGATCCCCACTGACTGCCTCTCCCTGCCGCTCTCCTACTTCTTGACTTCTATTCCTGGGACTTTGAGGCTCATGAAAAATCATAAAAACAAGCGCTCAAAACTTACTCATCCTCACTACATTTAGTGTATTCATTTATACATTCATTTAATGTAGTGCACCAAAAAAAAAAGTAAAATCATGGAAAATATATTTTAAAACATCTCTTGCAAGAGCTATTGAGGCATGTTATTCTGGCGGCCATAATTGAGATGGCTCCTGCACGGTCCCACAAGAAAAGAGGCCCTGAAAGCCCAGTGTGCTTAAACCAACAAGCTTTTGCTGCTTTGCAAAGCTCGTGGTGTCCCCTTGCACTCATGTGCAGGACACCAGTTCACAGGCACAGAAAGCAGAGTTCAAGTGACTGCCATCAGCTGTCCCTCCACAAGTTTACCAAGCCTATTGCTCGACGATAACCTGTTTGAAGCTCCAAAACATTCACAAGTTTATTTATCAGCCTGCAAGTGAGGCAGGTACGCCCTGGCAGCCTACTGCCACAGGCTTGTTTATCTCCATGACACATGCTGTTGTTTGGTAGAAGCCACTAATAAGAAAGCATGTGGGTATCACTTGATTGGTATAATCCACCACCACCCAGCCACCACAAAACAGCATTTACTGGTGTAGAAGCCAACACTTCACTTTGCATTTCAAACAGGTGAACTGAAAGAAGAAACGCCAGGTCGGATGCTGATGTTCACAGGAGTGCATCTCCCAAATTTGTCTATTTTCCTTATATTTCAATATAAGGCCCACACAATTTTAGTGCCAACACAAAAACACATTTAACCAAACTGCTCTGTTTACACACACCAGATGCTTTGCACACGCAGAACCATGTGATGCTTTCCTAATAGTTTTGAGGCAGAAATTCAGTGGGTTTTTCTTTTTTTAACCTCTAAACAATTATAACAACTCCCCCTCCAAAATCCCACAATTCCACCTTCTCTTCCCCTGCTAGTAAATTAAGTACAGAAACTAAAGCAGACACTTCTAAAACGCTGCTTCTGGCAGCACCACTCTCCACACAGAACAAGCCAACAAGTTAACAGGAGACAAGGCAACAAATGGTTTGGAGAATGAAGCCAGAGGTTGTAAGGTGCTGCTTGGACTGTTCTGCAGGAAGAGCCTTCCCAAGGTCAGCCCTCAACCTTCACTACGTGGCACAACGTCTCTTACGTCTGTGCAGATGTAAAGAGATTGGGCAGAAGAAGTCCAAAGCGAAAGCCACCGCAGCACTGAGCTGAGAGGTGTCACATCAGCACGTCAAAGTTTTAAGGCCACTTTCAATTGCAGCTCCTACATAGCGAGCTGCAAAACCACAGCCTCTGGTTTCTAACAGTTCTCCAGCACTTATTCCCGTGCCATGCCCATCGCTGCATAAGCTGCTGGCAGCAATGCCACTCAAGGTACCTGTACTAGTTAATAGCTTACAGGATATTGCTTCTTGCTACCTCAAGCCATTGGTTTCCCTGCAGAGCCACCACAGCAGCGTTGGTAAGCAGGCAGTTCCATGGTGGGGGCACAATGCAGTGTGTGCAGGGACTGCACTGCTGCCTCACCGTGCTGCTGGGCACCCTCTGCCCAGCACAGAGCCACTCAAATGGCACAGCGCAGCACTGGGACTCGCTCATGTCAAGAATCACCCCTTGAAGTCCAGTTAGGGAAGTGATGCAGAGAGCAGCCAGGCATCACCCGCTGTGTATGAGGGAGAATTGAACTAAATAACAACCAAAACTCAACTCAATCCACACTACTGCTTGGATTTGCAGAGTGCAGAGCAGACGTGCATCATACTGTGCTTTCCTTTGCTCTACAAAACCACGACTGTGAGAAACCAGCTTCCTACTTCCACAGTGCAGTGCACATCAGGAGAAGAGGCCATATGGACTATTTACATTCATTTGGAAGCTCGCCTTAACAGTCCATTCAGAACCTCATAAGAACACACCCAGAGGAATGGACATTTGTAATCCAGAGCAACTAAAGTCCCCTGCTGCAGCTCTGAATGGAAGTGTAGGCCACGTCACCTGGAGCAGCAGCGCTTTTCATGTTCATCAGTAAGCAAATTAATTGTCCTGGCTTCTGGTCCATATTATTCTTGTGCTTGCTCACGTGTTTCAAACTACCAGCACAGCCACTAAACACACTGCATGCAGCAGTGCATGTAACAGAAATCAGCTGCATTTTATCAGTTATTCCTATGCTTGGATAACAAGGGTAAAAAACCTGCATTACAAGGATCAAAATCAGGGTGCACACAGGACTTGAAGAGTCACAGCCCTCCCACCCTCTGCACTCCCCCTTTATTTTGCATCATTTCCTTAATTGGAAACACCGTAAATGTTTAAGCAGACATTTCCAACCTGTAGACATGCAAGCCCTTCACAAGACATTACCAAACAACTACATGGAGAATGGCAGACAACGTGGCAGACGAAACGGAGAGGTGACGCAGCGAGACGCATGCATGGGGGGGGACATGCAGGGATGGGTGTTAGGCTGAGTTCTGAAGTTTGGTTAACAAGGAGAACCAGAAGTCTGTTGAATCTGTGTACAATGCACAAAAAGTTACATTTAGAATTGATATCTGGGACTTCGTTGTGTACCACCTCAGCGCAGGTGTGACTAAGTTAGCAGGAGTCAAAAACTACTAATGCAGTTTTAAGTAGAGGAGTGTAGTGCCAAAGACTGCGTCCCCAGCCAGCTATACACCACGTTTGTGTTTAGAAAACCATTTCTAAAATTTGAAACATCTTGATTTTCCTAGAAGAAACTGTGCAAAATTGAAATAAGCAATGGGAATATTCTGAGAACTGCTAAAACACTGCTTTCAAATGGAAAGCGAGCTGAATTTTAAAGATTGCCTAAAGCTTATTTGTTCCATATTATAAATTGCAGATCAGCCAAAATTAATGAGGCTTTACACAAATTCAACAAGAAAATTCAGTGTGGATTTTATTACAATGGGATGGAGATAAGGCCCAAGCTCACCTTGGACGTCTTCTTCTCCACCATCACCATCCTCTTCCTCATTGTAAGCCAGCTCAGCCTGTTTGTCTGCCTCGTACTCACCCACGTTACCATCATCCCCATTATAATCTGCCAGTTTAGAACCCTGCTGCGGATCAACAGGGGATTCATTCTCATCAAAGAATCGGCCTGCGAAGTAGGCAAAGGATTAAGTCAGAAGCAGAGAGGAAAGAAACAGGAAGATTCTAAATGAAAGCAGCCCGCAGGTTAGGATATTCAGGTTTCTGTAGCAGCTTTGACTGGAGGAAGAAGGGAGTAGAAGGGAGAGTGCGTGGGCAGGAGGGACAACAGTGCTGCTTAGGAACACCTCCATGGAGATAGGATGTCCTTGATGGCTCTGAACTGGGGTTTGAGATCTGCCTGCTGTGGGCTTCGCTTTGTAGAAAAGAGCAGGGGGAGCACCCAAACAAAAAGCTCCACTGCTGGTTATCTATAAGCACGACACTAAACGTGCTCTCCTTTTATAAAATGCTGAAGAGCACAGAGTGAAAGTTTTTGTACCCAGACATTTTCCTAAACCAAAAAAATGGAGCAAAACATTGCTGATTTTGTACATGGAGGTGAAGTTTACAGCATGGATACCACACCGCCAAGGGTACCAATCTCACAACGATCTGCCTTGCACTCTACACCGATTTTTTTTCGAACCACCTAATTGGTCTGGGTAACATTCAGGTTTTCTGCTGAGCTTTACGTTTCCAAAATGTTCCAACTGCAGTATTTTTGTCTCACAGCAAAGAATTAAGAACTGTTCCACACAAACAACTGTTCCAACAACAAACAAAAAACAAAGAAAAATAATTAGCTGCAACTATAAAACGACTGCAAACGAGCACACAGTGAAAGATCCATGGTGTAACGTCAAGTTCAGACCTGCTGTGTAATGAGGTACAAAGGAGAAACAGTCAAGACCATAGAATTCAGTCTTCTTGTCCATGGCTTAAAGAAAGCAACACTAACCAAGAGCACAGGTCTGGAGACTCTGTATAAGAGGAGAATGGGATCAAAGTGCAATGCAACCATTACAGACTGGAAACAAACCAAGAAAAAGGCCTGCCAAGGCAGATGTTAAGCGATCCATGTTGGAAACAAACACAGAAGTAAAACTGAAGATATGGTTTCAACGTTAGGATTAAAAAAGTGTTTGGGTCACAATGGACAGATGTGAAAATGAATTTCTCTCTTACAACAGTGAAAACTGGTATGTGGCAGTATATAAAATTCAGAGCAGAAACAGTAACAGTGCTTGAAAAGCAGAAGGATGACAGCCAGTGCCCCTCACATGTACAGAAACAGGTGTCTGTGGTCTGTTTGTACATCAGAGGTTTGATATGTTGGTCACTCTATTCACCTCTGTAATTCAGTAATCCTTGTGAATGTTGACTTTGTTTTTGGACTGCCTTCTACAAACAAGTGTACAATTTGCACATTAAGTTAGGTATGAGAAAAACTGAATGTGATTAACTTACAGAAAAAAACAGGGCTGCAGATGTGCAGAAATGCTACGACAAGAGTAAGCTGACAGAAGGAAAGGTTAAAACATCAGGAAGGCCTCAGGGAACCCAGCACCCCACCGACTGCGTGTGCAGAGCCAGGTGTGAGGGATGGAGGCAGCAGGTGACTCCCTGCCCAGGAGGGCATCAGCTCTGACACAAGGCACTCACACACGCTCCTGGAGCACTGAGAGCTGGGCCAGCAGAACAGGAGCCAGCAAAGCACCAGCTGCCTCCTGAAGCAGAGATGGGCAGCAGTACTGCCTGGAATCTGTCCCAGCAGCACGTGGTGTCGTGGGCTGTTGCTCAGCTCACTGCAGACGTGAGCTGGTATCTGTAACACAGGCATTGCAAGGGCTGTTTGAGAGAGCACAAAACAGGAGAGGCAACTGACAACAATGGGATGTCTCATAAGGATGCAGTGGATGCTAAAGGCCGTAGGGAGTGTTTGACAAAAGAAGTTCAGATAATAGTTGGGTATCGCTAACCTGGACCCTCATGCAGCCCTTGGAGCAGCTGTCCGATGCTCACACTAAGGCACCTCACAGGACAGCTTCACACAGCAGCAGCTCTGCTGCACTCCCACTTCCCACCCCCAGGCACCAGGCATGAGCACAGTGTGCCTGATGCACTCCTGTCAGCCTCTGCCTCTTCTGAAACCATACAGCTGCAGTGTTGGTACCCCTAGTACCAAAGTTAATTTTTAAATCCTTTTTAAATCTGCGCTAATAAAATGGAAAAAGAAAGCATATTTTGGAAGAAGCTTCACAATTCTGAAGCTGGGCAGATATGGCAGCCCAACCAACAAGAGGTTGTTTGTGTGCATCAGCTCATGGGATGAGACGAGATGGGCAGACACCAAACCCCAGCCAGGCAATCATCTACAGTGAGAGATGCATGCTGGAGCTGCTCTCCTCTGGGCCAGAAGGACTAATTTAGCACCAGTGGACCTTTCAAAATGGCCACTGCTGATCAATTAGGAAACAAATCTTACAGAAATAACTAATGCAGGTTTCTAGATCTAGAAAGAAATCCTCTCCCTTGCTGCATCATTATGATGTAAGGTATCACATGGAAGGGAGAGAGAAGATGAAGTGCAAAGGCTGATCGGTGCTTACTGACTCTCAGGTACCCACAGCTTTCAGTGGGGCCATTTCCATCACTGCTCCTGCCCCCCATGCACTTAATCCATTCACAGGGCAGAGAGCCAATCCATTTTAAAAAGTGAAGAACGGAAACACGAGGCTGTGTCAGTTCTGCTGTAGCTGCTCACACAACGCAGGTTCTGCAAGAAGCTCATGTGATAAATTAAAGTCTTGGACATCTCAGGATATGTGAAGTGGAAGAAGAACTGAGCAAACTGCACGTTGATTCTGAGTTACACTATTTACTGAATTAATGTAACTTACAGTATTATTTGAATAGCCTCATTTCACCAGGAAGAGCCACGAGTGGTATTAAAGTAAGTGAAGCCTGTGCTCATTATCATCTGTTTCCAGTAGCACAACAGATGCCTGTTCCCCATCCATTCCACCCTGCTCTTTGCAGATCTTTTTCCCTCCTATTTTAATCCCCACCCAATTCCTTCTGCCTTCACCTTTCTAAACTTTATTCATTTAAAGCCACAGGATGGCCTCACAAGCACTAGACAAAGCAGAGAACATAACTCCATCTTTGTCTCCTACCTGACGTTCTTGTTAACACACTCTAGCAGAAAACATTTTTAGTGACTGTTGAGTGTATTATTTTCTACTGAACTGCTCATTTTCTGTTTGTTACTCTATCCTGTGTACTTGACTTTCCATTCTTAATTGCAAACTAATTTCATGTTTTACAAACTTCCACGTTGCTGAAAGCACATCTCTTACATCCTGTTATCAGCCAGCACCACACAACAGTGCCAAGAAAAGACACCTCTGTAAACCTCACAGGTGATTGTTTGGTTTTTTCAGACTGCTACCTATGTCTGGTACACTCTTTTCTTAAAATTACGTACCCATAAATTAGCAATTTCTTCCTGATCAGGTCTCCATTAGTTTGTATCCAACTAAGTCCCATCTTGCTTTTGCTCCTCTGAGTACACATTTATCACTGACATAATTTGTTCTTGAAAAATCCACGTTAAGCACTTCATTCTATTCAGACTGGTGAGAATTTGTTCATTTTTCGTTCTGGATATCAAAGCTAGGCTGCCGGAACTCCTCAAATCCTCCTTCCTTTCACTCTTTAGACATATCCTCTTTCATTTCTCAAAGCTGTTAAAGGCTCAGAAACATCTCCAGATAGCTTCCCAAACCTCTTGGATAAGGTTTTGCACCACCTATGGGCTGTAGCATCTGACCTCGTGGGGGCTACAGAGGGGTGGGGGAGAAGGAGAGCACACAGCTGTACACCCGTGTGCCATTATACCCCAACATCTATCAGCTCACAGATCTGACTACAAGCTCACAGGCCCTATTACAATTGAACCTCTGTTTCACAATAGCACCCCAAAAATACTCCATTTATTTCTGTAAACATTATTTTCAACTTACTTTTAATGTTATTCGAGGACTATTCAACGATTGCTAGAAGCTAAGAATTTCCCTGCCAATTCTCCATGTAAGAGAAGTGCCACACAAGTCTGGACCATGGAAAGAAATTGCCACAACTTTAACAAAGCAAACTTCCTGCACCAACCCTCACGTGACAAAAAAATGCCTTCATAGCTTCATGATTCCAAGGGTGATCTGTGCTTCCAGAAGGCTTTTCATCAATCACTTAAACCAGTTCATCATCCTGATTCAACAAAACCACTACTGCTTACCCAGCCCACAGAACTAGCAGTGTTTATTGGCAGAAGGCTTCAGAAACTTTCCTTACTGCTTCTCAGACTCAGAAGAGAGTTGTTAGTTCAAACATAATGCTTTGCCATCTCAGAGTACAGATTCTGATCACAGAAACCAAATCCTAAGGGAAAGCTACTTCACCACTGAGTGAAAAATAAATTCAAAGTTGAGTTTATAGTAAGTACGTAATTAAAAATCCACACCTTACTTAGGTAAAAACAGAGAAGAAATGTTTTAGCAAAACGTTTGATTTTCCTTCAAATGTGCCTTTGTCACCCAAATGCTAAACAGCTGGAATGAGTTTTTGAAAACAGCTGCTCAAGGTATGCCTAGTCAGTGTACCCATAGCACATCGAGGAGCACACAGCACATACAGCTCAAACGTTACAGCATTACCTGCAAGGTGGAGATGCATTTCAGAATCAACAGTGCAGAAACAACCACGGGCATATCTGCAAACTCTTCCTGCTGTCCACCCACTAAGCTTCATCAGCATTACTACCATCATACACAGATGTAAGCAAGTGTATGATTTGCTCCTATCTGAAAACTTCTTTCTTCGGCAGCATCACTGCAGAGAGGGGTTTTGGAGAACACACTTTGTACCCATACACATACACACAATATCAAAGCTCCCTGGCATAAGAGCTGAGTTCCAATGAGTTTGTCTTAAACTTGTATGTAAGTCAAGCAACACACCATGAATATAAGTCACCCTATCGTGCACTGACCAAAACTCTTAACAATCTATTTAAAATGCAGTACCTTCCTGAAACACTCTGAATGCCTATGAGCAAATAATTTTCACGTGCTGACTGACTACATATGAGAGATGGCACGTGCAGGTGTGGCTTTTCTTGCTTGTTTGGTTTTAAAGACACAGTAACGTTATATTTCCTTTCAGGCTTATTCTCCAAAGATCACCTGCTGTAATGGTTCCTATTTTCCAAAGAAGCAGCATTAGAACAGATGGAAAACAAAACAATTCTCCTAGTATATTGACGTATATGACATTCACCAACTTACTTTGCTTCATCTTTTGCAAGTCGACAGCTCTGCTTTTTTGAAGATCTATATGGTCTGCTTCAATTTTGTTTTCATTCTGACTTTCCATATTTTCTCCAAAATTTAAGTGCTGAAGAGAATTTGGAGGTACCTCTTTCACAATATCAGCATTTCCATCATTGTCACCATGCAAACCTACAGAAAAAGGAGTGTGTTCAGTGTTTACTTGGTTCCAAACAAAGGTTTTAATGCTATCATAAAAAAAAAATTAATAAATAATCAACTCCTGATGATATGCTGCAACCCCAACTAGTGCCCATACAGAGGATTGCTAATTTCTATTACATTCTCATGTCCAGTGGAGAAGTCTTCAAGCATTTCTCTTTGAAACTTCTAGTTGTCAAATTTGGCTGAAGTTGACCAAAAAGCTCAGAAATGACTGGGTGCAAGAGGGAGCATGAAGAGACCATGTAAGCAGCAAGCACGGTGCCTCAAGAGCCCACACTAAGAATACATTCAATCTTGTATCCAGCAGAAATCATTTTTTCTTTTCTTTGTAATAGTACCAAATGAAGACAGTGCTGGCCACCTGCACCAAGTTTCCATGATAAAATAGCAGATATTAATTGGGAAGGTTGGCACAAAAGGTTGGCACATCATCTACTAGTCAGGATTTTACCTGGTGCCAGATTTGGAGCGTGGGGCTGCTCAGTTGGAGGGTTTAAAACAGACTGATGATTATCGCTTCTGGGAGCTGACATAAGTGGCTTCTTTATAGCTAGAACAAAATACATTGACAAAAGCCTTAATGTGAGAACAACAATATAACAACAACTCTTCCTCTGACAATCCTGTAAACATTTCATTTTCAAATCCTAGATGAAAATATGAAATACAGAACTTCTGGCCAAAAAAAACCCAACCAAACTTCTGGAAGCACTGAAGCACTCAGTTTTGAGGATTCAAAGCTATAACAAACAGTAGAAATCTTCACATTTTATATTTCAGTTGAACTTTACTAGCACAGACAGATTTTAAAACTTTGTGTTCATTATGAAACACAGAGTATTCACATGGAATACAAATATCATCAAAAATCCTAGTGTGAAAGTATTAGAGTATTTCTCCTAACCAGTGGGAGTATCTTCAGCTTTAGCAGGGTCATTGTCTTCTATTTCAGGCATGCCTGCATCTCCTCCTGGTTTGACTTTCTCTGTAAGACAAAAATAGGATGTTCTACCTTATTAATCATTAAGACTGTTTCCCTCTTCCCTTGAGGTCTCTAAGACCAGAAGAAAAGTCCATCATCCACAGAAAATGTCCCACACTGACAATCCAACTACGAGACTTCTCATATTGCTCCATCCAAGTCCTGAAGACTGCTTTGGAGCACTGATCCCAAAGCCAGTCCAAGCAATCCTCAGAAAAGGATGGGAAACAGATGCACTGCTCTTGGTAGCTGAGTGGGAAAAGCTTGCTTTGAGAAACTGGCTGGAAAAGACACTGAACTGATACAAAAAGGTGCAGGTTCAGCTGCAGAAGTAGAAGCAAGGAGAACCCAAAAACCTTTTAGAGGGGCCTGGAGACAGGAAACAATTGCAAGTTACTCACTGAGAGCTTCCTGCATAGCTCCTGATAATCAAAGGCTGCCACTGTTCCTGCTGAGTTTCTCAGCTAGAGACTTCTCACAGATTTCAACGCTCCTCACCTCCTCTGGGCAGAACCCAGTTGCTCCAGCAACGCTCCCCTTCCCCAACTCACCACAAGACATTTCATAGTGAGTGGAGTGGCAATCCCCAGTTGACAACCACGTGAGGAAGGAGATGCCAAACAAATGATAAAGATGAACACAAAATTGTGCAAGAAACTGATTTCACAGAAAGGCCCAGAGAAAGGACGTGACAATCTTGGGATACCTCTGAACTCTTAGTACAGTGACATACAACTCACTGCTCTACTGCAGTGATTCTGTACAGAAGCTGAGGACACAGTACATTTGGCCTGTTACACATCAGAAGTGACCAAAAAAGGGAAATACCTTTCCCATTTACACCACGATCTGAAGGCAGCTCATTATTTTCTGCATTTTTAACTTCCATCTCTGGAACAGTCTTAGACATTGCCTGGTCATCACCATTGGGATTTATCTCAGCATCTTTAATGGACTGAATTCTCTGTGTTGCCTGTTAGAACAAATTAATTAGAACAATTATTAAGCACAGCTATGAAAATTAAAAACAAATGAACAAAAACACCATAAAGTTAAGATTTGCTCTGGACAAACCAAATCACATCTATGAATCAGATGTTCACCAAAGCAAACAACAGCAGAAGTCCTCTATATGCGAACTTCAGTCCTGAGAGTTGGAGCTGTGCTTCTGGGCATATAATAGAATGTAAAGCACTTAATGTGGCTAAATGGAAATTACAGCAGCATACATACAATAGCCAAACCATTCATAACTTGTGAATAACATCTGAGCTATTGCAAAGGAATGGCAAGAAAACCACTTCCATTCCACAATACGTTAGTTTTAACTGACACGGAACAGGCAGAGAACCTTGGGAAGTTATTTTCATAGGTTCTACATAAGCTAGCATTCTGCCTCTAGCAGGCACCTACCTCATGCAATTCACAAATAAACAGAAGTATATGGGCACACAGAAAAAACTACCATGGTAAGAAAGAGTTACGGTCAACTCAGCTCTTAAATATATCACAAAGTGGTAAAGACACCACTGGCCTTACACCTAAGGTCACAGACTTAAAAGCAATTCTAAATTTCAAGATCTGACTGAAATCTACTCAGAGCAGACCAAAGAATTAAGCCTGATCTTCAAGGCTTGGTTCAACGGCTGAGCAAACAGGCAGATGGTCTTACAGTGACATCCACCCCAGCCCAGCGTTTAACCAAATCTCAGAGAAGAAATGTGCAAACCCTCCATATTTCTGAACTGCTGAGTCAACAACCAAAGGACTTCAGGTTCTTCTATTTCAAATAAATATAACTCTGCATCACCTTTTGTTCCTGAACAATCTGGTCCATTAATTTCTTTATGTTTTCTTCATGTTGCATTCTCATTTCCTTGATCTGCTGCCCACACTGCAGACTTAATTAGAAATACATGATCAGTCATATTTCATTTGTTGGATTTTTTATATCCGCTCTCCCACAAATACAATAGGGACAAAAAAATGAAGTGGCATAAAAAGCAAAACCTGAGCTACAAGCAGAACAGTCTGTCCAAAACCCTTTGTCCTGGAATGAGATGCGTGTGGAGTGAAAATGGACTGAATACATGAAAAAAGTGGAACTGGAAAAACAAGGACAAAGCACAAAGACAGTAAAATAACAGAAGTGCCTCGAACGTATCTCCTCCAAAACCTGGAAGCAACTGAAAATCCAAGCTTCCCAGTTAATCTGTCATCAGCAAGTATGTGTTCCACTTGGACAGCAATACACCTCCCATGGCTGTCAACGCAGAAGCAGACAACCAGGACTATGGGTTACTGTTACCAACCCAAACAACATCCATGAATGACACAGCTGAGTCTCCCAGTCTCTAACATGGCACACACAGATCCACACAAGCCAACACGATTCCCATCTCGCACAAACCTGCAAATACCCAACGCAGCACAAACAGAATATCTGCTTTTCCACGACTGTTTCGAGCGTTCATCTCTCCTATTCCTTAGGCTTCAGAAATACCAGTTCTCCCCACTTCTCTATCGTACTCGAAATCTCAATTACACACAGTGTTTTAACTTCAGTTTGATGTATTTCTCCGTTAGGAAGACAGCAACTGACTATTTCAGTGGCTTACAGAACTTTGTTCACTTGTTAACTCAGATCTCAACATTATAAACACTGAACAATTCAGATAAGCCAGATTTTGCATAGGATGTATATCTGACTTTCACATAAAAATAATGGCTAGATGTTTGATTTTAATATTTTAAGTTAAAGCTGCATCATCAAATGGGTACCCTCAAGTTTGAGGATTAACATTTCACTTGTGTCTTTTAACGAAGGCAGACTCTGTCACATACACACAGACGGACAGTTCTGACACTCCAGCAGACAAACCTGTCGTACTCCAGCCTCCTCGTAAGGTAAGTGTTGTTCTTCTTGTACTCATGGAGCTGATCTTCCTGGCGGATGAATTCCTGACGTAATTCTGCCAGTTGTTCTGGGTCAAAGAGCAAAAGTCAGTATTAACATACAATCAGAATGTAAGATGCCCCATGGCAGATACAACACTTCTATTGCTGTGTGAGTTTAAAAGTTGCTCAAGTTTTGCTGTTTCTTCTACATATAAAGATTCTTTATCTTGAAAAAGATGCCAACTTACTTCAGTATGCCAAACATCATTACAAAATATAGAGCAACTCTTCTAATACTACAGAACCGGTGCTAGAAAAGGCTGAATTGTTCTTTACCTTTCTGTTCAGAAGGGGCACACAGTGCTATCTCACCTGTCTGGGAAATCTCCCCAACTTCCTAAGAAGAATCTGTTATTCTGAGTAAGACAGTAGTACCATTAAGTTACCCTTCTTCAGCAACAAATGTACGAAGAAAGTATCTTCACACTGCTCAAAACAACCTGGTACAATTGTTCTAATGGTTCTTCTCCTGCTTCTCAGGACACAGATAACCATTCAAACTCCCCACTACGTTAACAGCAACCATACAGACAGGCAGAAAGGCCAACATGCTGTTTGCAGGCACGCACAAACTTGGGCGGTAGCTGGCCCAGATTTGCCTCAAACCACCGCACGTTTCCAACACCTGCAAGGACAGCCCTACAGGACCCCAGCACTGCTGGCCCAGCTGTTCTGAACTGGTCGTGAAAACAACCGCAGCATCTTGGAAGCAAGCAGTGCCAGCACGGAGCCTCGCTGCAGACGGGAGGGCCAAGGCTGTGGGCACCAGTCCTGCACTGAGATGCAGAGCAGACGTCCAACAAGCACTGCCACACATCAGCTTCTGCAGCACACCCAGCACTGCCTGGGCTTCCATTCCACAAACACTCCGCAGCACCTGGGCAGTTACAAAGTACAGCATGGCCACTGCTTACCCTTCAAACGATGTATGTCTGCCATCTGATACGATATGTTGTTCTGCAGCTTCACCTGAAAGGCAGAAACGTTCCATCACTGTAGGCAGTCGTCAGCAGAACAGAGAGGGTTTAGACTGTAAAGATTCAGATGCTTCCTAACTCGTTCTTTTTTCATTTTGAAAAAGAGCAGATTGTGCCAGAACTACACCAAGCCCCCTGCATTCCGGTGCTGCAAAGGGGGCAATGGATTTCCAAAGTTAAAGCATAAGCATATAAAAATAAACAAACAGCACCGTTAGCAAAACAACTTTTAGCTGCTGTATATTTAAAGCAAATATTTAATGTGACACCACATTAAGTTCTTAACACAAATTTTACTTTTAAGAGAGAATCTTGCACCAGCAGACCTCCACAACTGCTACAGGTTGGGTACTTTCAGTCAGGAAAAAATAGCAGTTACAACAGAAAGAAATGCACGTATACAAAGTCATGGAACAAAGGCGTTCTCTCCTGTTTTTACAAACAAAAGCAGTAGAAATTAAGAGAAAAATGCACACAGAGCATAGTGAGACAGGGTGACAAAACCCCATCAGCAGGCGACATGGATGCTGCAATTACTTATCCTGCAGTTCCAGGGCTGATGTGAGGGGTAACTAAAGGGTGCTGAGACAGCTTGGCACCAAGATGCTCTCAGAATGACCTCCTGGAACACTACAGACTGCATTTAGCTATCTAAAAAAAAAGCAGAGTAACACCAAAACCATGCAGAAAGCTTGGGCTCGAGGATTCTGACACACAGCTTTGGCACCACTTGAAGTCCTGTTGTCTCTGCTTCCTGAGAACCTCCACTTCCACTGCTGTTAAAGGAGAAGCACGAGCACAGCTGGCAGCTTTTATTCCCAGCCAGGCCCTACGGTGTCAGCCCAAAGCAGCTGCCTGCCTGTCCAAACAGACACACGTCCGTCCTTCCACAGCACTTCCTCCACAACACCCAGCTTCCCTTTCACCAAACCCTCCTTTCCGTAACGCTGTGTTGTTGGACAGGCTGAGAGCCAGGCTGAGCTCCTGTGGCACAGGGCACACAGCCCAGCACCCTCCCAAGGGCCGCGGTGCCCATGGGGCAGGGAGCTGCTCAATGGGGCCATTCCCCCAAAACACAGCATCACAGGGTGCAATCTCTTGGCAGCCTGAAGTCTGACCACGCTGCTGGGATCTGAAGGAAACCGCCTGCAGGGACACCTGGAGAGCCTTCTGGGCATTACACAGCCACACAGCTGAGAACCAGTTATATGCACCCTGCCCCCATAAAATCAAAAGCATTCCAGACAGAGAACACCCAAATTAAAGGAGAGCTCGCTCCGGGCTTCCTGTGCTCTATTTTAGCAGCACAAGCAGTGCCTGCAGCAAGGACTGCACACAGAAGGCCAATAGAAAAGCTCTGAGCTCTGCCCCTATGGGCGCCGTCCTGCCAGCTCAGCACCAGAGAGCAGGGCAGTGCAGGCAGGGGTTACTGAGCACTGAGTAAAGAGCTGCACTTCTCTGTTTCCAGAGAAAGCCAAAAGCAGGTGATGAAAAAAAAAAAAAAAAAAAAACCCACAAACCACACAAAACCACTGGCAATAATTACCAATTTTTTCCTGTCATCCACTCTAATGCAATTCTTCCCCAGAACACAATAAACCTACAAACAGCAGAAATCCTGCAAAGCACAGGCCTGTTTTCAAACCTTCATCTATCAGAATTCATAACACAGACAGCCAGGCTGCCAGCTCGCTTCTTCCTCACCCCATAAAACATCTAGTTGTGAAGTGGTGGGGAGGAACTGCCTCTCAGCACACAGGAATTTGATTTGCAGACAGGATCAGCTTTATCACACTATCTTTCATTTTGACAACTTTGAGTTTCAGAGAAAAGCGACAGAATTTATAGCCCAAACTGCCTGGCTGACAGCAAACGTCCCGAATCCGAGGGACGGAAAGGGAAGAAGCATTTAATGATTCATGGGATCTGTTCCACCTCCACATGCAAAAAAGCCACCCCACAAACCATGGCACAAATCCAGCTCTTCCAGATCCGTGTGCTGCTGGAAGCCAGAGCCATTTGCACTGCCCGTATTCCTCATGGCCTCCCAGATCCTTTCCAAAGCAGCTGGGAAACATAACAGGAATCCCCTGTCGTTCACTGAGCTCTGCACAGGAATATAAACATCAGAAATCCCGTCCTTGCCAGAATTTCCAGAAATCCCAGAGCCAGTTACACATAAGGTAACCCTTCCAATGCTTCTAAACTGCATTCTAAACTGCCCCTTGTCACAAAAGGCAGCCTAAAAAAGTTACAAACACAGCGGAGCTTATCGTTATGTATTTATTGCATTTATCTTTATGTATTCATTGCAGTACAGAACACGGCTGGTAACTGCTTCCCAGTGAAACAAGCAGTGAGCTGCAAACACCCACCCCTGTCTCAGAGTCATTCCAGCCCCCAAACTGCTGCCAAAGCAGCACACAGGTGTCCATACTGCCATTCCCCATTCACCACTACAGCACATGCTGGAACAGCACATGAAAGCCCTTTTAAAAGACTGATAGTAAAAAGAAATAGACTCCACGACATTCCTACTGCATCAGGTGCCCTTTTCCCAACAGCCAGTGTTACCATCGTGCTGCGGCCTTGGGGGTGCTGCTGTGGGGAACAAGAAGCAAGATTAGGAAGCTGCATTCAACAGCACTGCTGTAGAGCTCTGCAAACTGAGGAGCTATCGAGGAGCTCTGCAGAAAAGGACACAGCCAGCTGCTTCCAAGGGAGTTTCACCAAGCAGTTCCACCCCACGAAGCAGCACTTCAAAGCACCAACGACAGGACAAAGATGTATTACACACCCAGCACAGTCAGCAACAGCTCTGCAATGAAAAAGGTGCACTCCTGAGAGCTGCAAGAGCAGACACAGATAGGAACCCCCACACACTGCGTGGCTGCCATTTGGAAGCTCTCCACCACAAAACCCTGCCACTCAATCTTCCTATTGAGCTGACTGCAGAGGGATGCATAAAGCTCTGAAAAAACGTTTCCTGTCGGTATGCAACGCAGTACGAAACACTGAGGAACCAAATGACAGCACGTGCATCACCTCCCAGCCCTGCAGTCACTGCCTCTGCCTCGTCCCCAGCTCCAGCAGCCTGTTGTGAGCACTGTGTGTTCTGTCACAGCTCCTCTTTGCATCTCACCTCCAGCACAAAAGGAAGCCTGCACATTCCTTTTTATTTCAGTATATTTCCACTTCCAGAAAGGCTCTTCTCTTCCAAATTGTAGTTATAAAGATACTCTTGATTGTTTTTTCACCTTCTTTAGCAGATCTTTCTTTGTGAGAGAATCACCTCCAAAGATCAACAACACCTCTGTGAGATTTGGGCAGTAGTTGTGGTGAGCCTACAGAACGGATCGAACCCCATTTACCATCACTTGCTTCCCAGCTCCTGGCATACCAAGATAAGATGCTCACCTGTATTTCAGGAACTCATCCTCACTGCAGGCTGCATACACGTGGCACTTCCCTGCTGTGCCTCAGTGCTTCTCAGCACTGCCCTGCCAGGATCCTCCCAGCTCACACACCATCCAGCAGCAAGTCCTGCCTGTCTGCACTTGGAGTGTAAATGGGCTGCCTGCACATTTTTTTCTTTTATTATTTGTTTTGTTTCTTTGAACAAGGCACCAGAACACTTAATTACCACCATACATCTGTCATGAGCAAACAAGGGCACAGTGGGACATGTAATGCACACAGAGGGTAAAGCCAAGGCTTTGGGCTTGTTGTGGGCATCGCTGAGCTGGGAGGGAGCATCTGCTGGCATCCTGGTTCCCCCAGCACTGGGAAACGCGTGGCTGATGTGCCGAGCACAGAGCAAAGGGCAAAGGGCTGGGAGAGGAGCACAGAGTGCAGCAACAGCCACCAGAACAGCACCTCTCAATGGGATTTGCTATGAAGCAAAGCCTGGTTTGTTGTGAGCACCTGGTGTCGGTGCTTTGTTATAGCTCTCCATCTCACAAACGGACTGGAATCACTGGTATAGCAGTGTGTCCAAGAACGTCCTCACAAAACTCTATTCTGCGAAAATACCCCAGTCTTTAGGTGCAATAATCCACACACACCATGTGCTGTTTTGGTAACAGACCTTTCTGACTGCTTCCCCTCCACTCTCTGAGCCACTCACAGGTCCCAGCGCTAAACCTGCCTGCCCCCGCTATCTGCGTGCCAGCTCAGAGACAAACAGAGCACAGCGACAAACCCACAGCTCACCTCCTGCCTTTTACCCGAGGAACCGCGTCTCCCAGCCCCCACCTCTCCCAGCCCAGCGCAGTGGCTGAGCTTTGCTCCTCGCAGCCCTCCCAGCCTTCCCGTCCACGTCAAATACCTGTTTATAAACCACGCTGCTGTCAGTACAGCCGGCGCTCAGAGGCACGGATTTCCAACGAGAGCAGCGCTGCCCGTCACCAGCACCCAGAGCCGCCCTCACCACGCGCCCCGCCGACGCTCAGCCCGGGCTCCCACGCAGACACACCGCCGCGCTCCCCCCGCTCGTTCTCACGCCACGTCTTTTCCTCCCCGCGACACCGCAGCGCTCTCTCGCCACACGTAGCGGCAGGAGCGCGGCGCTCACCCTGCTGTCCTCGCAGCGCTTCACCTGCCCGTCCCGGGCCTGCAGCCGGCTGCTCAGCTGGCTGTAATCCGCCTCCTTCTGCTCCAGCTGCTTGCGGTGCGAATCCACCCGGCCCAGCAGGTCGGAGTTGCGCTTCTCCAGCCGCCCTCGGGCCACCTCGGTGCGCTTGGCCTGGCTCTGCAGCTCGGCCAGCTCCTCCCGCAGCACGGCCTGGCGGGACGCCGCGTTCCAGCAGTTGAAGGCGAGGACGGCGATGACGAGCAGCAGGGCGGCCAGCAGGAAGGAGGGCAGGCGGCCGCCCCTCCGGTTGGCCCCGAAGCCCACCATGGGGGAGGCCGCCGGGCGGGGGCCGCACCCGCTCCCCGCCTCCGCCCGCGCCTCAGAGGAGCCGCGCAGACAAAGGGCGGCGGGGATCGGCGGCGGGCTGACGGCTGCGGGCGGCGGACGCGCACAGGCCGCAGAGCCGCGCTGGCGGCGCGCCGCCCTCCTCCCGGCCGGCCGCCGCCCCGCCCCTTCCGCCGCCCGCCTCTCGCGAGACGACACGCTGCCAAATCTCGCGGGAGCGCCGCGCGCCGCCGCCCGGGTCCGTCGTGCCCCGCTCCCACAGCGCCGCCTGGCGGGCGGTCCGGGAGCGGTCAGCGCCGCGGTGTGCACGGAGCGCTCGGATAAACGCTCGGATAAACGCTCCGATAAACGCTCCGATAAACGCTCAGAGCGCGCTCGTTGTTACCGAGTTGCCCCACTCCTTTCCCGCGCCACCACGGCAGCTGCGTCTCACGGCGCGGGGTCGGCACGTGTCGGAAGCCCGGCCCCGGGTTCCAGCCGCAGCCCCGCCCAGGCGCACTGACGGCGGTGCCGGGGCAGCGCGGGGCGCTCGGTCGATGCCGGCACGCGGCAGCGCGGAGCGGAGTCCCCGCGGGGAACAGCGGCACGCCGGGTTGCGAGCCGCGAAGGAGGAAAGGAACACGGGAATTGCTTTCTGTGGCCGCACCGCGCGGCTGCGCCAGCTGCGGGAACGCCGCCGCTCCACGCGCACCCTCCCGCACCTCCCGCCGGGAGCCGCGCGGCGCTGCCGTCCCGCGGCGCTGCGTGCAGTTCGGCGGTGCGTCCTGCAGGGGGCGCTGCGCTCTGCGTCTGCGGCGCTCGGCCCGCGCTGGCCGGCGGCGGCGCGTGAATCGATGGCGTTTGGCTTTGGGGGGCGGAACGGCCCTGGCGCTCAGCCCGGGGCTGCGGGTCAGCGCCGCGGCGATGGAGGAGCTCGGAAGGAGCGCTGCGCTCACGCAGAGCTGCACGGGACGAGGAGCCGTCCTAAGAAACCCGAGTTGTGTCCAAGCAAAATGCGAAAAGCGACCTGCCGGGTTAAATGCAGAGCTGCCGCGTGGCAGAGCAAAACGGGCGCGAGGACAAAGCTGCTGGAGGCACGAAAAGTGCTCGCACGCGTTAAGTTACCGCTGATCGCCTCCCAGCCTGACCGGCTCGGCAGGAGAGCAGCAGCCGAGGAGAAACGCAGCCCGCACTGCGCGGGTGTCAGACGCGCTGTGTTTGGGGGGGGCGGGCGCAGCCTTCAGCGGGTCCTGGTCAGAGTTCTGCAGGGCTCAGACATAACTGCTTACGTTTATTTGATTGTCACAACCTGCTTGAACTCAGTAAAGTTTTCTTGAGCTCCTTGGAAAGATTTCCCAAACGATTAAGCTCTAAAGGAGAAGTCTGCCTGCGGGCTGAGGGTAGAAGTTGGCAAGAATGGAGTAGGAGCCTGTTATACAGGGGCATCGGTTTGTGTTCTTTCTGTGTATCTCGTAGTGATTGGGGGGGAGGAGGAAAAAGGAAACTATGAATAGCAGGGCAGCACCGTCTGTGGGAATCAGGTGTTGTTTTTCAGAATGATAAAAAATGAAGCTGAGTAAAAAGGGTTACAGAACTGCAGGACATGGGGAAACCGAGCAGCAGCAAAGGAGCTCCGTTGTGGTCGGTGTCAGGCAGTGCTCACAGGAGAAACAGCCTCTGATAGCGCCTCTGTGTCTGCGTGGGCACTGTAGGAAGAAAACAAGTGGGGAAAGAGAAATGAAAGGGGTAGGAAGGGGTAGGCTGGAAATGAAGAATGAAGGGAAGGTTCTGTCAGTTGCAGATCTGCGCCGTGCTGCTTCCTGAGCGCTGCACTTCTCATCAGGAGCTCCGAACGAGGTCATGAACTGAGGGGCGATCAAAGGGACTGCAGGGGAGCCCAGGAAAAGCAACGAGCTGCAAAGAGGCACTCGGAGCGGTGAGTGATGTGGAGGGGATGAATAGCAGAGGTTATTCCTCCCGCACAGCTAACGAGCAGTGGGTGAAACCTGCAGGCAGCGGGTAAGGAGGGAGGCGTGCTGTCTGCACTCCTTGCATGCTGTAATTGTGCACCAGCACTGCTGTGCCGTGGAGGTCAGGAGTGCAGCTATGTGAACGGCTCGTGGAGCTGCTCCTCGAGGGCTGCTCAGTGCACGGCTGAGGTTCCAGTGCTGTGTTTTGCGAGTTACAGAGAAGAATGAATTTCACTGAATTCATACTCTATCTGCGTGAGCAGGAAGTCAAATTATGGAGAAAATTGATAACACGAAGTTATGGTTTTTCTGGAAGGCATTCTAATGTTTTCCAAGGTCAGGACTGAGTGGTAAAAGCAGGGCAGTGCGGGCTGCAGCCTGAGACCCTGTGGGGCTCTGTGGGACCCTGCAGGCAGTGCTGTCATTCCAGGGAACCTCATAAGCTAAGGAAGTGCTCCTTCCGTCTGTGCTGTTGCTGTCCCGTGCATGCCCTATCTCTTAATTAAGGCCTGACCCCCAGTAGCCTAAGAATACCGCCTCTCTCCTCCTGTTCTGCCGATCCGTGCTGCAGTGAGCAGAAATTGTGCTCCTCGCTGTTTTGGAAGCAGAAGTCACTGCTGTCTATGGCACGCAGGGCTGGAAATGATCACGCACTGCGCAGGGGTACAGAGGAGCAGGGAGGATCCGATGCCTTGGGCTGCTGTGGCTCCAGGGCTGGACAGGTCAAGGGGGAAAACACACGTTATCATTTCTTTGTATGGATCTAGGGCACATAGAGTGATGAACAGCAAGGCAGTGAAGTTCCTAAAAGGCTGATTGTCTTTCAAGAATATGCATTCTGACTTACAAGTACCTGAAATTCCCCAGGCTGTTGCCTGGCACAGCCCTCTCCCTGCGCTGCATGCTAAGAGCTGTTCTAAAGCTTCCCAGGCTCTGTGCTCTCCCGCAGCATTTGCAGGCAGGTCACAGACATCCCTTCAATGGTTTCACGAAGCAGAATGGCTTTTTCCTGATGAAATGCACGCTATGTGCCTGATTTTTGTTTGACTTTACTGCAGATATCCTGCCTGGCAAAGGGTTTTCCGGTTGTTATTTATTTCCCTTCATTTTCTGCTATAAAGCATAAGAAGCCCAAACACAATATTTTTAGAACCGTAGTGTTGTGCAGTGCATTACTGCTGAGACATTTTGACATTTAAACCAACAAACAGGACGAGTCTGCACCGCTCTGCCCATCAAAGCGTTTGGAGCCCTTCAGAATCTGAAGCAACTGTTTAAATGAAAGATGAATTTTGATGTGTTTGGTTTCGATGCAGTGCTGCAGGGAAAGGTGCTCTGTGCACACCGATGGTGGGGCAGTCAGGGAGAGCCTGGCTTGGATTTGGGTTCAGACAGAAGGAAAAATGTCCAAATGGGGTTATACACATCTGTGAGTTGTCAGCAGGTACAAAAATGCAGCTGAGTGGCACAGACTGAGGAGCAGCTGCTGGGGAGCAGCGATGTGGGGCTGAGCAGTGACCCCAGCAGCAAAGAGCAGCACAGGAGCAGCTCCCCAAGGCAAGGCAATGGCTCAGGCCCCAGTGCTGCTTCCCAACCTCTCCTACACAGCCAGAAGCGAGAGCTGAAGCACCCCCACAACAAAGCTCATAAGGTATAGATCTTTATCTTAAATATAGAGCTTTATCTTAAATGGCTTAAATAGAGCTTCAGCCCCTGAGGAAGATGGGAGAGGGGCTTTAAGTGGGGCTGAGTGGGGCACTGAAGGCTGATTTCGGGGTTGTGCAGGTAACAGGGCTGGCCAGGGAGGTCGGCTGGGTTTTGGTGGGAATGATTTCAATGACGTATGTATAGGAAGGGGTTCTGAGGGTGGGCTGACTGCCCAGCCAGTGCAGGCGGAGGGCTCAGCGTGTGGGGCACTGCAGTGTGTGCAGAGCAGCCCCTCCAGCAGCTGCTCCTGGCTGTGCCGTGCTGTGCTGTGCCAGGTGTGGCTGTGGCTGAGCACTGAGAGCAGTGCTGCTGCATTTGGGTTATTCCCCTGCGGAAAAGATGATGTTCCTGGGCTGGGTCTCCTGGAGCTCTGTGTTGTGCTCTGCGTTGCTGTCACTCATTCCAGACTTTCTTCCTCTTCTTAAATGACAGGAGCACAGCTGTGGAGTTGAAAGTGTTCTATAGGCTCAGGTATGGAGCTGTGAATGCTGTATGTGAGAGCGCAGTGACTTTGTAAGCTCTTCGGCTTTGTGTGGCTGTTCTTTTAGAAGTATGTACCTTAAGTGCTCTGAGGCTGCTTTCCAACTGCAGCAGCGTAATGCTGCTTTTTCCTTTCCCCCACGTGTCACAAGTTTGCATTTCTTGCAAGCACTCTGAATGCAGGACTGAAATCAGCTCCGACTTTCAGCACGTACTTTGGCAGCTGATTGCCAGACTCCATCTGTCGGTAAGGTGGGTAACTGTCCCCGTGAGCAGCGCTGCCACCAGCATCCCCACGTCGGTGCGCACAGGAGCTCTGAGCACGGAGCAGCGCTGCTGCTGGGAGTGCTTCACTGCATGGATCGCTGGAGCCGATGTGTTGGTGCTGAAGTGCGGCGGCCTTGCAGGGAGGCTGAGCAGCTCCGGATGCTTTGGTTGCTGCCATCTGATTGCTGGGCAGAAGATGCGCTCTAAGTGAGCTCAGCAGCACTTCACCTCCGAGTCAGCACTGCAGGTGTGGATTCAGACGAGCATTTCTGGCAATGTGCAGCGCTCAGCAAAAAGGCATTTCCTCCATTTCCTTTTCCCGAAGCAAAAAATCAACACGTGGGGATGGCAAAGCAGTGCTGTGTGATGGCACACTGCTGGGCTCCCGTTGGCACTGTGTTGCTCACAGTCCCCATGTGTGCTTTCCTGACATCTTCATTTGAGACTTTAGCAAAACTCATTACGAGAACCAGACAGATTAAGCAATGTGTGGAGCTTCATCAACGACATCTGTCTTAGAAGAGCTTTTGTGTCACATAAGGGTGAAATTCCTGTCCTGTCAAAGTCCTGGGTGGTTCCTCTTCTTCCCCAGCTTCATCCGCTGCTCCTCCTGCCGTGTTCCTGCAGAGGCAGTGCAGGAGGATGGCTGTGACTGTCAGACGTGGGAAGGAACAAAGGGAGAAAGCTGCAGCTGAGATCTGTGCAGCCACGCACACAGATGTGCAGCAGTTATGTTTCACTGCGCTGTGTAAGGAAGCGATGCTCCTTAGCCCACCGAATTCCATGCTGCTGCTTTGCCCCCTTATTTCCAGTTAACTTTTGCTGTATTTACTCATCAGCACAGACACTGCTGTTGTGCATCGAAGGCACCTTTCATCCTCAGAGCAGCCGCAGAGGGGGCAGTGCTGTGTGAGGTCAGGCAGGTGCCAGCAGCAGCTCAGCACTCCCTTCCTGCCATCACTGCGGGTCGGCTCAGCACGGCGCTGCTCTGCAGTGTAGGAGGGCTGCTTTGGCTGTGGTCTGGTACCCCTGCAGCGGCAGGAGCTGAGCTCAGCAGGGCAGTTTGGTACCTGAGCACAGTGCTGCTGTGCTGCTTTGGCCTCACGGTGCTGCTGTGGTTTCTCAGGGCGTTCCTATTCAATTACCGTTGTGTTTTGTTGCTGGGGAACGCATGCAAAGAAGGAGAATAATTTAAGCTCTGCTAAATATAAATGAGATTTCATGGGACAAAAAAAAAAAAAGACTTCTCTAGCTTGAGGGATATTGCTATAGCAGATTTCCTAGGCCTCCTGCAGCCAATAAAATGACTGGAGCAGCTTTAAGAGAGGAAACCACACACTGTAAGTGCAGTCACCACCTCTGGGAGCGCGTGTGGTTGTGTTTGAAATGGCACACGAGGATATCCACATTTCTGCCTTGGCTCCTTGTCCTGTGCCACGCACCCGTTCGAACCTTGCCTTGTTCTGTCACCACCAATAGCTTCCTTCTCATCGCTCAGTATTTTTCTCATTAACATTCAGTCTAATTAAGCCCTCTGAGCCGAGATGCAGAACAAGAGGGTCAGCCGTGCTCCCCCTGCGTGGTGTGAGCTGGCAGTGGCTGCCGAATGCGCTGCAGTGAATTCCCACTCAGTTTGGGTGGTTGCTGTGGACATCAGGTCAGGGGGAGCTGAGTGGGAGCTCTGTGCATCACAGCAGCACTGGGGGCAAAGGGCTCCCTCCAGGAGCACCTCTCCTTGTGCTGCAGGGCAGTGAGAATGGGGAGTGCCATGGGAGACACTCCATGTTCCATGGGGTGTGCTGGGAGTGCAGCCACGGGGTGCAGCATTGTGTTCTGTGGTGGGAGGGCACAGGGAGGTGGGAAACACCTGAGTGCCAGAGGTGCCATCCTTCTCTGGGACACCCCGTGCCTTCCTGCCCTCCCTTGCAGTGCAGGTGAGCAGAGCAGCCCACGGCAGCACCATGGGCTCACCAAGAGCTGTGCCTTCAGAAGGAAGGCAGGGGCAGGGCCTGCCCTGTGAGCGGCACAGGCATCCTGCTGGAGGGCTTCTGAGAAGCTCAGTTCTGAGAAGGAAGCGTGATGGAGCTGTGCACAGAAATGGCTTTACTTTGCTGTCTTCTGACTCCCTTTTCCAGTGGACCGCAGTTGGGCTCAGAGTGCTCTGCAGGGGGACGGTCATCAGGATCACAGTGATGGTTGGGGCTGCCTTGGGAATGCCTGACTTCATGGGGGGCTGCGAGCAGGCTGGAGGCTGAGATGAGAGGGGATGCTAATGAGAGAAGGGGAGGCAGGTCACATAAATAACATCATCCAGTGTTTGCTGCGAGCAAGCAGAATGTGAGCAGGGGAGAAATCTGTCTTTGTCAGGGACTCCTGCTGATCCATTTCTCCATGGATCAGCCGCAAGTGAAGTTAATCTGCTTATGCAGCAGCTGAGGAACGGAGATGCCCTCGATGCCCTCATCTCATCCCTATGAGCAGCTCGAATCTCACGGGATGAGGGCAGCACAAATTCCTTGAGCCCTGGGCTGTACCCGTCCCTCAGCCTCGCGGCGTTTCTTCTTTTCCACGAGTCCTGCTGGAGCTGAGGCCGCGTCCTGGGGCTGAGGGAATGCTCTGATGTCCTCCATAGCACCGTGCCCAGGCTGTGCCCTGCTGGAGGCGTGCTCCCCCCCAGGAGTGCGGTGCTGGAAAGAGGGAAAGAGGAAATCTTTTCCTTCTGCCCCAATTTAAAACCAAGTGGTCGCTTGTTACATTCAGTATGGCGTTTGTAGACGTCAGTAACAGATGCTTCCCTTTTGCTTTCTTTCATTCAGAGTGTCGTTTAGGACATCTCCTTTGTGGTAACTTCACAAGGGCACATCAGAATGAATCCCTGGTGCCGTCCTCTGATTCAATATTTATTTCTACACAGAGACCCTGGGACATAACGTGCACTAAACAGAGGCTCTGAATTAGCAGGGAGTTGGACCAGATGTTCCCCCAAGCCAAAGCACTCAGCGATGCTGCATCACGTACCGTGTGCCCAGCACTGACCCGTGCTCCTCATCCTTTGTGCACTTTCACTACGGCCATTTAATTAGCAGTGAGCTAATCAAGGCCTGCCTTCTTGTAAGTGCTCGCAAGGTCGTTGCTATGTGAATGACTGTCATTAATCTCCCAGCACTGTGCTACCTGCTCCCACAGTGCTGCAGCACCAGGCTCAGTGCTGGGCAGGATCCCAGCTGGGTTTGGAGCTGCCTGCACATCACAGCTGAGCGCACAGCCCTGCATTCACGGGGTGGAGGATGGGTCAGCAGGACCTGCCCAACTCCCACCTGCTGCCTCCTGCAAAGGATGCTGTTTTCCTAAGCCCCAACCTGAGGGTTTCTCCTGGTAGGCGCCACGTGTGGCGATACCCAGTCCTCATCACCTCAACTCCGTCAGCAGTTTCTCAGCCTCCAAATGTTAATTAGATTAAAGTGTTTAAAAATCACTTCCATAAAGAGGCATGAGCAGAAAGCAAGACGCTTCTCTCCATTTGGGAAGGCAGGAGTCACGTACCATCCCAGAATATTGGTTCGGCTGAGTCTTGGCTGGTTTGGTTATTTCAGCATGGCTGGGATGTGACCGTATGCCCGTCATTGCTGTGGGTGCAGGAGGAGGTGTGCAGTGCTCTGTGACTGCCTGCACCTCTCCTGGAGGTGTGCGCTGCCAAAGGACAGACAGACAGCGCACTGCTGTGTGGGGGGAGCAGCAGGCAGCCTCAGAGGGGAGTTACTGCTGAGCACCTCTTCCACAGAGGCCAACCTGAGCTGGTTTGAGGACTGCTTCCTCAGCCCATTCCTTAAGGCAGTTTCTGTCACAACGATCCACATTTCCGGCCCGCTTTCTCCCAGCATTGCTCTGCAGCCTCACCATCTGTTTGTCTCTGGGTTCCCCCGTTGCATCCCTGCCTGCCGTCCGTGGGGCACAGCTGAGCTCACACATCTCACTGACAGCTGCTGCCAGATGGGCACGGAGAGGTGCTGCCATGGGGACCCACTGCCAGCCCAGCGGGCAGCGCCTGCAGGGTGGGATGCAAACAGCTGGGAAATGGGGGTCCTCAGCTCACTAGAACGACCGGTCTGACTCCCCAGAGAACAGCTGAAGGTCTCGGGTCCGTATCTGGGTGTCTGTGCTGCACCTGTAGCTCACCCCACGTTAGGTCCTTCTGAGCCCCAGCCATTCCGTGCTGCAGCGGGCACCTCGACGCATGCAGTGCTGCCCAGCAACAGGCAGTGTGTCTGCCGTCCTCTTCCCAAGGCAAAGCGTTTCTGTCTTTCAGAAACTGGGGCTATTGAAATCGATCTGTTGGACACTGAGTCGGAAGGGTTACGTTCTTTGTTTGGTGAAGGACATGCTAGAAACTGCTGGTTCAAAAAGATTAGGCATAGTAATTAAAGCATAATTGCTATTAATAGTTTTCTTCCTAATCAGACTTATCTCTACTGCTCCTCACCTCCGAGGGATCTTTTCCTTTGTACTGGAAATGCCGTTGTCCCGCACAAAGCAGGAGGGGAGCTGCTCTCAGGACCACACCTGGCTGCTATTCGTGGTTACAGGTGTGCAGTGCTGTGGCTCCCAGAGCCCCGAGGAGCAGATCTGGTTCAGCTCCTGCTGGCCGTGCGGCTGCAGCGCTGTGCTGGAGGGCTGTGGGTTCTGTGGGATGTGGTTCTGGCCCATGGCAGTGCTTTAGCAGCCCTCCTCTCACTGAGCTGCCATGCATCCTGGCGTGGTGTTGGTGCTGCGTGTGTATTTCTGTTCTTTCTGTTCCTGCCTTCTTCCCGCACCTTTTTTTTGCCTTTTTTGTACTCCCCCCACGTGCAGCTGTGCACTGATGGAAGGACTCCCCAGTGCTCCGTCAGCCCTTTGAAGAGCAGTTCTGTTCTTCCATGTCGGCTTAATTACCGCATCCCGCGGGGATGGTGGCCCTATGGGAAGGGAGGAGGAGGCAGCTCTGATCATGGGATTCAGGCTGGGATGAGCTCAGGGCGCTGCTGCCCTGGTGGGGCACCTGCCAGCCATGCAGCTGTTGGGGACAGGACCTTACAGACCTGTCCTTTGGGGGCTGAGTTCTTCACAGTGCGCTCATTTAGTCATTGGCTGAAGCAGTCACGGTTGTCTGTGCCTGGCAGGAGCTGCACAGATGCACAATGGCAAATCAAAGCCAACGGATCCCAGCTCTGCCTGGGAAAACTCCTGTGCCATTCACCTCTTGGCTTCTCTACGCTCACAGGTGTACTCCAGTTTTATCGTGCCCTAAGTCCTGTGCCTGTCGATGGGGCTGTGCTCACCTGGCCATTGCCAGCATGGATGAGCTGAACTCAGAGCATGAGTGCTGTGGGAAATTCCACACTGCTTTGCACACCCAAGCACCTTCACTGCCCGAAAACGCACTCGTTTCCTGAACTTAACTAAGAATGGTGGGGCTTTGCCTTGGTGATGCCACAGCCGTTAGTTAGCAAGCACTAAGCATCACAGGGAGGGCGGTGGGATGAGGACACAGGACGTGGGCAGGCAGAGAGCAGCACCCTGCTGCATCCTGAGCTGTGCTGCTGCATCGCTGCCTGCAGGCACCCTGCGGCCGGGCAGCGCTCAGCTTGAGATCCTGCTTGCTTTTCAATAGCGTGTTACAAGATGGGCTGTTAAACTCTGTATGGATCAAAGCAGTGTTTTTCCTGAGTAGACAGGATCACATCACCCCTGTGCTTTTTTTTACAAAAATAACTCCCAGATGTAACCATTGTGTCATGGTACATTTATGAAATCTGGCAGTATTGCATGATGTGTGGGGTTTGTGTAGATAAGAGTAAAGCATGTGCCAGCCTCAGCTCTGCCCCACATGCCCGGTGTGTCCCAGCTCCTGGGCTCCCAGCAGCACCAGGAACAGCCCCTGCTGCTGCCAGGGTGTAAACACCAGGATGGAGTCTTCTTCTAATAACAGCATCAAGGTACCTGATGGCTCCCAATTGCGTGGACGAGGGCATTCAGGTTGCCCAAGGAGGTTGTGGATGCTCCCCATCCCTGGAGGCATTCAAGACCAGGCTGGATGTGGCTCTGGGCAGCCTGGTCTGGTGGCTGGCGACCTGCAAATAGCAGGGGGTTGGAACTACATGAACATTGTGGTCCTTTTCAACCCAGGCCATTCTATGGTTCTATGATTCAGCAGTCAGACAGTTGCCTGAAACTGTGCAGAAACACAACACTGCCTGAGCTTCAGCACAGGTCTGCTGCTGCTGGAGAGCCACAGCATCAGACATCCCTGGAGCTCAGCTCCGTGCAGCCAGCCCTCACAGCTCCCACTGAGCCCATGGGATCTGCAGCCGCGGGCAGGACGTGCACCCAGCACTGATGTCCCTCCTCACGCACAGCTGCAGCAGAAGCGCATCCGTCTGCTCCGCTGTCGGCTCCCGGTGTGAAGCCAGCTGGGCTCTCCAATCTCCAGTGAAAAATGAGAACAGAAATACTTCCCACTTTGCAGCTCTTTTACATTTGTTTGTGGCCCTTTAATGCTGGCAAATGGTGGTAGGAAAATCAGAGATGGGTTAATCAAGCTCTGGGAAATGCTTTCCCTTTTTTTCCGAGGAAGGGCTGCAGTCGGTGCCCATCGGCTGCTTCTGTTCCATTACTCCCTCTGCTTCTCTGGGTGCCCTGTAAGGCTGCAGCACTGTCTGGAGATAGGGGCTGTGCACTGCAGCATCCCACACAATGTTCTGTGGTGCCAGCCCGTGTGGGTGGGTGGGACTGGGTGGCAAAAGCCTTCTGCAGCAGCAGGGCAGCACACAGGGAGGTGTCGAAGGTGCTGTGCTGCTCATCACAGCCCTCTTAAAATGGGGGAAAGTGACCAAAACCCTTCAATCAAAAAGAGCTTTTCCATGGGAAAAAAAATGAAAAAAAGCCCTACGGAAGGGAGAGGGCATCCAAGGCTTTCTACTGGTCATGCGTGCTTCCAGCCATCAAAGCATATGGCGGGCGATGAGAAGTGACACGTGGGAGCTTACTTACGTCTCATGTCAGGAGGCAGTCGTTATGGGGGTTTTAGTCATAAGCCTGAATTAACAGAGGTTTCTCTCATTGTGGAAGACTGTCTTGCCTGGGTCTTTTGTGAACGCGGAGCACGTGTGGGCTGGGTGTGCTGCAGGGCTGCAGTGAGGCGTGGGATGGCAAAGATTTGGGTGCGCTTGGGTGGATGTGAGCTGGATGGAGAGCTGCCCCATCGTACACCATAACCATCTTCACACGTCATTTGGATGGCTGTCCACCGTGACTGTCTTCTCTAATACTGAACTTTGTGCATCTAAAATAACGGTAGAGAACTAAGCAGTTCAACTCCAAAAGTGAGCGGGCAAAATGCGGTCTGACTTCGTGCTTTGTGGTGGATTGCTGAACTTAAGGCAGCCTGGGAAACTTGCAAAAACTGCCAGGTGCAGTAAGGTGCTCCATGTGCACACCTGCTGGGCTCCTGCAGTGCTGTGCTTGGGGTGCTGCTGCTGCTGCCCAGCACTGTGCCGAGGAGCACCAGCACTGCCCGACCTGCCCGCTGCAGTCGGGGTAACAGATGTAACCCATTTGTTGGGCGCCCGAAGGGCACTGGGAAAAGGTCAGCGATTAGCATGCAGATGACATACTTTAAAAGTGGATTAAAATAGCACGATTCATCAGATTTAAACTAGGAGGAAGCCCAACGCTCTGCGTTAGGGGTGGGGCTGCTTGCGTAACCCTCCCTGAGCGTTGTGGCCCATTTCTGGGGAGCTGTGCGGAATGCAGGTGGTTCTCGTGCCCCCTTGTTTGCTCTTTTGCTTTGCTATAAAATATTCACACTTTGGTTCAAGGGAATTGAGCTCCTCCTCTGTGATCAGCACAACGTGTGCTGTGCTGGGCTGGGCTGTGCTGGGCTCCCCTTGGCTTCTGGCTCTCACCACCACTCCTCCTGCTGCCTGTCTGCACGAAGGCAGGGATGGGCTGAGCAGAGGCTGCTGGAACTCCAGAGCTCCCATTAGAACATTCTGGAGCAACAAAATTTCCATGCAATCGCTGCTGTTTCCTGATCGCTTTATTCCCTTTTGACAAGGTTTCTGTCACTTCTTGCCTGTGCACAGACAACGTGAAGCCTTTAAGTCTTTTTGAGCGGCTACTGAGGTGGAAGCAGCTGTGCTGAGGCGGATGCTTTGAGACAGAACGTGGTTCCCAAGGACAGGATCAGCAATGGAGACCTGAGTTTGGTCAGAACAGAGAAGTGGAGAAGACCTCTACGATGTAGAATAGTTCTCTATTCTATTCTACGCGCCGCTCTCTGATGAAAACCCCAAAGAGTGCCTCTTCCTGTGCTGATCTCCTCCTTGCCCGATGTCAGGGCAGGGCAGCTGGCTGCCATGTGCTCGGTGTGCTGGCAGCAGGTCAGCCTGCATTCACTGTGCATCGCCTGCCCCACTGCATTGCCTCACTGCAGCGCCTGCATCAGGGCCAGCTGTGGGCTGGGTGCCCTCCATCCATCATCCCCAGGGGCAGCACCTCCTGCGGTGCTCTGTGGGGCCGGGAGGGCCTTGGGGTGCAGAGCCAAGGAAGGGAAATGATTCCCACGCCCATCTCCAGGACTTATCTGAGGCACAGCTCTGCATGGCAGTGATAAAGCCACTGCTGTCACCGAGCAGTCACGGAATGACACAGCCTCAGGAAAGCAGGCTATGGGAGGAGGATGGGAGCGAGGCGCAAGCTGGTGGAGAAAATAGGCTGTGCGGCATTTCGGAGGTGCATCCACGGTGTGCCGGGTGCTGCGTGGCTGCTGCAGGCCCTGCTGAGAGTGGGAGTGCTGAGTGCATGTAGTGAGGGGTCCCCCGGGTGGGTGGGGGGGCCGAGCTGGGACTGCACCCCCACCTGGTTACTGTTGCTTGGGAAACCTCTCCTGCAGCATCTGCTCAGCACCGCGCTTCTGCCTCCAGATAACGGCGTCACGGGGCTGCGCTGGGGAGGAAAATAAAAACCACACAGGTGCAAGGGAAGGGATGGAAATATTCTGAAACGCTTCGAGGGAACAAGTACCTAAAAATATTTGTGTTTTCACAAGCAGCATGGCAGGAACAGGCTGGCAGAGGTGTGGCCGTGTGCCCCAGCCTGCATTGTGCTGGGCGCCAGTGGTGAAATGTCAGCTCCATGGAAATAAATGATAAAGTCCCCCAAGTTTCAGGGTTTCACCTGAGGTGCAGGAGGGGCCCCACTGGAGTGCCTCTGTGCTCCTCAGGCAGCAGAGACAGGACAGGACAGGACAGGACAGGACTGGATGGGATGGGACGGGACGGGACGGGACGGGATGGGATGGGATGGGATGGGATGGGACGGGATGGGATGGAGCTGTGTGTCCCTGCAGAAGGTCCCTCTGTGGGACTGTGGGGCACTGCTCGTGCTGAGAAAGCTGCTCCACCAGGAGAGAAATCCAAGCATTCCCTTAAATATTCACCACTTCCTCTCTACAAGAACGTAGATAGTTTAAACCTCTGTCCCATGGCTCTGCCACGCTTGGGGGGAGATGCATCCAGGTTCTCTGCACCGCAGCTCCGCCAACAGGAGGGGTGGGATTGGTGGTTGGGGTGGGGGGCGCAGCCTCCCTGCCCTCCTAACCCCAAGGAGAACCTTGGCCATGCCTTAGGGTGAGCAGAAGCCAACCACCAATCTCTCTCTCAGCGACTTCTCCTCACTGTGCAGAGCTGGAGCTGCCCAGAAGAGCCAGAGCCCCTCCAGCTGCTGGGATGGGTGCCCTGGGGGTCTCCATGCAGCAGCAGACTGCCCAGTGGCCCCGCTGAGCCACCAGCCCCTGTGCAGCCGTGCCATCCAGCAGGAGGACAAACATCTCCCTGTGCTCCACATCTTCCCATCTGAAGCTCCAGGATGCTTAATTACCCTGCAGCTAATACGTTTCATCCGGCCATTACAAATAATTCACTCACCGCAATGTGGCAGTTTAATTTGCCTTATTTATCTCAAGCATTTTGCATGAGACAGAAGTGCTTCAGAGGAGTTCATTGCGCTTCGGTTCCGTCTGTGTGCTGCAGGTAAAGGCTGCACAGTGCTGTCCTGCATGAGGACCAGCTTTGCAGGCAGCCAGCCTGACTGACAGCTCCCAAACAAGACAAACAGAAACTCTGCTTGTCTTGTGTGTGTCCTAATGGGAATTACTTTAAAAGTGCCTAACCTTCAAGCACGGGAGAGGGGAAAAAGAAATACCCCCCTCCATGTGCATTCAGTCGTGTTGAGCACGTGCTTTGCTGCTTCTTTCCTTTTTTAGTTTAGAAATGTCAGCACTTTCCGTTCCCATGGGAACCTCATCTATTCCCTTTGCAACTCGCAGTGTTGGAGATGCTGGGACCTGAGGTCTGTGGCCGTTCTGTGCCTCCTGATGTCCCCTGCACAGCTGTGCCACCGCAGCGGGCGGGCAGAGGCAAAGAGGAGGGGATGGGCTCTGGAGCTGCTGCACAGCATGCTGGGCTCACTGCAGCTCTGCTGGCTTTGGGAAAGAGTTTGGGAAGCATAAGTGCGGTGAAATGTCTTTCTGGTGGTGGAGCTCAGTCACTCGGAGTAAAACCTGATTGTCTGCTGTGCAAACCTCCCCAGCTTGGCTGGGACCAACGTAGGAGGATGCAGATGGTCCTGAAACTGTCCGTAGCGTGGGTAGAACATGAGTGATGGACATGGGATCCCACTGGCCAGCACCTCTCAAGCTTTACATCATGCACCAAGCAAGCACTGAGCTCACTGGGTTTACGGGTGCAGGTTGGCACTAAAGGATGCTTATCCTCACTGCTTGGATTTCAGACACTGGAAAATCTGTGTGAAACCTTCTGCTTGGTGTGCTCTGCCTCGCCTGCTCCTCGGCTGCCATTGCTTCTCAGAAGCCCATCCAGGTGGCCGAGGCCATCAGCTCTCCCCAGCTCAGAGGTGCTGCTCTCAGGGAGGTGCCTGCCCCCTGTCTTTGCTCTCTGCTACTTCTTGCTGCTGCTTGGCAGGTGCAAACACGCGATCACAGCTTGTCAGAGCTGCCGCACGTCAGAGCTGTGAGTAGCAGCACCAGGTCAGTATCCCGGGGACCAAAGGGAAGGGCTCTGTGGGCATCGTGCCCCGGTCCTGGGCAGTGAATCACAAAGCTCCCCTCACTGCCCCGCTGTCACACTGCCTGACCGCAGCCCCCGTGCCTGCAGTTTGCTCCTGGTGCCACTCCAGGACATCCTGATGTCCCCTCTCCCTCCAACACACTCACACAGTGCTGGTGGCTGCAGAGTCCTTGTGTGAGCACTGAGCTGCGTGGCCACGCTGTCCCCATCGGGCTGAGCACTGCTGGGAGCGCACGATGCTCACCAGAAGGATTTTGCCACATTATGTGCCGTCGCATTTTCAAAGCGTGGAGGTTAATTGCTGTCTGCTTCCAAGGCCTTCATCTCCTTTTTAACTCCTCTTTCTTTCATGTTCCCTTCCTGCTTTTTGAAGAGCAATGTTTGCACATCTCTGTTTGCATGGATGCAAAGCAGTTCTGGGCTCAGGAGCACAGAGAATGCATGGACGCAGCCTGGGTGGCCACGGCCCACGAGTGTCATCCCCCCTCCCGTGCGTGCACCAGGGATGCATAAATGGTTGCCTGCATTTCAGAACCCAGTTAATAGAGACGCCAATTGCTTTCCCAAATACACTTACACCAGGGTGTTTTTTTTTCTTATGGGAACGGCTGGTTTTTCTATGCACAATACCCATTCTTTAATTTCTTTTCTGCAGCTAAGCACAATCTCTGGATCCCAGGCAGCAGTGGGAAATCTGGAGGGAGAAGGGAATCTCACACTGACTGTAAATTAAGGGATAATTTTATACAAGGGGAAAAATAAATCCGATCAAAGCAGAAGCAAAACCCCCAGGGCTTCCTGAAGTGGGAGCACACCCAGCTCCCAGCTCCCAGTGCTGACCTGGGCTCCTGCTGTCCGAACACCACAACACCCAGGGCAGTTTCTGGGGCGGCTGCATGTGAGCACATGTGCCCACTGCCTTCCCAGGTGGGCTCCCAGCCACCATCGTGCGCTGCTTTGTCTCTTCCCACCCAGAGGATGCAGCAAATGCACAGACCTCAGAAATGCAGGGGATTATCCGCTCCCTACTGTCATGGCTGTGAGCACACAAATGGTCTGTGCTGCGCTCTTGCAGCTGAAACGGCCAAAAAATCTGCGCTTAAACTGATGGTGATCAGGAGCAGTAAATGTTCCACCCAGGCTGCTGGATTCTCAGATGCGAAAGCACTCTGGGGGTCCGTTTTCTTCAAACAAAAGGGTTCCACTAGCTTTGATGGAAATGATTATAACGTATTTAAGAGAAAAACAAGAGCGTGCTGAGAGGAGAGATGCTGCTGCCTGAAATGCTCTCGCCGTGTGTGTGCACCTGCCTTGTGCTGCCCCGGCAGCGGGCACCACAGCGAGCTGCGCTCCTGGCAGCACAGCTTCACCTGCTTCTGCCTCCGGGAGGGACGTGGGGTGCAGGGAGGCAGCTGTGGGGTGTGGGGTGTGTGCAGGATGCAGGGTGAGGGACGTGGGACACAGGGATGTGGGACACAGGGATGTGGGACACGGGGATGGGGGAGCTGCTGCCGTGCCCCCAGCCCTGCAGCATGGCAGTGAGGCAGCGCTGAGCGCAGCCGTGCCACGAGTAGTTGAGATTAAATCTAAATGAAATCCAGCGCTTGTCAAACCTCATGATGTTACCACGAGTGGATGCAGCGGCGCTGGGCTATTTGCTGTTAATAGGGTCAGGCTGCTGCTGAACAGACTCGCTCTGCCTCGGGGCAGCTTACCTCCCTGCTGACCTCCAGAGGGGTTTTGGGAGGGCTCCCAGCGGCTCCTGCCCCTCTGTCCCTGCACGAGGCCGGGCAGCAAGCTCATGAATTGGTGCTGGAGGACGTGCTGTGGTTTCTCTGCTCTCTGTGCAGCAGCTCAGAGCTCAGAACTTGATTCCTGCTTCCTTGAGCCCACTGAAACCCAGCGCTGTCCTGGGGGCAGTGGGACCAGAGCCCCACACAGAGCAGGGGCTCCACGGGCACATAAAGGGTGGAGGTCAGCAGAGCTTCACAGAGTCACGGTGCCCAAACCTGCTGGATTCTGTGTCCAGGTCCCCCAGGCTTCCCTGCACATCCCTTTCTGATGTGTTTACCCGCACTTCACTTCTTGCATGAGCCTCAGAGGCAGCACTGCAAATCCAAGGCCTCGTGCCTGAGGTCAGGGGGTGCCACACATGGCATGGAGAGCAAAAACCACCAGGGCTGTTTCCCTGCTGTCTTATTTCTGACCCCTGCTGAGCACAAACTGCTGCATATGCCTCACATTTCCAAGTGTTCTTTTGCAATCAGGAGATATATATATCTTTTTTTGACAGAGACTGTGATTACTTCTTAGTCACGGAGATTGAGAAGCAGGACTTTCAGAAATAACACCGTGGAGTACCAGCACCGAGCAGCGCTGCCGGCACACACCGTGCTCCCAGGGAGCAGAGACCCTTCTGTCTGACCCAGCAGCAGCAGTCTGGAAATAGAATTATAGGAATGTTCTAAATGGATTTCTGGGCTGGATTCAGAACGGTTCCCATTTGTATTCCCTAGATAGAACACAGAGCGTACCTTGCTAGCCAAAAAATGCCGAGAGCATCACCTCCATGGGTACCCAAGGAGACTGAGAGCTGTATTTGCACTCTGAAGGGTTTGTGATGCAGCTGCTGCCAAGGCAGTGACTCAGGAGGAGGACAGAGCCCTGTGTGCCCCATCACAGTGCCTCCGATCTGCAGCCTCTGCTGCAAGCACACGGAGCAAAGCCTTTTGTGTTGCACTTATCATCAGCTCTGCAAGCAGGAATAAAGTCAAAGCAGTTGTTTGCTGTGAATTGCTGGCTTCAGCAGTCGCACTTCCGTGCTGTCTCTCTCCTTCACAAGTAAAGTGAAGAAATCCATGTGCAGAGAGCCTAACAGTGATCTTCAAGGCCAAAAAAGGCCAACGACTTGGAGCCTGCGGGGCAGCTTACAGGAGGTGCAGGAGGAAATGTCTCGCCAAGAAGCCCCAGAGCCCACAGGATGCAGTAAGGGATGGAGGTGGGGACACATCCCCGGCCCACATCCCCGCCCAGTGACACCCTGCCTGGTTCTGCTCTCACTGGGTGCTATCACCAGCCCCCACCCCGGGATGCTCCTTCTCAGGGTGACATTTGGGCCCAAGAAACAGTGTAGCACTCTGTGACATCAGACTGAGGGCTGTAAATGTTGTGAGCACAGGAATTCTATAGCTGTAAGACAGCGGTTCATGGGGGCTCACTGCTGGTTCCTGCTGAGCAGAGGCTGCGTGCCCCACATTGCCCCACGCCACCCCACTGCCAACTGTGCCTTTCCCTGGGCTGCACCCACACCCAGTCCCAGCACGGAGCCCCCATCCCCTCCTCTGTTGTCACCGGGTGACCCTGCAGGGATGCACACAAACGGCAGCTGGAAGGACTGAGCTCAGCCTGGCCCTGCAGCCCCAGGGCTGAGGGTCTCTGGGGCCGAACACTGGAACTGCCCGGAGCTCAGCTCTGCAGTCACCTCCCGAAATCGCTTCCTAGAGCAAAAACTTTGTGCTGGGAGGGAAGGAGACTGCAGCCTAATGAGCCCATCCCCGGGTGTCAGCAGTAATTAATCTGCATCGCGCCGCAGGTTCCCACCTCCTCCTAGCAGGCTGAAATGTTATCCTCTGGTTATAATTGCAAATCACGGTTACGATTTTACATGCCTGGAGCCAGGAGGCTCCGTGCTGCAGCCCGTCCCCCTGGGGCTGCTGCTGGGGCAGCACAGGCACAGCCCAGGGACCCACGTGTCTGCTCAGGGTACACAGCATGGCCAGCACCCAGGAGGAGAACACAACTGCCACTGCTGACCTGGGTACCAAACACGATGTGTTCCAGCCTGCTTCCTGCTGCAGACAGCTTGGGAGAATGGGCCGGGCCCTGCGAGTTCAGCTCATTTGGAAGTATAATTACAACGATGCCGGTGCTGCTGGCCATGTAAATGATGAGCAAACCCCAAGAGTTGAGCCACGGTCAGACATCTGGTCTGAATGGCACCAGGGTTGTGCCAGGGCTTGGGTAATAAGAACCACTGCTTTGCTGTATTTCCAGCGTGAGTGCTGGCTGCAAAGCAAAGCAGAGCAGACAGCCTCATTTCTCGGCTCTGGATGGAGAAAACACAGAAGGTACCCAAACAGAACTGGTTGCATTCAGACAAGAAACGGCAGCAGAGCAGAAGTCAGTGCTTTGGTCATTGTGAGCACCAGCAGCAGCAGCAGCACCAGCAGCTCCTGCTGACAGACATGCAGGTTTTGTTCTCCATGCCTCAAGCACCACAATCAGAACGAAGCAAGTTGCTTATTGCAACGATGCACACAGAATGTGTGACAATTTCTGTTGAAATACCTGAGACAGGTAAAGGGAAGGGCATTGCTGTGAACAGAAGGCTGCTTTGGGCCCGAGGTGAGCCTGGCAGCAGGGCTGCTCAGAGTGCTCATGGGGAAGTTGTGCTGAGCAGAGAGCAGCACACACAGCACTTGGCATCAGGTGTACATCTGGAAATCTGCCTTTGGGAGCTTAGATGTGCAAGGCAGAATGTGAACGCTGGGCATTGCTAGGATTTAGGGAGTAAATTATTAAAAGGGGGGAAAATGACATTACTCATCAAAACTGCACACTGATCGATCAAAGCAGTTTTCTGGAGGCATCTCCCAGCCCTGGGGCTCTGCGGGCAGCTCTCGGGCAGCAGCCCTGCACGCAGCACCGCTCCTATCAGCAGCGACCGTTCCGAGCCCGGGAACGGGAAGCCTCAGCACAGCCGCTCCTTCGCTCGGGGCGCAGATCGCACAGCCTTCGTGCCACGGGCGAGAGGCGGCCGACAAAGGCGCGGCTGCGTGCCATGAATGCCGCTTTCATTAAGCGCTCAGCTGGCTCGAGAGCGTCTGCTCTGTGTGAAAGCGGCACCTGCCAACGCTGAGGATCCCATTCTTCATTAACAGCTCAGCTGGTTCAGAAGGGGAGCTCTGAGGCGGCCGAACGAACGACGCCTGCGGAGCGCGTTCCGTGACAAAGCGGCAGCTCCTCCGGCGAATACAAGCGGCTTTGTAACGGTGCCCAGACGGGGGAGCCGGCCGGGCCCCGCGCCGTGCGGTGCTGTTCGGGGCTGCGCACCGCGGCTCGGCCGACCCACGGGCCGCTGCGTGCCAGCATTGAGCCCGGCAGAATGAATCCCCCCCCCCGAGGCGCTGCCCGTGTCTGGCTGCTGCAGTGCCTCCGCCTCCGACATCTCATTCCCGCTCCGTCATTTACATTAATTGGACGCTTAGAGTAACTGAGAGCAGAGGCGGGCTCGGGAGGATTTTTCCTTGTCCTGGGGACAGAGCGAAGCCGCACTGCCCTGCAACGGGATCCGGCCCTGCCCTGCTCCACGCTGCGAGCCTGGAGCTGATGGGGAATCAGCAACTGCTCTGCTGGAGAGGCGAACGCAGGTCTGAGCTAGCGCACAGCTGGGCCAGGGAGCAGCTGAACACAGGTGCCGTGAATCTCAGCTCTTAGAGCAGCACCAGCTGCAGCTAATTGGGCGCTGATCACCGTTAGAGTCCATTTTGTCCAAAACAGGGAGATGTAAAAGTTTCCTTCTGTAGGGAGTGAGCCCCAGGAAAGCAGCTCGCGTGCTGGGGGCCTCTCAGCGCCCAGCTCTGCTCACGGCTCCCGCTATGGAAACACCAACTTGTGATCCCGTCTGACAGACAGCGGGGCTGTGGGACCGCGGTGACCCCTCCGCCACCCCCGGGCTGCAACCGTTCTCCCCGGAACGGGACGGCAGCTTCCCCCCCCACGCTCGGCAGCCCACGGCGAGCCGCTGCCGACCCACGCCGGGCTCTGGCACGGCAGCACGTTCTGTAACCCCCCAACAGGAGGCTGCCCCGCATCCTCCGGCTCCGGGCAGAGCCGGAGGGCGCCGAGCGGGCGCCGTCTCCCGACTCCGCAGCCCCGCGGGCTCCCGGTGCCCCTTCGAAGGCCGAACCGCCGCCCCCGCAGCCCCCCGCCCGCGCTCCCCGCTGCGCGCCCGCGGAGCCTCCTTCCGCGCGGGGCTGCCCGGCGGGGGCGGTGGATCCGCGCCGCCCATACCGCATTGGTTTGCGGCGAAGCCCGTCACAGGCGCGGCGCCGAGATTGGCCCCGCAGCCCGCGCCCCCCCGGGCCCTCCCCCACCCCGCCCGCCGTGCGCCGCGGCCCGGCCACGGGCACTGCGCTCCGCTCAGCGCTGCTCCGCGCCGCTCGGCCCGCAGCGGGCTCGGTGCGGCGGGGTAGGGCCGGGCGGGGGGCGCGACCGCAACGCCGCACCGCGCGGCAGCGGGATGTGAACGGAGGCTCCGCCGGCAGCGCCCGCTCCGCGCCCCGCAGCCCGGCTCGGGAAGATGCTGAGCAGGTGGATGAGTGGCAGCAGCAGGAACCTGGAGCGCGAGTACAACTGCACCGTGCGTCTGCTGGACGACAGCGAGTACACCTGCACCATCCAGGTCGGCAGTCGCGGTCGGGGGGCCGGGACGGCCCGTGAGGGGCGGGCCGGGATCGCGGTGCTTCTCCGCGGCGCGGAACCCGCAGACAAAAGGAGCCCGCACCGAACAAAGGCGGAGCGGCGGCGGTTGAGGAGCCGCGCGGTTCCCCGAGCATCCCCGCGGTGCCGGCGGTGCGGGGGAGTCCCTAAAGCCGCTCCCTCCGCGGTACCGGGCGGGGGCCGGGGTGCGCTGCGGGAGCTCCGCGCCGAGCCCCGCACCTCCGGCACCGCGGGGAGGACGTGGGTATGGAGCGAGGTCCGGGAGTGCCGCCGTTTTGCTTCCCGTTCGGAGCTGCCGGGGAGAGGAGTGCCGGCGCGGGGCGAACCGATCTGCGGCGCCCGCCGCTCTCCCGCAGCCATCGCGGTGACGGCACCGCCGCTCCGCGCAGCCCCGCAGTTCGGTACCGGCTCCGGGGGCCCGAGGCCGTTCGGGTCGAGGTGCCGCCGCCGGGGCCGTCCCACAACTCCGCGAACGGCTCCGCGCTGCCGGCAGCCCCGCGCGGCGAATGACAAAGAGCGGTGGGAGCGGAGCGCAGCGCTGCGGGCGGCACTGCCGGCGTGCTCGGCTCCCCTGAAGCAGCCGAACGCGGGGCTGCGCGCACCCGATGGCGGCACGGAGCTGCGCGGCGCCGGCGCTGCCCGTCGGTCCCTCCGAGGCTGTTCTTAATTCACACGGAGCGCAGCTCGGGAGAGAGTGTGCGGCCGATGCAGCTCAGAAAAATCTGGATTTTCTGTCCTTATTAGGATCTAACGAGCTGCCTTCATTTAGCGTGCTTTTTTAGTTCTTATTTTATTTTCAGTATATAGCACCAGATCCTGTATTTTGGCGGACATTTAGCATAGCGAACAGTGAATCGCTGTGTTTGGTATTCAGGACCGGGGATGCCCAGAATCAGCTCTGTTGCCCTCACCAGCAAGGTTACGCGGAGTGGTGTTTGTTTCCCATTGCCCTCGCACTGCCCGACAGCGAAGTGGTGACAGTCCATGCAAAATTAAGTGTGTGTGGGAGCGGTAATGTCTTGCAAGTGGGAAAGCCGTCAGCCCGGAGCGGGGAGCGGTGAATGAGTTTTGAAGGTCATTCCCCGTCGGGTGCAGATATTGGGCGTCTCGCTGAGCTCCGTGGTGCTCCTCGCCCGGGCTGTCTGTGCGCCTGTTGGCTCTAATTTAGGATTGCTATTTTTGCTCAGATGTGGAGAGCTGCACGAAGCAGCGCTGCGGTGCACACCTGGGGTTCTGGGGGAGGTTGGCAGTGCGTTCCCGTGGCTGCAGTGGGTCTGTGCTGTGTGCCCCGGCTCTGGGCTCTGCCTTACATCCCGGGCACCAGCACGGTGCTCCTTAGGGCTATCGGTGATTAACCTCTGGTTGAGCTCAATAAAAGCTGCGTGAATAGTGCTCGTGTGCCGTGAGATAATGACTTAAATAAAGTTGCTTTTATTTGATTACCACAAGTTTACCTTGGTGATGTTCCTGCGTTGAAGCAGTTCCTTCTCTGAGCTCGGATGGCTCCTCCACCTCCTCTGCCCCAGTGTTCCCCCCAGCACCCAAAGGAGCAGCAGAGGGGCATGGCTCAGGGCCGGCTCCTGCTGGTACCCAGCTGTGGGGGGCAGCTGCTCCGTGCCCCACAAACAGCTTGGGGTTTTGTCCGAGGCTTTGTGCAGAGAGCAGGAGGTTGATGTGCTGTGCTGCAGCGCGGGGATGGAGCTGTGCCTGCGGCTCTTGGGTGCTCGCAGGGCTCCCACTGTGGGTGAGCACGAAGCGCTGTCCGAGCTGCTCGTGTCTCAGCAGCAGCGCGGTGACAGCTGCAGTGGGGCTCTGCAGAGTGCTCTCACTGCTATGGATGCTCTCCAGGCTGTCCCCGCTCCCATCGCTGCCCCAACGTGGGTCTGCTCTGCCACATCCCTGTGCTCATCGCCCCGCATCTCCGGGCACGGGGGAGGCAGTGCCACAACAATTGGAATAAAGCGAGCATTGAGGAAGGCAGAAACGCTCCGGCGCTGCGGTTTCTGTGTGACTGAGCTGCTTGTCCCAGGGAATGTTTGAGATTCTTCGTGGTGCAGTCAGTGGTGGCAAAAAGGGCCTGAAATAATGAACCGTTTGCCATCGTTTGGTGAGTCAAGTATTTGCCTGGGCAGACAGTGCTGCTTTGTTTCTGAACTCGCTTGTGCTATGAGAACGTGGAGACGTGAGAGAATAAATACAAAATGAGGTTTCCTAGGTTCAGAATGTGACAGCTCCCTTACGTAAGGCCGCAAATAAATGGAAAAGAGCACTTGGACTGAACCCCCGCTTCCCACGTGAAGCACAAAGTTCATTAGAGACCCAACAGGGCCATTAATAACCGTCAGCACAATGGAGAAGCTCGGCTCTTTGCAGCACAGGCTGTTGTGAAGGTTATTTGCTCGTTATCCTTCGTGCTTCTGATCGTTTCCAACTGCCCATGCTGGGAAATAGGTTGGCAGAGAGCTGCACGGAGCTGAGGTGGGCTCTGTCCTTCTGCTGGGAGCTGTGGGCCCTGCGGGGAGGTGAGGGTGGGCGTGGGGTCGGTGTGCTGCAGGGGACGGGGGGCTGCATCCTTCCCAGCCCCTGGGTGCCGGTGGTGGTGGGAGTGATGCTGGCAGGTTGCCTTCCAGTTTGCCATTGATTCCCCTGGAAGTGATGTTTCTCTCTATAACAGCAGTGTGTCTGTAGCTGCAAGCTGCTGCTCTTGCTCGGTGCTGTCCCTGCAGCGTGGCAGTGTCTGTGCAGCAGCCTTTGCTCCTTGCCCAAACCATGGCGTATCTATAGCCCCCGGGCTTAGGAGAAGGAGTGCTGCCTGAAATGCACTGAAAGTTTGAAGGCGAAGGCACAGCCAGAGCTGAGCTGCTTGGGCTGCGTCTCCTCTTTCCTCTAAAATCAATTTCCAAGTGTATAATTTGAAACACAAAGGATACAAAAGGCAACTGATGAAAACATCCACTCCGTGTCCACCGCAGGCCGGTTACACGTTTGCTCTCATACTAATGCGAGGCAGAGAGGTGAGTTGTTATGGAGACCTATGGAAAATATTTCCAGCTTCTCTTCCTTCCCCAGCAGCAGTGCCGCATGCTGTGAGCTGCTCACGGCAGAGCTGTGCTGGGACCGCCTGCCATCCCCGCCAGGAGCGGCTTCCCAACAGAGCGCCTTCGGTTGTCACTTTTCCACTAGAAGATCCCAAAGACAGATAGGTGTATGCACATAGGGTAATACTGACATAGAAAAATACGTATGTGGAGTACTGAGAAGAAATCTTCTGCTTCTGCTGTGTAGAAATGAGGTAATGCACAGCAGGAATTGCGTTTGGGTTGGCTGGGGAATAGGGAAGGGGCCGCGTGCAGCCCAAGTGTGTGATTTCTGGATCACTCTCAGAGATTGCATGTATGAGGTGGGGGCACGGGGGGCTGCGGCCCCACTGCTGGGCACCTGCATGGGTGCATGGGCACTGCTGGGGCACTGGGAGCAGGGCTGCACGCCTGCTTTGTGCCACGAGAGGAGGGAGTTTGCTGGGGTGGGTGGGTGGGTGGCGCATCTCAGAGAGCTTCTCCAGCCTTTCTGGTTCCATGATTGTAGATGACAGCAGGTTGCTGGGGGGGGTTGGACAGCAGGCAGGGCTTTAGCCATCGAGAAGTGCAGCTTTGTTTGCTCTCAGCTCTGCTGGGAACGTACGATGCCCCATTAATGCTGGGGTCAGGAGCTGGTGCTGTTCTGGAGATAACTGGGCTGCTCCTCTGCCATCAGCCGCTTGGCTGTAGCCAGAAAAGCATCGCTGCTGAGCTACAAAAAGCTTTGGAGTTGGTTCTGCAAATAAGAAGGTTTTAGGTCAAATTCTTTCCTTTGAAAAATTTCCAGAGCGAATCATCACAGCGTTAGGATGGTGAGCTCACACTGACAGTGTGCGTGTGGCTGCCGGGCCGATGGGCACACAGTGAGTCCGGCTGTGGGACCACAGCTGTGGGGCTGAGCCCACAGGGCCAGCTGCAGTCCCCAGCCATGCCCACCCTGCCCCCCCCCTTTCCCTGGTGCTGCCTTACAGCTTGTGTGACTCTCAGTGGCTTTTTTTGTGGCACCTCCGAGATGTTTTTGCTTGTGATCCGCTCTGGGTGCACAGCTCTGGGAGAAGAGGGAGGCGCGGAATTGGAAGCAGGATGGCATTAGTGCCTGTCTGCCCCTGGAGCTTCCCCCAGATGTGCCAGTCTGTGCACAGCGCTGCTGCCTGGTGCAGCCTGGGCCCGCTCTGCTCCTACAGCCACGGTAGATGGGGAGCGAGCTGGGCATGGTGGAAATGGCATTGAGGGGAACATGTCTTTGCTCAGAGTGCTGGGATGAAGGAAAGGAGAGAGCTGGTGCTTGATATGGGCTGGGTGTGTGCACTTATCTGCATTTACACCAAAAAGTGCCTCCTGGAGCTCTTTGAAAGAGGATGTGTTTTCAAAGACCCTGCCCGATCTTAATGCATCCCCACCCGCTGCCATCAGGAGCATTCCCTGCTCACCCAGGCCTGTGTCCTGCCTGCTGCTTCTGGGGACGCGGTCTGACCTCATGGAGCTCTGCTGGGTGAGTTGGGGTTGTCTCTAAAGTGGGGCTCCCAGAGCTGGGTGTATAAGGAGGGCAGAGCCGGCCAGCTGCCTGCAAAGCACGCCTGGTCCTCAGCACCTGGCCCTCTGCAAAGGGGGCACAAAGTCCCATGGGCCGGCGCAGAATTGCTCCTTTCTCCCAGCAGAGCCAGGGTTTGTGTGGTGCCAGTGGACCCACGGGGCTGGGAACAGCGAGTCTTTGTTCGTCTGCATCGTCGCCTTTAAAGACGCAGGCCGTGCTTTGCCCTTAATTACATTCGGCAATTACAGTCCGTGTGAATTACCTTCACTGGCAGCAGTGCCTTCTTTGGCAGCAGCGCATCGGGTGCCGTGCGGAGTGGAGCTGCTCTGTGCCACCGTGTGACTCCTGCAGAGGGGCAGCGGGGGAAGCCGGGCAGGAACGGCCTTTGCTCCAGGGCAGCAGCTGTGCAGGCTGACAGCGGAGCTGTGCTGTGGGGCTGAGGGGCACTTCTACATGCTGAGGCCCCGGGATTGCTGCGCTGCTCTGCGACGGAGCGCTCCTGCAGTGGGAATGGGGCTGGGCACCCTGGCTGTGGCACTGCAGGTGGGAATGGCTCGCTTGCCATCTGATGCATTTCCTTCTGATGGAGGAGCGCTCTGCACTGCGCCCATCACCTCCCATCACCTCCCGGGAGCGCAGTGCTGATGGAGCTCCTCATCGGAAATGCAGCGCTGCCTGAATCTTTCATAGCTGCCGGTAATGGATATCATCAGTGAGCTCCTGGGAGCGGGGCAGAGCGACGGCGGCCTCGGGGCGGCCCTGGGGCGTGGGGGCACAGCGTGCAGGGGGGGTCGGTGCCCAGCGGGTGCTTCCCAAACTGGCAGGGAGCGAGGCTTCGCGGCGCGGTGCTCTTTGGAGGCCGGAGAGGTGCGGCTGCTTTGTAGTGGGTGCTGGATGTGGTCGGTGCTGCAGCTGGAAATAGAAAATTTTGGCTGCGTAATGTCTGTTACCAAAGATGTTAATTATAGTGGCGTATCTGTCAGTGTGATGGAGGTATTCTATTTTTCAGAGGGTTTATAACGGGGCTGTTTCAGATAAGATTGGCTCTCGGCTCGGCACATAAGCTGTGATCCCAGAGGAAATATCCATCTCGCTGCCCGGATGAAATCTTTCTTTAATAAAAAATTACAGAAATCGATTAAGCCATTCTGGAGCTAGAGAGAGACTTCAGGAATATATGGATCTGTGGTTCAGAGGGGCTCTAACGATACATTATCTATCTGCTTAACCTGTGGAATGGGCAGCGCGTTGGGGTGGGGGCAAAAAAAGCCAGAATCCAATATAGTTATGTTTGAAAAATAGACAATAAGCATGCTGAGCAGGTACTTCTCCCCCATCGATTTAATTCTCATTAACGTTGCACTGTACAGCATGCTGAGTAATATTTCTGGCTTGCGAACAGCAATGGATTTCCTTTGGAAATGTGTAACGAGAACACAGTGTGTCTGGGACCTGGCAGTGGGGCGGTGCTGGGGAGGGCTGGGGGCCCAGAGAGCCCCCCGAGGAGGCCCTTCCTTTCCGAAGCTGTCGTGTTCCTGGCTGTCCCTCAGCATCAAGGCTCTGCTCCTCACCCAGAAGAGATTTTCCTTCTTCCTTTTTTTCTCTTTCCTTTCCCGCTGCTGGGGCTGCAGCCGGCCATGACTTCTGCTTGCAGATGACAGATTTCTTCTCCAAGGTTTCAGGATAACACTGAGGGTCCCCGGGGCAGCTGCTGCTTTGAGCGGATTAGCGGTGACTGACAGCCTTCTCCTGGCTCTGCTTTCTTCCGCGGGCTGGAGTCAGAGCTCTCGTGTCGCCTTAGCGCTGCCTTGATGTTGGCTGGATGCTGCATCCCTCGGTCTGGCAGCTGGTTTTGCTACGGGCGTAAATAAGGAGCTGATACGACATGAATCCCGGCACAGCACACCTCACATGGCTGTGCTGGAGGTGGGGGGGTCCAGGCAGGGTCTGCACTGATCTGCCATGGGGGGTTCTGATCAAGAGCCTCTGTAGCTGCTGGCTGAGGTTGGGGCAGTGTGGCTGCATGGCTGCCCCGTCCCTTTCCTGCAGTGGGAGGACTCAGCAGGTTTTGGGAGGGCTCCATCCTCTCGTTTTCGAAGTGGTGGTGGGCGACCACCTGGTGACCACTGGAGGAGCATTGGGGTTTGGGCTGGAGCCGTGCTGCTGTCCTGCTGTTTGCATGGAATGGAGGAAGGATGCGGAGCGGCCCATGATGGCTTTGTGGTGGCATCTGCACGGAGCTGGCAGGCCATAAATCAGCCTGAAGGCAGTGGCTGCACGCTGACCCCCATGCACTGCCCCATCATGCAGTTTGTTTTGTTCTTGGGCCTCTAAAGAGAGGGAGAAAAAGTCAGCACTGGGGTATGGTGTCACCATGGGAACGGAGGATGCGGCGGCGATGCGCAGGGGGGGCATTGCTGGGGAGAGGCCCTCGTCCCACTCTGCTGCTGGGAGGCTCTACTGTGGGTGGGAGGGAGGGGGTTCCTGTGTTTACAGCATCGTTAAGGAGAGCAAGTTGCACTGCCATGGCTGTCCTCTAATTAATGCAGTCAGATTAGACAGCAAGGCAGATAATCCTCAGATCAGCCATTATTGGGAACTTTCCCATCCTGGTGTCATTGGGTTTTTAAAGCACTGTCAGTGCACAGCAGCAGTTGTTTGTGTTGTAACAGAGGCGGTACGAATAGATGTGCAAATAAATGAATGGATGAGCCCACTGGCACTGAGGTTTGGGAGCAGGGCTGGGTGCTGCTGTGCTCCCTGCCAGCAGGGCTGTGTGGGAAGGGGGCTGCATCATGTGGGTCCTGGTGATTTCAGGGGCTGTCTTGCTTCTATCTGTGAGTTTCTAAATGCTGGTGATGCTCTGGGCGTGGCTGGTATCCCACCACGTGCAGAGAGGACCACTTCTCTCTGACCAGCCTCCCATGCATCGCTCCTTGGCTGGCTGGAGCTGACCCAACCTGTCCTCAGTGGTGCTAATGGCTTGTCTGCAAATAGCAGCATTACTTAAGGTCTGTGACAGCCTCCTGGGTGACCTCGTGCTGGAGCTGGCACCAAACCTGTGGGAGCTGTGTGGTTTCCTTTCCTGGCGTCGCTCTGTGGCTGGGCACATGGAAGGTGGGGCCGTTCCACTGCTGGGTTCTTCCAAGTGAGCAAGCTGGGTGCATTGGCACAGAGCAGCGCAGGGAGGAGGAGCGCTCATGGCACACTGTCTTCCAGGTGCGCCCAGGGAAATGAAACCTTCTGACAAAGCACAGCCGCCAGATGAGGCTGTTCTGAACGCCCTCGGCTCTCTGCCACTGTGTGGCTGCTGTCATCGTGCCCACCTGGCACCAAACAGCACCGGGACGGCAGTGCGGTGCCTTTGCCTGATGGGATCCGCAGCAGAGCGCAGGGCACTGCGTGGAGCTGGGTGCACGTTGGCCCCAGATCTGCCCCAACCCCTAAAATATGCATAGATTGTCATTCGTATGCATTTAAATCACATTGGGCATCATCCTGCTCTGCTTTTGTATCGGTCACTGCTTGCGGGGAGACTCCAAACAGCATCACTGCATGGACGGAGGGATGCAGCGCCGGGTCCGGGTGGGCACCTTTGTGGTGGAGCTCTGGGAAGGCCTCGGAGCCCACCAGAGTGCCTCAGGGGCGGCTCCCACCCGGCTGTGACAAAGTACTGCTGTGCTGTGGGATCGTTCCATCAATCCCCTGCTTCTCACTCTGATGCGCTAAAAATAGAGCATTATTTCCAGGCAGTAATTGCACATCCTGTAGTCGTAATGAGCTCTTAAGGTAATTACCTTTTGGTGGGGAAGAGCTGAAGATAAGGTGTGTGTGGCTGGAAAACGGAGGGTTTCAAGACGCGTGCCCAGAAGCGTGCTTGTGTGGAAGGGATGGTGTCCCATGGTGGGCATGCCGTGTGCTGCACTGGGTGCTGCTCAGTGAACACTGGAGGAGAACCACCCCATCACTTGTCCCCTTGTGCCACTGCTCAGGGAAACCCCTAAACACACCTTGCTGAGGCTGCTGGGGTGGTTGGGGGTTGAGGTCACTGGCAGAGGGTTGCAGGGAGGTGATGGCACCCCCTGCCCACAGGGACCCTGCATCTTCCCAACTTCAACAGAGCCCAAACGTGGATGATGTCTTCCAAATGATGTTTTGTGCATTTCCATTGCTAGGGCTGATCCCAGTGGCATTCACGATGCAGATTAAGAAAAATGTGCTGCCTGCACACCAGAGGTACCCAAGAGCTTCTGCTTAGTGCATCCTTCAAAGCCCTCTGTGCCGCTGGGTCCCGCAGTGGGGATGGAGGTGATGGAGACCATGGGGCTCCCTTGTCCCCACCTCCTGGCACAAAGGCAGGCACTCTCTCCCAGCACTCTTTGCCTCCCAGCACCACGAATCGATGTGCAGTGCTGCTAGTGCCCAGCTCTCACACAGAGGAGGTAAATTACATCTACTGCTGTTACATCTTTGTCGCTAATTTGATCACATATTAAGAACGTAAACCACTTAGAACGTTTTTGTCTGAGTCAATTTCCCTTTGTAAGCCAGAGGTGCTGATCTTACAGCGCAGCACTTTTCCAATCCTCTCTAATCCCATGGCTGCTCTCTATCTCTGTGCCTTTCCCAATTACAGCCAGATTGATGTGCCCCAGCTCCTCCAGGGGCCGGCTGAGACCCCCCAGCTGCAGTTCCTGGGACCATTGCAGTACCTGAGCACCTCAGTGCAGGGGGAAGAGTTCATGGTGCCATAACTTGTGGTTATGGAGACAGCATCTCTGTGCAGCTCTGCTTCCTCCCACTGTGGCTGCAAACAGCAAAAGTTGGGACTGGGGCGGGGGGAACGGTGCGCTCCTGTGGGGCAGCGGTGGCTGCAGTGCGGGTGTCAGAGGTGTGCCTATGCCAGGGCATGAACCCCTCCTTTGCAGGTGGTAAGAACAGCCTTTCCACACCTGGGCTGATGGAGGACGGTCACAGTAATTAATGCTAATGAGCACATCTGTTGGAGCGCATGCTGGAAAGCTCCTCATCCTGTGCACTGTTCACTGATTGCTGTTTTGTTTCTGACCCGACACTGAAAAAGTGCCACCTGCCCCTTCCCCTGCTTTGGGAAAGGTGTCTTGCAAGTGCGTGGCAGCACGCTTCTGGGAGCAGTGTTCCATAGGATGGGTGACAGTCAGCGTGGTGCTGGCATGCCCAGGAGGTGTGTGTCTGCATCCAGGCTTTGAGGTGATGTGAGCCTTCCTGTGCTGCTGGCTGAGCAGCACGCTGCCAGAGTGACAGCCTCGGTGGCCACCAGCTCTGGGCTTGGTGCAGGGTGCCTGGAGATGGCGGCCCAGAAGTCTGAGCATACTCATTGCAAGGCAACGTCCCAGGAGCAGCCCCTCGTTGGAGGCTGTTTCCACACTGCTCTTTGGCTTGCTCCTGCCTGTCCCCAAATATCCCAATGCTGCACGTGCAGTGCCGGCTGCCTGCCAGCCCTGCTCTGCCCAGGGCTGTGCTGGGAGCTCTGGGAGGGGCAGGCGGCTGCTCCCGTGTCCTCGGTGGGTTCTCCTGGTCCCCCTTTGCCTGCTGTTTGCATTCACAAGCTCTGCCAGGCTGTGTTTTTGCCAGCGACTGACTGAGCAAACGCGCCTCCGGGCACGCTGAAATATTCCCGCTCTGCACTCTGGTGAAGTCTGCGTGCTTCTGAAGACAGTTTAGATGTGAGCATCTTCACAGAGGCTTTAAATTAAATCTCAGACAGCCCAGAGCCTCTATTTCCTTTCCTAAACTCCAGGAAGTTTGTCTGAGCAGTGGATGTGGGAGACGGTGAGGGCTGGGCAGCGTGCTGCAGTTTGGGGCTGCTTGGAGGGTGTGCAGCAGGGAAGGCTCCCAGGGGAGTTGCTGGGCTCAGAGCTGCCAGCAGTGCGTGCTCCCATCTTAACCCACCTCTGCATGCTCCTGGTGTGCCATCAGCACTGACCATGCAGCCTCCTTAATGTCCCGGCAGCTCTGAATGACAGGGTTGCGCTCCTCTATCTATTTACCCATCTATTTCTGCAGAGCAAGGACCTAATTGAGCGGATAATGCGCGAGCCAGCAGCGCTGAGATGCCGCAGCGCAGCGCTTTGTGTTTTGGGGAAAGCTTTTGCTGTGGAGCCATTTGCAGGCATCCTGCTCGGGGCACTGGGTGACCCACGGCACCGCTCTGTGGAAAGGGTGCGTGGGGGTGGTGCGTTCCTGTGTCACTGGGCCTGGGGGTGCTCAGTGGCCACACCATGGGACATGGACCTGCAGAGAGAATTCCCCAGGACCCCTGTGGTGCCCCACAGGTGTCCCCCAGGCTGCAGGAGGGGCGGGTACCATGGGTCCCAGCATCCTAAGGGCAGCACCATGAGCGGGCAGGTGCAGTCCTGGTGCTGGATCCCATTCTGAGCACTGAGCCCAAAGCAGAGGCTGCTCATGCACCCAGGTCGGTCTGTACTCTGCAGATATCAGCTCCTGCAGTTGGAAAAATGAAATCTTAGAGCAGAACAGGCCCTGGTGTAGCTAAGTGAAATGGGATTGCTTTGTCTAATCAGGCAAGTGAGTGACACAATTTGAGAAGTCCTTGAGGGTTTTATAAAGGTTGGTGATGTGAGAGACGTAACCGGCACAGCGCGAGTCACGCACACCGGGCTGCCCTTTGCTGGAGGCATGCAGTGCAGTGCCGGCCTTTGCTTCGCTTCTGCTGCCTCTGCTTAGCCAGCAACAGCTGGGAGCGTGGCTGGGTCTTCGGGGTGTGGACCAAAGTGGTCTCTCCCGCACTGAGAGCTCAGGGAAACTCTGGGTAGGAAAGTGTGCTGTCCCTCTGCCCCTCCTCTCCCGATCTGTTTAAGCCCAAATTCCTCCCTAGGGTTTCAGGAGGTGGGGAGCGTGTCCATGCCGCAGCGCTGATCATTCATCATTGGACCGGACAGAACAGCACTTGGTTGCATTTTTCCTTCTGCTGTCAGCAGGAGCGGCTCCTTCTGAAGAACTGCACCTCCCAGGAATGTTCTAATTTTGGACTTTCTACAAAACTGAAGCCATTCTGCAAGCTGTACACCTCGGCTGTGCGCCTGGTGCCAGGCTGGGGCTGTGGTGCCAGCTCTGGGCACAGCTCCTGTAGGACAGGGGGTACCTGGGAGGGACCCAGCCCCTCCTTCTCCCCCGGTGCCACCCACATGCACGTGAGCCCTGAGCTGCTCTAAGCTCTGTGCTTCTGGCAGCGCACAGAACAGCAGGCATGGCGAATGCGATTAGATGTTTTACTCCTGATCAGATCAGTGCAGCTCGCGTTGATTCCTGCCGCTCCGAGTTGCGCGCTCACTTCTCCCGCAGGTTTCACGAACCGCCGCCCGCCCTCAGCAGAGACACTCTCTAACCGCATGTGAAACGTGCTCTGACGTGTGAGGAAGTGGAACGGACAGGCAGAACCTTTTCCACATTAAACCTGGGCGGCAGAGCCTCGTGCACGTGCTGCAGGCACCGCACCTCGGGCTTTGCGCGCTCCGGATGCACAGACGTTTTCCTTACACTTGAACAAGGAAAGCATCACAGTTCCTCACCTCAGCGATCTGTGCTGTGGATGCAGAGCCAGCAGCCCCCAGCTCCTGGCACTGGCTGCCCCATTCCTGCAGCCACCTCTGCAGGCTTTGCCCTGCTCCATCAGCCTCACAGCTGCAGTAACGCTTCTGAGGGACAGCGCGAAAATAGTTGCACTGCAATAGGTTTTGCCATTCTCCAGCACCAGCAGCACCTCTAATCATTAAGCCTGAAATAATTTTAATTGGATCCGGAATTCACGAGGGATGTTTTTCTGTGTCTCCCTCCCAAGGCTTCAGGGCTGCACCAGTTTCTGCGATGCCGGCAGCGCCTTCGGGTCGCGTGCCGCGGGGCGCACGGCTCAGCTTCAAGGCTGTGGGAGAGTTGCGTCGGTTCCTGTGGAATGGAGGAGCGCCGCTTGAGAAGCTCTGAATTATAAATTGGAGCTCTTGACCGCGGGCTGGGTGCTGCGGGCAGTGCCGTGGCGGTGCTGCGGGGCGGCCGCCGGCAGAGGAGCGATTTGGTTTCCTGAAGTGCCTGAGACAAGCAGGGCAGCCTGAGCGGGAGCGGGCTGTTGTTCGGCTGTCTGCATCCTGCTGATAAGCGGCAAGAGGAATGAAAGGCTGCACTCACGTGGAGAGCCCCTATCTCCTTTCCCGGGCCGGGGCTGCTTCCTGCACGCTGGGATGGTGCTCGCAGGCATTGGCTGAAGCACAATGGAACCTGCGGGGTGAGAATCCCACTGATAATGGGGCTGCCATGGCCAGGGGGTTCTGCTGAGTGGTGATGGGGGTAAATGGCATTCGCTTTCTGGCACTGGGGCAGCTGGGGGTGTGTTCAGTATACTTATATAGGAGCATCCCAGGAGCATCACATGAAGGTGTTGGAGGAGGATAAACACTGATGCCCAAACACTGTGTGTTGTTTGCAGCGTGCTCCTCTGCTGCTGCTGCAGCTGGCTGGTAACCTTCAGCAAAGTGCCTGCAGTGCTTGAGCCTCTGTTCAGAGCAGCTCCAGACTTGTCCCAGGCCATGGCGCAGCGCTGCTCCTCGGTGTCCATCTGTCCCACAGACCATCTGTCCATCCCTCTGCCTAGGAAGGACTCAGCACCCGAGAGGGGCAGAGCCTGTGCATTCAGGGGACACAGGACAATTCCTCACGCAGATTTTGCAGCTGACATTCGTTGTTTTCCTGCCCTGGCATACACCAGCAGTGCCACTGGGTCACCCTCAGTTTAAATGTTTCATGGGATGCTTCAATATTTAATTGCACGTTGCATGCGGTGGCACTGCGGAGCAATGCTGCCTCCAGGCTGCTGTCCCCAAGGTGCACAGGGCAGCCCTGGCTGTGGGGTTGCGGTGAGCTGCTCCGCAGCCTCAGCCACTCACTCAGCAAACAGCCTGCAACTTCTCTTGGTAATCTTGTCATTTCCTGAGATTTGCAGCCTGTGGCTTTCCCTCCTGCTCCGATTGCAGCATGCTGCGATGCTCTCAGGGCTGCTGTGCACCAAACCCTTCCTCATATACATTTTCCATTTTGAGAGCAAACCTGGACCTCGTTTCTGTTCCCTGTGTCATTTCAGTGTGCTGCTGCTGTTTGCACAGCCCCTTTTAATTCTTTTCCTGCCTTTCTCAGGCTGCTGCTACATGTTGAGGCACAGCTGGGCTGCATGGGGCCACGCTCAGCATCACTCCAGCGCGTCACTCCTCGAGGCCATCTGCATCCTCCAGTACTGTGGTCGCTTTTCTGTCCTCTTTTTGGGATCAGGTGGCAGCACAGCTGAGGTCACATCTCCGGCACCAAAACAAAGCTGCACAGAGCAGCATGAGCGCACCCACATCTCCCCAGGCTCCTCCTGCCAGCTCACAGCTCCCTATTGTGCACCCCAGCACCCCAGTCCTATTGGCAGTCCCTGCTCTGGGCAGTGGGCAGCTCTGACGGAGTGCCAGGTGCGTGCCTTCCCCATAGCTTCCAGTCCCATGCCGTGCTGGGGCTGTTCTTATCACAGTTTGATAAAGCAAAATGCACACGGCTGTGCCAGCAGTGTGGGGGTGTGCTGGGGGCCCTTGTCCCCTCCTTGCACCCTGCGTGCTGTGTGGCACTGCGCTGGGTGCAGCTGCAACACATTGCAACAGTGCCGGAGGTGACAGTGCCTGCCCACTGCTGGGACCTTCCCTTCTGCAGGGATTGCTGCCCTGTGTCCCGTTACCGCAAGTGTGGGCAGCAGGATTATGGAGAGAAGAAATTGCACAGTCCTTGGGTCGGTTTCTGGATCACTTCCAGGCGCCTGCAGGACGTTAATGTGAGCACACTGTGGGTCCCCTGCCCCACACCCCGCAGCTGTGTGGTGCTGCTCTGAGCCCCGATCACGCCGGCAGATCTCCTCAGCTGCTTTGTTGTTTTGGAATTGGAAATCCAAACCTCCTTCAGTAAATGCTTACACTTAGAAAAACTCCCAGGGCGGAGCTGCTCCCGTGAGCTGCACTCGGTGCTCTCAGCCAGCGCTCTGCGGGGCCGCCAGCTCCGTACACATCGTTACACAACCCTCATTCTTATGCTGCCAACGGCTTCGTTATGAAAACATACCATCAAAGTCTCCCCGAAAGGACCGCGGTTCTGCGTGGGATCCGGGTCTGGGGAGGATCAGAGCGCAGCCCTGTGCTGGGGCAGCTCAGGCACTGATGGAGAGCAATTCCCCACCCCTCACCCCATCCCTGTGCCCCAGTACAAAGATGTCATTTACTGGAATCTGTGAGCGTGAGCCCAGTAGGTGCACTGAGTTAACTTGGGGTGAATGTGTGCTACGTGCGAAGGCAGCGGGCAGGCAGTGTGTGCTGCTGTGCTGTGGGGTGGGGGCAGCTGGGCAACCCCGTGTCCCAGTGTCACAGCAGTGCTGGGCTGGGCTCTGCTCAGTGTTGTGCTGCAGGTGATGCTGTGCACTGAGCGGCCTTCAGCCGGCTCTAATGAGCTGCTCACTGCTCCGGGGACCGATGCGGTTCTGTGTCAGAGGGAATTATGCAGTGGCTCCTGTCCCCACAGGTCTGTGTGGCCGGAGGAGAGGCTGCTGCAGTGACCGTGGTGCCCGTACTGTGTGTGCTGTGCCCCTTTTGTCCTAGTGGGAAGCAATGGCAATGAAGCTCCCTATCAGAACTAATGAGCATCACCACATTTACTTGCACAAGGCAGCAAAACCACGCTGTGCCGCACTGTGCCATACCATGCCCATTGTGCACTGGTTTTCACCAGCCCAGTTTTCCCCGTTTTTCAGGATTTCCATGAAGCAGGAGCCAATGCAGGGCTGGTTTTATCAGACCTGCTTCCATCTGCCAAGTTTGGAGCAGGCTGAGATTTATGGAGCGACAGAGGATACAGTGTGAGCGCTCAGGGTTCAGTGTGCACAGTGGGTGTATCTGCCATCTCCTCCTCACCATAATATAGAGGAGAGGGGGGACAAATCGGGGCACAGAGAGGAGCTGCAAGATGTCAGAGAGCTCCAATCATGGCTTTTGGTTACTATTGCAGGAATAACATCTGAGCTGTGACGATGGCAATGCTGATAATGAATGGAAGGAGACGCCTGCAGGAGATCCTCCTGCCCCATTGCTTTGCCTTTGACCTCTGCTCTCAGCTGGTTGTCCTGCACATCCAGGGAACGTGCTTGCCTGTTGGCCAGGCAGGGGCTTTAAGGCTGCGTTTGCTGTGTGAAGGAAAAATAGAACTGCTCTGTGTGTTGGAGTTATTGGGGTGGATACCTGCATCGCAGTGCTACTTTTTTTTGTTTGCTTGCAGACAATCGCTGTGCTACAGCATGTTTACAAACAACCACAAGACACTTTTCACTGGCCAATGCTATTCCCCATGGCAAACCATCTAAGCAGATGGGCAGCTGTTCACCCACACTGCTGCAGCAGGTTGGTTTGGTTGGATGCAGAGTGTCCTTGTCCCACTACAGCACCTGGATTTACAAGGAGGAAATCAATCCCAGGCTGTGCTCACATGGTTACGAAACCTGAGGTGCACCAGGTAGCTTTGTCCTCCTCTTCCTCCTATCATCATCACCACCACACACACGAGCTGCAGCAGTGCCACCAATGCCACCTGTGTGCCCACGACCCCGCGCTCTGTCCTGGTGCCTCCAGAGCAGTGTGGAACAGCACAGGGCTGGCTCTGCCCTGGTATTAATAATTAATCAGCCCACTCTGTGTGTGAGAGCTCATGGGCACGGGAGGGAGCTGCCAGCACGACACACCACTTAACTTGGAGCTCTGTTTCTGGCTGCGCCCTCCGAGGAGCCGCACTCCAGGTTTTCCTGGAGAGCTCATTAGAGAGACAACACACATAGATGGGCTTGCAGCTGTCACCAACACTGCCCCAGGAGCTGCTCCCAGAGCTCTGCACTCAGAGCGGTGGCTCTGGCACTGCCACAGGAGCCCCATGTCCCCATCACCAGAAGGATGTGCAGAGGTCTGACCACAGTGCTGGGATGCGGGGCAGTGCTGCTCTGGGTTGGGTCACTGGGAGCCCCGACCTCTGATTATGGCTCTGTGTAATCTCCTTTGATTTTAAAGACCGCTTTGCCTCCACCTCCAGAGGCTGCTGCAACAATGCATTCCTCTGCTTGATTGGAGAACCCTTCAGCAGCTGCATTTTCTCCCCACGAAGGTGCTCCCGATGGTGGCATGCCACCTCTCACTCCTTGGTGAGGCACTCCTGAGCTCCGCAGCGCTCCTGGTGCCAGGCACCTCCTGCAGCTCCCACACCATACCTGTTCCCTTCCTTGCCGCCCGCAGGGGCCCCCCCACAGATGGCGGTGTGATGGCACTCAGCAGATGGCACCACGTGCACCTGGCTGCTCCGAGCCCCTCGCTGGGTCTCTGGGAAGCCGCTACCCGCAGCGGGGCTGGGCCGGCAGCCCGACATGCGTGCTGCAGTCTGCAGGTGCAGTGCATGCATCTGTATGGGCCACGTGATGGCCAAGGCGTCATCACTTGTGTCCCAAAAAGAGCGGATAATGGGAAGTTTTGGAAACTGTGTCCCCACTGTGTGCCACCAGCAGCTCCCAGGCGCTGTGCCGCATCTGCTGGGGCCGCAGCCACGGGCTGCAGTGTAACCTTGGTGGGAGCACAGGCACATCCACGGACATCCGTGTGACATACAGCAATGTGACACGTTTGCGCATGATGTCACACTTGTACCAAAATACCCATTCCTGTCCCCTGAGATCTGTGTACAGCCGCAGTGAATCTGGGGCAGCTGCACCCGCACTGCCCCGGGCGGTGCATTTTGCATTTCCATATTGCAGTGCAGTTCTCACTGCGCTCATCCCAGCAGCGAGGGCAGACAGAGGAGCTCAGGCTCTGCAGCACCCACCACTGCTGGCCTTGTGCGGGCGGTGTGTGGGCACCCAAGGGTTTGGGCAGCACAGGAACGAGCGTTTGCGTTGTGTTGAGTAGCATCGCCCACTGGGTCATGGCACTGGCTGCTGCTGCAGTGAGTGCTGCTGGGGTGGGCGAGCTGCACGTGTTCCCCAAGTCACACAGATTGCAGTGAGTCCTTCAGTCCTGGTCTTCACCCCAAATCCATCCCCGTTGGCCCCCAGCTCAGTCCCTCCTGGCCCTGCGGGGCTGTGCTGCCCATGCATGCTGTTCGTGCTTCCATCCCTCTCCGTCAGCGCCTTTACAAACCCTGTGCGAGGTCACCTTATGTGACAAAGGACATCAGCACTTCAGCAGAAGGCACCAAAATTATCTTGAAGGCTCATCAAGACGCCGGGCTGTGACGGGGCGCTCCGTCAGCACGGCGGTGCAGGGACGCTGTGTGCTGAGGCATATTGCTAATTCATGAGGCAGTGGTGTAAGGAGGAGGAGGAGGAGGAGGGCAGCCCCCGGCCCCAGCACACGCTGCAGCACGAGGCAGTGCCGCGGGGGAAGGGGATGGGACGGATTGTGGCACATTCTGGGCAGAGGGAATGGAGGGACAGTGATTAATTGCACGTGGCCTAAAGAGCAGATGGAAATGCTTGCTTCCAAGTCCTTCCCTCTGTGCTTTTTGTGCCGCTGTGAGTTGGGGCGGCCTTTCTCTGCTTTTTGGGACTCTGCTGCCTGCGGTGCCCAGCTGTGCTGAGCGGGTGTGGCTCAGATGTGCCAGTGCTGGGCACGTGTATGGGAGCTCTGCTCCTCCATCTGCACACAGCTGGCTGCCCGTCCCCGTGGCTGCACAGGGACAGCTGATGGCATGTGCGCCATCAGAGATGTCCTTTCTCTGCATTAAAACCATACGGACAGGTTGTGAGGACAGAGCACTCCTGCTGCGTGCGCAGCAATGCCATGAGGTGCAGAGTGATGCCATGGGGTGCAGAGTGATGCCATGGGGTGCAGAGTGATGCCATGCGGTGCCATGCAGTGCCATGGGGTGCAGAGTGATGCCATGCGGTGCCATGCAGTGCCATGGGGTGCAGTGTGACGCAGTGCAATGTGGTGTGACGTGGTGCAATGTGGTGTGGTGCAGTGTGATGCAATAGGATGTGATGCAGTGCAATGCAGTGCATGCTGCCCAGCCCTGCATGCACATCAGTGGCCTTTCTGTGCCTCGTGCTACTTGGAGGGTGCAGCCCCTTAACCCACACAGATGGTACCATTTGCATATGAAAACTCCATTTTGTGCTTTATTTTCATCTTCTAAAGGGGGGGAATAGCACTGCAGCAAGCAGGGCTCTGGCAGCAGGCAGAGGCAGATCACATTGGTGTGCCTGCAGCCACATGCAGCGTTATGCAGAAGCATTAAATATCAGTAATAATGAAATAAGGAGGGATGTCACTGATAGCTATAATGTGGGTCCATCGTGGACCAGTGGTTTTCAGCACCCCTGTTGGACGGGCTCCCGTGGTGGAGCAGAGCAGGGAAGATGATTAATAGCAATCTGCGCTACTGCTGGGTGCAGAGGGCTGCTGAGGACGGAGCAGAACAGCCTTAACAGACTGCTCGGCGTGCCGTTATTGCTGGGGGCCATATGCTACACCGCGTGTAAATAATCAGCAGATATTGTCGCCGCAGCTGCCGGAGCGCAGCGCTGTGTCTGTGTGCTGGCAGGGGCACAGAGCACTGCAGCACTCAGCTCCCAGCAGCAGCACTGCCCCGTGCACCCTGCCTGCACCCTCTGCACCGCGCTGTGGGAGTTGCTGGGAGCTCTGGGAGCCGTGGAGCAGTGCTGCTCCTGCAGGACGGTGTTGGCTGCTGAGTCACAGCGTCCGTGATTGGGGAGCAGGAGCTGGGGCTGTGGGCTGTGCAGTGCTGTGGGGTCGAGCTCCCGTGTGAGGATGTTCCCGTCTCCATGCTGTCAGACACGGGCTGAGCTTCCTCTGCTGGTGTCAAAACCTTTGCTCTAACCCTGACCCCAAAGAACATCCCCCAGACTGTGCTCCGCAAGCTTTAACAAATCCCTTTTAGCAGAAATAAACAATGATGTGCTTCAGTCCGGCTGGATTTTATCCTGCATGTTGCAGCCCAGCAGGGGAAAGCCCTTGGCAGCTCCCTGCTGTCAGCCCTCCTGGCGACACCCCCTGGTGCTCCCATCCTTGCAGCCTCCCCTTCTGCCCCCAGCAGCAGCACTTCGTGCCCTAATGAAGGAGACATGCGCTCCCCATCCCCAGATGCAGGCACTCTGTCTGGCAGGGAGCAATGCTTCCTTTCCACGTGGGTTCAGTCTACCCAGCAGGGCTGGCAACATGCCGGGTGCTGCTCTGTGCCTGCAGACCTCATGGCAGTGCAGACCCTGGAGGTGGGCACTGGAGTTGGACCCATTTCTGGAGGGCCCCACTGGGGATCCAATTCACATGTGCTGTGTTGGGTTTGTACCCTTCTAGTGGTTAGTCAAAATGGTGTGCAGCACCAGGTTAGATGTCTCATGGGAGTATGCGTATATTAAATCAATGCTGTTGCCTTTATCAACCAATCTTTTAAGCTCATCATAAAAAAATGAAATAGATCCAACAGGGTTCATCTTTCTGCAGCACAGCTGCATCTGGCCCCCAGCAGGGGGATTGGTGCTGCCTTTGTTTCCCTATGAGCAGGGCTCACCTGGGAGGATGCTGACGTTGAGTTGGTTTGGGGCAAAGTGCTGCTTTTCTTTGGGCTTTTGGAGCTTCCCTTTGTGAAGGTATCATTCACGGTCCCTGAGCAATTCTATGGCTCTATGAGATGGGTTTCTGGCTGTAAGGGGAGCAGTACGGACCTGAAGGGACAGACAGTCCCCCTCCCCACAAAATGTGATGTAAATCCTAACCCTAAATCAGCTGAGAGCTCGCTCCTCTTGAACACAAAGGTTTGAACTCCATCATCCAGCACAGAGCAGCGAGCTGAGTCCGTGCCCTGCAGCTCCACAGGGCAGCAAGAAGCTAATTAGACATTGATAATTTTTTCAGATTTGGTCACCTTGAATTCTGTGACCGGGATGAGGAACATCTGCGGAAAAGCCGTGTGCAGGAGGGGATGCTGTGTGCAGGAGGGGATGCTATGTGCAGCAGGGAATGCTGTGTGCAGCAGGGGATGCAGTGTGCAGGAGGGGATGCTGTGTGCAGCAGGGAATGCTGTGTGCAGCAGGGGATGCTGTGTGCAGGAGGGGATGCAGTGTGCAGCAGGGGATGCAGTGTGCAGGAGGGGATGCAGTGTGCAGCAGGGGATGCAGTGTGCAGGAGGGGATGCTGTGTGCAGCAGGGGATGCTGTGTGCAGGAGGGGATGCAGTGTGCAGCAGGGGATGCAGTGTGCAGCAGGGGATGCAGTGTGCAGGAGGGGATGCAGTGTGCAGGAGGGGATGCAGTGTGCAGCAGGGGATGCTGTGTGCTCCAGACCTGCACCCCAGTGCAGCTCCATGGGGCCGATGCAGCATGGTGCCCCACACTGTTCCCCACCGTCTCAGCTTCGAATGGGCTCAGTGCAGGAACAGCTGTGAGCGCTGCTGCCCCATGTTGTGCTCAGCCCACCCCAGCCTGACTCAGGATAATTATGTTTAATATCACTTTTATGTGGCAATATATTGTTTTAATTTCGTAACTACGCAACCTGTGATAGCAGTGCTTCCCGCTCGGCTCTCAGGGATACAGCAGCTCCCGGAGGCAGCATTTATTAAAATCTTCTTTGTCCATATTTCATGTTTATTGCTGCCATCTTTAATTAAGGAGGTAAATATGGCTGATACGGGCTGCGGGGCCTCGTTAATGTGAGTAATTGGGGCTGTGCTGGGTGCCCGGAGCAGGGCTGTGCCTGGGAGCTGCAGGCATGTAAAGTGAGCAGCGGGCTCCTTTGGAGGTGGTTTCATGACCGGATTCTTCTGCACAACCAGGAGGGCAGTGGCAGCCCGGGGTGCTCCTACACGTGGGGCTGGAGCCTTTGTCTGGCTCTGAGTGCCTCACCCCTCAGCACGTGCTGCTGCTATGAGGCCCAGTGTTATGCAGCATTGTGGCTCAGGGAGATGCATGGAGTGCTGGGTCTGCGCGAGGTGCTGGGGCTGCTCAGGGTGCTGGGGTTGCATGGCTTGCTCGGGCTGCTTGGGGTGCTGGGGCTGCTGGGGGTGCTGGGCCTGCTCCCAGCCCTTTACCCCATGTCAGCATGGAGCTTTGTGCTGCCATAGCTGTCTGCTTGCCGCCGGGCAGCGGAGCGCTGCAGGAGGAAGGGAAGCCAACCGATGTCCTGTTCCAAGCACGGGGCTCAGCGCTCTGCCCAAGGCAGACCAGCAGCACCTGCAGCAGGAATGGTTTCATTGCGCTTCCTTTCACTGCAGTGTTGGAGAAGACAACTAATCTCTGAACCCAGGTGTTTTACTGCGTTACAGACCTTCTCAAAGCCCATTTCATTGAGACCTCCATTCAAATTAACGGTTTGAACCTCACGCTTTGCATGCAAACAGCAGTACCTAATTGCAGGTTTGCTCATAATTGCAGGGGCTCTGGAATGCACCGCACCGCTCGTTATTCATGTGGTTGTTTGTTGTGGAGCAAATCAGATTAATTTATATTCCAGTAATACTTCAAGTGCATGTTTCCATAGGAGGGCGTGGAGGTGGAACCTTTAGGGAGCCCTCCTGTACTGCAAGGAGTGCTGTGAGGCCCCCAGCCTCGGTTTATTGCCATGGAGATGGGACTCTGGTGTGCACCAGGGCTGCAGAGTGGGGCCAGCACCGGAGTGACCTCCATGCTGTGGGCTTTTGGGGGGTGGAGAACCAGCTCCCAAATAACAGCATCCCACAGCTCCGCAAGGTTGAAGGCTGCTGGAGCTAGCGTGTGCCTGATTTATTGGATGATCTTTATTTCTCCCAATGAGCAGCTGTTTGTGGCTGAAAGGAGAAGGGTTCTCTGTTCCTGGGGCGCCCCAGAGCAGGAGTTGGGACCCCAGGGACGCTCCTCAGCCTGGATGTGATTGGATCTGACGATGTGGGCACAGAGCTTTGTTTCTGTCACTATTTTTGTTTCTACTCCCGGGCCTGTGCTTTAATATAACCTCGGGAGCCCACGCAGAGAGTGGCAGCTCCGTCTCCTTCATCTCACACTGCTGAAGGGGCTGAGATTACAGCAGCTCCCCCACTGCGGGTTGGCACAGCTCCCCACCTGAGGTCCCAGGGGGCTCAGGAGCTGCTGTGTGGGGTCGTTCCAAGGGAACTCCCATGGGCTGTGCCTGATGGCAATGCTCCTGCCGAGTCAGAGCCCGGGGAGGTGCATCCTGGTGGGCACAGGGAGCTGCTGCGTGGTGCCGGGGAGCAGAGCAGAGCTGTGGATTTACCACGGGGCTGTTGCAAGCGGAGTAGTGCAGTGTTTGGTGTTGAGCCATTCAGCTCGTGTCAGCTTCAATCAGGCCCTCCATTGGAAGTCTCCTTCTATTAAGCTGTGCAATGCTCACCCGCTGTGCCTGGCTGTGGTGCGGCTCCCGCAGCATTCGGTCCAGGAGCGGGGCCTGAGCACTGTGAGGGATGTGCTGCGTGGGGCTGTGCAGGGTGGGACCGAGCTGAGCTGGGACAGTGGCACCCCGCTGCTCCCATCTGGGCACGGTGCTGCCGTGGGGCTGCGTGGAGCCACGTGTCTCAGTGGCACCGCTGTGCCTGGGTGCGTGTGCACTGCTGGCTGTGGCCTTGGCACTGAGTGTGCACACTGAGAGCATCTCCGTGGCTTCGAGGCAGGGCTACATTACTGCTGGATGCACCATAAAATGGGAGAATGCAGCCTTTAAGCTTTCAGAACCGCAGTGGCTGCGGGTTGTGCAGACATGTCACAGCGGCAGCTGGCAGCCGGGTCCCCGTGCGCCTCTCCCTGTTGCTGGCAGTGGGCAGACACCTGGGACGTGGTGCTGCCTCCGTGCCTCTTTCCCACCGCTGCTGCCGGCCCCAGCTCGGGGTGCAGCTCTGCAACGTGCCGTTTCCTCCCTTACCACGCTGGGCTTTATCCCACATTTGTGCCTCTCCTCATCCCGATGCCCTTGGCTGCGCTGCCACGGCGGGGGCTGCCGGCAGCCCGAGGCCTCCCCCCGCCCAGATCTGCCGCTCTGCTGTGCCGCCGCTGCTCCTCTTTTGTGCAAATGCAGCACGAGCACTCCTCTAAATGTCAGCCCGCCCCGCTGCAGTCTCTCATCTCTAAACGCAACGCTTTGTCAAGCGTTTTGTTGTCGATTGGAGCTGAGGATCCTTTATTCCGTCGCTTTTTGATATGGAAAGTAAACAAGTGCACTGCGTGAAGGCAGCACAGCAGCGCGCACCGGTCCCGCTGTGCCGAGTCGGCTCCGTCCCCTCCCCAGCCGCTGTCTGAGCCCACACACCCAGCGCTCGGCACCGTGCTGCCCGCGGTACGTGTGGAATTAGATTAATGTAGATAGGGATGAAAGAAATAGAGTGCCTGCGATGCCGGCAGCACGGATTATATGCTCTGGGGAATGGGATGGCGCTTCTGCTGCGTTCCGTTCGCTCTTCTTGTGCGCGGCCCCATTGCAACAGGCGGGGCGACCCTGGGGCCGTGCTGCCCCCCCCAGGCTGGAAAACGCAGGAAGTGCGATTTTCATCCCAGTTCTCCACCAGTGTCCCATGGAGCATCCCTCCCACAGATGCCAACCCGGAGCCTTGCCCAGCTGCGGGGCCGTGTCACTGCGTCTGCGCTCCGCACCCGGCAGGATCCGGCTCCCAAAGGGTCTGCGGTGAGGGGCAGCGTCCAGGCGGGGACCTCAGCAGTGCCCCCTCCCGAGGGCTGCAGCCCCCGATGTGTGCTGTGCTTCACAGCACGGCTCCGCGTCCCGCGGGCGCTGTCGGGGAGATGTCGGCCCACATCACCATTCCCCACATCACGCTCCTAAGAAAATGCTTTTTGCCCTCTTAGGTTAATCTGAAAAGGTCATATGTGACGTTGGCATGTGACTTCTGCCTGGAAGGAGTGAGATCTTTTTTGAGCTTTAGTTTAAAGAAAGCACTGCCTGGCCCCAGTGCCATCCCCTCGCCGTGCCCTGCCAGCACTGCTCTTAGATCCATAGAACCATGGAACCGTGGAATCATAGAATTTTCTCCTGCTTTTTCAAGCATAACACCAGCAGTGCACCAAACTGATCCTCAGCTGTGTGGGGCTGTGCAGGATGGGGACAAAGCAAGGGCAGTGTGGGTCCCCGTGGCTCCTCCATGGCCAATGTGTGGCGTATGTGAAGCACCCAGAGCTCGGTGCCCTGCACACCAGGTATATGCCAGCAGCACAGTGCCTGGTTCTGGACAGGTGGAGGGGCTGGCACTTAATGCCTGCATGGGCACTAAGTAGGAGCAGGAGAGACGGATCTGGCTGCAGTGGTGCTAATCATGGTTAGCATCGGACCAAAGGCGGAGGGCTGCAGGACCAGGGCAGGCGGAGGGAGCTGACACACGGTTCTCCTTGCACGGTGCCCAGCACATCAGCTGAAATTGATTTCACAATGTTAGGGGTAAAATAACACTATCATCAGAAAGATTTGCATCACGCATTGCTCGTGTCCATATCATGCCTCCTGCCAACAGCAGTGTTGGATTTATGGAAGTTTTCACTGCCTGTCCTAGATTAGTGTGGATCGTTTATATCTTAAATTGCCCTGCTCCGTTTCCCTGGGAATTCACCTCTGGGGAGGATTAACAGTCCTGCAGTGAAGTGATGGCATGGTTATAAAAATGCCACCTTCCTTGATGCCCAGGAGCAACACGGTGTCTCTGAGGGCAGAGATCTCACGGAGCTCAGTAAATCAGAGCCCGTTCTCATGTCAGTCCCTGATTGCATCCCCCAGAGGAGCCCAGGTACACTCACTTCATACCCCGCAGTGAGCCGTGTTCCTGCCACGCCATGGCCGAGTGGTGTGAGCTGCTGTGGGGCTGCGTGGGTCCCAGCACTGCGCCCAGCTGTGTCTGAGCCGCGCTCAGCCCAGGGCAGCAGGAGGTGCTGGGCTGTGCCAGTGCTGCAGCCGCTGCTCCCGCCTGCGCCCCGCTTCACTTTCACGGCCTGTAAATATTTATGACCCGTTTACACGTTTCTTTCTTCCCTCCTGTGAGCGTTTTGCTGCGTTCAGCTGCTGGAAGGAAAGCGAGCTTCTCCTCGGGGCTGTTGCCAGGAAAACCAAAGGTGTTTTCCTGGAGCTGAGCAGCACGCACAGCTCCTGGCTTTGGTTGCTCTCTTTTCTCACTGTTCCTGCCCTCCAGCAGCGATGTGCATGGAGTTGCAAAGAGCACTGCTCAGCAGTGGGGTCCTGCAGCAATCTGCAGCCCATGGCCGCAGCACTGGGGGTGGTTGGTGAAGCCGCTCTGCACCAGAGCAGGAGTGCAGGCTTAGCACCGAGCACTTGGCATCTCATCGTGCCTTGAGACCCCAAGGTGCCAGCGAGGGGTCTCTGAGATTCAGCTGCTGCTCCCTTGCGGTGAGAGCTGCAGAGATGCGGTTGTCCGTGGGTTTGTCCTGTGTGCTGCAAGCAGGGCTTGCTTCCTGACAGAGCATTCCTGATCATCAGCTGGCTGCTGTGAGTGTGTTCCTCGCACGCACCGCCATCCGCTGCACCAGCAGCGCTCTGTGCGCCCATGGAAAAGGAGTGCCAACTTAAACAAGAGCAAACATGGAGCTGCTCCAAGCTCACATGAATGAAAACATGAGCTTGAACGATGGGAGAAGGCAATTTGCTTTTATGGAGAGAGGTTTTCAGTGCTGCTAAATTAGACTTACAAGTTCTGAATTTAATTCATGAAAGTTGCACAGCAGCAACGGGCAGCGCAATGCAAGGGGGCACGGGTCATCTCTCACCAGGTCCCTGTGTGTGCATTGCTCCGGAGCTGCACTCAGGGCTGGAGAATAAGTGGGGCTTTGCAGAACACAGTCTGGTTTCCTTGTCCCCAGACCCAGATGCTGTGATGTGGGCATGGCCAGGCTGTGCCATGGGGCGCCCTGGGGCTGAGCATCCCTGCGCTGTGCCGCACCTGTGCTCCTCCTCTGCAATTGGGCATTGGGTGGCTGCAAAACAAACCCCCACCTCCTGCAGGATGGTGGAGCAGCCCAGCACCCTGCATGGCTGCTTAGGGGAGGAAAATTCCCCTGCACGTAACCCACGATAAATATTTGAATGGTGTTAAATTCCCCATTCTGGCAGAAACCTTCGTCATGCTCATCCCTAATTGTGACTCACTGATAAATGTTCTGCTGTGAGAAACAGCAGCAGATGGCCCTGTGGGGGGGAAGCGGGGGGCACGGTGGAGGCTGCTGCAGCTGCACTGAGCACAGCCCAGCACTGCCCTGCCCCCACAGCACTGCCCTGTGCCTATGGCACTGCCCTATAGCACTGCCCTGTGCCTATGGCACTGCCCTACAGCACTGCCTGCCCCTATGGCACTGCCCTGTTCCTGTAGCACTGCCCTGCTCCCAGCTCTGGGTTAACTGGGGAATCCAGCAGCTGGAGCTTACAGCTACAGAAATCACTTTATGGTAGCTTCCTGTAGCAGAAGTGCTGGGTCACAGCCTGCAGCAGTGATGGAGCACCTGGTGGAAGGCAGGGCCAGCCCAGGGGAGCTCAGGTTCATGCAGTGCAGCTGAGTGACAGGGAAGGTTGGAGCCAGGATCCACCCCTTCCCAGCCCTCATTTAAGGGTTGGCAGTGGGAGTGAGGGTATCTCTCTGGAGATCCCTGCCTACCTGAGGCCTTTCAAAGGTAAGCAGCTTTTTTTCTCCTTTGTTTCTGTGTCCATGGCTGCTGCAATTGGGCTTATCCTCATTTGCTACAGCCAAACACTTTTCCACCTTGCAATTATCACTGTACTTTCCATCACATTATAGCATTACACTTTCCTTCTCCAAGGTTTTATCAATTGCAGCATACTCACATGGTAAGTCCTGGAGACAGAACTGCCCACATCAGCTGGGAAGAAGGACTGCAGACAGAATTCACAGCAAGGCACGTGCTCTCATGACCGTGCTGCTCACTGGGGGGCCTGGAGCTGCTGTTAGAAGTTGCTGTGCTGATGGCCACCTGCTTTAAAGGTGCTTGCAGCTTGTGGGGTGTTCTTGCCTGTTTCTGCCCATTTTCTCCCCACGCTGCAGTTCTGATGAGGTGCTGGCTTACTCTGCAGGCTGAGCTGCCCGGAGCCTCCCAGAGTCTGCAGGCTGAACGCTGAGTCCATCTGAGGGACAGTAAATCCCAGCCCCGCGCAGCACAATGCTGAATGTTGGAAATGAAGCACTTAAAGCACATATTGCTATCAAATTGCCAGCGAAAATCCCCTCGTGCTGCAGCGGAGCTGTGGCTCTTTGATCTCTCCCAGCTCAGCTGCCGCTGCCAAAGAGATTTAAGCTCCAACTTCACTTTTTAGAACAGACTTTTCTTGACAGTTTCCTTTTAAAAAATAATCTCCCCCTAAGCTGATGGAGCAGGGACTGACCAGCCCCACAGCGTGGCTCCGGAGCCGCAGGAAGGCTGTGCTATTTGTTCCCCAAATCCGGTGCTTAATCCCTGGAGCGGGCACTGCCATGAGCTGGAGGGTTGTGCAAGGAGCTGTGCACCCCTGGCACAGTGTGTCCGTGCTGGCTGGGCACGGGGCTGTGCTCACGACTGAGCTGTGTTGTCTTAGTGGCTGTGTGAGTCTCTGCCCCAGAGCACATGGGTGAGCGGTTTCCTGGTGGCTGTGCCATACAGCTCTGTGAGATTTATGACATGAGGAAGTGTAACACGTTTGGGGTGTTGGAAGGAGTAATTAAGTGAAATAAAGCAGAGGCATGCAGTGATGCATGGAGCAGGGTGCTGCACACAGCTCTGCCTGAAGGAAGGGGGGAACTCAGGTTGTGTGCCAGGAAAAGTTCCTTCCCCAGAAGGGAGGTGAGGCACCAGCACAGGCTGTGCAGGGGGTGGGGGTCACCATCCCTGAGCTGCGGGGATGTGGCTCTGTGTGACGCAGTTAGGGGCATGGAGAAATGAGCTGGGTTGGGCTTGGGGGTCTCAGAGGTCTTCTCCAGCCTCAGTGGCTCTGTGATTCTGTAGTCAGGCTCCAGTGCTGGTGCTCAGCTGGGCAGCAGGAGGGGAAGGAGCCAGCACGGCTTGTTGAAGATGAGCTGCTATTATTAACTCATTTCATTTTAGCTGTGTGTGACCCTAATTTTGGCAGAGGAGCTTAGAAAAATGAAGAAGGCAAGGTTACTTTAATCTTCTTAAAGTTCTGAGATTTCATGCTTGCTCCTTCTCGGTCCATGTCTTTCCGGAGCTCTGCTGTTCCCGTTACCTCCTGGGTGCTCTCCAGAGCAGTGCAGGCTCTCAGCCAGATCCGAGGGGCTCAGCCCTGCACTGGGAGCACCAGGCTGGGTTGGCACCCACAGGGCCCTGTGCCCACTGCCCCGGGGCTGTTCCTGCAGCACGAGCTGCTGTGTGGTGTGCTGTGGGGTGACAGCAGCCCCTGTGCCTGCTCCATTGATGGGCCGTGTGCCACAGAGCACTGCTGCTGGGGCCAGCAGCATCTGCTCATCCTGCGTTCATCCCCTGGTGAATGGTGGATGGGCACCACTGGGATGTGAAACCCACCCCGTGTGCTATGGTGAGCGGTGATCCCATGTGTGGGATGCAGGCAGGATGCTGTGCGTTGCAGCATCCCCTGCACGCAGGGCTGCTGGCTGCCCTTGGGTGCGTCCCTGCACAGCCTGAGCATGCTTGGTTTGTTGTCTGAACTCCTGAATTGAAAAGGACTGAGAGTACAGCTTGGGAACGAGGAGCTGCCTGGCTCTGGTGGCAATCTCAGCATCCTGCAGCAGCCCTGCAGCACCTCAGGACTTTAAATGTATCAGAAATCTAAGGCGGAAGCAACAAGCGCTCAGGTGTGGGCACTGGTGGCACTGAGCTGGCTGCTGCCGTGCTGCTGGGCCAGCACAAACCCTCCTTTGTAAGAACACACAGAGATCAAACCGGAATGCTTAAGCTGCTATTACGCAACAGACAGCTCTTTCAAGTTCTGATTTGCAAAGACGGCTCAGATAATTTCCTGAAAGACAGACTCATAATGATTAATTTAGAATATGTTTAACTCAAGTTAGAGAGATCAAAGAGGAAGCATTTCCCCCCCTAATGCCGTTTGCATTCGCACGCTGTTGGCGGATGGAGGGCTGCTGCCTCGCGCTCCGTGCGGCTCTTTGTGTCAGTGCTGCAGGTCCTAGTGCCAGTCTGGGGTATGGGTATGGAAAGGCAGAAGCAAACAAAGAATCCTGCAAACAAAGGGCCTTGGGGCGTGCAGGACATGATGCTGGGGGCATCGCTGCTCTGCTGCTCCATCCTGCTCTGCGCAGTGCCACGCAGAGAGCAAAAACATAAAGCAAAATGCAGGCTGGGCACTGCGCTGTGCTGAGGCTCTGGGGGTGGGCAGCTGCTCTGATGTGGGGATGTGGCAGTGGGCATGGTGGGATGGGGGGCGGTTGCAATGGGGATCTGAGAGGTCTTTTCCAGCCTTAGAGATTCTGCTCTCAGCCAGCAGTCACAGTGCTGCGGGCAGCGTGATGCTGAGTGCAGGGCTCTGCCTCTGCTCCTGGCTTTGACTGATGGGACCCTGGGACACCCAAAGTGCCCGGCCAGCAGCACCATGGTGTGGGACACAGCGTGGGGTGGGAGCTGGGGGTCTGCTCTGTGAGCTAGAGGTTACAGTGTGTCATTGTAAATCAGGCTGACGGACGCTGGAGCACTTACATCCATGTACGTGTGAGGGGGTTGTGCACAACACCGCACGGCTTTACGCTCCATCTGGGCTAATCCCCTGCTGATGGGTCAGCCCTCATCTGGGGGCTGCATGGCCTCGGGGGTGCAGTGCTGGGGAGCAGAGGGTGTCCTCACATGGCTCCGCTGCATCCCCAGCCTGACGTGACAGGTTCAGTGCCTTCATCTCCCTGTATCTCAGCTCCCCCAGCCCCGCTGCGCTGCCAATGCCGTTCCTGTCTTGCAGAGAGATGCCAAGGGGCAGTACCTGTTCGACCTCCTGTGCCACCACCTGAACCTGCTGGAGAAGGACTACTTTGGCATCCGCTTCGTGGACCCCGACAAGCAGAGGGTGAGCGGATCAGAGCGGTGTGACAGAGGCCCCGTGCAGAGCACACTGCGGTCTGGCTGCAGCCTGGTGCTGCATTGTGTGCAGTGTGTGGCACTGGGCTGCTCTGTGCTCCCACCGCCCGCACTGTGTGCCCACCCTGATCTGTGCAGTGTCCCCAGGGCTGCTCCCACCGCCTGCACTGTGGGCAGGGCTGGGCATGGGATTGCCCCTGCGTGGGCTTCTGGTTCCATCAGTGTTCCTGGTGGCAGACATTTGTTACAGAGCTGCTCCAATCCGTTCCTTTCTCATTTCAGCATTGGCTGGAGTTCACGAAGTCGGTTGTGAAGCAGATGAGGGGTAAGCATCGCTCCTGGCACAAGCAAAGCACTGAGCAGTGTCCTGCGGGGCGGTGCGTGGCACAGCTCGGTGTGCCCCATCCCTGCAGTGTGTGGGGACACGAGGGTCAGTGCCTGACTTGTGTGGACTTGGGGGGGGGGGGGGGGGGGGGGGGGGGGGAAGGGGGGTTGTGTCCCGTGGTTTGGTAGCAGGTTGGTGATGGTGCTGCTGTTCCCACAGCCCAGCCGCCCTTCACCATGTGCTTCCGTGTCAAGTTCTACCCCACGGACCCTGCGGCGCTGAAGGAGGAGATCACCAGGTGAGGGGGTGTGGGGCCGTGGGTTTGGGTTTGCATTCAACCTGTGGAAAGAGCTATTTCACCACCCAGCACAGCCTACCATGCACAGTGCCTGTGCCACTGCTGCTCCTGCAGCATCCTCAGAGCAGAGCTGCATGCTGTGCACCCAGCTCCCTGTCCTGCCCAGCGCCTCTCCCCCAGTTGCACTCTGGTCCTTGTGGGGACTGCTGGCAAGATAGTTCCCTTCATGGTCTGCTTCATTACCTTGCATGTTTTATTATCTAAAGAACACGCTATTGGGGATGATCCAGGGAAACAATGGGTGCGGAAATGATGACAGAAATGGACCCTGGATCCAGAATTTGGGTCACGCGGCTCAAAGGCGCCGGCAGCCAGAGGGCAGCGCTGTGAGCAGGGCAGCCTTGCTCAGCCTCAGCACTGCTGGGGGGGACGTGGCCCCCGGCTCTGGGTCGGGGCCGGCAGTGCCTCAGGCTGTGCAGTGCACACGTGTGCAGCTGGGACAGCCCTGCTTGGGCCGAGCAAGCTGCGCTTGGCCAACAGGCTCTCTGCTGTCTGCAGGTATTTAGTCTTCCTGCAGATCAAAAGAGACCTCTACCACGGCCGCCTCCTTTGCAAGACCTCGGACGCCGCGCTGCTGGCCGCCTATATCCTTCAAGGTAATGCTTCCTGACAAGATAAATCTGCTTTTCGCTCTGAGTCCCGATTACATTATTTCACTTACAACAGATCGCTGCACCTCGAATATGAATGTCACCCGGCACAGGGCCGTACTGCAGGGCTGTGATCCTACCGTGCAGGCTGCAGCCCTGCCACCGCCTGGGGGCACTGGAGCCGTGGGGTGGGCAGCGTGGGGCTCTGGGGGGGGGAGGGGGGGTGGGTAATGGTGTGGTTAATGCCTGAGCAGCGAGCCGGCCCTGAGCCCACAGTGGGGCTGCTCACCACCTCTGTCCCCCCAGCTGAGATCGGTGATTACGACCCCGGGAAGCACCCGGAGGGCTACAGCTCCAAGTTCCAGTTCTTCCCCAAGCACTCGGAGAAGCTGGAGAGGAAGATTGCGGAGATCCACAAATCAGAGCTGAGGTAAAGCTCAGTGCCACGCCGGGACCCGTGTGCACGCCGTGCTCTGCCTGCACGCAGCCCACCTCTCCCTCCTCCTTCCCGCAGTGGGCAGACGCCGGCCACTTCTGAGCTGAACTTCCTAAGGAAGGCGCAGACCCTGGAGACCTACGGCGTGGACCCCCACCCCTGCAAGGTGAGCGCTCCTGGCGGCCACCCCTGCTCTGTGCTGCAGAGGAGCTCCCAGTGCTGTCTGTGGGGCTGCGGTGCTGGGAGTGCTGCTGTGTGAGGCAGCACCTGAGTGCCACAGGACCACTGAGGTTGGAAAGACCTCTGAGATCCCCCATTCCAACCGCAGCCCCGCCACCGCCATACTCATAACCAGGGCAGTCCCCTCCCTGCCTGCACTCCTGTACTGATGGAGCTTTGTGCTGGAAGTAACTTTTATTGACTCAGTGACCCCACGCCGTGCTCCCCCAGAGCCCCACCACACACACAGGGATGCGGGGAGCAGAGCAGGAGGTGCTGGGCTGTGTCAGTCCCCACTCACAGCCAGCACACAGAGAGAGCTGCCCAGCACCCAGCGCAGAGCTGGGCTGAGCAGCACGGGGCTGGGTGCTGGCACTGGGCAGGGCCATGGGTGAGCATTGATGCTGGTGCTGCTGATAGCTGGTGCTGGGGGAGCAGCTCCTGCAGTGCTGTGCATTGATAGCACTTATTCTGCGCAGTGCGTGCCCCATGATACCCAGCAGTGGGGTAGGGGCTCCCTAGGTGAGGCAGGACCAGATACTCCTGCCCTTGGCACTCCTCATGCCTGTGGCTCAGCTCTGTGCTTTGCTTTGTGCAGGGCAGGATTTGGGCTCTTTGGTTTCACCTGTTTGCCCCTGGCAGATTGAAATGAATTGTGATCCAATCTTGATGTGAACCCGGCTCATTCTCTGCTTGCAACCCAAGAATCCCTTTCTGCTGCTTACCATGCACCACGCACCCCGTGCTGCTCCCACACTGTGTGCATGGATGTGCTGCAGCTCCCCATCCCACAGCCTGCAATGCTGTCTGAGCCCAGCACAGCTGTGCACTTTGCATGAGCTCCAAGGCAGTTAATGAGTGCTTCCCCAGAGCCCGGTTGTTGTGATTAAGTGACTGCAGTGCCCAGCTCTGTCCATGACACTAATTATGGGTTGTAAATGGCCACGGCACTGCCTGGCTGCTCCAACACTGAATGGAATTTTGCCATCATGCGGTTTAATTATTAGCAAAAGGGTTGGTCAGGCACGTAACCATCTTCACTGCTTATTGCTCACTTGTGAACTGGTGGGATCGATGAGAGTGATACTGCACGTTGTGCTTCGTGCTGGGAGCAGCACGTGGGGCTGCAGGGCTGCGGGGCTGCTGCAGGATCCCGGCTGCAGCCCATTGCTCTGTGCCTGCCCTGGGAGCTGCTGGGCACTCTGACACTTTGCTGAGGAGCTGCTGTTCTCTTGCAGGACGTGTCGGGCAATGCAGCGTTCCTGGCCTTCACCCCCTTTGGGTTCGTCGTCCTGCAGGGAAACAAGAGAGTGCACTTCATCAAGTGGTGAGCAGCCCCACACAGCTGGCGCTGGCTGACCCTGTGCCCACAGCCGAGTGCGATGGGGAGGGGACAAGTGCCAGTGGGCTTGGGCAGCCTCTAATGGCACATCCCTGTCCCTGCAGGAATGAGGTGACCAAAATGAAGTTCGAGGGGAAGACATTCTACCTGTATGTGAGTCAGAAGGAGGTGAGTGTGTTCCCATTTGGGGCTGCCCCGTCCCCCTGCCCAGCTGTGGCCATGTCTCCATGCTCCATCCCACAGCTTCGGGCACCACTGCTGTGACCAACACGCTTCTTTCTGCTGTAGGAAAAGAAAATTGTCCTCACCTACTTCGCCCCAACGCCAGAAGCCTGCAAGCACCTCTGGAAGTGTGGCATAGAGAACCAGGCCTTCTACAAGTGAGTGCAGGGACGCGCTCTGCTCTGCGCTCCCATGGGTCACTGCTGGGCTCACCACGATGTGGGGCAGTGCAGCACTGTGTTCCCCTGCCCCACAGCTCCAGGGCTGCCCCCAGCCCAGCAAACCCCCAATTTTGCAATTAGAATTAATTGGGCAGAGATAGATAGAGCCTTAATGATGGGCAGCACCCGGGAGGGGTTATGGGGTGGAGGGACAGCAGGCAGTGCCAGCACTTGGTGTGAGGCTGTGCTGGGTGCTCAGAGCCTTCCTTGGCAATGCCCGCCTTTGTGCTTCCTAATGAGTTTTATTCTAATCAGCGAGATGTGAGATAAAGTGTGTAATGTATTCTCTTTGGGAATTCCTCAATCAGCGGCTGCCATCAGCAGGTTTCACTCCTCATTATATGAACATAAAATGGAATTGCAATATTGCTTTACAAATCTTTTTATGATTAATAATGTCAGCTCTGGGTCCTGCTCCCCGTGTGTGGGGTGAGGGCTGCTGGCTGCTCCTGCCCTGGGCAGGGGGCAGTGCTGGAGGTGGGGAGATGAGGCTCTGCTGTGGGGTGGGGGATTTGCTATGGGGTGGGGAGCTGCCAGGGCTCACACACATTAGCCAGCCCTGGGACGTGTGCTGGGAGTTCCCTTGCTCCCATGAGTGTATGCGGCACTCACTGCCTACTGCCCTGCAGGTTGGAGAAGTCGAGCCAGGTGCGGACAGTGTCCAGCAGCAACCTGTTCTTCAAGGGGAGCCGCTTCCGATACAGGTAGATAAGGGGCAGATAACAGCCAGAACAGCCACTGCCAGCTGTTCTGGTGCAGGACGGCCATGTCAGCTGCCATTCCTCCCTCCTGCCCCAGAGATACAGTGATCATGGGAATGGGGGGAGGGGGAAATCAGGGGGCTCTTCATGGTTTGGGTTGGGTTTTTTTTGAGGCCAAGGGATAAAACAAACCATTGCAGTTCCTAAATTCTGCTCCCTGGAGAAGGCGCCGTATGTCTCTGCTGGGTGTGGGCCATCCTCAGCCACGGGATGATGCCACCCCTGTGGGCAGTGCAGCATGCAGGGATGGGACCCCAGGCACTGAGGGCTGCCGTCCCCGTGCTCACGCTGCTCTTCTTCCCACCCGCAGCGGCCGCGTTGCAAAAGAGGTGATGGAATCCAGTGCCAAGATCAAGCGGGAGCCGCCGGAGATCCACCGGTAAGGGCACCACACAGCCCGGCACCGCGGGGCATTCGGGGCATCGCGCTGCCCCAGCAGGCAGCACCTCACTGCTGCTCTCCCCTCAGGGCCGGGCTGGTGCCAAGCAGGAGCTGCCCCTCCATCACCCACGGCCCCCGGCTGAGCAGCGTGCCGCGCACCCGCAGGAGGGCTGTGCACATCTCCATCATGGAAGGTACGCACGTGGGGCAGGCACGCTTACCCGTGCACGTGGATGTACAGGAAGGAGATGTGCTGCCTCTGTTCAGGGAGTGGGTAGCAAAGGGCTGAAGCTTTGTGGCTGCAGTTGTGGCTCAGGGCAATGGGGTTTGGGGCCTGATGTGGACAGGACCTGAACTTTAATACTGTCATTGCGATGCCTCACTAGGAATGAGCATACAGAGCAGGGCTGAGCAGTGCAGTGCCTCCTGGGTCCCCTGCTCTGTGACTTCCCATGAATCCCACTTATAGCCACAGGTTTGAGCTGCTTTGGGCACTCAGCACAGCTGCACATGTGCTCACATTTGCTGTCCCTTTGTTTCCCTGCATTTGGGGTCATTGAGGTCCTACTGGAACCTTGCGCTGCTGGGAGCCCTGCAGTGCCATCCATGTGCAGCCCCCACAGCACAGCCCAGGACCCCACCGTGCTCACACCAGGGTATTTAAGGGACCTCCTGAGGACCCCCCTGTTTATGTGGGAGCTCAGGGCTGGGTGGGGGCTGTGCTTTGGGGCCTGCTAAGAGCCAGGGCCCCATTCCCCCCCTTCCCTGGGTGCTGCTGCAGATGGTGTGGGGCTGCGTGCCATGCCATCCATCACTGTGCCGGCACCGTGCCCACGGCCGCCTCATGTCACCGTCACCTCGCTGGTAGCTGTGACACTGCAGGAGCCCAAAATAGCCCCGAACAGCAGTGGGGCCACCAGCGTGCCACTGTTGGTGGGTCTCCGTCCCCGTGCCGCCGTCCCCACGCCATGGGGAAGTGCCTGGTGAAGATCACCACCCGGGTCAGCGTGCAGCTGCGCTTCATCAACCACTGCTGCCGCGCGGTGCGGGTGCGGGTGCTGGCGCTGGGGCCGCGGCTGCTGGCACGCGCTCTGGGGGCTCTGCCCCTGCTGCCCGCTCCCCCCGGCCCCAGCGCCAGCCCCCACGCTCCGGGTGGGCACGCAGCAGGTGAGGCCGGGTGGTGGGGGGGTCCTGTGACAGCAGCCCCGGGGGGGGAGGTGTGAGGGATGTGGGGTTGGGGTGCAGGGAGCCCTGGGTGCTCCCCGCCAGTGGGATGTTATCACCATTGACCCCTCGATTTGGGGCCGGACCCCACGTTCCCCACATTTCTCAGCTCACGGAGGTGGGGGCGGCGGCACGGGTTGGCCTGGGGGCGGCTGTCACTGCCCTCCCTATTGGGCACTGTGGGAAATGGTTGTCAGTGCCCTGAGGCTGTGTGAAGCAGCTGTCAGGGTGTGAATGTGGCTGTCTGTGCCCGCACTGCCCTGCTAAGCCCCACGCTATGCCCTGTGCTATGCCCACAGCCCCGTGCTAAGCTCCCTGCTAAGCCCCGCGCTATGCCCCTTGCTATGTCCCATGCTGTGCCCTGTGCTATGCTGCGTGCCGTGCCCTGCTGTGCCCGCGGCTCCACAGGCATCCAGCAGCATTGCGAGCAGGAGGTGGCAGAGCACCGGGGAATGCACTGGGGCAGCACCCATGGCACAATGCCAGGGCCCTGTGCCCCCCTGGGGAAATGCCCCCGAGAGCTCCAACTGGCTGCTGTCACCTGCCTCGTTCTGCGCTTTTACAGGGCTTTTTTGGGAGGTGGGAATTTCTGTTGTTTCTTTTTCTGATAGGGGGGAGAAGGGCCCCTCTTGCCCTGCCTGCAGGGTTCAGCTCCTAAAGGGCAGCTCTGGCTCAGCTGTAACCTGAGCAGGCTGGGCACACAGCCCTGCACACAGCTATTTCTGCTGCTGCTGGAAAGCAGTGCTGGGTCACACGCATACAGGTGCTGAGCTGTCGCAGCCCTGTGCTGCACACAGCTGTGCACGCAGGGGGCTGTGAGGGCCCCTCCTGCCCAACCAGGGTGTGATTCTATCATATGATTTATGGTGGGGGGGAACGGAAAATAATGGTATGGGATAGAATAGAAAGAAGTTGGATGGAACAGAGTGGAGCTGAAGGGAAAGAAAAGGAATAGGATAGAATGGCATGGCATGGCATGGCACCCAAGAGAATGGGATAGGATAGGATGGAATGGCATGGAGTGGAGTGGAATAGAATTGAGTGAAACAGAATGGGATAGAATGAAATGGGATAGTATGGAATGGAATAGAATGAAGTTGGATGGAATGGAGATGAATGGAATGGAACGGCATGGCATGGCATGCAGGAGAATGGGATAAGATGGAATGGAATGGCATGGAATAGAATGGAATGGAAAAGTATGGAATGAAATAGGATGGAATGGAATAGAAGGTGATAGAATGGAATAGCATGGCATGAAATGAAAGCGAATGGAAAGGAATAGAACAGAACAGAACCCCATACGCTGCAATAGCAGAACAAACCAAGGGCACAGCGTGGGCGGTTTGGGTCTGGGGCAGCTCAGTGCCCCACGTGCTGACCTCCCCCGTCCCCCAGGCCTGGAGTCGCTCCGTGACAGCGCCCACTCCACGCCGGTGCGCTCCGCATCCCACGGCGACGCCTTCGTGCCCCACGGCCGCGGCGGCCGCGCCGAGAGCAGCGAACGCGTGGCCATCATCGCCGACGAGAGCTACAGCCCCGCTGACAGCGTGCTGCCCACGCCGGTGGCCGAGCACAGCCTGGAGCTGCTGCTGCTGTCCCGGCAGCTGAACGGCGCCCCGTGCAGCATCGAGGAGGAGAAGGAGTCGGAGGCCGGCACGCCCGGCACGGAGCCCGAGGAGCCGCGCGAGTTGCGCGCGTTGTGCCCGGGTGCCAGCAGCGGGCCGCGGGCGGAACAGGTGAATAAGTTTGTTTTAAGTGTCCTCCGTTTGCTCCTCGTGACAGTGGGACTCCTCTTTGTCTTGCTCCTCCTCCTCATCGTCCTTACCGAGTCCGACCTTGACACTGCCTTTTTCCGCGATATCCGCCAGACCCCCGAGTTCGAGCAGTTCCATTACCAATACTTTTGTCCCCTCAGGCGATGGTTTGCCTGCAAGCTCCGCGCCGTGGTGGCTCTGCTCACTGACACCTGAGGCCCCGCGGCCCCAGCTCCGTTCGTTCCGCAGGAGAAGAGCGGAAGCGCTGCAGGGGTCCCCGCCCCTGCGGGGTGCGGTGGGAGAACCGAATAAAGAGAGGAATTTATTTTGCTATTAACGCTCATCCTTGCGCCAGCATCCTCCCGGGGGCTGCATTGCACAGGATGGTCCCCGTGTCACCGCGCCGCAGGAACCCTCCGTGCCGCCCCTTGGGCACCCCGGCAGCGCCACGGCCCCGCGCTCAGCTCCTTTTGTACAAAAGAAGACTGTTTCGAGGTCTATTTTAACAACGAGAAGCTATTTTGTTATTGATCCCGAGTCTTTTTTTTACTTTCCGCCCGGGGCGAAGGTGCGGAGGGGCTCCACGGGGCGGCGGATGCTTTGCGACCCATCTGCCCCGCTGCTGGTTTGGGAGACGGAGAGGAGCGGTAATTTTAGGACTTTCCCGAAGACAAAAGGACAGCGCTGCGGGAGAAGAGGTGATGCTGGAAAGCCACCGGACAGCCATCGCTCTCCATCCCTCCTTAAACAAAAACACGCCGCTAGCTCATGGCACGCGTGGAGCCGGGCAGTGGGGACAGCCCTTCCCCAGGAGCAATAATGCCAGTGCGGGTGCGCTGGGGCTGCCGCTGGACACGGGGCGAGCGGCCGAGCAGCTCTACTTCATCTCAGGGAGAGATCTCACAGCGCTGGGGCCATCGCTGCCGTGCTCAGCAGAGCCACGACGGGCACAGGGCACGGCCGTGCGGTGCCGCGACAGCTATGCAGTGCCGCGCTGCGGCCACGTGGTGACACGTGGCACGTGGTGACGTGTGGCTGCCACGCAGTGACCCACGTCATGACCCACGTGGTGCCACGTGCTGACCCAGACGGTGCCACATGGCTGCCACACAGCAGGACGGCTGTGCTGTGCCGCCACGTGGCCGCTGTCCCCATAGGGCCGCCGCAGCCGCGCTGCCCCCATGACCCCGTTTATGCAACGTAGCCGAGTTCACTCGTAGTGTAGTGTTCCTACCTCAGCCCGTAGTCAGTGTGTCTATGCAGTGCGTGGTAGCCCCTGCCCGGTGCCCGCAGCACCGCCAACCTCGGCCTCCTCCATCCGCTTCCTTTAGGACAGCGATGCCATCAGCCCCACGGAACCCCGCCCTTCTCACCCGGCGTTTTACCACCAAAACCACAGGAAATGGGTAATGTCCATGCTATGTTTTCCCGCGTCCGGTGTCCCAGCACCTGTTAGTTTTACGTCTTTATATTCGGGTGTTGTTTCCATAGGTTCTCATGTCGAACAAAAACGGAGTCGTAGCGTACTGCATCTTTGCGCAGTAGTCGGTGAAATACCTGAAAATGTGAATTTCTTAGTTTTCATAAGAAAAACGTAGGAATTAACCTTTCATGTGCCAAATACTGTAAGCTACATTTTCCTTCAAAATGTACCTTTTTCTACATATTCGATATCTTAGTGAGCATAAAATCATTGGTGCCATGAGAAGTATTTTTAAATTGAAATAAATATTTAAATATCATGGGAAAAAAAAAACAAAAACAAAACTGCCTTGGTTTGAGATTTGTTTGCTCTCACACACCTCAAAGCTGAGCGCGAGGCCACGGAGCCAGCAGCAAGGTGACAGCCAGGTGTGGCACATGTCCCCAGATGTTGCCCAGATGTGCCACGTTGTGCGCAGGATGCCTCCAGTTGTGCCCGCAGAAGTTCTCCCAGCTGTGCCTCCCAGTTCCCCCAGCCATGCCCCAGCTGTGCCTCCAGTTGTACCCCCTGGGGCCCAGATGTTCCCCCAGATGTGCCACTTGCCCCTCGGATGTGCCCCAGACCTTCCCTCATTAGTTCCTCACCAGGGAAAACAGCTCTTTTGGTATAAACCCCGCTGGCTGCCACCTTTAGATTAATATCTTTATTGAAAGGAACGCCTAACCACAAACACGGATAAAGCACTTATAAGCTGCAGTTTGCTCCCCCACAGCTCCATGCAGGACAGCCCCCTGTGCCCCTCCCCTACTCCATGAAGACGTGCAGGCGGCCACTGGAGTTGCCACCCACGAGGACATTCCTGGTGGGGTGGAACGCATTGATGGAGCACACCGAGCCCAGGCACTCGGGGTTGCAGAAGGCGTGCAGCAGCTCCCCCGTGTCCTGGAACACCTCGATCTGCCTGGGCCGCGCCATGCTGCCCACCACAAAGCACTGCTCCTGCTTGGGGTCCCACACTGCGCGGAAGCGCGTCAGCCAGCGGCCCGTGTTGTTGTTGTGCCTGCAGAACAGATGCAGAACTGCAGCAGGAAAGCACCATCATCTACGCCATGTATTTGCCACAACCCGTCCTGCTGCCCCCTACACACTGCCAGTTCCCACTGCTGGCACGGGGCTGCAAAGGGACAAAGAAATGAAACGGAGCAAGAACAGAACCCAGAGGACACACGGAAATGAATGGATACTGATGGGTCACGGATGGACTTGATGGTCTCAGAGGCCTTTTCCAACCTTCATGATCCTATTCTTCCATGCCTCGAAGCAGCCTGGGTCACACCCACCCCCGCTCTGGTGCCCACACCAAGGGGCCAAACCTGGCAGCTGGCAGAGCTCTGCGAGCAGCAGCACCTCTTGGAAACACATCCTTCACTGCTCAGTGACCCCTCGTACGTTAGAAATGCACGGAGAAATAGAAAGCGTTCAAACAGAACGCACTGCAGCAGTCACAAGCTGCTGCCTCCTCCTGGCTGTGAGACCCCGTGCAGAACCAACCCAGCAGAGCCCATCCCACCGTACCTGACAGTGCTGAGGAGGGCAGAGGTGGCCGATAAAGAGCTGGTGTCGTAGACCCTGTAGGACAAAACAAGCTGTGCTGATGGACGCTGGATGTGGCAGAAGAGGCAGCCCCACCTCGTGCAGCACTCAGCTGTGAGCGCTGACATCCCAACCACGCTCTGCAACGGGAATTTCCTCTCAGCACAAACTGAGGACAGACCTTCCAGAAAGCTGCTGTGAGGACAGCAGAGCACAAATGACAGGTTCCCCTATCCCATACCTCGTCCATTTCACTGTGGCACAAGAAGGTGCCTGGGACAAGGAAGGAAAGCCCTGGTGAAGGCGCACTGCCAGCAGCTCCCAGGGTGGGCCCACTGGCACAGCTCTGCTGGGCTCTCCTTCCCCACACAGCAGCTGTATGGGGGCAAAAGGCTCAGCAGCACGAGCTGAGTAATGACCAAAAAGGTCCAGAGCTGCTCCCGATCAACATTCCTCAGGAAAACGAAAATCAGAAAAATAAAATCAGAATACAAATGCCTATGCAAAATGCCATTTCAAGAAGTGACGGAGGCAGAGGATGCTCTCAGTGGTGGGCAACAAAGACAGGAACTAATGAACCAGTGCACTGCAGCCTCAGCCCTCCCCCAGCCTCAGCCCCAGCCTCACCTCAGCTTGTCGTCTGCACACACTGTGACCACGCGCTGCCCGCTGACGGGTGAGAAGTAGGCAGAGGCCACGCTCTTGCTGTGCCCATGCAGGGTGCTCACAGCTTTGTTCCCGCTGCGCCGCAGCCATCGGACGTCGTAGACACGGACATCGCTGCAACGCAGCAGGTGAGCAGGTAAGGGATTGTAAAACAAGATTCCATCATTTCAAATGCTGCTGAGGACTAAAAACAGGTTTTCTAAGAGCCAAGGAAGCCATCCAGCAACACTGAGAACCACCCCCAGCACAGCTCCTGCTCTGCACAGTGCCCCTTACAGCAGACATCAGAGCCGTGCCCACGGAAACCCCAAGCACACAGCAGTGCATTCTGAGCTACGTACACAGAGCCAGCAGCAAGGAAGTACTGCTTGTCCACGGGGTGCACATCCACCGTCCTCGTTACTTTGAAGCCGATGTCTGCAGAGAGCTCCGGCGACGTCCCTGGGGTCCGCCTGTCCACCACAGCCACTGTGCCCCCCCAGAGCCCCACGATGGCCGTGCAGGCGCTGTCTTCCAGGAAATCAAAGGAGGAGAGGCTGTCCTCACTTCTGCATATCTGAGCGCCGAAGGGGGCAAAGGAAAGTAAAATCATAGAACCATGCACAATAAACACACACAACACCAAGCACTGCGGGCATTTTTTGGATATTGAAAACTCTACAGACAACGACCTGACTGGGGAGCTCCAGCCTCAGCTCTCCATTGCGTGACCTATCTGTTCAAATGTGCACCTTTCCCACAGCTGGCAATTAACCACCCCCCCTCAGCTGGCCCTGCATGCCACTGCTGCTCCGTGCAGACGGGTTGGACTGCAAGCAAACGGAGCACCATGAGGCCCCTCAGCTGCTGCAGCAAGGACAGTCACAACACTTTGCTCCCTCGGAGCCTGGGAAGAGCAAAGTCTCTGACTCATGCTTTGTGCTGGCTTCAGTTCTTTAAGTCGCCTTCATTCCCCACTTTCAAGCAGTGCTGATTTTGGGAAGGGACACACTCAGTTTAGTTTCCAGCCTCCTTCCTTCTACAGTGCAGAGCTGCAGCCGCCCCAGCCAAAGTGCGACCGGCTGGGCAGCACCTCTGCCTTCCTGACAGCAGTCAAAGCCCCATGGAAATGGGACCCCCCCGTTAACCCCACGTAACACCTGGGCTGCAAAGGGAGCAGGACGGGGCAGCACCCACCTCATCGAACACCGCCCTGCTGACGTCCCCGCAGCGCAGGGAGTCGTGGCTCAGGGACAGCAGCTGTGCGGGGTGGGAGGGCGAGAAGCGCATGCAGTTGACGGATAAGTTGTGTGGGGTGAAGATGTGTGCTCCTCCCTTGCTCGTACAGCTCTGAATAACAAAAGCCAATAAACGGATGCTTAGTGAGAGCCATTGCAGTGCTTACCACCGATTACCACAGCTGTGCAGTGCTTGCTGCTCCATGGGACCACGGAGAGCTGCGGGAGGGGCCGCAGGGGTCAGCGGTCTCCAACATTGCGTGGAGCATTTCAAACGCCTCCACAGCCGAGGCAGCACACGGCTGAAGCTGGTCAGTCCAGCACAAACCCAGAACCCAAACTGCTGAGCATCCCTCCTCCCCCTCAGCCTCCCACCCAGCACAGCTCCTGCGGCACTGCCGTTAGCTGAGCCCCTCAGCAGAATGGCAATGCTATGGCTCACAGTGTGCCAGCACGGCGCTGCTAGGCAGAGGAGCACACTTACAACGTCCCAGAGCCCGATGTGACCATACTTGTCACCAGCTGCCACCAGCACGGTGCTCTCTGAGGGGTGGATGGCCACGGAGCACACACGGCTGCTCACCACCTTCCTGATGCCATCCTCACGCAGCAGCATGCTGCTCAGGGCAGCCTGGTACCTGCACACATACGGCCACGTCAGCCACCCCAGGGAGGAGCAGAGCCCACACCAGCCTCTGTGCCACCTCCCATTACCTCTTCATGTCACACGTGGGCTTTTCAGTGTCATTACTGTTCATCTAAGGATTGAAAAGAGATGCAGATCAGAATGACACCACGTAGGACACGAGCAATGTTGTCCAGAGATGCCACCCAAGGCAGCCGGCCGTACCTCGCTCAGCCGCAGCCAGGTGCCCAGCAATGCTGTATCACTGCTCTCCTCCTGCCCATCCGCGGCCATGGGCAGCGGTCCAGCGGGGACCTGGGGCTGGGACACGGGGACAGGGGGTCACAGTTCACATCAACCACTGGCACAAAGCTGAGCATAACACTGCTCGTGTCCGCAGACTGCTGAGAAACGCAGATTGCAGCACCTGGGGACCCTCAGCAGCACTCTGAGATGCACTGCCTCATTAATGGCCCTCTGAGCATCAACCACCTCCAAACATCAACCACCTCCGAGGAGATGCAGGCAGTGCAGTGCTCAGGGTGTGCGCTCCCCTGCTGCCAGCAGCACAGCCTGAAGGGCTTTCCAGGGAGCACGGCAGCACTCAGCAGCACACGGCCGCCCCCCTGCGGCCCCCCCAACCCCAGCCCCATCTCACATATTCCTCCTCCTGCGCCGGTGCCTCCACCTGGGGGACCTCTGGGGGCTGCATCCTCTGGAGCCGCATGGACCTGCGCTGCACTGTGCTGCCCTCGGCCTTCCTGGGCTTCGCTCTGCAATGACAGCACTGCTAAGTAACAGAACTCCTCCATAAGCACAGTTCCCAAGCAAAACACTACAGAACAGCCCTGCAGCCCGGCCACCTGAACCCAACTGCCCTGCCCCACGCTGCCATCGCTCCTTCCTTCGGTAACAGCAGAGAACAACAGAGCAGTGGCAGCGCACACGGATTTATGACATTTGTTTCCTTGTACTACATCCTGACTCCGCTTTCCTCCCATCCCTCCTCATTTATAATTCATCCTTCCACTCACTGATCTGCTCATCTTCTCCCTCCTTTCATCACAGTCCCCATTACTTTGCATTAATGCCGTGCATTTCCCCGCTCCCCCCACCCCCTCCTTCTGCCCGCTCCTCCCGCTGCCCTGCTCCCCTCACCTCTCCCTGCCCTTTGCTTACACCACTCAGCACTTCTCCCTTTGGCCATAATAAGAAATATCTCAGGGAAGGAGAATAAAAAGAAACCGAAAAGCACCTGAAACACCTTCAGACAAACAGGATGAAGGGAACACACTCTGACACATGAGAGAAGGGCGCTCACAGCAGCACTGCATGCCATGGGATGGCAGAGCCGAGCACCACAGCTCAGCACTGACACAGCAGGGCCATGGGCTGCTAACAGCTCCAGAGCTGCTGGCTGCTCTGCCCATTCTGAGCACAGACACACACAGAGAAGGGCTCACACACCACAGGGTGCAGCCACACCTCTCACACAGCAGCTTTACCTCTTGGTGACATGAGATGGTCCTTTAGCTGTGATTTGGTGGAGTCTTGCAGCTGACTTAAGAACAGAAAGGCAGAGGTTAAAAGCACACCCAGTGAGCACAAGACACGGAGCTCTATAAAAACAATCACCCAAAGGCTGCAATTAGCAACAATTATTGGTAACAAATAGCAAAAAGAGGGCTTTTATATCAGGCCGTGCTCTGCCTTGCACCGAAGCCAGTCTGAACCCTGCCTGGGTGTCCCGGAGCCGCTTCCTTCCAAAGCAGCAGGATCACCAAAGGCCGCTGGCCGGATGCTCAGCACAGGAGTGCAAAGCACAGCGCATCACCGCCTCGCCGAAGATCCACATCAGCGCCCCGGAGCCCGGCAGGCTCCCAGCCCCCCCAGCTCTGGCCGGCCGCACGGCTCCCCCCATCCCGGCCGTCGGGCACACGGAGCCGCTCCGTCCGAGCAGCGCCCAGCGGGCGGACACACGGCCGGGACCCGCACCGACCTCGTGCAGCTTCAAAGCGGCGAAGAATTTGGCGTTCTCGGAGATGTTCTTCAGCCGTTTCCTCTCGTACGCCGACAGCTGCGGGCTCCCGTCCTACGGCGAGAGCGGCCCGGTAGTCCGCGCCGCGAGAAACGGCGGGGGGGGGGGGGGGGAGGGGCGGGGGGCTCCGTTCTCCGCCCGCCCCGTGTCCCGCACCCACCTGCCCCAACTCCGGCCCGTCGCTGTCGGCGTCGCCGTCCGACCCGCTGTCCGCGCGCTCCGGGCCGCAGGGCTCCGCGCGCCGCCGCTTCCCGTCCCCCCCCGCCGCCCCGTCGTAGGCGCCCAACAGCCGCTTCTGGGGCAGCCGCCGGCCCGGCGCGGGGAGCGGCGTCAGCAGCACGCGGAGCTGCGGGGAGCGGCGCGGGGCCGGCTGCGGGGCCGGGGGGGGCGCGGCGGGGGGCGGCGGGGTGCGCTCCTGGGGGGGAACGGGGAGAGACGCGGCGGTGAGCGGGGAGCCGAGCCGAGCTGAACCGAACCGAGCCGAACCGCCCCCACCTCCCGGCCCGACCTGCATCTGCTGTTGGGAGCGCGGCGACAACTCCCGGCGCTCCGCCGCTCCCGTCCCGCTCTCCGCCGCCATCAGCGCGGCGCTCCTCGCGGGGCGGATCCGGCCCTTCCCGCGTCCCGCAGCGGCTCCGCCCCTCCCGGGCGCCTTCCGCGGGGCGGGGCGGGGCGGGGCGGGGTTCGGTGCGCGGCGCCGGAACGGAGCCGTTCGGCTGCTGAGAGCCGGGCTGCGCTCACGGCCGCCCCGAGCGGAGCCGCGGGTGGCACGGAGCCGTGCTGGAGTCGCACCGCGCAGCTGCGTCGCACCGCGGGGCCGGGAAGGCTGGAAGCCCGCCGAGATCCCCGCCGCGCCCCCGGCCCGCGCCCACCCGTAACTCCCCGCCCTGCATCCTGGCCCTCCCGGCACAACGCGAGGCTCTCGCCTCGCCCCGCGGCCCTCAGCTCCCATCCCGGCACCGATACTGCTTCAGGACGGAGGACAGGAGGAGGTGAACGCTGAAACGTGCCCCGGGTTGCATAAAACCCATCGGAGCGCCTCCAGGCTCGGTGCTCCGCCCCCCCAGGACCGCCCGCTCCACCCAAACGGCGCGCAGCGCAGCCGTGCCCGCCGGTCCTCCAGCACAGCACCTGCACGTGGAGGAAGCCCTGCGGTCCTGAAGGCCTGAACACCACAGGGCTGCCTGGTGCCGGCCCAAGGCCCGCAGCAAAACAGCAGCTAACTAAGACCTTGAGAGGAGTGCAGTAACAGCAGCGTGGGGGCACAGCAGCAGCTGTTCCAGCCCCAGGATTAGGGAGAAAAACTGAAACTTAGAACTGCTAAGTTGTGTTTTATACATGAGGTTAACACCCCAAGAGGCACTGGAACAGGTTGCCCAAGGAGGCTGTGGATGCCCCATCCCTGCAGGCATTCAAGGCCAGGCTGGATGTGGCTCTGGGCAGCCTGGGCTGCTGGTTGGCGACCTGCACACAGACAGCAGGGGGTTGGAACCGGATGAGCATTGTGGGCCTTTGCAACCCAGGCCATTCTATGATTCCACGTAAATTCAGAGCCCCTCAGCTCTCCAGCTCTGAAGTACTTACACAACCAGCAAGGCAGAAGAACAGAGCTGTTCTCATCCTTGGGGTTCACAGCTCCAGTAACTGCTTCTGATTGTGATCCCCGGTGCGTCCCCAGGCAGTGTTAGCGCAGCTGCTGGGATGGGTCTCACTGTACAGAACTTACAGTAGAAATAAAGCCTGAATAAATTCACGAGTTTAAAAAAATATTTATTTAACGTGAACTTTTGGACTTGACAAATATACAAATCTAACAAGGTTCATCAAATGAAATAAACACTACTAACCAATCCAGGATGGCGTCACAGCACTGTGTGTCCCTCACTGCAGCACGGCGTAGGAAGGCTGCAGGAAGTGCCTGCTGCTGGGTTTGGGTGGTGCCATGATGCCCAGCCGTGCCCCGGCCCCACGCACTGCTGAGCTGTGTGCAGGAGCTGCAGCCTTCGAGCCGGGCGCCCTTCGTGTCCGCCTGTATTTGGCCCTGCCATGTTGGAGACAGAGCACAGCGTTACATGTGAAGCACGGGGCTTCCTTGCCCCCTTCCCTACCCCCCGTGTGTTTATGCAGTTGCACACCAAATAAGAGTCTTTGGATGACTGTACTTCTGCGATGCAAATGAAGTGTAGCTGCTGCTGTGACATCTGCCCAGGGGCGAGCAGCAGCCTGAACCAGGGACACTGACCAACCTGACTCCCATTAATCCAATTAGAGTATCAACATTAAGTGACATTTCAGGGTCAACAGCGTGTAACAACTAACATTTTAGTAGATGGGAAGGTGGAGAGGGTGAGAATAAAGCCTGCTGAGCTGGAACTGCTCTTTCCTACAAATAAACAGATGCACAAAAACCTGGACCCCCTCCAGAGGGGGTCAGCCAGCACAAAAGGGGAATCCCAGAACAAGAGCAGCAGTGGCAGCAAGCACCCAGTTCTAACAAGGTGTGCTGTGCCATCTCTGCCACAAGTGACTAAAACTTGGTAGTTAACAAAAGCCAGCGAGGTTTAGTCAGGTGTGACTGTCCAAGCAGGGCTCTTACAGTGTGTTTTGGAGAACACAGCAGTACGACTCAGTGCTATCCTTGTGAGCTCCTCCATGCCATAAATGAAGCAGGTGCAAAATGAAGCAGGTATTTTCATATAGACACCTCTAATAGACACCTCTATTTTTCATATAGACACCACTACACTTCCTGCATGATCCCATAAGCTATGTGAGCAGCGTGAATTTGCATAGATTTAAGAGCAATAGCAGCAGCAGTGCTACAGTTATGCTTTACGAGCAGATCAGCAGGATAAAGAACAAAAACGACATGCCTACAGAGGAGAACATGGTCAAGCCAATTAAGAAAAAACAAAGCTGAAGTTTGATTACAGTGCAATCATGTAATCTAATTACAAGTGAAGAAGTGATCAGTATGAAAGCACTGAGAATGTACCTCTAATTTGCCCTGCACATGGTGATTTCCAGCAGTGGGAAGGTGAATCGTGAAAGCGTGGCTTACTTACAGTGCTGCACTGCACTGAAAAGCCCAGAAGTGACATTTGATGAGCTTTAAAGCTCAGTACTGGATGAATTAACCTGCACGTAAGCCTATACAATTACTAAGAAAATGTACTACGCTCACAGTGCAGTTTTGGGACCATCACCAAGTTATCCTAGACAAAAAGTTGCAGCTGACCACAGCCAACATACCCTTTGGAATAAAACTGCTGGCTGCCACCGCCGCTCGTCTTTTTCCTCTTGGATTCTCCGAAGTTTGGCAGCCTTTTCCTCTTCCTTCTTTGGTTTGCATTGCCACCAAAATAGCTCGAGGTCACAATGTTGTCTTCTGCTTCCTCCTCACTCCCAGCTGTGCCAGCGCTCCCTGGGGCCACATCCACACTCTGGCAGGCAGCATCTTCTGCAGACAGTCAATGAATCACAGCTAATGAAATGGAAAGGCTGCCTGGGCCAGCCAGGGCACGCTAATCCTACCAACCCCCGTCCCTGCATTTCAAACTTCCTCACGCCGTGTTCCTTCTGCTCAGCTAGGGGCGTTTCTTTCTTGGGCTGGTGTAAAGCAAAGACAGCCAGAAGGCAGTTTGGGTTCAGCTCACCATGACCTACATAAAAGAGATCGTCCCTATTTTCACTAACTCAGCTTCTTGTCTCAACCATTATGGTAGCACTGGGCTTTCTGCCTTCGCACTGGAAAGAATTATGGAATACACCATAAATAATACAGCCAAATACAGCACTTGTTTCTAAGAACAATGCCAGGAAATGCTGACAGCATCTCAGACAGCAGAAATCTCCTTCTCAATCTGTCCTAATAGGAAGAACATGACTCTTCCCACAGGCAGCAGAACGCAGTACTTAAGTCAGGTTTGTACACACGCATTTATTGATGGCCCCAATGTCAAGTCTGATGGCTGCTACCCTAATTACAACACAGGCTACCTGCTGTGCTTGCATGAAGTTGCCAGGTTTACATGGCTCAGTGCTCCCCTGAGCTGCTCGTTGTGTTTCAGGTGAAGAGCTGCACAACCTGATGGTAAAACACCACTTGTCTTTTTTCAACCTAGTTTTGAAATTCTTCACATTTAAGTGAGAGCTAGTGAGTGCAGACCGGGATGTTCTGACCTCAGTTATTATGAGAAATAAAAGGTAGTGGTTACTGACAGCCTGCCAGGCTGCAATGCTACCCAAACACAGAAAATTCAGGTGGAAAAATACATGGAGATGCAAGATCCTCAACCTCAAGGTCCTGGAGTCTCAGTGTAACTAAGTATATTACACAAATCCCAGCAACCAGCAGGAAAGGTGCAGAGCAGTAGCCTTACTCTTTGTTTTCCTTCTCCAGTCTTTTAGATCTGTGCTGAATTTAACTGGTGAAAAGACAGCAGAGATCTTTGAACGCTCTGAAAAGGTGCAATTGCTCCCTTTTGTAGTTACTGAACTCCAAGAAATAGCAAATTGAGTTTAAGACAAGGTAACTTTTGAGTGGAACTTCTTATAGGTAAGGAAGGAAGAGAATTAAATAGGAAAATGCACACTTAGGTGCAAAGAATACCTGGCGTTGTCCATTCAGAGTACTTATCCATCACTTTCATGATTTCCGCACCATATTTCTCCAGTTTATCTTCTGTGACACCGTCAATCTGCAGCAAAACCTCCGCATCAGAAGACAAGGTTTCTGCAACAGAACAAGGTGCTGATCAGACCTATCAACCTAACGTGTTAAGAGAGACCACAGTGGAATATTCTGGAGGACATTGGTTCTGTTTTTATTTAGGAAATAAGCCTTTTTTTTTTTTCCTGGTAGATTTACTTCCACCTAATTAGCACAGAAACCTGTCCAAAAGCTCTCTCTGAAAATGTTTCAAAATCTGCGTTGCAGCACAATCACCTGAACGGCTGTGATACTTAACCACAGCTGTGGGGAACCTATGCTGCAGGTGCTGCTCCCAAGGGACACACTCAGCTGTCAAACCCTCTCTCTCTCAATTTTAAACAACCATGGATGTGCTGGCAGCCAAGGGCACAGCCACACGTGCAGACCACTGCCTGCAGGGGGTTCTGACCAGCAAGGAGCTGGCATTACCTGCTATTTTCTTTAGAGTTGAAGTACTGAAAATATTGAAGTAATGGACATCAAAGATTTTCCCAAGAGTTTTGCAGGTGTCTGTAAGTTCCCCAAGGCATTTTTTGACCATCTCTTCCCGCTGTGACATTTTTGTCACAGAAGCCCTTTGCTTTCTAATGGCACTGGCATTTTCAGTTTCATGAAATTCCACCTGTTAAAATAAAGCATAAGTAAACTCCATCAGGGAGGGGTTACTGCAGAGTGGTCATCAGAACACAGATTAATGACATAGAAGAACAACAAAGGAAACCAAAAGTATTTTCTGATGGACCAAAAGAAAGCTGTTTACCCAGTTTAAAACGCTTTTTAAATGATCTTTTCTTTTTTACAGTCCAGATGACAACCATTCTTAACCACTCATAAACTTCTTCTACAAAGAATGAAGCATATACACAGCACAGGAAAAAGTCCTGTACTCCCAGCACACAGCGAGCTTTAAACAGAGGGCACTAGGTCTGCTGCTGAGGGCTCTTCCCTTGTGCCAACACAGCACTAACAGGAGGCACTGCCCCAAGCAGTGCTGGGACTGGTTCCATGACCTTCTTGAAAAAGCATTTGCTTTCCCAGAGCACCAGTGGCTGGAAAAAATAGAGCAGAAAATGCAGGAGGAAGCAGTGCTGTTCCTTTCTCTCTCTCTCTCTTTTTCCCTTAGCTAGCCCTTTCTGTATTGATTGTAATCATAGAGTCACAACTGGCTGAGGCTGGCAGGGACTTCTGGGCCCACCTGACCCGTGCTCCACTGCAGAAGGGACACCCAGAGCAGGGTGCTGAGGCGAACACTTAGCTTCTGAAGATCTCCTAAGAGGAGACTGCAGCACCTCTCTGGGTGGCCTCTGCCAGTGCACAGCAAGGAAACACTTCCCAAGGATCAGACAGAACCTCCTGTGTTCCAGTTTGTGCCACCGCCTCTTGTCCTGGCACTGGGCACTGCTGAAAACAGTCTGGCTCTGTCCTCCTTGCACCTCCCCTCAGGTATTTATGGACAGTGATAAGATCCACTCCCCGGCTGCCCTGGAATCAGGTGGAAGGAGGAAGAATAGAAACATTTAATTCTCTCCAGTCCTCTCAAACTCATCTTCTGTCTCATGATGCTACTATAAGAATTCTGTACTAGAGTCATGACTGTTGGATTCTGGTCCCCATATCTGCTGAAGTTCATACACCTTAGTTGGTACACAAACCATGTTAGAATGATCCCAGGGTATATGCTGCACAAAACCTGTAGCACGATGCTCAAAACAATACGTTCAAGAACAAGAAATTTAATTCTTAAATACCTGCAGCGACCCATTTAGCACCGCCTGCGCTTTTTCTCCTAGAACTACGTAGGCCACAGCTTGGTCATTAGCTGTGATGTACAGGTCTTCATCCAGGATCTTGTCCAAGACCAGCTTCCTGAACAGCCTTTCAACGTTGTGCCGTGAGTAGGCAGCGCCCTTCCCAAATATTCCAGACTGAATCTTCGCGCTCTTTGCTCCTGCACAACAGCAGTCACAGGGTTAGCCAGCAAGCACAATGCCTGCACACACGTTTACAAACACAGAGAAGACTCCCCAAGGGTTTCCCATAGTCTGCCTGCACGCACGCACAGCATGCAAGTACCAGAAAGTCCCAGCACCTGCAGTAGATTAACGTTATCACTATAGCAACCTGCAATAGATTAAAGCTCTCGTCTCATTTATTTTCCATCACCTAACCACATAGGTGGTAGGGAAGAATAATTTTGCCAAATATATCTTGTCTTAAACTGCTGCTGATATTACAAAGACCTAATGATACTTAAAATTTCTGCACCAAGTCTATTTTGGTGTTGTTTCTGGAAAAACAGCACTTACCCAAGAAAATGTCTACCATCATATTCAATGTGTATCTTCCAGAGCCTGTATTTCTATTTCCATTTCTTCCTCCCATTTGTCCACAGTGTTGCTGTACAAATCTTATGATGCTTTTCACTTCATCTGTTACATTTCTTGATTTGTAGTCCTAGTAAAAGAGATTTGATTAGGAAACGATCTGATGTGGTTCTACCCCAATGCAAGTTTTTACTGCCAACCTTGTTTGTCATGATTGAGCTTTTACCAGCGTAACACTTACAACTATGATTTTTACCTTCTTTCTACTGCAGTTATCACAAATAACTTCTGGGTGATCTTTACAAAAGTTAGGATTGAAGTCAGTCTCCCCAAAGTAGGCCAGAAGCTGAATTCTCCGGCAGTCGACGACGTTCTCGCAGTAATGCACCATGCTGTACAGGTTGTTGAAGTGGGTCTGTCTCGTCTGACTGTTTCCATCCTTCTCCACTGAAATGAAATCAGTTCAGTTATATTTGTTTTATCTACCCCTCTTTTTGGATGTTATCAGATGAAATATAATATTCTTTCTTGCTTAAAGAAGACAGATTTTACCTCCCACAACTTAAAGATCAAAAAAGAGAAAAATCTGCAACAATAAATATGAAAAGGTGGAACATATAAAGAAAAATGGTTCTGACTAAAAAGAACAATTAACAAAAAACTTCCATTACAAAAAGTTATTCAGGTAAACAGTGAAATGAAGACGCAGTTCTCCCTTCTTTACATACTACACGTGGCACTTCTAAGTGAGAAAACAGCTCAGCCTGAGACAGGAACCAGTCAGTGGTTTCTTTGCCATTGTCCCAGTTAAGGTACAAACAGAAGAAGTTGCTTACTCAGTATGAGCCTCCTGAGCCTGGTGACATCACTGTAGCTGTAGAAGAGCAGGCAGTGAGACATCTCACCATCCCGCCCAGCCCTGCCCGACTCCTGATAGTAGCCTTCTATAGACTTTGGAAGGGAAGCATGGATAACGTAGCGGACGTCAGGTTTATCTATTCCCATTCCAAAGGCAATGGTTGCACATATAACCTACAAAGGAAATAAGACTTGGTTATTTAGCTATGGAAAGCATTCATGTTCACTCAAAACAGACATGTTATCAGGCTTATGAAACCACGCAGAACGTAGAACATCAACTGGAATCCTGGAAGATGGGGATAAAATAGTACAGATGTCTCTTTCTTTCAGAAGGAGACAGAAGGAAAGCTGCAGATTGGAGAGTCTCAAAATGCAATTCAGCAAGCACACCTCGAGCTGCTCCCACAGCCTCACACAGCTCAGCTCCTTCCTCCCAGAGCACCACACCTTGGTGCAGAGCTGCAGCCTTTCATTTGTAATGAAAATGAAAAGAAGGCTAACATTTGGCAGATCTGTTCTGATCTGAAACAGCCTGCAGCCGATTTGGCGATATCATTACACATCTCTCTTTTCTCTTACTGGGCCAAAAGTGATAAAAATGCTCTAAATCCCATTCAATTTTTTTTCCTCCTCCCCAGTTGCAGTTCTGTTACCTGGCATCCTTCTTGATTAACCCACTTCTTCTGTACGAGATCTCTGTTGGAGTCCGTGAGGCCAGCATGATAGGCAAGTGCAGCAAGGCCTTCCTTCTGCAGCATGGCTGCTGTTGTGTCACATTCGTGACGGGAAAGGCAATAAATTATCCCAGAGTCATCTGTGAACATAAAGAAGAGGTGCTTGAATAAAGCAAGTGAAAGAGAATAAAGCAAGTGAAAGAGAATAACAGTCTTACCTGTCAGCCAAATACTGCATTACACTTACCAACCCTTTCCTACACATGTAGCTACTTAATAAAGAAAAGTAATCTCATTACTATCGGATGGTTTTGTTAGTTTGTCCTCATTCAATTCCTGGCTTAGAGGGGCATATGTGCATGCCCATAGAATCAGGAAAACAATTCTTGCTCAATACTGTGCAATCTTCAGATTTAAAATACACTATTAAAAAAGGACATAGATGTAGAGCTAGTCAATAACACACCAGGCTACAGCACAAAAGAAGTGACAAAGGCAGCATGCTGCAGTCAAATTCCAGCAGCAGGAGATGCAGGGCTCCAAAAAAGAGCCTAGAGAGAGAAGACTCACTGATGGTAGAATTAAAGGGAACCACAGATAAGCCGACAAACAGAATTAAACAATTAAATTGTTTAATAGATATTAGATGACACAGACCACCTCCATAATTTCCTTCTTCATTTTCACTGGAACTCCTAACTGTAAATCTGATCCACAGTATCAACAATACAATTCTATCTCCTATTTGTTCTTCCTATGAATGTGTAAATAGCTTGAAAAAAGCAAGCATTGTTTTCCTAGCATCCTAAAGGCTCCTCCTGCCTTACAGTTAGTTGCTAAAAAGGCATTCGCACGCTGTACTGCTCAGTACTCACGTGGATGGTATTTTTTAATCCACTCCAAGCAATCCATTGCCACCTTCTTTGGCTTCTTGGGCAGTACATCATATTTCAAGTTATGCCTGTTGAAGCTCATTGTAAACCTAAAACAAAACATGTTATCAGTGCTCACCAGTCTTAAGGGTGCAGAACTCCTTTCAACAAGCTAGGAGTTGACTGGAATGTCCCAAATTAAAGCAGCTGCCACACAAATTCTGTGTCATCTGCATAGGAATTATTGCTCCATATGCTCACTGAGATTCATATCACCCACACTTTGGGTCTAAAATTTCTGATTGTGGAAGTCTGCATCGAAGAAACCTCTCTAAATCTAACCAACGCTCACACAGTAATTTGCAGGGCCTTCATTTTCCTTCTAGATACTCGTATCCTTGTCTGACCAATCAAAATTGCCAAACAGATTTCTAAGATTAACAAAAAAGTCACTGATACAATTCTTTTTTTCTTCCATCACGTACAACAAAAAGGCTGCAATGTGGTCCAGACCCAAGGGCTCCTCATTACCTATCTTAGTGCCAGCTTTAACTACAAAGCACTTCCAGCTCTTGGAGTTTTCCAGCATTCTCACAAAAAGCACTCAAAAATGTAACCTGCACATTTTGTCAGTGATGTTATTTCCTTTTAAAGTTTCCTTAATCAAGCGAGTTTGGCAAGTTTCTATTGGTAATATTTTGTATATAAGTTGCATTAAATTCCATGCACACATGGTCATTTAATCAGATACAACCACTAAGTGTCCTGGATGGGCCTCTAATGCTTTCTGTGCTTTCCCAGGTTTTCCACTCAGATGCTCTGCAGCTCAGACTGTCCCAGGAAATTGCTGAACAACTTACACTTGTGGTTTTAGCATCTCAAGCTGATTCTGAATATCCTTCTGCACTCTTGGGTTAGCAGTGGCAGTGAGAGCCATCATAGGAACAGAGTGAAACTTCCTGCGGAGCATATTCAGTCGTTTGTAGTCTTTTCGAAAATCATGACCCCACTAGTTAAAAAACAAAAGTTAAACATATCTAAGATGGTCCCGCTCAGTTCTCTGCCATTCTGAAAACCAAAGCCAAGCCTTTACCTGGCTAACACAGTGAGCCTCATCAATGACAAAACGCGCCAGGAGTTTCCGGTCGTAGAGATTTTCCAGGGCTGACAGCAGTCGGTTGCTTGCACAAACCTGTGAGCAGCCAGCAGAGGCATTAGAAAGACAAGAAACAAAGCAAAGTGGCACACGACCAAAGGCTGCGGAAACAACGGCTCTGCAGCAGAGCTCAGGCTGGTTGCACAGACAAAGCCTGAAGGCACCAAGAGGATGGCAATCACCTTTATGCCAACTGACAGCGCAGAAGCTGACGCAGGATTGCCATAAGGTTCTAAGATCAGCTACACAGAGATCCTACAACCTGATTAAGTTTAAAATGACTTCTGTCATAAAAGGCAAGGAAGGAAAAGCTGAAAAAAAACTGTTCAGCACACTAAATTGTCCCCTCTTACAATGCTGTCTGGCCCAAGCTCACTTCTAAAGGCAAGACATAATTAACCACAAGATGGTCTCCTGGCAGTCACCTATTACCTTGGCAGTTCCATGTTTTTACCCTGCTCAAGATTCTAGAAGCTATCTGACAGCAATTAGCACTAACTCGTGGTCTCATACACTGAAGATGTACAGGGTGTTTTTCTTTAAGAATTTAAATTCTGCAGATATTACACTTGGATTGCATTCTTGGTTAATTACTTCACAAAATCAGTTGCATCCGTAGAAAATCCCATCAAATTACCTAATTTGTTTCACCCTTGTGTTTGTTTTGTTTGTTTGTTTGTTGCTAGAAATCTCCTTTAAGTTCAGTGTTTCCCCTTTAACTCTTTATAGCAAATCCCCTCTTATTGCCTCCATGACTTTACAGTTCAACCAAGTACAAACCTTCTCAGGGGTAACATACAGAAGCTTTATTATAGGATCTTTTTTGGACAGCTGCATATATATTTTTGAAGCATCAGCATCTGTTATATCACCAGTCAGGTACGTTGCAGCAATCTGTAAAAAATAATTAAGAATATTCAGTTCATGAATATGCATACACGAAAACAGAAATATCTCCAAATCTTAGTCCTACACTTTTTACCTGGTTTATAACTAGATGCATCTATTCACTATCCTTAGCAAACACTACACAAGAAAGCACTGACAATGTCATTACAGAAAACATTTGAATCCTCACTGCTCTTTAACACATCTCCAACCACAAACACCTGAGCATTAGTAAACCGAGTGCTGACTGCCAATGTATTCTAATGTTCACCTAAAGCAGATCTTCCTAGAAAACTTTTTATAGCTGCCAATGAATTCTTGTCGTTTCTATCTGAGACACACAAGATTCATCATAACATTCCAGATTCCCCGTGCGCTGATCTGCACTGCGACTGAATGAAATAAAGCTGACTGAACTTACGTCTAAAGTTTTCAGCTTCTGAACTTGGTCTATTATCAGCGACCTCAGGGGAGAAATGACAACAGTGACCCCAGCAGAGACACACGCTGGTAACTGGTAGCACAAACTTTTACCACCGCCTGTAAGAGTGAAACAGAATGCAACAAGTACCAGATAAGGGAAAGAAAGGGGGGCAGGGCAGAGAAGGGACAGAAGCGGGGAGTTCTTATTCTCATTTTATAGCACTCTCAGAAACAAACTTTGGCACCAGACTGCTGAAGCCTGCAGCTGCACAGTGTTTGTAGATACATACCAGTGGGCATTAAGATGAAACAATCTTCTCCCAGAAGAGCAGCGTTGATGGCCTCCAGCTGATTTGTCCGGAAAGAGTGCAAACCAAACTTCCTGTGAAATATTTTCAACATTTCTTCAGAGTGGGAAAATTTCATCCCCCTGAAACGTTCGTGTGCAGGGTTATGAACCAGTGGCTCTAGCAGACAAAGAAAGCATAGTTAAGTTACAATTCCAAGTTGCACTACATCTCATAAAACGTTGGTGCAACAGATTGCTTAGCTATTGCTTCAACTCTTTAAACCTCTACAACTCACACCATGAGTTGCTATACACAAATAAATAAATGAAAATGCAAGTGACTAGAATTTAAAACCACCTCCAGAATGGTAACTGTTTTACACTGCCAAACTACATCTTTGCCACAGAAAACCTGTTTGTGTTCTCCCTGTCTGTGACTAGCACAAGTTACAAGCTAGCTGCAGCAGCAGGAAGGTGTCTGCCCAGCCAGGGAGACTGCAGCCAGAGCACCTCTCACTGTGGTTATATCTTCAAAAACATGCAGCAGAGCAAAAACCTGCATCACTTAGAACTTCTCTGCTTTCACCACTCCGTTCTTGCAAGAATCAGTAATATTGACCTACATCCAAGCACCTGAGGGGTTAGGTTTGCTTCAACAAGTGACCAAATTTGAATATTTTGTATAAGCAGCTTAAAGTATTGCATGGCAATACTGCAGAGTCATCATTTAATTAGAGCACAGAAGCATTCCAGTTTCCAATTTTAGCAGCTTCATCTCCCCAGCAGCCTGCAACCTGCATGGCAAACGAGCATTCAAGTCTGCCACCACTCCAAGGAGAGGGAAAGAAGAAAAAAAAAAGACTCTACAACAATGTCTTTGCAAAGAGAAACCAAAAGAAATCTCCATGCAGGCAACAGGCATCGGTGTCATCTGCAGGTAAGTTACCTGGGCTTAGACTTAAAAAGAAATGCAAACAGATGAAAAAGGGAAAGACAATAATTTGAATGAGCACAGTTCACCTGAGCTGCTCTTTGCTGTAATCCCACAGCCTGCCTTTGGAGCAGTGGGATGTGGGCCCGGAGCAGAGCCAGCGGCTGCAGTGAGCAGCCTGCAGCGCAGAGAGGCAGAGCCCTCCTTCAGGGGCTGCCAGCGGGCCGCAGGTGGTGCTTCAGGTGCCACAGCATCCTCCCAGCCCTCATCAAAATCATCAATATCAAAGTGGTCGAGATCAAAGTCTGTATCGTTCGCATCCGAGCAGCCTGTTGCAGGAGCACCAGCAGGGGCTGTGTGCCGGGCTTTCAGAGCAGTGCTTGCAGTGGGCCTCTCGGGCACATGCCAGTTCCCACTGTCTCTCCCCGTGGGTTTTTCACACCAGCTGCCATTGAATGACGCCTCCGAGGGTCGGCTGAGAGAGGCGCTGCCTTTGCCATTCACCTTGGGGGAAGGAAGTGCTGCAGCATCTAGGCAAATGACATCCTGATCAGTTTCCTTCGAAGCATAAGAGGTATCCAAGTTATCAAGCATTTCATTTCTTACTGTAGAAAAACTACTTGAATTAACAGTCCTGGAAAGCACAGATGGAAGGTTTGTGGATTTCGGTGTGCTGCCAACAGAACTGACACCCTGACCAGGGCCAGAACACAGAGGTGTACCAGGACGTGAGGAAAGGTCTTGCTGCACACATGCCTTCCAATTTGTAGGAGCATTCATGCTACTTGTGTTCAAAGCAACAGAATCAGCTAACAATTTTCTCCTGGAAGAGGCAGCATGGGAAGAAAGAAGTAAAACAAATAGTTAAGTGACAAGTAATGAGTTACCTCCTTCCACAACAAGGAATTGCTTTCACCTCTTTGTTCCTATCCAAAATACTCACGTGTGTGGTTGCATTGTATTTTGCATCCAATTTGGATATTCTATGATACTATATTTAAAAATATTTCAGAAAAATTTAGGGAAAAGAGACTAACACCAGAACTCAATTGAACACAATAATTACAAAATTATTGCACCTTCAGTGCAGATATTAAAACAAAGGGATCCTTAACAGTGAAGAACTGATCCACACGTCGCTCCACATCATCTTTACAGTGTAATGGAGACACCTACAGGCCTGATACTGCTTCATGCAGAACATGGCAATAGGAAAATAAGAAATAATACTTATTAAAACGTACCGGAGCTCTCTGTGCTGAAGCAGTTCTTTTGCACATGAGACAGACGTGAGCTCATGAAGTGGAATGGCATCCACCAGCTTACAAATATCTTCCATGACGCTGTAGAGTCGCTGTTCCAAATGCAAGCCTTTATCTGGAAGATTGAACCCATTTCAGCATAGAGTAACATTAATTCTCATTGGAGACAAAATGATCTCAGTTTTTCAAAAGACAGAGTAGACTGCAATACAGAAGTCCTAAGCCGTGCAAAACACTGAAGAAGAAGCTGCAAGCCATCCCCACACCCTAACGCATAACATTTAAATGATTTCAGGTACCTGCATGCTCTGCACTTGAGTCCTGCTCAGCAGCAGGCTGCTTTGGTGCCACCAGCTCAGACTCAGACTCTGTGCTGTTAACTGCTGATCTTCCACCAGTAGGAGACTCTTTGAAAATATTACTAATAATAAAATAAAAGCAATTCAAATACAGAAATGCACCAGATCAACAGACATCTGTAAGAAGAAATATCTTCAGGCATGAGAGCATTAGAAGATGCACACAAAAGACAAGCTTCTCAAAACCTACCTAGCATCTAAGTAGCCAAACAATTTGTTCCCACTCTGTGCACCAATCTTCTCTGAAGAAAAAGCCCCATTTCTTATGGCCAATATTTAAGGTATTTCACAAGACTCCAGAAGCAGCTGTTGGCTGCTAACTGGCCAAGCCACAAGCCGTGAAAGCCAACTCTAATAGCAACTTGTTAACAAGCAATATGCTCACATCTTTGTTGGTAGTTTTTAAATCACCTTTTTTAACCATCCTTCCAGACAGTTCTACCAATCGGCTGTTTTACCTAACGCTTCTTACAGACGGCGAGAAGGAAGGCGGCTCTTCCTCTGGAGAGGGTGGAACTACATCCAGGTAATCATCCTCCTCCAGCTCAATGTCTGCCAGCAGCTCATTGCCAACATCACCCAGTTCCAGCCGGCCGCTTTTCTCACCATTACTCAGCTTCTGGCTTTCACCACTTCCATCATTTGTAGCTGAAAGAGAAGTGCATTAAAGTTGCTGAGTATTACTCAAAACTCATTCTGGTATCAACAAAACTGAATAGAGGAAAAAACTACTTCTCAGATTTCAAAACAATAGTTTAATACAATTGGTGACTTTTGACAAACAAATACTTTCTGTTCCTCTTTTCTTCCCCATTAAAAACAAACAAAAACCCACAAACCCTTCTGGTGCAAAACTGTTGCAGCTTCCCCATCAGAAGAGAAAGAAAAAGCTTCTTCAAATGTAGGAGGTGTATTTCCCTTAAAAAAACTACAGTGGTTACATTGTACGCTAGATAAAAAGAGCATAGTTACAACAGTAAAGACTCCTCATACAGCACTGCCCCTACACCAGAACTGGAAGGTAAACCGTAGTATCTTGTGAGGCCATTCATCTGTAACACTTCATTTCACACACACAGGGCAAAAGGAAACAAAGTGGTCTTAAGAAGGAAAATACAGTCCACTATTCCTTTTCCCATTTGGTGTAATGAGTGATAGCATTATTCAGCTGCATAAATATATTAATTTCACAAATAAAGATCAAAAACTTTGAAACATAACAAGTAAGGCACTTAAAACAGAGAAGCCCACTGGAACACAGAACAGCCAAGAACACACACTGACCAACAGCCATGAGCTTCATAGTCTTAACTGAGGTCTGGCCATGGTCTATTTCTGTTTGCTTTGAAAGAATTGACATGGATCTCTTCTTCTGGTTTAATATTTCTCAGTATTACCTTCAAGTGTAAGTTGATTATAATCTCTTTTGTATCAATAACAGAACTGTTTGGTTGTGTTTGTTTCTTTGTTTTTTCGCTGTAATAACTCTGCACTCAGATCTGGTGAGGATGCACCTTGAGAGCTGCATTCAGGTTGGGCAACCACACGGTTAGTGGGCATGAGCTGGGGTTGGACTTGGTGATGAGAAAAGCCTTTTCCAACTTCAACCATGGTGTGAGCCCAGGATTTCTCCAAAGGCAAGTATTCCAGTACTCCTGTACAAACCCTCACCTGCACGAGCCTCTTCCATCCCACTGCTCGAAAGCACAGCAGCAGCTCCAGCATCGCCCAGACAGATGATGGAGCCCTGTGAGGAGCCCTGCGAGCAGCGCACCTCGGCCCCGTGCTCCTGGGGCCCCGCATCAGCCCGTGCCTTACTGACACACACGGCGGGGCCCTGAGGAGTCCTTGGGCCCTTCGGGGTCGGCACAGCCGGCCTGGAGAACTTCTTCTCGAAGCCCGACAGGTCGAAGTCGTCCATGTCGTCCCACTCATCGCCCGTGGAGGCAGCGGGGCCCGACGAGGGCGAGGACACGGACAGGGAGCCGGGCGGGGCCCCGGGGGCGGGCACGGAGCTCCCCGCGGGTCCGAGCGGCGCCGGGCGGCCCCCGGGCGGCCCCACACGGAGATCCTTGGGCCTGGCGACGCCCCCGGGGCCCAGCGAGGTGTTCACGTCCTTGTCGCGCAGCGCCGCGGGCCCGGCGGCCGGGCTGTGCGTCCTGCGGAAGGTGAAGGCCCTGCAAGAGACGGAGCCGGGCGTCGGCTCGGCGGGGCTCGGCGGGCTCCGCTCCCGCCCCCATCCCGGCGGTACTCACGCGGGCCGGCTGCGCGCAGGCGGCGCTTTGCTGAGGGCGCCGCGGGCCGAGTGCAGCCGCAGCTGCTCCAGCAGGTTGTTCTGCGGTACCGCCGCCATGACGGCCGCTCCGCTCCGCTCTCACCGGCCCCGCTCGCCGCTTCCCCCGCGCCCACTTCGCATTCGGCGCCAAAACGCCGCCCGCGCCGCCATTGGGAGGAAGAGCCGAGGCGGAAGTGACGACGCGGCGCTTCCGCTTCCGCGAGGAGGGCGCCCCCTGCGGGCGGGGCCGAGCCGCCGCAAGATGGCGCCGCCCGTAGCGCCGCTCGGCCTCGCGTTCAGTCGGCGCGCGGGCGGCCAGAGAACGGAGGCGGGGCGTCGGCGCGACGGCGCCGCGTCACTGCGCGGCGAATTAACGCGGTAGCCGGGGAAACGTGACAAGGCGGCTTTATTCTGCTCGGTGAGGCCGCGGGAGGCAGCGCCGCGCCCCGGCTCAGCACTGGGCCGGCTATCCCTGAAACGCCCCCATCGGTTCTTTTTTTTTTTTTTTTTACAAAAATGCTACAAACGTGAAATGAAAACGTGTAGAAGTCAGACATCGCCACGCTTATCTTTCTCTAGAGAAATGAAAAACTGCATTACAAGAAAATAAAAGGGCCCAGAAGTGCCGTGGTTGGGAACAGTCTCCTTCCTGTCTGCTAGCGCGGGGCAGGCCTGGCTGGGGAGCGCAGCTGCTGTTAGCAGGGAGAGGAGCAGGCACAGCTCCTCCCGCCCCAAGGAGCTCTGCAAGCTAAGGAATCTTCCTGCGTCTCAGGAATATCAGCACTTATTTCTTCTTCCCACTTTCTTGATTTCAGCATTTAGGATTTCATGCAGCATCAATCGTTCTCTCTTCTCTGCCTGCTTTCCCCAGCCCGCGCTCTCCTCTCACACCAGAGGCACTGGGTAAGATGCACAAGCAGCGAGACCGCACATATTCTTGCCCCGTTCGATGAGGAAGTACCTAAAAAGAGAAATGAGTGTTATGAGCGAGCTTTCCTTGCTCCTCCAGCAGGCTGCGTGCCTGACGCTGATGCTTGTGATTGCTGTCCTGTGAGCTCCTTTCCCATGCCACTGCGAGGAGCAAAATACATGTCACTGAGCTGTTATCTTCAGCAGGCCACCAGAAAGCGCTGCTCTCCGCCTTCCAAGCCAGAAGCTGATGATAAAGTTTCCCTCGCAGCTGGAAACACATAAGATAGTGCAGAACTGAGTGCAGCACAGGCAGTTCTCTGGCTCTGTACCAACTGTAGGAGCACCACACTGCTGTGCGGCTCCCACTGCAGCTGGGTGCACCAGCAGCTCTGCACATCCCTGGGGCCATCCTGGAAGCTGATCCAAGGGTCTGGCCCAAGCAGCGTTTCCAACATGGCTTTTAGTACCAGGTCTCCTTCATAGCCAGCTCGGGTGCTTTACCTGCCCCTCCACCAACTGTGGAGGAAACAGCTGTGAAATTTCAACTCCAGGGAGACCTGGAGGCTGATGGGAGCCCATGTTCACGGTGTTCTTTTACCAGATACTGGGAAGGGTCCAGCAGAATGGGAATTTCTTACCCATCCATGCCCCACTGAGGGCCCCAAGAGTTCTTAACAATCCAGTACGGGAGCCCATCTTCTTCTCCATACCCAACAGCCAGGACAGCGTGGTTCACTTTGTCAGGAGTGTGCTCACAGCGTGGGCTGCAAAAGAAAAATTATGCAGATTTTTTCCAAGAAAAACTAGCCTATAACTAATCACGGATTAGCCAGCCATTGTGACTGCACTCCAACTGCAGGAAGAACCAATGGATACTTTGAACTTCCAATTATAGAGAGTAGGCAGGAATGCCAAGAAAAGGAGATGCAGCTCAGCTTTCTTACTCAGAAATTTTGACCAGCTGCACAAGAAGTCCAGGTGTTAGCTATGTGGGCTGAGCACCTGGTCTGGCCTTTTGTTCTGAGCTAACATCAACATTGTCACGCAAGATCAAGCTGCAGTAAAAAAGATGAACAAAGGAATTTTTCCAGTGAAAAACAGTTTTTCTTGCACTGAGTAATGGTTTCTTCTGCCCTGGAGTTTGGAAGCATGTTTCACATGTTGCACAAGCAATAGTGTCTTCCTCAATCTAACTTCAATTTCCGTTAATTTTCAGCTTAAACACTGCACTAGAAGAAAACTGCAGCCTTGATATCAAGTACAACAACAGAAAATACAAGCTCCCATCTCCAGAAATGCTGTTTTCACACATTTTCAAATTGCAGATCAACTACCACCACTACAGGTTTACTTTTCTTTAATCTGTTAACAGCTGGTCTGTGAAATATGGGCTGAAACAGCTGGCACGCCAATTACTGGTGATTGGACTGTCTCCCTGCTTTCATACTCTCTCTCCATCTACCTGCTGCCAGCAGATAACATTGAGATCGCTGTGTTTACTGCAGCAGCAAAGCCACTTGAGTTCTCAGTGCTGCCTGCTCTTCCCCTTGCAGCTCCCTGGGACAGATCACTCACGCTTAGGCTCTTAGTTTAATTTTCCTGCAGTTCTACATAACTGAGCATTCATTACTCTGAAGTATTTTTCTAGTTCTCTGCAAACGTGCATTTTTTACCGCTTGTTAAGAATCTCTTCTGTCTCCATTATCTTCCATAATCTTTCTGAAGTATACTAAACTGCTTTTAAGTTGCATTTTGCCTTCACTATAGACTTAACGTGATGCTCGAGCCCTACTCTTACCAGGCCACTTCATCTCTAACTGTTCTTCCATCTCTGCTGCAACTCTGAGACAGATCCCCCTGCCCAGCTGCATCCCACGAGCTCTGCTACTGGCCGAGCTCAGTTCCAAACGCAGCCTGGTCCTGAGCTGGGCTGGCTCCAAGCAGTACATAGGTTGCAAGCACATTTTTTCCTCTTCCCTGTGCTTCTCTCTCATCCCCCTGCTAAGTCAGTGTTTCAAGGTTCGACATGCTTGTATTTTCTGTGTAAAAGGAAATGCAAGAACACAGTCTGGTTCCCATGTCCAACTGGAGAGAAGGAGAAATGAAAACATGATTCTAGCCCTATACTGTCCCCTCACGTCCCAGGCTCTGGAATACTCACTTGGAATAGACTCCTTTCCTGTAGTGCATGAAGTCACTCGTCACCTCAAATGCAAAGCTCACTGGGTTGTGCTTCCCCACAGCTTCTACCATACCGGCCTCATCATACTGCAAGGAGAGCATCCCAGGGTCACTGATCCCCATTACACCCAGACCAGTGGTGATGCACCAGAGCAGCAGTCACAGCACAGTGGGATGGCTAATCCTGCTTGCAGACCAGGATACATGGGCATTGAAATACAAGAACCAGGAATTTCTGATGGTCTGGAGGTGCACCTTCTGTGAAAGCAAAGACCCCAGTGCCTGTGCTTTTGCTGCAGCACTCCGTGGGTGCCGCCTTCAGAGGGGAGCAGGACAGAAGCAATCCCTGAGGCACCCAGAGCTGCCCACGTGCTCTGCAGGTGCTGAAGCGCTGTGCAGTCCCGCTGCAGGAAGGTGCTCACAGGCACCCCTGAGCCAGCGGGATGCTCAGCTGGACCCTCCCACTAAGCTGGCAGAGCACAGGAGAGGGGCACAGCACAGCAGAGACCCACCTGCGTGATGTTGATGACATCCTTGACAAACGCAATGGCCTTATCTGGCTGGAACTTGCAGGTGCCATTCTGTGCAGACAGTGAGGGAGAGGTGTCAGAGCCCATTCCATGCCTGGCCCTGCTGCTGGCACCACAGCTGCACTGCCTGGGGTACCTGTGCCCGGTATGGGTACGCGTCCTCGCCCATCAGCCCCTTGTTGTACAGGATGTACTCGAAGGCCTGGCTCGGCAGCCCCCTGCAAACAAGACAGCTGGAATGCAGACAGATCGGCACAGCAATGCTGCAGCTTTTGCAGAGCCAACCCACAGAGCTCCATGGAGCAGGAGCACGGGGCTGACAGTGTGCACCCCAGGCCCCCCAGCACAAACTCTGCTCCCTGTCTGGAGTTCCTGGCAAGGTCCCATCACTTCCTGCAGGAGCACGGCAAAACCTGGTGATCTTAGAGGGCTTTTCCAACCGTAACAATTCTGTGATTCAAGAGCAGCTTTGCTCAGTTCTCTGAGCATTCCTTGGGGACCACTTGTCTCACAGCAATTTCACAATGCTCTGATTTCACAATGCTTCTGTTTCTTTTAGCCACACCAGCAGGAATTATCGAAGGGGAAGCAGGTTTCTGTGGGTGACTTAAGGGACCCTGAGACACGTGTGACTCATGAGCAGCACATTGCACAGAACTCCCCCTGCTCTCCCCAGTTCGAGCCTGGCTAAACACACCACAACTGTGGTACTGGAAGATAATGCTAAAAAAGGTGAGTATCAAAGGACAGAAAATCATAAAAAAGAGGAACAGAAGTTAGGAAACGTTGGAGACTGGGTGAGGTATTCTAACCTTCAGAGAGGGCAAAATTAAAATAACAAACAAAACCAAAGCCCGAAGTTATTTCCCCTGAAGATCTCAGCCTGGGAGAAACAAAACACATTCCAAGGGCTGGGAGCACCTCAGCACCCAAGGAAGGCAGCCCAGCACACACCACAGGATGCTCACAGCTGCTCTCCACCGCTTTATCTCACTTACCCACTGCAGCCGTGGTTGTTGAATGCCTGTGCACAGTCCACCAGTTGCTGCTCCGCCTGCGGACGAGGTTTGGAGTCAGCACACATCTCAGCAGCAGTGTTCAAATCGAGGGATGCTAAACACAGCATCAGAGCCTGAGCTGCTCCCACCCTGCAGCAACCCGGGGTCTGCCCCTGCAAGGAGCCTGCCTGCTCCCAGCAGCACAAGGAACTCCCCAGGCTGGGGCTGTCCCTCTGCACCCGCTCAGCCATTTTCTTGCCCGCAGGAGTTCTTCCAAAGGTCAAGCTTGTTTGCAGCGCTCACACCCAGCCCTCAGACATCCCGATAAGCCCTACAGGATGGCGCTGCCATTCTGGTTCTTCCAGAAGCACAAACCCCCTGGGGGCTTAACACTTATCACGAGGTGCTGCTTTTGGGAAACGATTTGGCTACAGAGGACTTTCAGCCCCCGCCCTCAGCCCTGTCCTGCCCCAAAGATGACAGTGCCCAGCCCTGGGTGCAGTGGTGCACTCGGACTGCAAGTGGGGACAGCGACGGGCACATCCTGGTGGTGTCAATGGGAACAGCCCGGGGACAGAGCGCTCCCGGCCCCGCAGCCCCACCACTGGTGCCCAGGGAAGGGCCGTTGTCTCCTACCAGAGAGAGCAGCTTTCCGGTGGCGATGGCGATGGCCGACTCCAGGCACCCCGTGGTGGAGAAGGTCCAGCAGCTCCCGCAGGGGCCCTGCGTTAGGAACCGGACAGGAGTTGCCCCGCAGCGCACAGCCCCGCACAGCCCGGCCTCCCAGGCACTCCGCAGCGCCCGCCCCGTCCCCATTGCTCACCTGGTTCTTCACCGGCGTCACGAAATTCCCCTTCTTCCTCCAGTCCATGGTCTCGGGGCACGGCCCATCGCTTTGCAGGAAGTTCCCTTTGGTGGCCGAGCAGTTCTGTGGACGAGTGGGGGGCTGCGGCTCTGCAGCACGGATGGGGGCAGCGGCACCCCGAGACCCCCAGCGGCACCCGGCTCACAGAGGGCCCCCCGCCCCCCGGGACCCACCTGGGGCTCACTCCACAGGTACAGCTTCTTGAACTCGGCGAAAGTCATATCAGAAAACTGGTTCAGAGCCACTAAAAAGCCCCCAGAAAAGAGCAAAGGAGGATGCTTTATTCACTGGAGGCCGAATGCAAAACGAAAGCAGAAGGAAGTGGGGGATGGTGAGGGCGAGAACTGCCGTTCGTACTCTGGAAGGAGCTGTTCCCGGCGTTGTGCTCCTCGATGTGCCGTTTGTTGCTCACGAAGACCCGCAGCCGCCGCTCGTATTCGCCCTCCTCGTAGCGCCGTCCGTGCTGCGGGAAGGGGGTGCCGGGGAGGGTCAGCTCGAGCTTGGCGCTGCCCGCACACCCGGCCCCGCAGCCCCCCCAGGAAAGCCGGGGCGTTACCTGCTGCATCCAGGCCTTGAAGAACAGCTCCTCTGCGGGGACAGCGCGCAGCGTCAGCGGATCTCCCGGCTCCGCACGGCTCGGAGCGGCGCGGCCGGAGCTCGGGCACAGCATCGGTGTGCACAGCCGTGCCGAGCCGCGCCCAGCCCCACCGAGCCCACTTACCTCCAGCGGTCACCTCCGAGGCGGCGGCGGGCGCCAGGAGCGCGGCCCCGGCCAGCAGCAGAAGCCAGGCCATGCCGAGCCGTGCCGCTCCGAGCCGGGCTGAGCTGCGCCGAGCTGAGCCGAGCTGCTGCGGGGCGGGGCGGCACAACTCCTCCCCGGGGCGGGCGGACGCGCAGCTCAGCATGCACCGCCTGCAGCCGGGATACGGGAACCCGACGGGCATCCCCACGGGCACCCGCCGCTCCCGCCCCCACCCCGCCTGCTGGGCTACTGTTCGCCCTCGGCTCCGGCTGATAGAAACATCCCCAGGCCTCGTTCACCCTGAGATAGAATAGATTTATTAGCAAGAGGTAATCAGGAAACATATATTTTTACAAAAAAAATGGAAATATTTTTTCCAAACAAGCTGTAAGTTGAAATAGTTTAGGGCTTGAAATAGAATTCTCATACCACGAGGTATTGCTTACAGCAAAAGTTTTCTGTCTGTTAGAGTGGAGCATGCCTGCCACTTTAAAGTTAAACTGTGTTTATATACTGTACAATGTAAAAAATACATGGTAATATTCACAGAATAAGCACTACATTACTATATTCCTGCTAGAAGGTGGTTAGACAGGATTACAGTATATGTAATAAAAACACTCGGTCATCTTCGGCTAACTCTACGTCGTGGAACGGGGCGGGTTGGCACGAGGGGCACGAGCTGGGGGCACGGCGGGGGCTGCGGGAGCGCTGGGGGCTGCGGTGCTGCCCGGTGCTCTGCTGCAGCCCTGCGGCCACTGCGCAGCCTGCGCTCTGCCGGGGCCGGAGCCGTGCCCCCCCGCTGTCCCCAGCCCTCTGGAGAGGAACGAATGACAAAAAGAATATCTTGGAAAAGAAACCGGGACCCCCGGCGAAGTGTGGATGCGCGAAACCTTAAAGGATGCGGGGAATCCTACGCGAGGCCGAAGAGCGGGGGGGCGGGGCTGCTGGGGGAAGCGCACACGGAGGGGGGGGGGGGGGCACTCCGGCATCCAACGGGAACACACAGCTATGTACAGCGGGGGCAAAGCGCCCGGCTCAGGAAGGCAGCTTGGGCTCCATCCGCAGGGAAGCCCCATACAGGGCCTCCTCATCCATCACTCCAGACTGGTCCAGCAGGTACTGCGTCACCTGCAAAATGGGGGCAAGCATCAGAGCCCGTGTGGGGCAGCAATGGTGCTGCAGTGGGGAAAGGAAAGGGCCGAGCAGTGCCTGTGCCGAAGAGCAGTGCTGCAACCCCACAGCAGAATGCATGAACCTGGCCCACCCCACAGCTGCAAAGTCCTCAGTTGCTCTTCTGCTTTCCGTGCCCAGCTGTCCCCTGTTTTACCAGGCACAGGGGGTTGTAAATAGATGATCTTTAAGGTCCCCCAGCCTAAGCCATTCTATGATCTTAAGGCACTGTAATCAGGGAACACAGGTTCATGCTGCCAAGCAGGGCACGGCTCTGCTGTTAGCAGAAAGCCTCCTGCCAGTTCCTGGCTCCACATGGACCCCATGGCATCACGGGTACGTGGTGCTGTGCCAGGGATGTGGGCAGGTGGGTTTTGCTGCTTCTGTAGAGCGGCAGCCCTGCAGAACCCCACAGCCCACACTTGCACACTGTGGTCACGCTGTGCGGTGGCAGATGAAGCACGAGGGCGGCCGGGGCTTTCCATCTCTGCAGTGTGCTGGGGACAACACGTGGCAGAGGCCACCAGCACTGGGCTATGGGGGGGGGGTAGAGGAAACAGGACAGGCTGGCAGCCTGCAGCCCCAGTGGGCACACAGGTGCTGCCCCACAATAGCTCCTCCCTGTGCCAGGAGAGCCGGGCTGTGTGCGTGGGGCACCCAGGCAGGATGCAGGAGGATGCCATGCTCTGCGCAGAGCTGTTGCACGGAGCCACTGCCACCTGCTGCTCACAGCCCTGCAGGGCATGGCACGCACTTTCTTTCTCCTCTTGCCTTTCCTGCACTGCCCAGCCGAGACCACGCTGCTGAGTGCTGAGCTCACTCATGTTTGCAGAAAGAACCACAGCACACCAGCAGTTCTGCCTGCTGGGAAAGGTGACAGCAAAGGCAGGGACACACAGGGACAACACTGACTTGCTGTGGCCAAGGCTCTGGTGCCAGGGAGCTGCATCCCTCTGCTCTGCCAGCAATGCAGCTCAGGGGATCTGTACTCTGCAGCACGGCACAGGCACACCGAATGGCACTGCAGCATGTAGGGAGCTCATTGCTGGTGCCCTCCACTCCTCCCCATGCCACAGCCCCACAGCCAACGCTGCTCACCTAACATGTTGTGTTCCTTACAGAAGCCCCACAGCTACCCCAAAGGTGCTGCCAGAAACCCAAGGCTTAGTTCTGCAATGGGGAGAGCGGGAGCTCGTGGCTCTCATACCTTGGGCTGGTGCTCGATCTTGTAGGAAGTTTGTTGGAACTGGCGAATCTCTCTGATGATGTGGGAAATCTGTCCAGAGAGGAAACAAAACCATTGGTCACAGTGCAGCCATCACTGGTGCCATTGGGTCCTGGCACTGCTCTGCCCACACCGTTCCAGCACCACCAGCAGAATCTCCAGTGCTGCCCAGAGCCCAGCACTCACCATCCTCATTTTGGAGAAGTTCACCAGCCCGTCCTCAGTGTAGTTGGGGGTGCCCTCCTCGATGAAGGCCAGGTCGGTCAGGTACATCCCCAGGTAGGGCACACACGGGGGGTCGCAGCTGCAGGAGCAAATCATAGAGAAGAGAGAAATGTCCCCACCTGCAGCTCATGTGGGCCCTGCAGGGGAGGGAGGAGGGCTGTGCCCTGCAGCTACTGGGATCTGAAGGGTTCTGTAAGGCACAGGAGCTCCAGGGCTCAACCCCACCATCTTCTTGCCAGCTACAGAAAAATTAACCAGAATTGCATGAGAGGAGTGTAATAAAAGTGGGTGAATTTGTCCCAGCACCTCTGGGCTCACTGAGGGCAGTGACTAATCAACCCCAGAGCGAAGGGGACACAGGGAGGCAGGAAGCAAAGCAAGCATGCACTGATGGGCACAGTGCGGGTGGGCGCACTGCAGGGCACTGAGGGGCAGAGCACCAGGGGTGTGCCAACCCACTGCCCCGGGCCATACACGGCACTCTGTGCAGCACCACGTGAACACCATACGATGACCATTTGGGAAACTGGGCGTCAGAAGGGCACCCAGCCCTGCTCACCGCAGTGCAGCCCCCCGAGCAGAGCACGGCCCTCACTCACTTTTTCAGCGCCTCCCTCAGGTTCTTGAACCTGCCCTCTGAGGACACCAGCTTCTGCAGCTTGTCGATCAGAGCCTTCGTCTGCAAAAGACCCAAAGCGTACACTGGGGTGGCACGGGCAGGAACATCCTCCCACCCCCACCCGCCCTGCCCGTGGGACCCATCCCCACCGCAGCACTGTGAGTGGTGCAGGGCTGCTGGGACCACGTGGAGGAGCAGAGCAGGTGCTGAGCAGAGCCCCGGCAGCACAGTTCAGCACAGCTCAGCACAGCACAGCCCACAGCTCCCCGCCTCCTCCTTTGCCAGCGCCTGTCTTAATTCACAGGTTAGCTCTTTGCAGCAAAAATATGAGATATTTCAGACTCGGGAGGAGCCCACACAGCGGTTCTGTCTCTGGCAGCCCCCGGGCTCCGGCAGGCTCGATAGAAGCTATTTCTGCACCCGGTAAATCAACACAGGAGTTATTTCTGCTCATCCATAATCGGTCCGAGAAGCCCTCAAAAAGAAAGAAGTGCCCACATCCGCGAGTGTGCGCAGCAGCAATCGCCCTTTGGGGAACGCCCCTCCACCTGCGGGGCTCCCCTCCTGCACGGACCGACCAAACCGCGGTGTCCGCTGCAGCCCACCGCCCCCCTGCCCGTCCCCACCTGCTTGGAGACCTTCAGCCAGGTTTTCTTCAGGCGGAAGATCGCGCTGCGGTTGAGGGAGGAGGTGATCTCCAGCACGGCGTTGTAGTTGTGCAGGCAGCGGCAGATGTCGGCCACCGCCACCCACTTCTCGATGGCGCTGACGCGCGCGGTCAGCTCCTCGTTGCGCAGGATCTCGGACGCAATTAAGTTGCTGACCTTCGGGAGGCAGCAGCCCCGGCATCAGCAGCGCTTCGGGCAGCGGCTCAGCCCGCACCCACGTGCCGCCCGCTCCGTTCTTTTTACCGCTCGCCCTCCCACCCCGCAGCCCCGCTCACATCATTGAAGTGCTTCGTGTTCTTCATGATGTACGGCGTCCGCTCGTTCTTCTCCAGCTTCATCCAGCCCTGCCCGAAGAACTCCCTGCAAAGGGCAGTGCCAGGTGACCGCTCGCTGCCGCGGCCACGCCGTGCCCCACCAGCAGGACACCCCGTGCCCCACTCACTCGTAGGGGATCTTCTTGAAGACCAGGTGGTCGAGCAGCGTCAGCTGTTCTGCTATCTCCAGCGCCGAGTGACTCTCAAAGGGCTCAGCTTTGACTCCCTCAGCCTACGGTGAGGGCAACAACGAGGGCTGCTTAGGACCATCACGGAGCAGTTCGGGTTGGAAGGAGCCCCTAAAGACCCTCTGGACCTGATGCAACGAGCAGGGACCCCACAGCTCCACCAGATGCTCAGAGCCCATCCAGCCTGACCAGGGGTGTCCCAGGGATGGGCACCGAGTTGGGACTTTCTATATCTCAGACTCAAAAGAAAGGCAAAGCCATCTGTGCCACAAAGCCCACCCGTCACAGCTGCTCTCCCTGATCCCATACAGCGCTGGGGAATCCCAGAGCATCAATCACATCCATAGATGTGTCCATGTGGACACACACACGCTGATCCCCCTGCTGACTTAATGGAGCGTCAGATCCCAGCACACCGGTTTGTGTAACTGCCGCCTTTCTGCCCTACATCTGCTTAATTAACAAAGCAGCAGGGAATTGCAGCAGAAGCATAGTAGCTCTGTGAACACCCCTGTGCTGGGCACGGTGCAGAGCCCACTGCTGCTGCTGGGATGGATCTCCCAGGGGATGTCAGAAAAGCAGTGGGAGCAGGGATGCCCCCAGCCGATGGGCTGCTCCTGCCCTGCGCCAGAGCCACTGCTGTCCCCAGGTGGAGGAACACGAGCGGACACTGCAGCCCCTGCACCCCAATGGGCACCCCAAGCCCTGCAGGGCACTGCCTTTCCCAGGTGTTGTCCTCAAAACTCAGCTCCTTGGGGGAAGCAGCAGAGCGAAACCCACGTGTTTGTTTGCATGCTCCAATTCCAGGGCAGTTTGCAGCTCCAGTGATTGCAGACAAAAGCCTTAAGACCTGAAGGGACTCAAAGCCTGCAGAAAGCAGCGTGCAGACCAGAGGGCAGCAGCACTGTTGTTTCAGGCGCACCAGGCCACGCTGGAGTGCTCCTGTTTTTTTCCAGGCTTTGTTTTCTCTGAGTGCAGAGAAGCAGCACCAGCACAGTGCTCACCCTGAGCTCTGTAAATGCGCAGCGCGTTCCCTGCGCTCTGCTTGGAGCAGTGCTGACACAGCATCTCGAGCCCACAGCCAGCAGCACTGGTGCAGGTCTGGGGGCACTGGAAACCCACCAGGCATCCCTGCACCCTGCGGGCTGGCCCATCTCTGTGCCCCTGCAGCACTGCCAATGGTGCAGATGAATGGATCCAGGGGCTGCTTTGTTGCTGCCGTTTCCAGCAGTGGGTCACTGGGGCTGCTGTGCACACGGAGCAGCTGACAGAGCTCACCATCTGCACCACTTCCTCCAGCGTGGTCTGGTTGTCCCCCGGGTCCTCCTGTGTCAGAGTCCTGTGGCACAAAAGGATACAGCACTTAGAATCGTGGTTCTTGGCATGGTTGGGTGGGAAAGGACCCCAGAACCTCCCCCACCCCCACGGGCTGGGTGCCCCCCATCAGCTCAGGCTGCCCAGGTTCCCATCCATGTCCTCATGCCCACTTTTACCCCAAGAGCAGCTACAGGAGCCCAGAACTGCACCAGGAGAAGTGAACCCTCCACCAGCCCTTCACCTGATGATGTTTGCAGCTGCTTTCCTCTCCTGGGTCAGGAGCTCAGGGTCGTGAATCACCTCCTCCAGAAAGCTGATCACCCTGAACTTCAGCTCTTCATTCGTTTCGAAGTCCTGCCAAATAAGGCACAGTTACAGCTGCGATCAATTTCACTCACAGTGCACTACAACACTACGAGGATGGGGGACAGCAGGGAACACCGCGGCCCCTGACCCTGATCTCATCCTGCTGACTCCTCCCAAGAACCAAACCCAGTGATGCACTTCCCTGCAGCCCCATGCTGTGGTGCCCTGCTGCATCCACAGCACTTTCCATCTCCCCATGTCCACTCATTTGCTTAATGGAAGAAAAAGGATCCAAACTGTCTTTCCAGCTTGAGTGTGGCTGAGCCCACTGCCAAACCCGTGCCAGCACTGATGGACCCCAAAGAGCACACCCAGACCCCCTGAGCCGCCCTGTGCCACAGGGACACCACTGCCCAGACCCCCCCGCTGCACCTGTGAGTGCTTGGAGACCCAGTGCCGCAGCACATTGAGGACCCTGTTGGTGGCTGCTCTCCGGATGACAAACTCCTTGTCCCCGTTCCGCTGGTCAGTTGGGAAGCCTGAAAGCAAGAGCACTGCTCAGCACAGTCACAGTGCTGCCAGGAGCTGCTTGGGGTACTTTCAGGATTGCAAGAAGGAAAAGCCTTATATTTACTAGTACCCTAATGCAGTCGAGCTGCATGTGCAAGGGGCCTGGCCGCCTGCAACGTGCAACCTGCAGAGCCACAGAACTGCTGGGGGCAGCAGCCAAACACGGTGGGGATGGGCACATGCAGACCCTGACCCTGCAGAACCCAACCCCGCACCTGCACTGGCCAGGGACATGCGCCGGTACTTCTCCTTGGTGGGGGTCCCCTCGTTGGCGCCCGCCGTGGCGATGGCGAAGGCGGAGGCAGCAGACAGGGCGCTGCGGGTGCTGTCCAGCTCCCGGCAGGATGGCATCACCACACCATTGTTGTAGGAGAACAGGGAGAAATCTGGAGGGGGAACGGCAGCACTCAACCACAGCTGCAGCCCAGCCGGGTCCCCCATCCCCGCAGCAGCCCGCAGCTTGCCACGGGCACCGTGCTCACATCTCACCTGAGGAGTTCTTGCACTTGATGGACATGGGAGTGGTTGGAGATTTTGTTGGGGAAGTTTCAGCCTCCGCCTCATCGCTCTGGTTGGGGTCGGTGTCGGACTCCTCCCGGACGGACACGTCTGAGCCTGGTGAGCAGGCAGCTGCGCTCACTGCCAGCACTGCGTGCGGTGCGGCCCCATTTTGGCTGTTCCATGTTTCCCTACAGCCCCTGCCCTACCCCAGAACAGCAGCCCAGGCACCTGCACGATGGCAATGTGACCCCAGCAGGTCACAGCCAGGACACCATCTGCCCTTCCCACGGGGACTCACTCTGCTTGCTTGGCGGCATCTCCTCCTGCTTCTCCGCGGCCGCTTCCCCTTCATCAGGGATCTTGTTGGGGTAGCTGCTGGACACGTACAGCTTGTTGATGTCCAAGGTGGTCTTGCTGAAGGGGCCCATGGAGGAGTACATGCTTGCATAGCCGTTGGAGGAGCAGCTGAGCGCCGCCAGGTCCAGCGCCTTGCCCCCAGTGATGATGGGGATGTTGAGGGAGAGCTTCCTGCGCCGGCTGGGAGACGACGATTTGGTGATGGAGAGCGGCGGCGGCGAGGAGAACTTGCGGTTGGCGCGGGGGGACTTGGGGGGCTCGCCGTAGAGCAGCTTGGTGTTCTGGCTGCTGGCAAACAGCAGCTCCAGGGACCTGCAGGAGGAGACGAGAGCCGGCACTCACCCTGCAGCACGGCACGGCACGGCGCGCCACCAGGTGGGAGACAGCGCAGAGCCTCACCGCGCAGGGATGGCGCTGATGGGTTTCTTGTAGATGGTGATGAGCTTGTCAAGAACGACCAGGGCGGTGGTGAAGACGCGGTACGAGTGCAGGAACGTGTTCAGAAAGTCGATGCTCAGGAAGCGCAGGTCTGTCAGCCGCTCCAGCAGCCGTTCCACGCTTGCATAGCGGATCTGGAGGACCTTGCAGGAATTCATCGTTTTACTGAACCTAATGTCAACATCATCACAATACAAGCTGGCATCAGACCTGCAGAGAAACAAGAGATCTGTGGCTCCAGCCTGGAACGAGACCAAGAGCTGCAGGGCACGAGCAGCCGCACTCAAAGCATGCAGGGACTGGGGAGGGGGGTGCTGGGGGATGGAGCCCTGCTCACGGGGTGCCTCGGGACTGCTCCGGGGAAGGCTGGGCCCCAGATAGGTGGCAAAGCTGGGGCAGTGAAGCACACACCGTTGCCCCACAGCACTCACTTGATCATCTGCGGCACGGTGACCTTGGAGTTCTCCTCGAAGGCATTCATCATGAGCCCATTGCAGCGGATGTTGTCCACGCACTGTGAGAAACAGTGGGGGACATGGCAGGGGGCAGTGGTGGGAGAAGCACCCCGCTCCCATTTCTTCTCTTTTGGAGAAGAATTTTTTCCAAAAATCCAACTTTGTGCAAAGCAAGAGCAGAGCTCGTAAGGTGTTACCACATGCAGGGGACAGGGGAGAAGTAACTCTAGGCACAGCCCATGGGCAGCCCACAGGACACCCTGTATCCATGTGGTGCAGCTCTTGGCATCCCCATACTCCACTTCCACTGTCTGAGCCACCAGACACCAGAAACACCTTCTGGTGATGTTCTGTGGCCACACAGCATGCATGCTGGCCCCCAGGGGCGAGCCATACCTGGCTGATGTCACTGGTCCAGGCAGCCTTCTCCTGCCTGGAGGATGCCACAAGGATGACGGTGAAGGACGACGCGTCCTTTGGCTCCACCACAATCTTGAAGTCGAGATGGTCGATGTCCTGTCCTGAAGCTTTCACTTCGGAGCAAAGCAAGTGCGCACAGTGACATTGGATGGAGAGATGCACAACCCAAATCCCCCCACCCCAAGGAAGGGCACAGGAACTGCGGGGCAGTGGGGGTACCTACCATCCTCATCAGTGCTCTCCTGCTCCTCGATCAGCGTGCAGTCGATGAGGGAGATGACGCCATTCTGCAGAGTGGGAATTGGGGTCAGAGGCAGGATGGTAAATCCAGTCCCAGCAGGATGGGGAGCCGCTGCCCCGGCCCCTGCTGCTCTATGACCTGACAAGTGCCATGCCCACCCCCAGTGCCCACCTTGGTGAGGTGCAGCTTGCCGCCAGAGCCACGTGTGCAGATGATCAGGTGCTTGGAGAAGAGGAAGCACTGCCGCTCGCCCTCCTTGCGCAGTGACAGAGAGCCCAGCCGCCCGCGTGTGATCTTCCCCTTCTCTGACATCGGCACTTGGATGAGGGACCCTGCAGGGAGAGCACCCATCCCTGGCTCTGGCTGGCTCCGTGGGGGGGCAGGGACAGCAGGTGCCATGGGTGCTGCACTGACCGAGGAGGGCATGGCAGCAGGAGCACAGTACCTTGTCGTACAAAGGTCTGGCTGGTGTCCAGCAGAATCTCACAGCCCTCAATGATCATCCGCTCTATTGCCAGATTTTTTCGGATGTTCTCAGTCTCACTCACTTCATCGTGCATTATCCTGAAGGAGGGAGGTGAGCTCCAGTGACACGTACCCAAGCTGTTCCACAGCTCCCTTGAAACAAGCTGGGGAGCTGCACTGGATAAGCTCACAAATGAAGGGACATTCCCAGAACCACCGCCTCCATCCATACCACGCAGCCCTGTGTCACCCCACGGCTCTGACCTGGAGAGCTCCTCCAGCTTGGACTTGGCGTAATCCAGGCTGTTCCTCTCCACGTGCTCGTGCGGGGTGTGCGCCAGCAGCTCGTGCAGCGTCAGGATGTACCGGGGGATCTGCGGCACAGAGCAGAGAGGGGCTCAGCAGCGCAGCACAGGGCTGGGGCTGGGCTGGGGCACGGGGGGGGCTATCAGCCACGGTCACCTGGAACATGGGGTAGGTGAGGAAGGTCTCGAGCGTGCGCTCCTCGCAGTCGGGCTTGGCCTCATAGTGCTTCAGCAGCTTGTCGAAGTCGCGGTTCTGCTTGCAGTGCGCCAGGATCTGCAGGCTGTACTGGTGGTTCCGCACAAACTCCTGGTAGATGTTCAGCATGGGCAGCAGGATGTCAAAGAGGTCGGCTGCGGACAGAGGCAGCAACTGGCTTTCTCCATTTAATCTTTTTTTTTTTGCTCAGGCCCATGCCTGACGTTAACGAGGCTCAGGGGCCGGCAGCGATGCGCGGTGCTGCACTTCACCGCTGCCAACAATTAGCACAGATCTGCCAAGCCTCATTAGGACAGCAGCGAGAAGTGGGGAGCAGAGCAGCGCTGAGGGGCACTCACCCAGCACGAGCGTCGGCCAGCTGGATATCCTTGCTTTCAGGCCTTGGTAAAAGATTTGGTGCAAAAACATGATCGTTTCGCTGCAAAGAAATCCACAGGCATAGGGCAGATGAACAAGAAGAGATAATAATCGGACAAATCACCCCCCAGCTGCGTGTGGAGCAGCCTGGGGATGAGTCCTGCCAGGGGGGCTGCAGGGAGGTCCCACCACGGTAAGTGGGCACTTGGCAGCACCCTGAGCCTGGGGGTCCCCACCATCTCAGCCCCCACAACGCAGCATCGCCGCCTCTGTGCCCAGTGTCTCCTCCATGCACAGCACCTCTTTGCAAAGCCCAGTCCCTCTGGCTGCAGGCTGGGAGCTAACTAGGATTCCCCTTTGCTTACTCCTGCTCCCTGTGAAATGGATGCCCACTGCTGGCGGCTGCCCCTTGTCTCCACGTGCCGCCAGTGGAGCGATGCGTGTTTAATTTCCAACAGCCAAAAAACCACCCCTGCATTCCCCAGGCCTGGCAGTAACGCTCCCCTCCCTGCACCAACACTATGAATTTCGTTCGATTGCTCAGAACAGGATCACAGAATGTTCCCAAGTGGAGGGAACTCCACAAGGAGTCCACCCCAGGTGCTCCCCAAGCCAGAGCCCACCTGTTGAGGAAGATGCTGCTGACATCATCGTGTGTGATGGGCGGCTTCTTGGAGCTGGCAGCCATGCGCAGCGGCCGCAGGAAGTTGTTGACCAGGATGTGCAGCTGCTGCACGTATTCAGCCTCGGCCTCCAGCATGCTGAACACCACCTGGTTCCTCTTGCGCATGCTGTCGGCGTGCGGGGACCTGATGTAGTCCTGGATGATGGTCTTCCACTTCCTGCGGCACAGCCAGCCGCGCAGGAAGCTCTGCACCTGGGGGAGCAGTGCTCGTTAGTGCAGGCTGGCTCATTAACACAGGCTGACTAACCGAGCACCGTGCCCGGTGCTGGGCAGGCTGCAGCCCATGGTGCCGGTGGGCAGCAGCGGCCAACAGTGCTTCTGTGCAGGTGAGCGTGACCCCCCCAAGAAAGCTGCTCACGCCTGGCCACGTGGATGTGATGCAGCACTGTGGCAGCAGCTCCGTGTGGGTACCGTGTGGGTACTCAGCCCAACACAGTGGGAGGATACCCAGCTCAAAGCCAAGCTCCCCCCTAGCATCCCCACATCGGCCCAGCAGCTCCACGCCCCGGCTGTGCCGAACCTTTTTGATTTTCTTGATGTCACTGTCATCGTCGCTGGGCGCGCTGCTCTGCACTGACTGGATGCGTTCATGGTCCTTCAGCAGGGAAGCGATCTGCAGCACAGGGACAGCAGCACACCTGCAGTGTCCTCACAGCAGGACCTGGCACGTGCTGCACTATGGACACGGCGCAGCAGATGCTGTCCTCGGAGGGATGGCAGTGGGGATGCAGCAGTGCCCCCAACCTGCCCGAGCCACAGCCAGCACCCAGCACAGCACGCTGCACTCCTTGCCCATCCTTCTCGCCCCTGTATGTACTGCTTCACCCCCACCCACAGCCCTGCAACCATTGACAAAGCTACAGGAAAAGGTCTGGAAAAAATGCCATCCAGAAAACAAATGTCAGGGAAACTGAATTCTGACCTTATAGACAGATAATAGAAATAAGAAAGCTTTCAAAGAATACTGGGAAGAAAAAAAAAAAAAAATCTAATTTTGGGGATAAAGGGAAAGAAAGGAAGGTTTGGGATTCAGGTGGACACCAAGTGAGATTATTCCAGATTCCATATCAGTTGATGGATCCTAACAATGAATGGCTGGAAGTGATGTGCCCTAAGCAAGGTGTACCCTATTTGCCTCACCTGTCCCCCTCCCTGCACAGCCCTGACGCAGCCCACACTCAGTGCCCTGTTGTGGTGCACGTGGCAAATCCCAGCAGGCAGAATGCAATGGCAGGGAGCCCCCATCCCTGCCCAGGATCCATTTCTCTACCCAGCACTGCTCCCACCCCAGCAACCACGTGTGACTCAACCCCACGTGTGCCCCCAGCACTGTGCCCGCAGTGCCCGCTGCAGTGCCCGCTCTGCCCCGCACCTCCGCCTTCAGGCGCTCGATCTCGATCTCCCCATCCTCAATCTGTTGTCGGAGTTGCTTGGCAACAGTTTTCTCCGTTTCCACGATCTGAAGTAAATGGAGGTACTTCTGCATCAGCGCCTCGTGCTCCGTGGCCAGGGTCCTGTAGCTGTGAGCAGACACGGCTGTCAGAGTGGCCCCACACCGCACCCCCCAGACACACAGCTCAGCGGGACCCACAGACAGGATACAGAGAGCTGTATACATCTGAGCACCCGCATGCACCCCACGTTGCCATCCCCTCCTTGCCATCAGTCCTCCCACCAGTGGATGCTGCACCAATAGGGCCCAGCACAGCAATGCCCACTCCGACAACCCCACCGCCCCAGTACGGCACAGCACAGCGATGCCCATTCCAACAATCCCATTCCCAGCTATTTTTGCTATCCCCAATGGAAGCCCTACAGCCCACCGGCCCATACACGTGACAGGGGATGGGGTGCAGAAGCAGTGACACATGGCACAGGGGCAGCCCTCACTACCTGGCATGGGCAATGGCTGCCACCCACTCATCACAGTCCTTGGCATCCTCTGTGCGCAGCTCCAGCGTCTTCTGGTTCTCATGGTTGAAGTTCACGGTGAAGTAATGCTGTGGGGGGAGCAGGACAGGGTCAGGAGGACCCCTGTGGTCAGCAGCATGTTGCTCTGCTCACAACCAAGCGCTCTGCAGCACCGCTCCAGGAGCACAGCCACGGAGCTGCAGGGGGGACACTGCTATGGAACACAGAGCAGGGAACGCCTGCAAGTAACAATGTCCTGCTGGGCACTGCCAGATCCCAAATGCACATGAACACATCACAGCCCGGGCCAGGAGGGAGCCTTCCCCTGTGCAGGGGATGCAGTGCTGCATCCCTGCCATGTCCCATCACATCCCCCCTGCCAGGACCCTGCACAGAGCCATGCCCCACGTGCAGCAGTGCCGGCCCTGGGCATTCTCATAGCCGCAGCACGGCAGGACGGGCGCAGCAGCTATTTTCAGCTTCCCTTGACATTTACAGTATTGGTGTTAATTGTGCGGCGGCGGCAGCCCGCGCGGCCCCAACCTGCGCTGTTGCTGTGCTTTCTGCTGTCTCCTAGGAGACAGGTAACGCGCAGCACTGCCGCCAGCAGCCGGGCCAGGCAGAAACCTGCTGGAAAGAGCTCCTTCTGATGCTGTCTGCTGCTGTGCTGCGGAGTTCAACGAGGGCAAGCAGGTACCATGGCTGCTGGGAGAAGCCGCAAGCATGGGGGTGAGGGGCAAGGAGCACAGCACCCGGTGTGCCTGCAGCACAGTGCCCACATGGGGCTGCATTCACCAGGTAACAGCCAGAAACAGCCCCGGCCTCGCTCAACCTGAGGCTCCTGCAGGGACCTCCATGTGCTGCATCCTCCCAGCACAGCCCCAGAGCTGACAGGTACAGCTGCACGGCTTGCACACTGGGATGGACCCCGCTGCCGCATCCTTGTGCCCTGCAGCAGCTGGGGGAGCTCTCCCTCTGAGCCACGTCACTCCTCCGTCTCCTCTCTCCCACCCCAAAGGCTTCTAGGGGCAGCAGGACGCCCCTGACAGCTGTCCAGGTTCTGGAGCTGCATGGGTGGCTGTGCCTCACTGTGGTGCTGCCGTGCCCTGCGCTGGCCCTGGAGCTGCGCACACCGTGTGCTGTCACTGCCATCACTCCCATCCAACGCCCAGGAAGCGCAACGTGCTCCGAAGGAGGAAGTTATTTTATATTTGAATAATACAACTCCCACCGCCTGTTATCTCCTCCTGAATTATGAGCCTCCGCTGTTATCTCAGCCACACATCACTCTCGACGGCGCAGGAACGGCTCCAGCAGCGCTCGCTGTGCTCGGGGCACAGAGGTGGCACCAGAGCTGGCAGTGCCAGCCGCCCGAGGGCAGGCAGAATATCCCCATCCTGCAGCAGGCACAGCTCCTGCAGCTCACGCTTCTCCTTCTCGCTGCCTTTTCTGCTCACTGGAAGCTCTCATTAGCACACATCTGTGGAGGCACTCACAAATCACCTTTCATCAAACCTCCCCTTGCTCTGCTTTCTGAGAAACCAGACAGGTGCACCTCGGGTCCTCATTACAGGCATTTTGCAGCACCTCCCGCAGTCCCCCTGCAGCCCGCAGGCTCTGGGCACTGGGCATCCCCCCTGCTTCATCCCCAGGGCGCGGCTGATGGCGGCTCTGCCTGCGGAACAGCACGGGAGCATTTCAGGTCACGGTGAGCAGTGCTGAAAGCAGCAGCAGGCGATGCTCTGAGTCCTTCCTCCAGGGCCAGAGCTGCCCGAGCTTCGCAGGGAGATGCTGCAAGTGTTTTTCAGCACCGGCAGAGAGTGTATTCTGCTTTTGCCCCAGCCTCCAAAACCCTCAGCTCAATCACACCGAAGTCATTTAGTCCGAGGCAGACACCAGCATGAAAAATCCCAGCTCCAGAAGTCCAATAAACTCCAGCACCTGGATGCTGTGCATGGCCACTGGGTGCTGAGCTGGGCAATGCAGAGGACCACATCTCCACAGCACAGCCACTCCTGCAGGAACCTGCATGCTGCTCCCAGTGCCCATCACCCGCAGCCCAGAGCAGCTCAGCCCTGGTAATGGCAGGCTGCATTACTGCATCCCCATTCCTGCATGGCCACAGCAGCACAGCTGGCACAGCGCAGGGCTGGCACAGGGCAGGAGGTGCAGTGTGCAGGGAGCTGGCCTGGCCCCCGCTGCAGCCCTGGTCCCCACACCCCACTCCAGCACCTCGGTTCCCTGTCGCTCCAGCAGAACAGCCCAGCAGCAGCACAGCTATTTTTACCGAGACAAGAGCGCAATAGCAAAACGCTGCTTGGGAGCTATTTCTGCTTCCAGAACCTCAACAAATGACTTTGAATTAATGAAGGAGACTACCCAAGTGATTAATGTGCAGGGATGGCTCCGCAGAAATGTCCTCCCTCGTGTCTGATGTCCCCATGCTGGTGCTGCTGGCGCAGCCGCACTGCCCTCTGCCAAGCACACAGAATGGAGGCAGAGCAGCACCTGCTGCTTGTTGGGAGTTGTGCTGGGCATCTCTGAGCACCCCAGGACTCGCGTCCTGCTGTCCCAGGGTGCTGAGATGTGCAGGTCCCCCAAGAAGGCATCAGGGAGCCATGCACAGGGTTCCCCCATGCTTGCCTTGCACCTACCCCAGCTCCCCATGGGGTTCGGCAGGACCCACTGGCACTCAAGGGCCACACCCGTGTCCTATTCCCACACCCTTATCCTGCTCCCATGCCCACGGTGGGGACACCTGGGCTCCTACATCCTGCACATCCCCAGCCAAAGCCACCAGACGGTTGCAATGAATGTGTGTGCCACTGCAAAGGGAGCTCCGTGCAGAGCGCAGTGGTGCCCACTCACAGCACTGCAGGGCGACAGGCAGGGTGCTGCTGCCATCCCCCCTGCACAGCACCAGGTGCTCCAGGGGCACTGAAGCACAAGACGGGACCAAACATCTCCAGCACTCACAATAAGGAAGGGAGCAACAGAGTTAGGCCTGGCACAAGCAGAAGCATGGCTGCTTGGGACCTTGGAGCCCACGTGACACCCCAGATCTCATTACCTGCTGGGACAACACACAGCACCACGCTTTGTGCCCACACTCGGTGCCATCAGCCAGGTCCCAGCGGGCACAAGGCACTTCCACCTGGAGCACAGCCAGGCTCTGGGCTGAGAACACTGCAGCAGGAGCAGCCTGCAGCCCCTGCCCCATGCAGGACAGCTCTGCTGGGCTCCCCACAGCACCACCCCACCCATGCCTGGGGATGCTGCATAGGGACACGCACATACACAGCTCGCAGACCAAGGTCTGCCCAAATATTCCAACTTGATGTGAGTAGGGCTCCATTCTCAACGCCCCTGGTGCAACGCTGCGTTGCTTTCACACAGCTCACTGCAGACACCTGGGCAAAGCACGGGGCTGGGAGCAGCACCATAACCACGGGCATCCCCACCTCGGCCGTGTGCCAAAGGGAGCTGCCAGCCAAGGGTGCTGGCAAACACTTGTGAGGTGCAGAAAGCACTGCGGTGCCCTCCCGTCAGCTCCTCTGTGACTGCTGGGGCAAAATGCGGGCTGTGACTTCAGTTCCTTTGTTCATACAACATCTGTAGAAGACTGTGTTGTCCCCGGATGTCCTTATTTGGATTTCCATGACAAATGTGGGGGAAGGGCTTTTTGCCCCCTGACAAAGCCGGATCACACTGCATCACCCCATCCTTTGGCTGAGACCATGTGAACAGAGAGCCCACAACCAGTGAGCAGCACACACCCCGAGGCCCCCCACGCTGGGGACATGGTGCCCAAATCCTCTGTTCTGTACCTCCGTTTTCCAAATAACTTCACTCCTTTCCTCTCACATGTGCTGCATGCCAAGCACACTGTGTTTCAGCAACAACAACAACAAAAAAACCTGCAGCAAAGCAAAATAGGTGAACATGAAAACACAGAGCGTTTGCAAAGGCACAGCCTTTGACATTTCTCCGTTATGGAGAATTTGAAACCTTTTGGGTTTTGCTTTGGTTCAGAAGGAATCCAAACCCAAAGGTACTGCCTGAAATGCTCACAGCTAAAGCCCGGATGGGTAAATCCCCTCCAACAACAATTGATGGTGATCAGGGGCGATGCTAGAAATTTCCTCCACACCTTCCAAAGATCCACCACTGCCGAGCACAGCTCTGCACCGGCATGGGAGGAGGCAGCCCCTCTGTTCTGCAGAGCTGTCACCCCCCGCCCAGAGACCCCCAACCATCCTGCACTGAGCGGGCTGCAGAGCTGCACTATCAGTATTCCCCTGCTCATCCCGTCTGCTGGGAGATTAACCAGTTTGCAGAGCTGTGGGCAACCCAGTGTCCAGGTGCTTCCATCTGCATTCGTCCCAATAATGAGACATGGTGCAGAGCCAGGTGCTGGCCCTGGTGAATCAGTGCAGAGCAGCAGCCCTGCAGGCAGCTTGTGTGGAAGGAACTGCTGTGCCCCACGGGCAGATGCAACACACATGGATCCATGGTGTGCACTGAAACCAAAAGGGATGATGACAGCCACCCCTCAGTCTTCCCCAAACAGAAAATTCCTCCTGGACAAATATGAGGAGTCAAAACCTGGCGAAGGAGTCAGGATCAAACCATGGAGCTGCCCTGGGGCACAGCAACAAAGCAGGGGATGGTGACCCCCAGCCGACACACAGCCTTTGCTGCTGCTGCTGCTGCAGGCAGAGCAGGAGCACACAGGAGCCACTCAAAGGCAACAGCACTGCGAGGGCACCACTGCTGCACAACAACAACAAGCAGCGTTCATCCGGAGCAATGCGGCTGCAGCAATCCCTGCCAGAGCTGTGCCACGGCTCCGAGCTGCTGCAGCCCCAATGCTGCCGGGCGTTGGGTTGCTGAGCGTGCCAGGATCAGCAGCTTGCTGCCTCGCTGCAGGCCGCCCTATCAGCCCCGCTCACCGTGTGACTGCTCGGCCACATTATGCAAGAGCTGCAGAGCCGGAGCACGAGGCGCGGGGCCTCCTGTGAGCACGCAGCCGGGGCTGTGCACGCACCGCTTCCCGCAGCTCCACGCGGGCACTGGGCTCAGCACGTGCCCACACGCAACGCGCCGCGGGGCGAACCCAGCACCAGCCCTCCAAAATCTGGAGGGGGTATCCGACACAGTTGGAGCAACGGATGGAGATTTGCGACCCCAAGCTGGAGCCCCCCGGGGCACAACACGGCCCCGTGCCGAGAAAACCTGCGGGCAACAGCCGCGGGCGGTCGGAGCTCTGCAGCTCACGGCACAGCGCTGTGCTGGTGGGAGCTGCGTGCGGTGCCCCACGGAGCTGCCAGGACCCACCGTACCCACAGGCATCGACACCTGTGCTGCGGGCGCAGCACTGCTCTGTGTGTCCGTGGGGGGACACGGCGTTTCCAGGCGGGCGTGCGGCAGGGGGCGAAGAGCGGCACCCAACCCCAGAGCTGCAGGCAGCGCTCAGAGCACGGGTTTCCTCACCGACCCGTTCCCGGCGGCGCCCGTAGGAGCCTCGTGCCGCCCTCGGCTCTGTGCCGGCGGGGAAACCCTGAGGCCGGTCGACGCGGACGGAGCACCCCGATGGAGCCGGGGGAGCCGCGGCCGCTCCGCTCTCCCGGTCCCCCCGCACGGCGGCAGCCGCACAGCGCCCGGACACGCGTGGGCTCCGCTGCGCAAAGCACGAATCGCGACCGCCGGGTGGCGCCCTGCGGCAATTAGCGGGGGTAATTAGCGGGGCTAATTGCGGGACCCGTCACCCTCCCCCCCCGCGATCCGCCCCAGGGACCGGTGGCGGCACCCCGGGAGCACCACCCCGCCGCACCCCGCGTCCCCCGGCCGCGATCACGCGTGGGCAGAGGGCGGGCGGCTCCGCGGGGGGAGCGCGGCACCGGGAGCGGGCGGTGCGGGGGCAGCGGGCGGTCGGGCGGCCCCGGGCACCCACCTGCTTCTCCAGGGAGTCCTTGGCCGACAGGGAGGGCTTGGGGGAGGGCGCCCGGTCGCAGACGCAGCCCTCCAGCAGGTAGAGCCCCGAGGGCCGGGAGCTGGAGTCGGTCTCGAAGTAGAAGAGCATGTTCTGCAGCAGCGCGAACCACTTGGTGTGCCATTTTGTGTTGTCGGAGCTCCGCTTGCTCAGATAGCCCTTCCTGGCGCCGTCCTTCTTCGCCAGCAGCCCCAGGTAGGTGACGTGCCCGTCATTGAGCCGCATCCCCTTCTGCATCTTGGTGGGCTCCGCGGCTCCTCACATGGTCCCCGGCGGGCAGGCGGCGGGCGGGTACCTGGCGAGCAGCCGCAGCCCCCGCGTCCGCATCAGCGGCGCCCGCTGCCCCCGGAGAGCCGCCGGCTCCTCATCTCCTCGTGCCGCCGCCCGGCCCCGCCGCCCTCCCCGCGCTGCGCTCCGCTCCGCTCCTCCCGCGGCGGCGGCGGCAGTGCCGGGGGAGCGCCGCGTCCCGGAGCCGCGTCTCCCGCAGGCGGCGGAGTCATGTGACGGTGCCAACGCCGCCACCGCCGCGGACGGCGGCACCGGGACGCCCCGCGCCGGGGACGGATGGGCGGATGGCTCTGCCCCAACGACGGCTGCGGGGGCGGCCGCGCCGCGCCGCCCGGGGTCGGCCCCCTCCTCCTCTCCTTTCCCCTCCCCGAGGCGCTGCTCCCCGGGGCCGCCCCCGCGGGTAACGGCGCTGCCGACCTCGGAGCGGCTCTCACCCCATGCCCCGCGCACCGTCGGACGGACCTCGGCCCGAGGGGAGCTGTGGGCAAAGGAGCCTCGAGGCGAGAGGGAGCCCGGAGCAGCGGGGATCGCGGCCGGTGGGGGCCCTGAGCCCACCATAAGCCCCGGCTTGCCAGGATCCCGCTAAGGGAGACCCCCAATAAGTGGGACTCTCAGTAAGCGGGACCCCCGGGCCGGCTGTGACTCTCGGGCCGGCCCCGAACCTCAGAGCTCCGTGGTTGCGCTCAGCCCCACGGGGCAGCTCAGCCGTCGAGCATCCTGGGGTAGCAGCCCCGCACCCAGTGCTGACTGGGGGATGTCTCCACTCACGTCCCCCTCGCGTGGTGGGTCTCACACACAGCCCCACACCTCCCGACCCCACAGGGCAGATGGAGGTAATCCCATTCCCATCTACTGCAGTCCCTGAAGTTGGGGCGGTCCCACCGCACAACGAGAGAGCAGCACCTCGTCACAGCCCTCCAGCTGCACAGCCACTGCCGGAGGTCGCAGGGGGGAGAAGTCCGCAATGTCTCTGTTTACCTCCGTGCATCTCGCTCCTTTAAGCCCCTCCTGTGTTCAGGCCTGAAGTGCTGCACAGAGCGGAGCACAACAGGCGCTACTGGGAGCTGAGGCTGGGCAGGGTTGGGGGCAGGTGCTGCCCATCTCTTGGGGGCTGCCAGGAGCTCCAGGTGGGACAGAGGCCGCGGTGACGTGCGCGCACAGCAGCTGGGGTGATGAGGGAGCTGCCTGCTCACATTGCCAGAAGCAGCAGCCCCTGCCCGGGTGTGACCGAGCCCTGCAGACACGGAGGGCATCAGGAAAACCGCGCTAATTAGCTTTGTTTCCGCTGAACACGTTGGCAGATCTCCAAGGAATTTAGTGAGGTCACAAGCTGCCATGGTAACAAGAGGGAACGGGCTGGAATTGGGAAAGGTGCTGACGTCTCCAGGCGCTGGAGCTGCTGAGCAGGGCGCAGCCTTCTGTCCCCATGGCCAAACTGTGCCAGCATTGCCTTGGCTGTGGGTGGTAGCAGCCAGCAAGCTCCGGGACATCCCCTGCACATCCACCTCCTGCAGTGCCAGGGCTGTGCCCTGCTCCTGTCCCACCCCCTGCCCTCTGCTGGGCTACAGATGGGTCAAAGCGCATGGTTGATGGTGCTCCCCATGACCAGCATGTGCCCACTGCAGGGCACGAGCCTCGGTGTGGGGATGGGCAGGAGGAGCTGCTCATGGAATGGTACAGTCACATCCTTCCTGGAAGCTGGCAAGGTCTTGGATCAAATGATAACTTGGAAGCCAGCACTGCCAGTAATGCCAACACTGTGCAAAAGTGCTGGGAAGGATGAGCACGCCCCGTTCAAATGCATGAAATGTGTTCTGGGGAAGCAGAGGTGACATTAGCATCGCTTCTTCCACGAGCTGCACCGCACAGCAATGCAGCCCAGCCCGGCTGCTGGGGCTGCGGGGACAGCAGTTTGTCCAGAACTAAGATTTCTCATTATTTTCAAGGATCTTAATTGCAGTGGGGATCTTAATTGCAATTCTCTCTCTGTTTAAGCGTTTATAAACATCAGGATGCCTATGGGCAGCCCTCACAAAGCTGAGGCTTGAGCTGGGGCTCACTGCCTGCAGCAGCAGCAGCCCCTGCAGCGCGACCTGCTGGGATCCCCACACTCTGCTCTGTGCAGGGGGGGCACACACACCACCCCGGGCCCACAACCATACAAGGAGAAGGGGCAGCACAGCGGGAAGGAAGGAGGACTTCTGCTGCTTCCCATCCTGCTGTTGGTATCTGGGCAGGTGCCGTGCCTGTTGCTGACTCCAATGAAATGTACAGCTTGCAGTTTCCATGCCAAAATCATCAGCTGTGCAAAACGAACCTCCTGTCGGTCCTAGCCCTTGCTTCCACCTTTGTCACCAGCTGTGCTCGTGTTGGCTCTGCTGAGGGCAGGCACTGTCACACAACAGCGCCCTTCCTCATGGTGTGACCCGCAGTGCCCATGGAGGGGTACAGGACGGTGTCTCCCAGCCCTGTCACGCAGCGGCTGTAGCACACCACTGCTCCTGGAAATAAGCAACAGGATGAGTGCGATTTGGTGAGTGATTTACATGGGAAAAACGTCGTCTCCTCCATGACAGACATCCCTCAGTGGCAAAAGCAGACGCCTCTGGAAGCCGAGCAGGCGCTCCTGTTCCAAAGGGCTGCTGAGCGCTGGCAGCAGGCGCTGCAGGAAAGGTTCCCCACACACTCAGCCACCTCCCACCTCTTTGTAAGGCACCTCATAACATTATGTAAAAATGCAAATAGCATCCATGCAAAGCTGCAGAGCCATGAGTGCCCTGGGAGAGCCCGGCGAGGAGCAGCCCCGCTGTCCCAGATAGGGGCTGTTTGTTTTGCCAGCACTGACACAGCAATGAGTGCTCCACGGCCATGCTTCATGCCCTCCCTGCACCACATTGTTCTAATGAGCACTGTGCCAGGAGGCAGTCCGGGCCAACATGGCCTATCTCACTCTGTGTTTGGGAGCACAAGATGGGTCTGTGGATCTGAGGCACCAGTAGGAGGTGCCCGTGGCTCTGTGGCTGAAGGCAGAGGGAGAACCTCAGGCACTGGAGGGGCACAAGTGGGTGCAGCACTTGAGCACCATGGAAACTCCCCAGCCCCGGGATGCACCGTGCACATGCTGGGTTCCCCCCAGCACTGAGAGTCTGCACACCCTGCTGTCTGCACAGCAGAGCCATCCCCATCCCCATGGCCGTGCATGGTGCACCTGTGCCTGGTTCCAGCTCACCAACATGCAGCACACTGGCACGGCAGCACGTGGCTCACAGAGCAGCTCTCATCCCCGAGGAGTGAAATCCCTACGAGGGCAGGGCACACAGGATGCTCCGGGAGGCACCGCAGCGTGCCAGGCTGTAGCAGTGGCACCACAGCTGGGCACAGCACTGTGCCAGGCACAGCAGCTCCCGGTCTAACCCGAGCATCAGCCTCCCAACAAGGAGAGCACTCGTTTCTGTTCTCTAATTAAACCAATATTGTATCTTACTAGCAAAGGAGTAAACAAACAATTACAGACTTGATGAGGTGTTGCATGCAGCGCTCGCAGGAGCAGGGAAGGAGCTGGAGGAGGCTGCATGGGGAGCAGCCCTGTGCTGTGTGGCCCCGCTCTGCCCCAGAGCTGTGGGGAGGGGGCTGCCATGAACCCTGCACTCAACAGCAAACAGCAGTGAGAGCCCCGTGCCCACTGCACTCAGCAAAGGCAGGGAACCACTGCTGGCTGCAGTCACCAGCAATCCCCAAATAATATACATACGTATACTGGAGGTTTTTCTAGTTTGCAGCTTTCACAAGGATAAAGAATCTTTCCTTCAGGTACCTTTGCATGCTCTGTGAGCACACCAGACCTGGATTCAGCAGTACTGAAAGTGGAGCTGGCAAAGTCTATTTTTGACCTCCCCTTGGATGCTTTGGAAAAGCCAGCTGCACCCTCAGAGCCAGGAGGAGAGAGAAGGGCAACACTCTGCTGGGGTGGTGCCAACCAGCTGCGGTTGGGACGGCTGGGGCACCGCAGGCTCCCTCTGCTCTCCGGGCAGGAAGGGCCCAGGCCAAGGCCGGCTGCCCCACGTCCTGACACCATCAGAGGTGTGAGCAGCCCGGTGCCAAGGAGCAGCCCGAGGACAGCAGCTACGTTTGTGCTTTGACAGTGCAGGGAGGTGTGGGATCACCTTGGACAGTCTGTGCCGTGCTGTGCCGAGTGCGTCATCCCCAGGGCCACCTGGATTAGCCCTGCAGAAGGACAGCGCACTGATGTGGGTGTCCCATGGGCAGGGCTGCTGGCTGCCAGCCTGTGGCTGATGGCACTGTGCAACGCAGCCCATCTCTAATTAAGAATTTAATAACTGAAGCTCGGGAAGCAAATAATTACTTAGCATCGTGGAGAAACTGTTTCTCCACATCTCTCCACCGGCCCATCTCTATCCACCAGACCATCTTTCCAGGTTTGGAAGAGAGCAAAGCACTCCCATATCTACTAAGAAGTGATGGTGTAAGGTGTTGGAGCCCCAGGATTTGGTCAGGGTGGGGGAAATGCACCTCTGCAGCAGGCAGGACAGCAAGCAGGTGTCATGGCACAGGTGGTGTGGGCAGCACACTGCTGTCACTGTTACACCAGCCCATTCTCATCGGGAGCACAGTAAACCCCTGTGATCACTGCACCATCCTCTCCCCATTAGCTGCTTACAGGTTGGGTGGATTAGCTGTCCCAAGGGCACCCTAACCCTAATCCAGCCCAGCAAGGGGGGCTGGGGGTCCCATCTCACCAGGCAAGAGCCCCACAGTGTTCCAGCAGGGAGGCAGTCTGGGGGCTGCCCCCCTCACCCAGGCCATTTGGCTGCTCTCTTTAGCTGGAACCGAAACAACCCCACGTGCCCTCCATCAGTCAGGACCTTATCCAGCTTGCAGCCTGCCCAGGGGGCAGCCACCCCCAGCACTCTGCAGGCACATTCAGACACACAGTGCCTGGAGCACAGCGGGGGGAGTGCAGAGATGGGGCACACATTGCTCACTCCACAACAGGATTTGCTGTTAAGGAAGGGCCCCTCTGTCACACAAGGACCAGGTTTATTTTAATCAGATTAATTAAGCACCTGATGCTGACAGAGCACCACTGGGCACAGCAGCACCAGGGGGCACATGGTGAGGAGACACACTGGGAGCAGTGGCTCTGGAGTGCATCTGGGACCGGGCTGGGCTCTGTGGAGTGTTTTTGAGTCACTTGTAGAAAGAAATCAAAGGAAACCTTTGCTAATGCAGAGAAATTCTTCTGGATACGGCACATTCATCAAATGCAATTCATTGCTGCATGTGCTCTCCAGGACAGGATGGGATGGGGATTAGGGGGGGACTGCAGCCCACAGCAACCCCCAACCATCAGCTAAGGGTAAACTCAAACACATACAGCCAAACACTGGCACAGGTGACAACATTTCCACTGTCCTGGGCCAGAGCTGCCAGGAAATCCCAGCAGTGCCAGAATAACCCACACACTGCACAAATCCACCCCTGACCAGCATGGCACAGCTGGACCCTCAATTCCAGCACCAACATTCATGCACCCCCATCCCACTGCTGCCTTCCTCCTTCCCTCGGGGGCACTGACCACACTGCTGGATGTGAAGGAGCCTTTTGCCTCTATTCCAGCCCTACTCAGAGCTCACTAAAAATAAAGACTGCCTTTTTTTTTCTTTTTTTCTTTTTTTTTTTTTTTTTTTTTTTTTTTTTTCCCAGCAGGTGAAAGCTGATGGTAAAAACCTGCATGAATACTTCATCAGGCTGCCCACCTTCCCATAGATTTTCTGTCTCAAGGAGAGCGTTTCCAGCAGCCGGCTGTGCATTGAAACTGAGACCGTGGGGGAACACAAATCAACTGCATTTGAAAGAATTTAGGAAATTTCTACTGAACACTATTGCTCCCATAGCACCACACACCCGAGGGCAGTGGGAGCAGCGGCTTTTCCCCAGGACGCAGATCCTTTGCTTCATGGCCGTCTGACATGGGAAGGTTTCTGCGGGTCCTTCCCACACCCCCTCCTGCTCACAGGGACCCTCCTGCAGCAGAGGCACAGAAGTAGAGCTGTGTGCTCAGCTCTCCCCACCAGCACTGCTGGCACACGGGCTGCGTTGGCACTGCGCACAGCAATGCGGAGCCGCTCCTGGCACACGGGGTCCGTCCCATCCCGGCCCACTGCCAGCTCCCCTCTGCCTGGCCGTGTGCTCCTCCAAACGAGTGTGTTCAAGTCACCCTGCCGGCATTTACATAACACGCAGCTTCAGCAACAAGGGTTGGTTTCCCTCTAAATTGCTCATAAAGAAGATGGAAGCACGCTGAAACAGACGCTTCCCCAGAGCACCGATTCCTCGTGCCAGCACGTCCAGGCCGCCCTGATGCACACAGCATTAGCACCTCGTGCAGACATATGAAGTGCTGTGACGGCTCAGCTGTGGGGGGTCATGTGGGGACACGGGGCAGAAATCCCCCCCCAGACAGAGCCGTGGTTTTCCCTGCTCACCTCACACATGGGGGGGACTCCCAGCTGCAGGCTGTGCTCCTGCCTGCCCAGTTCCAGGGGAGCAAAGGGAAAGCAGCACCCAGGAGCCCCAAGTGTCCCTGCACACCTGCACCCAAGGGGAGAACAAGGAGCTGAGGGGATTCGGGATGGCAGCAGCATGAGAGCACCCAGAGCACAGTGTCCTCCTTGCTCCAAGGGAACGCTTTACTGGGTTGCACCTTGCAGCATGCCACAGATTAGTATTATTTAGTGCCAAGCTAAACATCAAGCAACCCTACAACTTCACATTTGGTGCATTCCAGGTGCTCAGCAGCTGCACCCATGGCCATGGCTGTGAGCAGAGCACAGAACAAAGCCAACATGTGGGGCTGCCCAGCACCATGCGGCCATCCGGAGCTCTGCTATTCCAATGCCAATTCCCTTCTTACTGCAGGGATTTGTTTTTAAGCTGCTCTGTTCACAACAGTGTGAATCCAGAAAGAGTGGGAACTTCTGCACAGAGGAACAGCGGGGAAAGAGCAGGATGAAGGCAGGCTGAAGGCAGGAGGCTTTGCCTGGCAGCCAAACCAGCGAGCTGAATGTCACGCCTGCTGGTGTGCTGCATGCACTGAGCCTGCCAGGCTGCCGTGATGCCACAAACCTCAGCGTTGTCTCTCTGTTCCAGCCGACTCCAGCAAATGGCACAAATGCCTCTAAAGCACAGCAGCTAGCAGAACAGGCGGCACAAAGCAGTGAGCTTGTCATCACTTCAGAATTCCTCCATTTTCTCAGTTAAGGTCCTGATGATGCCATTGGGCCCCTCTCCATGCGCACACAGTGAGCAGCAGGGCTGGGACAGCCCAGCACCACCAGAAGCCCAACCCTTGGCTCATTACAACGCATCCGAAAAGAAAATGAGCACAGAAGAGAGGAGTTGGGTTTGGGGCGGGGTGGGTGAGACGAGCAGAAGGGGCAGACACAGCTGCATGGCTGCAGTGCTGGGGTTGGTACGGGTCTGATCACTGCACCGGAATGCTGTGAGTGCACCATGACAGCATGCCATGCACAGGGAGGTGGTTTATTTAGCTCATCTCTGCCATAGAAAGGCGGCCATGGGGTCGGAGCGGCGCTCAGGACCTCATTTCCATGCGTTAATTTAGCAGGGGCTGTCAGAGCCGCTCAGCGCCGCGCATTGGCTGCTGCCAGGGAAGCATGTTAGCAAGCTGTCAGAGCAGAGATTGCTGCCGAGCTGCACGGCGCAGCAGGTGTCAATCACTGCAGAGCTGCTTGTTTTGGGGACGGATTTAAAAATTCAGCTGAGAGAGAAGGAGCCATGTCCGTAATAGGAACTGACTGCGATGTCAGTGCTCTGTGAGGTCTGGGCAGTTACAGAGCATCGTTCTACAGTGCCAAGGCTTTGAAGGCTGTGTGCAATGCCCGTATCCAGGACAATATCCCCACTGCAGCGGGTTACCCCTGGGCCTGCTAGGAAACAGCTGGAGGGCTGTGGGGGCTCTGGGGCATCCCTGTGCCTGCGGCACGAGAACACAGCACAGCCAGACACAGCCAGCACAGGAATGTGTGCAGTGATGCTTGCAGGGCCTTCCTGAAATGGGAACGTGGAGAGGGGGCTGGCAGCAGTGGACGTGGATGGGCCAACCCAGCCCAGGCTGCAGCCACCTGCATGGGAACACAGCTGGGATGGAGCCGTGCACCCCCTGCTGCCCAAAAGGTGCCCTGAGTGTAAATCAAAGAAAAAGCCACAAAAACTGCCACTCGGCAGCTGCCAATCGGCAGTGGGACCGTTTTCATGTCAAACACGAAGGCACTGATGCTTTACTGCTGGGTAGAGCAGCACAGCCACGCTGCAACGTGAGCATCCACGCACCAGCCCAGGGCAGCACCCCGCAGAGCGGGCACAGCTCCATGGACCACAAACCCAGGTTACAGGGCTGGAGGTGCTGCTGCTCAGCACTGAGCCCACGCAGGATGCAATGGGACACAGCACACGGTGCTGCCCCACTGCCTGCACACCTCCCTGCTGCAGCCCTGAGAACGGGGCGGTGGATGTAAGACAAAAAGAAATCATGATCTAATTAGCAGCCTTCAGCACTGAGTTAGCAAAAAAAAAAAAAAAAGTGAAAGTGGGTTTAATTAAAAACTGTTGCTGGAAGAGAATTTTGATTAACTGATGTAATGCATTAAAATTGCAAATCCCAGCAGCTTAAGTGACAGATAAAATAGCGCAAATGGTTTACAAATTAATTTACTTTTTTTTTTCTTGAAAACAAGCACGCCGCACATTATTAAAAATTAATTAGTCACGGAGGGAGGCTCTCACACTAAGGGCACAGCAGCACGGGCTGCAGAGTGCTGTGTGTGTGCTCGGGGTCTCTGCTGGGGCAGCTCTGCACTGCAGGCAGGAGGAAGGGAGCAGCTCATCCCATCAGCATCCATACGGCCTCTGTGCATTGGCTTTGTACTCTGCCACAACAGCCCCACGACAACAGCAAAAACCCACATAAGACACAACTGCCTGCAGCTGGAATAGCAGTATGTCAGAGCACAGCAGGGCACTGCTCCCCTGCCATGGGGCACAGACCCACAGGGCCCCGCAGCCACCCCTGAGCTGTGGGCTCAGTCAGTGTGAGGCACACGGTGACGGAGCGGCGATTCCAGCTGGCTGGGTGCGTTATTACAGATCACAGCGACGTTCCCAGGAAGATGGGCTGTCAGATCTCATCTCATTACGCATTCCTGCTCTGTGTTCTGCACACGCTGTGGCTGCACGCGCAGTGCCAGCACAGCACGGCCACATGGAATGGATTGTTTGTGCACCAAAGGGGAGCGTGGCTGGATCCCACCCCCACCATCGTGCAGCGGCAGCTCCCACAGATGGGTTTCTGGGAGATGCAGACACTATGGTCACTCACAGCATCACTGAGCTGCGCCTCCTCCTGCAGTCATCTGCAGCAACGCACCCCATTCGCAAGCACCACGCACTGCTTCCTCCCAGAGGCTGAGCCCCTGTCCCAGCCCTGGCAGCGCCGCGTCCTCCCACCCAGGAGGTTGGGGCTGCAGCCCACGGGTACGCAGCGAGGGCACGGCTCCTGCTCTGCAGCTCAGCATCGTTGTTTTGCACAAAGCGTGGAAGGAGAAGGAGAAAACAGCTTGGATGTGACTTGCACGGGAGGCAGCGTGTGTTATTGTCTGGTTGCCACAGCACCTCCAGAGCAGAGCAGGCACCAACGTAGCTATGAGCCAGCCTTTATTAATAGGTATTTCCAAAGAGACAGCCAGCCAGGACAATGCTAATGCAGCACTTTTAAGGTGGCTAACAAGAAACAGGTCAACACCGCTACGCAGCCCGCCCTCCCCAGGGACAGCTCTGTACATGGACGTAGCAGGAGCTGCTCAGGAGAGCTCCGGTTCTGTGCCAGGGCTCAGGCTCTGAGCAGATGGCAGCAGCACGGCTCTTCCTGAACACCACTCAGGGAACCGCATTTGGGAACAGCTCATGGTGGATCTGCAGCCTGCCAGGCTCTCAGGCCCCAAGTCCTGCTGCCAGAGGGGTGCAGAGGGAGCCCCACTCAGCACAGGAGCTGCTGGTGCAGGACCCAGCCACGCAGAGCCTGCTCGCCCATCCCCAAGCTCCTTGCCCAGCTATTAATAGCTCCTCTGTTTGGGGATCACTGTGCTGGTACATCACGGCTCTGCATCTCACACACGAGCACCACACACAGCTGACAACTGCTGTGGGCACTGCACCCCTGCAGAGCCCATGGAGCCCACAGCCACAACTCTGCCCTACAGCACCAGCCGTGCCCAGGAGCTCCCACACACTCCAACCTCTGACACAGGGCTCTGCATCACACGGAGACAGACCTGGTCCCCAAGCACACAGGGCCAGCAACCTCCAGGTATTTGTTCTTGGAAATCCACGCTGTGATTGGGCTGCAGTGCTGCTGTTTGTTACCGCTGTCAGCAGACGGATGCAAAGCGCTGCTGGCTGGAGCCACCGACACAACAGGTGGCAGCACCCAGAAACCCACTCTCCCTCTGAGAAGCACAGGGCTGGCTTCTGTTTGCGTGGTGGAAGGTAGGCTTATGTTGCTGTAGAACTGATTCTCATTGGCAGCTTAAAGGCTAACGAGTTATAATTAACAGAGGCACAGGCGTATGCACAGACTGAGGGCGCACACAGAGCAGCCATCACAGAGCAGCCCTACAAGAGCACCGTGAGGGCTGCAGCCCCATCCCAGGGGCAGAACATTGCCAGCCCCACACAGCAGGGTGCAGTGTCCCCACACCACCCTTTGGGATTGTACACGGGTTGTTCTGGCACTGCAAGCAGCAGCATGCCATTTAATCCCATTAAAATATGGCTAATTGCTGACACCTCATTTTTGCGAGCTGGATGCCATTTCCTGCTCACTGCACCCTGTGCTGCAGTGCTGGGACCACGCACCTGCACAGCCATCCCACTGCCATAGCAACCAGCTGGGAGTTGCTCACTGGGCACCCAGCAGCTCTGGGGGCACCTTGCTGGGGGGTGGGCAACTGTGGCACGGTGCTGCTTGCTGCTCTGTGCAGGCAGTGGGCAGCGCTGCAGACAAGTGCCTGACCCACTTTCCACGCCTGCCTCAATCCAGCACTGTTTTGCAAGAGAAGCACGTGAGAGATTGGAGTGAGCAAGCACATCTTGCTCCTGCAAACACCTTCTCACTACAGCTGCACATTTATTTCACTGCAGAGCTGTGAGCAGGAGCCACCAGCAGCACCCTCACCATTCTCTGAATCTCACTGTCAGGATGCCACTGAGAGGCACTGGGCAGTGACAAAGCAGCGTGTGCTCAGAGCAGGAAAACTCCTTGGAGGAGATAACCCCAATGCCTCACACCCTCCAGGCAGCTCATTTCAGCAGCAGCACCTACAGACTCACCTGGCAGCAATGCTGTGTGCAGCTCCTGGTGGGAAGCAGAGGGTCCCCAGCAGCCAGAGCACTGGCGATGCCAACAAACAGCTCCAAATGAGAAAACAGCCTTGAGAGCACAATCCAAGCCTCTGCCTGGCTGGCTACTGCAGGCAGCATGCACTTTGGCAAGGCACAGCTCACATCGAGGGGCTGTAAGCCTGCAACAGCTCTAGGAGGGCAGGACCAGCTGCCCATTAGCACAGAGCGGCAGCAGCCGCAGGGCCTGCCTGGGTGCTGAATGCTGCAGCCATGATGCTGGCTCTGTGCTGGGCACAGCTTTATGGTGAAGCCATGGGGTCCCCAGGCACAGCACTGCCCACAGCTCTGCTGCTGTCAGTCTGCAGCACCCCAGCATGCTGGAACCCTTAGCACCACAGAGAAACGTACAGGTGGTGCAGGACACCAGCCCAGCTCCTGCCCCCAGCACCACCTGTCTGCAATCAGCCCAAAGCAGCACCAATGGGCCGAGCCACAGGATGAGGTACAGCTGGTGAGGAGCTGCACTGCTGTGCTGTGTGCAATAGGAGAAGCTGTCCTGCCACATTGCTGGAGCTGCTGTGTACCTCGTTACCTGCTGCCGTTGCCAGCTCAGCACTGAGGGCTGAGCTGTGTTGTGTATAGAGGTGAAATCTCTCTGCTGGATTCTGGAGAAATAGCAGCCATGTGGGAGCCTTTAAAATGGTACTTCTGCCCGTGGGAGGTGATCCCTGGTGCAGATCTGACTGCTGCCAGCTCACCGTGAGCCCAGTCTGGTGCCACACGCTGGGCCGAGCAGCAGAGCTCAGGCAGGGAGTGAGCACGGTGTTCAGCTCAGCCACGTGTGTGCCAAAGGGTCCCATGGGGGCAGGCAGTGTGAGCCACGCTGCACCCTGCATGGAGCCCAATGGCACTCGGAGGTGCCATGTGCCAGACAGTGCTGCTCGTGCTGACAGCCACGGCCTCTCCCAGGAACGCTGCGGTGCTGCTCCGTGTGTCCATGCAGCGCTGTGCACGGTGCTCTCTGCACACCCACCCCTGCAGACTCCAAACCCACACGGCTTCTGACGCTGCCAGGGCACGCGGTGGCTGCTGCCATGGCCCCAGCTCTTCAGGAATCTCCTCACCTTTGCTGACCACATTTCTCCCTATGGAGAGGATGGAGCCAGCGTGGGCAAAGCGGAGGCAAACGGGTGGAAAAACCCCATGCTCTGCTCCCAGGGTGTCTGCACACCGCGGTTGCTCAGTGGCCGGTTTGCTCATGAATAAACACAATGGCTAACAGAGTGCTTTGCGCTGCCCCGCGGGGAGGCAATTTTACAATTCCTTGCTGGAAACCCTCTAAATGCACCACTTCCCTCATTCCCTGGGGAGGTGCTTCCTCAAGCAGAAGCAGCAGTGCTGCTACACGTGAACGGAACCTTTGGCCTTTCTAAAGCCCCTCACCTCCGCGGGCTGAGCAGCAGCGCGCAGCTCTGCTCACTGCACTGCAGCGTCGCTCTGCTGAGCCCCATGGAGCTGCTGGGGCTGCTCAGAGCTGCAGGATGGGGTTGAGGGCACAGCTTCTTTTTGCAGCTGGGGGGGTCGCGCTGCCCGGATCCACAGCGCACGGTCCCCCGAGCTGCTCACACAGGCCCAGAGCTCAGCTGGCTGCACTGAGCAAGCAGAGCAGCCTGGATTTGAAAATCACCAATCTGTCAGCCCCGTTCCTGAGCGCTTTTTGGAAAGCCCCGCAGGCAGGTGCAGGTGCCACATCAATATGTCAGCGCTCTCATGACGAGTTCATAATATTTTCTGCTCGCATTCCGCTGTCTCCCCATATTAGCAAACAGGCTGCTCCCAGCACTGCTCTCTGGAGCCAGGGGTTGAGGATTTAATAACAAAATCATCGTCGTAAACCATTAGGTGGTGATTCAGCGTGGAAATGCCTCATTATCACTTAAGCATGTGCAGTATGTGACTGATGGAAACCTCTGAATTATGACTAATTAAGCACAGGCCGAAAAATGTCCCAGATCAGAACCGCTGACACCTCTGTGGGGAATAAAACATCAGGGGCCAATGGAGATCCCTGGAGAGGTGACCGTCTGCATGAGGGCTCTGCAGTGAAAAACGCACAGAGGGCAGAAGTGTGCTTGGAAATCTTCCCCCATCCCGAAGCTCTGGGAAACTTAACAACATCATTTCTAATTAACAGATTTTTTAAAAATCTGCAGCACGCTAATTAATTTCTACATTAATCATACGAACTTGGAAAGCTGGCAGGTCCCAAAGTTCTCCGAAACAAACCTGTGTTTCCTCACACCAGGCAGAACCACAGAGCCACACACTGCAGTGTGGGGCATCAGAGCTGGGGTAACAGGGGCTGTGCCCACCTCGGCTGCAGCCAGACTTTTGGTTTCCAACAGCAAACTCCCACTGCTCCAGTACAGAGCAGAGCACTTTCCCAGGTGCTGCTGTGCCCCTTGTGGCTGTGACACCGGCATGCTGTGCTCCCTCTGCCTCCTGCAGAGCGCTGCGTGGGGCAATGCTGGGACACCGGGCACAGGAGCTTGGAGGGGAGGTGACAGGGATGTGGGGCTGTGGGGGGGCAGGGCCCCAGGTCCCTGTGTCCCAAGGCTGCTGGCCACACTTGCAAGCTCGTCTCTTGCAACCAACAGGAAACAGGGGAGACTGAACTGCTTCTGAGCGCACGGAGAATGGGTCTAAAAATAAGCTTTTAATACACTCTTGTATCCTGTCAAGGCTTTAAATAGCTGTTTGGAGTTCGAGTTTTAAAAACTGTTGAGCTCAAATCACTTCTGACAACTCGGGAGCCAAAAATAAATGAGGACGCGAGAAGAGGAGGAGCAGTGCCCCTGTAGCCACAGAGCAGTGTGTGGTGGGCAGTGGCCGTGCAGCAGGCAGGTATTGGGCACTGCGGGGCCAGGGAAGCCCTGCTGCTGCAGACTGCAAGCACTGCAAGCACTGCACCTGCTCCACGCGGGAGTCCCGGTGCTCAGCACTGCGCCCTGCGCTCCTGCACACAGCTCTCCTGGGATGTTGTGAGGTGACACAGCAGCACCCAACGCAGCACAGCCACGGCCAGGAGCAGCACTGCCTGCACACTGCGTGGAGCAGAATGGCTGAGCTGCAGAGCGGTGTGTTTACCCCGCAGGGCAGGGCGGCAGGAGGGCTCCGGACACGGAGATAAGTCAGAATGACACTGAGCCAGGGCAGAAGCACAGCCCTGAAATGCAAAGTCACCAGGGGGGGAGGGGATAGCAAGATTGCATTGGGTTCTCACAATTGCGCTCGGCTGCAAAGAGGTTCTTTCACCATACGACATGTCAGCCCCAGCTCTCAGTTTGCATTAAGTGCAGAGCGCTCCCTTGTCTCCTTCTCCAAAGCAATAGATCTGCAGAACCTCTCATACATTTCCTATCCTTGTTATAAATAGGATGAGCTCTCCTGTAAGGAGACAGAAATGAACAGCCCACCACATCCCAGCTTAAAATACATTCCTCCCTGCCATCCTACGGAGCGGCTCTGACCCTCATAGGAAAGAAGCTGCTCTGTGCCCAGCGAGCTGCGTGGGTTGGTGGATGGGAGAGGAGGAGGACAGAGCCATTGCTGCCCCATGTTACAGTGTGAGGACGGCAGGGCAGTGCTGTCTGTGCATCCCACAGCCCCCAGTGGGGACCCAAAGCTCTCAGTGCAAGGGTCCCATGGCCGGGAACACAGCGAGTGGGAAATACCTCCCTGCTGCACAGCGGTGCCCACATCGCTCACTGCACTGCGCTCTCTGCAGGACTGCCCATGGGCAGCATGGGGCGCCACTGTGGGGCACAGCCACGAGTCAGACCCTGCTGACAGCCCCTGCACTGCCACGCACCGGGCTGGAAGCAATCCCTGCCCAAGGGCCTTCCAGAAATACTCCGCTCTCTTGCGCACTGAACTTTGATCTTTTCTTCAATTTTCATTCTCCTGGAAAGCGCTGAAACAAGGAGGATGCGCCGATGCTTCCAGCAGGGAGGGGGGCTCAGAGTGATGGTAGCACCATGAAATCACAACCAGGGGAGCGGGGGGGTGTCAGACAGCACGAGGCCAATTGATTCCTTTCCTCTGAGCTTTGCAGGGGCCGACACATCTGCAGCCACCTCTCTGCAGCCACTGAGGGGAGCAGAGCCCTGCGGACGGGGAGCTGCTCCTGGGGATGGGAGCAGCAGCTGCAGCTCCACACTCTTCTCCTAATGCAGCTGAGTGGGAAGCAGTGGAGAAAACCCCATTCCCCATCCCCTGCACTTCATGCTGCAGCACTCAGCTCTGCCCCACACTGCACTCAGTGCCTGCAAGCGGTGTCCTGCTGCAGGGGTGGATGCCCAGAGGTGCCCAGCAGAAGCGTGACCCCCACGGGCACGGGCTGGTTTGCAACATGGGAATGGATGTGGTTTGCCACCTGCTGTAGGAGAGAGGAATGAGGAGCTGTGCTCAGGGACAGGACCGCCCAGAGCCACATGGTCACACCCGAAGCTGAGGGAAGGAGTGGTGTTTGTATCCATCCCAGGGCATGCAACCTCCTGCCCCATGGGGCCGATCACAGCTGGGCGGCACACGGGCACCTCTGGGCCAGACCTGCAGCTTCCTGGCTTCAGATGGGCGGCTTTGTGAGTCACAGAAGGAATCCGAGCACCCTGCAGGCTCTGCTCCTCACACCTACACTCCACAGTGTCCCCTGCAGGGAGGATGGTGGGTAGGGAGCTGGGGCTGCTACATGAGGCTGGGCCTCGTCTCACCCTCCAGGATGCAAAAGGTCACCGCAGGCATTGGGAACACATGAGGTGGTTCTGCCCGGCTGTGCCCAGAGCATTGGGCCTGGATGGCAGCGGTGCCATGAGCTGAGTGCTGCCTTCAGGTGCTTTACAAAGCAGCCTGTGTTCAGGAGCTGCTCTGAAAACAATTTTGCATACAGCTCTTTCAATTACTAATCTCAAATATTAAAAGCATGTATTCCACAACAGCAGAACAATGTGGATATGAAAATGAAACTTAATAATGAATAATTTGCTCTCTGGGGGAAAAAAAATGCCAAATGGAGGTGCATTGTGCTTGCAGTCGTGTCATTACAGATGGAGCAATTTTGTAGTTCTTAAGCAACACCTCTTGAAAACAGCACCAGAGCTCCTCACAGCCAGGGATGCTGCCCAGCGCTGAGCCCTCTGCCCCGAGCACTGCCAGGGTGGGAGCCCAGACGGTAAATCCAATGTAAATGATCAGCAGGAGTGGGAGGAAATAACCATTCGAGAGCAGCAGAACAGAGCCAAGCCTCGGGAAACCGAATGTGGAGGTGTCAACAGCAGCTGAAGGAAGCAGCGATGTGAGAGCAGCACAGCCGGCCGGGCTTTGCGCACCGGTAAGAGCTGAGCAAGCCCTGCGGTCTTGTTTGCCTGCTTGTCTTTGTGACCCCCTGCAAACCCAGCGGGATGAGCGCACGGAGAGCCGCGCAGGGCTGGGAGCGCCGCACAGCTGCCTGCCTGGGCCGTGCCGCATTGGGGAGGTCCCGCCCGGAGGTCAGAGCCGGGCTCGCCCCAGTTCGGTGCGGTTCGGCTCCGCCCGCCTCCTCATCCCTGCCCCGAGCTCCGTGCCTCGCGGTGCCGTCACCGCCGTGTGCCGGGCCGGGCCGCAGCTGGGGCGGGGGCTCAGGACTTTGGAGCGCTGTGACGCAGCCCGGGCCGTGCTCGCTGGTGGGGGGTGAGGGCAGAGGGGCCTCGGAGCCGGGCTGGGTGCGGCGTGGGCAGCCCGATCCGCGGGACGTGGGGTTCAGACCGAGGCAGGGGTGGGGCTAGGGGGGTCCCTTCCATCCTAGCCGTTCTGGGGCTCCGGGACCTCTGTGTGCTGGAGGTGCAGGAGGGCTCCTGTCGGCAGGTCCCCGTGTGCGGGACGCGATGCGCGGGGCGGGGCGGGCAGCACTCGGCGCATCCCCGGCCGCGGGGCTCGGCCGCCCCCTGCTGACCGCGGGCGGCGGGACCGGGCGGTGCGGGGCGGTGCGGGCTCGCTCAGTACCTCAACGAAACGCTCCGTCCCGCCTGAGCGCTGCACCCGCTGCGTTCGGGCTTTGGTGACGCATTAAGAGCAGCGCAGCGGGCGGAACGGGGCGAGCCGTGCTGCAGCCCTGGGCCGTACGGCGGGGCGGGGAGCGGTACTGCCGTCCTTAGGGGCTCCGCTATTCCCTCTTACTCTGAGATGTCCCTGGGCCGCTCCGTGCGGGCGTCCGGCCCCCCGACACCCCGTTCCTGGGCTCCTCACCCGCCTGCTGTGCAGCACTGTGCGGGCGCTGCACCCCGCTCGCAGAGGAGGGCCGACTTTCGGACAAGTGGAGTTCCCTATCCCTCGTGAAATTCTGTGAAGTTTGATCAACACTTCAAATAATACACAGTAGGGACATAAGAGCAGCGCTTTTCTCCAGACAAACAGCTGAGCAGAGCACATAGGAGAGCAGAGCCGGCCGGGTCCATGCCGGGGAGCAGCGGTCCCGGGCCGGGCAAGGCACAGCTCCGGGGCCGGGGGGTCCGTGCACGCCCTCGGCGTCCCACCCCGGTATCACAGAGCGGAGCCCTGTTCGGCCGCCTGTCCTGTGCTGCAGCAGCCCCGCCGTCCCCGCTCCTCGCCATCCCCGATGCCCTCAGAGCCCTGAGGCCACCAGAGCCCTCAGCACCCGCAGGGGCCGGGCCCGGTGTCTCCCGGAGCAGAGTCGCGGCCGGAGCCCAGCCCGGAGCCCGGCACAGCTCTCTGCCGTTGGAGGACATCCAGTGGCCGCGGGCAGGCGGTGCAGCGTCGCGCCGCTGTCCCTGCAGCGCGCTGCTCTCCCCAGGACCCGGCTGCGGGGCGCAGGGGCACGGCCGGAGCCACGGAGAGGTATTTGCAATTTCCTTCCCATCCCGGGGGGATTTTCTCTCCCCTCTTCGGAGCGGTGCGGGAGAAAGGTCGCTTTCCTTCCTCCCTTCCAGAGCCGCTTTAATAACAGAGGTATGCAGGGAAGGAGGTTGGTAAGCGCACGTAAAGCAGCGACGTGGAGCGGCCGTGGGGGGGCCCGCGGTGCAGCCGGAGCCCTCCCAGCCCCTGGATCCGCAGCAGTTCCTCGTCCCCAGCGCTGGGGATCGAGTTCTGCCCCTGCGTTTGGGGCATCGGCCCCACCTCGGTGTTGTGAATGAGCCGCTTCTGTGGAGAGACTCATTTTGGGAGAGCGCCTTGTTTACTCTGGACATCCCTTGGAGCTACTCAACGAAATAATCACCAAAACCAACGCGGGGCCCGGGCTGCTGCTTCCTTTGTCTTTGCCCACTGGGCGCACACACACGGCAGCCCGGCTCCCGTGGCGGCTGTCTGAGCCGCGCTGTGTTCCCACCGCCTGCTGGCAGCAGCACGGAGCGCGGGGATGTGGGGACTTCAGAGCCTGGTGCCAGCAGCACCGGTGTGGGAAAGACTCCGTGTGGTGACAGCCCTGTTTGTCAGTATCTCAGAGGTTGCCCCCGGAGGCGGTGTGAGCTGGGGTCACCCCGGCAGTCGGTGCCCACAGGCTCTGGCACATGGATGGCTTTTGCTGATCTGGTTTAACCTGGCCCAGCCTCACCAGTCCCCACTCCTGTTCTCCTCCGAACCAAGCATGTACTGAGCTCCTTGGGCCTTCCGTGAGCCACAGTCCTCCCATGGCAGCAGGCAGGACGTGAGCACCATGGGAGCGCACACCCAGCCAGAACTGCTGGGTGCACGGCCCGGGTGTCCCCTGCATCCCCAGTGCCACAGCAGCACAGCATGACACAGCCTCATTGCAATGCAGGGAAGCAGCTGTCTGCTTTCCCTCTGTCCTCGCAGATGTTTCAGATGGGGCGGTTTGTGCCTTCCACTGGGCCAAGCACGGCGCTGGGACGGCAGCACCAGCCAAGGTCCCTGGGGCTCCTCCAGCACCGCCGCACAGCACCGCGCCCTGACGGCCCCTCGGCATCTCCGCTCCGTGGAACATTCCTGACCCACGCTCAAAATGCAGAGGGAGGTTATAAAGCCGTGCAGGCTCCTGAGTCAGCGGGATGTGCTGTGCTTACTGAGCCAGGCGCTGCCGCGATGGACACCAGCAGCCTGGGGCAAAGCTGCAGATGGAACAGGGCTTAACGCGGCACCGGGCGCTTAGCAGATGGCATTCCTGGAAGGGAGCTGGGGAGGGATGGAGCACAGCGTGGCACGGCATGGAACAGCATGGCACGGCGTGGTATGGCACAGCACAGCAGGTCTGGCTGCCCTCGATGCCATCCTGCAAAGTGTGGAGAATGGGAAGCCACGAGGCACAGCACTGACTGCCTCAGGGCTGGTGCAGTTTGTCAGGGCTGGCACCTGACCTGCAGCGGGGTGGGAGCAAGGCTGGGTGAAGACACAAGGAAGAAAGACATGGCTGACCCGAGTGTGCTGTCCTGGAAGCACGTGGGGCTGCAGACAGCTGTGCTGCAAGAGCTTATCAGAGCCCACACAGCTCACTGCGCTCCAATAGAGGAACTAGACAAAAGTTGTGAACCTTGGAAAGTAGGCTGTTTGCACCTGAAGTGCCACCTCCTACTCCCCCCAGTAATGCAGTGGGTCCAGTGACACCCATGGAGCCAAGGACAGCAGATTTGCACTGGGCCAACAGCCGGCACAGAAGGGACAAGCAGCCAAAAAGCGCATCCAGCATCATGAGCAGAGGCCATGGTTCTTCATGATGATAGGGAGAAGTGCCCGATAGCAAATGCACACCCAGCACTGCTAACCAAGCGCCCTACCCCTCCCCCAGGTTAAAACTGGAGATGACAGCAGAACCACATCTGAGCACACAGCTCTGCACCCCGCAGGACAGAGGCCATTCCTGAAGCATGGAGTCCTTGAGCAGAGAGCACCATTATGGAACTGACCCCCGGAGCCCAGAGAAACTGCTGGGGTTCACTTGGCTGCTGTGAGAGGGCCCCCAGCATCAGTCAAGCACTCCCTATAGGTGCATGCAGGAGAGCTCCTCTGTAATTCCTGTGCACATCAACCCGACAGTGCAGCACCAAGCCAGCACACGCCCGGGCTGCAGAGGGGGGATCACATTCCTCGGCTCTGCTCAGCAGGGGTACACGAGCTGCCCAGGGCCACCCGCTTCCCCCCTCTAGCGTGCACCTTCCCAGCCCAGGGGTTGCAGGAGTCCGCTCACACTCTGGGTGTGCCTGGGTGCACTTGAGCTGCTCCCTGGGGGCAGCGAGCACAGGGACATGGGGCACAAGGGGAGCTGCCGTGGGGCCCGGCCCCACAGAGCAGGACTCAGTGCAGACAGAAGCAATGGCACAGGGGAAGGACATCCCCCCAGGCACCACCACCACGACCCCTTGCTCTTTGCAGGTGGGGACACCCCAGCCCCATTTTGGGGCCAGCGGCATTGGGGCGCACAGACACAGCTGCCAGCACCTTTCTGCAGCGTCAGACGAATCCACCCGGCTGCAGCCCCACAATTTGTACAGCCTAATCCAGCGGGCCGGGGGGGGGCCACGGGGCGTCCAATCCCACCCGCAGGGAGGGGACTGGAGGTTATGAAATTTGTGAATGGGGAGTGTCTGCAGCACGGCAGAGCGGCGGCACTGCGGGGCAGCGGGAGGCTGGGACTGCCCCAACAGCATCGCCTGCTTCTCCAGCAGCATCCCCACACCGGTGCAGAGGGCCGCAGAGAGGAACCGGTGACATCGTACTTACTCCACTTGCTACCAGCTTCGCCTTTTTTCTCCGTGCCAAAGTTCCAGGAGAAGGTGACCCAGTGGCTGCTCTCACCCCCTTATCACTTTTCCAGCCCAGCTTCTTCACTCTGACTGTTGGACGGAGAACTGATAAGGGTGTGCGGGTGGTGCGAGCACCTGGCTGTGCCTGGACGTGCAGTGCTCTGCAGAGGTCGGCCGCACGCAGGACCAGCAGCACGGCCCACTCTACAGCTGGAGATGCTGGGTTTCGCAGAGCACAGCAGGTTACATCGCTCCGGGCTTTTCCTCTTTCTGCTTCAACAACAGGTGTCCTGCAGGAGAACATGGGGTTTTTTATAGGCATTTGCTAAATGACTTTTCACAAGAAGAACCAGGCAGTGCTGATTTAGGAGGTTGCAGTTCGCTTGTGCTTTGGTGATGTTCACTTGCTGTTGAGGTTCTTTGGGATCACGATAAAGAGCAATTACAAAAGTGAGAGTTGCATAAGCGTGGAACGCCTGTGTTTTCTTTGTGTTTGACATTGTTTGCATTAAAAGTAATTTATTTCAACTGTTCCCATGATTTTAAAGGTGAGTGGTGGCAGCACAGCTCTGGTTGCAGCTGATGAAAGAAATGCTGGTAACAGAAAGGTAAATATTGTCACGAGGACAAAACCAGCTGGGTAGGAAGGCAAAGCGTTCGGTATCCAGGGCTGCTTGCTCAGTGCCCACAGCCACGCTGGGCTGGCTGGCGAAAGGAGCAGGCTGTGACACAGCAGCCAGGGGCATTCAGCCCTCCCTGGGGCCAGAGGGGCTCCAGCACCACGCAGACCTGCTGCAAGGCAGGGCTATGCTAGCATGCTGCACTGGGTGCTGCAGCTCCTTCCCAGCACCCAGAGTTGGAACCCATTCCTGCCTGCAGCCAGTGGCACCGCAGCCTGGTTCTGTGCCAGCAGGGCCTGTCCTGTCCATAGCTCCCGGTTCTGTGCCACCGGCTTTGCATCAGATGGGACTGAACGCTCAGCCACTCATCTCACACCCTGCTGCTCTGAGCCACCAGGGATCCCACATCTGCAGCCTCTTCTACCTTTCTGGAACCATTTCCCACTGCTCCCATCCCTTAGCCCTCTGTCACGATCCAAACACGTTGCGCAAAGGCACACCGAGGGCAGATGAGGTTCCAGAGAGGAGCAGACCCAGCGCACTGCTGACATCCATCAGCAGAGGAGAGCAGAGCTCCCAGCGGGTGGGTGAGCACTGCTGCTTGAGGGCGAGCATAGCAGGACCTCACCTACTCCGTGCCCATCCGGCTGCCAGCGGACTGGCGGCGTGCATTTCAACTTCGCTCATCGTGAAGCGTGATTAGCTGTGAAAAGGGAGCTTAGTGCGGGCTGGAAAACTACTGAGGCAGCCGAATTCCCCACACAGCCCTGCTGCCAGCTGAGCCAGGGGGAGAAGCAACAGGGCAAAGCCGCAGCGGGGAGAGCACCGCGGAGCCCCTGCCCTCCCCGAGCACGTAGCCCTTATATTAAATCCATAAATAGGAAATTCCACTTCTTCGGAAAAAAAACCAGAATCCGGATATTTCATAAGTGTCCCAGGGGACATGAAAGCCGAATCAGGAAATTTCACTCAGCAGAGATATTAAAACTCCCGCAGCCCTTCAGACAGCTGCAGAATAGCAGCTGCAGCCACGTGCCCCGTGCTGGGGCTGGCTGGGGGCACACACCATTCTGCACCACATCCTGTCCCACCGGCTCTGATGGAGATGGTGCTGCTGCACTCCCTTCAGCCATCAGCCAGAGAGAAGGGAGCAGAAGTTCTGTGAGCTTGAGCTACTGCAACATGGGGGTGAACAGAGGTGAAGTCAGGCATCAGGAGAGCCTCTCCTGCAGAAGGTGCTGCCTGCCCAAACAGAGCAGTGCCCACGGCCATGCGCCACCCCAGCCTCAGGGCACCCCGCACTGAGCAGACAGAAGCACCCTCCCTTGCACAGCTGGAGCACAGCCAGCAGTGGAAGCACACAGATGACCTCGCCTTCCTCCCCTGCTTACACATCAGAAGCTTTCAGAACCAAGTCAGCCTGCATAATTTGCTTCCTCGCCAAAGAGGCGTTGCAGCGTTTTCCCAGCACTGCGCAGAGGGAGGAGGGATGGATAACCACACTCATCCCCTGCACAGCAGCCGTGGGAACAGCTCTGAGCGCAGGTATAGGGCTGAGCTGCTGGAAAAGAGCTTTGCAGAGAAGGACCTGCGGGTGCCAGTGGCCAACGGGCAGACCAGTCAGATACCCTGGTGGCCAAGAAGGCCAAATGGACCCTGCAGTGCATTGCATTGCACAGCACGCGGCCAGGATAGCAGGGGAGTGATCCTCCGCTCTGCCCTGGGGAGGACACAGCCATAGCGTGGGGCTTCCCAGCTCCAGGCAGACAGGAACCACTCCCACAGCCCAGCAGACCCTGTGCCATGCTCTGTGCATCGTGAGAGCCACGCCATGCTATTCCATGCCATGCTATTCCATGCCATGCCAGCCTCCTCCAGCAGCAGAGCCGCCCCCGCCGCACCGCTCGGAGGTAATTGTAGGTTATTACTGCACCGCTGTTGTTAAATACAGATCACTTCTCTTCCGACAAGCATGCTGTGTAATACAAACTCCAATCATCTCCCTCCTCCACCTCACACCTCTGCTCACCCAGAGCCGTGTGGTGGCACAGCCGCAGAGGGCACACACTGCTCTGCACATAACATAGCAGGGATGCAGTGCTGACACCTCACACCTGCCCACAGCATCAGCTCCAGGCCATCCTCAGTAAATAGGCAAGTAAAGGAAAAGGTAAGGACCTCACAGGATGCATTGTCAGTGCATCCTGTAGATTTTAACGTGACCATTCCTGCTGCACTGCCTCAGCTAAGTGCATAAATTGCTGCACTGTTGCATTCCTGCAGAGCTCCTGCTGCTCTCCAGCTGACGCTCGTTCTGCACAACGCAGTGCTGGCACACTGGGCTGCCCCAGTGCCACTGCTCATCTTCAGCTGCGCCACAGCACTGACCCCGATGTTTGGTGACAAATACCACAGTAATGCCTTGCTTACATGATTTTAAGACCAAAAAGAACAACAATAACAGCAGTTGACAAAGAGCTGCATTTAACCTCTGTGGCTCTGCCCCATCCAGCAGCACAGAGCCCAAAGGGGACATCACTGCAGTCACACACAGCAATGGGGCAGAGCAGGAGGGGAGCAAAGGAGCGCCTGGGATGGGAGAGGGACGAAGGAGCCAGGCTGAGGAATGAGCTCACACTCCGTTACCCTGCAGGATCCACACAGGTTTAGAAGTGAAGCACCATCCAGAAAGCACTGCCATGACTTCTCAGCAGAGAGCTCAGGAGAAAATGAGTTTCTAAAATTAAACCAGCAAAAGGAGAGAACGGAATATTTTTGCATTGATTTCGTTCCCATGAATATTTATAAAACTTTGTTTAATAATACTAAATTAAAGAAATTAAAAAAAAAAAAAAAGAATCGGAGTTCTGGGTGAGAACAACCGCCTGCCTCTCCTTCTGCCACCGCAGCGCAAAGCAAACAGGAGGGAAAGCTGCTGCAGCCGCCGCCATGGCAGTGCACACCCCGCAGGGAGCAGGAAGGGCACAGGGCCAGGCAGCACCCACTGAAGCTGCAGGAGGTGGCACCGCTCTGGCTGTGCAGGGCGACCCACGGCGCGACCCTGGGGGCACCATCCCCATCCCACGTCCCCATGACTCCCCTCGGCACCGGGTGGGCACAGCTCTGTGCCCACAGCCCTGTGGCCAAGCAGTGCTCTGTTCAGTCCAGACATTCATCTGCACTAATGCTAACTGGCAAATAACTGCTACGAATGGAACTGCCCTTCAGCTCCTTCTGTGCCTCCTGTTAAGAGCCAGAGGTAACGGGCTCAGGCGCCGCGTAACACTGCTTGGTCCATTCCCATCACACCACGTCCATACACAACATGGCAGGGACTGGGGGATGTGGGGCTCATCTGGGTGCCTGGAGCACAGCACAGCCCTTGCAGGAGCAGCCCCACACTCAGAGTGGGCAGCACATGGGGCTGAGCAGCCTCTCGCCCTGCTCTGCAGCAGTGCCTGTCCTCCCTCCTCTGGCCAAAGGTTTTCCTGCTTGACACCAACAGCACTTCCACGCCTTAAGCCAAAGGGCCTCCACAGATCCTCTGGGGTATGGCAGAGAGAAAAAAAATGTGGAGGTGCAAGAATTTATAGATTACAAAGCAAAAAGGGATGAGAGCAAAAGGAGAGACATACGTTGTCATGGTAACCACCAACTGCAGGAGTAACCGAGATGGGGGAAGAGATGGGAAAGGAGAGAGAAATGAGTGCACTGCAGTTCGTGCCATTTCCACAGCCACGTGCCCAGAGGAGCCGGGTGAGGGACAGCAGCATCAGCCCCAACTCTGGGGGGAGCACAGGGCCCAGCACACAGCTCCATTGGGACCCAGCCCTCAGCACCCCCACACCATGAGGGGCGGAGGCTGAGGCACTGGGCACAACACAGCAATTAGGAGAGCCAGACACCAGCATTAATGGGGCCAAATGTCAAACTGTGATTAGATATGAGCAGCACTCACTGCACGGTGACACACATCAGCAGCATTTCTGTTTCCAGACCTCAGCACAACTTATCAAAGTCAAAGCTGCATGAATGCACAATGCTGTTGGGTCAGCAATGGAGCTGTGACCTGGATTGCACCCAGCCCCAGAAGTTGCTCAGACCCTCCTGCAGCCACACAGGCTGCCCCAAAGCACCCTCAGCTCTAATGTGCATTACAGAGGCACACAGTCAGCAGAAATCACCCCACACGAGGGTGGGCTGCAGGAGCTCCAGTGCCCAGTTAATGCTGGGAGAGCCCCCAGCCTCTGTAACTGCACAGAACCACCCCCAGCACAGCAGCTCTGCTCCATGGGCGAGCCCCCACCCTGCAAAGCACCGCACTGGAGAAGCCCTTCCCTCCAGGCCCTGACAGCTCCTAAATGCTCCTACACTATTTTTACCCCGGGGTTGCTATAGAAACATCAGACCCACTTGCAATGATGCAGCCTCTCTCGGAAGCGCTGCATCACCGCCTGCCTCCTGCCTGCGAGCGCTCACGGGGCGGGGGGCTGCTATTTTGGGAGCCCTGCACTCAGCACAGCCCCCTAGCTGGAAGCAGGATGGAGAGCAGACATGGGGAGATGAAGGGAGGGGGCATTTCAGGGCCCCACCAACCCATCACGCCATCCCCAACCAGTCCTGCTGCTCCCCATCCCCTCCACATGCACAAGGAGGCTCCCGCAGCAGCAGGATTGCAGCGAGCTGTACCTGAGGCAGATCCACTCAAGCTGCAGCTGATCGGGGTTTTCCCTTCCCATGGAGGCTCAGAGCTGACTCCTGCTAAAGCCAAGCAGAGAACAGCACCGGCAGTCCAACGCATGGGGCTGTGACCATGCAGTGTCCCTGTGGTCCCTGCAGCACGGCCGTGCGCCCAGCAGAGCCTCCAGCCCTGCTGCAGCCAGGGCAGGGACAGCACAGCAGGCACAGCACAGCCACGCCAGACGGTCACAGCCAGGCTGTCACTGGCAGAGGCCATCAGAGAGGTCAGCTAATTCTTTACGCCACAGGAAGCTGCTACTTACTTAATTTCTCCAGCAGAAGACAGAGTCAAAGTTAATTTGTGCAAATCTGCAAACACAGTGTGTTTCTGCTCAGGTCTGAGGGGGAACAGCTTCATGCAAGGGGCACCCAACCCCCCTCACCCCAAACACCTCCACATCCAGCACGGCCAGCACTGTAACATGGGGACACCGCAGGCACCCTCAGCAGCCCCATCTCTCAGTGAAGGCTTCACAACCCCATCGCCTGCCCGGACCAGAACAGGCTCTCACAGAGCACAAGAGTCTGAGACAAGCCCAGCACAGGGCCACAGCACATGAGCACACTGAGGAGTTGATACCCACAGCCCCCATGCCATATATGCCCAGGGCTGCCCCAGGCTCTGTGTCCCACTGAGCCCATGGGGCAGAGACGTGCCTTACCCAGCACAGGAGCAGCCCTCAGGGCAGAGCTGACGATCTCCAAAACATCAGCACCAAACTCCCCCCTCCCCAACAGCTGCGTCCATCCCTCTGGGTGAATGCATTTATAAAAAGCTGCTGTGTGGGGATGAGCTGGCAGAAATAGCTGCACACAGCCGTCGCCACACCGTGTAAGAGATGATCACCAGCTGTTCTGCAAAGTGCCCGAAATAGAGCCAGCGTAACACAGCTCCTGGGGAGATGGCGCGCATTTAGCTGAGCCCAGCAGCAAAGTGCCCACCTCCCCCACACACCTCGAACAGCCTCTGCCCCAGCTGGAGCCAGGCTCTGACAAGACACCAGCTGCACTTGCTGCCGTTCCCAAAACATTCGGGGACGTGGTGACAAGGGGGGACCACAGCCCCAAGTCCTGTGTTCACAGCCTCAGCCAGCACAGCCCCCCAGGGCACACAGACACATGCTGGACGTTCCAATGCAGTCCCAGCAGGCAGCAGCTGCTCTCTCTTCCTTCAGGCTGGGCTCCAATTTTAACCAGAAACTGCAATAGACAGACCAGAGCTACCTGCAAGGTTCAAGCAGCACCCAGCATCTCTGCTGTGCTGTCACCTGCAATGTCACGTACCCCTCCACGTCCAAGATACACCACAGAAGGAGTGGGAAAGCTCAGCTCAAGTCTCCCACGTCACACACATCATGTGCTCACCGCCCTCCTGCTGAATGGCACCGAGTTCATCACACTGTGCCCCCCAGGCAGCGCCGCAGCCCCGGAGCTGTGCAGCCATTACTCAGCAAATCATTATGAATAACGAACGGCGCTGACAAAAATGCAACCTGTGATGGTGGGCAAGTAGGAAATGGGGGGCACACCTCCATTAATCACTCGTTATGAGTTAGTCAACTCAACAGGAAGTAGAAGGCAAACTCAGATATGTTCCACATGGAAGTGGAGTGGGCTCTAAGGAACGCTTTGACCCCACCTGTGAGGCAGCCCCTGCTGCAAGCCCTGTGGGCTCCATGAGCAGCCCCAACCCAGCATGCTGGTGGCGACCCAGTACAGAATGCCTGCTCGGGGCCAGCAGCACATGGCCCTGCCCTCACACATCCCAGAGCCTTGCTTTCCCCACCACCCCCTTCCTGCCGTGGCCATATCCCTGCCCAGCACCAGATGCCCACCTGCTTAGCTTCCCCCTAACGTCAATCCAGTCTCAGAGCACTGTGATAGCCACAGCTCAGGCAGCAGCATCTTCCCACATGGCAAAGCTGCACACAGGGCTGTGCCAGTTGTGCACCTATGGTCACTTCCCACCCTCTGGCTGGTTACCTGCCCCCGGTGGGACTCCAGAGGACCACCCAGCAACCTCAGGGTAAGGCAGGCTGGATGCTGTACAACGGCAGTGGAACTAGAGGTTTCTGTCCCAGTGACAGCAGGATGCCCGTGGTCACAGTGCTACTCTGCAGGCACTGAGCGGAGATCTCCACCCTACAAAACAGCACACGGCCTCTGGCTCCCTCGTGCAGCAGGACAGTTTGGTGTCACCACTGATGCACTCAGGCCACAGGAGCATACTGTCACTGTTGGGAGATTGACCTCAGGGGGGTCTCCAGCCCGATGGCAGGCCCAGCTGTGGGCTCAGCCCAGTTTGAGCATCACTGCATCCCTTTGAGCCTTGACAGCTCCTAAGGAAGGAGGGGTCCAACCTCAGTGGGGGTACACTGCAGTGCCAGGCCACCCTCAGCAACACTTGGGCACACTGACATACACGGGGCACTGGTGGCACACACAGGCACCAGAAGACACGAGTGGCACATCTCCACAGCCACACGTGTGGGCAGTGATACAGACAGCCCCTGCATGCAATCACAGCGCTGTGCTGCACCTGGGCACTCACAGGTATGGATACACACACAGGGACTGCGTGTGCACTCAGCCACCCGGCATACACTTGCACCCACGCAGCCACAGCCCTGCGTGCATCACCGCACAGACACACTCAGCCCTCAGGACGTGCACACACACACTCATCCCTGGCACACACAGACCGCAGCCCCGCCCCGCACACGCGGATCCAGACGCGCACCGTCCCGCCCCCGCTCGGACCTGGCTGTGCTGGACGCAGCCCCGCACACGGCCCCCCCCTCTCCGCACCCAGCGGGGGCGAACGCGCCGCCCCGCGCCCTCCTCCTCGCGCAGCCCCGGTGCGCACAGCAGGGCCGATACCGGGCACCGCACACGGCTAACGGGTACCGGCACGGCGCAGCAGGTAACGAGGGCGAACCCCGGCTCCGGGAAGGGACCCGCGCCCCGCTGTCGCCGCACCGAGCCCGGCGCAGAGGTAGGGGACGCGGCACCGGTGAGAGGAGATGGAGGTGAGAGCAACTTCGGGATCGGTCCGGGGGTGTCGGGGAGCAGCCCTGGGCATCGGGCGCAGTACTGCCGGGCGGGCTGGGAGCACTCACAGCCTTCGGGCAGCGCTGGGCTGACAGGGAGGTGGGGGCTGCGGGAGCCACGCATCAATGGGCACGGGCTGGGGGAAGGGGAGAGCAGGTAGAGCATCGCGCGTGTGCCGTGGGGGAAAGCGGTGAGCGCAGACTGCGGAGCGCTGCGGGTGATGGAGAGCGGGGAGATGCCCAGGGGAGGGCTGGGCACGGCTCGAGGGGACAGCGCTGCTCGCCGCTGGGCAGCAGGGAGCGGTGATAGGAGAGCAGGGCGAACAGGCGGCGGGGCTCCTGGGACACCGCACCTCTGACATCGCCGCGGTGCTCGGCCCCGCAAGCTACCGCCTCTGCCCCGCACACGGCACTCACCGGGTCTCAGCGCTGCTGCTCCACAGGCACACAGCCACTTGGTTCCCGAATGGTGCCGCGGAGCAGCACGCAGGAGCCTTGCCCTGCTGCAAGTCCCGGATCAGCAGGAGGGCCGGCGAGCCCCTGCCGAGCGGGGGCAGGAAGCACTTTCCAGAAGGGAGGGTGTCTGCTGATCCCCTGAGCCAGTCCTGCTGCAGAGTGCTGCATGAGAACGCTGCTCTCTCACAGCACTCTCCTACACAAGGACTCCCAGCAGCACCATGAAGCAGCACAGGGTTACACACAGCAGAGCAGCAGCTGCTTAGAATTTCCATCAGCAGTGAGGACCACAGCCCCAGCTGCACAGGAGATGCCTGCAGCCTCCAGTGGGCTCCATGTTACAGAGCAAGGGGCCTCTGAGGCACAATAGAGCCATGCCAGTAGCAGGGTCACGTTGGTGGCTCTGGCACTGAAAGAAATCAGCTGCATTCAAGGAAATGTCAGCATGCCTGTGGGAGCAGAGCTGGAGGAAAGCAAGGCCAGGTGAACTGAGGTGCATCAGCAAGGAGCAGCAAGAGCAGAGCTGCCCCATGCAGGGAGACAAGCTATGAGAGCTCCCTGAGAGCAGGGAGCAAGACCTCACCTGTAGGGCAGGAGTAGGCTGCTGACAGCTATAGGTCACACAAGCAGAGATCACCAGGAGAGGGTAGAGAAGGTAGAACAGCAAACTCCATCCACAAGAGAAGCCCAGCAAACAAAGATAATCCTACAGAGCTGGGCACAGCCACACATACCAAACTAGGCTCAGGGCCTGCCTTTAAATAGGGCTCCCAGCCCATAGCAGGGGGTGTGGGGGCCCAGGTGAAGCTGCTCAGCAATCAGCACTGATTGGTGCTTGCAGGGCTGGCAGCCAGCACACCTGGATGGGGTGACAGCAGGGGCTGAGTCTGGTGGGGCTTCTTGGCAAACGTTACATCTGAAATGAATTCACTGAGAGGGGAGCAATGCCATAATATGAATTATGAGCTGAGAGAAGGCAGTGCACCTCCCAGCTGGCTCCAAGCAGTGCTGGCACTCCAGGAGACCCCAGAGAAAACAAAGATTTCCTCCTGCTGCAGTTCCCCCCGCACCCCAGTATCCCCAGCAGGCAGCACAAGGCACTGTGGCAGAACCACAGCATGATTTGGATTGGAAGATGTCTTACTCCACCCCCAGTTCTAACCCCTCCATGGGCAGTGATACCTCCCACAGCCTGGAGCCCCATCCAACCTGACTGTGAGCACTTCAAAGATGGGGAACCCCCAGCCACCCTGGGCAGCCTATACCAGGGCCTCAGTACCCTCGTGGTACAGAATCCCTTTCTCATGTCTAACCTAAATTCAACCTCTTCCAATGTGGGAAAGTGCTGCAGGGCTGCCCATGTGCACAGGGCTCAGCAGAGGCTTCAGGGGGCCTCACCTCTCCATCCCCATTCCTCCCCAGCTGCCGTGAGCCCTGCGTGCCATGGATGAGGTGACGGAGCTGCAGACCGGGGGGAACTCCCTCCTGAAGGCAGTGTGGCTGGGCCGGCTGCGGCTGACCCGGCTGCTGCTGGAGGGGGGGGCCTACATCAACGAGAGCAATGAGAAGGGGGAGACGGCGCTGATGGTGGCCTGCATCACCACGCACGTGGACCAGCAGAGCATCAGCAAGGCCAAGATGGTGAAATACCTGCTGGACAACAGGGCTGACCCCAACATCCAGGACAAGTCTGGGAAGACGGCCCTGATGCACGCCTGCATCCGTGGCGCAGGTGGTGAGGTGGTGACCCTGCTGCTGGACAACGGAGCCGATCCCAGCCTGGAGGACCACTCTGGTGCCTCTGCACTGGTGCACGCCATCAATGCCGATGACAAGGATGTTTTGCAGCACCTCCTGAATGCCTGCAGAGCCAAGGGGAAGGAGGTGATCATCATCACCATGGACAAGTCGGCCACCGGCGCCAAGGCCACCAAGCAGTACCTGAACGTGCCCCCCTTGCTGGACTTCAAGGAGAGAGCCTCCCCTGAGACGAGCACCACAGCGCTGAAGGTGGCTGCCCCATGCCCACAGCCTGCCGAGCAGGAGCTGCCCCCCGGGGACGGTCCTCCCACCAAGGCCACCCCTGAGCCACCCTCCCCGGGCTGGAGGGGTGGCACCACCACCAAGAGAGCGCGGCTCCCGCAGCTGAAGCGGCTGCAGTCGGAGCCGTGGGGGCTGGTTGCGCCCTCAGTGCTGGCTGCGCACCACGAGGAGCAGCGGGTGCGCACGGATGACGAGCTGGTCAGCAGCATCGGGGAGCTTGCGCTGTGCAGGAAGGCTCCCCTCAGCCGCAGCAAGGATGCGTCCCTATTCCCGCTGGTGGACGAGCAGGCGCTGCGCACGCCTCCAGCCCCCGGGTCCGGCTGCAGGAAGGGGTTCGAGAAGGGCCCCCAGCGCCTGCCTCGCAGGAGCACAGTGCCAGAGCCGCCGGAGAGCAGCGAGGTGATGGAGGCCCTGCACTGGCGGCGGATGAGCGCCGAGCACTACGACTGTGACGCCGGCATGGCCGAAGTGGGGAAGGTGGCTGCGGAGAGGAGGAAGCTGAGCGGCTCTCACCTGGCTCTGCTGGGTGGTTCACGGGAGGCTCTGGATGGTGCCCCCAGCACCTCACCCGCCGCCACTCGCCGCCCACCCAACCTGCTGGAACGGCGCGGCTCTGGCACGCTGCTGCTGGACCACATCACGCACACCCGGCCCGGCTACCTGCCCCCCCTCAACGTCAACCCCAGCCCCCCTATCCCCGACATCGGAGCCAGCGGCAAGGCCCCTTCCCCGCTGGCTGCCAGCTTCAGGGCCCTGGTGCCCGTCGCACCCAGCTCCCCCAAGCGGGGTGACCTGAGAACCAAAAAGAAGCTCCTCCGGAGGCACTCCATGCAGCTGGAACAGATGAGGCAGCTCTCTGATTTTGAGGAAATCGTGGCGCAGTAGCCACTTTCCCCAGAAGTTCCCCAAACTGCTCTCTGTAGTAACACACGGCAGTTCGGAGCGGGGCGGTGCTGCCCTGGGAAGCGCTGGCAGCCCCGGGCGCACAGCCCCATGCACAGAGCGCTTTTCCCAGAGCTGGGGGGACAAGAGGTGGCAGGCAGCACAGAACTGAGTGCCTGGAGCCCTGCCATGCCAGATGCTTTTGGACCCCACCCCCACCCCCCCGCGAGCGCTTATCTGAGAAATCCAATCCCAGCACGTTTAGGTAGAGGCAGGCGTCACACAAAGGCTCCTGGCTGCAGTGTGTTTGTTCCTGGTTATTTACGATCCATTTTTCATCCCTCCTACTCATCCTAATGCAGAAAGCGGTCTGGGAGCCCCACACCGGGGAGTCGGGGGCTGACGTGTGTGTGAAGTGCCTACCGGGAAGGAGCTCAACGCCGCGAGAGGATGGAGAGCAGAAATAACCCTCCTTAGCAATTGAATGTATTTATACCCTCACTGTGCTGCAGAGGCGAGACAACGCTCAGAGGTTCTGTGATTCCGTTTCCAAGCACTTTGCTACACAGAGCCAGATCCACTGCTGGTGCAGCTGGGGAGCCGTGCGCAGAGGTCCGGGTTTGGCACACTGTGCCCGTGGGGAACGCGGCTGCCCGGCCCCGCTGCGCTGCGGGTACCCAAGGATGGATGCGCTGCGGTTCCGCCTGCACGGGAGCGCCCTCTGGAAATGCGTTTTCGGTTTAAATGTGTTGTTTAGAGTAAAGGTGGGCTTATATTTTTACAGCCTTAAAGTTTATACTTCCTGTTGCTCAGATGTCTTACAGACGGAATTTCAGGCACGCTTTATCTCTAGCCATGAAGTTCGTCTTCTATTTTTGGCTGAGGGATCCCAAATCCCAGAGTTCTCATTCGTGCATATCCCCATATCTTTATTGACGCTTCCGCCGGCGCCCTCTGACAGCGGTGGTGCAAACAAAGCTCAGCTCCTCCTTGCGCGGGGGCTGTGAGCGCGCGTCTCACTGCGGGAGCGCGCGTCTCACTGCGGGAACGCGGGGCAGCGCCGCACCGCAGCCATTGCCGCTCGCGTGTGCGGTGCGGGGGTGACGCCGTGTGACGGACGGCGGTTTTACATCCCCGCTCTGCCCGCAGCCGCCCGGCCCCGGCCCCCGACGTCCCCCGGCCACGCACGGAGCCGCCCCAGCCCGGAAGCGCCGCGGTGCCGCCACGTCAGGGAGGGACGGCCCCGGGCGGGGCGAGCGCGGGGCCGAGCGGTGCGGTGCGGTGTGGGACGGGCGGGATGCCGGGCTGGATGCGGGGCTGGGCGCTGGCCCTGCTGCTGGGCGCTCTGCGCGCGAGCGGCACCGAGCTCACTTTCGAGCTGCCCGACAGCGACAAGCAGTGCTTCCACCAAGAGCTGGACCGAGGCCTCAAGTTCACGCTGGACTACCAGGTACGGCTCTGCCCCTACCCGTGCCTCCGCCGTGTCCCCCAGCCCCCGCAGAGCCCCAGGCAGGACAACCCCTGCACCTCTCCCCCACACCCCCGCTCCCCCCGTGCTGCCCCCGGAGCTGTTCCCAGACTCGTGCCCAGCAGAGCCCACATCAGAGCTGCTTGGGATGTGCCCACTCCCATCCAGTTGGGATGTGTCGTCTCCCAGCCCGGTGGCGGGGGCTGTCCCCCCGTGCATTCTGCCCGTGGGCCCCCAGCCTGGCCCCTGCCTGTGGTGGGCAGCAGTGCATGGTGCCCACGCTGCTCAGGGCATGGCTGTGCATGTGGCACATTTTGGGGCAGCACTCCTCTGCCCGTGGTGCCGGGTTCTCAGGGTTCAGCAGGTGCTGCCCACATCTCCCTGTGCAGGTGATCACTGGGGGCCACTACGATGTCGACTGCTACATCGAGGACCCCAACGGCCGCATCATCTACAGGGAGACCAAAAAGCAGTACGACAGCTTCCCGCACCACACTGAGCTCACGGGGATCTACACCTTCTGCTTCAGCAATGAGTTCTCCACGTTCTCCCACAAAACCATCTACTTTAACCTTCAGGTGGGCGACGAGCCGCCCATCCTGCCCGACATGGGCACCCGCGTCACCGCTTTGACACAGGTGTGTTGCAGCATGTGGCCAAACGGCACAACCCCGTGCGACCGCGCTCACTCCCTTCCCCTCCGCTGAGTGCAGAGGTGCCAGCTGCCGGGCAGCGCCGTGCCAGCCTACTGGTGGCAGAGCGGAGCCATGGTGCCAGGCTGGGGCGCAGAGCCCTCGCTGAGCCACGCGGTGTCCCGTTGCCCACCGGGCTCCAGCACTGCCCCTCGGAGCAGAGCCATGTCAGCAGACCCGGCAGCCCCTCCCCCTGGGGAGCCGTGCCCGGTGGTGACGCTGCATGCCTGTGCCCCCAGATGGAGTCTGCCTGCGTCACCATCCACGAGGCGCTGAACGCGGTGATCGACTCCCAGACTCACTACCGCCTGCGGGAAGCACAGGACCGCAGCCGGGCTGAGGACCTCAACGGGCGCGTCTCGTATTGGTCGGTTGGGGAAACCGTCATCCTCTTCGTGGTCAGCGTTGGGCAAGTGATGCTGCTCAAAAGTTTCTTCACTGAGAAGAGGCCGGGCAGCAGTGCAGCTGGCACCTAGTGCCACAGCTGTGCCCATCCCAAACTGCAGGAGGGAGCGGGGGTTTTCGTGGTGCTGCAGTGGGGACGAGGCTGGGCATGGAATGGGGATTGCTGGTGTTGCTCACCCAGGTGGAAAACAGCTGCCAAGCACCAGCATCCCCGTACATATCCCCCCCAGCAACAACCCCCAAGATGTCACCTGCCCCCACCAGTGCCAGGCCGCCTCTGGGCTGCGTGCCACCAGCATAGGTCAACCCTCCACCTGCAGACTGCAGGCTTTGCCTCCGGCTGCGTGCGCACGGCTCCCTGCTGTCTGCAATGGGCAGGTTGTGCCCCAAGCACACACAGCATCTCCCACGTTGAAATTTCAGCAGGGGTTCTTGGCTTGTTTATTTCATCTGCTTTTCCCTGTGCAGCATTTCCTAGGCCACAGGAGTATGCAGCATGCTCCACAGAAGATATTTTTGTACTTACCTGAGTCCATGCCAGAGCCCCATCCCCTTCCCTTAGTCCTAGCCCTCAGGGGCAGCTGGCTGCAGCACCCGACCAGCTCCAGCAGCACCACTTTGTCCTTCCACTTTGCCACTTCACAATAAACGTGATTCTGTTCCTGCTGCTGTTATTGGGCACTGCTCCCAACATGGCATGGCAAGCTTCTGTCCCCAGAGCCCCCCAGTGCTGTCAGTATCTGTGCATGGCTGCTGCCCTCCTGGGGAACTGGCGTGATGCTGCTCCTCATGCATGGCTGCACCTGCAGGTGCAGTGCCATGCCATGCAGCCATGGTGTGGGATCAGGGCATCAGCACCATCCTTCAGCCCTGCCATCACCAGCCTGCGGGGACTGCAGCACTGTGCCCAGCTCCCTCCCAGCTCCCTGCAGCAACTGTGGGGCTCTTGCAGTGCCTCCAGAGCCCAGCCCACCCTGGGGCCATGTCCAGCCCTGCTGCAGAACAGGGTGCGGGGATGGGTGCCCAGAGCTCACTGTGCCCATCCCACCCATGCACCTGCTGGAGCAATGCCAGACTCCTACTGCAGACCTCTATGCAAGGGGTGGATTTTGGCAGCTCCAAATTCCTCCTGTGTCCACTGCCTGCTTGCACTCTGTGCTTGCACTCTGTGCCAGGTCCAGGCTGGGCCAGCAGCAGCATCAGGATCTGACAAATGCACTTACCGCACAATTCCATGTACCAGATCTGGGGAACCCCGTTGAGGAGTGGCTCTCGCTGCCCTCTCCCCACCAGCAGCCCCCACCCTTGCAGGAACCGCAGCCACAGTCCACGCTGGGGCCGGGGCAGCAGCCCCCACAGTAGCAGAGCAGCAAAGCTGCATCCCTGGCCCCAGCAGCAGCATTGGCCTTGGAGCAGCTGCTGGGCTGCTGGGCGCTGCCAGGCTCCCGCACCTCGCAACGACCTTCAGCAACAGCTCAGATCCCGTTCCCAGCAGCAGGCGGGTGCAGGGCTGCCACAGGACCAGAGGGACCGCAAGCTCTGCTCTGTACAGCTCCCAGCAGCGCTGCTGCTGGAGGTGGAAGTCACCCTGGCCTTGGGGACAACAGCCAGGGTCCCTACACGACCCATCCCCAGCCCCAGTGCAGCCATACCCACGGATGCAGGCAGCACACAAGATGGCCACAGGATGCTTTATTACTGTGTTGTGCTCCAGCATGTAACAGAAATGGGTGCAGAGAGGGAAGAGGGGTGGCTCACACCCACCTGGCTGTAGGAACAGCTCTGCTCTACCACTTACAGAAGAATTTTGGAGCAGAGCCCCCACCGCCTGCCCTTGCTGTTGTGCCCTTGCTGGTCACAGAGTGCCATCTTCGTGGCATCACACTGCCCTGGCTCACAGCGCACTGCTCTGGCAGGAACTGGCCCCAGTGGGCAGCCCCAGCTCGATAGGTGGCTGTGGCCCCTCTGTGCCCCCTGTACTCTGCCTGCCCCGCAGAGATGAGGCCGAACAGTGGAAGGAACCCGTGGCAGAGGAGGGTGGCTCAGGCTCAGGGCTGTGCCCACAGGGACAACTGCAGCGCCTCTGGAAGGGGATGGTGAAGAGCCCATAGGTGATGGGGTCCAGGCAGGCATTGAAGAGGCCGAAGATGAAGAGGATGTGGGAGAGGGATGGCGGGACCTTTTGCTGCATGACCCGTGGGCAGAACCAGTACCACAGCCCCAGCAGGTAGTAGGGGGTCCAACAGAGGATGAAGGAGGAGACGATGACCAGGCTCATCTTCAGCGTGCGCAGCCGTGCCCGTGGGATGTTGTTCCCAGAGCACCGCAGTGGCACGTCCCTGGAGGAGACTGAAATGTGGGAGTGGGAGCAGTGAGCGGGGGCTCAGCCACATGGGCAGGATGGTAACCACATCCCAAGCAGGGAGCAAGGACCCCCACCATCCTGGCCAAGGCTGCACGCTCGGATCCGCTCGCAGCCCTCCTGCCAGCCCCACTCACAGAGGCTGGAGCCCATGCGCCGGGAGATCTCGAGCAGGATGCGTGTGTAGCAGCACACCATGATGAGCAGCGGCAGCAGGAAGAGGCAGGAGAAGCTCAGCATGTTGTAGAGGGTCTCGTGCCAGGGCTGCGGGAAGCTGCCGCGCGTGGTGCACTGCGTGAAGTTGTGCGGGGCGTGCAAGGTGACGGTGTGGAAGAGGAACAGCTGGAAGCAGAGCAGAGGTGGGACGGGGCTGAGATGGAGACCCCGCTCCTCCCCCGGGGGGCACCCAGGGGTCTCAGGCCAGGGCTGCAGAGCGCCTGAGCTGCGGGGTTGGGCCCCGCACCGAGGGCTCACGGCGCCGCCACCCCTGAGAAGTCCCCGGGGCCCCCAGGAGCACGGGGTGCGTGGGGCTGGGCAGGCACCTGCGGCACAGCGAGCGCAGCGCTCAGCATCCACGCGGCACGGAGCATGGCGCGGTTCCTGCGGCGCGCACGGGCGATGGCCAACGGGCGCAGGATGGCGGCCTGCCGGTCCAGGCTGATGACGACGGTGACGAAGGCGGAGGCGTACATGGCCAGCAGGCGCAGGTACATGAGGAGGCGGCAGGCCAGGTCGCCCGCCCGCCACTGCAGCGTGATGTTCCAGACGGCATCCAACGGCATCACCACCACCGTCACCAGCAGGTCGGCGGCAGCCAGGTGCCGCAGCAGCAGGCGGATGTGGGAGCGCCCACCGCCCCCCCGGCCCCCTGCCACCCGCAGCACCGCCACGTTGCAGCCAGCTGAGAGCACAAAGAGCACGAAGGTGGCTGCCACGCGGGCCTGGGCTGCAGGTGAGAAGGTGGGGAGCAGCAGCGGCTCCTCGGCACCCTCGGAACGGGGGCTCCAGGCACAGCCCTGCTTGGGGTGGGACGTGCTGCTGGAGGGCTCCGTGCTGACGTTCCCCGCCTCAGGGCCCGGATCCAGCCAGCCCCCTCCTGCTGCGATAGGCAGATGGGCAGCATGGCCCGTGCAGGTGCTGGGGGTGACCTACCGACCCACCCAGAAACCCACCTCAGCTCACAGCATTCCCATCGGCAGCCCCGACACCCCAGAGAACTGTGGGATTCCATCATTGCAGGTAAGCACAGGGAAGTGGTCTCAGCCTCCCCTAGCCCCCTGCCTACCCCAGGCCATTGCTGCCGCCCTGTCCACCCCACTCCAGAACATCCCTCGTGGTCCTCCTACTCAGGGACAAAGGCACTCCCTGGTGCAGGAGCCCTTTGGTGCAGCACCCCATGCTCCCTGCACCCATCTCCCTGCACACCTCACCTGCAGCCGCAGCATCCTGCCCTGTTCCCCCGCCGAGCCGGGCCATGTCAGGGCTGCTCAAACACCACCTACTCGCTGCTCCCAGTGCTCCCACATTGGCACCGGCTGCAGCCAGCCAGGACACGGGCAGCAGGGCCGGCACTGCAGCGTTCTGCTGCCTGCAGCCACCTCCGCTCCCGCCCAGCACCCCGCCAGCTGCTGCCCGTGGGATGCCCTTGGCAGCTCAGGTTGCTCCTTGACGTAGCCAACCTGCGTGAAACGACTCCGTCCTTTACCCCGCATCACCCACGACGGATGAGCGTGAACAGCCTCACGCACACGGACACACGTGCACAAATGTACACAGTGTGTTGCCAGCCCAACATGCCTGCACCCAGGCGCCGCGGGGTGCCCGGAGCTGGGGTTGCTGCTGCAGAGCCGGGTGTGGGGTGCACAGTGCTCGTTGCTTTGGGGTGTATCGTTTGTGGGGACCCGAAGATCCACAGGTCCCATCTCCCGGCTGCTCCGTAGGACCAGGGCTGCAGGCTGGGGGAGGGGAACACGGCTCTTTTGCATCTCAAAGGCTGCGTCTCCCAGGCGGAGGGCATTACCGTAATTAGCAAGTCACCTCAGTCATTTCACAGATAAGTGGGGCTCATTAGCCCTGCAGACCTCCTGCCCCAGGGACCCCGGTGCGCATTAGCATCTGCCCGCCAGTCCCGGGATGGGGCTCCGCACATCTCGACGCCCCGACCCGCGGGGATCCCCTGCAGCCACGTACCCGCCCACCACCCGGGACCCGCGGAGTCTTCAGCTCGGCGGGGTGCAGCCCCCAGGTGACCCTGCAACGTGGGGCCCTCCCAGGCTCCGAGCACGGGGTGCGGACATCGCTCAGCTGTCACTGAGCCGCACCTGGGCAGTGCTGGTGAGCTCCATTCCCAGAGCTGGAGGTGTCTGTCCTGATACCTCCCGGCAATTGCTTTCCCAGATGCTGTCCCCAGCTGCACGCTGCCGGCTCAGGGCCCCGCAGCGGTGCTGGGTCTGTGTCACAGCCCCTGCCCATGCTCAGAGAGATGCCCTGGTGCAGTTTCCCCAGCTCAGCTGTCCTCTCAGCCCCAGCATGACGACGGTGCATGTTGCACGCATCCCGCACCCAGCAGTTGCTGCAGGAATGGCGATAGTCAGAATGGGCAAAAGGGTTTATTTATGTACAGTCACAGTATATTATGTACAGTCTTAGCCAGCATGGATCCGGGCTCCAAGCACCTTGCTTTCACCACCCCCTAGCTGTCCAAGGGGAGACACGTGTCTCCCCGGGTCCTGCAAGTCGTGGGCATCCGATGGTGCATGGCTCAGTCCTGGGGCTGCGGTGGGAGCAGAGCCTCCAGCAGAGAGAGCAGATCTGCTGAGATGTCCTGTGGGGAAGAGAGAATCGGTGAGGAAAGCACCGAAGCCAGGGCAGGGATGCAGGGCAGGGCTGCTGTGGAGCAGCAGCATTAGGGGCTGGCAGAGCCCACCATCAGGAGGGCACCCACTCAGGGACCAGCAGGACTCTGTGCTAGCTGATAGGAGCCCAAATGATGCAGGGAAGAGTGGGAGCAGCTGAAGGATCCAAGCCCCCCACATACACATGCCATAGGGTAGAGGGGGGTCCTCTCCATTCCCAATCCCAGACCACATCACTGTGACCCCAACACCACTTCCACACCACCACAGCAGCACTCCAAGCCCACCAGAGAGATTGTGCCCAGCCCCACATCAGTATCCCAGCTCCACAGCCACAACATACCTGGGTGACCATCTCTGGATCCACAAAGTCTGGCAGCAGCAGGCCCGTGTCCAGGATGGGGTCACTGGGGGGGTCTGGAGAGGTCCCTGCCACTGCACAGTGAGGAGGGGATGGCCAGGAGGACACGTTGGAGGCGAGAGCCTCGTGCAGCTCCGGGGGGGTCCCCGCGGTGGGGCTGTAGGAGGGTGATGACCAGAGCCCCATCCCCACGTCAGGAACCCCGTGCAGCTCCGGACGGGTCTCCAACACGGGGTTGTTGGAGAGCGACACCCAGGTCCCCGTCCCCGCATCCAGAGCCCCGTGCAGCTCCGGGGGGGTCCCCCACCCCTCCGAGCCGGGGGGCGAAGCATCCTGCGGGGTAGGGGGCCGCAGCCGAGGGTGCGGGGGCTGGCAGCAGCCCAGGCCCTGGGGGCAGAGCGGGCAGCGGCGGGAGGCCGCCCCCCGGCGCAGTAGCAGCACCTCCTCGCTGAGCCCCAGCAGCGCCGAGAGGTGGGCGATGTAGCGGGTGGCGAGGCGCAGGGTCTCGATCTTGGTGAGGCTCTGCCCGGCGGGCGCCAGCGCGGGCGGCAGGTAGTGCCGCAGCCGGTGCATGGCCTGCGCCAGCCGCCGCATCCGCAGCTTCTCCCTCTCGCTGGCGCTCTGCCGTGGGCCCCCGGCCACCCCCGATCCCCTCCTGCCCGCCGGACCGCGGCGCGGTGCCCTGGCAGGGGGTGAGAGGCCGCAGGAGTCGGGTGAGGGTGCCGGCGAGCTGCTGCTGTAGCCCTCGGGCTCGGGGGCTGCGGGGAGACCCCAGTCGTGCAGCGGTGACGCGGTGCGGAGCGCGAGGCCGGGAGCTGCCGGGCGGGCCATGGCTGAGTGCTGAGAGCCGCCGGCCCCGGAGTCCCGGCTTTATGCCGGGCCGGAGGTGTGAAGCGGCACCTCCGTGGCCGGCGTCGGCAGCACTTCAAAGGCGGGGGGCGAGGGCAGCCGTCCTTTGAACAGGCGGGTGAGGATTTTTACCCCGCTGGTGTGAGGCTGCTCCGCGCTGCCCACCCCCCGACACTGCCCGCACCCCAGCACCGGCGCTGGCACGGGGCCGAGGGAGCCCCCCCAGCAGGGATGCACGCGGGGTCTGCGGTGCGGTCTGCTGCAGGATGCGTGCGGTGGGCTCAGCTGCTGGGCCGGCAGCGGGCTGTGCGCTGCGAGCTCTGCGGTGCAATGCACGCTGCAGACACTGTGGAACCGGCACGTTTCTCTGTCCCCATCACGTCCCCAGTCCGGTAGTCCCGGAGCCCAGCACTGCGCTGTTCCACCCCATCCTGCTCCCCAGTGTGACCTACAGGGCCAGGGAGGGTCCAGCACCATGTCCCCCATCCTCAGCCAGGGCAGCGGGCTTTGCCCAGGCCCCCCTGCAGTCCTGCTAATGGCATTTCACATGCTGGCACTAATGAGCCCTGACGCCTGTGGAGCCGCCCGGCTCTGCCTGCAGCCGGTGCCCAAAGTCCACTGCTGTGACTGACAGCCCCCGCGCCGCACCCCCGACCCCCGCCTGCCCCCATATCCCAGAGCAGCTCTGACCCCATTGCCCCAGTCCCGATCTCCAGTCCCCGCAGTGGCACCCACAGGCGGCACAGCCTCGCAGACCCCGGCCCCTCCCGGCATTCATGGCCCTGTCCCCGCTCCGGGGGCTGGGAGGGGGCCCCCCGCCGCGTTCCCAGGCCCCGCACAGGAGTCGCGCGCTGCGAGTGTAAAGGTTTCCAAGGAAACCCGGCACCGCGCGGGAAGGAAAATAGATCAGGGAGAGAGCGCCGGGGGGGGGAGAGCATCCCTGTGCCACTGCACGGCCCCACCGCACCGCAGCTGCACATCAGCGGCACAGCCTGGCCGTGTGCTGGGACAGCCCCTGCGTGGCACGGGGTGAAGCAGCGCACACAGCCCCCAGGGCAGGGCGTGTACAGCCCCTGAGATAGCAGGGGTGCTCAGCCTCTCTGCTCATGGGGCGCAAAGCTGGGCACAGGGCACGGAGCCGGGCATGAGGCACGGAGCCAGCTGTGGTCACGGGGTGTGCCGCTCCACAGGGAAGTGCTGGTGAAGGGACTGTGTGAGCCACCACTTCATCAGCAGTGGTCACATGAAAGTCATTCAATTTTCCCTGCACATGCTGTGACACGGAGGTGGTGACATCAGCTCTGCCTATCAGTCACCCCCAGTGGGGCCACGGCACATCTGCACTCCTCGTCACGCTGGGCAGTGCCAGTACCGGATCTCCATCCGTCAGAAGTCACATTGTGTGGATGTCACTGTGCCTGAGCACACAGCACTACCGACACAGCAGGCACTCCCTGCCCTCGTCCTGGCTGCCACACACTGTGCCCAGCACTGCTGGAGCCACGCAAACCCTGGTGCACCCTGTGCTGGCAGGGGCACATCACCACAGGGCACCCCAGCACCCGCCACCCCACTTCAGGCTGTCTGCCACCACCCGCACCGCCCCAGCTGGGTGCCACGAGGACACAGCATTTTTCACCCCGCGGATGCCACAGACACAGCAGATAAATGCTGATGAATTCACAGCTGTTCCTCTGCCCTCAGTGCAAGAAGTGCCCCTGCACTGTCCCATCCAAGGTCTGAACACAATGGAATGCTGTACAGCTCTGCGCTCAGGCTCCTGACACCAGCTGCACACCTACAGGGTTGGAGCTGCACTGGGGACCTGGGGGTCTGCAGATGATCCAGTCCAGAAGCACAGAGGGGTGTTTGGGGGTGCTCAGAGGGAGCTCCACACCCACGGGCACAGCCTTGGGCACAGCCCCTTCCACACATTCCCCTGCGCAGTGCCAGAACTGCTCCCTCCTGTTCCCAGACCCCCTCCTGTGTCTCATTAGCTGACGAGCTCCCAGGTAATGAGTTTTGCGGCCCTGCTGGGCAGCCATTTCCCACCTCCCTCTGTGTTTAGACAAGTGCTGGAGTGCGGCCGGGGCTGGGGTCAGAGCCCCTGCAGAGCAGTGCCTGGAGCTCCCTATCGGGGAGCTGGGATCCCCCACTCCCTCCATGCTGTGCTGATGGAGTGCAGCACAGGGCACTGCACTGAGGGTGCAGAGATAGATTTTGGAGGCCAGGAGCCCAGATCCAAACCTGAGCACTCCTGCAGCTCCCATCCCATCTTGGCACCTTCCTGCCCAGCACCAGGTGCTGCTGCAACACCAGCTCTTAGCCCCAGGATCTCCCACCCACAGTTCAACTGGCTGAGCCCAAAGGCTGCAGGCAGGACCTGTGCCCTGGAACACCTCACAGTGCTGCCCACATCCTGGGGTCAGAGCCTGGGGTTTGCCACAGCTGGGCAGACAACGTGGCTCAGTGTATGTCCACAATCACAGATAGTGCGCCCAGCTGCACACAAGCATCTCAGAGACACACAGCAGCAGAGTCAGGGAGACCGAAACAGCATAGCTGGATGCAGAGATGCTCAGGACCCCCATCTCTCAGCCATGCAAGGGGCAGAGTGGCGTGGAGATGCCAGGGATGCTGGCAATGGAAGGTCAAGGCCTCGCTGCCCCATAGTGCTGTGCCGCAGTGCTGGCAGGGCTGGTCGGCACGTTAGCATCTCTCACGACCGTGTGAATTGGTTCTTGCACACTTCCCAGCACCGGGCAGTGCCAATTAAGGGCCGGAGGAGTCAGAACTGACACCTCTGCAAATGGGTCCGGCTTTCCCAGGCTCCCGGCCCAGTCCCAGCCCACACCATGTAGGTTTTGACACCTCCAGGTGGCCACAGAAGTGTCACCTCGCACCTTGGGCCCACATAAAGCCAGGGCTGCCCAAGGACCCCCGGACGTGCGCAGCCCCAGAGCAGAGCCCACCATGGCCGGGTCCCCATTGCTGCCCCACAGCCTCCAGACCCCAACGGCCGCCACGCTGACCCCACCTGGGGAGCTCTACAGATCCAGCAGCGGGGCTGGGCTGAGGCGGTGCGGGGGTCCGGCGGGCAGGAGGGGATCAGGGGTGGCCGGGGGCCCACGGCAGAGCGCCAGCGAGAGGGAGAAGCTGCGGATGCGGCGGCTGGCGCAGGCCATGCACCGGTTGCGGCACTACCTGCCGCCCGCGCTGGCGCCCGCCGGGCAGAGCCTCACCAAGATCGAGACCCTGCGCCTCGCCACCCGCTACATCGCCCACCTCTCGGCGCTGCTGGGGCTCAGCGAGGAGGTGCTGCTACTGCGCCGGGGGGCGGCCTCCCGCCGCTGCCCGCTCTGCCCCCAGGGCCTGGGCTGCTGCCAGCCCCCGCACCCTCGGCTGCGGCCCCCAGCCCCGCAGGATGCTTCGCCCCCCGGCTCGGAGGGGTGGGGGACCCCCCCGGAGCTGCACGGGGCTCTGGATGCGGGGACGGGGACCTGGGCGTCGCTCTCCAACAACCCCGTGTTGGAGACCCGTCCGGAGCTGCACGGGGTTCCTGACGTGGGGATGGGGCTCTGGTCATCACCCTCCTACAGCCCCACCGCGGGGACCCCCCCGGAGCTGCATGGGACACCGGGCTTTATGTCACAGCCCTCACCATCACTGCTGGGCAGCATCAGAGCAGTGACCCCGATGGAGCCCCCCCAGAGATGCGCAGCAGCCATGGGCACCAGGACAGCCCCCCTCTACTGCATGAAGCCCGCAGCCCCCTCCCTGCATCCTGGGATGAAAGCAAAGGCCATGGGACCTTCAGGACTCCACACATGCAGCTCTCAGGTACACACAGGTGCATGCGGGCTGACGGTAGAGCCTGGGATGTGGTGGGGTGGGATGGAGGATGCTCTCGCAGTGCACATGTGTGCCATGACCAGGGTGACTGCATGGGGTTGGGGCATGGCACAAAGCACACTGAGCTGCAGAGCCAGCCCAGGATGCACGCACATGGCCACAGCACTGTCCTACACAGCCACCTGACACAGCCTTTCTGCAGATTGGCAGCCCCCTGAACCTGGACATGTTCATCTCTTCCGACGTCCACGGGACTCCTGTCCTGCCCGGCTGCAGCCCCGCACGGTGCTGGGGATGGTGGAGCTGATGCGGTGCCCACAGCTGATGACACAGCGTGGGGACAGTGCCAGGGGGCACTGTGGGACACTGGGAGGGGCTCCTCATTAAAGCTGCCGTGCACTGCTGCACTTTGCCTTTGGTTATTGCGGGGCTCCTGCTCACTGCGCTCTGACATGGGAAGGGGCCCCGGGGTGGGGTTGTGGGAAGGCAATGTTCAGCCTTCACCTCACACTACTCACCTCGATGTACTGCCCCCAGTCTCGGGGCTCGGTGTAATGTCCCACAGCCCAGAGATGTCCCCAGGGCTGGAGTGACAGAGGGACCCCATTTCTGGGCTCCCCCAGCCCCACCGATTGCTGGGGCACAGCGCCCACCCACCCAGCCCCTTCTCCTTTCTGCACCCACGAGGGTTTCGGGCTGGGGCTCGAGGCGCCGTGCCACCCCCCCGCAGCGCCGCGGCCGAGCTCACACGCAGCCGTCAGACGGAGGGGCCGAGCGCTGGCGTCGGCGCAGCCCCCGGAGCCACTTAGCACCGGGCTCCTAACAGCCCGGGGCCGCCTCCGCTCCAGCCATTTCCTGCCCCGGCCCCGCTCAGCCTCGCAGCCGCGGCCACACCGCGTTCCCGTGCACCTCTTTATTTACAAGACCCCACGTCTGGCACGAGCCCTCGCTGTGCCCGGCCCCGTGCCCCCCCCGCCCATCATCCAGGTGCCGGACGCTTCCCGTCACGAGCAGCGAAGGGCTCGGCCGGGCCGGGCCGGGCGGCAGCGCTCCGGGGTGGGCGCGGGACGGGGACGGAGTGGGCGAGCGGCCGGACCGGCTGCGGGGAGCGGCAGCGGAGCCCCGCGGCGCGGCGGTGCGCAGAGCAGGCTTAGCTGGAGGCGGTCTCGGCGCGGAACCAGGCGAGCACGACCTCCTTGTTCTCCTTCACCCAGTTGATGTTGGTCCTCGTCCGCTCCAGCGCCTGCTCCAGGGCGCGCGTCCCCGAGCCGAAGCCGATGTCCTGGTTGTCTGCCTTGAACTGCTCCAGCTGCGAGGGGGGGACAGAAGGGCTGGGGCGGCGCGGGGACCCCGCAGCGAGCGCACCGCGACGGCAACCAGAGCAGGGCACACGCAGGGCTCGGCGGGACAGAGGGACCCGGGTGTAGGTGCCAGCTGGCAGCCGCTCACCTGCTGCAGCTCAAACTCCGTGTTGAAGCGTTGGGTGACGGCTGAAATCAGCCGGGAGAATGAAAAGGAGCCGCCGCCGTACCTGGGGGAGGGGACAGATGGCTGAGCAGGGGGCTGCGGGGCACAGTGCTGCCCCGTCTTGGAGCTGCCCAGTGTCCCCTCCGGCACACAGGCAACTGCTGCTGCTGCTCCCAGCCCCACGCAGTGCTCACTGGCCAAAAAGTGTCCTCCAGTTGCCTCGGATGAAGTCCCAGGCCAGCGGCTGCCCCACCACGTTGCTGGCGATGCTGTTGATGGTGGAGGTGGCATCCTGCCTGCGGATCTTGGTGGGGTCAATGGTGTACTGCAGGTACCTGGTGGGGGGAGCTGCCAGGTGAGAGGCTGTGGGGGCAGAGACGTGCCCCCCCCCCCCAGCCCTGCACCCACCGCTGGAGGATCCAGGTCTCAGTGCTGCAGGTCAGGGCCGTGCGCAGCTTGTCGGCCTCGGACACCACAGGAGCCTCGAGGAAGCGCTCCCAAATGAAGTCCCACGCCTCCTCACCGCCCGTGGCCACAGCGCTGCAGTAGATGGCGGAGCGCAGATTCGGGGCGATGCTGTCGGGGAGAGATGTCTCAGCACGGAGCCCTCACTGTGTCCAGCCTCACTGTGCCCAGCCATGGCACTGCAGCACTCACGGGTTGTTGCTGACGTTCTGCTTCCACTGCTGGAAGAGCGCGGTGGCCAGCTGCTGGCACTCAGCGATGCCATAGGAGCAGGCTGTGCTGATGGCATTGATCTCGTTGTATCTGGGAGGAGAGAGCAGCCCGCGGCGCTGGGATGGGCGCACAGCCTCTGGCACCCACTGGCTACATGGGGGGCTGCGCATCCCCCCTGGAGCACACTGCAGTGAGCACCGCACCGCGCACAGGGCAGCAGGTAACCCAGAGCTCTGCGGTACTCACTGATCCATCAGGTTGATGGGGATGGCTGTCCAGTTGTTGGTGACATTCCTGTAGTACTCAAAGAGCGGCGTCACTTGCTTCTGGATGTATTTCTGCAGGGTGGGTGGACAGGGCTCAGCATGCAGCCCCCACAGCACCCCCAGCCCTCAGCACCCCCTGGGGCTGCGCTCACCGTCATGGGCCCGAACACTTCGCTGCGGTCGAACATCAGCTGGAAGTACTGCAGGTTGTTGAGTGCTGCCTGCCAAGGCATGTACGCCGTCTCCCCGCTCAGGAAGCGCGTGGTATTCAGTGCCAACGTCACGTTGACTTGCTGTGCCCTGCAGCGGGGAGATGGCAGCATGGAGATCCCGGTGCCACCCGTGCCGTGCATCCCACCGGGTGCCGCCCAGCCGCCCCGCTCACCTGGCCAGGTTGAAGGCGTCATCGATGATCTGCGCCCGGTTAATGACGGGGATGACCTGGGGGAGAGCAGAGCCAGTGCCACAGGGCAGCGCCAGCATGGGGTGTGTGGGGTGTGTGGGATGGGAGTCCCACGTACCTGGTGGTCATTGGAGAGCTGCTGCAGGAGCTGATCCCAGTTCTCCTGGTTGTAGTTGACGCGGAAGTAGCCGCTGACGTTGAGGTTCAGCAGGAGCCAGGTGGAGCTGCCCACACTGAAGTTGCTGTTGGTGTCTGTGAGGGCAGAGGGGGTCTGCTCCAACCCCGAACCCACCAGCTCATGGGGTGGCAGCGAGCTCCCAGCCCAGACCCCCAGCACCATACCTGAGACGTCCACCAGCCAATACCTGTCCCCAGTTCTGCTAGGCGTCATCCAGGTGATGGGGACAATCCAGGTGTAGCTGTGCAGGGGACACAAGGCCAACAGCCATTTCTCACCACCCACTCCCCCCATCCCCTCCACACTCCACAGCACCATAGTCCCAGCCCCACTCACTCGAACACCGAAGGTCTCTCCACTGTGGAGTTGGAGTCCAGAAGGAAGTGGCTCTGCTTGACGCTGCCGGTGAGTGTGTCGACAGTCACCACGGGGAAACCCATCTGCAGCGTCCAGCGGTCCATGATGGCACTGATAGAGCTGGGCAGAGGCACGTTGTTCTTGTCGACAGCCTGCGAGAGGTGTTGGCAGTGTTCCCTGGTGCTGTGGGGCCCAGCCCCATGCAGGAACTGAACCCCTCGCCCAGCGGAGAATGCGGCCACTGGACCTGGAGGAGGTGGGGAGGGTGGTAGCAGCACAGAGAGCAGCCCACTCTGCTCATACCTTCTGCAGGTGCTCCCACAGGTCTGTGTACACGGTGTTTCCATAGGCAAAGGTGTGGAGGTAGGTCTGCGGGAGAGCACCAGGAGAGCTGGGTGAGCAGAGGCAGAGGACCCCCGTGGAGCCCCAGGGAGGGACCGCCTGCCACAGCCCCACGCACCACAACACAGCCCAGCAACCCCCAGCTCACCTGCAGCCCCTCCTTGAACACGTCTTCAGTGAGGAAGTCAGAGAGCATCCGCAGCACCGACGCTCCCTGCGGAGACAGCAGTGAGGCTCTGAGCACACAGCGACCGCCCGGGGACCCCGCGCTCCCGGACCCCGCGCCCGATGCTGAGCGCCCACCTTGCTGTAGGCGATGCTGTCAAAGACCTCGCTGATCTGTGCTGGGGTGTTGATCTCATCCTCGCGGAAGGTGAGCGGGTGGGAGGTGGTCAGGGCATCGGTTGCCATCACCGTGTACAATTCATTCAGCACCATCAGGTCTTTCTGCGGGGGTCGGTGCAGCCATCAGTGCAGCACTTGCAGCAGGGCAGCACCTGGGCACTGGGCAGCAGAGGATGCCCGTGCCCTTGCCCCATATCCATGTCCCATGCCACACACCTGTCTCCCGTGCCTCATGCCCCACACCCATGCTCCAGACCCCAGACACATGCTCCACATCCCATACCTGTGCTCTACGCAGCATACTCATGCTCTGTACACTGTAACTCTACTCTGAGCTCCACACATGTGCCCTAAGTCCCATACACATGCCCCACATCCCATACACATGCCCTATGTCACTGGTACCAGCACTCACAATGTTCCAGGTGGGCTCTGCTGAGTCTGCGCCCAGGTACTCCACGTAGGAGGCAAAGCCCTCGTTCAACCACAGGTCATTCCACCACCGCAGCGTCACCAGGTTCCCAAACCACTGCAGAGGAGTAGAGCGCCCTGTCAGCAGGGCACCGTGGCTCCAGGGGCAAGCAGGGGCCCGGCAGGTACCTGATGGGCCAGCTCGTGGGCGATGACGGTCACCACTCTTTCCTTGTTGCCAATGGAGGAGTAGGCGTTGTCATAGAGCAGCGAGTTCTCCCGGTAGGTGACCAGTCCCCAGTTCTCCATCGCGCCCGCGTTGAAGTCGGGCAGGCCAACCTGATCTGGGGGATGGAGAGGTGCCATTGGCACATGGCCACAGCTGGAGCAGCTGCCAGCAGCACTGCACGCCCCCCGCACCCACCGGACTTGGGCAGCGGGTATGCCGTGTTGTAGTGTCTCTCAAAGAAGCTGAGGATGGGTCCGGTCTTCTCGAGTGCGTATGCGCCCTGCCCTTCAGCAATGGCTGAGGGGCGGCCCCAGATGCGGATCTGAGAGGAGAGATGGTGCCGGGCTCAGCTGCTGCCCGGGCTGTGCCCTAGGTGCGTGGGATGGCGCCCAGCTCACCTGCACCTCTCCAGTGTTGTTTTCTATGTAGTCAAACTGGCTGACGATGAAGGCCAGCAGGTAGGTGGACATCTTGGGCGTGGGGTTGAACTGGGTGACGTTCCAGCTCTGCCCATCCATCTCCAGCTGGTAGGTGTCTGTGGAGAGCAGGGAGCAGCTCAGCCACCCGCCCGCCCAGCCGGCACAGAGCTCCCCTGCCCCACTCACTGTTGGCAGGCATGTTGGAGATGGCCTTGTGATCGGAGGGGTGGATCATCGTCACCGTGAAGACGGCCTTCATGGCCGGCTCGTCGAAGCAGGGGAAGGCTTTTCTCGCATCAGGGGCCTGCATCTGCGTAGTGGCCACCACCCTGCAAGTGAACCCGTCAGCAGCAGTGCCCGGGCTCTCCCTCCCCTCTGCCCAGGCGCTGACACCCCATGAGGAGCCAGATTCCCCCGCTCACCCTACCCACACAGGGGCACATGCACACAGGCAACTTGCACTCATGGAGAGGCTCCTAGCACCACGGCCCCCTCACCCTCAGCGCCTTGCCCCCTCCCCAGTCTTGCACCTACTTGGTGACGTTGCCTTCGGTGTACTCGCTGCGGTAGAATCCAGCCAGATCGTCGGCCAGCTCCCCGATGAAGCTGCTGAAGAGGCGGTAGCGCTGGCCCTGCTGCAGCGGCCCGGCCAGCTGCACCACCAGGTACTGCGTGTTGGTCTCCAGCCACGTGTTGGTGATGGCGGGCGGTGCGGGGCCGTCCACCGCATGCAGCGAGGCGAGGAAGTTGCCCTGCAGCGTGTAGTTCAGCTTGTTGCTGTGGATCAGGATGAGGTCGGTGGCTTCCTCGCAGATGAAGACCACGCTGCTGTTGCCCCTAAAGATGTACATGCTGTTGGCATCGGGCGTCAGGAAGGGCTGCAGCGTCACCTCGTAGCTCTCGGGCTTCAGCGCCGTTGGCAGCCGCCAGCGGTTCCAGGGGTTGTTGGGGGCAGTGGTGGTGCTGGCGGCGGTGGTGGTGGTGTCGGTGCTGCCGCTGCCTCCTGACGATCTGTTCTTCTCCTGTGCATACACCACAGACAGCGCGATGATGGTGGCCACGGCACCCAGCGCCAGCACGATGCCCACGATGCCCACGCTCTTGCTGATGAAGAAGCCGGCTGCCATGGCGAGGCTGCGGAGCGGCGTGCAGAGGAGCTGTGCTGGGCTGGCACGGCTTTTAGCCTCTTGCTCCCGCAGGGTTTATTAGTCCAAGTTAATGGGTGAACAATTAAACAACCATGAGGCTCAGGATGAGCCTTCCGCCCGCCCACCTCCCCGCACCGCAGCTGCACTAATCCCGAGCACTGGGGCAGTACGGGAGCTCAGGATTGCACCACCAGGGATGGGCAGCACAGGAGCGGGCATGGCTCCGGGCCAGGGCTCCTGGCATCCCTCCAGGGCACCGGTGTGGCCCTGCAAAAGGAGGGACAGAGCGGGGTCACAGCCAGCAGCCACATCCCCACCTCACCACAGGGAAGGCGGTGCGGCAGGGTGGGTGCTGGCCCCCAGCACGGGCACAGCCACGGCTCCCTGTGCAGGCAGGGAGAGCACGGCATTGCAGCCGGGGGTCCTCAGAGCCAGGGACGAACTCCCCTGCCTGCAGCCCTCTCAAAGTCCAGGGCTGCATTAACAGGTGTGCGCTGGGAGTTCAAACTCCAGTATTCGTGAACCCCGCACAGGCTGGCACAAGCCCAGCAGCTCCCCATGTGCCCCCTGAGCTGGGGATCCTGACCTGCACAGAACACAGCTGGGAGAATGCTGGTGGACCTGGGGGCTCAGTTTGGCCTGCACCTCCCAGCTGGGAGCTGAGCAAAGGCGCTGGGCCAGGTGCACTGCAAGTGGCATGTGGGGCAGGACACACCTTCCTCGTGCACCTGCCAACATGGGAGAGCAGCACCAACCACAGTGGGCCAAGCCCCCTGAGCTCTGCCCAGGGCTCCCATGGGCACAGCCAAAGACAAAGGAGCAAAGTCCCCATGCAGGGCAAGGTGGGGAAGAGGAAATATAGTGTGCACCTCACGCTGGGAACAGAAACTCATTTTCCCAAGATCTGATACCTCCAGCAGTGCGACCCGGGCTGGTACAGATGATAGAGGAACAAAGGGCAAAGCTGGGCAGAGGCTGAGCGGTGTCCTCAGGGCACTGCAGCTCCCAGGTGTGCCCAACACTGTGACCTGTGCCCAACAGCTCCCAGGTGCACATCTCTGAGGCTGAGGAGCAGTACCACTTCCCTGCACATCCCCACACGGCTCCACCATACACACCGCCCTGCAAAGGCGCTGTGTCGGGGAACACCGTGCCCCGAACCGCGGCTGGGGGGGCTGCCTGGAGCCCGGGGGTGCAGCTGTGCCCCCCGCGCAGACATCTCGGCACCGCACTCCGGGCATTCGACCCCGCACTCCTCCCACCTCTGCCAGCTCTCTCCAGCCCCGCCCGCCCCCTAGCCCGCGTCCCCGCTTGCACACCCGCAAACATCGCCCCACGGGCGGGCACGGACACGACACCTCCGGCCCCGGGGCGCGCAGAATAGGGGCTCACCCCACAGCCCCCCCACGCACACCCCATAGCCCTCCGGAGCTGCCCTCTCGCTCCGTCTCCCCGCGCCCCTCCCGGAGCCCTCGCTCACACCGCGCTCCATTCCCCCGTGCAGCCGCAGCTCCGGTCCCCCCGCCCGGCCCGGCCCGGCAGACCCCAGCCCCATCCGTGCCCCGCTCACCGCCCCGCGCTCAGCCGCGGCGAAACGCGGCCCTCGGGACTCCCGTCGGTGCGCCGACCGCCGCTCACCGCCCCGCTGCCGCTGCCCCGTTAGCTCGGGCGGCAGCGGGAGGAAAGTTTCCTCCCCGAACTCCAGGGGAAGTAACCTGAACCGCTGCTCGTCACCTTAACCCCTGGGCTGCTGGCTGGGGGGCGGGCAGCGGGGGTCCCGGAACGGACACCGCGTGCCCAGCACAGGGCCGGGGCCCGGCACAGGGCAGGCGCCCCAGGGCCGGGCATAGGGGGCGTCCCAGATGCACCACTGCCCTGTCTGGGAGGCACTGCCCGGGGGCACCAGCCTTTACCAGCACACTCAGCCCCAGAAGTGGCAAGGAAGGGAACAGGGCAGCGCACGACAGCAACACCAGCAGGCTGTGCTCGCCCAGCACCCAAGCAGCCTGCAAGCCATCCCTGCTCGGGGGTGCCACACTGCTCAGCCCCTGCCCAGCACCCTATGTCCCCCCCGGCACCCCGTGTCCCTCCCAGCACTCTGTGCCCCATCCAGCTCCCTGTGTCCCACCTGTCACCGCCTGCCCCAGCTGCAAGCAGCCTACGGGGCTGGGTGGATGTGGATAGATTTGCAGTTGGCAGCCATGTGCAACACCCGGGAATCAGGGCTGGAGTGTTTCTCCCCTGGGAGTGAGCAGGCTCACCCAGTCCCTGGCAGGGTGAGGGCAAACACTGTAGTTTGGGCTGTGCAGGTGCCCGCAGAGGGGCCGGGCGCATGCCAGCCTCCACCTGCCCACATCCCCCCACCTCACCAGTGGCGAGGGGTCTGGAGGATGGGGGAGTTCCCACAAGTGAACCGAGCTCAGGGGAACCCTGCGCCCGTGGGTGTCAAACACAGCCCAGATGGTGACAGGGCAGTACCTGGCAGCCACGCAGGGCCGGGACGGGGCCCCAACGCCAGTTCTTGCAGGCAACTGGAGAGCACAGAGCTGGGCGGTCCCTACATTGCTGGGCTCAGGGCTGCGGCTCTCCTGGGTGTGGGGATGGGGTCGGGGGCTCAGCCCATCCCATTCTCCCTGCCCCGTCCTGCACGTGGCAAGGCCGGGGCTACGGCAGGGAGCAGCAGCGCGACTTACCCAGCTCTGTGCTTCGCAGCTCCAGCAGGATACAGGAAAGGGCGGTGGGGATGCAGCCGGTACCGGAGGTGCCAGAACGTCTCCTTGTCATGTGCAGCTAGGCACGTCCTGCGCCAGCGACAGCCACGGCACTGGGCTGGAGAAAAGGCACTGCCCACTGCAGCCAGGATTCCCCCAGCATCACTCCACAAGCCCCCCCTGCATACCGGACCTGGGCAGGAGCACCGCGCTGAGTCCCCCACTGCCCTGACCCCTCAGACCCCCACAACCACAGAACCCATCCCTCCCACCCCCGGACTCATCTCTCTGCACTGCTCACAGCTCCCACCACCGCGTGGCAGCCATGCGGCAGCAGGAGGAGGAGGAGGAGGGCTGGCAGCAATGAAGAAGTGGCTCAGCTCAGTGACCCCCCGCGTGCTGCTGGGGGCCGGTGGCCAGCTGGGGAAGGGTTAAGTGGTGGGGAGGGGAGAGCAGAAAAATTCCTTCCAAGCAGAGTCACTGTTTCCCTGCCAGGGGAAGTGGAGGCAGAGCCCGCGGGAGCGCAGCTGGCGGGAGGGAAACGGCACAGGAAGGGGCCCCCGCACCCAATGCGGGATGGTGGCCAGGAGGGCTGTGGGGCACCTCTGCCCTGAGATAGGGCTGCCCAGCCCTGTGTTCACTGGCTGCTGGCCCGGGGCACTGGGCAGGGATGAAGACAGGAGGTCACAGGCTTCCACACCCTAGCAGGAGGCAATGACCTATCCCGGTGTGCTGGCAGGCACCTTGCCAGAGCCACACTGCCACAGCCCCCACGGGCAGCACCCACAGCCCCATTTCCCCCCCACTGGCCAGACCCACAGCCCCGTTCCAGCAGCACACACCACAGACAGGTTCACACAGTGGTTTATTTGGAAAAGGACATGCTCACTGCTCACATGCACGTGTTCCTGGCACAGCAGGGCACACTGGCAGCTCCCAGCAGCTCACACCCCGCTGCCCTGCCCCCTGACGTTAGTGCCAACCTCTCAGGGCCCCAGCAGGAGCAGGGTGGGCAGGGGAACACAGGCAGGCAGAGCGAGCCCCGCACCGGGAGGATGGAGGAGCAGCACCGCCACAGCCACGGGCACATTTCTGCACTGAGGAATCCCAAGAGTCAGCCCCAGATCCGGCCCCCCACGCCGGGATGCTCACATGAACTGTGATAGGTTGGGCACTTTGATGTTGATGTCCCCGATGTTGATGTTGCGTGGGATCTCCGGCAGGTTGATGTTCTTCACGGCTGAGACGGCGCGGGATGGCGCAGCCGAGAGCCCCCCCTGGGGGGAGCGGTGGGTGCCAGCCCTGTGCCAGCCCCACACCCAAATCCCGCCCCTGCTGTCACTGCATGCTGCATCCTCACGATGACAGCACCAACGGGCCATAAAGGTTTCACTGCACGCTATTAACCTTGACAGCATGGCAATAACCACGTGCTGGCTGCTCCCCGCACCCCTCAATGGGGAGCACCCACCCTATGCCCTCTCCCTGGGGACACGCAGGCTGGGACCCGTTCACTCCCGGCCCCACAGCCTGCAGCACGCTGTCTCCTGCATGGCACCCAGAGCCCACCCTGCCCTGCGCCCACACTGAGCACCCCTCTCCAAACTGCTGCTCACCTCCGCCTTCTCCAGCTTGCTCTGCGCCTCCGCCTGTGCCACGATCTCATTCATGTTGGTCTCCAGCACCATCCCACCGATCACCACCTCCTGCAGGATGTAGTGCACCTGCAAGGCAAGAGCAGCATGTGGCCCCAGTGTGCCACGGGGCAAACCCGGCCACTACCCCATGCCGGTCCCCCACCTCTCCCCCACCCCAGGATGGAACAGAGCCGTTCCTGAGCAGCAAGCTGTCCCCCAGCACACACAAACAAAGCCCTGGATGACGTTTGGAACATGAGAACAAGAGTGCAGGTGGCCGTGCCACTGCGACACACCTTTGGTCATGGTAGCAACACAGCTCTCTGCTGAGCCAGCATTTTCCAATAATCTCCCTGCACAGATAACAAATAACTGATTTATGGGTTTCTGGTTGCTTCCATTATAAAGGCTGTTACTGGAAGATGGTTGTTATGATATTGGTTTATGGTCTCATGACAGCTGATTGTGCCTGTAAATACTGCGTGGCAAACATCACCAGAGCAATGCTGTGAGAAATAAAATGCTGCCAAGAACCTTTCCCTGAGCAGGGAAAAACCCAGCTCTGAGCACAGCGCCTGCCCCGCGCTGCCCCACTCTGACAGCACAGCACAGAACATCAGGGATGCAGGAAACGGTGCTCCTTTTAGATCTGGCATCAGCCTAGCTTGGACCCAACCCAACCGGGCAGCAATCCCAAGCAACCTTTGTTTTCCAAGGAACAATCCATGTCCTCTCTGGGACCTTGCAGCTGCCGAGCAAAACACGCTGTGCTCTGAGGTACAGCCACACCATGGGGCCGAGCCGCCGGATGGCACCTGGCAGAGGCCAAACTCACCACAGCTGTGGAGCTGGGTGTAAGCACAGCCAGTGCATGTGAGCCTGGGGGGCTGAGCCGGGACTCTCCCCAGCAGAAATCCTCCTGACTCTCTCCCCTGAATCCTCATCTCATCAGCAGAGATCAGAGGAGGGCGGTTCGTGCTGCTGCACAGCGCCGGGTCCCGACCCATAGGAGCACTCCACGCCCAACACAGCCACAGGCAGGGCTGTCACCACCACCCCCGAGTGCTCCTCCTTTCTCACCACTCTCTCCCCTCAACTCCCTCTCCTTTTACTTCCTTTGATAAGAGCACTTTTCCTGACAAGATAACCAGCCTAGCGACATCTCTGCAAGCTGAGAGCCAACCAACCCAATGGCAGAGTCAGAGTTACAGAACCAGGTGCCAGCACGCTGAGCAGCCCTGACCACTGGAGCACACTTCCACGTTTGTTTCTCTGTCACAGAGTTCAGAAGTTGGTATCCAAAACAGGAAGGGAACATTTACAGCACCACTGATTTTCCCACTTGTTTTTTGCAGGCAGGTTTTGCCTCACAGCAGGCAGGAAGGCTTATCAGCCCCGCACCGCCCCTGCGCACAGCCCCGCTATCTGCAGCTCCATCCGGGACATCAAAGGAGGACATTTCCTCCCTGAGACTCTGTCCAGCTGAAGAGGAAGCGCAGAGGTTGTGCTCAAATCGAAGTTTACCAAACACTACGTTCCAAACACTTCCATTGTTCCTCCCTTTTTTTTTTCCCTTAAACTCCACAGCGGTGCAGCAAGGGGCAAAGCACCCACACACAGCCACACCGCACGCAGCTCCATCAGCGCCGGCGCTATGCAGAAGGCGAAGGGCAGAGCTGCACACATCCCTGTCCCTGCAGCAGCCCTGGCAGCGTGGCACAGCCCTGGGCGGCGGGGTTCCACTCTCGGCACAGTGACTCAGAGCCAGGCGCTGCTCCCAGTGGACACAGGGAGCACACCAAGGCACACCCACCTTGTCCATGTGGAAGATGAGGTCCAGCTCGCAGACGTTCTCAAAGCACTTGTCCAACGTCTCCACAAACACCTGAGGAAGAGAAGGGGAGCGTGGGCAGCACAGTGAGACCCACACACAGAGCCTCAGCCCCTCCCGGACCCCCAGCCGTCGCTGCCCCCTACCCAGGGGCGGACCCTCCCCGCTCTCATCGGGGCTGGGCACGTGGAGCCGAGCACTCGGTGCCGTGCCAGGGGTGGCACGGGGCAGGCAGCGACACGGGCAGCTCTGCAGAGCAGCGCCCATAGAGCCGGGACGACAAACCCCCCGCTGCCGTCGTGCCGAGCTGCTCCTGCCCACGGATCCCGCAGGACCTCAGCCGGGCTCAGCCAGGGTTAAACAACAGCCGTCCCAGAAGCGCACACGGGGACCGAGAGCTCTTTAAAGCACTTTCTGCTCTCGGAGAAGCTCACTCAGCACCGCCCCACGACCAATAGCGCGGGCTGCTCAGCCGCCGACCGACGGAGCGCAGCTCGGGGCTCCCCGCAGCACCGACCTGGATGAGATCCAGGATGCCCAACTCGCTCTCGGAGGAGTCCACGCAGAACACGAAGTACAGCGTGGCGTAGTGCCGGTAGATGAGCTTGCAGTCAGGGCTGCCGAACAGACTGCGGGGGGATGCGGGGCTCAGGGCCGGCCGCTCGCAGCCCCCCCCTCCCCCGGCCGGTCGTTGCGGTACCTGCCGCACTCCAGGAAGTTGCAGACGTGCTCGTCGCGCCGCAGCACCATATGGAAAGTGTCGCGGAGGATCTGCTGCTGCGCCTCCTCCGCCTGCGGGCACCGAGCGGCCACGGCCTCGGACCCCGCCCGCCCCACCCGGCCCCCCAGCGCGCAGCCCCCCGCCCCGCACCAGGTGCCGGTAGAAGCGGACGAGCCGCGGCTTGCCGTGGTTGTTGAACACCAGGATGGCGTTGATCATCCCGGCGGCTGCACGACACGGCCGGAACCGGAACCGGGGCGCAGCGGCCCCATCACCCCCCCGCCCCCAGGAAGCCCCCCGCCCTCCCCGGAAACGCGGCGGAGCTCCGGGGCCGCACGGCCGCCGCTCCCCTCCGCGCCGCCAGGGGGCGCCACAGCCACGGCGCGCCGGTACCGGGAGGGGCGGGGCTGCGCGGCGGGGGACGCCAATGGCTGCGCGAGGACTCCCGGCCCGGCGAGCTGATTGGCTGCAGGTGTCACGACCGCCAATCGCCATTGGTTGAGGCTGCGGCAGGGATCGCGTCCGCACGCTGCGATTGGCTGCGGCAGGGAGGCTGCGACACGATCGGGCCCGCCGTCGATCGGGGCCGCCGGACGGCCTCTAGGATCCTTCCTGCCCGCCAGCTCTGATTGGCTGAGGCTGCTCGGGGCCGCGCATCCAAATATCGCCTCTGAGCGGGGCTTGCACTGCGACAAGCGCCGTGTCCGCGCGCTGCGATTGGTTGAGGCTGTCGCAAGGATCGTGACCGCGCGCTGTGATTGGCTGCGGCCGCTACGTTGCCAAAAGCACCGTGCCCGTGTGTTGCTATTGGCTGAGGCTGCTCCAAGCGTCGTGTCTGCGCGTTCGTATTGGCTGAGCCCGGTGGGCTGCTGGAAGGATCCTGTCTGCGCGCTCTGATTGGCTGAGGTCGCTGGGCTGATGCGAGCTCGGTGTCTGCACGTTTGCAGCGGCCGAGGCCGTGCTGGGTTTTCTCCGCCGTGTTTGGGGGCTGCAGCGCCCAGCAGCAATCCCGTGTCAGAGGGGAGCCAGCTGGGGCTGCTCCACAGGCGACCTGCCGGTGGCTGGAGCTCAGCTGGGAGCGATGCTGGTTGTGCCTTTGAGAACGAGACGTAGCGGTGCCTGAGAGAGAGCAGTGGGAAAGTAGAACAGCAGTTTTGCTGGCACAAAGCTCTGCGGGAGGGCTGAGGTGCTGAAGAGCCAGGGCAGAAGTCCCCCGCCATGGGAGTTCCCTGTGTGTCACAGAGATGCCCACAGCACAGCAGCAGGACGGGGCTGCCAGAGCTGCTGCCCACAGAGAGCAGCCTGCGGTGCAGAGCGAGCTTTGAGGGGGCACGGCCGTGCACGAAGCTCTGCAGGTGGGAGCCCCGTGCGATGGGCTCGGTGGGAAACCCACGCAGGATCCGTGCGGGAAGGCAGCGTCCGTGGGAGGGACCCAGGCCGAGCACAGCCACCAGCACAGAGAGTGGCAATGGCGGTGCTGTGTGCCGGCTGCACTGCTCGGGGAGAGGAGGGACCGGGGCCGGGCGGATGTTTTTGTTTACCCAGAGCTGCAGTTTCGGCCCGGTAGCAACGGGTGACCGCCTGCACCACCTCCCCGTGCCGGGCAGCGCCGCAGCTCGGCGCTCCGCGGGGATGCTGGGCGCGGGCCGCCATTGGCTGCTGCGTGGAGGGGCCGCTCTGCGCGCACGCTGATTGGCTGACGGCAGGTTCTCCCCCCCACCCCCGGGCAGCCCGGGCTGACCGCTGCCCCTCTGCGTCCATCCTCACCGGCGCCCAAACCGCTCCTCACGGCGGCCCCAGCGCTCCTCAGCCCCGCCCGTGCGGGAGGACAATGAACTGCGTCAGCCCTACTGATGATCCTTGAATATCTGCAAATATTTGCATGGGAAAACCGAGCCCTAACAAAGCCCACGCAGCGGGGAAAGGCTGCGGCCACACGGAGGTGCGTGGCAGTGCTGAGCGCGCATGGTGGATCTGCCTTCTTTGAACCAGGCCCTCCGAGCAGAAATGCTGTTCCGGGGTCACCGGGCCACCCTCCACACGTGCAGTGACAGCCGTGATCGGTCACAGCTTACACGTATCAGCAGTGTCAGTTTGCACATAAGGATATGGAAACCAGGGTGAAAATGAGAAGCGTCTGCCAGACAAAGGACTGCATTTTCAGACACCTCTCGGCGGCGATGAGTCTGTCCAGCTCCGTGCTTCCATGGAGATGAGCCTCAGCCGCAGCCCCGCCGCCTTCGCTCCCTCTCCCACCGCCCCACGGACCCATCGCCTCCCGTTCTCCCCTCGCCCCGGTGCAGCCGTCACACCCCGTCCCCCTGCGGCCCTCCACCGTCCTCCCCACATCCCCGGGCCCTGAGCGGTACTCCCCGGCCACGGGATGCTCTGGGGTTTCAGGGAGGGGGAAAGTTCTGCCCGCCCAGGGCTGGCCCTTCCCCCTGGGGGGAGCCGTGCCCCTCGCCGTGCCCCTCGCCGTGCCCTCGGGTCGCCCAGGTCCCCGCAGCACGGGGCCGTGCCTCTGGGAGGGGATGCCGAGTCCCGGCAGCAGCCGTGCCGCGCCCCCCCGTGCTGCCGCCCCCGGAGCGACCTGCGCAACCCGGCCGGACGGGCGGCCTCGGGGCCGGGGCTGCGGGCGGGGGCCGCTCCAGGCCCACGGCTACAGGTGGTCGCGGCGAGCGGCGGCCCGGACCCGGCGGGGCGGGGAGGAACTCGATGGCCGCCCCCGCTCCGGGCAGCGCCGCAGCCCCGGCGGCGAGCGGGCCGCGCCCCGCAGCTTTGTTCCCCGGTGCCGGGGGCGGGCCGGGCTCCGGGCGACCGCCGGCGGCCGGAGCGGGTCGGGGGGTGGGCGCAGGGCCGCTCGGATCCCGGGAAACTTGTCCGGGCGCGGCGGGGGGGACGCGGGGGCACGGCGGCGAGATAAAGGGCCCCGGCGCCGCCGCGCTCCTCGCTCCCGGCCGAGTTAGGAGGAGCTGTTTTGCATCCCTTCACGTCAGCCTGCCTCATTCCCTCCTTCCTTCCTTCCTGCGCGCCCAGCGCCGGGCCCGCGGCCCGCAGCCGCCGTCGCTCCGCGCCCTGCGGAGCCGCCGCGGGAGCGCACGGTGAGTCCCCGCCGCGCCCCGGGGCCGCAGCCCCCGCCCGGGGCCCCGCGCGTCGCCGCCCGCCCGCCCGCCTCCCCGCGCCGGGCCGGGAGCGATGGCGGCGGGCGGGGGGTGCGGGGCGGCGGCGGTGCCCGGTCCGCACGTGGGTCCGCCCGCCCCGCTCCGCAGCCGCAAGTTTCCCCACCGCCGCCGCTCACAAAGTTTCTCCGCGGCCGCGGGGCCGAAGTTGCGGAAGGGCGGGAGGGGGCCGGGCGGGCCGGGCTCGGCTGCGGGGCGTGGGGTCGGGACCTGTTGCGGGGCGGCAGCCGGGTACGGCACGCTCCCACGCCGGCACCGGGCCCCGAGCGCGGCGTCCGGGGCGGGGGCTGCGGGGGTGGTGCGGGTAGCGTGGATGGGTGGCGGGGGGGGTCGCCGGGGTCGCGCGTAAATGGGACCGCGCTGCGGGGCGGGGGGCAACGCCAGAGGGGTCGGGGCCGGCTGCGCCGTCCCTGTGTCTCCGTCGTCCCCCGGCTGTCATCCGCTCCTCACGCGCGGAGGTCCTCGTGGAAGGCGTGGGAGAGCGGCGGGGCTGCGGGAGCACCGTGCGGCCGCCGAGGTGCGAGGGAGCGCGGGGCCGGGCGGAGGGGCGCGGAACCGGCCGGCGGCACCGGGTTCGGGAGTCGGGGTGCCGTCCCGGCCGGGAACCGCGGTGCGTCCAGAGAGAGGGGAAAGGCCCCGGGGCGGGGGTGACACCGCCGCCGCCCCCGGGAGCCGCCCCGCCGGGTCCAGGGCTCCGCTCCTTGTGTCCCCCGGGGGCTGCGGGAGGGGCCGGGCCGGGCACGGCTGTGCTGGGCAGTGCTTGGCCGTGCTTCGGGCTGCGCTCGGAACTTCCTGCAGCCTTTTAGTAGCTCCCTGATAACCGGCAGGATGTGGTGGATACATTTGTTACAATTAATGAGTAAGTCAATCGTGAGTAGTTTCTTTGTCAGCGTTCGGGGTGGCAAGAGGTGGCAGGAGGCACCCAGCAGCACCTTCGCTCCCCGCAGTGCCCAAGGGTGGCCATGGGGGCTCCCACAGCAGCACGGGCTCAGCTCGTGGGCTCCCAGCTGTCACTGATTCCCAGCAGCCCAACACACACACAGCAGCTCCATGCACACTGCTGCAGTGCGGCCCGGCCGGCGGCCACGCTGCTAAGGACACAGCCAGCCCAGGTGTGTGGGAGACCCTCAGCCCACAGCTGTCCCAGGGAAGCTTCAGGAAGGCACAAGAGCAGCACTCACTCCACCACCTCCTTTCAGCCCCTTGGCAGCGAGTTGAGGACCAGCAGCCATGGCCTCAGCAGCGGGGCACTGCGGATGCATTTCCTCAACAAACAACTCCAGAAACTGAGAGCCATCAGAGGTGGGGCCTGGATGGGTGCAGCACTGAGGCTCTGAGATTAATGCCCTGTGAACGCCCTATGCCCCGTGCAGCAGCACACTGGGCTGCGGTGACTCACAGTGTCGCACACCAAGGAACTCAGCGGTCAGAAGTCGGTACTGGCAGTGCTGCAGTGAGAGCCTCCTTTCGTGGTGCCCAGCACCTCTGTGCTGGCTCCTGCTGACAGCACGAGGGCGGGTTGGAGCTCTGCTGAGGTGCGTTGAGTTGGCTTTGTTGGGCAAACACACAGAGAAGGCTTCTCGTTTATCAATCAGTTTAGGAAACAGCACAGAGCAAACACAGCCCTGCTGTGCCGAACGACGCCAGCAGCAGGTGGGCAGCGATGGGTTGCAGTGTGCCAGGAGTTCCTCTGGTACCGCAGAGCCCAGCGCCCCGCGCACAGCAAAGCAGCCATCCTGAGTGCTGTGTGTGTTCCTCAGCTTGGCTGCAGCTGCAGCTCAGGCCTGGCTGGGTGGAGGATGCTTCTTTATCTGAGGAATTCTTCCCCCGATTCCGATGGGGACCTGCTCACAGAACAGCATTTTCTTTCTCCAACTTCAAACTGAACGGGGCGAGGGGGATTTTAACCTCTCCCCACGGTGGTCTTTGCTCTCGGCTCCTTGACGGTCATTTGAATGACAATAGGGCATTTTTAACAATCTAAATAGAAACAACATGTAATAATCCTGCCTAAAAACCTCTTTGTGAAGCATGCAGCTCCCCTGCTCCCGTTCCCCTGCAGTCTGTGGGATGCTCACTATGAGATATCACGGCCTTTTCTGTAAAGGAGAAGTGAGAGGAGGGAGGCTTGTCTTTTCCAAACATGAGATCTGCTGAATTTCTGGGAACATTCTCGAGTGGGAACACAACTTCCCCCTCCTCCTTCCCTCCCAGCCCAACTTTTACTTCACAGCAGAGAAACTGAGGCAGAAGGGCACTGTCTGAGTTGGGAGAGGAAAAGTCTCATAGAAGAGTCACCTGCGGCTCCGTGAGCTGTGCTGGTGGTGGGACTCACACAGCTCGGTGTGGGGCTGCAGGGCAGGAAGGCCGCGCTGGACTCAGCCCATGGCTCAGCCGGATGGGATTCCAACCTGATAGCTCAGAAGTGATGGATGAAGGAAGGAAATTTGTAACCATTCATCACCTTGAAAGGCTGAAAATTAACTGAGTTAAGCCATGAAGCTGAGCGTTGCTACTGAGAGCGGGAGCGAGGAGCTCTGCTGTGCTGTGTTGGCCAGAGGAGCCAACGGGACGCGACCTGTGCAGGAGGGACAGCACTGAGATGTGTCCATCCCTGGTGCCCAAAAACGGCCCTGTGGTGAAATCCCAGAGGGCCCCTGGGAAGGAACGGGTTCCTCCCAGAGGAAAGAATTGTGACAGAGGAGGTGATTCTTTTGGGTGCTCTTTTGGGCTGCGGTGCCACAATGGGTTCCTCGCTGCGTGCGCTCGGGAGCACTGAGTGTGGTCACGGCATGCAGTGCACTGCTGCCATTCTTCCCTGTTTTGTGCTTTGACCACACAGTGTATGCATCAGAAGCTCATCAGGGTGACCGCAGAACGCGTCTGCAGAGCTTAAACTGTGATTTATGGGGGGTTTTGAGTGGTTTCATTTCATTTCATGATCATCAACGAGGGGTGCATATAAGTGAATTATTTCAACATTGAAACGCTGAATATTCCATACATTTATGGGATTTCTTAGTGCACTGAGTGCAAAACAGAGCAGCGATGCATGTTGTTTTGGAAACATGGACTGCAGGCAGCTCAGGCAGCCCCTGTTGCCAAAGCAAAGGGGAAATGCGTTTGGATAAAAGCAGCCTTGTGGCCGAGGTACCAAAGGTGTAAAATGTTTATAAAGGCTGCTAAAATGAAGGCGTTCCCAGAGCTGCCTGCAATAGGCGAGCATCCAGCCCAGTGCCTGCAGCTCAGTGCCCTCAGCTGTGTGCTACTCGAGGTGCTGCCCTGGGAAGCAGCTGAGGAGCACTGAGGTGTGCTGGTGGGCTCCTCCTCCCCAGATTGCTGCCCTCTGCACTATTGCCTCCGAGTTTGTTTCACTGTGGGCAGACTTTGCCAGGCCTCCCCAGCCTTTAATGCATGGAGCTGCTGCACTGCTGTGCTCTGCTGTGCTTACACCCCGTGCACCTGCAGCTCCCCGTGCAGCTGTTCCCATGCAGGTCTGCAGGACAGGGCTGGAGGCAGACACGGTGCAGAGCCAAATGCAGCTCCGGTGTGAAATTTCAGCTGTTGCAGGCTGCCAGGCCGGGGGCACTCAGCACAGCAGCACACAGAGGGACGCAGTGTGGTGGTGTGGATCCCTTCCCCAGCTCTGCACTGCCAGTGTCACCACCTTAGTGGAAGTGGCTTTCTGCATGGGCAGCCCAGCAGGCTCCTTGCTGCATCCTTACTGGCTCCTTACCAGCGCATCTGAAGGAGAGGGAAAAGCAGCTCTGCTCAAAGCGATCCCCAAACTCTGTTTGTTCGTAGGCTCTCAAGCAGTCTTCAGTTCCACATACAGCCTTTATCTTCTGAAGCTTCCATTCCGTGCCTGTCTCACACGTGTTACCATCACTAGGGCAGGAGCAATGCCTCCCAGCTCAGGACTGTTTTCCCTATCAGTCACCAATTGTGTTTTACCTGTTGGTGCTCCAGACTTTGTCATTAGAGGAGGAAAAGGCCTCCGCACAGAGCCTCGCCGAGCACAACACAGAGTTCTGTGTGTTGAAACACGCTCGCCATGTTCCCGCAGTGCTGAGATGGGCAGCAGGCGGCACCGAGCCCCAGCACCGGCCCTGGGAGGGCTCTGGGAGAAGGAGGTCCGTGTGCGTGCATGCGGGTATTTGCCAGTGTGTCCCTGAGCCTTGATGAATTGCAAGCAGTGCGTGTGCTGGCCATGCTGCTCGCATCAGGGCGGGGCTGTGCAGGGATGGGGCAGGGTGAGCAGCATGCAGTGCAAGTGCTGAGGACCGTTGGCAGCAGATCTGGAGCTTTGGGAGAGCTTCACACTCTGGGCAGAGCCGCGCTGCTCCCCCACAGCCCACTGCTTCCACTCTGTGGGTCACTGTGAAGCGCCTCCTAAACGTGAATGCCCATCTTTCCAAAGTGTTGCCCTGTTCAGAGAGGGATCTGAAACATTTTCAGTTCTCAGATCTGAGAATAACACTGCGGGCTTCTGCAGCTGAGCAGTTTCTTTTGCTCCTAAAATGGTGAACGTACACCAGTGCTGCTGTTGGAGAAATAGGAGGCAGTGGGGCTTTCCCAGAGGGTCATTGCCCCCCGAGACCCGAGGCAGCTGGCTGGGGGCAGAAGGTTTGCGTGTCCATACTGAAAGCGGCGCTGAGCTCCTGTCCCTGCTCGGTCCTGGGGCCGCAGATGGCTGCTCCGGCCTTAGCAGAAGTAAGAACCAAAGCACAATACGTGGTGGTTGCAGCTCAGGGGCCGCTTCCCAGCCGGCCATTGTTCACTGTGTGGAAGGGTTGGGCTGTCGGCGACGCCGTGTGCAGCCGCAGCTATCGCCCATTGACCCCTGCTCACCAACCAGCCCTGCTGTGGGCTGCAGGGCCCAGCACTGCACTGCCTGGGTGAGCTCTGTGCCGGGATGCAAAGGCAGGAGTTGTTTGCAAGGAAAACGCAGCGCATCACAAGAGCGGCGTTGCCCTCGTGCTGCCGCTGTCTCACTCGGCCCCCTCTGTAGCACGGCAGGGCACGGCTGCGTCGTTGGGCAGGGTGCATCCCACACCATTCTGGCTGTGTTTCCTCTTGCAGTCACACATCCAGGCATCACCGCAGTGCCCGGCGGCCGTCCCACAGAACTGGCTGTTAGTTCTGCTGCTGCTGCCCTTCTCCCCTTGGCCCGGGCCATGCGCAGGCCCCGCTCCGGCAGAGCAGCAGCGTTCTCCTCACTGCCTCCGCTTCCACCATCCTCTCCTCCCTACGCCCGCGTTGTCCCTTTGTCCCACGTTACACCTCCTCCCCACAGCACGCTGTTTGCTCTGCACAGAGCTCCATTGCTGCGGGCACTGAGCGCTGTGTGTCCCGGCAGAGCAGAGCAGCGCAGCCCGGCACCCAGCCCCACTGCTGCCAGCAGCGCCGCACGGCCCGCACTCGGCACAGGGGCATTCAGCCCCATAGCACCACCCCACACGCTCAGAGCACCCCGTGTGCCCTCGGAGCAGTGCTGGGGTCCCGGCCCTGCGCCCTGCCTGCCTCCCACAGCCTTCCTTCCCGGCAAGGTTTGCTTCTCAACCCACACCTCCAGCTCGGATCGCCTCTCGTAGCTGCGCGGTTTTGTTTTCTGTTTGCTGCTTTTTTCACCAGGGAGAGAATGGAGGTTTCTTGGAGGCCCTCTGTGGAGTCGGACCCTCCTGCCGGATCTCAGCATGCAGAATTCCGCTGACTTTTCTACATATCTGCATGCGTGATTACCAGAGAAGTATTTTTAAAAGTAGCTCGGTGTCTCTTTCAGGGAGTTAGAAAGGAGCAGATTTATTCTCTGCTGCGCTGAGAATTAACTCTCTTTTCTTCCTTCTCCCTCTGCCCCCACTGGAAAGAGAGAGAATGTAAAAAAAGAAGAAAGGATTTACATTGTCGTCGTGATTGGCACAGTCTGTGAATGAGAGGTCATTTCATGTGGCTGTTTCTTTTCAAGCGCTCTTTTTTTCATGCACACTGTATTCAGGCTGGGAGCATTCTTTCTTTTCAAAGCTTCTCTGTCTGTCTCTCTCTTCCCCCTCCTTTATTTTTCATCCCTTTTCTTTACTTTTGCTGTCTTTTCATTCTGTTTTTCTCCTCCCCCTTGGGGCTCCATTTTTTCTTTCCTCTTTCCTCTATTCAGTTCCTTTTTTCTTTTCGCGTCTTTTTTGAATAGCTCTTCTATTTTCGGAGAGGAAAGGGACCGTGTAGAAGAGAAGTCGTTGCAGCGAGCAGGAACTTGAAAGTCGCTCTTTCCCTGTTTATTTCATTTAAAAGAAAAAAAAAAAAAAAACACCAAAAAACAACCAAAAAAAAAAAAAAAGAACAAAACTGTTTTGCAGGGAGGAGGGACCGAGTGCCGCAGACCCCGCGCGGTGCGGGCAGCCCCGGCCGGGCAGGAGGGATCCGATCCGTGTGCCGGCATCGCTGCGCTCAGGTGCGGGCGAGCGGGGACATCCCAGGGCACGGCACGGCACGGGGCCACGGCTCCGCTGCGCAGGTGGGGGCGAGGCGCGGCCGGGGGGCTTCGTGTGAAGCGGTGCTGAGGGCACGCGGGGCTGCGGGCTGAGCCTGAGGGCTGCGGGCTCGGCGCTCCGTGTGGGGCTGCGGGCTCGCCGTGGGGCGCGGTGCTGCCGGGCCGGAGGGCTCCGCGGGGCCGCGCTGTGCCTTGGCGAAGGGCAATGGCAGCAGCTGGGAGCGGGCGCAGCTCGTGGCGGCGGCACTCGGTGCCCGTGCGATGAGCTGCGGGCAGCGCTCCGGCCTCCCCGTGCGCCGCCGCGTCCCCTCGGTCGTCGTCTGTCTGCCTGCTCAGAGCCAAAGCAGAAGCCGAGGGCCGCAGCAGCTCGGGGCAGGGCCGCCGGTTCTCCTTTGGCGTTGCAGGGGCGGGAGGACGGAGCGTGGGGACGCGGGGACGCGGGGACCGGGCTGCTCCAGGGCCGCTCCGTTTCAGCTGCAAAGCAGCGGGTAACGGCGAAGCAGGAACGCAAACTGCAGCACTGCACGGAACGTGGGCAGCGTGCGGGTCAGCTCCCATCGCCCAATCCTGGGCAGCCGCAGCACGGGACCGACGCCGTGCTCTGCCTTTGTCTGCAGGGCTGGGAAGCGCTCAGCTGCAGCGCTGCTCCCAGCACGGCTGGGCGCTCGGGGAGCCTCGGGGTCCCAGGCAGCACAGGGGCCACGGCCGGTCATGGAGAGGATTCTTTTCTTTGTGAGATTCAAATAATTGTATCCCAGAGATAGAGGAGACGTAGGAGGAGATGAAAAGCGAGAGAAAAAGCAGGCAAGCAAAGGACAGAGGTTTGGAATACAGAGGGAGATTAGGAGATAGATGAAAGAGAAAGGAGAGAGATAAGAGGGAGGCAGAGGACAGATCCACAGCGCCCAGATAGAGGTTGCCAGGGAAACGGGAAGGATGAGAGGGGAGGAGAGGAGAAAAGAGGAGAGGAGAGGAGAGGAGAGGAGAGGAGAGGAGAGGAGAGGAGAGGAGAGGAGAGGAGAGGAGAGGAGAGGAGAGGAGAGGAGAGGAGAGGAGAGGAGAGGAGAGGAGAGGAGAGGAGAGGAGAGGAGAGGAGAGGAGAGGAGAGGAGAGGAGAGGAGAGGAGAGGAGAGGAGAGTGCTGGGGGGGAAGGGGTGCAGGGTGGGTGCTCAGGGCTGGACTGAGGGTCTCAGCAGGGGCTGTCCCAGGGCAGTGGGTGCAGCCCTGCTCGGGCCAGCTTCTGGCAGCACTGTGCTGTGCGCTCCCCGTGCTGTCATTATTTGGGAATCAGCCCTCCTTCTCCTCCACCTGTGTGACCAGGAGCCCGGTGGCTATGAGCCCATCAGTGATTGCTTTCCCCTCTGGGTGTGAGGATGGCAGTGAGACTGCTGGCAGGATCCCCAGATGTTGATAATCTGTGTGTTTTTAACACGGCCTGATGAGGAGGAGGTCGCTCCCTCCCTGACGCAGTGCCACGCAGACACACCGTCACTGTTTTCCCCAGCCTGCTTGTGCCACCAAACACAGTGCCTTCATCACGGTGTGGGCTGGGGCTGTCCTTGGCTCTGGAACCTGAGCCCCCAAGAGGAGCCTCCACACCCCCCGTAGCTCCTTGCAGTGGATCAGCATGCGCCCAGCGCTGTTCTCTTTTCTAGAACCTGCTAACAGTTTCCCTTAATGAGCCGAGTTAGGTGGCACCCAACTTGGAGGCACTGATGGAGCGAATTGAAATGTTGGCTTGATTTCGTTAAGAAGGCCAAGTTTACTTTGTCAGCAGCATCCCAGCAGAATGACCGTCCTGTATGGGGACACACTGGGGGGCAGAGAGCAGAACCCCCCCAGGGCTCTATTGCTCATTGCGCAGCTCAGACCGTGGGGACCTCTCAAATCCCCTGGCCTCATGCAGAGCAGTGTCCAGTTGGGGTTGTAAATGACTGCAGTGATTCCTAGTGATTTTCAGGGGGGAAGAATGCATTTTATTCTGCTTAAAATTTGTATGGATGCTGTAAGGAGCTTTGTGGAAAAACCACGCACAGACCGAAAGATGAAAGGCTGATTTTTTTTCCTTTATCAAACTTGATGGAAAGCTCTTTTAGAAGAGAAAGAAAATAAGCCCAGAAGTGCTCATGCAGATATTCGAGATCCAGCAATTAGCTGCTTGCTGTGGATGATGTGCACAGCCCCAGTGCCCCCCATTGCATGCAGGGTCTGTGGATATGGGGCTGCCCAAAGCGCTGGAGCAGCACAGAAGGGACAGGGAGCCCAGCAGGCACAGCAGCACAGGGGAAGGCAGAGAGAGCTCAGCCCAGGCTGCAGGTGCTGCTGGCACTGCCTGCAGCTCTGGCTCAGGGACTGATCCCTGCAGTGCACACAGCAGAACCAACACGGCCTTTGCCCCCAGAGCACCGCAGCCACGGTGCCAGATGGGCAGCATGGATTTGGGTGTCCCTCCCGAGCAACCCCACCAGTGTGCTTAGGGGAGATGTGGACAAATCGGTGTAGTAGGGGATTTTTGCACAGAGATATTTCCTGGAAGAGTGATGGCTTTGCTGGAAAGTGGAGTGATGAAATTTGTGCAGCTGTTTGCTGGCACTCAGGGAGAGGCGGGCTGAGAGCAGATCTGGGGCCGGACAGCGTGCTGCAATGAGGTGGTAATGAGGGCATGAGGAGTGGTCAGGGGTGCACTGGTGCAGAGCTGTTCTGTGCCACACAGAGCTCTGTGCATGCAGGGTACAAGCTCATCTGCTGGTGGTGCTTTCCTGCTCGCAGTGGGCACTATTGCGGCTGTTTGTCCCTCTGCAGGGCTGCCTCTTCCAGGTGGAGTTCAACCATTCTGTCCTTCCTGTGCCCGCCTGGTGCTGGCCTGGAGCAGTGCTAGGATGGGTGCTGGGATCATGAGACCACCTCCCTCCCCAGTGCCCAGCACTGCAGTATAGCTTTGCACCCAGAGAGCCCCGGCTGTGCGCGCATGGAGCTGACGTGCTGCTCCCAGCCCAGCTGGTGTGCTGGGAAACGGCACTCCTGGCCCACGAGAGCCACAGGGAAGTGTGAGGGGGAAGTGAAACATCAGCGTCCCTCCAGCAGCCACTTCTCCCTGGTGTGGTGTTGTGCAGCTGCACCGGCAGCTCTGTGGCTGCTGCGGCCATGCTCTCTTCTGAGCAGCAAGGCTCGCTCACAGACAAGAGCTTCAATGTCCGACAAAGTGCAAAGGGTCCTCTGTGCGACACGGGCCTGTATTTAGTGCAGGGAGCCCAGAGAGCAGCTCTCATCCCCTTTCTCAGAGTGCTGCAGAAGAAGATCTGTCACTGACCTTCTTCTGAAAGCCTCTGGTTATTGGTGATGTTTGGTTGTTTGCTTTTCTCAGACACGTGAGTGCTGGGAGCTGTGTGTGTGCAGCTGCTCCCCGTCACAGTGCTGTGCCATGGAGGAGCAGAGCTGTCCCCACTGCTGCTCCAGCTCTGCACCGCACACCGCGACCCGTCCTGCCCCGCTGGCTGCAGGGAGCAGAGCCACTGCCCCAGGTGATGAATGGGGTATGATATGTGGGTTTGGAGAAATCAACCCTTGGATAAAGTGTGATCCAAATGGACTGGAACAGACATTCAAGTGAGAAATAGTAATTGCTGCGTTGTGCCGCAAAATGAAGGAAGAGAACAAAATCCCAACCGGATCCGAGCAGCTTTTCCTGCTTCCCATCTCCTCCCGCCTGCACAAACAGGAGGGACCCGGCCTTCCTCCCCAGAGAGCTCCTGTTGTGCGCAGCTTCCTTCCTGCAGCACGAATGGCACAGCTCTGGGAGCTGAGTTCCTTCCGGGAAGCTGCTGCCCGCTGCGAGGCGCCCCGAAGCCCCAGTGCTGCACTTCCCATCACAGCATCCACACCGCTCCGTGCCCGGCCCTGCCCCCACTGCAGCTCTGCTGCGGGGATGCTGAGAGCCTGACATGGGGGGTCTCTGTTCTGAGAAGGAGGGCAATACACAGCCCTCCACAGTTGCTGCTCTCCAGCCTCATGGGTGCTCCTAGGACTGTGACAGCATCTGGCTTAGGGTTTATCCCTGTTTCACCTCCCCCATAGGGTTCCTCTTTGTTGCAGCTGCGGAAATAATTCCGTTGAGCAGGACGTCCCCCCCGCAGGAGGAAGCTGCAGCCTCCTGCTCACCCAGGGCTGCCATCCATTTCTGCCCTGCCTGCCCCGGGGATGGGCCCTGCTGGGGGCTGTGGTCCCACACAGCAGAACGCCCCAGATGTCCCCATGCAGTGGCTGCATGGCTGTGTTCCCCACCAGCATGCTGCTCCCGCCGCCAGACCGCTTGCTGCTTTAAGCAGCTCTCCCCCTTGTCTCTCTCTCTTTCTCTTTTGCTTTGTCTGTGATCCTCCCTCCGCTGTCTCCCATCATTGCTTCTCGCAGCCGGGATCATCAGAGTGTGGGATGGCCGCGGGGCTCTGGGTGCTCCCTGCCCCCTCCTTGCTGCGGGCTGCTCCTGGTGCTTTGCCCCTCAGCAGCGCAGAACCACCGCCTGGGGAGCAGCAGGTGCTGCTGTGTGGGCTTCCTCGGGGAAGCGCACGGTGAGGAGTAGACCCACAAGGCTGTTCCTTTGCCAGGGACACTCAGCAGCAGTGGGAACTGAACAGAGGTGCTTTGGGGCACAGCTGTGCAGTGCTGGCAGTGATCACTGCTGTCTGTGGCACTGCTCAGCCCCTGCTCTGGGGTTGGGCACTATTTCCATTGGAGCGATTTGCTCAGAGGATCCTGTGCTGCCAACAAGCCCGTGCAGGCTGTTCTGTCGGCCCGTCCTTCTGCGCTGCGCTCCTCCCCGCGCAAATGAGCATCGCTCTGTGTCAGTTGTGAGCAATGGTTTGACTTTCTTCCTGGAAGCAGATGGAATTATTAAACAGCATGAGGAGTCCCGCAGAAGCCTCCAGAGGGCAGCTGGGATGCTCTGCACGCTGAGTTTCAGCGCTTCCTGCTCTGCGGGCAGCGTTAGGTTGGGACGAGTCCCTGAATTGCATGGGATTGTGTCAGTGGGAACCGCTGCATGGGGGTCTGCACGGGGTGGGAGGGAGCACTAACAGCTGTCCCTCTCCTCCCACAGCCATGACCGCATAGGGCGCAGGGATGGATCGTTTCACCGAGTGTGGGACGCAGACGGACGCCGTGGTGGTGCTGTCCCTGGCACAGGCTGCGGTGCTGGGCTTGGTGTCCGACAATGAGCTGCTGGGGGCCACCGTCAGTCCCGCCGGCTTCTTCCCAGGGCTGGGGGGTGAGGGAGAGCCTGACATCACGGCGGAGCCCGAGAGCGAGGGAACGGCGCCAGACGGGCAGGATGACGAGTCCCTGGAGGCAGAGTGCTCCCCGGAGAAGCACGCGCGCAGGAGGAAGCGGCCCCCGGTGAGGCTGCTGCCCAAGGTCAAGCGCGAGGAGGCGGAGGCGGAGGCGTTCGAGGTGGCCGTGCCCGGGGACGACAAGGCCGACCTGCAGCGCGATGCCCCGCCTGCCCCCCCCGCGGACCCCATGCCGGAGCCCAGCGGCGCCGTGAAGATGATCGACCTCAGCGCCTTCAGCAGGAAGCCCCGGCGCCTGCGGCACCTGCGCCGGCACACGCGCCAGCAGCCCCATGGCCGCGAACCCGACCCGGCGCAGGGCGGCGCAGACACCACGCGGACGCCGTGCGCCTTCGAGGCGGGCGCCGCGTCCCCTGGGGAGCCCGAGGCACCCGCGTCCCCCGAGCGCGTGAAGAGCGAGCAGGGCTTCGCGTGGCAGGAGCCGGGCGAGCTGGAGGCGGATGCTGTGGGTGGCAACAGCGAGCACAGCAAGAAGGCTCAGCTGGACCGGCTGGACATCAACGTGCAGATCGACGACTCGTACCTGGTGGAGGCGGGGGACCGCCAGAAGCGCTGGCAGTGCCGCATGTGCGAGAAGTCCTACACCTCCAAGTACAACCTGGTGACCCACATCCTGGGCCACAACGGCATCAAACCGCACTCCTGCCCGCACTGCAACAAGCTGTTCAAGCAGCCCAGCCACCTGCAGACCCACCTGCTGACCCACCAGGGCACGCGGCCGCACAAGTGCGAGGTGTGCAGCAAGGCGTTCACGCAGACCAGCCACCTGAAGCGGCACATGCTGCTGCACACCGACATCAAGCCCTACAGCTGCCGCTTCTGCGGCCGCGGCTTCGCCTACCCCAGCGAGCTGAAGGCGCACGAGGTGAAGCACGAGAGCGGCCGCTGCCACGTCTGCGTGGAGTGCGGGCTGGACTTCTCCACGCTCACCCAGCTGAAGCGGCACCTGGCCACGCACCAGGGCCCCACGCTGTACCAGTGCCTGGAGTGCAGCAAGTCCTTCCACTACCGCAGCCAGCTGCAGAACCACATGCTGAAGCACCAGAACGTCCGGCCCTTTGTCTGCACCGAGTGCGGCATGGAGTTCAGCCAGATCCACCACCTCAAGCAGCACTCGCTCACACACAAGGTAGGTGCTGCGCACAGCACGGAGCGCCCCGGGGCTGCTGCCTTGCCGTGCCCGGGGATGGGTTGGCCACAGAGGCTGCTCGGGTGCCTGCAGCTCATGTCAGCCCAGAGCCATCTCCGGGCAGCAGGCGGTCACCGCGGCGCAGCACCCACTCCGTGCCGGCAGCTCAGCTCGGCTGCCCCCTCCCCACCTGCGCTCACCACCTCCCACATCCCTGCAGGGCGTGAAGGAGTTCAAGTGCGAGGTGTGTGGGCGCGAGTTCACGCTGCAGGCCAACATGAAGCGGCACATGCTCATCCACACCAGCGTGCGGCCCTACCAGTGCCACATCTGCTTCAAGACGTTTGTGCAGAAGCAGACGCTGAAGACCCACATGATTGTGCACTCACCAGTGAAGCCATTCAAGTGCAAGGTACCGCGGGGCGCCAGGGGAGGCCGATAGCGCCTGGCACGCTGGGTTCTGCGAGTGTGGTGGCTGCAGAAAGAGCAGCAGGAAAGGAAAGCTGTGGGAGGTTGGTGGGGAGGGCTGGCGGCCCCCTTAGAGATCACTGGGGAGCAATCAGGGCCCCCTGCAGGGAGGTCAGTTCTGCACAGCCGCATCCCCAAGGCTGCTGCTGGGCTTTTTGCTGGGATTGGGGGCTACAGGACCCCACTAACCCCAGAACGTTGCTGCAGGTCTGTGGGAAGTCCTTCAACCGTATGTACAACCTGCTGGGCCACATGCACCTGCACGCGGGCAGCAAGCCCTTCAAGTGCCCCTATTGCTCCAGCAAGTTCAACCTGAAAGGCAACCTGAGCCGGCACATGAAGGTCAAGCATGGCGTAATGGACATCAGCCTGGACAGCCAAGGTAGGTGTGGGCTGTGCTGGAGCTGTGCTGGGCTCTGCATGTTGCAGAGTGGCTGCTGCGCTCGCTGCTGGCTTGCTGCAGGAGCAGGACCAAACCACAGTGCCCATAGCAAATGCTCCTCGGGTGCTGTGGTTGGGTGGGGGCCGCTGTGGGGAGAGCAGAGCCACAGAGCCCCACGGGCACGGGGCTGATACCGGCCTGTGTGCGTTGTGCCTAGATCCCATGATGGACCTGTCTGGGGCTGAGCACACCGAGCTGGACGGGCAGCAGGAGATGGAAGACTACGAGGAGGAGAACTCGTACGGCTATGAGGGTGTGGGGAACCCCCCAGACGACGGCGCGCTGGCAGAGCAGGCCATGAAGGAAATGGCTTATTACAACATGTTGTAGCAAGGAGGGCGGGTGGCCCGGGGTGAGTGGGGGGATGGCGAAATGGACCCAGCATGTAAGAGAACTGCTGCTGGGATGCAGTGCTGCTGCAGGGGGGTGAGTGGGGGGCAGGCAGGGACATCCCTAAAGCACGGCTGGGCACAGGGCAGGGAGCCTGGGAGAGCTCCTGCCTTCATGGGGTCATTCCTGCCGGGGGCCCGTTCTCCCTAAACCTCTGGAGAAAGAGTGCCCTCCTGCCCGGTGCCCTGCCACCCCCTTGTCCCTCACACCTCAGTGGTGGCCGGACCCTCACCCTCAGCCCCGCGTGATGTACTTGAAGCTGGCAGGCTGCATCCCAGCAGACAATGAGCATCACTCCTGATCCTACCTCCTGGGTCCCCGCTCAGCTGCACCGTGCCATGCATCAGCCTGGCATCCCCTGCATGGAGACCAGCGCTGCACCGCCCCGCGCTCCCCAGCTCCTCACAGCCCAGAGCAGCTCCTGTTGCTCTGGCACCGGCGGTGAGCTGGTACGGGCAGAGCTGGGGCAGGCCACGAGAGGCCACAGGGCACACACACAAAGAGTATTTTCTTACAAACTAATTGCAAAGCTCAGCGGAAGCAGCAGCTCTGAGTACAGAGTGGCTTTGGTGAGCAATGTATTTAAAGGAAGGCAAACCCTGTTCAACTTGAGCAAATGATGGTATTTTGAAAGTAATTTATTTTTTTCAGATGTGCCGCGTGGTTGGATTTATCTTTTCTGAGTTCAGTTTCCTTCAACCAATGTTCTTTGTAAACCTGTGTAATGTGTGTCATCTGTGGAGCTGTGTGGGGCTGCAGGGGCAGCAGGGGCTGGGCGGGGGTCCCATGCCCACAGGGGCTGCACTGCTGCACCAATGCTGCACACTGCTGCCGTGTGAGCTTCTCCAGCCCAGGCTGCAGGAAGGAGTGTGCCCTGGAAATGCAGCCCCGGGGGGGCTGTGCCCCCTTCCTGCCCTGTGGTGAGAGCGGGCTACAGGGATGCCCTTTGGTCATGGTACAGCCCTGCCAGCCCAAGATGCAGCATCCCCATCCCTGGGGCACACAGTGGTTGCATCCTGCAGCGCAGAGGGGAGTGGGCCGGCACCCAGAGCCGAAGGGCAGCCGCGTGCTGACCCCACAGCGTGCAACCGGTCACCACCTCGCCTGGTGTCCCTGCACCTGGAGCCCCCCACCATGGCTCAGCAGCTCCTCCAGCCCAGCCCCCCCCAGCACAGTCCCTCGTGCCCACCCCACATCCCCACATCTACCTCTGTCCCGTTACCAAAAAACACCGCACCCTGCGCCGCGCTGTGCCGGAGAGCCGCTGGGGTGCACCCCGCGCTGTGTCTGCAGAGCGGTTGCCCCCCCCGTGCAAAGCCCTACTGTGTTTATTTTGGTCTATCTCCTCGGTTGGAAGAGTTGTTCAGCAATAATTCTAAATAAATGAATTTAAATTCTTTAGCTGCTGCTGCCTGCTGTGCCAGGAGCGCATGGACCCCCGCGCACACCACGGGCCGGGATGTGTTTAATGGCCATTTGGCACCACGAGGTCAGAGGTTACATAAATTACAGCATGGTGAAGGGCAGCCCCCCCACATCCCTTCCTACAACCCCACCCTAGAAACGCTTTAAAAACACACATAGGAAAATGGGTTATAAAAATGAGGGGAACGTTCCTGAGCCGTGTGGAGGAGCTGCAGGTGCCGCTCGCGGGGTGTTAGCAGTGAGGTAATGGCGGGCGGCACCTGGGGGGTCCTCTACTTTTTGCCCAGGGCCTTGTCCAGGTTGTTCTTGATGGCATCCAGGAAGTCGGTGGTGTTCACAAAGTGCTCGTTCAGCTTCACGCTGTGGGAGAAGGGCAAGGAATGGGAATCCTGCCCCCCAGCCACAGCCACAACCACAGCCACAGCCAGAGCTGCCGCCCGGTGCAGTGCGAGCCCTAAATAGCTGCCCACTGCCTCACGGCACGCACCGCCCACCCCCCCCCCGCAGCCACACGTACTTGGCCAGCCCATGGATGCAGCCCGCCAGGTCCTTCGTCATCGTTCCACTCTCCACGGTCTCAACACAGACCTTCTCCAGCGTCTGAGCGAACCTGGGGGCAGCGCGCTCAGCAGCAGCCGTGGCCCAGCACGGGTCCCCATGTGCCACATGGGGCAGCCCCGGAGCAATGCCCCCTCCCTCACACCACTCACTTCATCAGCTCCGGGTTGCTGTCCAGCTTGCCCCGGTGCTCCAGCCCACGCGTCCAGGCGAAGATGCTGGCGATGGGGTTGGTGCTGGTGGGCCGCCCCTGCGGGCAGACAGCCCCCACTCAGCGGTCGGCCCCGGACGCCTCACTTAGGGACCCTTCAGGGCACACACCCACCTTCTGGTGCTCCCGGTAGTGCCGTGTGACGGTGCCATGTGCCGCCTCCGCCTCAATGGTCTTCCCATCGGGGCACACCAGCACCGAGGTCATCAGCCCCAGAGAGCCAAAACCTACGGCGGGATGGGGTCAGGATGGGACGGGAGCACGGAACCCCACCAGCCCCAAAGCTGCCAGCATCACCTTGGGCCAGGATGTCCGACTGCACGTCACCGTCGTAGTTCTTACACGCCCAGACAAAGCCACCCGAGGACTTGAGCACCTGTGCCACCATGTCATCGATGAGCCTGTGCTCGTACCAGATCTTCAGCTTGTCGAACTCCGTCTTGTAGTGCCTGCAGCACAGCAGTCAGCAGCACCGTGCTGGCACAGGGAGCCTGCCTCACAGCCCAGCCCGGCCCCACGCCGCCCCGTCTGCTCCGTACTTATCAAAGATCTCCTGGAAGATGTCCTTGAAGCGCCCATCATAGGCCTTGAGGATGGTGTTCTTGGTGCTCATGTAGAGCGGCCACTTCTTTTGGATGGCGTACTGGAAGCAGCTGTGCGCAAAGCCCGAGATGGACTGCAAAGGACACGCAGTGCTACGCTCAGTAGGGTCCCCCAGGCTCCCCACCAGCCCCATGGCACCACGGGACTCCCCCGGCAGCTCCCCGGTACCTCATCCGTGTTGTACATGCCCATGCCCACGCCACCGCCAGGGAAGTTGAACACCTCCCACTCCTTCGCCCCGCTGCCATCCTTCGGCGTGAAGATCATCTTGAAGGTCCCGGACTTGTTCACCACGAAGTCGGTGGCTTTGTACTGCAAGGGGTGCTGTGTTGGTATGGGGCCGGGCAGCAGTGAGCCCCCCAGCCCCACACGGCGGTGCTCACCTGGTCACCGTGGGCGTGCCGACCGATGGTGATGGGCCGCGTCCAGCCGGGCACCAGGCGTGGGATGTTCTTGCAGATGATGGGCTCCCGGAACACCGTCCCACCCAGGATGTTCCGGATCGTCCCGTTGGGGCTCTTCCACATCTTCTTCAGTTTGAACTCTGCGAGGTGCAGCAGTGAGGCACAGGGTGCTCAGCCAGCACCACGCAGCACAGCACAGCACAGCACAGCACAGCACAGCACAGCCCTCCTGGCCCCCTCAGCTCCCTTGTGCCATGGGCAGCTGTCAGAGCCCTGTGCCAGCAGCACAGCGCCCAACTCACAGCCAGCCCCGTGACACCGGGGTCCCACATCCTCCCCCCAGTCCCCTCCCACCTTCCACCCTGGCCTCGTCGGGTGTGATGGTGGCACACTTGACGGCCACACTGTACTTTTTGGTGGCCAGCGCCGAGTCGATGGTGACCTGATCATCCGTCTTGTCCCGGTGCGGCAGCCCCAGGTCAAAATACTTCAGCTGCACGTCCACGTTGGGCAGGATCAGCTGAGGGGGGAGGGTCAGAGCAGGGCTGTCCCAGAGCAGCACAGTGCAGAGCTGTACAGCCAAACCCGGCCCCTCCCCCCTCCCTCCCCCCCGCATGCCGGAAGCCACACTGTGCGCACCACCTGCTTCCTGCAGGGAACAGGGGCCGCCCGTGCCCCCACAGCCCCCACAGCCCCATACCTTCTCCTTGATGAAGGCCCAGATGATGCGCGTCATCTCATCGCCGTCCATCTCCACCACCGGGTTGGCCACTTTGATCCGCCTGTCGGCATCTGACGGCAGCACGGCGTCATGGGGCACCGCGTGGGGACAAACCTCACATGGGGCCAGGTGCACTTCAGGTGCAAAGCGCCAGGCTGGGCCGGGACCAGGCTTGGCACAAGCCTCCGTGGGGGCACGATGGGTTGGAGCACAAAGCCCCCCACCCAACCCGGGGTGTTGGGGCTGAGAGGGTCCGGTGTGGGTGCGGGTCGGGGTGCCGGGCGTTGGGGCTCACCCCTCACTGGGGTCCCACCCACAGCCCCACCCATGGCACAGACATGGTGGGAGCACCATGAGCTGCACAACCCCACCCGTCTGGGAGCGGCTCCAGGTGCAAACCCCGCTCAGAACGTGGGTGCAACATCATGAAGGGCAAAACCCCACGCGGGAGCGGGACGTGGCCCGACGCAAACCCTCGGGGCCATGGGGACACAAACCCAGCTGGGTGAGGGCGCAGCCCCCCCGTCCCGTCCCGTCTTCAATCCGGGTCGCTACGGCCCGCGGGGCGAAGTGCCGGGGGCGGGGCCGTCTGCACACGGTGTTGGGGCCGAGCCGTGCCGAACCGCTCCGAACCGCGCCGCGTCCCCTCCCCGCACCCCTCCAACCCGCGCCCTCCCCGTCCCAAAGGACGCCCCTCCGCCCCCCCCGAGGTCACCGCACTCACAATGCCGCCGCTGCCCCGAGGGTCCCAGCGCGGTGCAGGCGGCGGGGGGGGGGCAGCGGGACAGCCCGGCGGCGCGGCTCAGCGCCGGGACAGCGCGGAGGCAGCGGGCGGCCATGGCGCGGCGCGACGGGGCGGCGGTGGCGGCGGAGAGGGGACGCGGTTCGCTCCGCCCCGGGGCGGTGCGTAAAAGTCTGCGCCCGGCACCCCCGCGTTGGGCCCCGCACGGGACGGGGGGAGGGGGACGTAAGCCGTTGCCGTTCCCATCCCATCGCCCACCCCGTAGCCCTGTGGGGTGCACCGATAGAACCCCCCGGTGGAAATCCTAAGGGCGTCAGTTAGCCCGTGGTGCGCAGCGGGGTGCGCTTAATGCAGGGCACGAGCGGTGCCAAGGCACAAGGTGACCGGGCTGTTAGCGCTGCGTGGTGTGGCCCCCCCGGGCTGCGTGCATCCCCCTCCTGCTCCGCGGAGATACTGGGGGGCACGGCACAGTCCAGCTGCATACGGCGGTACGGCATACAGGGTGCGGCGGGCGCACTGCATGTCCCCGTGCCCTTGTGGGGGCTGGGGAGGACGTGGTGCCTGCACATCTGGGGGACGTGCTGCCAGCTCAGCCCACAGGGCACCGAGCTTTCCCTATATAGGAGTGAGCGATCCAACACGTGATGTGGGCACCGCACCAAGCGGGACGCAACGCTGCTGCTCTGCGGAGCTCTGCCTGGACTGACCCTGGCACGAGGGACGCTGAGCCCCACAGACACCCTGCAGCGTGCCCACGGCCGGGCTGCCAGGGCGTGGAGGTTTGCTGTCCCTCTGCTCAGGCCAGCGGGCGGCTTTTTTTAGCCACGAAGGCTGGGCAGATCCCACTTTGGGAAGCGGAGCTGAACAACAGGCGGTCCCGAGCAGAGGGGCTGCAGGGAGGAGGCGGCGGGGGAGAGGCAGGGCCGGGCACGGTGACGTCCTCTGGCTTTAACATTAACCAGAGCTGCGGGCGGCGGGCTGCCAGCTGCAGGGGGCTGCCAGCTGCAGGGGCCACCGCTCCAGGACAGCGTGGGGGACTCGGGCCCCCAACATACCCACTGCAGCTCACGCTGCGCACAGCCACGTGGCCGGCACCGTGGGGCTGCCCCATGGCAGGGTGTTGGTGTCATGGGAGGGATCCGGGGGCCGCCCCACGGCCGCAGCGCTGCCCCCCCCGCCACCCTGCGGTCAGTGACCTCGTGGCAGGGACGAGGTCAGGGCAGTGCGGCCCTGCTGGGGAGCGGCCATGTGGCACCGTCCCAGGAAGGACGGCCTCCCAACAAAGGAGAGCATAGTTGGCTGCAGCAGCTTTCCACAGCTGGGTGGCCCCAGCAGGGTCAGCGTGGGTTGCCAAGGGCGGGGGCCACACTCCAGTGCTGCTTGGGGAGCAGTGTGTGCCAGGGGAGTCTGACAGCTGTGGTTTGAGTGCCCTAGCAAGGGATAACAAGGGGCTGGAGGAGGTGTGTGTCATCTGTGCCCCTCCACAGCCCCCACGACAGCCCCACAGCACACCCCGCTGCACCCAAAGCTGAGAGCCACCCAGAGTCCAGAAGCAGCCGGGGCCATGCAGGGCAGCACAGCAGCTCCAGGAACACGGTGATGGCAGCTCAGCAGCTGGGCTGCCAGGCCTCAGTGGCACAGCAGGCAGATGGCAGCGCTCAGGGACATGGCACAGCTGAAAATGCAAGTGAAATGGCAAGGATGAGGAGCCCACCGGAGGTGTGGGGCTGAGGCTGGCGGGCTGCACGTGGTGCTTGGCTCCATCAGGGCTGTGCTGTTGCTGCAGCTCTGCTCAGGCGTTGTGGGGCTCAGCACCCAGGACCCCCGTGCTGGGCCACCCCAAGCACCCACTAAAGCTCAGGGAGACTCCAGCAGCTCTGCTCACCAACAGCGCTTGGCCAGCAGCCTCAGGCTGTGCGTGGCTCTGGGCAGACACTAGCAGCCACACGCTGCCCCAAAGGCCCGGAGCCACGCGGCAGCACCAGGACCTCACGGCAATGCCCGCAGCCACACGCACGTCCCCGTTGTCCGTGCACCCGCCATACATCGTCAACACCTCTGCCTCCGGGCTGCCCGAGAGCAGCCCCTCCCTGGAAGCACCCACAGAACCGCTCCCCATTACCCCGCGGCTCTCACGCAGCGCTGCGCGGGGAGCAGCACCGTCCGGGGCCGACGGCACCGCCGCACCGGGACCCCCCCCTCTCCTGCACACCGCCCCAGGTCCGCCTCCTCTCCCCGAACCCGGGCCGGGCGGACGGCGGCGGCGCTGCCGGCGGTGTTGAGCCGCGGGGAGGGGCCGGGCGGGGCGGCCCTTTGTTGCAGGCGGCGGGCGGAGCAGACGGAGCCGCCCCGCACCGCCCCGCACCGCTCCGCGCCCCCCGCGGGCGGGGAGCCCCGGAGCCGCCCCGCGCTGCAGGCGGGATCCGCGCCCCGAGCCGGTAAGCGGCGGGCGGGATGCGTGTGTGTATGTGTGTGTGTGCAAGGGAGGAGTGCGGGGGGATGCGTGTACATGCGTGTGTGTGCGCGTGTGTGTGTGTGCACGCTGCTGGGCGGGCGCTCATGTGCTACCGTGCAGCGCCTGTGTGCGGGCTTGGGGGGCGCGTGTGTGTTCGTGCACAAGAGGTGTGTAAGGGGGGGTGCGCTCGGATGGGGATCCCCACGGATGCATGTGCACAGTGGGAGCGGCTGCGCAGAGCTTGCAAGAACCGTGGAGGTTGCAGAGGGCCTGCGTGTGTGCAAGGCTGTGTGCAATGCGTGTGTGTGTGCACACAGTGCGTGGTGCAGGGGCACTCAGGCTGCGTGTGGGGACTGCTGCCCGCAGCAGTGTGGGGCTGCACTCACTGGGGCGTTTCCAGGTGTTTGCAGTGTGGGGCGTGTGCCTCCCGTAAGCGCCGTGCGTGTGTTTACATGCGTGTGGGGGTGTGTTCTGCACACTGCCTGCCCCAGGAAGTGCACATACAGCGTTATGGCCACGTCTGGGTCGGCTGTGAGGAGCTGTGTCTGTTCTGTCACACGTGGGACATACGTGTGCATTGTGTGTCCCACCTGTGTGAATGTGTGCGGAGCAGGACGTCTGCATGCTGTGTGCGCACTGCGTGTCCTGCATGTGCAGACACCGCACTGATGGTGTTCAGCAGCCATGGCGCTTCGAAGTGGTGGGGGACAGTTGGGGCCACGCAGGTTGCGGGGTCTCAGTGTCAGCCTCCGATGTCTGCTCCCGCAGTGCTTTGCTCTTAGATTCCAGGAGCCCCTCTTCCTGCAGGCAGCACTCCAATGAAAGGCGCTGCAGTGTCTGCGGGGAGCAGGGCCGAGGACAGCAGTGCTGGTTTGGACTCTGCAGGGCCGAGGGTGGCTAGGAAGGGGTCACGCATCCCTGCACCAGGACCCCCTCCTTCCTGCACTCTGCATGCAGCTCGGAGCTGCCCCATCCCCGCCCCCTGACGGGTGTGCGGTGCTCCAGTTCCCGGGCCTCACGCGCTGCAGGGTGGGCGCCGGTTTCAAGCGGGGCCTCTCTCTGCTGCCAGCCGGGCGCAGCGGAGCAGGGAGGGCCGGCGTGCTGCCGCCAACCCATCCCGCGTGGCCGCGGCTGCGGGCCCGAGGAAGCCCCGTTTCATGGAATGCGCGCTTGGGGCCGCCAGCAGAGCAGCTGAGCCGGGAGGATCTGTGCGCGCATCAGCACCGCTCGGCACGGCTGCAGGTGTGCGTGATGCGCGCTCCCGCTCTGTGCGCACAGCCGAGGGGGCGGCGCGGGGTCCTGCGGGGCGGCTCCAGGCTGTCTGGCAGCTCCAGGGAGAGCCGAGCCGGGGGTGCGCGCGACATCCCCGGTGACGCGGGGCGGGACGAAGGGCCGCACGTGGGCTTCATCCGAGCCGGCGATGCGCCCGCACCGTGCCCGCGGCAGGCCGGCCGCCGAGCAGGGCCGGAGCACGCAGGGAACAGCAGCGCGGCGCGGCCTCGCGTTGGCTTCCGAGGGAGCGGAGGGCTTCAGCGTGGGAACTCGGTGCGAACACGGCATCCCCGCCCGCAGCTGACCCCGGGCCGCGGGTTTGGCTCTGCCCAGCCCCGCACCCCGAACTGTGCCCCCGTCTCCACCGCTGCGGCCGGTGCTGGGCTGACACGGCCGTGTGCGGGCAGGGCAGGCAGGCACGCACGCACGCACACGCCCGAGCGGGGGGCGCGGAGCCGCGGGTGCCCCCCGTGCTGGCACGCTGCGTGGGCAGGCGGAGGAGATAAATGGGAGCTCGGCGTAAACAGGCCGGGCTGCCAGCAGCGGGCCGCGGGGCCGTTCCAACAGCGCTTAAAGGCGCAGGCTCCGGGCTCGCTCCTGCTCCGCTCGCTGCCCTCCCGGGGCTCCCTGCCCCTTTGTCCCCCGGCCCACCCTTCCCGCAGGGCTCGCGCTGTTGCGGGCCGTCGCCCCGGGGCTCCGGGCACCGCGCTGCGGCTGCCACGCGTGGGCGATGTCCGGGTCCGCGGAGCCCCGCGGGGATCCCCACGGTGCCGTGGGACGGCGCTGCGGGGGCAGCGGCAGTGCTCGTACCCCACGCGGCGTGACGCTGCCCCGCTCCGTGACGCAGAACGCGTCCCGTCTTTGGCACTTCCCGGGCAAAGGGTGCTGATAAGGCGGCGGGGTGGAGCCGGCCGGGCCCAGGAAGGGACGGCGAAGCGGCGGGAGCGGGAGGAGAGCCGGGACGCGGAGCGAGGCGGAGTGACGCTGCCCCGGCCCTGGGCGCCAGGTACGGCCCCACAGCGGGCGGTGCGGGTGAGCGGGGAGCAGGGACGGCGCGGGACACGGTCCGGGGAGGGTTCGCCCACGGTCCCGCTGGGGGTGGCGGTGGCCCAGGGGTGCGGGGCCGAGACGGCCGAGCGAGCAGCGGGGAGATGAACCCTGAGCACGGGAGGGGGCGGCGAGCTCGGCCCCAGGAGGACTGCCGAGGAGACCCTTTCCCCTTTCCCCTCGTTGCCATGGCAAAACAAGCAGCTGTCATTAATAACCGATTGCCATGGCAACCGCTGGACGAGCGCGGCGGTTCTCCGGGGGTCTGCGTGTGCTTCGGCAAGAGCCCCCCATTCTGGCATAGGCCCGCACGGCTCAGGGCTGGAAGCGGCTCTGCGGTACGGCTCGACGGTACCCCGCACGCACGCACCCAGCCGGGGCCGTGCCAGTACCCCCGGGGACGGACCGGTGGGGAGGCGGAACGGTGCCCCGCGCTGCGGGCTGCTGCTCGCGAGCTTTAGCCGTGGGACGGGCCGGCATGGCCGCTCCAGGGATGCCGTCGTTCCCCGGGCGCGGCAGCGAGCGCCGGGCCGAGCGGAGCCCCCCGGCCGCAACTCGCGGGGCGGCACAGACGGCGCAAATGCACCGAGGGGCTCCGGGAGCAGCGGCGCTCCCCGCTCTGCCAGCGGCCCCGAGACGCGCTGCTGCTGGACGAGCCCCGCGGGGACGGCCCCGGCGTGTGGGCTGCCGGTGCGTGGGACGGCCGTGCCCTCCTGGCTGTGGCCAGCTGCTCGGTGGGAGCGGGGCCCGCCTGGGGAAGCTCACGGCACCGGGTGCCGCGGGCGGGGCTCTGCCTGCTCCCTCTCCCCATTTCGGGTCCCGCCGGGGTGGGACGGCGGGCTCGGCGGAAGGCACCCGCGCTCGGTTCGCCCGTCGCCCCGTGCCGGTGGCCGCGCGTGGCGGGCCGGGAGCCCCGCGGGTCGGGGCGGGGCGGTGCCGGGCCGTGGGCGGAGCCGCGCCGTGCCGAGCGCGCCGAGCGCGCCGCTGAGCCCCTTCTCTCCCCGCAGGTCTGCAGTGCCCGGGGCGGCTTCGCGGGACGCGGCGGAGGCCCGGCCCGGCCCGGCTCGGCTCGCCATGGTGCCGCGGCCGGCGCTGCCTGTCCTGGCGCACTCGGTGCTGGCGGCGCTGCTGCTCTCGGCGGCGCAGGAGCCCGTGCCGCGGGTCAGTCTGCCCTATGGTGAGTGTCCGCCATGAGGAGGGGTGGGCTTGGGGCCGCCCGACCCCCCCGATGGTCCCCTCGGAGGGGGGGGCGGGGAGCCCCGACGGCGGGCGCTGCCCCGCGCGTCCCGCGGTACCGCCGGCCCGGGGGTGCGGGATGCCCTCGCCCGCTGGAACGGGGTGCGGGGTGCGGGTTGGCCTCCCTCGACCGTGGGACGGAGCTGGCCCCGCCGCTCCGGCGTGGAAACGCCTTGTGACAGCCCGCGGGGCTCTGAGCCTGCACAACACTCCCAGCCGGCCCGGCAAGCTGGGGCTCGCTGCTCCGTGGGTGCCGGTAGCGGGGAGCAGCGGCCGGGCGGGTGTTTGTGTCCCCGTGTGCGGGGCTGTTAGGGCGTGGGAGAGGTTGCACCGCAGCAGCCGGGATCGCTGCCTGTGTGACCCCCCACGACCACACGTGCCGGCGCTCTGCACAGGCTCTTGCTGTGCCCGGCCGTGGGGGCTCCGGGTCCTGCTGATCCCGCTCTGTGCTGGTACCAGAGATGGACAGCCCAGGATAAGCCGGGTCCTGGCAGGCAGAGCGCCCTCACTCTGCAGGGCCGTTCCTGGCTGCTGCCTGTGGCCGTGTGCCTGCGGTGACATCGGGGGTCAGCATCGGGACACTGCTGGGGGCAGCTGGGGCCGGCCGCCCTGCCTGGCACTGCAGCTGTGGTGTGGGCGGCCCACAAGTGGTGAGGATCACTTTGCTCCCAGGAGGTGGACAAATCCAGCTGCTGCTGCGAGCAGTGTCTGTCCTGTGCTGTCTCCTGGCTGGGGACGGCTGAGAGGGTGCGGTGGCTTTGGGTCAGGATGGTTCTGGCACAGGAACACTCCCTGGCTCCGTGTGCTGCGGTTCTTTGACGTGGCCGTGGCCTTGCCACATGCTCCTGGGACCGCCAGCCACAGCCGCAGTGGCACCAGCAGATGTGAGATCAGTGGGGTGGGATGGATGGGAGCCATGGGAGGCAGCGGGACAGCCCAGCTCAGCACCACGCTGTGCCCCACTGTGCCTGCACAAACCAGTTCTGGCCCAGCTCTGCTCTCCTGCAGCTGGTGCTCGAGCAGGCGCTGCAGCCTGGGCTCAAAGCTACAGAGAGAACCTCGGTGTCCTGACCTGGATGCACCCTCACCAAAGGAGCGGGTGGGGGGTGCAGGCTGGCCGGCGTGCACACAGCAGTGGCTCCTGTGTGGGGCTCTTGGTTGGCAGGGGGAGGAGCAGGTGAGCTGCTCCCCTTGAGTGGCGGGATGTGCCTCCAGCAGGTTTGTCTGGAAGAAGCAGGTCTTGTCCTAACAGGTCCCCCTGGCAGCCAGCACAGGCTTCAGAGCTCCTGGGCTGGGTGAGCTCTGTGGGGTGCAGGGGCCCCGCTGCCCTTCTGCGCTGTGTCCACTGTGAGTGGCATCACCCTGTGCGCGGGCATGGGACCCCTCGGAGGGATGCAGCCCCCCCAGGTGCATCCCTGTTCCTCTCTACTACTGCAAGGTAGGCGATGGCTGAGGACAGGCACTGAGCCAAGTGCCCTGGATTGTGCCCAGGCTGCCAGGGCTGAGGAAAGGCTGTGCCACACAGTTGTGCCTTCTGGGGAGCCCAGAGAGCTTGCAGGCACAACAGGGCTGGTGCCAGTGGGGGGCTGGATTGGGAGTGCTTTGTCCCTGTCGGGCCGTGACAGCATCACCACTGCACTCCTCGCGGTGACAGCAGGAAGCAGGGAGAGGAGCAGGGTCCTGCCCCAGCAGTACTGCTGGCACCGGGCACAGCTCATGGCAGCTGACTTCGGGCAGGGCTTCGGGCAGGTCGGGGCTTCCCAGTGAGCTGTGGGTCAGGGGTGAGGGAGTTGGCAGCGTGAGTAAGCCCGACGTGTCCCGCTGACACAGCTGGGTGCTCTGATTCAGAGGGCTGCTGGCTGAGAGGAAGGGCTTCCGGGACCGGGCCACCCACACGGGACAGGTCTGCCTGCCCTGGCTGGCAGCCACTGCACCAGCCTGGTGCGGGGAGCTGCTGGGGCATGGCCAGGGAGCTCTGCCCCCCAGCTCCATGGGAAGGGACTTCGGGGCTGGGCAGTGGGGTGTGAGCCCCCAGGCTGTCCCCAGGGGCCAGGATGCCGTGGCAGTTCAGACTCTGCCCTCGAGTATTATTATGGCTGTGCGTGGTTTGTGGCGGTTCCGAGGTGCGGCAGCCCAGCCCTCACTGGCAGCCAAGGCTGGGAGATCTGGTCCTTCTGCAGTATCTGCTTCCTTCTGTGTTTCCCAGACGGTGCAGCACCAACCTGGTGCTCGTGGCCCCTGGTGCTGCGTGGTGCTGATCCCTCGCTGTCCCCCTGCAGACTCAGCTGAGCGTGTGGTGCAGCGCTTCGAGGTGCCTGGCGTCTCCAACTACACAGCACTGCTGCTGAGCCCGGATGGCGGCACGCTGTACCTGGGTGCACGGGAGGTGCTCTTTGCTGTCAACACCAGCCACTTCCAGCACAGCATGCTGGCCCACAGGGTGAGCCCATGTGCATGCTGCCAACACAAGTCCATGGAGAGGGCTGGGGGCACTGAGCCCAGCTCTGGCGTGGGGTCCTGGTGCATTCTGCAGCCGGTCAGGGCAATGCAGAGGGAGCTGCACCATCTGTGCCGGCATCGGGTGCTCAGACCCGGCTGCTGGAATCTGTCTGGAGGGGGTCAAGTGGAGCCACTGATATTGGGATCGTAGAGGGGTGTTGGGGGGACAGTTGGTGATTGGGCTCTCAGTGACCGTCCCCTCTCTGCAGCTGCCTTGGGGTGCGGATGAGGAGAAGAAGAGGCAGTGCGTGTTCAAGGGCAAGGACCCCCAGGTGAGCCCTGGTGCCTGGGCTGTGCTACCTGGGCTGGGCAGTGCCGGTGCTGTGTGCAGGGTGGCTGAGCCGTGTCTCTCTCCCCTGCAGAGGGACTGTCACAACTACATCAAGATGCTGCTGCAGCTGAACAGCACCCACCTCTACACGTGTGGGACCTGTGCCTTCAGCCCCACCTGCGCCTACATTGTGAGCTGGGGAGAAGATGGGGTCCCTGGAGTGGGAGTGGGGGGCACTGTGGCCTGCCCCTGGCTCACAGCCCCATTCCCTTACAGAACATGCAGCACTTCACTCTGGAGCGGGACGGGTTGGGAAGGGTGCTGCTGGAGGATGGGAAGGGGCGTTGCCCCTTCGACCCCGAGTACCGCTCCACCGCCGTCATGGTCGGTAAGGCACGCACCTGCAGCTCCACTAGAACAGAGCGGGGCTGTGATCCCACAGCAGCCCCCGTGGGGAGTGGGGCTGTGGGGCTGGGCCGGATCCCAGCACAGCATCTCTTTGGCAGATGGAGAGCTCTACGCTGGGACTGTCAGCAACTTCCAGGGCAACGAGCCCACCATCTACCGCAGCCAGGAGAGCCGCATTTCCCTGAAGACAGAGAACTCCCTCAGCTGGCTGCAGGGTAAGAGCCGGGGCCGGGACGGTGGGCTGCGGGAGGCACTGGGATGGAGGTGAGCGATGCTGAGTGTGCTGTTCTCCCAGACCCGGTGTTCGTGGGCTCAGCCTTCCTGCAGGAGAGCCTGCCTGCTGGCAACCCCGACGGCGACGATGACAAGGTCTACTTTTTCTTCAGCGAGACCGGCAAGGAGTTTGATTACTTTGAGAACACCATTGTGTCGCGCATCGCACGCGTGTGCAAGGTGGGTGCAAGGCAGTGGGGATGTGGTGGGGGAGAATGCACCCCTAGAGTGTGGGGAGGACGTGGGACTGCCCTGCGTATGTATCTCTGTCTGCTGGTTCCCAGACACTCTGGGAAGGAACCTGCAGGAGACCCCTCCAGGGCACTTCCAGCTCCGCAGTGCCTTTCCTCACCAACTCTGCCCCCTTGCTGGAGGGCACACAGACCTATCTTCCTCCTGCACTGCATTTCCCTTCTCCTGGGATCGCTGTTTTGCCTGTGCCTCCCCAAAACTGAGCTGCTCTGTCTGTGATCCTGGTGCAGCAGCATGAGTTGCAGAGCCCTCCACTGTTCACCGATATGGGGGGCATCTCGGGGGCTCCCTCCGTGAGGTGGCCGCACTACCATTGCCCATGCCCTGACCTCCAGTGCCCATACAGGGGGACCAGGGTGGGGAGCGGGTCCTGCAGCGGCGGTGGACGACATTCCTGAAGGCGCAGCTGCTCTGCTCGCACCCCGAGGACGGCTTCCCCTTCAACGTGCTGCAGGACGTCTTTGTGCTCACGCCCGGGGAGCAGCGCTGGAGGGAGACGCTCTTCTATGGGGTCTTCACGTCGCAGTGGTGAGCGCAGGACAGGACCAGCAGTGCTGCCTGGGGCAGCGCGGGGGGTCTTGGCCACATTCGGGTTCCCGAAGCCACAGTGCTTGACCCTGCCATGCGCTGCTCCCTGCCAGGAACAAGGGCGGCCTGGGCAGCTCGGCGGTGTGTGCCTTCCCCATGCACAGCGTGCAGAAGGCCTTTGGTGGGCTCTACAAGGAGGTGAACCGTGAGACGCAGCAGTGGTACACCGACACCAGCCCGGTACCAGAACCACGGCCAGGCATGGTGCGCACCTCGGGGTGCTCGTGTGGAAGCGGGACAGGGTGGCCTCATCCTGCCCGGCTCCTGGGAGCACAGCTACCCGCGGCCCCGGCCAACCCCCGCTCTCTCTACAGTGCATCACCAGCCACACGCGGCACCTGAAGATCAACTCGTCCCTGCAGATGCCGGACCGTGTGCTGAACTTTGTCAAAGACCACTTCTTGATGGACAGCCCGGTGCGCAGCCAACCGCTGCTGCTGCAGAGCCGCCTGCGCTACCAGCAGATCGGCGTGCACCGCGTGCAGGGGCTGCGCGGCACCTACGACGTCCTCTTCCTGGGCACTGGTGGGTGCAGCCCGGGGAGCTGGGCGGTGTGGGGGGATGGGTGCTGTGTGCCCCCAGCCCCGCTCAGCACAGTTGTTGTGTTTGCAGATGACGGCCGCTTGCACAAGGCGGTGCGTGTGAACCACCGGGTGCACATCATCGAGGAGATCCGCCTCTTCCCCACTGGCCAGCCCATCCTGCAGTTGCTGCTGGACCATGAACAGGCAGGAGCCGAGCACAGGGGGGCTGGGCTGGGGGGGTGGCATGGGGTATGAAGCTGCTAGTGGGTTAAGGGTTGTCTTCCCATCCTTGCCAGACCTGCACCGTGCTGGAAATTGCAACTCCAAGCCCAGGTCAGGGGAGTCCACGAGGATGCAGGCACGTGGGGTCCATTCCCACTGCGGGCACTGGGGCGGTGTGACTGACACTGCTGTGCCTCTTCCCCACAGGGCCTGGTCTATGCAGCCTCCTACACGGCGGTGGCTCAAGTGCCCTTCTCCAACTGCAGCCTGTACCGCAGCTGCGGTGAGTGTGTGCTGGCGCGGGACCCCTTCTGTGCCTGGAGCCACGGCGCCTGCCGCAGCACTACCCCGCACCCCCCGGCACACCCCCAGTAAGTGCTGCACCCACCAGTGCTCCGTCTTCCTTGGAGCTGCTCTTCCTCTGCAGCCCCCAGACCCCTGACCCCCCTCTCTGCCTCAGGCTGTGGGCCCAGGACATCGAAGGCGCCGAGACAGAGCGGCTCTGCCAACCAGCCAACGTGTCCCAGCCCCGGCCCCGCGTCCTCCTGCCTCCAGGTGAGATCCTGCTTGTCCCTCCTAGCGCCCACAGTGCCAGGTCCCGCAGCCTCGCTGACATCCCCGCTTCTCTCCCGCAGCCTCGGGCAATCCGTGCCAGCGGATCCAGCTGCCACCCAATGCGGTGCAGCCTCTGCCGTGCCGCCTGCTCTCCAATCTGGCATCGCGGCGCTGGCTGCACAACGGGACCCCCGTCAATGCCTCCTACCTGGTGCTGCCCGAGGGGGCCCTCATCCTGGTGGGCAGCCCGGAGCGTGCGGGCACATACGAGTGCTGGTCGCTGGAGGAGGGCTTCCGCAAGCTGATGGCCAGCTACTGCGTGGCTGTGCAGGAGCCCGGCAGGAGGGGCTTCACCGCGCCGGAGACCGTCAGCACCTCGCGGAGCACTTCGGCCGTGGGCAGCATCGCGGCTCGGCTGGACGGCAAGACCTACTGGACCGAGTTCCTGGTGATGTGCGGGCTGTTCGCCGCCGCCGTGCTGGTGCTGATCCTCTTCCTCCTGCACCGTCACTGCGACGGCGTAAAGGCGCTGGTGGAGCCCGGGGACGCCAGCCGACACCAGAAGACGCCCCGTAAGCCGGTGGAAAGCCTGCCCCTAAACGGCAGCAGCCTGCCCAACACGGCGCCCGAGCACAAGGGCTACCAGGCGCTGCAGGACAACTACATCGTCAGCACCCCCGTGCACGAGCCGCCGGGCACTACACGCGCCTTCTCCGAGTCGGAGAAGCGGCCCCTCCACGTGCGGGACAGCTTTGTGGAGGTGTCCCCCGCCTGCCAAAGACCCCGCGTGCGCCTGGGCTCCGAGATCCAGGACTCGGTGGTGTGAGGGGACGGACAGCCTTCGCGCACCACCTCTGCTCTGCTGAGCCTCGCCGGCTGGGATCGGTGTTCGTCTGTGTGTGCATGCCTGGAGCCCGGCCCCGCCGCGCCGCCCACCCTGGTTTGGGGGGGGTCTTGGGCACCGCCTCGGGATGGGGCCGGCAGAGGGTGCCGCACGCCTTGCGGGGATGGTTGGACTTCCCCCATCCCCGCGCAGGCACAGCCCCGTCTATGCAGAGGGCTGGGGGCGGCCGCAGCCCCCTCGTGCCCCGACTCACTGTGACATCCTGCTGGGGGCCCGGAGCCGCCTGAGCGGCCGGGTGGTGCTGGTGCGTGGTGGCCACGTGGATGTGGTGTGTGTCTGTGCTTGGTTCGTTTTTAATACGTTGAAAATGTGAATTGTGTCCTGGGGAGGGAGCAGACAGCGGTGCTCACCCTGTGCTGGGATGGAGCACCGTGCTGCGTGTCTCATGTCCCCGATGTGCGTGTGCAGAAACGTCTGTGGTTTTTATCTAAAGTCCAGGTGTTTCCTTTGTACATGTGTGTGCTGCTGTGCCTGCAGGTGTGGAACCAGGGCCCCTTCCCAGAGCTGGGCCCATCCCATTGGCTCCTGTGGGCCAGGCGTGCATGGCTGTGTGCGGGGCAGGCATGATGGTGCATGGGGCTGTTGTACGAAGCTGTGCCAGCACACAGCTCCAGAACAGGATCCCTGTGACCCTGCTGTAGGGTGCTGCAGGTCTGCAGCAGTGCTGTGCTGTTTTGAGGCCCCACTTGCATGATGTGGGGAAGCAGCTTTAGAGCATGGCACAGTGCTTCTTATCTGCCTCGTGCCTGGGAAGCAGTGAGCTCCGCACCAAGCCAGTGTGCTGGGGCAGGCTTCCCTGGGACCCGCGCTGGCTCACTCCCACCAGGACAGTGTTCTCCACTTCCTGCCCAGCCTGTTCTGGGACATCAAAAAAGCCACCGGAGGCGTCGGCTGGTGCCGTGCCAGCAGACACAGCCCGCAGGCTGTGGCAGGCAGATAGCATCATTGCTGCGGGGCAGCGAGCTGGAAGGGCCCGCACCACTGGGAGCAAGCAGCCAGGATGTGGGAAACAGCAGAAAGCTGGGGCTGGGGATCCAGCAGCACCGGGGATCCAGCAGCACCAGGCACTGCAGCTGTCTCAGCATGGTGCTGCTAGGGAATGCTGCAGGCTCCCTGAACAGAGCTGTTCCCAGATGGCAGCCAGCCAGCACCAAGCCCGCTGGATGAACAGACACAAAGAGCCCTTGCGCGGCCCACAGCAAAGGTACTGCTTGCTTGCCCTGGATTTCCCTTTGTGCCTCCTGCTAGAGAGCAGAGCTCTTTGTGCAGCGCCTGCTAAGCGCTCTGGGAACAGCCTCTGGTTCTCCCAAGGAGGGAGGGACCGTGCACCGAGCTTGTTCCCCAGCAGGACTAGGACCTGCCTCCTGCTGAACTGGGACCACTGTTCCCAGGAGCTGCTTGGGGCTGGCAGGGGGCCACATCCCCAGCACCATCTTGGCAGTGGTCCTGCAGCACTCACGCCCCGCTCCTCCCTCCCCTGACACGAGACAAAGGCCACTGGCAGCAGGACCAGGTTGGGGGTGAAACCAGAGCCCTTTATTTGTCCTCTCCAGCGTACAAAGGAAGGGGCCAGGCCCTGCCTGCACCAGGCAGAGCACTGGCTGAGCACAAGCCTAAGGCAGAGAGGAAAGAACTGGAAAATGAGAACAGACCCTGAGTGTATTGGTGCTGAAGCAAGGAGTGCAGCCCCCGTGCCCCAGGGCAGCAAAGGGACAGCACTGCCGGCATGGCACATCCAGAGTGCAATTGGGTTATTGCTTCGAGAGACTGCTCCCCAGAGTGCGGAAAGGCCCCATGGAAGAGCAGCAGAAGGCACATATGGTACTGTGGGTGGTGAGAGGGGCTGTGCTTGATGCACTGTGGCACCTTCTGTGCCTGCCCCGATCCACCACAGAGCTGTGCTTGTGTGGGATAAAAACGTGCTGCTGGGACAGCCGAGCTGCTGTCTGTGGTGGATCCTCACGGGGCTGTCTGGACACCTGTAACCAAGCCCACCAGGCACTGGGGGAGCAGAGTCCTGCCCTGCAGCACGGTGCAGCACTGCCAGGCTGGGGAGGAGCAGGGCCTGAGCTGCTCTCCTCAGAAGAAGAGGGAACATCTGAGATAACAAAGGGCTGCAGCAGCTGGAGAAGCAGATCTGCAGGAGAACCACAGGGCCCTCACAGGACAATCTTGAAGGAGCTGTAAGAGATAAGACATGTTCAGCACCTCCTTGCTGCATGAGAAGTGGTTTGCGAGCAACCAGCTCTGTGCATGTGCTGTGCTCCTGCATAGATGAGTACAGTGCAGGAGGAAGTTCCTATGGGAACTTCTAAGGGGTGGCCTTGCCTTGCTGCTCTGATAAGTGCTGCCCCAAAGCCAGCACAGCAGCGGGGTGGGCTGACTCCTGGGACCCCTTGTGCTGCTAGAAACCACATACCTGACAAAGTCTGGGGAGCGGGAGATGACATGTTGGAACTCAGAGAGGTTGATGGTGCCATCCTTGTCAATGTCAGACTCCTCCAGGACCTGCAGGAGAAGCAGTGAGCACTGAGCTCTCTGGGGCTGGGACCATGCAGCGCTCCCTGCCCAGCTCAGGTCCTTACGTTACGGATGAGCTGCTCCATCTCAGCGCTACTCAACCGTGCCTCCTCGCCTTGCCCTGTCAGGCAGTTCACCAGCTTCTCCAAATCCTTTCTGTCCAGGACTCCATCTTCATCAAAGTCTTTGGGCAGAAGAAAGTTATGTTTCTGTGGGGCCCTTGTGACTCAAGTCACAAAGCACCCGTGCTGAGAGGGGGCTGGGACAACTCATGAGCATGGCAGCTCCAAGTACAGGTGTCCCCAAAGCTGCCCACAGGCACACTAAAAGCACTGCCAGCCCTTGTCCCCAGCCAGTGGGTGGGATCCCAGGATGCCACGTCACACCCAGGGTTACCAAAGATGCGGAAGGCGTAGTTGGATTTGATATCTGAGGTGGCAGCATCACTGAAGGCGCTCAGCATGTCGAGGAAGTCTTCAAAGGACAGGCTGTCGTCCCCATCCACTGAGGTGGAGAACACACGGCAGATCCGGTGCTGGAAGGGGTTTGCCTGCCAGGACAGGGAAGGCTCAGGCAGGGCTGGCACTGAGCCGCGAGGAGCAGAGCTCCTCTCTGATCTCAGCCCATCCCACCCGGCGCAGCCATGCCATCACACAGCAGGGCCGTGGGGCTGCTCTGCACAGGGCCGAGGAAGCAATCCACGGTGCCACACAACGCGCACGGCACGCTCCCAGCACCGAGAGCGCTCAGCGGGTGAGCCTGCCCACCCGGCCCGCTCCAGGTACCGTACCCGCAGCTCCGGCAGCGTCAGGATCTGGCTCTTGGGAACGCGCACAGAGCAGGCGTTCTCCCTCTGCTCCTTTGGCAGCAGCTCACTGAATCTCTTGTAGGCACTTGAGGAGGCGAGAACAAGGGTCGCTCTGTGCGGGAGCACGCGGGGCAGCCCCGGGGCGGGGGCAGCGCGGCCCCCAGGCGGCACCGCGCAGGGCCGGAGCCGCTGCCCGCCCCGTCCAGGAGCGGTCCCGTTGCGCAGCCGGAGCCGCTCTCTCGGACCCGGAGCCGCGCGCTCCGCCCGGCGAGGCCGCACCCGCGCACTTCGCACCCCGGGGTCACGAAAACGGCCCGGCCCAGCTCCGCGCTGCCCGCCCACCCCCCACGGGAAGCAGTTCCCCAGCGTGAGCAGCGCCCGCAGCGCTGGGAAATTGCCCAGGGCTGAGCCCCCCTCGCGCAGAGCCCCCGCCCCGGCACTTACAGCAGGATCTCCTGCTTGTTCAGGAATGTCAGCTCCTGCGGGGAGAGCGCGGGTCAGCCCGGGGGGCCCCGAGGGAAGAGGCTCCGTCCCGGCCCCCGCCGCAGCCCTGGACTCCCCCCGTTCCCGGGGTCCCGCAGAGCCGGGAGCTCCCCCAGACACGGGACCACAGATTCCCCATCCTTCGCCGCCCCCACCCGGTGATCCTTCCCACCCCACCGAGCCCCCCAACACGGCATCCCCCCCCACCTGGTACTCCCCCAGTGCCTCCCGTGGCAGCAGGCTGCTGGAGGCCCCCATGGCGCCCGGCGCCGCTTCCGCCCCGCACGTCACTCCGCCGCTCCCGTAGCAACGTCCCGCCCCGGGCTGGGTACGCGCTGCACGTAGCACCGCCCCCGGTCCCGCGCGGCATCCGCTGGGAGCGCAGGTGCGTGGTGCGACGGGTGGGAGATCGGCGGCACGCGCGGGCTGGGGCAGAGCGGGTGCTGCGGGTGACGGGATGAACGTCGGGGCGGAGGGCAGCGCTTGGGGCGGGGTCGGCCAACGTGCCCGCGTTCCCCTCCGTCAGGTTCCCGGTGGCACCGAGCATGGCAGCGGGGACCGGCGAGCACCGAGAGCAGCTGCAGGACTCCCTTCAGCCCAAGGACTTCGCGTACCACGAGGATGAATTCATCCTGGAGGGCGTCGCCTGGCCGGGCGCCGCGCTGTCCCGCTTCGACCGGGTGCTGCTGGGAGCCTGGCAGGAGCGCATGGCGCGGGGGCTGTTCCGGTACCACCTGGCGGAGCTGCCCACCCGCGTGCTGCCCGGCACCATGCGCCTGCTGGCCCAGCTCAACGCGCAGCGCAGCACCGAACGCAGGCGGCCGCAGGCAGTGCGCAGCCTGACGCAGCCTTTCGACCCTCAGCAATTCAACTTCACGCAGATCCGCCCTGGGGAGGTGCTGCTGCGCCTGCGCCGGAGACCTTCGGCTGAGAGCGACCCGGCAGCTGCGGACCACGTGCTGGTGGCGATCAACGTCAGCCCCCTGGAGCGCGGCCACGTGCTGCTGCTGCCGGAGCCGACGCTGCGCCTGCCGCAAGTCCTCACCCCCGAGCTACTGCGCGTAGGGCTGGAGGCCGTGCTGCTCAGCGCCCAGCCCGGCTTCCGCGTGGGCTTCAACAGCCTGGGGGCCTCCGCCTCCGTCAACCACCTGCATCTGCACGGCTTCTACCTGGCCCACCCGCTGCTGGTGGAGACGGCGCCGGCCGAGCCGCTCTGCCCCGCGCGGGGGCTCAGCCTCCTGCACGAGGCCCCGGCGCCGGCGCTGCTCTTCTACACGGCGGGCGCCGGCCTGGAGGCGCTGGCCCGGGACGCGTGCAGGGCGGCCGCCCGCCTGCTGGCCCTGGGGCTGGCCTACAACGTCTTCGTGACGCGGGGCGCCCCGCCACAGGGCTGCACTAGGCCCGGGCCCGGCGCGGGGCTGCGGCTGCTGCTGTGGCCCAGGAGGCCGCGCTTCGAGGCCGAGGAGGGCGCGGCCTTCAATGTGGCGCTGTGCGAGCTGGCCGGACACCTGCCCGTGCCCACGGCCGCCGCCTTCGAGGAGCTCAGCGAGGCCGAAGCGCTGCGCGCCATCCGCCGGCCCCTGCTGCCGGAACCGGAAATGCGCCGCCTCGCTGCCGACCTGGCGCGGCTGCTGGAGGACGAAGCGCCGGGGGCGCTGCCCGCGGGGGGCGCAGCGGGTGCGACCGCGTGACCGGTCCGGGGCCGCTCTAGCCGGCTGTGCCCGGCTCTCTATGGTCGAGCGGAGGCCGCTGCCCCGTCGCCATGGGAACGGCGGCGGCCTCGAGCGGCGCCATGGAGGCGAGCGGCGGCGGCGGCTCGGGGGCGGCGGCTCTGAGCGGGTCCGCTGCGCCCGGGATCGAGCCCGGAGCTGCCGCCTGCAGCCCGAGGCCGCGAAAGAAGCGGAGGAAGTGCAGGCGAGTGCGGCGGGGGGAGGCGGCCCGATCCCGCGGCCCTCGGCCTGCGTCCGTCTGTGCGTCCGTCCGTGCGTCCGTCCGTGTGTCCGTCCGCCCGCCTGGCGAGAGCTGCGCTGCCCGGGCCGTGCTGCGCACATAAAGCCTGTCAGTGTGCACACCGCGTTCCTGTGTCTGTTGGGGGGTCCGCGGGCGAAGCGGCCCGGGGTGCCTGGGGCGTCCGGGCCTGCAGCCCTCGGGCTGGGATCCTGCGGGCGGGTCGGAGCCCCTGGGGAAACGCGAACCGCCCCAGCGCGTGCGGCCTCGTAAGGAACGGCGCGGGGCTGGGACCGTCCGCCTCGTAGCCGATGGCGACCGGCCAGACCTGGCAGTTAGCTCTGTGCGCTGTGCGGGTGTGGTGGAGGACAGTTGTCTCCTTTGTGCCCGCTCCCCTGGGACTGGTCGCCTCACTGAGCAGCTCTTGTGTCGTCTGTTTCAATTCCAGCGTCCCATCCATTAACCTGAGCAGCTGCAAGTACGAGAGCGGTAAGTCCAGGATGTGGCCCCTTGGGTGGAGCCCGCCCGCAGCGAGCCGTGCAGGTGGTTGTCCAGCTGGCGAGGTGGGCTGGTATTGGATTTCCACTGCAGAGTCACCTCTGTGTTACGTGCTTGTAAGCGACTTGGATCTCTGTGAATGTTCTACACTTTGGGCTGAGGAGCTTTGTGCTTTAAAGAGACCCAAACTGCTCAGCAGCACTGCAAGCCCTCACCACCCTCTGTACCTATACGTGTCACACTTTTGCTAAAGTTGGTGAGAAGGGTTTGGCTAGAGGCAGTTACAGTGAAGGACTGGTACCTGTGCTTGGGAAAATGAAGTGAGAACTACAAACAGTTTAAGTTGAAGCAGGTGATGCAGCAGGCTGGATCAGCACCTGCGATATCTTTGATATTCCTTTCCAATGACATGCTCTAGGTAGCTGCTTCAGGCTCCTGTCTCACTCTTCTTTGCTGCCACAAGCTATTTCTCAAAAGAACAATTTGATGGATGTTATTAGTCAATTTGCTAATGACTACTCTAGCATTACTACCATGTTTGCATTGCTAAAGGTCACAGCCTTGTCAGCTGTGTGAGGAATGCTGTTTTCACCCAGAGCGACACGTGTTTCACCTACGGCCATGCTCAGGCGCTTTGGAGATGGGAGGTGGATGCGGATCCACGACAGAACATCGTGTGGCAATGTGAGCTCCATAGGAACCAGAACAGTTTCATGCCCACCTCCAGAGCTCTGGTGCCCAGGGCCGCTCTTTGTGGTGCTGCTAGGCTGTGCTGGTCAGTCCAGAATAAGCAACAAGGCAACAGCCAGTGCATGGTGGCAGGGTTGTGATGGAGGAGGCCCCAGATGGCCTCAGTGTGGGCCGTTGGGTAGTTCTGGCCACCTGGATGTGGGTGTGTGTAAAGACAGAGGCTTCTGACTTAGAGCTGCCCCTTGTGTTTTCTAACTTGCTTCTGTTTCATAGCAAGGTTCGTTCATCAGCTCCCCAGCTGTGTAAGAGGGCAAATTCAGAATTGGCACCAACACTAATCATTCCAGCAACAACCTTCCACTCCAGAGCTCATGCATTCTGCTACCAATTAGCCTTTGATTTTGAGGGTGAAACCAACACCTTTCAAAGACTTGTATTTAGCTGTGTGGCATCAAACCCAGGGTGGATTCAAGCCTGCTGTAATCCAGGGGATATTCTGGAACCCCAAGGCAAGTGGACTTGCAGGGCCAATGGTTCCCACTATACCTGCAGGCAGAGGCTGTGTTGAGTTTAGCTGGATAGAGTTTGTGTTTCTGAGATCATCTGAAGGATCCTGTTTAGACCTTGTCACCCCTGAGGCTGGCAGTGCAGTTTGAAGAGCTTTTGTCCACCCTCCTGTTTACTCTGGGGGATTTAACTGTCCCTGGTATTTGTATCCTCTTCCTGGACCTTTGCCGTGTGCTTCCTTCCATACAGTGCGTCGTGCTGCACTGTGCTGCGGGCTGAAAGAAGTGGGAGAAAATGAGGACTGGACAGTGTACTGGACTGACTATTCAGTCTCTCTGGAACGTGTCATGGAAATGAAACGGTTTCAGGTAAATACCCCGTGAAAAGGGTGCCCAGCAGGAAAAGCTCAGGAGAGGAGGACGAGACGGAGCTGTTAATGGAACAAAGTGTTGCAGAACAAAACTGATTTGTCTAAAACTAGCACTTGTTCCCCACATTCTCTGTATTGGTCCCAGAGTGCACAGGTTCATCAGTCACTGCTTCTGTTGTGTCTGTAGTGATGCCATCAGTAACAGTCTGACAGTCAGTGGGGAGCTGGAAAGCTGCCAGCCCCTTTAATGTAGAGTGAAATAAATGACTCTTGCTGACAAGCTGCTCCCTTTCAGAAGCTGCAGTATTGTAGGAAGGCAGAGCTTCAGGGCTGAGATGGAATGAGCAGATAAATCACACTGGTGAAGTCAGATAAAGCAGTTAGCGTACTCTTGTCCTTCAGCAGGCGTTCAAGGCAACAACTGACCTGGCTTCCTGTTCTGCGTGCTTGTTTCTCCATACACTGCCTTTCCTTGACCTCGAGGATTATCACTGATGACTCTGTTTTTCTTCTGCACCTCTTTCAGAAAATCAACCATTTTCCTGGCATGATAGAGATCTGCCGTAAGGATTTGTTGGCCCGCAACCTTAACCGCATGCTCAAACTCTTCCCCAAGGAGTACAATATTTTTCCCCGTACGTGGAGCCTGCCAGCTGAGTGAGTGATACACATTAATGCAGCAGAGAATAGGGGTATGAAATCAGGGAGTGAGAAGCACTGTGCTTGACAGCTAGGGCTTGGATGGGAATGGTCTCTGAGATTTCCTGTGGAATGACATCCCCTACAATGTTTACTGTGCTTAGTGGCCAAAGAGCTGAATCTCGGAAGAGGGACCCGCCCTGAAAGCCAGAGGGCAGGATGAGAAGCATAACATCTGTGTTTCTGGGAACATTCCTCTGCAGCTCACTGGTAAATGCAGAGCAGCAAGAGGCTCTCTCCCCACATGGGCTGGGTTCAGTGCCCACCACTCACGCAAGAAGGGTCAGTATGGCTCCTCATTTCCCTATAGTACAGAGACAGTGTTCCTCCATCAACAGCAAATAATTTACTGGCATGTGGGCTTGACTCTTCAAGGCATCATACTCCCAACGGAGCTGCTTTTGAAGACCAAGCACGTAATGTGATACGTGAGTGCAGCTTTGAGCCTCTGCACCCTGCGTAGAGCATCCTAGCTGCAGCCTGCTGACCATTTGCTGATGAGCTGGAACAAAAGTGGATGTAAGGACTTGTGACCTCCTCCTCCTTTGTAGGCAGTGTTTTATTTTTCCCCAATCCCTCTGCAGCAGCAGAGCCAAAATCCTCACTGGCTTCTGTACAAATAGTGCTGACTGTTTCCCATGGAACTCCTGGTAGAGGTGGAGATGTGTGCAAGAAAAAGCTGGAACTAGAAGAGCTTTGTCAGGTTGCACAAGGACTAAATAAGAGCTGATGTAAACCTGGAATTGCTGTACTATTTCTCCACTGCAGAACTTAGGTCTGTTAGCACAGTAGTTTGAATATCTAAATGTTACCAGGGAGATGAGGGGCTCATTTTCTGCAGCATGTAACAGTCACCCCTTTATTGTACAGCTACGGAGACTTTCAGGCCTACAGGCGCAGGAGGAAGAACAGAACATTCATCTGCAAGCCAGACAGCGGCTGCCAAGGTCGAGGTATCTTCATAACACGTAATCCAGAAGAGATCAAACACGGAGAGCATATGATCTGTCAGCAGTATATCTCTAAGGTAATGGGGACTGTCCTGAAGCACAGGTGAAGGTCTGCAGCTTCCTAGCTCTTCCCACACCCTGCCTCCTCTTCGTGTCCTTTGCCCCATGTCTCTTGAATCTGTCGGGCACAGCGAAAGCTTGTCTTCCTCCTCACTACTGAGCTGCTGGAAGTGGCGCAGGCAGTGCAGGTGGAGCAGCTGGCCTTGAGGAATCAGCAGCACACCCAGCAATGTTCTCTTATCTCATGCTTGCTCCTGCCTTTTTCCTCACAGCCTTTCCTTATTGATGGCTTTAAGTTTGACATGCGTATCTATGTGCTGGTCACATCTTGTGACCCACTGAGGATTTTTGTCTACAAGGAGGGTCTGGCCCGGTTTGCCACCATGAGGTACATCGATCCCAGAAGGAGAAACCTGGTAAAAAAAAAAAAAAGGGGAGGATTACAAAAAACTCATGTAGTGTCTGTAGCTTTTAGTCCGTAATTTGTCCTAGGGGCATTCCAGACCCTGAAAAGGCAGGGACTGGTAGGTTTTATGGGACTTGGTTTTCTTTTTTCCTGCTCTCTCCTCCCTCTGCACCTCCTCCACACACAAAGTATTTTGGGAGTGTCTGAAGTACATCTACTCCCAGGTCCCACATCTGGGTTTTTTAGTGACATTATCACAGAATCTTAGAGGTGTCTGATTTGGAGGAACCTAGGAAGGTCTCCAGTCCAGCCTTCTGCTCAAAACTGGGCCAACAATAATTTCAAATTTGATTTCTCCGAGGTTTCACCCAGTTATGTAATGAAAATCTGTACAGATGGAGACTCCACAGTGTCTTTAGGCAACACTGCTACTGCTTCTTGCCTCTGTGAGTGTTCCTGGGTGTGTACCATTCCTTGTCCGCCTGTACTTCAGGCAGAGATCTGGGGTTTACCTGGCGGTAGTGGAACAGCCTAGGAGACAAGGAGGGAAATGGGAAAGAAAGGAAAAAGGTACAGACCATGACACTGTCCCTTTCTAAGTAGGGGTTTGTGGTGTATAAAATCCCTAAAGAACGTGGAATCTAGTGTTGGATTGTGGCATTCTCGTCACAGTCTAGTGTGAGATACACTTCTCCCAGAGCTGCACAGTTACATGCCCTCTGTCATTCCAACACATTTATGTCTTGGAGAGGGCTTCGGCTTCTGCTTCACGTGAGTAAAGGAAGAGGACGAATCTGCAGGAATGTGCTGCAGCTTCTGCCCTGGGGAGTCCCTTGTTTAGTGGTGAGGTTACAACTGGAATAGTGTCTGTGGAGCTGACTCCTGTGCTCTACCCAAGAGATTAGGATAGTGGCGTGAAGCAAGTAGAGCAGTTAGCTCTAACTTCTGGTTAGAGAATCACCAGCTGAAAACCATTGCTACAGAGAGGAGGTAAAAGTGGGTGAAGCTGGTGGCTAGATAAGTACTAATGGAACTGTTGTTTCTATTTATACTCTGCAATTAAGTGTAAATGAAGGTCTCTTGTGGTTCCTCTCTCAGGGTGATATCTGCATGCATTTGACCAATTATGCTATCAACAAACGTAATGCAAACTTTGTCCAGGATGACACGATGGGCAGTAAGAGGTATAGTCTTGTCCAGGTACCACAGTGCCTTTGTGACATCCTGCAGGAAAGCTGCACTCGAGACAGTGGTTTACTTCCACCATTTTTGGGGTGAAGTGTGACATCACAGGTGAGCTCTTATCATCTCCTGTCTTCCACATAGGAAACTCTCCACCCTGAATGCCTGGATGATGGATAACAGCTACAACACAACAAAACTCTGGGAAGACATTGAAGATATAATTATAAAGACTCTTATTTCAGCTCACCCTGTGGTGAAGCACAATTACCAAAGCTGCTTTCCTAACCACACTACCAGCTGTGCCTGTTTTGAGATACTGGGTTTTGATATTTTGCTAGACAGAAATCTGAAACCTTGGCTACTAGAGGTGAGGAAGAAGTCTCCTGCTGTGTTGAAGCAGCTCTGAAAGTAGCAGATAGTTGAAAGCTTGCTTGTGTGGAGGAAGCTCAAGAACAAGGGCTGGTGGGCTAAACAGAACTTATTTGATTAAACTAGGCCACCTTACTCACAGAATTAAACGGGTTTTGAATACGAGCGGCCAAACAACCTTCTGCAGGCTAAGCAACCTTAATCCACCAGATCTAAGAGCCTGTTCCCTATACACCCTCTCTAACAGCAGGGAGTTTCCTGAACCTCAGGGCTCCTTGATCTGTAACAGCATCCTGAATTTATGATAGCTGCTCTATTCTTGCAGTCTGTGGGGGCACAGAGGCTGAACAGCCTGCAGTGTGGATGAGCATCATACTGTAGGAGGGACAGAAGGACAGAACCAGATGGTGTGCACACCCTCCTGCTTTCAGCCACTGTTATGAGGGAGAACATCAGTTGGACTCAGTCTTTGTGGGTCCCTTCCAACATGGGATATTCTTTGATCAGTGGAAAGCGTGCAGTGGGGCAGGCTGGGGCCAGCAAGCTTGCTGTGGGCACAGTCTGAGTGCTGGGAGTTGCCAGGTTAGATGAGCTGTTTGTTTTGGCAGGTGAACCACTCTCCCAGCTTCACCACAGACTCTCACCTGGACCATGAGGTGAAGGATGCTCTTCTCTTTGACACCATCAACTTGATAAATGTGCATGCCTGTAACAAAAGGAAAGTGATGGAGGAAGACAAACAGCAGGCAAAGGAACGACTCCTCCAGGCTCATCGGTCTCCTCATGTATCCAGGTATTGCTTTTTCCAATAGTACTGCAGGTGAGGAAAAGACAGGCTCTGACACTTACGGTACCTGAAGCCGTGGCTCTGTGCAGCCTCTGACAGAGCTCACCCAAGCCATCTGCACTCTGGACAGGAAGAGCCTGTCCAGAACAGATCTCAGAAGAGATCTGGGACTCCCTGTGCTATGATCCCTGGGCTTTCCCATAGAGCTGCATGTCCTCATGTCCGTCAGTGCTGTCAGGCTGCCCCAGTATATTCCTTGTCTCACAGTGACTCTCACAGGACAGGACATATCACTGCTTCAGGGACCAGGAGCACCCCGGGGCACAGGGCTCTTCTCCAAAGCAGGATTCCTTTCCCAGGGTTGAGCATTTTCCCACCCTTCTTTGTCTGCATGCCCTTTCATGATTTATTAATCTGCACGGCCTCTCGAGGCCATTTTAGATGAGGCTGCTGCCCGGGCTTTTCCTGCTACTCAGGGCAAGGCAGGAACCGCCTCCAGCTCCCATTTCAATTAGGAAACATGAGAAAACTGCAGGCTGGAGAAGCTGAGCTTGTTACTCCATACACTTCATGTCCCTGCAGTCTCCATTGCTCCGAGCTCCCTGCTGGCTGGAAAGCTCCCAGCTGAGTGTGGAGTGGCAAACACTCCCTGAACATGTACACTGTAATTGAACTTCTCTGGCAACCAGCTTAGTTGGGTGAAAAGGCTGAGGGGCAGGGTGTGATCCTGGCAGCAGGGGAGACATCTGAAAATGCTCCACAAGCATTCTCCATGTAGAGAATGAAGAAGTGGGAATTGTTGGTTCCCAGCAGTGAACATTTGTGAAACAGGCTCTCAGATGGGGAAAGACAGGAGCAAAAATCTAGCTATGTCCATTGTTTCTCAGTAAAATACCTGGAGCCTCCCATCAGAGCTCCCTGCCTGCCTGTGCTTTCTGTGCTTTCTCCTGGTTTGCAGACATGAGGAGTCAGAGAGCAGCCAGGCAGCCTGGCTCTCTGAGGCAGAGGACTATGAGAACTCTCACCTGGGCAGCTACCGGCGCATTTACCCAGCGTGTGGAACTGACAAGTATGAGCCATTTTTCAAGCAGAGCAGCTCCCTCTTCAAGGAGACTGCATCATCCAAAGCACGAGAGGAGTGTACCAGGTACATTCAGACACTGCTTCCTTGTGACCCTTTCCTGGGAGTAAGTCTGTTGTTTAAGGGAAGTAAGGAAGTTGTGGAGAGCTGGGTACAGGAGAGTTTGCTTGTACTATGTTGCCATGGCAAAGCAACTTCTGTAACACGTAACTTTGAGAGGCAAAAGCAGTATTCCATTGACTTTTAGAATCTGGAGGCACGTGTTGAAACGTCCTCCACTTTTCTCCCCCTTCTGGCAGGCACAGACTAATTCATGGGCATTTCTTACAGCAGTGAGAGGCTCTCTTAAAAGCACTCCTCCCTCATTTCTTGGCATGCTTCCTTTATGGTCTATTCACTACAGTACTTGACTGCAGTAAAATGTTCTCAGACTGAAGTCTTTGCAGTGTTTTGCTATTATGCCTCTTATGGAACCAGTGACCAAGACAGCTCTTCTGTGGCAGGCAACAACTGGAAGAAATTCGCATCAAGAAAGAAAAGGTAGAAGCTGTTAACAGCAAGAAGAAAAAAGAGGGGAAGGAAGGGCTGCAGGGAGAGTCAGCCACAGACAAATCGATGATCCATAACAAAACCTCAGCTTCTGCAACCCACTTCACCTACAGAAGCACAAAGATGTGGGATAAAAAGGTACCTTGTTTTCGTCCGTGCTCATCCATGGAGTATGAAAGGCAGTCCATGGCTCTGGGAACAGTACTGGTCCATGGGTATCTCCTAAGGAGATGAAGCCCCTCCATGAAGTCCTGGGAGGGGCTGATAGCTTGTGCCAGGAGGCACCTGTAAGCACCAGTGCTGCCCTTTGCTGCTGTGCCAACCATAGAGATTTTCATCCTACTCTACCCTGAGGTCTGTAATTCTCTGTAGGGTTCAGAGCAGTTTGTAGTTCTGTATTTCTCGCCCATTTCTGTAGTTTCAACTTTGCTGTAACTCGGGTGTTTCTTTCCTAAGATAGAGCATGTGCAGTATGACTCCATGCAGCCTCAGGATATTCTGGAAAATGAAGAGAAGAAAAGAGTGAATGCTCTTGCAAGGCGTAAGAACCTTATCCAAGGCCTGGGCATTGCAGATCAGCTCTCCCAAGTACTTCCCACAACTGAGAGATCATCTGACAACCACAGACCCAGCACTGTTACCTCCAAGACCCAGGTAACTGAAGATTGCCCAGATCATTCTACGAGGCCATCACAGGAGACCATCATTTGTGGGAGGATGTGGCTCATTTAAAAGTGATCCAATGTGCCGTCTGGGTCTTTGGGTCTTTTTCTCTTTCTAAAAGGGCACACTGGGGGCATGCCAATCACTCACATAGAACCCCTGGGCACCTTTCCTCAGAAGGTCCCTCTCATTCCTATTCCAAAAGACAGTCTGATAATATTGCCTTTTGCTGTCCCCCACATGCAGCATAGCATGGCCTGCTTCTTCAGGGCCATAACATGATTCTCCTGTCTATATAAGATTAATTCCTGAGTAGGAGTTCTCATGAGCTACGAGCACTGAAGTGCTAGGAGCATGGTAAAGTAGCACAAACAGCAAACAAGGTCTGAATGGCAGTTTGGAAATACCTAAAAATATCTCTCAGTGAATTCTGCACTGCAAGCAATGCCTCTTCCTAAACCCCCCACCCTCTATGTTACACAGCCCCCACCCATGAAAGGTGAAGAGCCCACTACGCATTTCCTGACAGCGCATGTGCTGGAAACACATCAGAGCTCAGTTCTTGGTGTGGGGCTTCCCCTTGACAGTCATGTTCACTCTGCAAGAGCTTGCTGTAGTATAAGCCCTTGGCTTTGCCACTGTCATGTCCTGGATTATTTCAAGGTGCACAGCTGAAGAAACCTGGGTTGTGCAGGGATTACGCCCAGGGAAAATTTGGAACTGGATTTGCTTGCCTACAGTTCCCAAACCTGACCATGGGTGCCAGTGTTCTAAAATCAGATGAGGAGAAAGCCAGCAGTCTGTTACCACTGGACTCCAGTGGGCTGTAAGGGCTGTAACAGAACTGATGGCGGCTGACATCTGATAGGTGGAGAAAGTGCTAATTCTCGACTGGCAATTGGTGAAAAGCCTTGCAAGGTCCTCTCCCAATGGCACCATCTGCTTCCATAAAGGCCTTCCACTCCTGCTTGGAAGGACAGCACACCTTGCAAGGATGCTGACAAACTCCAGATACCAGAGTTGCAGGAATTATATGGGATGCAGGAGTATTCTAGTACCTTACAGCAAGTTGGAAACAGTCCCTTTAATTTAACAAAACAAGCATAAGATGTGATTTGATCTGTAAGAACTGATGATAGCTGCCTTTTATGCTCCCAAACAAAGCAAAGCAGAACTTGAAACCACGAGTTCCACCCAACCTCTGGGCAGATCTTTTCAGAAGCAAAGGACTGTACAGGGCTGGGTCAGATCCTTCATCATTGAAGTCTCCCCACAAAGCTGTGGCGTTTCTTTCCACAAGCCCTGCTGCAGCTCAGGGCAATGTTATGGGCAGTGCATGAGAGTCTCTGAGCTCTGCTGCAGGCAGATCAGACGCAGTCCACCTAGATGATTTGAATCTAAGACTGAGGTGTGCTTAGGAGAGGAAATGCGGGGAGATGTGTAGTGAGCACCAGCAGGAAAGACTATTCCTTCCTGTTTCTCATCAAGGGTCTCCAGAGCTAAGCTACAACCGCTTTCTCTCCTTCCAGACGCAGTTTCTTTGGAACACACAGCAGGCACAGCAGCCTGCCCCCTTGATGAGCATCATCCCCCTCTCGTTCCCAAGAGGCACCGTGTGGCCCTCAGGACAGCCGTCTGCTCATAGACACAGCACCAGGGCACAGCTGCTGGCTGGCCAGCACCCTGCCCTGGGCACCCTCTTGGTTCGAGGGCAGAGCATCCCTTTCCGAGAACAGCACACGGTGCAGTGCAGCACCCAGCCCCGGGACAGGGGCTACTCGTGGAGACGGGCTGCAGAGCCAGCAGCAGCTACCCCGCCCTGCACTAAAACCAGGGGAAGGCCGATGAGTGCCTGGCAGTTCTCTGCAGCCAAGGCAGAAGGATGTGAGTGTGCATTGTATCACTTTGGTTCTGCCTTTGCGTGCTTTGTGTGCAGAACCATCATGGGCAGACACGGAAGTTCTGATGCGCTGGTGTGGGAGAAGCAGGGGGGTTGGATGGAGCTGTTCCACGGTTGGGGAGGGCTGTGCAGGTGCCCCAGGGCCGAGCGGCCCATAAAGAACAGCTGGCTGCAGCTGTGCGGGTGCCCACACCTCTGTCTGTGCTCCTGCAGGTGTCGTCGGGCGGCCGCTCTGCGCAGGCAGCGCTCACCGTGCTTCGTTGGGATGCCCGGCCCGTGCAGGCAAGGCCATGGGCGACGGCAGCTTCAGCGGTGTGACAGCACAGCGGCTTCTCGTAGCCTCTGCCGCCCTGGTGCTGCACACACGTGCCACGCGCTGCGCCAGCGCCGTGAATTTCCGCGACGTGAGCAGCACAGGTAAGGGGTAGCGGGGGCTCCGGCCCTCCCGGGCACCGCTCCCTGCAGCACGGCTGCCGGAGGACACGCTCCATCCGAGCGCCCTCGCTCTGGCCCTGGGGTCCTGCGGGATGGCGAGGCTCTGCCTTTAGGCCGCAGTTGTCCCTCCCCTCAGGACTCTGAACCGCTGGCTGTCGGCGGCGGCGGAGCCCGCATCCCCACGTGCCGGGGGCGGCACGCCGCGCCCAGACCCCGCCGTGCCTCCCGCGCTTCCCCGCCCCGGGGCCGCCCCCGCCCCGCCCCCCCTCGGGCCATGGCGGCGTTGGTGCGACGCGGGCTGCGGGTCGGTGCGCTGCTGGCCGCATCCCCGCGGCGGGCGGCGGCAACGTGGCGCGGGGGCCCGGAGCCGCCGAACGCGGCGCTGGATGAGGCCGAGAGGTACGGGACGGCGGGGCCGAGTCCGCGGCCGGGAGGACCGGGGCGCTCACGCGTTTCTCTCCCCGCAGGGCACGGAGGCGGCGGACGGCGGCACGGATGCGGCGGAAGCTGGGCGGGGAGCGCGGCGCCCCCGAGCGGACGCTGACCTGGGAGGCGATGGAGCAGATGCGGTGAGCGGCCGGGTCCGGGCGGGGCGAGGCGGGACGGAGCGGTAGGCGGTGACCGCGCTGCGCCCGCAGGTTCCTGCGGCAGGAACTGCCCGAAGAGTGGCCGCTGGAGCGCCTGGCCGAGGGCTTCGGCGTCAGCCCCGACGTGGTGCTCCGGGTGCTGCGGAGCCGGAGCCGCCTCCCGCCGCACCGCCGCCTGCGACAGGACGCGCGAGCGCTGCGCGCGGCCCCGCAGCGCCCGGGCCCCGCTCCGCCCGCCGGCACGGAGGTGCGCGCCCCGGACGGCTCGCTGCTGTACCGCCTGCCGCGAGGGCTGGGCGGGCTGCAATAAACTGTTGAACGGGGCTCGGCTCCGCCCGCTCCTGGCGTTTGCATACTCCCCGTCGCGCCGGCGCAGCCCGCACTACGACCATGGGTTCGGATGCGGCGCGGCTGCTGGAGGCGGCGGACTTCGCGGCCTGGAAACACAGGGAGCAGCGGCGGAAGGACCCCGAGGGCACCCCGTATATCAACCACCCCATCGGTGCGGCGGCCGCTCCCGTCCCACTGCCCTTCTCGTGATCCCTGCAGAGCCCCCGGTGCCGCTCTAACCCTCCCGACCCCCCCCCCCCCTCCCCTCCCGGTGTCTCCCGTTCCAGGCGTGGCGCGGATCCTGTCGCACGAGGCGGGCGTCACGGACGTCGTGGTGCTGCAGGTACCGCTCCGCCCGGGGCCGCGGTGGCGACGCCGCCCGGCCGGCCCTGACCGCCCCCCGCCCCCCCCCCGACGACCCCCCCTGACGCCCCCCCGGGCCCTACAGGCCGCGCTGCTGCACGACACGGTGGAGGACACGGACACGACGCTGCCCGAGATCGAGGAGCGCTTCGGGCCCGAGGTGCGGCGCGTGGTGGAGGAGCTGACGGACGACAAAGCGCTGCCGAAGGCGGAGCGGAAGCGGCTGCAGGTGGAGCGGGCGGCGGGCAGCAGCCCACGGGCCAAGCTGGTGAAACTGGCGGACAAACTGCACAACCTGCGGGACCTGCAGCGCTGCGCGCCCAAAGGTGCGACCGGCGCTCGGCCTGGCCTCGCCCCCAGCGGGCCCGGCGCCGGAAGTGACGCGCCGCGCGTGTCCCCGCAGGGTGGTCGGAGGAGCGCGTGCAGGAGTACTTCCGGTGGGCGGCGGAAGTGGTGGCCGGCCTGCGCGGGACGAGCCCGCCGCTGGAGGCGGCGCTGCGGCGGCTGCTGGAGGAGCGCGGCGTGGCGCTGGGGCCGGGAACGGGGCAATAAATGCGGCGGGTGCCGCCTCGCGTCTCCTTCCTGGTTGCTGCGGGCGCTTCCGGCGCGGGGTCACGTGACTGCTGGTGCTTCCGGCGCGCCAGTTCCTGCGGTTCCTGTGGGTTCCGGCGGAACCGCGGCCTCGCGGCGGCGTTCCGGGCCGCGCGACGGCTCCGCTATGGCCTCCACCGCCCGACGTGACGCGCCCGAGCCGCCCGACTTCGGTATCCTGAAGCGACTTGCGCGGGACCAGCTCATCTACTTGCTGGAGCAGGTGCGGGCGGGCGGCGGGCGCTGGAGAGGGCCGGGAGCGGCCCCGGGGGTCGGCGCGGGGATGGGGCGCGGGGCGCGGGGTTCCCCGGCGCCGCCCCACGCCGCCCGACCGCCCGCAGCTGCCCGGCAGGAAGGACCTGTTCATCGAGCCCGACCTGATGAGCCCCCTGGACCGCATCGCCAACGTCTCCGTCCTGAAGGTATCGCGGGGCCTGGGGTCGGGCCCGGGCGTGCCGGCACCGCCCGCTGACAGCCCCGCGCCTCGCCCCGCAGCAGCACGAGGTGGACAAGCTGTACAGGGTGGAGAACCGGCCGGCCCCCAGCACCAGCGATCAGTGAGTGCTGCCCTCTGCTCGGGATGTACCTCCCTGCACCCGCGGGAGCTCGGGTGGAAGCTCTCACACCCTGTCGCCCCGTTCCCAGGCTCTGCTTCCTCGTGCGGCCACGGGTCAGGACGATGCGGTACATTGCAGGTGAGAGCCTGGCGGGCAGCTGCCTGCGGCCTGTCGTTGGTTCACAGTCCCCTGTCGTTGGTTCACGATCCCTCAGCTCTGCGCTCTGCAGGCACTCTGGGAAGGTCAGGATCTGGTGTGTGGGTTGTCTCATGCTGCACTGACTGCAACTCTGCACTGCCAGTACCTTCCGACCCCTGTAGGCCACTATTCCTGGGCTGGGAAATGGCCCTGTTCCCAGGTTCTTCTTTCTGCCCCGGGTGCTGTGAGGAGCAATGCCTCCCATCTTATCCTATGGGACAAGTTGTGGCAGTTCAGGGTGGCAAGCAGTGTTGTTTTGCAGACATTGTCAATGCTGACAAGATGTCAGGGAGGAGCCGGAAATACAAGATCATCTTCAGCCCCCAGAAGGTCAGTACTGCTTCTACCCCTTGTGGCCTGGTCTGACCCTCACACTTCCTGCCCCTCCTGTCCAAATTGGAAGTTGTTTCTTAACCAGAGCTGTTTCACTGAAGTCAAGTGTTATGGTGTCTGAGAAGATAGTCCTGTCTACTACAGGGAGCTCCTTTCCTGCCTGTGGTGGAGCGTGACTGAGGATCTTTTCTTGTTTTGCAGTTCTATGCCTGTGAGATGGTGTTGGAGGAAGAGGGAGTCTTTGGCGGTGAGTAGGTCTGTGGTACCCAACACTGTTCCCTCACAGCACTCTGACCACCACTGAACCCCAGTACCAGGATCTCCTGGGAGGAGCAGTGGTTCTGCCCCTGCTTGGGTAGAGAAAAGAATGAGTCCCCTTGGAGAGGACTCATCTCTGTTTTCCTCCTCTGCATGAGGATTCCTGGGGCTGTTTTTGCTGAGGGTGGATGACTGTTGCTTTTTCCTGTCCCGCACTCAGATGTCACCTGTGATGAGTGGTCCTTCTACTTGCTTCCCCTGGATGAAGATATCATCAGTATGGAGCTGCCTGAGTTTTTCCGGGACTATTTCTTGGTCAGTAGGGATGGTCTGCTGGGTGCCGCCTGTGGGATGGCAGCCCTTCTGTCAGCTGTCTCTGGGCCTAGGCTAGGAGGGCTTTGTTCAGGAAGCTAATGTCCTGCTCAGTCCTCCCAGCCCTCACTGCAGGCTGCTGCCTGCTGTCTTGGGAAAGATTTTGCCTGGGGCAGCCACTTGGACATGCTGTGGTGGCTCCTCCTGAGCAGCACTTGGCACCAAGCTTGTTCCTATGTGTGTGGAGTGGGACTGAGCCCACAGGCCCTCAGCCCTGCTTTGCATCTGATTGAGGCCCCCGATGCACACAGTTATTTCCAGTCCAGCCTGCACAGAATGCACAGATCCTAATGCTGTTGTGCTCCCTGCAGGAGGGAGATCACCGCTGGATCAACTCAGTTGCTCGAGCCCTGCAGCTGCTGAACTCCCTGTATGGGCCATTCAGCAGGGCCTATGGGATTGGGAGGTGTGCCAAGGTAGGTATGGCAGGGCTTATGCTGTGCTCTCACGTCTGGAATGAAGGTTGGTGGGAGTGCTCTGTTTCCTGTGCCTGAGCTGAGGCTGCGCAGGGGAAGTTGCAGCAGCACCCCCACATGACCAGGGACTGTGCTGGCACCCGGTCCCTGCTGTGTACTGCAGCTATTGGTGAGCCCCGTCACAGACACTGGCACAGTTTCTTCCTTGCAGATGAGCTATGAGCTGTGGCGAGACCTGGAGGAGGAGAGCGAGAGTGATGGGCAGGGTAGAAAACCAGAGATTGGGAACATCTTCCTCATGGACAGAGGTAAGGGCTGGCACCAGCTGGAGTGAGAGGCAGCAGGACTGGGCCTGGCAGGGGGAAACTGCATGGGCAGCAAATGTGACCTCATTGCAGACACAGACTACGTCACAGCGCTGTGCTCGCAGGTGGTGTACGAGGGGCTGGTGGATGACACCTTCCGTATCAAGTGTGGTAAGTGGGGGGGTCAGTGATGGGGTGACATGAGGCTCTTCTGAGGTTTGTGCTTGGACCTGGTGTGGGATGATGCTAAAGACCACGCACAAGGGTAGATCTGTCTGAAGAAGCATCAGAGCAAGTATTGCCTATCTCTGCAGAGACGTCACTAGTGCCAAGGCAAAGCAGTTTTGGGGAGACCTTATCACAGCTTTGCAGTGTGTGAAAGGGGCTTGTAAGAAAGAGAGAGATCTTTTAAAGGAGCATGTAGTGATGGAACACAGGGTAGGAGCTTTAAACTTAGAGAGTAGATTTAGATTAGACATTAGGAAGGAATTCTTGTCTCTGAGGGCAGTGAGGCCCTGGCACAGGCTGCCTAGAAAGGCTGTGGATGCCCCATCCTTAGAAGCGCTTAGAAATCTATATGGGGCTTTGGGCAGCTTGGTCCGCCTATGGCAGGGGGTTTGTAACAAGGCCTTTAAGGTCCTTTCCAACTATTCTGTTGTTCTGAGATTCGTGCTATGATTCTGCAACTTTTCATCTTTCTCTATAGGGAGTGTGGATTTTGGGCCAGAAGTCACCTCTTCTGACAAGAGCATTAAGGTGCTGCTCAATGCCCAGGACAAAGTGAGTCCTGCTTATGTGGTAGCAGGCCTTTCTGGTGCTGTGCGGAGCACTGGGAGGAGGCTGAGCAGAGATTGACTGGGCACTGCTGGGTCTGGAGGCTTTGGCTGTGATGGGCTGTGTGTGAAGCAAAGTCTGTGGGCACAGCGTGACCTCTGTTGTCAGCACCACCCGTGTAGGCAGAGCTGAGTCGTGCCTGGGGGGCAGCAGCCTCACTGGTGGAGTGCAGCCTCTTCTCACTGTCAGTCAGGGCAAGCCTGGCTCCTGGTTGGGCTGTGCTGACCTGGCCTGAGCTTTGGGGAACAATTAGCTCTGGTGCTGCGGTGCTTTCTGCAGATCTTCAGCCAGATTCGGAACGAACACTTCTCCAGTGTGTTTGGCTTCCTGAGCCAGAAGTCACGCAACCTGCAGGCGCAGTATGATGTGAGTATAGCCTCATGCTGAGGGCTCCCCAGCATCATCCCTCCGCAGCTGGGTCACTCCCTGGATGCTCTCACTTCTACAGCGCCGCCAGGGCATGGACATCAAGCAGATGAAGAACTTTGTCTCCCAGGAACTGAAGGGACTAAAACAAGAGCATCGCCTGTTGAGTCTGCGTAGGTGCTGGGGCAGCAAGGAGCAGGAGACCCCAGCTGCTGCAGTGGGTGCCTGAGCCCTAGGGAAGCAGGGGGGTTGCAGGGCCTGGTATTCCCTAGGAGGAATCTGAGCTGTGGGCAGGGCAACAGAGGGTGTTGTTGCATGCACAGGCCTGCAGTGGGACTGCATGCAGAGCCTGTTACAGCTCCAAAGTGGAAAACTCTCTTGGCTGTACAGATATAGGTGCCTGTGAGTCCATCATGAAAAAGAAAACCAAGCAGGACTTCCAGGAGATGATCAAGGTTGAACACGGTGAGGGCCGTTCCCTGTGCCTGTTGTTGCCCCCCATCCTAGCTCTGGGTCTTCCACCTTCGCTCCGATGCCAGCCTCATTGCCCCAGATCTGGGCTGCCTCACAAGCTGGGTGTTCCCTCCAGACCCTTCATGCTGGGGTGGGTTGTGAGGTCCCCACAGGGCTGACACGTGGTAAGGCAGGCAGCCCAGTATTGCAAGCCTTCCCCTTTCCCCGAGGCTCAGTGGGGAGGCTGAGACCAGATTCTACCTCAGCTGGCTGATGGGAGCCCGGGGATGGGAGAAGTGACTGCCTCTCCCCCCACCACAGCTCTGCTGGAGGGCTTTGACATCCGTGAGAGCACCAGCTTCATCGAGGAGCACATTGACCGGCAGGTAACAGCTGCACCGCGCTGCGGGGCCGTACGTGGGCTGGCAGCCTGCTCATGGCACCCACTGCAATGCAGGTGTCCCCTATTGAGAGCTTGCGCCTGATGTGCCTGCTGTCCATCACGGAGAATGGTGAGGGGGAGTCTAGGAGCTCGGCGGATGTCAGCACTGGGTGCCGTGCACTCAGCTCACCACGGCATCCCCACAGGTCTCATCCCCAAAGACTACCGTTCCCTGAAGACCCAGTACCTGCAGGTGAGTGTGTGCCTGGGGCACTGGGCTGCGGTGTTCATCAGGGCACTGGGGCTGTCAGAGCAGGGGCTGACCTCTCTGCCTGCCCCTGCCCGACTGAGTTACCTGAAACAGCCTGCTGGGCTCCTGTGTGTCCTCAAGAAAGTGTCACACTGATGTCATGCATGACTTTGTGCTGATCTGCCCACTCCCTTCCTCAGAGCTACGGGCCTGAACATTTGCTGACCTTCCACAACCTCAAGCACATCGGACTGCTGACTGAGCAGACAGCTGGAGAGACCCTGACAGCAATGGAGAGCAGAGTCAGCAAGCTGGTGACGGACCGAGCGGCAGGTGAGAGTCTGCACTGCAGGAACCCCAGGGCAGGACAGCGCAGCACAGGGCACTGCTGTGCTAAGAGGCATGTGGGATGGCCCCACAGCTGGTACTGCTGCTCCATCTCTTCCAGCGGTGCCTCAGCCTGGCTTATGGTGTGCAGTCACTGTGATGCATCCAAAGACTCAGTCATTTCTTGTCTTGTTTTCCAGGAAAAATCACAGATGCATTTAATTCCTTGGCCAAGAAGAGCAACTTTCGAGCCATAAGCAAGAAGCTGAGCTTGGTACGTCCTCTGGGGGCTGCTGGGCTGGCAGAAGAGTTGTGCCCAGCCTGTGCCTGACCCCAAAGGCTCTACGCCCTCAGCTGCCAGCCAGGCACACGCACTGCACGGGAGCTGGGCTGCTGCTGGGTGCTCCAGCCTGCCTTGCCAGCCACGGCTGCTCTGACCCTGCTGCGGGGCAGTCCCTGCTGCTGGCCCTGCTGGGACTCAGCCCGGCGCAGAGCCCAGCCCAGCTGCGCCTCTGCTGTCAGTATCGAGCAGCGCTTCCCTGCAGATCCCGCGCGTGGACGGCGAGTACAACCTGAAAATGCCCCGGGACATGGCGTACGTTTTCAGCGGGGCCTACACTCCCCTGAGCTGCAAGATCATCGAGCAGGTGAGCCCTCCCACGCGCTCTCCCCGAGCAGAGCACCGCTTCGTCCGCCCCGCGCCCCTGCGGGGGCTGCGGCGCCGCCTACCCTGCCTGCCTACCCTGCAGGTGCTGGAGCGCCGGGGCTGGCAGGGCCTGGAGGAGGCGGTGCGGCTGCTGAACGGCAACGAGTTTGCGATGGCCGGTAGGGCGGGGGCCGGGCGGGGCGGGGGCGGTGCCGGGGGTCGGCGCGTGCCAGCCTCCGTGCCCCGCAGACGGCGCGCCGGAGGAAGGCGCGGGCGGGGACGCGCAGCGCGTCGTCCTGGCGCTGTTCCTGGGGGGCTGCACCTTCTCGGAGATCGCCGCTCTCCGCTTCCTGGGCAAGGAGCGAGGTAGGACGGGGCGCTGGGGGGGCGGCGCGGCCCCGCGGGCGCCGAGCACGAGGCGCTGTGCCGTCCCCAGGCTGCAGGTTCATCTTCCTGACCACCGCCATCACCAGCAGCGCCCGCATGATGGAGGCCATGGCCGAAGCCAAGGCGTGATGCCGGGCCGCGGGGCGGCGCTGGGCCGCGGGCGCCCCGTTCTGCTCAATAAACGCCGCCGCGCCGTTCGGCGTCATTCAAAGCTGAGCGACGCGCACGTTTCCGGGTCACGTGATCCGCGTCGAAGTCCGCGCGCGCGCAGCGCGACGAAGCGCTGCTCAGAGCCGCCTCGCGTAGCCGTTCTCGCTTGCGATTGGGCAGAAACCCCGAAGGCGTTTCGCTGCCATTGGCTGGCGCCCGGCTTGGGGCGGGACCCGAGCGACGGTTGTGGGCGGGACCCGCCGCGGCGCTTCGGCCAATGAGCGCCGCCGGGAGGCGAGTTTGAATCGGCGGCCCCGGACGGGCGGCGGTGGCGGCGCAGAGCGGAGCCATGAGGAAGAGGTGCGGGGCTGGGAGCCGGGACGGGGCCGCGAATTGGGGCCGGGGCTCGGGGCCGCTGGGCGCGGGAGCGGGGAGAGCCGGGGGGGCGGCGGGCCCGGGGCTGCCGTGCCGCTCAGGCCCCGCTGCCCGCAGCGAGGTGCTGGCGGCCGAGGCCGTGTCGTGCCTGAACCGCGCGTTGTCGGCGCTGCGGGACATCTGGGAGGAGATCGGCATCCCCGAGGAGCTGCGGCTGGAGCGCACCGGCGCGGTGAAGAAGCACATCAAGGTGAGCGGGGCGCCGGGCTGGGCGGGGGGCGGCACCGGCACCGGCGTGCCCTGAGCGAGCCGCGCCGTGCCGCAGAACCTCCTGGACATGATGGTGGCGGAGGAGGAGCACCTGAAGGAGCAGCTGCTGAGGAGCGTCGCCGCGTACCGAAAGGAGCTCGACGGCCTCTGTGCGGAGCTGCAGGCGGAGCCCTTCCAGGTGAGGGACGCGGCTCTCCGCAGCCTCGCCCGCCGAAGCTGGGCCGAGCCAAAGGCTTTCTGCCCCCCCCCCCCCGGCGCGGGTGGGGGCTGTGAGGTGGCCGGCGGGAAGCGGTGCTGTGCCTGGGCCCAGGGCTGCCCTGCTGGGCTCTGGAGCTGCGTCCCGGCTCTGCGCCCAAGGATTTCCGAGTACCTGAGTTACATCCAAAAAGCATCACGGAGAACGGATCCTGATCCCTGGCTTCTTTTAGACAGAGGAGGGGAGTACCATCCTACAGATGGTGAAGGATTTACATACCCGCGTGGAGGTGTTGTTGAAGCAGAAGAAGGATAGGAAGCAGGAACTGAAGGCCCTGCAGGAACAGGACAAGAACCTGTGTGACATTCTCTGCGTGTCCCTCTTCAGCATTGATGACAGCGCCGTGCCCAGCCTGGACGAGCTGGACCGCTACCGACGGCACGTGGCCTCCCTCAGCGCCGAGAAGGTGAGCAGGAGGGGCCTGGACCTCTGGGGATGGGGGGGGGTTGGAAGGTGCCCACCGGTCTTCATGGCGCTCCTCACCTGCAGGAGCGAAGGCAAGAAGAATTTGTCAGTATCAAGCGGCAGGTCGTCCTCTGCATGGCGGAGCTGGAGCACAGCCCTGACACCAGCTTCGAGCGGGACGTGGTGTGTGAGGATGAGGAGGCCTTCTGTTTGTCCACAGATAACATCGCTAACCTCCAGAGCCTGCTGCAGCAGGTTTGTTGGCACACTGAGCTGGCCCTGCCGTGACTAATGGCACTGCGGAGGCTGCTGGCAGCACACCGTAAAGGCTGTGCTGTCTGTAGCAAGCCCATGTGTTAGCATGCGCTTCTAGAAGTTTTTGCTTGGAAATGTTGGGGGATGAGAGAGGGGTGTGACAGCTGCAGTCTGTGAGCAGCCTCCTAGCATCCCTCAGTGCCAGGCTGTGGCAGTGCTGAACTCACACTTTCCCTCTGCAGCTGGAAGCACGGCGGGCACTGAACGAAGCCATGTGTGCAGAGCTGCGCTCCAGAATCACTGAGCTTTGGGAAAGGCTGCAGGTTCCTGAGGAGGAGAGACAGTCTTTCGCAGTGCACATGACTGGATCCAAAGCGAAAACCAGGGAAGCTGTAAGAACCGTCTGATGCCATTTGGCAGTGGGAGGGAAAGGGTGGGGCAGCTCTGGGTTTCACACTTGTCTGCTCATCTGGAGTGGAAGAGCAGCTTCCAGCAGTCAGGCATAACGTGAGCGGACTAAATCCTGCCTTCAAGGCCTGAGAGAGCTGGGAGTTGGTGCTGGTGGTTGGCTCACCCAGAGGTGGCTTATGCGGAAGTTGAATTGCGTTCTGCTCTTCTATGCTTTTTCTTTTCTGAGTCTGTGCTGTGGTTGTGTTGGCAGTTGAAGCTGGAAGTAGACCGTCTGGAGGAGCTGAAGCTGCAGAACATGAAGTCCGTGGTTCAGGCGATCCGCGCGGAGCTGACTGAATACTGGGACAAATGTTTCTACAGCCAGGAGCAGAGGGACGCCTTCAGTCCCTATTACGATGGTGGGTGGTGGCTCTTCCTGTAACTGACTCCCTTGAGGGAGCTGCAGCAGGCCTGCTGCCAAAAAGGGCTGCTGAGTGGTCCGGGGATCCTGGCTGCTTCCTGAGCGTGCTGCTGTGTCTCTCCAGAGGATTATACAGAGGCCTTGCTCCAGCTCCACGATATTGAAGTGGAAAAGGTGAAAACCTACTACAGAACACACAAGGAGCTGTTTGAGGCTGTTCAGAAATGGGAGGAAAACTGGAAGCTGTTTCTGGAACTAGAGGTATTGGGTAGTGTTACATCTCTGGGCTGTGTATAGGAGTTGGTGAGGGAATGGGATGCTGTGCCTGGAGCGCCGGTGTGACCCAAGATGCAGAGCTTGTGCAGGTGTTGCACCACTAAGATGACTTCCTCCAGGGCCCATGGGAGTGCTGGGCAGTGAGGCTGGGCCCCATCTCATTATCTCCTGACTTTTCTGTGCTAGAGGAAAACAGCTGACCCCAGCCGCTTCTCCAACCGCGGGGGGAGCCTGCTGAAAGAAGAGAAGCAGCGAGCAAAACTGCAGAAGACTCTTTCCAAGGTGGGTACAGACCTGGAGAAGAAGCTGTAGTCCTGAATAGCACATGTAACACTGACCAGGGAGAAGCACAGCACTTGGAGCACCAGCAAGGGCTGTCTCTGGGCAGGGAGCTGCCCACGTCCAGGATGACAGCTCCTACATTGCCCTCCTGTCCTGAGCAGCTGCAGGAGGAGCTGGAGAGCAGGATCCAGGCCTGGGAGCAGGAGCGTGAGGAGCCTTTCCTGGTGAAGGGACAGCAGTTCATGGAGTATGTGACAGAGCAGTGGCAGCTGTATCGCATGGAGAAAGAAAAGGAGAAACAGGAGCGGGTGAGTGCAGAGCTGAATGTGCTATCCTGGCCTGGCACCGAGCTGTCGATAGGGAGAGCAGTTCCAGCCCAGGTTCGCTGCCAGCTCCCTAGGGCAGAGGGGCTCTTCCTGCTCTTTTCTGGCTCTGTGTGTGGTCACCTTCTTCAAACAACAGGGCAGGTGGCTGCCTGCATCTGTGTTGAGCCCCAGCTGCTGCTGACCTATAGTGTTTGCACCTGTCCTTCCCCTGGCACTGAGCATTGAAGTAGAAGTTCCATGGCGCTGTGCAGCCAGCTGCGTGCTGCTCCTCTGCTCAGATTAGTGAGTGTAGATCTTTCACACAGCACCTGAAGAAAAGCCGCCAGATTGAGACAGAGATGATGTATGGGAGCACCCCAAGGACTCCTATCAAGCGCCGAGTGCTTGGTCCCCACACGCCTGGCAAAGTAAGGAAGGTAAACTGTCTGTGTTGGGCATGGAGTGCTTGGCTGAGACCCTACCAGGGCTTGAGCTAGGCAAGTGCTGTGAGAATAATGGTGTTTAGAGCCCTCCCTCTGACTTAGCCTCACAGTGATGCCAGAAGGGCCCAGGCTTATTGCAGCAGCAGCAGCATAAAAGAATCGTATACTGTAAATGGATAGAGGGAGGGGGCTGTGGGCACCTCTGTTCTCTGTGGGGACGATGGGAACTGTTGCCCTGCACTGGAGCCAGTGCTTCCACCGTGGTTTTCCTGGTGCGGAGCATCCCCTGGCTTCCTCCCCACACTCTGTATGCTCTGCTTTCCTCCAGCTCAATGGCACTTCCCTCTCCACTGCCACTCCCAACAGCACCATTCGTTCAGCTTTTGGGGCAACTCTCTTCCATTCACCAACGTCTCGGCTGCCACCCTCGGGAGGGAAGGTGAGAGGCCTTATGGAGCATCCCTGCTCACAGGGTGGGTTGGTGCAGCGCTGCTGTGCCACACTGCTGTATGACACTGCCAGGCCAGGTTGCGCTCAGCTGCCACCTCCTGGGCTACAGAGGCTGCTCTGTTGGTGGCTGCTCTGTTGGTACCTGCTCTGCTGGACAGCCATGCTGCTGGTAGGATGTTTTGGGGATCAATACTACCCAAATTAAAAGGTAGCATGCAGGAAATCTTCCTCCAACCCAGATTTCTGGTGTTTCTGGGCCTTAGACCTAAAATGCAGGATTTTAGGAGCTTGAGGTGCAGGACAGCAGCCGCAAGTCCTGCACTGCTGCAGACTGCCCTCAGCTCACACATCTGCCTCCTGTCCCACAGCTTGGCCAGGTGCGGACCCCCATCTGTGTGGCTGCGAAGCCCCCCAGGCCCGGCCACAGGGAGCGGAACAAGGAGAACCTGTCGCAGCTGAACGGAACCACCCTGAGCGGTGGGTGCAGCCCCGCAGCCCCTGCCCAGCGTAACCACAGCGTTAATTCTGTTGCCAGCACCTATTCTGAGTTTGCGGTAATTCACCTCTTCTGAACGTGCCTCCCCTCACTGGGCTGCACCCGGGCTGTGCCTCCTGCTCCTCACTGAGCACCGCAGGGCCACCGCTGTGCACAGCCCAACCTCTGCTCTGCGCAGGGCGGCTGCTCCTGCCAGCACCCACGGCACCAGCTGCTGACTCCGTGTCAGGAACTTCAACTGAAGTTTGGTGACCGAGGCCAAGCACTGCTCCATCGTGTGCAGGCCCTGAGCAGCCCAGTGGGGAACCAATATTTACAGGAGGACGGTGATGCCTGGCTCCCGCCTGCCCCTGCAGGAGCAAAGCCGTGCCTTTGACACGGTCCCATTGTGCCAGGCCTCCTGCATAGCCCTGCTGTAGTAATGCAGCCATTCTCCAGACCTGGGTTTGCTCCCAGCTGCTTAGCAGAGAACCTCCATGTGGTTTGAAGCAATGTGTCATGGAGGGTGTGCCCCATTCCAGCTCAGAGGCCTGGGTAGCTGGCAGCAGCAGCACTCTGTCACTGTACTAACAGTTACTGAGAGAAGGGAGGGTGGGAGCCTTTTCCTGCAGCTTGTGCAGCTTCATCAGTGCATGTGCTGTGCTCTCAGCCCATGGGGAGGGATCCCTGTGCAACTTGTTCTGTGGGCATGAGGTGTGCTGGGTGAGCAGAGGCTCCCAGGGCTGCAGAGGTGGGTGATCTCTGCTGTAGGATGGAGCTTTGCTGCCTAGAGGCCTCTGCCCTTCAGACTTTCGTGTCCAAGCACTAACCTTGTCTGCTTTGTACAGATGTAAGCATCGCTCCCCATGGCAGCTGAGCAAGTGCTGGAGCTGTCCTGACATCAAGCCCTGCTCCCAAGCATGTGTGCTGCTCCTGCTGGGCAGAGGCAGGGTCCTGCAGAGCTCCCTTCTGCAGATGCATGCTGCTGTCTGTGCTCACCCCTGCCTGTGCTCCTGCTTCCCCTCCCTGCAGCCAAGGGACACCTGGTTGGGGCTGAGAGCTGCCCAGGACCAGCACTGTGTGCTGCCAGCTGCGAGAGGGAGGAGTCCATCTCCTCACCTGGAGCTCTTTGGGCAGCACTATGTACCACTGCTTCTGGGATGCTCCCAGTTCTCCCAGCTACTGGGAGCAAATCCTCCTGTCTCCTTAAGCAAGAGGACAGAGGGCTTTGTCTTCTCAAACAAACAAGCAGCAGCTTTGTCTCCATGGCCCTTGGCACAGCTGCCCTCTCCCACCCCTCATCCCTCTCTCTGCTTCTTGTATCCACAGCGTGAACTCTCAAAGGCCTCCAGGTGTGATACCAGCTCCCGCATCCTCAACTCCACCACCACCAATGCCTTCTGCTGAGGTGCTGCCTTGGGCTCCAGCTCTCTGTAGTCGTAGTGAGTCGTTGTTCTGGCAGCTTCTGGCCCCAGGGGCCGCTGCTCTCAGTTTAACTTTTAGTGAGCACCCCTGCCAGCCTGGCTCTGCAGCGTGGGGGGTTCCCACCTGTGAGGGCAGCAGCTGAAAGGGACACTTTTAAAATTTTGTTTTTATTTGGGGAACTCTTGCAGATATTTGTGATTAAAGATTTAAGATTTAAAGACAGTGTGGAGGTAGTGTAGCAGTGGGTGCTGCAGCCCAGTGGGGTGGTGGTACGAGGGCGCAGGGTTCTGCCTTGCTGAGTGCACTGGGACAGACAGGACCAAGCACAGATAACTTTTTCTCTCCCCCCTGCACCCAGTGCCTGTAGCTATTGTCTCCTAGGGCCTTCCTCTGTCACCATCACCTCAGCTGCATTTCATCCGAGGCTTGCTTTAGCTGAGGTTTCCCTTGCACCCACACGAGGCTGCAGCCTGGCACCAGCATATCATCTCTCCTAGGAAGGGAATGTAGGCATCTGTGTCCTGCAGGTTTCCTCTGCTCCTGGAGCTCAGCACACTGCTTCCCTGCATCCTCTGCCCTTCCTGAAACATGCACAGGTCAGGGCTGGAGGCACAGTCCCAGCAGCTACTTGAGCTGTGGTAGGACCAAAGCCAACAGCCTCCAGTGCTGTCCCTTCCCCTGTTCTGCTCCAGCTGTATTCAGCAGTAAAACATGCTGGTTGGTAGTTTGCACCTTTCTTAGCTCGGTCCTTGATCATGACTAATTTGCACCTTGTTATCACTACAGCCCCCCACCTGCTGTTACTTACAGCCGAAGTTCTATCTCCTTACTCTGTAACTGTATATACTGTTATATGAGAATAATGCATATCTGTATATATAGCCACTGCTGTTCGTGTGTTTGTTGGGATGAACAAAATCTCTGTTCTCAGAGCCTCAGAGGGGGCAGAGTGAGGGCTGGGCACTTCCCCCTCTCCTCTTGGCACTCTAGGGTCTGGGACAGGCAGGAGCCATCCTTTGTAAGCACCATGAAGAACTACTGCTGCTGTTACAAAAAAATAAGATTTAATAAATACGTTCATTCTGCGTCATCTTCAGCAGTGGCTTTCCAGCCTGGGCTGCAATAGGCAGCAGCACCACTCCAGCACTGAGGTCAGGGATGGGGGCTGAGCTCCCCCTGGCAGCTCCCAAGCTCAGTCCCAGCTTGCAGGGCTGTGCTGGGCAGGTGGGAGCCCTGCGCCCCTCCCTGCTGCAGGACGCAGACATAGGTGTTCCAGGGTCCACACACCACCTCCTGTGCCTGCAGCCCCTCAGCCCAGAGCTGCTCCACACGTCGTGGGTGGTCACAGCTGGCACGGTCCCCGTGCCCGAGCTGCCCATATTTACCTGCGGGCAAAGCAAGTGCACGCGGGGGCCTGGTGCTACCTGGTGGGGGGATTCACCCCTGGGACAGCACCCCAAACCAACCCCTATATAAGCAATAAATGAATAAAACCAAAGGCAGTGCTTACCCCAGCCCCACGTGTACAACTCTCCACCTCCTGCAATCAGGACAGTGCCATCAGCCCCCAGTCTGGGGCTGCAGGATCCCCCCCCTCCATCCCTGGGCACTCACGTGTGACCGCAGCCGTGTGCCGTGAACCGCAGCTCACTGCAGCCACCGCCGGCTCCAGAGGGAGGTCCAGCAGGGCTGGGAAGGCCTGGATGGAGATGAAGGCAGGGCCCGGCGGCTCCCCAGGCAGTGGCGGATCCTCAGACCCTGCGCACAGCACTGCTCAGCCTCACAGATGAGCCCAGCACTGCTGCAGCCCCCCGCTGTCCTCACCTGCACCCACGTCCTCATCCTCTGCCTGCTCTTCTGCCACCGCTCGGGAGGGCAGCCCCAGCTGGCCCGACTCGTTCCAGCCCCACACGTAGAGGTCTCCGCCATCTGCAGAGGATATGTCCCGGTCAGGTCACAGCAGGAGCTGCCACCCCATGGCCAGGCAGCACCGAGCCCCTCACCGCTGACACAGGCCGAGTGCCATCCGCCAGCTGCCACCGCCCTCATGGGCACACCGCCCAGAGCCTCCACCAGCCGCGGCTGCTGCTCGGATTCCAGGCTGCCGTGGCCGAGCTGCCCATGCCTGTGGGGAGACACACGGACAGACAGAAGGGCACAGACAGACGCCTCCCCCGCCACCCCTCGCCCCGTCCTGCTGCCCCTCTGCAGCTGTGTGCAGCTCAGTCCTAAGGGGCTGCACAGTGCAGTAGTTCTATGCAACCCAATGACGTGTGACACAGTGTTAAAGCAAGCCCTGAGGTTACACATCACTCCCTGCTCACACTGCTGCTGTCTGAGCTTCGGTCACAGCGCCGGCTCAGCACAGCCGCCCCTTCAGCCCCTTCAGCCTCCGGGTACAGATCTGGAGGGGGGGGAATTCCCTGCAGGGCTGAATTTGGGCTCAGCTGGAAGCAGCGCTGGCCAGCAGGCAGCTGAAGGCAGCAGTGCCAAGCACAGTGCCAGGATGCAGCTGCAGTCACACAGCACACGGTGTACAGCACAGCAGCAGTGGCTGTGATCATCACAGCTGTTGCTGAAGCAGAAGTCCATCTGGAGAGAAGGGTTGGTGTTACAATCAGAAAACTCAATGAGGTGGAAGGGCAATACAGGAGTGTAGTAGCAAAGGGACTAATGGAATGGTGTTACAAAGAAAAAGGAAAGTGCTCACCCATTCCTGCTCCTAAAGGTCTGGGCTCACGAGGAAAGCTCCACCAGGGAGGGATCTCCAACCAGACATCCTTCCCCAGTGGCAGTCAGCCCTTAAATGAGGTCTAAGAGAGGTGCAGCCAGGCTGCATCCCTTCCTATCCCACAGCTGAACTGCCTTCACCTGTGCTCCCAGGGCTGACCCGTCCTTTCCCCAGGTGCTCAATCAGTGGGTCAGGGTGCGACTCAGCAGTTCCCATACAGGTAGGGAAAAAGGAGGGATCAGATTCGGGTGAGGGCTGCTGAGGGCAGCGCTGTCAGCCCCACACCCACACAGCTGCAGCTGCCCAGGCCCAGCACAGCTCCGGACACAGCTGGGGAGCCTCACCGCCCTCTGAAATACACAAACCATGTGCAGAAACCTTTCCTTTTATGGGAAGGAAACAACAATGTTAATACCCATAAATGCAGCACCACTGAGCTAACTCTGTCTGCTATGACAACCACTGCCTATGACAACAGCCACCAAACTGCTCTGAACAGAGGGCAGCTGCACCGACCCCGAGTGTTGCAAGAGGAGCCGCTCCTGTTGGCACCGTGCTGCTCCATGCCGAGAATCATCTGCATCGGCTTTGTCTCTTGTAAGCAGCAAAGAGACCAACAAACGAACCTCCACACAACGTGGCTGGGGACCGCAGCAGCGCCCCGAGCCCAGCACGGGCAGCGCTCCCCCAGAGCCACGCCGGGCCCCCAGAGGGGCACTCAGCGTCTGCAGGGCGCAACGAAGAACCGAGACCGAAGTTACTCATTGCAGTCAGTGTTTATGTGTAGCAGCAGCACGAGGAACAGCGGGAGCTCGGGTTGCTAACAGGTGCGCGTACCGCTCGGCCGGCTCCCTAAGCAGGCGATCGCTTCGTTGTCTGACAGCGCTGAATAACCCACGGCCAGCACGGAGCCCCGAACCCACGCAGCTCCGTCACACCTCCGCCCCGCTCACCTGCCGCCTCCCCAGCCGTACACCTCCCCGGCCGCTCCCAGCCCCACGACGTGTTCGTGTCCCAACGCCAACGCGCGGAGCCGCAGCGTTCCGGGCAGCGCCGCGTAGAAGGGCGGCCGCGGGGCCACGAAGCCGTCCGGCAGCAGCGGCAGCGCGGGGCGCGATCCCGACGGCAGCGCTCGGCTCCACGCGGGCTCCCCCCGCAGCTCTCCCCGCAGCAACGCCGCGCGGGGCCACGCCTCGACCGCCGCCCCCCGCAGCAGCACCGCGTGCGTCTCCGACGGCAGCGCCGCCTCGCAGTCCTCCGGCAGCGGCCGCCGCCGCCCCGCGCTCAGCACCTCCAGCCCGGAGCCTGCGGGAGCGGCGGGGTCAGCGGTGCGGGGGGGTCCGAACCCCGTTGGGAACCGAGCGCCGGGGGGGGGCGGAGGGCGGCACCGCGGAGGACGCTCGGGGCCGGGGGGGGCTCACCCGTCTCCAGCACCGCGTAGCTCCACGCGGGCCGCACGCGGCGGATGCCGTCGCCGCTCGGCTCCAGGCGGTGCCGCCCCGGCCCCGCGTCCCCCGCCGCCTCCTCGGCGCTGAGGCCGAACACGAACCAGGAGCGGCGCTGAACCGCCATGGCGGGGGGAGGGGGGCGGAAGGGAGCGGGCGGGGCCGGAGGGACGGGAGGCGGAGCCGTCGTTAAAGAGCAGCTTTAGCGCGCCGTGCGGGGCCGCAGCCCGGGTAAGGCACAGGCGGTGGCGGAGGCGGCGGTGCGGCTGCGGCCCCAGCGTTGCGGTGTGTCACCCCCCGCAGGCGGAGTACGGAGCCGAGCGGACCCCGAGCAGCGCGGAGAGCCCGAGCGGGGCGGCATCACTGCTGGCGCGGGTTGGGCTCGATGAGGCCGTACGCCACAGCCCGCTCTAGGCTCTCCTGGGCCGCCTGCGCCACTCGGGGTTTGTCCTTGTCCTTGGCCAGCACCGACAGGATCTCCAGCATCTCGCTGGCGATGAGCTGCTCGGCCACCTCCCGCGCCGCCGCCATCATATTCATCACCACCACGGCCCCGCGGTGCTGCAGCTCGGCGCTGGGGCTCAGCAGCAGCGCCTGCAGGATCTCCAGCCAGTGCACCGTCTGTGGGCACGGGGGGACGCGCTCAGACAGCGGGACCCCCACACCCCGAGGCGTAGGGCAGAGGCCCCCCCCCGGGCAGCCCGGGGCACACCCCCACAGCTGCAGCTGCCCCGTGGGCGCACACAGGCAGCCCCCACACTCACCACCTGCGGGATCCTCTTGCAGACGGGGGGGTGCAGTGCTGTCAGCATGGCCAGCGTCCCCGAGGCCGCCCGCCGCAGCTTCTCGTCCTCCTCCCCGCTGTACAGAACCATCAGCTTCAGGCGGTCGCTGCCCTCGTCCAGGAACAGCTCCTGCACCTGCGGGCGAGGTGGGGGGCTCACAGTGCAGTGCAGCACAGTGTGGGCTGCACGCCCTCGGCCGAGACGGCCCTCACCTCCTTGCTCATGGCCATGTTGCACATGCACTCGGTAGCAGCCAGGCGGATCAGCTCGTGCTCCTCAAACATGTATCCCTCGATCATGGGCACAGCCCTCTCCTTCAGGATCTTCTGCCTGTGGCAAGGCAGCAGTGAGCACCTCCTGCCCTGCGCTGTCCCCGTGCCCCCTCCTCCCAGCCAGAACAGCCCAGCCCCTGCCCCACGCCCATACCGCAGCCGCTCGCTGATGCCAGCCAGGTTGGTCAGTGCCATCAGCCCCTCAAAGTTCTCCAGTCCTGAGCGCTGGAGGTGCAGCAGGCTGACGAGGGGCCGGACCACCTCGTAGATCTGTGGAAGACAGCAGCACAGGGCTCAAACTCTTCCCCTTACAGAGCGGGGGCTGAGCGCAGGAGAAAGACAGAGGAGTTCACACAACCAGGCCTAGGCAGTTAGGCCGCTGTGCCTCCTCAGCCCCATGCCCTCCCCCGGCAGACACACTGCCTATCTGCAGCAGCAGCATCAGCAGCAAGGCTCCATCGCAGCCCCCTTTGCCTGCTGCTGCCCTGCAATACTCCAACCATCCCTTGGGCAGGTCCATTCCCCAGCCCACAGTCGTGACACCGACCCGCTCTCCAGGGAACGCCATCTCAGGGTTGGAGGTGATGGTGATCTTTGCCAGGGCCTGAGCTGCCTTGGTCTGCCCCACTTCGGTACCCTCCAGGGACAGCGGGATGAGAGCCTGCAGATGGAGATGTATCAGCCAGGTCACAGCAACCTCAGCTGTCCCCAGGCTCATGTATGAGCTCCAGACCTCCCATAGAGCAGGCCAGGGGCACCATAGATACCATCAGCTCACCTTTCCTCCTCCCTGTGCGACCACACCACCTCGGTCCTCTGCCTCCGCCACCAGGGCCAAGAACACCCTACAGACAGGGCAACGGTAGTTGGAACTGAGGACCTGCCATGCTGAGTCCCAGCACCACCCAGTGACTGACAGCGAGCCCAGGCAGTACTGGATGCCCACACACCCCCTCCTGCTCCCAAAAGCCTAGGTTCACCAGAAGCACCAAGCCTGCAGGCAGGGCAAAACTTAAGGCAGCTCCCCCCTGCCCTCCCCATACCTGGAGATCAGCTCCCGGCAGGAGTTGGTCAGTGCTGGGTTCTCACTCTTCACCACACAGGCCAGAGCAGACACCACACCAGCCGCCAGCAACTTCCGCACGCGTCGCTTCACAAAGTCTGGCTTGTCCTGTCCCGGAGCCAGGACCACCACTCACTTTGGAACCAGCACACAACTTGCCGCTGCTGCTGATACCTGACCATGCTGCCACCTCCCCAAAGGCATCGAGGCAGTACCTTTAGACACCTCAATCCCACCCACACATTTTCCTGTGGGGCTGTGGGTCCCCACAGCTCCTGAGACCAGCCACCAGCCAATGCTCCCTCACCTTGGGGTGCTGCTCTGGAATGTGCTGCTTGGCATACTTGGCCAGCTCCAGCATCTGTGGGTCTGGCTCCTCGTGGTCGTAGCTGTTGGTGCAGTTCACCAGCGTGGAAGCAACAGCATAGAGAACACTCCTATCTTCTGACTGCAATGGTAACCGAGCGCTGATTGCAGCCATGGCAGAGGACTTGAGCCCAGTCACCAGCACCAGGCCCCTCCACACACCACAGCCACAGCCCCACAACCCTCTCCAGCAGGAGGGGCAGGTAGGCACATTCCTCCAGCACCAGCATTCCCGTGACCCAGGACCCTGGCCATAGTGCTCAGCACTCACCTTTGTCAGCTGAAACATGGCCTGCATTGCTGCCTTGTCCTCTACAAACTCCTCCTTGACGTCAGCATCAAATGTGAGGTAAGCCAGGCCCTCCACAGCCCAGCGCCGCGTGCCAGCATCAATTGCCTCATTGCACAGCCACCTGCAAGATGGCCCCCCGTCAGCTCTTGCTGCAGACACCCACCAAGCTCCTGCTCCCATCACACCCACAGTTCTCAGCACTCACTTGCGGCACTGCTTGGCTAATTTCATCGTGGAGCCCTCAGCAAACTGCTTCATGCTGAAGTCGGTGCCTCCTGCAGATCCCAGCTTGCACAGTCCCTGTGGCCAGAAGCAGAGTGTCAGAGCAGGAAAGGCCGTGATGTCCCAGACACACCTGTAAGAGCCCCCAACCAGTAACAAGATGGCAGCAAAGCCCAGCCCCACCCAACAGCTCGGTGCAGCTGCTCCTCGCTCCCCACTGTGCTCACCACCAGTGCACGGATGCGGATGCTGTCCCTCTCACTGTGCTTGTAAATCTCCTTGAGCAGGCTGACCCCATTGGCAGTGATGAAGGAGGCACGCTTGGCCTTGTCAGCTGCGTGGATCAGAGCCTCCACTGCTACCAGCTGGTGGGCCTCACGGACAGAGGCGCAGAGGGACAGTATGCTGTCCATGATCCCCTCCAGCTCCAGCACCCTGTTCCCAGCTTCTGAGGGGCCCTGCAGCAGGCACGACACTGTCTGGATGGCTCGCAGCTTCCCAGCCAGCTCCTGCCCCTCGAACCAGCTCCTGCAGTGGAAGATCATTCAGAAGGACAAGGCTGATCCCGAACACTGCCTCCAGCCCCTCGCAGCCCTGCCCTGATAGACCCCAAGCTCTGCAGGTCTCTGGTGGTCTGCACTCTACTTTCAGCAGTAAAAGCTAGAAGTCCAGAAATAGGAGTGCTGTGCCTTACAGTGGAGACAGAAACAGCAGCAAAAAGCTCCCGACTGAGAAGGACTCAGTCCTATGCAACCCCAGGGAATCCCTGGCTCACCTCACGTAGTCCTCACACAGGTGGTGGAAGTTCTCCCTCTCAGCATCGCATTTCAGGTCATCATAAAGCTTACTCAGAAGGACCGAGGCGCTCATCCGGCTGTTCTCTGTCACAGGCAGGCTGCCCGGAGCCCCACACACAGTGCTTCCCACCTCCAGGATCTTCTTCAGGCCTAGGAGCACCTAGAGCTCAGGTGCCTGATGAGGTGCAAATAGGGGTGCGCAGGTGCCTTGCAGAACCAAAGCACGCAGCACCACGAGGCACAGGGGAGTGGTGCCCCAGTGAGATGCTGCGGCCTGTTTCACTCACCCTGGTCAATCACCCAGAGGCTCATGCTGTTGTTGATATCCTTTGGTGACTTCCTGGGTACCACCTTGATGAGCAAGTTAAGGGCATTGTCACGGCCATGAGCAGAGGCTCCTTCCAGAGATAGCAGCTCCAGGAGGTCCTTGATCAGCACTTTCTGTTCTTTGGAGGAATCTTCCAGGAGAGACAGTGCCAGCAGTCAGTGCCCTGCACACAGGCCTCACCCCATCACAGTAAGGCTGGCAAGGACACTGTCAGGACAAGGGGCTCCTGATCCCCATCTCAAGGTCATCCAGGCCCAGTGGAAGGGAGCTGCAGCAATGTAAGCAGCAGGACAAAGCTCCCTTAGTCCTCCCTGCATCACATCAGCCAGCTGGGGCAGCAGGCACTCACCCAGCACCACTGCATCCTCCTTGCCACGGAAGTCCTTCTGCATCCCCTCCTTCAGAGAATCGAACATCACATGCAAGAGGTTGCAGGCAGCCAAAGAAACCTGCTCGTGCTCCACACCCAGCACTGCTGAAAGACGTGAGGACCCCAGCTCTGTCAAGATGGCCATGGACTGTAAGTGGAAGCAGAGGCATTTTCTGGAGACTGGGGAAACTCTGGCACTCCCCAGCACCTTATCAGCTGTAACAGCTCAAGCCTGGCAAGTAACAAATCAAAGCTCCACCGCTCAGCAAGGCTGTGGCCTGACACAGGCAGCAATGTTCCCTGGCCTGACAAACTTCACAGCCTTCCCAGTGTGGACATCCCCTGCTCCAGGACTCCTCACACAGGAGAGCTGGGCTCTGGTGTAACCTACCCGGGAGCGGTGCCCAGAGCACAGCCCCACCAGGGTGCGCAGGGCCGCCAGCATCAAGTCAGCCTTGGCTGTGTCAAGCAGCTGCGTCAGGAGCCGCACACCATCGCTCTGGAATATTTTCTCTGCTCCAGCCTCTTCTCGCGCCAGTACAATCAGGTTCTGCGCAGCCTGCGAAAGGAGAGGTGCATTTGGGTCACCAGCCCACCAGAACAGAGCTCCCTGCACACAGGGAACTCACCAGCAGGGAGCCCACAGGGCATCCAAAGCAGCCACAAGCACCCAATCACCACTCCCAGTCTCCAAGGATGGTATTCTGCTGGCAGGAAGCCCAACCTCCATAGGACAGAAAAGTTCAGCCAGCAGCGCTGACCTGAGAGTACAGTTCTTTCCACCCAAGCCACCTTGTGTGTCCTGGAGTTCAGACCTTTTGCTTCTTGTCCACATCCTTTTCTTGGGGATCCAGCAAAATCTGAAACATCTGTTCCACCTTCGAGTCCGTACATGACATGGTCTTCATCTGAGACAGATTGGGAAGAGCAGCTCAGCCCTCGCTGCTCCCTTGAACCTACTGCACCCAGAGGGAACACAGCAGCCCTCGCACCATCTACTCCTCACCTTCTCATGCATGCTGCTCCCCAGGGCACGCAGGGCCTCCTGGAAGGCCTTGTTCTTGGGCTCCAGGCTCACACATCTCTGCAGATCGCTGACAGCCTGGTCCAAACGGCCCAACTTCTGCAGCGCCTGACTCCGACGAAACAGTGCCTTCATGTCCCGACCATCAGCTTCAATGGCTGCAGAGACGTGAAGGAGCTGTCACAGAGCCCCCGCGCTGCTCCAGCCCACCCCAGTGAGCAGCACGTGGAAGGTGGTCCCCAGCCACACCTGACTGTACCTTTAGATGCATCTGCCTCTGCCTTGGCATAATCCTCCTGCAAAGAGAGTCAGTGAAATCTCGGCACATTGCCCATGGTGGCTGCACTCAGCCCCACCTGCTGTGCCCACTGCTTCAGAAAGCAGCAAGGAAACAGCCACGGAGTTTAGGGATGGAAACAACGCCACGGACGACTGGAAAGCAGCACAGCAGTGTGCCCTGCCCCTCCCAGAGCACAGCCCACGCAGGGTTCCCAGGGGTCCCTATCGCCTCGACACTTCTCGAGCCCCTGCACCGCACTCTGCCCCACAGGCAGCTCCCCGACAGGAAACCAGAGATCCGGGGCTGCCCGAGGAGCAGACCCAGGGTCCCCGCAGCCCCTGACACAAACAGCAGCTCGCTGTGGGCAGAACATCAGCCACCAGCAGGGCCGGGAGAAAAGAGGCGCAGAGGGAAGATGGCCCGTCCCGGGGACGGCCGGGCAGCGCCGCACGGAGCCGAGCCCCCCCCGCCCCGCGGGCAGCTCCCCGCCCTCCCGCTCTCACCAGTTTCAGGTAACACGCGGCGCGGTTGCGGTGCAGCACGGCGCGCTCCGGCTCGTCCTGGCAGAGGCTCAGCGCCCGCGTGTAGGCGGCGAGGGCCGCGCCGTGATCCCCAGCCTGGAACAGCGCGTTGCCGCGCTCCCGGAGCTGCCCCGCCGTCACCTGTCGAGGCACCGGACGGCATAGGGCAGAGTCCGAGGCCCGGCTGGAGCCCGACGAGGCCCCCCGGCGGCCCCTCTCCTCTCCCCCGCCCCGCCCGGCGGCCCCGTTCCCCCGCGCGGCCCGGCGCTCCCCCACCTCCTCCTCCATCTCGCCGCTCTCGCCGCTCCCGTGACGTCACCGCCCATCGCCGGAGGAACCCGCACGGCGACTCCGCGTCACGTGACAGAGGGCGTCGGCGGAGGTGTGGCGAGGGAGGGCCTGCAGCGCCCCCCTGCGGCCCGGCGGTGCAGTCGCCGGCCACGTGCGGCCTCGTGAGAGCGCCCCCCCCCATGACCCCGCGCGCGACCTGCCGTGACCCCGCGCCTCTCCGTGCCCCCCACTCCCGAGAGGCCCACGTGTGCCCCCACCCCGCTGCCCCCCACCCGACCCCCCCATCCCCTCGGTCCCCCCTCCCCCCCTGCGCCCTTTTTCTGCCCTCCCCCACCCCGCATTGGGCACCGGGGCCCTACGCCGCCCCGCCGGCAGCGCGTGGTGCCGCGGGGCGGGGGGAGCGGCAGGGCGGGCAGCGGGCACGGGGCAGGCGGCGGCCGAGGGCGCAGCGCTGGGCGCGGTAGAAGCGGGCGAGGTCGAGGGCCATGAGGAGCAGCACGAGCAGCCCGTAGAGCCCCACGAAGGGCAGCGCCAGGGGGTGCCTGCGGGGCGGGGACGATCAGCGCCGGGCGCTCCTCGGTGCCACCGCCCCGCAGCCCCGCTCACCGCAGCCCCGCTCACCGCAGCAGGCCGGGCGCGGGCAGCCCGCTGATGTTGAGCCCGGTGAGCGCCTCCACGCCCAGCCGTGAGCAGCAGCCCTTGAGGGCGCGCGGGCCGGGCCGGCAGCAGTAGCGGTGCGTGGCCGGGTCCGTCAGGCGTGGGCAGTAGAAGCCGGGGTGGTAGCGGCCGTCAGGGCCCACGTAGCCCTCGCACAGGTGCAGGTTCTGCAGTGAGGCTGCGGTAGAGTGGCGGGGCCGGGGTCACGGCACCTGTGTGAGCTAACGCGGGAGGGGACAGCCTCGGCCCAGCTCCAGTTCCCCCAGTTCTTCCCACCCCGCGTGTCCCAGGACCAGCTTCTGCACGACCATCGCCCCGGGCGCCGACCGTCCTCCCCCGGCCCTGACCGGCACGGCTCCGCCCGGGGACATCGGGAGCACCCAGGGGATGCAGCCCAGGAGCAATGAGGGGGTCGAGCGGCTCCTGCGCCCACCTCACGAGGCGGGCAAAAGGCCATACCTGTCCCAAAGATGCCAGGAGCTGCAGCGAGGAGCAGGAGCCCACCCAGCATCTTCCCTGCCATACTGGGGCGAGGCAGCTGAGGCAGAAACCACAGCCCTTCCTGCGCCCGCCTCCAGCGCAGCCCATCAGGAGCCTCGCAACCATTAGAGCCTGCACTTAGTGCCCTGCTCCACAGGGACGGTGGGCAGGAGGCGGGAGCATCGCTAATGAGCTTCTTAGGGCTGTGCAAGGGGCCACGGGCACCGTGCCCACCCTGCAGCGGGACACAGAGTCCGATCCGTGCCTGTCAGGCACTTGGCCCCGCTGGGCTCCCGGTGTCATGGCTGAGGGCTGCGGGCTGGGCAGTGCTGCAGGGTGGTGGGCACGCTGTGCCGCATTCTCGGGCAGCAGGGCAGCCTACCCCCGGGTCCCCGCCAGCCGTGCCGCTAGCTGGGCTCTGACAGAGCTGCTGCTGGGTGCCCGTGGATGGGCAGGACCAGCCTCCTGGCATCGCCCCAGCTGCACCCCGTGGCCAGAGCCCTAAGCTGTGTGCCTAATAGCCTCTCATCCTGTGGCTCTGCACCCCGTGCAGGTCATGTGCTGAGTGGTGTGGTGCAAAATGAGGAGCTCAGCCAGCACCAGCTCCTTGCCCGGCCTTCCTTGAGGGCACCACAGCCCTCCCCACCAGCACCCCGGCAATAATAATCAGCCCCAGAGGGGGCACAGCGTGCAGCATCCACAGCAACGGCACACAGTGCAGCTTACTGCAGCCTCGGAGGCCCCATGGAACAGACGGGTTTGGCACTGCCACCAGTACGCAGGAGCAAGGCCTGGCCCCCTCCCCACAGAGCACCGCTCCCACTCACCAGCCCCACCGGTGTGAGAAGCACAGACCAGACGCAGGCCAGGGCTCTTGGAAACAGACTCATATTTCCTACAAGCTCCAGGTGAGCTCAGGTTCCAGTCCACAGCACCTGCCTGGCCCCTGGTACCTGCGTGTTGCTGTGCTGTGGTAGCCAGGCTCCAGGTGGGCACCATCCAGGCAGCTGTGCAAACACAGCAGAGTAGAGTCCATCACGCTGACCCACTGTCACCCTTCCCCTCTCAGAGTAGTGCCCAGCCTATGCCCTCTGTGCCCAGAATCCAGTAGCCTCCGTGCAGCCCTGCCACAGCAGTTCATTGAAATCTATCTGAGAACACAGAACTAATAAATAAGAAGGCAGTAGCCTTTGCAGGTCTGGCACCTCCTGCTGAGCACCAATCGCCTGCTGTGGGCCGTGTAGCCAGGTCTCTGTGGGCTGTGCTGGCACTGCTGCTCCCACGCCGTGCAGCCACTCTGCTCCCATCCCACTCTGACAGGCACTACCCCAAGCGGATGCGGAAAGTGGCAATTTCCATGGGATGTAGCTGGATGTTGGTGCTGTTGGAGGCTGTGCCCAGCGGGTACATCAGGGTCAGCGAGGTGGGCTGCAGGGAGCCCAGCTCCAGCCCCTGGAACAGGCTGCCCAGTGCCAGCTACGGAGAGACAAGTGGGATGCTGACGATGAGCAGGATGGGGCAGTCCCACACCATGCCTACCAGCAGCTGCCCATCCCCTCAGCGCCCAGGGCACCATGTTGACCCTGCCCAGGCTCTGCCCTTCCTCATTGCGGAATGTAGTGCCCATACAAGGCTCCAGACCCCTGCTGTGCATCCTGCAGTTTTGCTTGGGCAAGGGGCAGAGCTGGTTGGGTGCTGCAGCGTGGGACCTCTGAGCAGCCACCAGTTCTGGGATGTTGGTGCTAAGGGTCTGAAGGCCTCTCCTGCCCCTGTCCTGGCTTGGCTGGAGAACAGCATGCTTGCGGCAAGCACAGCAGAGCGCCCCAGAGCATCTCCTACCTGGCCCTGGCTGGTGGTGCAGTTAAATCCCAGATTCTTGGCCTCCAGACTGCAGTCAAAGCCTTTGCGGTGCAGAATCAGGGCCGCCTCTGCCGAGGGCAGCGAGTCGTCCTGCAGGAGCAGGGGAAAGGCAAGACATTGGGCAGCAACACCCCGAGGGTCGCCAGTCCTCACGCAGCATAGGGCCACGACTCACCTCTGCCTGCAGCGTCCGCAGGTTGAGGATGTGGAAGTCGCAGGGGAGGGTTGTGGAGAGGGATGCAAAGGAGCGCAGGGCCGGCAGGGCTGGCTGCTGAGCCACCGGCAGAACCAGGGCCTCGGCATTCAGATGCATGGAGGTGAGGTGGCTCAGCAGCGAGGGGAAGCTGACCGGGCGGCCGTCCTGTACCTGAAAGAAGCAAAGTCAGCACTGGCAGTGCGGCTGCAGCGCCGGGGCCGCGGGGCCTCCAGCTCCTTAGAGAACCGGCACCAGGCACCCGGACCCCCCGCCATGCGCAGCCTCTCCCTCCTCGTCACCCAAATGGCCGCACACCGTGCAGCCTGATGGTTGGACTACGGACCGCTATGGGCCTGGCTAGGCTAGTGGCTAGCAGCTAGTGCACGAGACTGGGAGCAACGGCGAGGCCGGGCCGGCCGTTACCTTGCCGGTCCTGGCGCCAGGGAAGCCCAAGGCTTTAAGCACGGAGGCCAGTTTGGAAAAGAAGCCGGAGCTCTGAACGGGTGAAAGGGTGCAAGGATGGAGAGCAACGAGGTACAGGATGAGAACACCATGATGAGCAGTGTGATGACAGCATGCCCCCACAGCAGGACAGCCATCCCACCCCCCCCCCAGCTCACACCCTGGGCATGGCCCCATCCCCTGCAGCCATCCACACGCTGGTGCCCGTGCATTCCACACCACCATGGGCTCTGAGCGACACTGCCCAACCCCACACCCTGCCCATGCACCTTGTTGGCACTGCTGCGGCGCTCCAGGAGGAGGCGGAACCGGTTGCAGGTCCGCTTGTTGTCTTTCAGCCCTTGGCCCAGGCCTCGGTTGTCATCCTGCATGAGGCGCCGGTCCAGGATCACCTCCAGCTGGCCTGCAAAGCCACGCTCCGGCTCAGCACCGGCTGGCTGCCCTGCATGGCCCCAGTAACCCCACAGCCCTGCCTCACCACTGCCCAGGCTGGAGACCCCCAGGGCCTGGGCTGTGTGCAGCGTCAGGCGGCTCTGCGTGTCCTGGATGTAGGCCATGGTGGGCATGGGGTAGAAGTTGGCCTGCAGCGGCAGCTTCTGCTGGTACCTGCGGGGCTGGATCTGCCGAGGGATGGGGTCAGGGGGCTCAGCAGCAGGGCACCGTCCCCGTGGGCAACTCCATCCCTCCCCAGCCTGCTGGCACACCTGGAAGCCGTTGAGGTCAGTGAAGAAGGTGTCGTCGCTCTCGATGTTGGTGCTGAAGCGCATGGCCAGCTCCTTGTTGACATGGTCACGGATGTCCACCAGGCATGACACGTCCAGGGACAGCCCCTCCACCCCTGCGGGCAGCAGTGAGGGTGGGCCCTGTGGGCAGAATCACCCCGCACTCCGGACCTCCCTGCACAGCCCCACATCATCTCACCTGGCACATTGTAGAGTCGCACCATGGTCTGGACATGCTGGTAGTAACTGGAAACCTCAGAGAAGAGCGGACCTTCCGTCACTCGCACAATGGGGGGGTCCTTGGGGGTGTAGGGCTGTGGGGAAGGAGGGCTGCGCTGAGTCTGCTGCTCCAGGATTATCTCACAGCTGTGGGCACAACTGCCAGCCACGCTCCCCAGGGAGCTCCATACCTTGGCCTCGCCATCAGGCAGGAAGAGATAGGCTCCGCTTTTGTCCTTGGAAGTCCGGGTGCCGTAGATGAAGAACTCGGTGCTCACCCGCTGCTCCCGCTCCTCCCCAGCGCAGCGGAGGCTCTGCAGGGTGAAGGTGGCACGGCAATGAGCTGCCCTCACATGAGGCAGCGCTGAGGCACCCACCCTCTTTCAATCCCTGGACCCGCACCCACCTGCAGCAAGCCTGAGCTCCCCGAGAAGCAGCTACGCAGGTGCTGGCTCTCCAGGCAGAAGTCATCAGGGGCGGCTGGGAAGACCTGCACGGGGACAGCCTCCTGCGTGCGCACAGTCACGTCCCGGCCGTGCAGGTACAGACGCACAGAGGACTGCAGCGTGGTGTGGCCGTCAAAGGATTTCTGTAGCTGCAGCACACGCAGCCCCAGCGCAGGCAGGCGGGCGAGGATGGAGAGCTGCGGGCAGCAGGAGCCCTGAGCCAGCAGCTCCACGGAGGGCACTCAAGTGCTGCTGCCGGCAGGGCAGGGCCCCAAGGCAGCAGTGGGCAGCGGGGCACCCCCTACCTGGTAGACATCAGGCACCGTATCGGTGGCAGAGCTCCAGTGTGCAGAGAGCTGGGCAGGCAGCGGCTGCCCATCCTCAGACAGCACACGCACGTGTGGAGAGTTCACCAGCAGAGGCACCAGGCTCAGGCGTTCCTGCTCCAGTGGGTTGAACACCACCAGGAATCTGTGGGATGGGGTTGCACGGGGATGGCCACACTCAGCTCATGGCATCCCGTGTGCCCCATGCTCTGCAGCACCCAGTGGTGCCATACGCTCATAAATCCCAACCACAAGATCCAACTTCAGGCAGCAGGACTCAGCCCTACCGTGGCGAGGCATCCAGTTTGACAACCGTTCTTTCTGGGAGTGAGTCCTGATTGAGGCGCGTGTCATCCTGAGGAGAGGTGTGAGTCAGAGGGTGTCCCTGTGAGCTCAGCCTGGATCAGGGATGTGATACCTCCCCAGAGCCCCCAGCCTTCATCAGGCAGGCAGCGCAGCTCACCGCACTGAGGAAAGGTGTGGCAGGGTCATAGCGGTACGTGTCCTTGTCACCCAGCACCAGGTAATGTGCAGCATTGATGATTACACGCTTCAGGTTGGTGAGGGAATGCAGCAGCCTGGGGCACAGCACTGTGCAGAGTGAGCCACAACCCGCAGGCCCTCATACCCATACCCATACCCATACCCACACCCAGCCCCACGCCCACTGGCCCCTGCCCAAGACAGACCCTGGGGCCGTGCCCTGCCACCCGCACGCACCGCACTCCATAGTCAACCACCACGGCCTCCTTGGCGGTGCCGGTGATGGCGTCGTGGTGCTGGAACAGCCCCAGGTTGCGGCGGGCGCTGCTCAGTAGGCTGTAGTCGGACAGCGGATAGCGGCTGTCAGCGCCAGCGCGGCGAGCGTGGGCCAATGCCAGACTGAACAGGAGCTCTGCCCCCCTGTGCAGAGACAGTGTCACCCCCAGCCCTGCCCTGGTACCAGCTCCCCCCCGACCCGCTGCGACCCCTCACCGCAGGTGTGCCTCCAGCACGCGGTCCAGACTCTTGTAGAAGGGCCGGGAGGTGTAGTAGCCAGTCCAGTAGTGGTCCTCCCGGTCCGCGTAGGAGAAGAAATCCCCACTCAGCACGGGGAACCCGGGTGGCCTCATCCCCGGCACGATGCCCGCCTTCTTGTACAGGGCATCAAAGTAGTCAGACAGCGTCCCAAACTGCGCCTGCGGGACGGCACGCAGCTCTGAGCGTGATGCAGAGCTGCGGGGGATCCTCCCACTGCCCACCCCCCCTGCATTCCGCACTACACTCCTCCCCAGCGCTGCTCCCCGGGCCGCCTGGCCCTCCTGCACCTGCCTGCACGTGGAGCTGGGGCTGGGCGTTGAGGAAGTCAAAGATGCGCTGGTAGTTGAGGAACTGAGCGTCCCACTCCTGCGGTTTGTCATAGCGGAAATCGTCTCCCAGGGGCACCAGCAGCACTTTGCTGCGGTACAGCTTGGACTTCTTGCGGTACTGGTCCAGCAGGAGCTGAGCTCTGCCGTGGGGTCAGGGCATGAGGCCGGCTGCCGGCAGGAGGTGCTGCTCAGCGCTGCTCAGCCCTGCACTCACAGCACTCACCGCTCCGCCACGTTGGCCTCAGTGATGGCGCGGGGCGGCACCTTCCAGGGACAGTTGATGCGGCCGCCTGGTAGGCGCTTGAAGTCGAACTGGCAGCAGATTTTGGGGTCTGGCCCACAGGTGTGGGGCACGTCGTAGCTGTAGAACGGCATCATGTGGCAGAAGATGTCAGTGCTGGAGTCGGGGTCTGCAGGACCAAGGGCAAGCATCAGCAATGGCTCTCCCTCTGCTGTCTCCTAGCAGAGGACCCAGAACACACGGAGTCTGTGGGGGCACAGCAGATGTGGCACACAAGATCTGCCGGTGGCTCATTCAGGTGTCACCACGGGGCTGTTCCGCAGAGCAAAATCACTGAGTAGCAGAGCCCCTGCTGCCCTGCACTCCACTCCCCAGCCCCATGGGACAGCGGTCAGCAGCTTTTCCCAGCTGCCACCACTCCTGCAGGTCCCCCCCCCACGGCCACCTCCCCAGCAGCCCCTCACCCCATGTCTGTCTCCACATGAACTCCAGGTTCTGGGTGGCAGCAAAGTGCTTCTTGATGGCATAGTGCACGCGCTGGATGACCATGCCTGTCAGGTTGGAGCGCTTCAACAGGTAGGGCATGGTGGAGCTGTACCCAAAGGGGTCGACAGCCCAGCCCGAGCGCGGTGTCACACCTAGGGAACAGGGACCATCAGCACCCCTCATGGGCAGTTCCCCCCAGCACCCCACTCCTCCGGCTCTGCGTCCTGCTCAGCTCTCACCAATGTTCTTCTCCAGCCACTGATGCCCCTCAATTAGCTGGTCGATCATGGCAAAGTAGTGGGAATTCGCCTCGTCGGGCATCACCCAGCCACCCGTCACCATCTCCAGCTGCCCATTTCCCACCAGCCTGCAAAGGACACCCAGGGACACGGTCTGCACTGCAGTGAGCCATGGCAGAGCCCTCCTCTGGGCACGGACAGGGAGTGTGGGCCCTACCTCCGCACTGCAGCCCGCTTCTGGGCACTGATGTTATCCCACCACTTGGAGAAGAAGGAGATCTCAGACCAGATGAAGCGTCGGCGGGGGTCCTCCTGCATCTTCAACACCATGCTGTTGAGGATGTGCTGCGTCTGGTCATAGTAGTACTTGTCAAAGGTCTTGATCCAGCCTGCCAGCACAAGGGGGTGATCACAGGGGCTTATCAGGCACGGCAGGAGCTGGGACGGCTCCTCCCCTCCGTCCGCTTTCGCCCCACTTCTCACCGGGGTCATTGTGGGAGTGCGGCACCACGAACACCTGCAGGGGCTCAGTGTCCCACTCGTTGGGCTCATAGGTGATGTCGAAGCCCTGCTTCCAAACACCGCCGTCCTGGTTGTCGAATGGCAGCAGGGAGTAAACGGCCAGCATCTGCCGGGGAAGAGAGCTCAGGATGGACCACAGCCCCCAGCGGCGCGCAGCCGCCGGGCTCCTCTTTCCCCGCACGGAGCGCTGCGGAGCTCTCCCAGGGCCCTCACCTGCAGGTCGGGGCTCTCGCCTTTGGCCCCCAGGGCAAACTGGCAGTCCTGCGGGGACACGGCGAGGAAGCTGGGGCGGCTCTCGGGGGGCAGCGCCCAGGAGCCGTTGTCGCGACGGGGCGGTGCGGGCTGCCCGTCGGCGTGCGCCGTCAGCTCCAGCACCGAGTCCTTGATGTGGCTGATGATCTCGTGGTTCTCCTCCAGCAGCTGCTCCAGCTGCTCGATGCGGTTCTGCAGCACCGAGATCTGGCTCTGGGGACGCGGGTGCTGCGGTCAGCGCGGTGTTCTGCCCCGGGGCTCCCGGCCCGCACGATCCCCGCAGCGGCGGAGCCCCGACCCGCGCGATCCCCGCCCGCCCCGCAGCCGCTCACCCGGGGGAAGTTCCCCCCGCTCTGGTGGCGCGCGGGGTCGTGCTGCACGCGGTCCAGCATCAGGTAGAGGGAGAAGACGGCCACGCAGAAGATGGCAGCTCCACACACTGTCACCTGCTTCTTCAGCTTCATCCCGCAGCGCCGCGGGGCACACCTGGTGCGGGCGGAGGGCGCAGGGGCAGCCCCGGCTCCGGACGCGTCCGCCGCGCCGTACCCGCGGCCCCGCCCGCCGGGACCCCCCGGTGCCGCCTCCCCCTCCCCCGCCCGTGCCCTTTGCGTCCCGCTCAGTCTGATCCGGGGTATTTATAGCGGCTGACGCCGCGCCGAAGGCAGAACGCGGCCCCCGTTCAGGGCCGGCCCTCAGCCGCGGTGGGGGGGACGGGGAGCGGGGGGAGCCGGGGGCTGCGCCGGGGGAGCCGGGGGGTCGGGGGGGCCGGGGCCGTGCGGCCCGCAGCAGGGTCGGGGCCGGGAGAGGGGGCGGGCGGAGCGGGAGTCCCGCAGCCCCGGCGCAGGGATGGAGCGGAAAGGCGGGGGGCGGCCCGCGGGGGGCCGTGCCGGGCCGGAGCCGTGCGGCGCGGTTCCCCCCTCCGCCCCGCGCTTACCCTGCGCGGCTCCGCGGCCCGGCCCCGTCCTCACATCCCGCCCGGCCTCCGCCGGCTGCCGCGGCCGCGATGGGCCAAACCCCGCCCGCCGCTCCGCCCACCCGCCCGCCGGGACGCGGCGCTGCGGCCCCGACGGCACCGAGCTCGGGGCGGAGCGGTGGCACCGAGCCCGAATCGCGCCGCACCGCCCGGCGGAGCCCACGACAGACGCGGCGCTGCAGAGCCGGCTTTTATTCCGCAGGAGCGCGCCGCGGCCCTCCGCGCCGCCGGCCCCGCCGCCCGGGCGGGCGCAGCCGCTCAGCGGTGCCGTTTGCGGATGGCGATGAGGTCCTGGTGGACGGCGCCGAAGGTCGGCCGCCTGCGGGGGTCGTACTCCCAGCAGCGCTGCATCAGGCGGTACACGTCCTCGGGGCACTGCTCGGGGGGCTCCAGCCGCACGCCTGTGGGCGGCAGGGATGGACGGGGCGGACGGACGGCGGCCCCGGTCCTGCGGTCCCGTCGGGAACGGATCGAGGTCCCCCGGCCGCGCTCCCCGCTCACCCTGCTCGATGGCCTCGCGCGTCTGCTGGTTGCTGAGGTTGGCGTAGGGCACGGCGCCCAGGCTGAAGGCCTCCCACAGCAGGATCCCGAAGCTCCACACGTCGCTCTCCGAGCTGTACCGACCTGGGGATGCGGTGGGCAGTGGGGGACGATGACACCGCCGCCCGGTGGGAGCCCCTCTCCCGGCCACCCGCCCCGAGGGGATGCAGGATGCTGCCGCCCAAACTCCGGCATTCCACAGCACAGCACAGCCTGCCCGCTTCTCTCCCCGGTGCCGCAAAGGTCCCGGGCTATGCCCATGCCACCCCATACCGTAATTCAGAGCTTCAGGGGCAGTCCACTTCACGGGGATCTGCTTCATGCCCCCCGTGGAGGCATAGATACCATCCTCCTCCTGCCGTGACATCCCGAAATCGCTGATTTTCAGGGTGTTCTTCTCTGTCACCAGGCAGTTGCGGGCAGCCAGGTCCCTGGGGGCCTCGAGGCCATCAGCTGTGCACCCATTAATGGGGTCCCAGCTCCTGTGCCCCCAGCCCACCTGTGGATGCAGTGCTTGCTCTCCAGGTACGCCATGCCCGCTGCGGCATTCTCCGTCATCTTGATCAGCTCCCTCACCTTCAGGTGGGGCCCCTCGCTGCGCAGGAAGCTCAGGAAATCCCCTCCTGCAACGCAGAGCGTGGAGCTGTTGGGCGGCTGCTGCGGTGCACTGAGCAAGGTGGTGTGCTGGGCTGAGCTCACACACACAGCAGGGCTGCAGAGGCCGCAGGACTCACCCTGCACCAGCTCCATGACAATGTAAATGGGCTGCTTCTGGGTGCAGACGCCGATGAGCCGGACGATGTTGGGATGGTTGTACTGCTTGAGGATCCTGCGGGGACAACAAACGACACTGCGAGCAGGCGGGCGCCCATCTGCCCCCAGCACAGCTGCCTCTGGGCTGTCCCAGGGACTCTGCCCAGCCGGCACTCGGCCACAGCGGTGCTGCATCCCAGTGGGTTTGAGCAGCCCCAAGTCCTTAGGGCTCACAGATGGGCCGGGACAGTGACAGCCACACAGACCTGGCTTCTTGCAGGAACTTGGCCTTCAGCTCAGGCGGCAGGGTTTCCCGGCAGGATTTCACTGCCACGGGGGTATTGTCAGCACGCAGGCGGCCGCTGAACACCTCCCCAAAGTTCCCCTGCCGAGAGACACGGAGGTGTTGGCCGAGTTGCCAATGGGCTCCCACAGCTGTACTGCTGCCAGGACCAGCACCCAACTCACCCGGCCAATGCGCTCCCCCAGCAGCACGTCCTCATGGTTGAGCACCCACTTGTCCTGTGGGCAGCAGACCCGAGGTTGGTGAGCAGCCCCCAGCTCCAGCAGCATTTCCCCCTGCCCTACAGCTCCCCCTCATTTGGAGATGTCACGCAGGCGGATGGAGGCAGCTGCTGGGGCTGTGCTCTGCACAGGGCTCTGCCGCCTCCCGCTGCCCACCCTCACCTTGAGCACAGCTCTGGTCAGGACAATGCCACTCTTGCGGGTGATGGGCTGCTGGCTCTGCAGCAGGTGGTCGATGAGCAGCGGGATGGTGGGAAATCCGTCACCCTCCAGCCTGTACAGGTTCTGCAGGGAGGGAAGGCTGCGGGGTCACCTCTGTGTGCCCATGTGGTAGAATGCGTGCATGGGGGACTGCACACATGTTGTGTGTGAATGCGTGGGCTGCACGCATGAGGTTGCACACTTGCACATGGCACAAGCTTTTGTTCATATGTGTAACGCAGGCACACACTCTATGCTCCAGGTTTGGTCCATGCAAGGACACACACAGTCACAGCCACACGCGCACATCCCGTGCACTGACACCAGGGTGACTCCCTGTGGCTGCACATCCAGGGCAGAGCTCCAGCACCTGCCCACTGCCAGGCCTCCCCCGGTGCCACGGTCACTCACATCAGCAGCCTGGATGATGAAGTGCCGGGGCTGCCCGTCCCACAGCACACTGAGCACATACTCCTGCTTCCCCTGGCTCTCCCGCACCAGGAAGTCCCCGCTGTAGCTCAGCAGCTCCTGCACCTCCGAGCGCGGGATGGCCCCGTGGTACCAGGCCTGCTGGCACAGCGGCTTCTGCACCTCCGGGATGAGGGGCACGGGAGGTGGCAGCTGGGTGAAGATGAGGTGAGTCCAGCCGTGCCCCCGGGTCCTGCAGCAGTGCAGGGGGAAGGGGCAGCAGGGCAGAGGGGCTGCTGCAGTGTGGGGAGCGGGGCTGGACAGCGATGGAAGCAGGGCTGCAGGGCAGGAGAGGAGGGGCAGTGGGTGCCAAGGGACTGGGAGGCTCGTCAGAGCAGGGTCAGAGTGGCTGCAGGTGCCCAGGGCCTCACCGAGAACCTGGAACCGAAGATGCCCGAGATGTGGTTCTTGATGGTCTCCAGGGCAGTCACCCCACTGCGCTCCTGATCCTGGGGGAAAACATGCTCTGTCTCACAGAGGGACACTGTGTGGAGCCACTGGAGCCCAGCAGGCCCCAGCCCTGTGGTTCTGGTGGCCATGAGCGGGACTCACCGTGGAGGACACTGACTGCTGGTCCTCCTGCAGGGGCAAGGCGGGAGGGGGCTCCCCTGAGCCCAGCTCTGCCAGCTTGTTGGCCAGCATATCCCGCTGTGCCTGCAGCTTGGCCTGGGCACAGAGGCAGCCCTGCAGCTGCTGCTGGGCCTCCTGCAGCCCCTGCCTCTTGCCCAGCAAGTGCACCCTGGGGATGGGATGTAGAAGGCTCGTCTTCTGCCCACTCAGCCCAGCCCAGCCCTACCACCCACTGCACCTCACCGCTCCCCAGGGCTCAGAGCCAGCTCCTCGCCCCGCAGCTCAGCCTGCAGCTCCCGCACCCGCTGCTCCTTGCTGCTCACTGCCTCCCTGCTGGCCAACAGCTCTTCCTCGATGGATGTCAGGCTGCAAGGACATGGGTGCTGAGCCATGTGCCTGCCACCCCCACTGCCCGTGGCCCAGCCACACTCACGAGTGCTGCACACTCTCAATGGTCAGCTCATTCAGCTGCAGCTCCCCTGGCTCCAGGCTCTCTGTCTCCTCCAGCAAGCTCTCATCAAAGGCCACTGCCGGCGGTACCTCAGAGTCATACCTGCAGGACCCGGTGCAGCACTGATGTTACTCTGCTGCATCCACCCAGTGACACTGTGCTGCACCTTGCTCACAGCCATGCTGCTGCACCTGTGGCACTGAACAAAGCTGCTGTACTCAGTGGTGGGGTCGATCATCTCGATGGCATGGGCAACCTCCTGGTGGATGGCCAGCACATCCTCCTGCACCAGGCTGCTGATGCTATAGTACTCCCCAAGAATCTCCTTCCTGCAGGGATGCATATGCTGGGAGCTGCCACCCTCCTGAGCCCTGTGGCCCCCCAGTGCCTGGGATGGCTGCTCCTGGGGTGCACACAGCCCCAGCCACGTAGCTCTGACCCCATCTGTGATGGCTTTGGTGTCAGGGAAAGGGCGTGCATGGGGCAGGCAATGGGGCGAGGACAGCGCTTGAGGCTGGGAGGGGGAGGGAACATCTCCAGTTCTTGAGGGCAAAAAGGGTGCAGGAAGAGAGGGATTGCTGGGGTGGAGCAGCAGGGAGCAGGGCTCTTACAGAACAAGGACCATCTCCTGCTGCAGGCTGTAGAGGGACTCGTGCAGGGTGGGCAGCGCACGCTGGTAGTGGTGCTGGTGGTGCAACGCGGCCGCCTGTACAGCCAGCACATACTGGTTGTGCATGGCATAGAGCTTCCAGAGGCTGCGCACGTACTTCTCCTTTGCCTTTTCCCGTTCCTTGTCTGCAGGGAGATGCCGTGGGAGACACCCACCCCCCAGCACTCCCGCTGCATCCCCAGGGCTGTGCCATGGGCCCCATAGGGCTGCGGGGGGTCTGGACGTACCCAACACGCTGGTGGGGCTCAAGGGGAGCTGGTAGGGGACACAGCGGGGCAAGGCAGGGGGTGCGTGGGATGGGGCTGGCACCCACCTTTGCTGGCCTCCTGGTACTTGCGCCTGGCCTGGGTGCTGTCACGCACCAAGCTGCGGTACTGTGCCTTCAGCTTCTCCATTTCCTGCTGCGTGGTCTGCAGAGAAGGTACCATCAGCGGGGCTCGTTCAGGCTGAGGGTCGAGCCCCCCCCACTGCCCATAGGGCCCTACCCGGGCATACTCTTGGCTGAGCTGCTGCCACTGCTCACTAAAGGCCTTGCGAAGCTGCTGCTTGTCACGGATCAGCATGCTCAGCTTGGCCAGCGGCCCTGCTGCCAGCTTCTCTGCGTGTCGCCGCAGCGTCTGGCTCAGTGACTCTGTCTGGCTTGCCAGGATCCACCATGACTGCAGGACAGGGTGTCAGCACAGCGTGGGGATGGCCGTCCGCTTGTGCCGGGTCTGGGGGTGCACTGAATTGTCCCTACCTCCCCGATCTGGCTGCTGTGGTCAGTGGCATGGAACTGCCCCAGGCCCTCCTGTTTCTCCAGCTGAGAGAACATGTGGTGCAGCATCCCCGCGTACTCCCGGTCGCTCTTGGCACGCTGCGACATCCACTTCTTCATCAGCTCCAGGAGGCGCAGCTCGCTGTCCTGCAGCTGCAGCAGTGCACTGTGCCCCTTCGGGCACCACAGCTCCGGCCCGAAGCCCATGGCACTGGTGGGATGGGACTGCGGAGCAGTTGGGCAGTCTGAGCCGTGGCTCCGAAGCCCGCATGGTGCTCAGCTATGGGCAGGACCCTTTTGTCTCCCATGCCCCCCCATGTTCTCCCCACAACTGCGCCCTAGCCAGCCCTGGGGCTGCATTGCCGGGGGCTGCCCTGCACAGTCTGCCTTGCAAAACACATTCAAAGCATCTGGGAGGGCTGCATGCATCCAGCGTGGAATGTGGGCTGCCACAGGGACAGTGCCAGGGAGAAGGAAGCAAGGAAGCATGGGGTCAAAAACCTGCATCATTCTGCCATGTGACCAAGGGCAATGGCACGGTGCCCCCACCATGGCCAGGAGCCCTGGCCCCACGCGGCTCCGGCAGCTCTGGCCCCATCCTGCCCCAGCACCGGGTCACCCCTGTGCCTATGTCAGGGAGTGAGGGGAACAGGGCGCCGAGCCCTGGGGGAAAGTGCCAAGCCTGGAGGTGTTCCTGAACATGGCCCTGGGGTGCCCAGCCATGCAGCAGTGGAGCAGCCAGCAGCGGGAGGGTGCTGCAGCCCAGTTCCACGCAGGACAAGATGCCCAGCACAGACCACAACCCAAGAGAGAAACGGGGCAGTAACCCTCCCCCAGCCCTACAGAGGGGCCCCCCATCCCGTCAGCGTGTTGCTGGGCACGGTGCCTCCAACCTGCGTGTGCTGCCAGGTCCCCGCTGCAGTGCTGGTGCTGGTGTGTTCCTGGGGCTGGGGCCGGTGAAACTGACCTGACGCAGCTCCGGCACCCAGAGAGGAACAGGAAACCCTGCACTGACCATACAGCCATTGCGAGATTTCCTGCGCTTCCTCCCCTCCCTGCCAGTCTGACATATTCGGGGCCAACTGTGTCACGCAACCTCGCTGCGGCTGTCAGCCCCCAGCCCCACTGCCTCTGCTAACAGTCATGCACCAAGGCCTTTCTCTGCAGGATTTGGTCCTGCAGGACCCCAGGGATCTTTTTTGGCTGGGTAAGGCTGCAGTGCACTGCCCTTGTGGACCCTGTCCTCAGCCCAGGCCCCTCAGGGGTTTGACCCACAAAGCCTTTTCAGCCATCCCTGTGCCTGCAGCCGCTCTCCCTGTCCCTGCTTCAGGGGCTGTTGAGGCACCCAGGGCTCTGTACAGCACTATGGAAGGGGACCATTCTAACACCACCCCTCGAGCGTGACCCTCAGACACAGCAGCTCATGCATGGGCATTCATGGAGCTGTGCCTCAGCACACTGTGATGCTCCCAGGGTGCCTGCAGCCTTGGGCAGACTGCAAAGCTTCACCCCTCAGCACTGCTGCATGTGCTCCAGCTGCAGCTTAGCCCAGCAGTCTCATTGGAACCCCCTCCTCTGCCAAGCAGTGCCTTCTGGCCCCAAGGTGATACTGTGGTCACCTGCAAAATACATGTAAGTTGTTTCTGCTTCGTAAGGAAGTTCCTGATTTGCCTTCCCATGGTTGTGCAATGCCTTGGTGATCACAACCAAGGAAGACAAAACCGTCACAATGCATCAAGCGCAGCAGTGGGCAGCACAGCAGGGCACAGCACAGCATGGCGTGCCATGCTGCTGGAGCTCCTGGGCACTGTTGGTTCTGGTCACCCTGGAAACAGCCTTTCTCACAGCACATTTCAGGGTCAGAGCAGAAGCACTTCAGCTGCTTTGTGCAGTGGCACACGCTGACCTGCCTCCGGCCACCACTGCCTGACCCCAAAGCCCATCCTGGAATAGTTTTATTTTCTGAGCTGCTGGTTGTACAGCAGTGTCCACGTGCACAACTTGCTCCTTGGACATCTGCAGCATCTGCTCACATTCAGCGAGTGCTGTGCCAGCTCACAACTTATCCCAGCCCAGCATTACCTGGCTTCTCCTGCACGGAGCAGGCTGTCCCAGCTGGCATGGGGCTGGCACTGGGCACTGAGCTCCACAGGGCTGAGATCTGACTGTGCCACGTCTGTGAGGATGGCTGAGCTGCAGGGCCCTATCCGTGACCATGATTGCAGACAGCCCCGCTCTCCAGCAGCCCTGACCACTGCCTGCAGCAGGAAGGTCACTGCGGGCTGCGTTGCATCTCACTCAGTTTCACATCCTTCATCCCCTCTTTCACAGCAGAGCTTGGTGCTGCTCTGCTGCATGGGGCAGCACAGGCACTGCACAGCCAATGACTGCATCCCACCTGCAGTGCCCGTTTTCTCCTGCCTGGAGCCACCAGCTCAGCCCTCTGCAGCCTTCGTGGATGACAGCAGGTGCGTGGCTGCAGCACAGCTCCAGGCAGGAGAGAGAGGACAGAGTCATGGCAGCAGCTTCTGCAGCCCTGTGCACACAAGAGAGAACTGCTCGCAACCACAGGAAGATGCTGTGGCCAGAACTGCATGAGGGGCTCTGCAGAGGAGTTGCCTCCATGCAAGCATGTGAGGGATGCAGCTCAGGGCTTGTCCTGGGACCAAGGGCACAGTGAGGTTGGGTCTGGCTCTGCCTGCAGCACGCAGCCCATCCATAGTGGGAGCAGGGCTGGGGACACCTGGCTACTCACCCCAGGCTGCCCATGGGCATCGTGCTGCAGCTGAAGGGGCTGCACTGGGCACGTTGTTGCAGCGTGAGCTCTGCAGCCTGCTGCCCCACCTCGCTGCAGCCAAAATTAGCTCCCCTCACCGCAGGTTTATGATCAGCAGCTGCTTCCCATCACTCAGGTGAGTGGGATGACTGCTGCCTGAGTGCCAGCACACCTTCAGCCCCCAGCTCCCAGCTCGGGGGGGGCGGTCTCAGCCCTGCCCGGGACCCCCCACAACCTCAGGGCAGCAGGACACATAGCACAGGCAGCGGAGCTGGTTTGCATAGTTCTGAACATTTAATAACTCAGTCTCTCTAGCGTTATATCCACATCCATTAAATTAAAAACGGGCTCAGGAGGCAGCTCCTGGCTGATTAAATTACAAGAAAAAATTACTGTGCACCAAAAAGTTATTATAGAAAAATAGTCCTGTGGCCCCCCGCCAGCAGCTCCGTCCATGGGCCAGGGTTGGCATGGGGCAGGCAGAAGCCCGTGCCACGGCCCCGGTGTGCAGCGGTGGTGGACGGCAAAGGGGCGGGCGGCACCGACCCCCACCATGCAGGGAGTGGGCTGAGGATGGGGGGGTGCCCAGGGTTCTGGGGGGGAACAGAACGGATTGTCACCAAGTGGGGGAAAGGCACATCAGGGCCGGGGCAGTGGGGCCAGGGCTACCAGCACAGCAGGTTCTGCCCGGCCCTGTCAGGGCGCAGTCAGAGCTGGGTGCAGTGGGCACCAGCGTTGCCCAACAGACCCAGCAGCACCGCAGCCCTGCCCGGGGCAGAACAGGGGCTGCTGCTGAGCGGGGGACCCTCTCTGCACTGAGGGTACAGCCTTGGGCACAGGGGAAGGCATTGCCATGCCCACACCCTCCGCTGCTGGGCTCTGATCTGCGCTTCAGGTGGCTGTGGTGGGACAGGCAGCAGTGGGCAAGGAGGTAGGGGGCTGAGGCCTGGCCATTATTGCTGTTGAAGGGCGCGGGTGGAGGCAGTCAGGCCCTGGGGAGGTGGTGGGGAGCCTCAGGCAGCCCAGTCAGAGCAACACCAACAAGGGCGCCCAGCCCCCATCCCCGCAGCCACGTGTGGCCCCCAGCAACCGCCGGCCCAGGGTAAGGAACGTGGCTGCCAGCACAGAGGCAGCGTCAGGGTCTGGCCACACACCAGCACAGGGCACAGCATAGACACGAGGCTGTGAGAGATGGTCTGGGACGGGGACAGTGCAGGGCTGAGGACGGTTCCAGCAGTGGGGAGCCCAGAATGCCACGGAGGGGGACGGGGGCAGAGTCCAGGCCCCTCGGCCTCGCCTGCCCTGGCCCCATGGTGCCGGGAGGAGAAGGGAGGGGCAGAGGGCTCATCAAAGGGCACTTTGGTCTCTGATGAAGGCAGTCCTCTCGTTGTGCACTTCACACTCCTCAATGTCCGACTCGGAAGGGCCCTCCTCCTGCCAGATGTCGGAGGGCAGCCCCTTGTAGGAGATGATGCCGCTGTCCAGGGCGTAGACCTTCACGCCCCGCAGGCTGAACCCGGAGCGCACTTGCAGCACCAGGAAGACGGTGATGAAGATGACAACAATGAGAACGCAGCTGAGGCTGGCAATGAGGACGAGTGGGTTGGCTGGAGGGGGGGCCTCAGGCTGCCCCTCACCCTCCACCAGGGCGGGGGATGCACGGCTGCTCTGTGTCTGGTGGGAGCAGGAGAGGTCCAAGCTGCTGAAGTGGGAGTGCGCGGGGCAGGTCAGGCACTGATTGGGGCCAGGCCCCGTGCAGGTGGCGCAGGAGGGGTGGCAGGGCAGGCAGAGCTGGGGTGTGATGGGCTCCACGCTGTTCTCCAGGTTGTAGTGTGTACTCTGCACGCCAGGTGCGAAGCCAGGGGGGCAGCGCTTCAGGCAGCTCTTCTGGTGCAGGTAGTATCCCTCTTCACAGACTGAAGAAGAAAAGGGTCAGCACAGAGGGGGTCATCCGCACACCCATACCCACACGGGACCCTGCACTCACCCACGCAGGTCTGGCTGGGGGTCAGGGTCTTGCAACCACTGCTCTCCAGCTGGTTGGAGAGTCCAGGGGGGTCAGTGGCCGTCCCATATAGCACCAGCGTGAACTTGGTCAGCGTGCCTGGAACAACATGGTGTGAGCAGCAGCAGTGCACCCATGGACCTCATACAGAGAGGGCAGGCACCAACACCACCAGGGGCAGCACAAGGGCCACGGGGACACCTCCATGAACAAACACAGATGGGGTTGCGGGGGACAGGCCACCTCAGAGCCCCCCCAACCAAAGCAGCTCTGTCTCCTCCCCAGCCCGGTCACTGAACAGCACCAGGTGCCAGCAGGGTGCAGGCACTGCTCCCATTGCTGTACCCTACCGTAGTTGTTGGCATCACTAGTGTTCTCAATCTCCAGCAGCCACTCCCCGGAGGGATCCTCGTCCCACGAGTGCGTCGTCATGAAGGCCCAGTCATTGAAGCCATCAGCCGAGTAGTCATGGGGCCTGGGGAGAGAGGAGATGGTGCGGGTGATACAGCTGGGCACCCGCTGCCAGCTGCCATCCCACTGCCCAGGCACCGACCTGGCGGCCAGGAGGGTAGAGCGGGTGCCCATGGGGCTGACGAGGTGGATGGCCAGGTCCCCCCGCCGGTTGTAGGACAGCGTCAGCCGGGCCTGTGCGTGCTCCAGCCGGCTGATGTAGTTGGCCTTCCCTAAGCAGGCGTCAACCTTCCGCCGCACCTCCAGGCGCTTCCCAATGTCCCTGCCGAGGAACAGAGTGACCCAGTGCCTCCAGTGAGGCTGCGGCAGTGCGCAGGGCTTCACGTGCCCCCAGGAGCTCCCAGTTGCTCTCCAGCTCCACACCAAGTGATGGAGCTGGAGATAATCGAGGCAGCTGACAGTCTCTCTCCACCGCCAGGATGGGGCAGGAAGCAGCAATCAAGCAGCACATCCCAACTCCCAGGAAACCAGGAGCAAGGAGGGTTCTGCTCCGCTGAGCACGCGTTAAATCGTACTCTGTGCCAGCTGTGAATGGGGCCTTTCTTCAGCAGTCAGGGGCAGCTCCACCCCCGTGCAGCGCGGCCAGGGATGGACAGGCACAGCCCGCCATGGCCCGCAGCTTGCCAGCTCTGCTGCTGGCACGGGACACGGCCACACGGAGCGGGGATGGGCAGGGAAGGGGCTGGCGCCTGCCCACAGGGCTGAGGCCCAGGGGAGCAGGGCAGGGCAGCAGCAGAGACAGGGCCATGCCTCCCCCAGCCCAGGGCCTGCCCCCCAGGCCTGGCACCGCCCTGGCCGCAGACGGGACTCAGCAGATGCTGTGCTGTGGCGGTGGCCAAGCAGGAGTAAAAGGAGCTTCTGTCTGACCCCTGAAAGCCCCTCTGTCTGGTGATGACTCGCACTGGCTGCTCCCAAAACCGCGGCGTCCCAGCCCAGAAGCCTGCTGGCTGCACCCTGCCCAGCCCGGCTGTAGTGGTTGGCATACAGAGCAGTTCTGCGCTCCCCAGCCCTGCCCAGCAGCAGAGCCCAGCACCCCCCGTTCCCTTCCTGCTGCTAAGCGTCTCTTGGCTTCTGCACAGGGCCACGCATGGGGCAGATGCCAAGCAGTGCCTGCCTGGGCTCACCAGCCCTTACTTGGGCTCCATGAGGACGTCGATGACACATTTCCTCTGGGGTCCCACTGTGATCCAGTTCCTGGCCAGGCTTACCATGGCCCCGGCATCCAGTAGACCGTAGCCGTAGGAGTGGCTGACTGTAGGGACAGCAGGGTAAGTGCTGCACCCTGAGGCCTCCTGAGCCCCAGGGCTGTTGTGGGCACCGAGCCCCTGCCCCCAGTACCTTTGCGGCCAACGCCGTTGGTGACCCAGTCATTGGCATTGAGGTGCGCCGGCTTTGAGGTCTGCACCACCAGGTGCTGCATGTCCCGCCAGGTTAGGTTCTTGCTGCGGGGAGACAAGAGGCTTAGGTACCAGCATGAGGCATCTCTGCAGCCCCCAGCCCGGCCCTGCTCCACGCCCAGCCTTACTTTGCCTCCAGGGCAAGAGCAATGATCCCAGCAGCTAGAGGCGCTGAGGCCGATGTCCCCGTGTGCGATTCAGTGCACTTCTGTCTCAGGTCAGTTGTCACCTGCAAGGAAAAGACCCGCTAAGGTGGTGCCGTGCTTCCCCAGTCCGTCCCACGTGCCCCAAGCCCACAGCCCCTCAGGGCACTCACGATCTGCTTCTCATTCTGGTTGCCACTACTGTAAGTGGTGGCGAGGGTGGAGGAGCAGGCCTCGCTGTACCAGGGTACGTTGCCATATTGTGTGGTGCTGCTGATGGACAGTGTGTAGATGCTGTTGGTGTAACCATCACAGTTGCAGCTGTCGTGTTCGCGGCCCCCGTTTCCAGATGCCCAGACGAAGATGGAGCCCAGCCCCCCACGTCCCTGACAACAAAGGCAGAGTAAGCACTGGTGCCCATGCAGCACGTGGCACACTGAGCACCACAGAGCATGGCAGGCAGCTGGGACCCAGCGAGAGGCACGGCGCTCCCGGCTGATGCGGCAGGACGTGGACACAGCGGCCACAGGAGCTGCCCCAGATGGCATCGGTGGCGGAGGCACTGCAGAATTCGTTTTCCCAATAACAGATTTCTTTCTCAGGCCCTAGGCTGAGAAATCACCCAGGCTGGCTGCACGGTTGTGTGCAACTCACAGCATCCTGCAGCCCCATGGCAGCTCTGCAGAGCGTTACTTAGTGCCATGGCTCTGTCCACAGTGTGTGGGGCAGAGCTGATGCTGTGTGGGGATCTGCCAGCAGCATGCCCACGTTTCCATGCGGGGAATCCCAGGCAGAACGCAGCACAGGATTGCACCGCGGTTATGCTGAGGCTGAGCTGACAGCTGGGGACAATGGGGAAGGACGGGTGGTGGCAGGGGTGAGGTGAGTGGCACAGAGGCAGGCAGGGCCCAGCGGGGCTCCAGGGAGGTACTGCCCCACTTCATGTAAGCTTTCAGAGCACAGAGAACAGGGCGGCTTCGGAGAGAGGAGTACCCTGAGCAGGAAGGGTACTGACTCAGAGCTGCAGTGCAGGAAGAACCAGAAAAACCAACAGAGCCTGATCCCGGAGATGGGCCAGCCTTCCCAGCTCACCGCGGGAAGGCTGTGACAACACCAGAGACCTGGGGAGCTCAGCTGCCCCCGGGAAACCAACGCTCACCTGGCTGACCCCTCGGAAGAAGGCCTCCTCTGCCAGCCGGGCTGGGCCATCCACTGTCTTGCCATCATCCTCAGGGCCCCAGCTGGCACTGTAGATGTGGATGTGGTTGGGATTGAGGCCCAGGGAATGGGCCTCCACAGCATCCGTCACCTCCCCATCCAGCATGCGCACGCCTAGGGCCAGAGAGCAGACATCACAGGTGGCCACACTCCACAGGGCAGAGGTGCCACCGGCCAGAGCTCTCCATGCTGCTGGAGCTGCAGGCTGTCACAGGCTGCCCTGGCAGCAACACCAAAGGAGCAGGCACCTGCTGCAAGCTCTGCTCCTGACGCATGACAGGGTGGCACCCACCTCCAATCCGGGCATTGTAAGCCACACCGACGCCACAGATCCCATTGTTTGCTACGGCAGCGACTTCCCCAGCACATCGAGTGCCATGCCTGCAGTTAGAACAGCACCAAGCACTCAGATGGGCAGTGAGGAGCATGGTACTGAACATCAGCTGCAGATGGTGGGATTGGCACCCAAACCTTCTCCATTCCCCCAAATGGAGCGGCTGACAAAGCCCAACCCACAGAAATGGGCATTGCAGAGCTGTGTCTGCCCTGCTCTGAGGAGGGGCACAGCACAGTCTGTGCTAGCTCTGGGTAGTCCCAAAGGACATTACCGACATCAGAAAATTAGGGGGAGTTCTGCATGGGGCATCACCCCCACACCCTCTTGAAATCCTCAAGGGCCAGTGCTGCCCACTGAGGACTGGCTATACCTGGGCTCTGCCACCCTCACCTGTTGTCGTTCATCTGTGTGTAACGGGGCTGTGGGTCTGGGTCCTGGTCATTGACATCAAAGCTTGCCCCTGGATCCTGGAAGGCAGACCTGACAGTCAGAAGTGCCTGCCTTGGCCAGTAAGTCCCACCTCCCCAGTGCCATGCTGGTACCACATGTCCCACTGCTGGGCTGAGTCAGGGAGCAGGTTCCTGACTCACCCCTGTTGCTGTACCCTACATGCACCTATGGGAGGCACGAACCCTGCACCTGCACCATGCAGCTCTGGAGCTGCAGTGAGCAGGTACCAGCACTGCACATGCTCCTGTGCACCACCCAGGGATTGCCCCACACTTACGTAGTTGGCCTCCAGGTCAGGGTGGTTCTTCTCAATGCCATCATCCAGGATGGAAACCACAATGCCCTTGCCCGTGTAACCCTGCTCCCAGGCCTGACGCACGTTCAGGTCCCGCTGGTTTGTGTTGTACTGCAGAAAGAAGTCCCGACACTGTCAGCCATGCCCAACTGCTGGTGCTGTGATGAGCATCACAGCCAAGAGCAGCTGCCACCTCCACACCCCTCACTCCACACTCACCAGGTACCACTGCTGTGGGAACTTGGGGTCTGTGGGCTCCATGAAAATGTCTCGCTTGGTCCTGCGCTTTGCCACCTGCTGCTCAAGCCAGTGCACCTGGCACAGAGAGGGCATGAGACTCCCCCTGCTCCCGCTGCCCTCCTTGTGCCCAGACAGCAGCCAACAGTGCCAGTGCTGCAGCATTCCTACCAGTCAACGGCCCCGGGCCTCCTGGCCTCTCCTGCCCTCAGCCTCATTGACACTGCTCTGCTCCAGCAGAGCACGCAAGGCAGAGCACCAAGCTCTGCACAGCACTGAGCACCTGGCAGCCGCCACACCACACGCTCTGCTGCACCCAGGGCAGGCAGACCATGCGCGTGCCTGGCCACTGGGCTGCAGCCAGAGCATGGGAATGGCTTCCATCCTGCCACAGAGCCATGCTGGGAGCCCCAAGCAAGGGGAAGGAAAGCCCTCCAGGAGGCCATGGCCATGCCTCCCTCCACCCTTGCTGGCCATGTGCCAGGCTCCCTGGCTCTCCCCGACCTCTGAATGCACAGCATCGAGGCAGCTCACCCCATTCTGTGCCCACTGCTGGCCTCATGCTGGGTGAGGGGTCCCATGGGCAGCCTTCCCACCTACCTGTGGTTCCCTTGCCAAACGGCTGTGCCAGGGCTGGTGGGGTGAAAGGGAGCGCTTCACCACGCCACGGTGCTGGAAGTGGTAATAGTCACCAAAAATCTGGAGCAGAAGAAGAAATAGGATGGATATGAGTGTCCAGCTTCCCCATCCCCCTCTGGCACGCTGAGCCCCAAATACTAGTAAATATCTAACAGTCCAACCAAGCTGCAGCCAGGGCAGGGGGAGCTGAGTCTCAGTTCTTCCTTATGTTTGCCTAAGACAGGGCACTCTCTGAGCACCCAGGAAGGTCTGGTTCCTAATCTGCATATCTGTCCTGGGGCAAAGGGTCACACATTTGTCCCACCCAGGACAGACACTGCCAGCTACGGAGCCATGCAGTGCTGTCCCAGCTCAGCCCCCAGATATAAGAGTATGGCTTAGGTTCAGGGCAGCTACACAGCCACCGGCACGGTCCCAGCTGGCCCAGGATGCCTTCCGACCTCCCCACTGGTTATTTTTAAACCTGAAGCCCTCTCCAGTCCTGCCATGTCCTCACCCGTTCCCGCATTTCCTGCAGGCCATGTGGGGAAGAGAGGCTATGCTTTTACCCACCCGCTGGGAGCCAGGGCATAATCCCACCACCCAGACTGCTGAGGGCTGAGGGGAGAGGATGATCCTCTCTCTGAGCACCTCAGGCTGCAGCACAGAAACTTGGTTACCTTTAAGGACAGCCCTAAGTGCTTATCAGACCTCCGCACATGTGTGTCATCATCTTGACCAGCACACAGCCAGCCTGAGCCAGGTAGCGATAGGAAGGATGCCCTGCATGGCTAAGAGGCACCCACAACACCAAGACAGCAAAGACCAAACGCCACACCTCATCCCAAAGCCTCTCAGTACTCTTCAAGGTGCAGGAACCCGCCTCGGCACCTGTGGAGGGGCACGTTCAACCCACCCCCCCACTCCTGCCTGGAGTCACAGGCAGCAAGACAAGGCCCTGCCCAGGGTGGGGAATCACTCACCTTGCACATCTGGGGTGAGACACCCCTGTGCCAGGCTGGTTCCCAATGCCCTCATCCCTCCACAGGCATGAACAGAGCCCCGATTGTTCTGCAAGGAGGGCTTGGCTCTGCCTGGTCACTCGGCTGGATTAGGTCTGCACAGGCGCTGCGGTGACAGCCAGGAGCTGCCAGCCCACGCGCTGCCATCCTAATCTCCACAGTCCCTGTCCTCAGCAAGGACGGCGCTGCCCCCAGCCCCAAGCAGCCCCACTGCTCCACGTGTCAGTGCTGATCCTGTATGAGTGGTGCCGACTCGCACAGCTCACCCCATACTGCCCACAACCATTCCTTGCCTCTGTCCCACATCCTACAGACATCATCCATTTGGTCCTCTGCAAGGCCAATGGCCCCAGGCACATCTGTAGACTGCAGTCCATTCCCAGCTCCTCCGTCCCTGCTGGCCCAGGGGACTACAGTCCTACGGCTGCCACCCACCCTGGCTCTGCAGGCAGAGGTGGGGCTGGGGCTCAGCAGGACAGCACACCTCTGAGGGCAGCGCCTAGGCACCCACGGAGGGCAGGGTCCTCGCAGACACAGATTTGGGCCTCTCCCTGGGGCACAGCCATTAGAGCCTGCTCCTCCCATCCCCTCTCAGCCGCGTCCTGTTCCGCAGCACCAACACCCTGGGAACAACAACTGGGGAGCACAGTGTGAGCACTCAGACACCTCCCGCTCCCAGCCTCATCCCACAGCACAGACACCAGGATGGGCTCCAGGGCGGCAGAGATGTGCCAAGACCTGCACCTCCAGCTCAGCTGAGCCCACATCTCCATTTGGGGGCTCTGCTGTGCGTCTGCTCCACCACAGGCTCAGCACTAAGCAGGCTGGGAGCCAGGGGGCTGAAGGCAGCTCAGCCCTATGTCTCATTCTCAGGGTTTATGGCAGGACCTGGCCCACCAGAATGAGCCCAGATCTCTTCTTGAAGAGCCTGATACACACCCTTCTTCCCAACACGCACAGAAGGACCGTGGGCTCCCTGAACAAGCTGCACCCACAGCCATGCCAGGGCCACATTTGGATGGCAGGACAAGTCACGGCCAGCTGCCATGGCGGTCATCCTCCCACACTCCCAGCAGCTGGCTCCCAGCGAGGTCCTGACACCGCAGCCACAAGTTGTGCAACTTCCTCTGGGATTTCACCCCTCGCTTCCTTCCTGCAGGAGCCAGCGTGGCCCAGCCAAGTGCCTGACCTTGGGAGAGTGGGCTCTGCGTGCCGGGGCCGCAGTGTTCACCCCAGCATCCACGCCGTAGCACATGGTGCCAGCAGAACTACACAGGCTCTGATCCACCAGCTGCTGATTCCACCGTTCACACCAACCTCACAGCTCCCATCAGTCCAACCTGGCCCCGGGGCTCACCCCAGGCTCCATGCAGCAGTACCCAGCTCCCTCCACCCCAATGGCTCCAGAGGGCCTGGCCAATGAGAATGGCACATGACACACAACGGGGCTGTGTGTCCTGCCCACAGCTCCACAGAGCACAGCTCACAGCCAGTATGAAGAGCTGAGATCTAGGGAACAGCCAGGACCACGAGGAACACAGTCCCACACTCCCCAAGCACTGCCCACCCAGCTGCAGGGATGGCACTGACACAGCCCCGTTCCCACACTGGCTGACAGCAGAGAAAGCTGAGTGTGGCAGGACCTGCTGACACAGGACTGCTGAAGGGCAGCACAAGGGCCAAGGACACGCGGTGCTGTCAGACCCTCGAGCCTTCAGCAACATACAGCAACCTCAGCACTCCCAGTTTGGGATGGGCTTTTCCCCCCTCCACCTCCCACAGGCAGCACACGCTATGCTGTGCCGTGCTGTCCCCTGCCTGGACTGCAGCAGAGTGATGGAAGATATCACTCCCATGGTGAAAGGGGAGCAAGGGACTTACCGGGCCCAGGTTAAGGAATCCATGCTTCCTGGCCAGCCGGTCGGCCTCCAGCGGCCCAGCGGGGACAAGCACAGCCCAGGTGTTGGTGTAAATGCGCTGGGCCAACACCTCTCGGGCCAGGAGAGCGAGGGCAACCACCAGAGTCCAGAGCAGGAGCAGCGAGCAGGGCCTCAGATCCATCAGAGTATCGGGGATCTTCCACCACAGCACGAGGTCCAGGTGGCGGCGGCTCCCACGTCAGCGCCCTGTGGCACACTGGGCCCCGCTCTGCCCCGCTGGCCCCTGCGCAGCCCAACAGACCATGGGGACGGGGCCGTGATGGCAGCAGGAGGGCAGCAGCGGACACAGAGCACCGGGATGGCAGCACAGCCTGCGGGAGAGGGGAGGTCAGAGCAGGACAGGGCTCTGCCAGCACTGCTGCAGCCCATGGTTCCAGGGCTACCAGAAGGGCTCCACAGCGGCACAGAGCTGTTGTTTACCTCACTTATTGCCCAATGTGTACTTATGCTCTAAGCTTACAACCATGGAAGGCAGAGTGGGAGACGGGTACAGAAAGAGTGGAGGAAATAGAGTGCTTCCTGCTGCCACCTGACAGGGACAGGGCACGGGGAGGGGAGCTGCCAGGTAAGCCCCGCCAGCCTCATGCCAGGAGGCACAAGGAGAAGCTCCGGGTGCTGTGCTGAGGACCTGAGCACCAGTTTCCGGAAGGGGAACAGCTGCAGCCCCCGCCCCAGCGTGCCTGAACACAGGGACCTCCGGGCACAGCGGGGTGGTTCCCCGGCCGAGGGCACACATGGGACTCCCAGACAGAAACACACGAGCTGCAGTGGGAAAAACAGGACAGCAGAAGGAGGAGAAGCTGCAGCAGCCCTTGCCCTCAGCTCGCAGCGCCCCAGGCCCAGCAGCTCGCTAGCAGGCAACAATCCGGCCAACAGTGCTATGCTGCCTATCACCATCCACAGCTCTGCCCTTCCCCAGGAGCAGAACATGGTGACACCGGCGTGACTCATCTCCAAAACAGGGAGGAAACACGCAGAGGGACCGGGAAAAAGGTGCGCTATCACCTCTGGCAGCACCGCACAGCCAGGAGATACCTGGGGGTGCAGGGAGGTCACCAGAGGCGTCAGAGCGGGAGCGAGGGGCCGGGCAGTGCTGGGGGCCGCAGGCAGAGCGAGCCACGCCGCAGCACGGCGCGGAGCCCCGCGGCAGCCCACGAAGGTGCCCGGAGCAGCACAGCAGCACGACGCCAGGCAGGAGCCGCGGTCCGGGGCTGCGCCACGGCCTAAAGCATAGCCCGCAGAGGGCAGCGCTCCCCGAGCCCCGGAGGAGGCGAGCAGCGGCCGGAGAGGAGCGGCGGAAAGCCCGAGGGGACTCCGCGTGCCGGCGTCCATCCCCGCCCCGAGCCGCGCACCGCGCACCGGGCACCGCGCACCGGGCAGCCCTCCGGCGCTGCGCCCCGAGGCCACCGCTGCACGGGACAGCGCGGCGGGACGGCTCCGCCCGCCCGGAGCCCTGCCCGCAGCCCGCAGCTCCGCACCCGCAGCGCTCCGTCCGCCCCGGGGCAACGAACGGCGACGCGGCCTCGGGCCCGGAGCGCCCCGCGGGGCCGCGGAGCTGATCGCCGGGACCCGGCCGGGCGGCCCTCGCCCCGCGGGCGGCGGGGGCGGCGCGGGGCGGGGTGGAGGCGGCGGCGCCCGCCCGAGGGGCTCCGGGTGGCCGCGGCGCCTCCGCCTCCGCCTCCTCCTCCTCCTCCTCCTCCCGCCGCCCCGCCGCCCCCGAGCGCCCCCCGCCCGGAGCTGTCAGACCCGGCCCGGCCGCCCCCGGCCCTTACCGCGGCGGCGCCGCCTCGCTCTCGCGTCCCGCCGGCGGCCCGGGCCCTTCTGTCGGTGGCGCCGCGTCACGGCGCGGGGCAAACCCCGAGCGCCCGCCCCGGAGCCGGGCCCGGCCCAGGCAGGGGCGGCCGGGGCGGGCGGCGGGGCCGCTTGTTTACCTCGCGCAGCTGTCAGCGCCGCCCGCTCGGCCCCGCTCGGCTCGGCCGCCACGGCGCACCCGGCCCGGCCCGGCACGGCACGGCGCGGCACGGCCGCCGCTCCGCCGGGCGCCGCCGGATGCCGTCACCGCCGCCCGCCCCGCCCGCCCCGCCACGGCACCGGCGCTGCCGGCCCCCGGCCCGGCCCCGCGTGCGGCCCGGCTGAGTCCGGCGCGAGGCCGGCGCTCCGAGCCGCCGACGGCCTCCCGGGGCGGCGGACGGACGGGGCCCGGCAGCGGAACCGCCTCGTGCCGCCCGGGATCCCGCGGGGAGCGCTGCCCGAACGCGGAGCGAGGAGTCGCGGGGTTCGGCTGGCAAGGACCGGAAAGCACCGCGGCATCACTGAGGTTGGAAAAGTCCATCCGCCAGAAGAGCCCTCCGGCAGGGTCTGCTTCCAGGAGAGACCCTGCCACCCGGGGGAGAGGCTGCGGCGTCCCGGCTGCGCTCACAGCCCCGCACTGCAGCCCCCCGTGCACGGCAGTGCGTGCCAGGAGCAGTGCCAAAGGCAGCGCCAGAGCAGAAAGCGGCGGCCCCGGACTGACCTGGATGCTCCCTGCTGCAGAGGGCTCTGCAGGCGCCCGACAGGAGCAGCCCTTATATCTCCTGACAGAGGAGGAAGTCGCCGAGATACCCCGATCGCATCGCGGAGCAGTGGCAATCGCACAGGAAGCAGTCACCTTGGTAACTGTGATGCTCAGAACAGCCCAGAAAATCTGGCACAGGGTCGCTTTCTTCACTAAACCGGGTTAATGGTGCAGGGCAGCTCTGGTGTACAGCACAGCACTTCCCATTCCTATGGGTCCAGGTGACCGCTGTGCCCTGCTGCCACTGTGCAATGCTCCGCATCCACCCCGCACCTGAGAGGGAGAGGAGACCCCACGCAGCCGCCTGTCCTGCAGTCCCCACAGCCTGCCCAGCCTTTCACCATGGCTTTGCTTCAGAGCCATGCTGAGGAGCCTCAGCTGCAGGCTGGTGGGGATGAAACCATGGGCATGTGGCCCTCATGACACATCAGAGTGGAGTCAACAAAGGCCTCTTGTCCCACCGCCTTATCTCAGCGCTCCAGGGGAGCGGGAAGTACCTCTCTCTTGCACAAGCTGTTGGCTTTGGATGTGCACGGCCACTCCTGCCAAAAATAACACCACGCACCTGGAGGGCCAGCACCTGTGGGAAGCACAGACCCTCCTCTTGAACATTCCCCTGGTTCAGTGGCCTGGACTTGGAGGCCTCAGCATGCCCTGGGGTTCGCCAGCAGTGGGTGGCACAGCAGTGTATGCCACACATGATGTCCCATGCCACACAGTGTCCCGAGGCTTCCCCCACCGAACCGCACGCAGCAATCAATAGAAACCCACTTTCATGGAAAAATACGATCAGTGTTTGTGTTTCTGGTTACAGATTGCACAACCTCCAACAGTGATATAGCTGCTGGCACTTGGCAGAAGGCAGCACTCTGCTCCAGGCACCCCCACCTGTGGGTGGGCTTGGAGACACCACAGCACTTGGGAGAAGGTGGGCAGCAGGGCAGAGAGATCAGATAGGAAGGCTCACACACCCACAGAGAGCTGAGAAAACCAAACAGAAGGCAGCAACGGAAGCTTGATCAGGCAGTGCTCACTGAGCAGCTCCTAGGAAGGGTGCAGGAGCCAGGACCGCTGCGGGGGCTGTGCTGCACGTGGCTGCAGTTAGGTTGGGAGGCTCAGCTTGCACAGCACTCCCAGACACAACATAGGGCTGCAGCCTCACGGAGAGGCCAGGGATCCATCCGTGACCTTGCCCAGCAGTGCAGCCCGCAGACAAACAGCAGCGGCACAGCATGTCTCTGTAACTTTATCTGCTTTCTGCCTTTGTCATCAACCACCATGAGACTGCTGAAGTATCACAGCTGCAGCTGCCACCTCCAGCCCCCATCCGCTCTGCAGCCATTCAGGGGAAAGGATGCTCACCTGATCTGAGTGTGCTGCAAGGGTTCTGAGCGCACTGTGATCACAGGACAGGCAGCAGAGCCCACACACACCCACACACCCACCAAGACCCCCCTTACCATGGGCATTAGCAGGCTGGGGGCATTCTCAGCGCTGCTGGCAGCCAGCCTGAGGCAGCACTGCAGGGCCCTACCAGCAGAGAACCCACCCACCACCTCTGCCAGTCCCAGCCCCTTACTCCTACTACAGCAGTATGTGGCTCCTGCAGCTCAGCTGCAGCTCTGTGACACAGGGGCAGAGAAGCACACCAAAAGGTCAGGGCTGCTTCTTGTCACAGCATCAAAACCCCTGCGGCAGAGCACTGAAGCCAGCCAGGAAAAGCATTTCCCTGTTTGCTGAGGTCTTGAGTTTAACTTCACCTGATCAGGACACAATATGCTTTGTGTGCAATTCCTATGCTTTCCTGTAACCATTGTGCCTAATTGTTTCACTCACTGAGTCATATGTTGAAGCTCGCTCCTTGCCATGGTGACACAGGAACCATTAGGTGGGAACACGCTGTGATAACTACGCAAAATTGATATCTCAGCTGATGACAGAGCAGAGCAGGAGCTGGGCACGGAGCTCTACTTGTCATCAGGATGTCAAGGCCAGGAACACCAGGAAGGACTTGCCTACTCCCAAGCACCGCTGCTGCAGGAGGACAAAGCTGCCAGTGCCTGGGGCAGTGGGGCCCAGCACAAGCTGCAGGGCACAGGGACAACTGCAGCACTGGGGTCTGGCTCTATGCACAGCAGAAGCACAGGGATCCCAGAGCAGCCAACAGCTCTGCCTGGGGCTGGTCAATGACAGCTGTTCTCCTGCCGCAGCACCGGCAGGGTTGGGCTTACTCAGGAGCTGCTGTGTCCAGGGGGACCCACCCTGTCAGCACAAGGGAATGCTGAGGTGAATCCCCAGGAGCACGTCTCACTGCCAGCCTTGGCACCCCCGCACTGATTTCCCAGAAGATAAAACCTCTTCCTTTCTTTTGAGAAGGCACCACAGCACTGCAGACACTGATGTAGTGGTTGGTGACCCAATTTTGCCCAGCTTCAAGAGAAATCTTATCTCCTGTGGTTGGGTGCTACCACATGGGCAACTCTTACGAATCTGCCCCGGGCTGCTTTCCTGCGAAACTCAGCTAGTAGGCAAAGGCACACTGACGTGGGCAGCACCACGCTGCTTACAGAAAACCTCTCCCGTTTCCATGAAGAGGCTGTGCCTGTGGGCACTTCCCTTTTCCCCTTGCTGAGCCAATGCTGTGAGGAAGCCATGGCAGCCAGAGGGCAGGGGGGAAACCCCAGGGAGAGCTCTGCAGCACCGACGCTAACCCCCTCAGCCTTCAGCCGCCAGCCCTACAGCACCGCTCCAGGAGCTGCCACGCAAGCAGCAGGGGCCAGAACACAGCGGCCAGGCCCAGGAACCCCGGACAGCGGCACGGAGCGGGCAGGGGGCCGGGGTCGGGGCCGGGGCCGGACCCACGTGCGGGCCGCTCCGCACCACACCATGGCGTGCCGGGGGGAGACGGGCACCGCGGCCGTGAGCCCAAAGTGGAAAATCCCTCCTGACCCCGGGGCGAAGCGATGAGAAGAACCCGAGGCGCCCACGTTCTGAGCACCAACGACAGCTCTCGCCGCACCGCAGCCGGGCCGCAGCGCCGGCCGCCCCCGCCAGCAGCCGGAAATTACCTCGACGAGAAGCGTCACTTCCGGCCGCTTGTGACGGATCGGGGCACTTTCACTTCCGGTGCGCCGGCGGAAGGGGGGGGTTCCAGTTCCGGGTGAGCGGGCGGTTGGTGTTGTGAGCGGCTGCTGCTCGGCTCGTCCCGTGTCTCGTCGCCACCATGTCAGCCCCCAGCGCTCTCGTGAAGCAGCCGCCCATCCAGTCCACGGCGGGTGCCGTGCCCGTACGCAATGAGAAGGGTGAGTGGGGGGACGCCGGGAGAAGCGGGGGGGCCTGGCACGGCGGCCGTGTGAACACGGCCCGGTGACGGCCTGCCCACTCACCCGCCCGCAGGCGAGCTGTCTATGGAGAAGGTGAAGGTGAAACGATATGTGTCGGGAAAGCGGCCCGACTACGCACCCATGGAGTCCTCGGATGAGGAGGACGAGGAGTTCCAGTTCATCAAGAAGGCGAAGGAGCAGGAGGTGGAGCCCGAAGAGCAGGAGGAGGAGGTCGCCAACGACCCTCGGTTGCGGCGACTGCAGAACCGCATCACTGAGGACGTGGAGGAGCGGTGAGTGCTGATATCTGGGGGCCGTGCTCTTCCTCATGTTCCCCTAGCTTTACCTTTCTGGATTCAGGGAAGGTGCACACAAGGAGTGTGTCTTTTCTTTATATGCTTTGTGGTCACAGCTCTTACTACAGTCTCATTAAAAACAGATCACAAGAATTTCTCTTCCTGTATTCTCCTTGTGTTCAAAGCATTATAGTTGAATGGACATTTGTTTCAGGCTGGCAAGGCACCGCAAAATTGTGGAGCCTGAAGTGGTTGGAGAGAGTGATTCTGAGGTAGAAGGTGAAGCATGGCGTGTGGAGCGAGAGGACACCAGTGAAGAGGAAGAAGAAGAGATTGATGATGAGGTATGTTTGTATCGCTGAACAGATGGTGCCTAAGGAAGTCCCCTTAGGCCATATCTGGAATTGACTTTTGCAGAAATCTGTGAATATTGATGGGACTGGGCGAATGTTGGGATCTGAGTCACAGCCAGCTGTGGTGTGACCCCAAATTGTGGCTTCTGGGGCACCGGGGAGGTCACTTGCATGCTGAGGTGTGGGCTCATAACCAGTGAGCTCAACATCATGCTTTCTGTATGGGAAAAGGAAGGAAGCAGTAGTGGGGCTGATTGGCTGAGTCTGTGTTTGGTGTGTCTCTTCTAGGAGATTGAGCGTCGGCGTGGGATGATGCGTCAGAGAGCACAGGAGAGGAAAACTGAGGAGCTAGAAGTGATGGAGCTGGAAGATGAGGGCAGATCTGGAGAAGAATCTGAGTCAGAGTCTGAGTACGAGGAGTACACAGACAGCGAGGATGAAATGGAGCCACGTCTCAAACCTGTTTTCATCCGCAAGTAGGTGACACAGCTGCACGGGCCAGGTACTGCACAGGATTCACTGCTCCAGCTCCTGCATCAGGGATGGGCAGTGACTGACCTGGCAGGGCATGGCTGGGTCTGAGTGGCTGCAGAGGGACTCTGGGCAAGTGCAGCACAACAGGAACCAGGCAGTGTGTTCCAACATGTCCCACAGCCAGTGGTGGGATCTCCCAATCACCTTCGTGCATGTTTGGGGATTGAGTATGGTGGCTCTTGCATGGGCAACAAGAGGAGAGAGCCTTGGTACTAGGCCCTGCCATGTGGGGCATAAAGGCAAAAGAGGCAGCAATGTAGTAGCAGAAGTCTGCAATGGCTTGTTGAAAGGCTGAAAGCTTTTGTGGTCCCTGCTCACAGGAAAGACCGGATCACAGTTCAGGAGCGAGAAGCAGAAGCCTTGAAGCAGAAGGAGCTAGAACAGGAGGCAAAGAGATTAGCAGAGGAGAGGCGCAAGTACACACTCAAGGTACAGTGGGGTAGGCTGGGGCAGGCTGCTGGGACAGCTGCTGCAGTGAGCTGAGCTTGATCTTGGCTTCAGATCGTGGAAGAGGAAGCGAAGAAGGAGCTGGAGGAGAATAAGCGCTCGTTGGCAGCACTTGATGCTCTTGATACAGATGATGAGAATGATGAGGAGGAATATGAGGCTTGGAAAGTACGTGAGCTGAAGCGCATCAAACGGGATCGTGAAGAACGAGAAGCGTAAGTACTGTCTGCTTAGGGTAGGAGAGTCCCTGCAGTCCCAGGTCCTGCAGGACAGTGGACAGTTGAGGTGTCTCTTTCTCGGGCTTTGTTTTGGTTGCATCAGAAACCTTTCTTGAGAAACCATTCTTGAGATGCTTTACTCCATTATGGAGTCAGTAAACGTATTCCCTCAGAAAGTCCTGGGTGGCAGCAGCTGTTCCATCCTGGGAGGGCACTAGGAGATGCGGGGGCTCAGGATTTCTCTCTTGCCCAGTATGGAGAAGGAGAAGGCAGAGATTGAGCGGATGCGGAACCTGACAGAGGAGGAGCGCCGTGCTGAGCTGCGAGCCAACGGCAAAGTCATCACCAACAAGGCAGTGAAGGGCAAATACAAGTTTCTGCAGAAGTACTACCACCGTGGTGCCTTCTTCATGGTGAGTGCTGCTGACAGGCCTGGGGCTGTGTGGGACCACGTGCCTGCTTTGGGGGAGCTTTCGCTAGTGGTATCCAGATGAGGGCTGGCCCTTTGCAGCCAGTATGCTGCTGAAATGACTGCAGTGATCTGAGATGCCTGTCAGGTCTGGCAGGCAGGGTGAGTAAAGACATGAGTCCCCATTTGTCAGGGACTTGCTGCAGAGCAGTTGGTTCTTGGTAGCTCTTTTCTGCTTGTCTGCTACTGACACTTGCTGGAAACTTGCAAGTCAAGCAGGTGTGTCCTTCCTCTGCAGGATGAAGATGAGGAGGTGTACAAGCGGGACTTCAGTGCCCCTACCCTTGAGGACCACTTCAACAAAACTATCCTGCCCAAAGTCATGCAGGTAGGTGTGTGGCAGATCTGTGTGCTGCCCCAGCTCCGCCAGTGCTGCTCAGCTGGGGCTCATGCATGCCAAAGGAAGGAGCAGTGTCATGACAGGGTCCCCACATCTTACCCAAATGGATGCTCACAAATCCTTCCTGCTTCCTAGGTCAAGAACTTTGGGCGCTCAGGACGGACGAAGTACACACACTTGGTAGACCAGGATACCACCTCATTTGACTCTGCCTGGGGCCAAGAAAGTGCACAAAACACTAAATTCTTCAAGCAGAAAGCAGCGGGTGTGAGGGATGTCTTTGAGAGACCTTCAGCCAAGAAGCGGAAGACCACTTAAGGGAGCACACAGGAGGGCATCCTGTGGCTGCCTACTGGGCAGAGAGGCACTGCTCTGTCAGCTGCCCAAGAGCCTGGGCAGGAACAGCAGGGACAAAACACCGCACCAGGACTCATGCCACAATAAGCTGTTCCTCTGTGCCCCTGCACTATGTCCTCCCTGTTGATTTGGTGGTATGAATCATGACCTGCACTTCAGAGACTCAGCAGACTCCATCACTGGGTCTTGTGAAAGATGACTTCCAGCCATGCTGAGCAGCCTCATGGTCACGTCACCATCCCACCTGCCTGCAAAAGCTTCGGCAGCACCAGACCAGCTGTACAGAAGCACAGCACCCCCTGCTCTAGCATCCCCACCTTCAGAGGAACTAGCAGACAGTTATCCCTGTCTGGCCCATACTATCTCGCTATTCCTCCTACCTTTCCCCATTGTCATTTTGGATCTTCCTTTGGTTGGGAACAGCTGTGACACTGTCTCCTAATCCTGTTTCTGCAGGGCTTGGCTTTTCTACCTGTACAGGGGGATGGGATTGTTTTGATTAAAGCAATTGTTTTCTTACAAATTCTAGTAGTGCTGTCTGTGGCAGAGCAGGCCAGGCACTCAGCCACCCTGCTCTGGCCAAGTGCTTGCCCTCACCTCAACAGAGGAGCAACTCCCAAATGTTAGCAGCAATAGGCTTGACAAAGGGTGACATATCACTGAAAATCAGGGTTCCTGCCCACACACGAGGTGGGCAAAGGCAGCAGCTTGTTTCCAGTTGGTCTGCCCAGCCTCCTGCAGTAGGGACCAAAAGCCTGTCTTGGAGTAGCCTGACAACCCAGGAAAAACCTGGACAAGCTCACTGCTGTGCAGGCAGGGACCAGTAGTCATCCTCTAATTGAAGGAAACCTGGTTATCACCACCCTGATGCCACACATTGTCCCCACATTATCCCCATCACCAGGTGCCCTCTGGGATCTGCCCAGCAGGGGAAATGCTCAGTGCTGCATGAACCACAGGGACAGCCCGTTCCCACTGGTGCCTTTATTCAATAAGTTAACATACATCATCTCCAACCAAGGTCACGTTGCTGTTCTCAGAACAAGGGAGCACAGAGCCAGGGCAGCTTCACAGCCCATGCTCAGTTGGTGAGGGTGATCAGTGCTTCCACCACGTTGCCCATGTGCTCCCGTAGGCTACGCTCTGCAGCTGCCCGTGAGATCTCCATCTCATTCATCTGCAGGAGAACAGCCACAGCTCAGTACAGCAGACATGAAACCACCCTGCAAGCCAGGGTGGAAGGGGGAGGCTCAGCTCAGCGGGGAGCACCCCGCTGTGCACCTCTGTGCCATGGCTGTTTGCCAGAGTGGTTCCAGGCATTGGCTACCCCTAAGGTCTGGGATGTGCTGGCACCAACTCGGCTTCCTGCCCTTACTTACAATCAGCTCCAGGTCTTCTTTTTTGATGGTGACTTTGGCCAATTCCTTCTCCCTGCAACCAGAGGCAGAACCAACCACCGGTGAGGGGCAGCTCCATTCAACCCCAAACCACAGCAGAAGCGACTCCATGGAGGAGCACCGCATACACCCCCCGGACCTCCACCCATGGCAGATGTGCTGTGGCTGCGGAGGGGCAGCAGGAAGCCGAGGCCGAGCCCAGAGTCGAGCGGATGCAGGCCGCGGGGCCGCCTCTGGAGCCACGTGCGGGGAGCGCGGTTACCTCTCCTGCTTTGCCTTCTGCTCGCGGGACCGCCGGTCTCCAATCACCGACATGGCCTGGTGGAACGAGCACAGTCACCTCGGTGCGCCGAACCCGGCGCGTTCCCGAGCAGCCCTCCCCGAGCAGCGCCCGGCCCGCACCGTCTCCAAGTTGGAGCTCTGGATCTCCTTCTCCTCCGCGTAGTCCGTCACCCTTTCCAGGTCCGCCGCTCCACTGTCATGTTTCCGCGGCTTCTCGGCCGCCCTTCCTCCCGCCCCATCGCTGCCTCCACCAGAACCGTTCGGCTCAGTCTCCAACTCCAGCTCCACGTCTCCTTCTGCCGCCATTACACCTCCTCCGCGCCCCACTTCCGGCGGAACCAGCGAGAGCAGGGGGCTGCGCGGGCTAGAGCGGCAACCCCTGCGCCCGCGAGGAGGACAGAGCGCCCCGCTGCGGTCACCCGGGCCGACGCGCGGCCCCCCGGGCCTTGTGTTCCCACAGCCGCCGCACCGGGAGCCCCGGCACCGTCTCGGCTCGCTTCGGCTGGGGCTCCACGCTTCGCCCTGCCCCGTGCAAGGCAGCAGCGCCCATGACCGGGGGGGTGACCCGCGTCAGCCTCTCCGCAGCGAGCAGATGGCGGGGCGGGTCAAACTGACAATCCCCTTAATCCCATCAGGGCCCGGCCGAGACAGGACGGGTCATGGCGGGCACCAGGGCGCGCGGCCTCCTGCACTCGCTGCTGGGCCAGGTGGGAGCTGGGGCTGGGGGCACCGGGGCGGGGGGCTCGCTTTGGTGCTGACCGTGTTCCCTCCAGCTGTGCTGTGGCTGCGGCCCTGGCAGAGGGCTGCGCGCCTCCACAGGCACCCGCATCCTCTACACCCTCCTGCACGTCCTGGCCTCTGCCGTGTGCTGCCTCATGCTGTCTCGCACTGTGGCTCAGGCTGTCAAGGAGAAGGTGAGCAGAAGAGCGGAGGGGGCTGCGGGCTGCTGGGGCTGCTGGGGGGGTCGACGGGTGTGCCGGAGGTGCTGGCACACCCCCCACCCAACCCCTCGTTGCTGTGCCCACAGATGCCATTCTCGGAGGTCCTGTGCCAACACCTGCCCGGCAGCACGGACTGCACACAGCTCGTGGGCTCCTCGGCCGTCTATCGGGTCTGCTTCGGCACCGCCTGCTTCCACCTGGCGCAGGCTGCCCTGCTCCTCAACGTGCGCTCCAGCGCTGACTGCCGCGCTCAGCTCCACAACGGGTGCGGGCTGGGATGGGGCCGGGAGCAGCGTGTGCTTTGGGGGTTGCTGAGTGACACAGAGCTGTGTCTCCCTGACACGTGCTGCCCTGCAGGTTCTGGTTCCTAAAGCTGCTGGTGCTGGTGGGGCTCTGCGCCGCCAGCTTCTTCCTCCCTGAGGACAGCTTCGTTCAAGGTGTGACCCCACCCTGCCCAGGCCAGTGCCCACCCGTGGTCCCATGGCTCCAGCTTCATGCTAGCATCATCACTGCCCTTTCCCCCTGCAGCATGGCACTATACAGGTGTCTGCGGTGGCTTTGCCTTCATCCTCATCCAGCTGGTGCTGATCACCGCCTTTGCACACACCTGGAACAAGAACTGGTGAGTGCCAGGATGGGTGGGTGGGTACCTGCGTGCTGCTGGCTCTCATCACTTTCCTGTCAGGCTGACGGGCGCAGCGCAGGACAAGCGCTGGTACCTGGCCGTGCTGCTGGCCACCACTGCCTTCTACACCCTCGCTTCCGCTGCCTTCTCCTTCCTCTACAAGTACTACACCCACCCTGCTGCCTGCCAGCTCAACAAGGCACTGCTCACTGTCAACGGCAGCCTCTGCGGCATCATGTCCTTCATCTCCATCACACCCTGTGTGCGGCTCAGTGAGTACCACATAGCATGGCATAGCATGGCATGGCATGGCAGAGCATGTCACAGTGCTGCCTGCTGCATTGCAGGGCTGGCTGTATCTTGGGGTCCAGAGAGTGGCTGTAGGCTCCCAGCTCAGCAGAAGCCAAGGACACTTAGGGAGCATGAAGCTCCCTGAGGCTCCCTCTGGCCCTGGGCTGTGTCCTCCTGGTGCAGGGCTTTGGGCATGGGATCTGCCAAAGGGGATGCCTGGAAGCCACACAGAGCCTCTGACCCCTCTCCTTGCAGAGCAGCCACGGTCAGGGCTGCTACAGTCCTCAATCATCAGCTGCTACGTGATGTACCTCACTTTCTCTGCATTGTCCAGCCGTCCTCCAGAGAGAGGTGAGTGCTCCCACTGCCACAAGCAGCCAGCTGCTGAAGTGTGAGCCCACTCTCACCTCAGTCTCCCTGCAGTGCTCTACAAGGGGCAGAACCTCACCGTCTGCTTCCCGGGCATCCAGCAGGATGAGCTGCAAACAGAGGACACCACTGTTGCCATCCTGGGGGCTGCCATCATGTACGCCTGCGTGCTCTTCGCATGGTGCGTGCACCCACAGCGTGGGGGGCAAGGGTAGTTGGCTTGTCACAGCGCTGGCCCTTTCTGGGCACAGCCTTCCTTGCAGGCACCCCATGGGACTCTGTCCCTAGCCCATGGCATGGACAGCAGAGCTGGGGATGTGCCCAATGGCATTTGTAGGTGGGCAGCCTGATGTTCCTAGGCCCAGCACAGCAGATCTGCTGCTGCTGTGATGATCCCAGGTGCCAGATCCAAGGGTGGGCAGGAGGCCTGGCATAGGTCCTTGTGTTACAGTTTTCTGTGTCTCTCTCGTGCACAGTAATGAAGCCTCCTATCTTGCTGAGGTCTTTGGGCCCCTCTGGATGGTCAAAGTCTACAGCTTTGAGTTTAAAGTGAGTACCCCATCTGTGGCCCCTCCTGCCACAGACACCCAGATGCAGCACCCAGAGTCCTCCTGAGCCCCACGTCCAGTCCAGGGTTTGTCCAACCAAACGAGGGACTTTCCTGTGCACACCCCTTCTACCCCCCCTGCAGCCAGACAGCCCTGACTCAGTTCAGATGCTGTGGTGCTGCCCAAGCAGGGGCTGTAGTGGGGATGAGTGTCATAGGTCACTGCCTTATCTCCTTTCACCAACTTGTTTCTCTGTCTCTCTCTGCAGAAACCTTCTTGCTGCTTCTGCTGCCCAGAGAAGATGGAGGAGGAGCTGAGAGGTGAGTACAGGATGGGTGCCAGTGGGTCAGGGGGAGGCTGTAGTGACACGTGGCCTTGGGTACCTGTGTCAGATGCAGAGGTGTTGATGAGGACAGTGTGCAAGAGCTGCCATCACCCTCCCTCAGGTGCAGCTCAGGAACAGACATGCGAGCAAGAGGAGGAGCCTGCTGGAGGACAGTGTGTTTTCCAGGATGAGCGAGACCATGTGGTCTACAGCTACTCAGCCTTCCACTTTGTCTTCTTCCTCGCCTCGCTTTATGTCATGATGACACTCACCAACTGGTTCAGGTAGGGCTTACGCTGCTGGCCACCCCATTGTCCTTGCTCTGTTTCCCTATTGCTTATGTAGCACCCACCACAGGCTGCCTCTGCTCTGTCACCCAGCCAGGTCTGACCTGTTCCCTGTGTGGCTGCAGCCACCAGGTGCTTGTCACCAAAGCAGACCAATGTCTCTGACCTGGCCATGTGCTGGGTAAGACCTGCACTTACAGGCCTGTACTGCCTCACCCAACAGCCTCTGCCAAAAGCAGCTGGTGCTGCCGCAGGACAGGCTGAGGTCCATGGGGTTGGGGTCCCCAGAATAGGCAGGACATGGCCAAAGACATGCAGCTGCTGGGACTGGGGGAACCTGCCAGCTGCTGGTGATGCTGCATCCCACACATACCAATATCTCCCTGGTACTCAGTGGCTGTCCTCTCCCTGCAGCTACGAGAGCGCAGTGCTGGAGACCACCTTCACACATGGCAGCTGGTCGACGTTCTGGGTGAAGGTGGCCTCGTGCTGGGCGTGCGTCCTGCTCTACCTGTGGCTGCTGCTGAGCCCTCTTTGCTTCTGTGGCTCCCCACAGCACCGGCGGAACAGCCCAGCCCTGCGCATCGTGCGGCGGCGACGTGCCCCACACCGCATCAGTGTCTCCACATAGTCCCTGCTGGGATGGACTCTGCTTGGCCCTGTGCATGGTCCTTGCCGTGCTATGTGCCTGGGTCCTGGCCTCACCGGTCCCCTCAACTGCTCCTCACCCCATGGCTGAGGAAAAGATGTCATCTGAGCACAGGAGGGGAACCTAGGATGTGGAAGCTCTGCTACACCAGCTCCAGGGACACATCCTGCACTGAGCTGGAGCCATCGAGGGGCCGTCCCGAGCCTGCCCAGATGGCAGGTGCTCAGCTTCAGCTGCTGCTCACTCCCCTCCAGGCATGAAGGCAGCTCCTGCCCGTCTGCCACCCCTTTGTCATGGCCCAAGGCCGGGCGGGGAGCAGCACTCTGGTCCATCTGCTGTATATCAGCTCACCTTCCCGGCAGCGTGGGCTGTAAATATTGTAAATAGCTCCGAAAATACGTTTTTTAACATAAATCGCTGGCCTGACTCTGTGCCGCCTGCTCTACGTGCACGCAGCAGCCGTGGGACTGCGCACGGCCATTGCCAGCAACACCCCGGCGCCAGCCCCAGTTCTTACAGCAACCGCAGCTCCCGGGACCGCAGCCTCACCGCGCCGGACAGGACCCTCCCTTCGCCCGTTCGGCTCTCTGTGACCGAGCGCAGCCCCGCGGAGCACGGACGGACACATCCCGTGGCGGCCGTTCGTGCCCAGAGCGAGCCGAGAGGGGCGGGGGCCGTTGGGCCGCGGTATCAGCACGGCCGCAGGAATGCGGGCCGGCCCCGGGCCCCCGCCCCGCCCGCAGAGCAAACACGGCGGGGACCGGCGGTACCGCGCGGTTCTGCGCCCGACGGGGGCCCCGTGCGGCGGCAGCTCGGCCGGGTTCGGCCGCCCGTAGGCAGCTCGACGGGGAGGGCCCGGCAGCGCAGCCCCGTTTCCCCCGGAGCGGCGGTGCGGGCGGCTGTCCCGTTTCCCCCGGCCATGAAGGGGCGCGGACGGGGCGCGGGCGTCGGGCGGCTGCAGCAGCGGCTCGAGGACGCCGCGCAGGTAGGGGTGCGGGGTTGGGGGAGGCTGCGGGCTGTGCCGGCGGAGCCAACGGGATTCTGCCCGCCAGGAGAACGCGCGGCTGCGACTCAGCGTGCTGCGCTCCGAGGCCGGACAGTCCCAGCTGCGGGCGGAGCTGGAGCGGCTGCGGGAGGACCTCCATCGTCAGGCACAGCGACGCAGAAGGTGGCATTGGGGGCGGGGAGCGAGGAGAGACCCCGGCCCCGGGCTGTGCTCCGGCCCTGTCCCGCCCCGGGGTGTCCACGGGTGCCCGCCCAGGGACGGCTCCGCGCTGTCCTGAGGTCCCGGGAGGGTTCCGCTAGAAAGCGCTGCCCGCTCCGTCGTGCCGCGAACGCCGGGAAGCCCTCCCGGCCCTCTGCTACCCTCCCCCGCCCCCCACCCTACGGTGACACCGCGCGTCCCGGAGCTGCTCCAGCGCTTCCGGCACCCCGAAATGGGGGAACGTGGGGGGCGGGAAGGAGAAGGACGTGGGTAACCCCCGGTGCTGGCCCTGCCGTGAGGATGCCGTTTCTCCGCAGAGAGCAGCAAGCGCTGCGGGAGCTGGCGGAGGAAAACCTGGCCTTCACCAGCTACATCAGGATGCTGCAGTAGGTCGGGGCGTGCAGGGCGGGAGGCGGCGCGAAGATCGGGCAGGACACGCTCCTCCCCCGGTGCCGACCCGGCCTTAGGTCGCCGCTCTGGGCAGGTCGACGAATAGGAGCCTACGGGAGAGCAACGGCAGCCTGCGCTCAGCCCTGCTGCTGGGCTCCTGGGGGGACCCCAGAGTGGTGAGCACTGGCGGGACGGGACGGGACGGCGGGGATGGTGCCGGCGGGGCCCCCCCATGACTTGCCCTGCAGCTCGGGGGCTGCAGCCGGGGACTCCCGGAACCCCCAGTGCCGGCAGCGGCAGAGCCCCCCGGGAGCCCATTAATGCCGCCACCCCAAGCCCCTGTTCAGCCCCGCAGCCCCCTCCCACAGCCTCCCCAAGCGTGCTCGCAGCAGGTGAGAAGTAAATGCACAGGTGAGGGAACAGCTGCAGCCACCCCTCCCCGAGCACCATGCTGGGCACGGGTCCGGGTGGACGACTCCTTGTGCCCCCGGCAGAGCTCAGCCTGCAGCGAGGACTCAGCCTCACCCAGCGACGCCGGTTGCCGGAGCTTGGAGGATTCTGCCATCCCTGCTCAGGACACACAGGTGTGGCCCCTGCCCGCTGCCCCACCCAACCCACAGACTCGGTTGCCTCACTGTGAGATCTGCCACTCTGCAGGGCCCCCAGGCAGGCGAGGTGGAGGGCTGCTGCCATCCTGCACAACGCTGCTGCAAGAGGAAGCTCTCTGCCTTTGCACCGGAGGTACGCATCAAGTCCCCATCCGGCTCACACAGCCCGGCTGGAAGGGGAAGTGGGGACCCCCCTGGCACTGACGGTCTAACAACTCGCTCCATCTCCTCAGGGGTCTGGCACGGGAGAGCAGCCCGTGGCCCCCAGCCCCGTATACCGGCTGGTGCTGGCAGGGGACAGCGGTGCAGGCAAGTCCAGCTTCCTGCTGCGCCTCTGCAGAAACGAGTTCAGAAGTGACATCTCCTCCACGTTAGGTACCAGGGCTGGGACAGAGGGGCTGGGATACGTGGGCTGGGGCCTGATGGCTGTCCCATGCAGGGGTGGACTTCCAGGTGAAGGAGCTGTTGGTGGATGGGGAGCAAACCACACTGCAGATCTGGGACACTGCTGGGCAGGAGAGGTGAGGAGGGCAGCAGCGCCCGCAGCACAGCCAAGTGTCTGCTGCAGGCCTGGCCCTGCACGGCCCCCACACGGGTGGTGACAACACCCCCGGCTCCAGGTACCGCAGCATCTCCCGCTCCTACTTCCGTAAGGCCCACGGCGTGCTGCTGCTGTACGACATCAGCTCCCAGAGCAGCTTCCTCAGCGTCCGCCAGTGGATCGAGGACATCGAGGTAACGGGAGGGATCCAACGGCCCCCAGAGCAGAGCCGGGCAGCTTTTAGTAGAACGGCAGGACCCCGAGCCGCTCTCTACTCCTGCAGGGCGCCGGGACCGCAGCGCCACTCATGCTGGTGGGCAACAAGAGCGACCTGCGGGCCGGGCTGCCGGAGACGGCGGGGGTCCAAACAGCCCACGGGCAGAGGCTGGCCACGGTGAGCAGCTGCTGCTGGGGGCGGCCCCCGAAGGCGCTCCCCCAGCCCCCGATTCCAGCCGCGGTCCCTGCAGGCCCACAACTGCCTGTTCTGCGAGACCAGCGCCAAGGACGGCACGAACGTGGTGGAAGCCGTGCTGCACCTCGCCCGGTGAGCGGCAACGAGGGGAGGGGGGACCGCGCGGGCCGAGGGCGGAGCGCCGGGCTGACGCCGCGCCTCGGCCCGCAGAGCAGTGAAGAGGACGGCGGCCTCGGGCAGCGGCGCCCGCCTGGATCTCAGCATCCCCGCCCCGCGGGCCGCCGCGGGCTGCTGCAGGGCCTGACGCGGGAGCGGCTCCGCGCCCGTCGCCTCCCCTTGTCCTCCCACGTCCCCCCTCCATCCTCCCGCGGTTCCAGACTCTCACTACAGCCGCTTCCACCGCATCCGCAGCGCTCCGCTGCCTTCGTTCCGCCGGGCTCCCGCAGCGGCCCCTCCCGGGGCTCGCAGATCGGGCGTCGCGGAGGCCCCGCGGCACCGACCGTCCCCGTCCCGGGGCTCAGCCGGGGACCCCGCGCCCCCCGCCCCTCCCCGCCGCCGGGCACACGGAGGAAGCCGGGCCTGCAGGGCTCCACGAGCTACTTTAATGGGAGAGCGGCGCTGCCGGAGAGCCCGGCGGGGCGGGGCGGCCCCGGGGCTGCGCGGGGCATCGCTGAGCACCGCCCGCGGGGCACCGCCGCTACTTGTTGCCCTCCTTCTTCTCGTCCGCCTTCTTCTGCTTCTGCTGCATTATCTCCGAGTCCCTGCGGACAGCGCGGCGCGATCACACCGGGGCCGGCGGGGCGGTGCGGTGCGGTGCCGCGCTGTGCTGCCGGCACTCACCTCTGCTTGCGGGCGGCGGCCGAGAGCCCGTCGTCGCGCCGTTTGCCCTTGCCCGAATCGCTCTGCTTCTTCAGGTTCTTCTGCCGCGCCAGCTCGCGTTGGTTCCCGCCTGCACGGCGCGGCTCTCAGCTCGGCCCCGGGTGCTGGGCCCGGGAAAAGGGAAAAGGCCCCGCTCCCTCCCGCCCGCCCCCCGCCCCGCGGTGGAGAACGCGGAGCCGCCCCGGCCCCGGCCCCGGCCCCGCTCCCACCCCTACCCCCCGGCGGCGCTGCGCCGCTCCCGGCCCGGCCCGCACTCACGGGTCATGGTGCCGCTCCCTCCCGCCCTCCGCTCCGCCGCCACGTCCCGCACTGCCCCCCCTTCGCCCCGCCCCCGCAGCGCCCTTTAAGGGAGCGCCGCAGCCAATCGCCGCGCCGCGCCCGCCCCCCACCGCCCTCCCATTGGCGCGCGACGACGGCCCGGCCCCGCCTGATTGGCCGCGGGCTACGGCCGCCGTTCCGCCGGCGGGGGCGATAACGCCGGGAGCTGCGGCGCAGGCGCGAGGGGCCGCGGGGCCGCGCCCGTGGGCCGGGGGGGCGGGGGGCGCTGCGGCCGCTCCTCCTCAGTGCGCGCGGGGGCGGCGCGGAGCCCCGGCTGTTCGGAGCGCCGCTCCTCGGGCGGGGCCGTTCCCCTCCTGCGGGCAGAGCGGCCGTGAGCGCGGCGCGGAGCCGGGCGGCGCGGGGCGGGTTCGGCCCCACACGCACCCGGAGCTCTGCGGCGGCCGCGGGCGGTCGCGGGGCTCCTCGGCGGTGCGGGCGCGGCGCTTGGCCAGGCGGGAGAGCTCCGCGTGCACGGGCTGCGGGAGAGCCGCGGGGCTGCAGCGTCGCGAAGGGAGCGCTTCCGCGGCCCCGCCCCGCCCCGCCGCGCACCTTGCTGGCCGGGTCCAGCTCCAGCGCCCGCCGCAGCACGCGCGCCGCCTCCTCGTCGCGGCCCTCCTCGGCCAGCAGCTGCGGGGGGACAGCGGGAGCCGTGCGCGGTGCGGCGGGAAGCGGCGGAGGGAGCCGCGGGGTCGCGGACGCACCTGTCCCCGCCGCAGCAGCGCGGTGCCGTTATCCGGGCTGAGGCGTAGCGCCGCCTCTACGGCCGCCAACGCCTCCGCGCCCCTCTGCAGCCGCCGCGCCGCCGCCGCGCAGTTGTTGAGGCACTTCACGCGCTGCTCCCGCAGCTCCTCGTCGTGCGGCCCGGGCGGGGACGCGGGGCGGCGGTCGGCGCCCGTCCCGTCCAGCCGCTCCCCGCCGGCCCCTTCGAGGGCGCTCAGTGCCAGGCGGTACGACAGCAGCGCCGCCGCGAAGTCGCCCCGCGCGAAGTGGACGTTTCCGCGCTCCCGTTTCTGCGCGCCCAGGCGGAGGCGGGCGGCGGGCGGCAGCCGCTGCGGGTCGGGACCATCGCGCACCTCCAGCAGCGTCACCTCGAAGACCAGCGGCGCCTCGGGGGGCACGTCGGGATCCCTGCGGGACCGACACCCGCTGTCCCCGCGCCCCCGTCTCGTTGGTCGCCCCCGGCCCTCCGGTCCTACCTGCCTGCGCGGCCGTAGCCGTAGGGAGAGGCGGCGAGGAAGAAGCAGACCTCCCCGGCCCGCATGGTGGGGACGCCGAGTTCCAGCGCCTGCGGGCACGGAGCGCAGGCTGTGCTCGCCGGGCTCTCCGCGCCCCGCGCCCCGCTACCTGCGCTGCCGACCTGCACGGCGTCGCCCTGGCCCGGCACGAAACTGAGCCGCGGGTCCCGCTCCACCAGACCGCCGTCCTCCAGCGCTCCCAGCACTTTCACCGACACCTCCTGGCCTGGCTGCGGCGCGCCTCCCCGCCCGTCCCGCACCACGCGCTTTCGCAGCAGCCGATCCTCTACGGGCAGCACCCCGTGAGAGCCGCTCCGGCCGCGCCGCAGCCCCGCACCCGCCGCCCGGCGCTCACCCGTCACCTCGCTCCAGCCCTCGGCGGCGAAGAGCGGCGCGAAGCCGTCGGGTCCCAGCGCCCCGAGCGCGTCCATGCGCCGGTAGAAGAGCTGCTCCTCGTCGCGGCACGACGGCACCGCGATTGTGGTGTGCGGCATGCGGAACCGGACGCGCCTGCCCCGGCCCGGCCCCCGCAGCCGCTCGCCGCCCCCCGCCTCCCTCTCCGGGGAGCCGCCGGCCGAGGCTCCTTGCATGCCCGCCCGTCGCCCCGCCGCCTGCCCGCCGCCGCGAGCCGACCCCGGGCCGGGCGGGCCCGCGCTCCCCGCGTCTCGGCGGCGGCCGCCCGCAGCCCCCAGCCCGCTCCAGGCGCGTCGCCTCCGGCCCTGCCGAGCCGCGACTGCCCGGGGCCGCCCAGAGTCGGGGGCGCCGCCGAGCGCATCCCGCCGCGCCGTTACCTAACGCCGAGAAGCCGCTAAGGGGATTAGCGGTGACGGCAGCGCGTCGCGGACCGACGGCAAAAATAGCCGCTTCGGGACGAGCTCCGCCGCGGGAGTCCCGCCGGAACCGGGCAGGTACCGCCCCGGGGCCGCCCCGTCCCGCACGGCGCCGGCAGCCACGGGGTGAGTGCGGCTGCGGCCGGCGGCACCGGCCCGGGGGATTCGAGGGTACTGGGTCATCCGGGGCAGCAGGAGGAGCCGCTCGGGGCGTCGGGACGGGGTAACGCGCCGGCAGGGGCCGGGGGGGAAGTTCTTCGTTCCTCGGGCCTGTGCCGGCAGGACGGCCTCGCGGGAGGGAGAGGTTCAGCGAGACGCGGCCCAGACGGGCGGTCCCCGCTGGCAGTGCCTGTCGGCGCCGGGAGGGACCGGGAGCCCTCCGTGGTTCTTCACCTTGCTCCTCGCGCCGCAGCCTCGACTGCGTAGAGCTGGCCGCGCCCCGGTGAGGCCCTCGCTGCCGAGCCGGGGCCCAGGGGGTGGGGGCCGCCGTGCCCCCCGGTCTTCCGTTGCTGTCCCTCTCCCACTCCGCGCTCGGGGCTGTGCCGGTGGCATCAGGTCAGCGCGCCCACTCTGGTGCTGCTGGCGGTTCTGCGACGGCTGTGCGCTGCCTTACACCTCCCTGTGCGACCTACTGCAGGGAACCTGCTTGGACTCGATCTCTTGAGATCCTTTCCAACCCTCGCCATTCTGTGATTCCAGAGTCCCCAATCCGCACCCCCATAGCACAGCATAGCAGGACAGTTCTTTCTGTTCATTAGCGGGAGAAAAGCCAAGCTTAACATTGAGAACAAGGCCCCGAAGACTCACTGAAGGAAACTACTCACAGTAGGAAGGTGCTGTTCAGAGAGCATGAGCCTGATGTTATGTTTAAAGAGTCTCCGAAGGACAGGGGACACTTAGGTTTAAGGGGGTCATTTTATTGTTTCACTTCTCCAAATGTACAAAAAAAAAATTAGAAAATAACCCTACCCCCCACCCCCTCCCAAACCACAAAACAAACCAGTCTGGGGAGCCCCACAACAGTGCAGCTAAGAGGCGACAGGAAATTAAACAGAAGTAGACACAGCAGCTGGAGCCCCTCAGCCCTCCTAGTCATTGGCTCTCCACAATCCAGAACTGGCCCCAGTTTGCCCAGTGCTTCCCCAATTCACACAGAGCCCATCCTGACAAGATGGTGAGTGGGTACTTTACAAATCCTCCTTCGCCTTCTTCTTGGATTTCTTGGCTTTATCTTCCTCCTGCAGCACAGGAGTGCTGGTTGCCTCCCGCTTCAAGTAGCTGATGAAATCACTCACTTCTCTTCCACCCTAGAGAACACCACACAAGGCAGTAAGGCACAGTCTGTCCTCACTGTGGACTTTGCCTTTGCTAGGGGAGAGTTCGGGTGCCAGCCAGGAGACCAAACTAACTGCAAGCAGAGCTCTCGCCTGTGGGTCTGCAGCAGAACAGTCCCAGCAGGTACCACCACGTGTGTTCCCTGGGTAACGGGACAGAGTGCCAGGCACAACTCCGGAGAGACTCCACATTATTTGGACACCTGGATTGTACCTCATTACTTCACAAAGCCCCAGGAGTTGCACAACACTCACCTCATACTTCTTTGGACTTTGCTTCTTGCCAGCTGGAGCAAAATAGATGGTAGGGAAGCTGGGGAAAGAGAAGAGGTGTCTCAGCTCACAGTGTGCTGCTTTTTTCAGGCTCTGTCCTTCCAGACCATCACTGAGTGGACTTGCACCCTTGCTCTAGTTTTACATAGCAACAAGAATAACCAGCTCTTAAGCCAGTATATGCGGCATCCAAAAGCCTTGTCTTAACTGTACAGCTGGCTGAGTACAACTATAGTCAGGTTTGCTAGCTTTCAGAAAAGCAATTCCAGTGTTATTTTTGCACCACCAGAACCAGAATCACTGCAGATTCAAGAGGAAAGGCCCAGTGAGACAAGCTTTTAGGTATGGCAAGGACACCAGAGGAGCAGAACAGATGTATGTAATTCCCTGTCCGTACCCCCATTCTCCCCAGGAACCTCTTTTAGATCTTCTGTAGAGGATGCTGGGCAGAGACAGAAGCCTGAACTTGTGTCCACTGACACAGTGGTCTAACAGAAGTAGCACCTACCCTCTGACTTCATATGGAGAAGGCACATCGTTGGCTGTAGCATCCATTTTGGCAATGACAATATTGGGGTCTTTACTGAGCTGTTGAAAAAGCACATTAATAACCAATCCATAGCAGTTAACACCAGAACTAAACGATCAACATCTAAGGTAGGATTTCATAAGACAGCATGCACCATTCACAAAAAGCTGAATAAAAATTATTCTAAAGAGTTTTCTTCTGCTTCAACAGCGGCACTGGGAAGCCCCTCTTCATTCAGTTGTATGCAGCACAGATCTCCCAAAGAATACCAGACTAATTCAGTAGCTACAACTTCTAAGGAATGTTGACCCCAGAGGCACTGTCTGCCTTGAATCTTTTAGAAGGCGAACTGTGAGTATAAGCAGTGCCCACATAGGAAGGGTACCTGACAGCCACATAGGAAAAAGTTAGTCAGATCTGCAAAGACATATTTACACCACTACTGCAAACATAAACTGATAGAAGGAGACCAGTGTCATGCATAGTCTTTACAATACTATAATCAGAGGGAAAAGACCCAAAAAGGAACTCTTCCACCCGAGGACTAAATAAGGTAATACTGATGCACCACCACCAAAACAGCTCAGTTACTGCCATGCTCCAGATCCTGCCAATGTATTTCTGCATCTACAGGAGATGGCAAACACTAAAGTCCTCAGGAAGGCACAGTTATACCACTACACTGTAAAGGCTGGAGAGACAGAATACGCAGAACTGTTTAGTGCTGCAAAGCTGTCATTTACACTTGCAGTAGAGACTCTGACCTACCTTCTCTCCCAACTCTTTGTATTTGGGCTCCAGATTCTTGCAATGGCCACACCAGGGTGCATAAAACTCTATCAGGACATCTTTGTCTTCTGCATTAACAATTTCATCAAAGTTCTCAGCAACCACCACCTGAAAGAGTTTGATCACACAAAGTTTGGACTTCTAAGTCAACAGTGAGGCTGTACCATGACATGCTATGCCCCAGAAAGCCTGACCTCCCGCTGCACTAGGATGTGCACTGTATCTACACAGTGAGCACCAAACTGACCAAACACACAGCTCTTCACCAAGCTGCAGCATCTTGAGCAAGGCGGCAAAAGCCTGTGATAAGATACTGGCACCACCTGCAAGTGAGTTTTGGACACTGTAACACTGCAGGAGAAAGGCAGAATAGTTTATTTCTTAATCCCAGCGAGCTCCAGGCTAAAGAATGAGTTTAACTATATTTGCTGAGGTCATCCCACACATAAATAAGCAGTGCAATTTCACTCCCGTATAAGACCCTCATCTGAATGTAAAGCCATGGGAATGCTTTCCTTCAGGGCAAATTCCAGTGGGATGAACAAGTAGTAGGAATTAAACCATAATCTTAAGCTGATGAGATGAACACATAAGACTTTAGGAACTTGAGCAGCTGTGACCAGCTTCAAAGCCTTTCCATGGGGGAGGCACAAGTCAGGATAACAGAACCCTTGTAAACCTCAATGATCCTGCGCCTGCAGAGATAGCATCATAAGTGGGCTCATGCAGGAGTAACTGTGCTGAGAGAAAAGTATGGAATCAAAACTGCAAGCTGAGTTTCTTTAGCTCAGAAGTGCAACATAAAAGGAAATTAATTATTTTTCTACACAATGCCTCAGACTCCAAGGTTCCACAACAGTACACTTGAAGCAAGGTATGCTGGCATACAAGTAGAAGCTGCTGCTGAAGTGTTTTTCATCACTAGCAGCAGCTTTTGCCTCCCTTGATACAACACTCACCTTCACAGGGCCATCATTGTTTTCAGGGACAGGCTCTGATTTCAGGTACTTTTTCAAGTTGCCATCAAAGTAATCTTGCAAGAATCTCTCCAGAGCCTTTCCATCACGGCTGAAAGCAAAGTGACATTTTATAGCCACCATGACACATACAGGATGACAGAGGAAAACCTTCAAGGCTGATTTAACCTCCTTCCACCCACATAACAGATGCCACCTGCATCTGTGAGAGCACCACTCTGGGGCCAGCTGAGAAGAACAAGCACAACAGACACCACTAGAGTTTTGGCAGGAGCCTGGGTGACATCTCATTCTAGGTTTTAGGCCTTCAGAGCACCCTTAGATTTCTTCTTTTCTGAAGGAATGTACAGCTATTCCCCCCCACGTCCTTTACTGAATCTTAATTCCTAAGCAGACATTATACAAAGTTACAGAATTAAGCTGAAGATATTTAAAAGACAGGACAGGCTCTAGAGGGCAAGAAAGCACACTGGACAACTAAGAATCTTTCTGACCCAGCAGTCACTTCTTCCAGCAGGAAGATCCAGCTTTCCTATTTCCTCCAAGCTAATGAACAATTGTTTGGTCACAGACTCCCAGACCCGAGTCTATCAAGCAAAAGGCAACACTGCTAACATTCAAAAACTTACGAGAATTCTTCCTGCATGACATATTTATCTCCTTTAGCTGTTCTGATGGCAACAACAGGAGCCTCACCCACGCTGCTGTCTAGACCGAATTCTGACAGCTCGTGGCCAAAAGTTTTCCGGCTAGCAACAGCAAATGACAGTTTGTGACCAGCATCCAAGAACTTCTTTGCAATCATCATAACTCTGAAGAAAAAAAAGATGACAAAAAACAGAAAACAAAGCATGATTCCTTGAAACATTATCTTCCACATGAGATAACACCTTTCAAGTTGAGGAACACACTGGACACGGAATTCAATGGTGTGGTGTGAAGTGATGCATTCCGCATAGGAAATGTCACTGAGTCCTCTCAGTGTTAAGAAGCAAAGCAACCCTGTTTATTCTGAATACAGCCTGAGCAAATGTCAGGTGTACTTTTCTTTTTTTTAACCCATCAGCTTGATCACTGAAGAATACAAAGGACAGAATACCACATAATCTTACCAAGGAAATTTCAGCTTAAAACGTAAGGACTAGATATCCAAAAACAAGTAGCTGGGTTTTCAAACAAATTCCTTGAGCAGCAAGCACAGTACTCTTGATTAGAAACCCAGTGAAGATTTTTCCAAGGGAGAATAATTCCCATATGAACGTAAGAAACTTTAAGTTGAACTACAAACACCACCAATGCAGGGATCAAATGAGAGCAGCAGATGAATGCTACCCCAGCCACCACATACCGGTTGCGCCAGTAGTTGGAGCCCTTTGCATTCTTCTCATAATCCACATCATAGTATGCCACCAACAAATCCTTCCCTTGGATCAAGTCTTTGTTGTCTTCAGTCATATGTGGACAGATACCAAAGCTATCAATGAGACAGAGGTTAGCAGGTTTGACTTCACTATCCAAATTCCATCACCTCCCAGGAATGGTCTCAATACAGCACGTTCTTGATTCCCACCCAAGAATGCTTAATATCAGTAACCAGTATGACACAAACATTTTGCTCATTCACATTCCGTATTATTTCAAGTCAAATCTCCATCTCCAGCCACAACCTCAATTAATGCATCTGATCTAAGGTTTAAGATGGCATACTTCTCAAGAAGTATACATTTCTTTTAAACAGAAGCCTGGTTGCTTCTGTTCTCTATGGTATAGAGAACAGATGTCAACAACCACACCAGTATTTCCAGAAAGAAGGTAGATAGCCCAAAGGAAACGGTGTAAGCAGGACAGCCGTTTTGAATACTAAGCAGAAGTGGCAGCTAAGCTTGGTAGAGAAAATAAGTTCTGACAGAATGGAACCCAATTTGGGATGGACTCTAGTCTATCACGTCGTCCAGCAAGGAATCACTCACATATTCTCCTGGATAAACTTCTTGATCTTTGCACTGGTGATTTTGTCTTCAGTGTACTTGATAGTGCTGTCCTCAAACTTGTTTGCCAGCCGTGAAGGTCGGAACAGGACCACACCCCTGAGAGGAAGCAGATACCATGAAATCGTTCAAAGCGTTCCTGGGCTTTCGAGGGGCAACAGCAAGATGAGACAAGAATTCAGCCTCCAGTGACTACCCTCATTAACATCCACAGACACAGCAAAGCGGACTATTTTCTTGGTAGCATTACTGCACCAGATGTACCTGCCAGGCTGTTTCTCATTATTCAGACAGGCCATGGCTTCCAGCAACAAGAAACTAGAAAGAACAAGCAATGGGGATGCAAAACACCTGTTGAGATACCTCCCACGTGGAGGGGAACACTAATCCTCTAGATCCTGCAACCATTCTATCACATCCAAACTCTTGCCAACATACACACACACCACCAGCTGGGAAAGCAAAAATACCTTAAAATATGCTCTGAAGGTTATTAACTGGAATTATTTTGTTCCAGTTGTCCTAACAAACAAAATCTTTAAGAACTTACTCTCCATCTTCCTCGTACTTCTGCACCAATTGCTCCTCACTGGTGTGTGCAAAACGGTAGTTGTCTCTTAAGTTGTTGGCAGCTTTCATGAATTCAGAATAAGCATCGCCAGAAGCATCTCTAAAGAAGCCTGCAGCAGAAAGACAGATGGTGACCTCAAACCAACTCAGCAGTAGTTACTGTGCAGCTCATCATTTGTCTTTACAGTGCACCAAAAGCTGTCTGCTGAACCAAGTTCCTCAACGCACATCCAGATCTTGGTTTTTGACAGTTTCTCCCATTTTTAGTGGAACACTTATGCATTTCTTTTCTTCCACCAGCAGCGAGTTGCTCAAGAATTAGTCACTCAGCTAAGAGAGAACTGTCTGCTGAGCGCTACGATTTCCATTTGCAGTCATATGTGACACTATTAATGGTAGCAACTGGTAGCCAGGGTACATAATAGAAGTAAGTTTAGGAGTTCTGATCAATACTCAGTCCATTCCGTTTCTGTGCCTGACCTGCACAAAGGAAAGCTGATATTACCACTTGTAAACCATGATCAAATAAGACAAGGATGATAAATACCATCAGAGCAGGATTTCTAGAAATCCAAAGCTACCTCTTGTCAGGCAGCCAAAAGAGCAACAAGCTTAACAAAAAAAAAAAAAGACCACAGTGCCAGGAGTTTTGAAAGACAGTCAAAGAGCCACAGGAAAAAAAAAGTTGGACTGAATCCCCAGAGGTCACCAAGTCCAATCTCCTCAAAGCAGAGCCAGCTTAAAAGTCAGGTCAAGTTGCTCAGAACTTTTTCTAAACGATTTCTGAAAGATCTCCAAGATTGAAAGTTTTGAAACATCTCTGATCACTTGCTTCTGTCTTTTCCTTCCTGCCGTGAAAGACTTTTTTTGCTCACATCCACCTGGAACTTCCCTTACTATACTTTAGGATACTGCCTCTTCTCTTATCACAGTACATTCGCAACAGAACTTCCGGAGTCAAATGTTTAAATTCTGCACTGATTCTACTCACCCACTACAGAAGCATCTTTATCACCAATGAATTTCTCAAAATCAGCCATGGAACTGAGAGCCACTGAAGCAGGTCCTGCCTGTTTCTTGAGATGACTGACAATTCCATCTTAAAATAAAAGTGAAATCATTAAAGGGATCGATACAAAGCTTCATGAGATACTTTTCAAGTTCCCTAAAACAAAAGCCATTTCTGACAATTCTTCTACCAGCTCACAAGCCAAGGCCCAAGTGGTGACATAATAAACATGGTATGAACTGAAAGTTTGTCATCAGCACCTTTTCTTCACCTTCAGATAACTGAAATCGCACTGAAATCTAATCTTAGAAATGCAGAGACTTTCAGAGCACTGTCCTGGTAAAAACATTTTTTCAATGCTCTCCTACCAAAAGCTGCACACATTACCAATGTGTTACAGAACACTGCACTGTGAAAAATGATTCACTAGATGAAAAACTGATCAGGAAACAGAACACCTCCTCACTGCCGCAAAAGGAGTGCAGAGATTACGAAGTTACTTGTAATAGGAAGTTAATGGTATAAGATCTTCCCCTGAAGCATTTTCCACGCACCACCTATCGTGGATACCATGCTTTAAAGATAACTTGGAAGCCTTTTCCTATAAGGGAGAGTTTTAAGTGCTATCAAGTGCTATTATTAAACATCCAGTGCTCTTCCAACAGAAGGAGCTCTGGGAAGGGCAAAGGTGTGCACGTGAAAGGAATTCTTCTTTGTACCTCTCCATACATTTCACATTTCAGAAACAATGACTGTTCTGTGTGGGCCTGTCTTCTAGCACTACTTCAGCAAGCAAGATGCAGACAGATGCTGACAAGCCCTCACCCGCTGTCCTGGGTCCATCATAGGTTCCTGATTCTTCTCCATCTCGAAAAATCTTCAGGGTGGGATATCCACTGACTCCATACTTGTTGCAGGTGTTTGAATTTGCTGTACAATCAACCTAAGAGAAAAGAAATATTGCATTTAATGATTTATCAACCTGTATACCCAGGCAAAAGCAGCTCTGCCACTGCACACATTATCACATATAAACTGGAAGACTGAAGGGCTTGAAAACTCTCACATGCTTTTAATCAGGGCTGGATTCCTTCCACACAAAATGTAAAGATCTGAGAAACACCTGTGAGACCCAAATCTATGAGATCAGAAGCCAGGCCCAACATGAAACCAAGCAGCCCATGGGTGACGTGGTACACAGACTGTCACTGAGACGTCAGTACTACAGAGCACGTAACACGTGTAACAGCACAGCTGCGTTAAGAGGCATAGAAAAGATTTAAGAAAATATACAGGAAACTAATAGTTGCAACTTTGAGATGCATTCATCATTAAAATACTAATAAGGGTAGATTCTTGTTGATGGGAGGCTTAACAGGAATCGACCTGTTCCTAGCACCTTATCAACACTGAAGGTTTCAGCAACAGCTGAAGCAAACAGAAGTCTGGAGGAATCCATGTCAACTTCCCATAAAGCAGCAGACCCTTATTTAGCAAAACCACGCAAGTTTCCTGGAGGAAAAGGTGGTTCTTTAACAAAGCTCCTTACTGCGTAAGGCAAGGGACAATACCACAACTACTGAGTACAGCAATTCTTGGATTGCGACTGCACAGCTCCCAGGCAGCTCACTCCACCCGAGCCCCCTCCCAGCCAGCAGCACACGCCCATCTCACAGCCTCACACCGGCCACAGCCCTCAATATCAGACCGTTCCCGGTGTTCGAGTCTTCGAGAAGCTGCAGCCCATCACAGCTCTGAGCCACGGGCAGGTCGGATGCGCAGCCCGGCAGCCGTAACAGCACGGCTTCTCCACCCGCAGCAGCCACGGAGCCGCAGACCCCGGGCAGAGCCGCAGCCGCCCCTCACCTTCACGAGCGGGACGATCCCCTTCAGTCTGGTGGCGGCCGCCTCGTATTCCGGCGCCAGCCGCTTGCAGTGCCCGCACCTGGGGGGGGAGAGGAGGAGGAGGAGGAGGAGAAGGAGGGGCGTCAGGTCCGTCAGAACGTCTCGGCTCGGCCCGCCCCGCCCCCACCTTCGCCCCCGGCCCAGCCCCGCCTCTGCCCCGCCGCCCCTCACCAGGGCGCGAAGAACTCCACGAGCACCAGTCCCGGGCGCTCGGCCAGGCCGCTCTCGAAATCGGCGTCGCTGAGCTCCACCACGTCGGAGGCGCCGGCGGAGAGGGCGAGGAGGGGGAGGAGCAACAGCGCGGCGGGTGGCGGCCGAGGCACGGACATGGCGGGCGGCCGTGCAGAGCTGCGCTCCCTCCTCGGCGGCGGCGGCGGCTGAACAGGCGCCGGGGGCCGCAGGCCGGAAGTCCCGCCTCCGCAGCCGGATCTGCCGTGTGGCAGCTCCCCATTGGGCGCCGTGCCTTACGTCACGAGAGCCGCGACCAATGGGCTGCCGAACGGGAAGGGCGGGGAACCGCAGCGGCCGCCCCGCCCCCGCGGGCCGCTGGGTCCCGGTGCAGGCCGGGCCTCGAGGGGGCGGCGTGGGGGCGCTGGGCCGCGCGCGGTCGGCCGTCGGCCCTCCCCGCCCCGCCCGGGCTTCGGCGGGGGCACAGGCGTCCATCCCTATAGGCGCCGCTGCAGAGAAGCGTTCCGGCACAGCGGTCGCATCCCAGGCCAGCAGGACAGTCGGACAGTCGCAGAGCTGCGCGCAGAGCAGATGATCGTAGCCGGGCAAGGAGCGCCTTGGCTGCAGCCGGAGTTCGCACAGGTCCCTTCCTCAGCCGCGCGCTGTGTGATCCTGGGGCGGCTGCTGGAGGCACGGCCCAGCCCGATCCCGGCTCTGCGTTGTTGCTTGTGCTGCCTCAGCACTGGCGCCCCGTGAAGAGGTGTTAGGGACAACGCAGCAAGCTGTCCAGCAGTTGGCTTTCTCTCGCAGTGCTGTAGTGCCCGCGTGCTTCTCAGGGGTGCTCGTTGCCAAGGGTTTGTCCAGTGCCACCTCTGCCGCCTGGCTCCCACCTCCCAGAGCTGCTTCATCTCTACACAGGCCGCAAGAAGCAGGGCAGGCTGATGTGCAGGGATCATCACCAGTTGGTCTGCATTGCTGGCCGCCACACCAAGACCTTCATCTCCCTGCACAAACGCCTGCACAGCTGCACTGAAATCCGAGAGAGCCGCTTCCTCTCCTCACCCCAAGGATAAGCGGTTCCTGCTCGGTGTCGTTCCTGCTCAGTGTCCACCCACAGCTGCCTTGGCAGTGCGTGTGGGACCGTTTGCTCTGCAGCTCAGGGTGCGTTGGGTTGTGCTGCCAGCACAGAGCCCACTGTACAGAAGCAGTGTTTGTCTGGAGGTGGATGAGCAAGAACTGTGAGAACAAATCAGTGCTCAGCTCCAGCCCTCAACGCTTCTTTCTCAATGGGCAGCTGCTGCCCAGCAGCCTTTGCTGGTGACACTTTACAGCTTTTCCAATGCTTTGACTGTCACTTAGCAAAGGTAAAACTCTATTGGAGGCATACTGAGGCCAAGTCCAAGCTTGTCCTGAGCTCCACGGAGCTGTACGCCCACAGCGTCTGGTGTTCTTCTGAGTCCCATCCGTGTGCACCTGACCATGGACTTTGACAGGCAATTAGTCAGCATCCTGTGTTTTTTTCTCAGTGACAAATCTCAGGTTCTGTCTACACCCTGTTACCGATAATCCAGATCATCAAAATCTGTGAGCACACACAGCCCCCTTCCCACTGTGCTGCTCTGCACTGTGCTGGGCTCTCCCTGTGCAGAGGTCTCACTCCTCGTGGCACAGCGCAGCGGCAGGCCCGAGGTTCTGCCCTCTGCACAGTAGCTTTGCAGAATGTGCCCATGAGCACCAGCACTAGTGAATTCTTGTCTGTAGCCACCTTCCGTGGCTGCAGCCAGCATGGAGTGACAGCCCCTCCTCCTGATGTGTCCCATCACATCCTTTTCAGGACCTACTGCCACAAACCCAAGCCTTTGCCCCCAGGTCTTAGCCTCCACGCGCTGCCTTCTGCCACAGCTGGTCTGCATCTCTGCTGGACTTGGTGGGACAGTCCTCAGTGCCAGTGTTTCCCCATTTGTTTCTCTTGGGCAGGTGTCCTCAGTCCTCAGTGCCAGTGTTTCCCCATTTGTTTCTCTTGGGCAGGTGTCCTCCAGCGCTCACCCTGTAACCTGGCAGGGAGAAACCCAGCTGACAGCTGAGTCTGAGCAGCTGTCACAGGCCTCACATGACAGAGCCATTTTCTTCTTGAAGTAGCTTTCCCCATGCTCTGCAGGCTGTCTTTACTCTCTTCAGCCTGGATGAGTGGCTGCAGGATATCCGGAAGATTCCCACTATAAACGAGATCATCAGTGGAGCCTGCGCTGCGGTCTGGATACTGATTGTGTCTTTCTTTGCAGAACGTTGTTGCAGCCATCACTGGTGAGTGCTGGGCCAGACTCAGCCACCGACCCCCCCGTACTCCCCAGACACCTCGAAGGGCGCTGCTCTGTCCGAGCAGCAGCTCCGGGCTCCTCAAAAGGAGGAGGACGCCTTCCTCCCACCCACCGCCTTCAGATAAACGAGAGCTGCCGGGCCGCGGCTCCCGCCGCCGTCGCTCCGTTACTCCGGGACCCGCTGCTCCGCGCCGCCCCGGTGCCGGCAGAGGGCGCTGCGGGGCTCCCCGGTAGCGGCGGGCGGGGTGCGGGGGCACGGCCGGGCCCCAGCCTACCCGCTCCGGAGGGCTGCCCGGGGGCTGAGCCGGGACCCGGCGCTGCGCACCGACCGTCTGCCGGCTGCTCTGGGCTGGGCCCGGAGGTGGGGGGAACGTGGTGCCGTGCTGAGGGGCGTCTGCTGGGCTGGATGTGGGGAGCTTCGGCAGCTTTTGGGATCTGTGCGGGGTGCGGTCCCGCGGGACTGTGCCGTGCCGTGCCGTGCCAACCACCCGCCCGAGTGCCGCTGTGCTGCGGCTGCCGCAGACCCCGCGCTTGGGCCGCCCGGGCACCGAGCGGGGAGAGCCGGGGTTGCGGGACCGGGAGCCGCCTGCTGGTGGTGCTGGGACGGCTGCTCTGCGGGCGGCCGAGATACGGGGCCGGGACAGCTGGGAGCTCGCCGAGTCGTACCGCGCGGTTTTGCAAGGGAACGGCTGGCGCCTGGCCCCGCTGCCCGGTTCGTGCTGCTCCTCGGGCCGTGCCCAGCAGGAGCTCCTTTCTGCTGCCTCCTGCCCAAACCCAGGCCTCCAATGGCTGCTCTGTGGACAGCAGCACTGTGCTATCCCTGAGCAGAGCTGTGTGTGTGTATGTCTGTATGTGTGTGTGTGCGTGAGCGCTGTGAGGGGCTCCCAGCAGCAGTGTGGATGCGAGCCCTTCCCGTGGATCACCAGGCTGGCACACTCTGCGCTGATGGTGCTTCCTTTCCTGCAGGCAGAAACAGAGACAGAGCCAGGCCCCAGCTTGGCTCTCCTCTGCCTGCCCGCAAACCGGTGATGGGCACCCAGCCCTGCTCCCTGCATGCCTGCAGCAATGCCAGGAACATTTTCCCAAGCCCCTCCTGTCCTATCCTGCTGCTAGCTGTCCCCAGGCTTCCCGCCCCACGGCCACATGCAGCCCCTGGGACCCCACAGAAGCAGTGACCTGGGAAAATCCAGGGAGAGCTGCTCGAGGATACCTAGACCCATCTGTGTGCCCTTCTGCAGGCACAGGGCCACGTGGGGTAAGGAGCAGAGAGAGCCAAGGCTACAGCAGCACATGTTTATGGGGTCTGGCCTGGCTCTGTGCGTAACAGCGCAGCGACATGCTGGGCACAGTGATGGCATAAGCTATGGGGGAAGCTGGGTTCTGTAGGGCTGGCGCTGCTTCGGCGTGGCTCAGTGCCGGAACTGTGGCACTGGGGATGGGATGCGAATGTCCTGACCCTTTTCCAGCCGCCGCTCACAGTCGATCAGGTAGTTCACGCCGTCTATCACCAGCTGCACCAGTTCCACCTGCACCAGGAGCACAAAGTTCTGACTCTAGGCTGTCCTGGCCCCAGCCACCCCCCCGAGCCGTGCCAGCAGCCGCTGAGTGAAGGGCACCTACTGCACCCATGGAGCACAGTGCCCCCAGTCCCCACTGCTGGCTTCAGCATACAGCTGCAAAGCTGTTCTGGCGCTGAGGTGTGCGCACGTTTTCCCAACTGCCCTTGCCAAGAGCAGCTCTGCCCCTCTCCCACCTCTGACTTCCCCAGCCGGTCCAGGTTGGAGATGTCAAAGACATTGCCGGTGGCTGCTGTGTCCACACCGCCTGTCCCACGCTTCTGTAGCCGCAGGTTCTCCAGGATCTTGGGGAAGCGGCTGTCCTAGTGCCCAGAGAAGGTGTCAGTGATCAGCAGGACCATCAGCTGCAAGTGACAGCTCCCCAGGGCTGCCCTCCCACACCCTGCAGCACCCTGTCTGCAGCCCTGCAGTCCCTTCCCCAAGCAGATCCCACTCAGTACTCATGTGCCTGGCCCCTCCAGCTGCAATATGGGCACCATGCGCTGCTCTGCTCCCCTGTGTGATCCCAAGCAGCATCCAGGGCTGTGCCGCACAGTCCTTTCATCCTGGCAGGGTTGGGCTCTGCTCCCCCAGCACCATCCACAGTCATTACCTTGCTGAGCAGTGGCAGCTTGATGTGGACACCCGCCCGCAGCCCAGTGCCCAGGTTGGAGGGGCAGGTCAGGATGTAGCCTAGCCTCTCATTCCACATGAACTCCCAGCCTCGCTCCTGGATTAGTCGCTCCACCTGGGTTAGAAGCACAAAAAGCAGCTCAGCCCGCAGCCCAGCCCTCAGCGTGGTGCTGCCCAGCTCTGAGGCTGCGAGGGACACAAGTCCTGCACGGCCCCCATCCACAGGGCTGACAAGGTAGCGCTGAGGTTTCTCACCTCCTTCAGGCCGCGGCAGAACCGCTCAAAGACGCGCTTCATGTTACCACCCTTCTCCATGGAGATGACGCGCGTATGATCCTCCTCGTTGATCCAGATCAGGAAGGTCTTCTCATTGTTGTGCCTGCGACAGGGCAGTGCTCAGCTGTGCGGGGGCTGGGAGAGCCCTGTGCCCACGCAGCCAGCAGCAGCAGCCCCGCAGCGCCCACTCCACTGCTGTTAAGGCGCTGCGCCCTGAGGGGGGTGAGCACACGGCCTGGCAGTGTGTGGGGTGTGTAGGTGTGCTGGGAGCAGGAGGGAGAAGCAGCTGTGGCCGGGTAAGTGTGGGGGCGGGTACAGTGTGCAGAGTGGGGTGAAGCGCTGGGCATTGTCTGGGAAGCAGCCAGCAGGCACAGGTTTTTGGCAGGAGAGGGAACGACGTGCTGCAGAGCAGGCAGGGCTGGCAGCAGGGCTTGGGATGGCTGCGGAGCTGCCCGCTGCCGTGCAAGGTGCTGCGGGTTGCGCAGGGAGCGGCTGCCCCCGGCTCTACGCAGCTCCATGGGCTGCAGCCGGCGATCGGAAACCAGGCTGGGGGTGGGCAGGGAGAACACAGCCACGGGCACAGAGCTGCGGAATGGCAGCCTGGAGGCAGCGGGGTCTATGGGGCGGGAGCGCGGGCGGGGACAGCAGGATGGAGCAGCAGTGCCCTCCTCCTCCTGCCCTGTTAGCGGCCCAGCGCCAGGCAGGTCCTTACCAGATGCCTCGGGCGTCGGGCCAGTCCCGGGCCATTCCTGCTGCCGTCAGGAGCGGGGACACCGGCTTGTCAAAGAGGAAGTGGTCCTGCAGGGACACAGCGTGTCAGCAGGGCACATGGCGGATACCGGGGCACCGTCCCTCTGGTCCCCGTGCACCACACAGGAGGTGAACATCACTGGCTGTCCCAGTGCAGAGCCTGTGGCGTGCAGTCCTCACAATGCCAGCGGGGCAGCAGCCGTGTGCCACGCACTCGCCTTTCCCGGGGCAAGTGGAGGGACACAGGGTGGGAGCCGGAGAGCCCCGTGAGCTGCTGGGCCACATTCAACTCCATCTTCTAATGAGCGGGGCCGTGAGCAGCCTCTGCAGCATGGGGTAACCACACTGGGGACGTTGCCCTGGTGCTGCAGGGCTTGGGGTGGGGAAGGGAGAAGTGGTGGGAGCTGGTGCCAGGATAGGGTCCTGCCGGGGCTGCCCGACTCACATCAATGAGCTGCTGCTGCTCCTTCTCTGTCATCTCGCTGAGACGGTAGTAGCGGCCCGACAGGTCCCCTGTGAGGCCGTTCAGAGCCTCCACCGTCACCTTCTCCACCTCCCTCCGCTCAGCGCGGGTGCAGGCGGGTGGAAGGCTCAGCCCACGGATGCTGCGTCCGGTCCGGACCCGGGACGAGAGCACATAGCGCTCATCGAAGTGGCCAAACTTAATCTAGAACAAACATGGGACATTGGCAGGCAGAGCTAGCACTGAGCATCACTGTCCCCAAGGACGGGGCACACTGCAGCATGCCCACCTTGGAGGCATCCAGGTCCGTGACGTGCTTCATGGTGCGGGGGTTGTACCCGTTGTGCCGCTCCTGGATCACGGGGTCGAACAGCTCTGCAAACACCTGGAGGGAAGCGGGACAGGGCAGCTCTTCAGAACCAGCGCCATGCGGAGCCCTTTGGGGGATGTGGCAGGTGCCCTATGGAGCCTGGAGCGTGGCAGGGCCCTGGCCATATCTCACCTCATATGTCTCCTCATCACCAGCCACCATGCCCACCGTCTTGATGAAGGGGTGGCCTGGGTTGTCCACGCCGGTCTGGATGCATTGGTCCAAGGTCCAGCCGTTGGGGGTGGCTTTGTCGCAGAGCCTCGCATAGATGGCTGGCGTCAGGTTGCTGGCCATGCAGTTGTTGTGTTTCCGCAGGTCGGGGTACTCAGCACTGCGAGAGGAGGCACCAATGAGCCTCTGTGTCCAGCAGTTTTTTGCAGAGTCTGACTGGATTGGAGCTCATTTCCCCACTGCCGCCCACAGTGCTGTGTGTTACCCCCATAGCTATGATGGCACTGATATGGCACCAACGTTCTGTCTCCTACTGAGCAGCATTGGCACAGCACCATAGTCCTCCCCAGTCCTGCAGAGCTTGGGTATGGGCAGGAGGTGGGGGGGGGACGTCCCTGGGGCAGTTGGCCTAACCCAACCGGGGCATATTCCATACTGCATGCATTGCATTCAGCAATAAAAGCTGGGGGCAGGGAGAAGGAAGGGCTCTCATTATGAGTGTATCCATCTGCCCAAGTGACTACTGCGTATCCCGAGGCCCTGATTCCCAAGGCTGAGCATTGCTTACATGGAAAATCAAGAATATATTTTTTTTCTCCTTTTACTTCTGCATGACCTTTGTTCTTTTTTTTCCCTTCCATTAAACTGCTCTTTATCTCAACCTGTTAAGGACCAAAGCGCAAATTCAGTCACTCCTTCCCTTTCCTTGGGTGAGTGCAACACCTACAAACTTTTTTTCCTGGTATTTTCTCCCTCTTGTCTCCCTGGGCAGTGGGAATGAGGGCAGTGGGTGCTGCTGAGTGGCCATCAACTGCCATCTACCCTAGGTCCCAGTGGTGCCCCTGCCCTATGAAGACCCCCGTAGCAAGGTGGGCAGGGAGAGCTGTGCTGTCCCCACAAAGACAGCTGCTGGCATCACACGGGAGCAGAGAGCAGCCCAAGATGATGGCTGCCACGAGGACAAGAGCCCATGAGCAAATCTGGCTGGTGCTCAGGGTGCAGCTCCTTATCAGCTGTGTACCAGGGCTTGGTGCTGGGAGTGCTTTGTGGCAGGCAGCCATGTCAGCCACAGCCCCACGTAGTGCCTGGGCATAGGGCTGCCAGCTCCAGGCCGTGCAGGGTTTGCTCTGTTCTGCACAGCGCAGGGCAGCTGCTCCTGCTGTGCCTCTGTCAGTGTTCAGGTCTGTGTGTCTGCACGCAGCCCTGGGGGCTCTGACCCCACACAGCCCGGACGCTGTGGGGCAGGAAATGGGCTGACCCTGATCTGCAGCTGGTGGGAACTGCACTGCTCTGGCACAGTTTATTGTATTAGGGGGATGCTTTCTTCTAATCAGCTTAGCGGGAGGCCGTCTCCTGACCTCATTCCCACTTTAGCTGGGCTTTGTGCTTGTCCTGTGCTCACAGGGGAATTGGTGGAGCAGCACTCGACCGCACTCTCCTTGGCCAAATCCCTCCCACTGGAGGTACCATTGTCTAGAGTGGGACAGAAGCAGCCCTCCCCAGGTCGGGAGGACTGGACGGTGGCCAGGGATATCTGGCCTCTCTTCCTCAGGGAGGCACAGGCAGCTCAGGAGGAAGCAGAGGTGCCAGGTGCAGACATGAATCTGTGGCAGTAGTGGCAGCAGCCAATCACTGTCACCGCCACCATCTCCAAGCACCTGGCCCCATGCTGCTGTGCAGAGCTTGTCATCTCCAGCCCTGAGACTGCAGTCCGGGAGAGCACATTGGCCCTGTGCCTATGGCTTGGCTGTTGCCTGTGGCTTCCGGAGTTTGCAGAAAGAAAGGGAGGCTGGGCTCATGTTGCTGCTCTGCGTGGGGAAGCACTGGCTCCAGCCTGTCCCCTTGCATGGAGGTGTTTGCTCTGGGCAGAGCCAGTCCCAGGCTGGGCTGAGGCTGCTCCCCATCCTACGCACATATCTTTGCTGTTTGAGTTGCTCTTGCTCAAAGGATGCCTTGTTGCATGTGGGATGCAGCCTGCTCAGCCTCTTTTGTTGCTCCTGCCATTGGCTGGATGCAGACCCACGTCTCCCCAGTGTGAGACACTCTCATAAAAAGCATTCGCTGCTCAGAAAGGGACAGTTGGACTTGTCCTTTCCCTGCCTCCAGCACTGCCCAGTGCGCCAGGACTGTAGCTCACTCTGCTTCCCACCCTGCTGCCAGCAGACTGCATTCAGAGCCAGCAAAGGTTGCTAAGGCGAGCAGACTTGCTTGCAGCCAGAAGGAGGCTGTATTAGGTTTAAGCATGCTGTCTTAGCCCCACTGCAAAGGGTTCAGAGACTTAAAAGCTCCAGGATCTGCGCCTGCTGCAGTGCTGATTTAGCTCTGTCCTGAGCAGACCTTTTCCCAGAACAGTCCTGAATCGCAGCCAGAAGATTTGGGCAATCTCTTTTCAGCCTTTCCAGAGCACCCCAACTAAGCTTCATGGGGGCAGGATAAGCAGAACATCACAGAGAATGACAGCGTTATACACTCGGTGCTGTGCTCATGGCCAGCAGAGCCCGAGCAGAATTGCACAGGAAGCCAAGGGCCATGATGCTGCTCTCGCCTAGCAGTCCAGGTTTCCTCTGTCACAAGCAGGAAGGGGGCTCCACACTTGGCCTTTCAGGGTTGCTCTCCCCTTGGTTTTGTTCCCCAAACCCAGTTGTAGAACTGTGCTTCATCCTGTTCGGTTCCTAGTGCCCAATGCTGAGTTGCAGGTGCATTCCCAGTGGGGTCCTCAGCCCTGGAGGCCATGAGCTTTTCCAGCAGAGATGGAAGGGCAGGGCAGCAGGGAGGAGGCACCTTGCTGCCAATGCAGCACCATGGCCCTCTGTACCTCAGGACAGGGCTGCTTGCAGTGCCCTCTATGCCGTTGCAACCAGGGGTTCTGCACTGGGAAGGAGACTGCTCAGCGCACAGCAGGTACTGTGGGTCTGCTCACGTTGCTGCACCTCCCACAGCTCTCTGCACTGATCCAGCAGCCTTTTCCAGTGCCCTTTCCAGCGACACCAACTGTTGCTTTCACAGCCGCGGGGGTCACTCCTTCCATCCTCACCCAGGCTCAGGGCCGCCCCCCACTCCTCAGGTCTCGCCAGGCCAGCACGCGGCCCTCAGCATCCCCACCCGATGCCGACCCGATGTCTACGGCCCTGCGGCCGCTCAGACAGCTCTCAGTGCAGCGCTGCTGGAGGGGTGAACAGGCAGCACCACGCGGCCGTTATCATTCACTCCGTTTCCATTTCGTTTTCACGGCCCGGCCTGGCGCCGGCTCTCGGCACGGCGCTCTGCACGAGCAGCGCTCAGCCTGCAATGCAGAGCAGCACCGCGCGCTGCCGGCACGCTGTTTGCTGCAGGATCGCAGCAGCCGCGTGTGTTTGGAACAGCAGCGCTCTGCCTCCTCCGTTCCGCACCTTCCCCCACACCATCTCTGCCGGCAGCGGGACGGGGGCATCTGCTCCTCACTCCCCGACCACCGCCGGGCTGTGCCGGGCTGCTGCCAGCCGCAGCCCCTGGCAAGGAGCGGTATGAAGGGCGCAACGTGAGAGCTTCGGCACTGGAGCTGCAGCCTCGGCATTGCTGCACCGCTCTGACGCGACCAGCGGCTCCAACAAAGCCGCGTCACCCCAAAAGCACCCGTAAGCCAGGCAGGGCACCGCGCCCACTCCAAGCTCACTCCTCAGAGCTCATCTCTGTTTGAAACCGCCAGCGCAGCACGAATGACTGCGCCGCAGCCTTGGACCTCCGTTCTCCCTCCGCCCCGAGCTGCGAGGGCGAGGCCCTGTCGGGAAGCCCCCTGCTCCTCTGACGACCGCGTCGAGCTCGGGCTGTGTCTGTTCTCGACATCCTCGCGGTGCCGTCCCCGCCAGACTGAATCCTGGTTCCCCGCCCCGCACGGGCCGGTCACGGACCTCGGCAGGACCCTTCCGCAGCCCTGGGCCACGGGGCAGCGCTTTGTCCCAGCTCGGCCGGCCCCGGGCTCCCCGTTCCCGACCCGGGCGCGGCGCGGCGGTGTCGGTGCCGCCCCGCCGGCCGGGGGCCGTCTCCGCGCTGCCTCAAGGTAGGCACGGACCCGGTTCCAGGAGCCCCGCGCCCCGGCGTGGCCGTAGGGGTTGCGCGGCCCCGCCCGGCGAAACGGTGCCCTTGGAATCGGGGACGGCGGATCCCGCAACCGCGACGGGGCCACGTCGTGCCCGTTCCCGGACGCCCGAGGCAGAAGGGTTTGGTCCCGCCGGAGGAGTCAGTCCCCCCCAACGGGGCGCGGCTCTGAGACGGGGGCTGATCGCGACCTCGGTCACTGCCGCCCTGGGGCTCGGGATGCCTCGGGGAGCTGCGGAAGCCCCTCGCCCTCTCCCCCGGTGCCGTGGCCGCGGGAAGCAGCCCCCGTCCGCCGCCGCCCCCGCACGTGCGCCCCCGCCGCCCGCTCCCGGTACCTGGGCGGGTAGCGCCGCCGCTGCCTCTCGCCGGCGCTGACCGTGTCCCGGGCGAGCAGAAAGCCGGCGGCGAGCGAGCCGGCGCCCACCATGGCCAGGAGCCCGGCGGAGCGGCGGGCGGAGAGAGCGCGGGCGAAGGTGCTGGCCATCGCGGAGCAGGGAGCGAGCGCGGCGGGGGCCAGCGGAGGACGTGATGGGAATGGGAACGGCGGCGGCGGGAGGGCGCACGGGGGGCGGGGAGCGGCGGCACGGGGCGGGGGGGTGGGGGGGCACCGCCACCTGCTCGGGCCGCCCCGCCCCGCCCCAGGGGCCGCCGTCGCCTTCAGCACCGCGCGTCGGACAGCGCCGGGGGCCGCGCCCGACCGGACCGGACCCCGAGCACCGGGCGACGGGCATCGGCCGGCGGGGCTCCTGGCCCGGCCCCCGCGGGGACTTCAGGCGGGCGCGGCATAGCGCGAAGGCGCGGCCGGGGCAAAGTCCGCGCACCTGCGGCCGGGAGCGGCGGGGAGCGTGGCCTGGGACGCCTTGCCCGACGGCGCGGGGCCGGGTAGGGGGCCGGGCCGGGCCGGGCGGGCGGTGCGGGGCGGCCCGGGCTGAGAAGAGCGGCCATCACCGCCGCTTTGCCCCTCCGCCGCCCTCGCACGCCGAGGACGGCCGGGCCGGGGATGCCGGCCCGCGCACATAGCGCGCTCGGCGTCGAGCGGCCCCGCGCTGAGCCGCACGCACGGCCGTTGGGACGGGAGCGGCAGCCCGGCACGGGTCAGGTCCCGCGGGCCGCTCTTGCAGGAGGGTCCCGGAGCGGCGGGCCCGGCGCCCGGTTGCCGTGGTAACGCGGGAGGCGGCGGCACCGCGGCGCCCGCTGCAGAGCTCGCGCCCACGTGCACGCAGCGCCGCCCGCCGCCACCAGGTGCCGCCACGCCGCGCCCGGCCGTCCCGCCCTTACGCTCCCATTGGCTGGCGGCGGCCGTCAGCGCGTCGCGATTGGTCGCTGGCGGCGCCGGCGGCGCAGGGTGAGCTCGGAGGCCGCAGGTGAGCGGAGGGAAATGGCGGCGCCCGGCGTGGCGCCCCCTGCTGCCATCGGCAGGGCGGGGCGGGGCGGGGCGGGAGAGAGCTCCGTGAGCGGGGCCGGGATCGGGGAGACCGCGCCGGGGGCGACCGCGCCGGGCGGGCGGGGGAGGAAGGCCGAGGCCGTGCATCGCTGCCGGGCCCCGCTCTCCGGGCGGCGCCGGTGGGGGTCAGCGCCGCCCCTCGGTGCGGGCCCGGTTCCTCCCGCGGTTCCTCCCCCGCCCCCCGCCAGGACGGCCGCCCTCGGTCCGCCCGCAGCCCTCGAGCCGTCGACAGCGCCGTGGCCCGCGCCGAGCGGCCGTGCTCGGAGCTCTGCGGGCTGCGATCTCCCGCGGGCTCCGCGGCGGCCGTTCCGTCCGCACCGCTCTCCGCCCGCGCGGGGCTCCGCTCTGAGCCCCCGCCGCGCCGACCCCGCGCGCTCCTCCGCCCCCCTCGGGGCTCCGCGGGCCGCGGGAGCGCAGCGCGGGACGGGGCGGGGAGTGCGGTGCAGCGCGTGCAGCGGTAGAGCGCTGCCAACCCGCAATAAAGGAGTGCTGACATTCCCGGCATCGCTGCGCTTCTTTACAGTCGTCCCGGCTTTAAAATCTTCAGGAAGTGCTGCTTTCCTCTCCGGTTCGCTGATAAATCGTTATTAACGGCTACATGCCCGAGGAGGCTGTGGATGCCCCGTCCCTGCAGGCATTCAAGGCCAGGCTGGATGTGGCTCTGGGCAGCCTTGGGTCCTGCTTGGCGACCCTGCACACAGCAGGGGGTTGGAACTGGATGAGCATTGTGGTCCTTTGCAACCCAGGCCATTCTCTGATTCTACGATTCTCTTAGGCATTCCGATGCTGTGACGTGTTGCACGTAACGATCCCATAAATCTGATGACAAAAGCCGTAAGAATAATGCTGTGAGAAGGGAGCAGAGCCACGCAGAGCTGCGGGCTGCAGGACGGCCATCGGGTCGCTGTGTTTGCTGTTACTGATGGGGAGGTATATTTAGAGCATGACTTCAACCTTCTGAGCACATTGAGCTGCTGTGGTAGTGCAGAAGGCTTCCTTTTAACACAGCAGGTCCAAACGGTGTGTAATTATTAACTCTGGCTGTATGGGCATTTTATCTGAAGCGATTCAGTGTTGACGTGGTGCAGGCTTTGATAAGAGTGCGGCTTTCACCTTTTGTGTGTAATGAACCTTAATGCAAATAGTGATTGTGGCAATGGGAGCAGCTGCTGGGGCACAGATCCTCTGCACACCGTGGGTTTGGGATGGAGGCTGAGCGGTGGTTTCATGTGGGTTTTTTTCAGTTCCTGCAGCAGCTGCCGGTGGTTCAGTGCCACAAGTCCAGTGTCAATATCTCAAAGTGCCAACCATGTGCTTTGCTTGTACTCTCCCTTTCATTAGAACAGTCCGACACAGCTGGGTTTGTTCCCCCCAGGAGCACTGAGGGGATGATGCCTGGTGTGGCCTTTGGCTTTGGTGGCCATTGGGGTTTTCACTGTGTTTCGGTGTGCCTCCAGAAACGGCCACAGACCAAAGCAAAGCAAAGCAAAGATTATCATCCTATTTTTTTTTCTTTTTTTTTTTTTCTTTTTTTCTCTAGGCTGGAAGCAGAGAACTTGTTGCGTTCTTAGTTCTTGGGGCAAAGGTTTTCCTGCTGCTCGGTCCATTTTGTCCAGGAGGGAGGGGAGAGCAAATGATTGGAGAAAGCGATCCTCCTCCTCTTTGCTTCATTAAATTCTCATCCACAGAGCTGACAGTGCTTGGTACGGCCGCACCGTGCTGCTGTGCAGGGCAAAGGGGTGGCACTGCTCCTGGGGATCTCCTCCTGTCCGTGTGTGCAGCAGTGGGGTGGCACAGTGAGCACCTGCACAGCTGTGCTGCTGCGCTGCCGCCGACACAGACTGCATCCCGGCAGTAAGTGCTGCTGGTTGGGATGTGTGTGTGCTGTGAGTGCTCCAGGTGTGCGTGGGGTGCTGGGCTCTGTGCACTGCGTGAGCTGGGAGTGTGGCAGAGGAGTCCTGGTTGGGAGGTGACAGCTGGGCTGCGTCACTTTGTGTCACCCCATGTCACCTCACTCTGCCCAGGGCTCCCTATGGCCGCAAAGCACCGCGCGCCTCCTCCTGTCCTTCTCTGAGTGCCCCTCTGCATGGAGGCACGTCTGCTTTTTGTCCCTATTTCCAAGGGGATTGCAGAGGCGATTGGATCACTGTCTGTTCCTTCTTCCTGTTGCCAGCCTGTTTGGATTCTTGCCTGCAGGCCGGTGGCGTTTGGGTACATCTCTGCTTTGTGGAGAACTGGCAGGGAGGAGTGGGCACCCATACTGCGTGTGGCAGCACGCTCTCCTCTGGTGTATGGGCTGCAGGGGTGGTGGGTGTGCTTAGAAGGCGCTTCAGCTGCCAGTCTGAGGAAGGCTGGAAATCATGTGAGAGCATGAGGAGCAGAGGGAGAGTGCGTCTCGTGCCCGTGTGTAGGAAATAAGAGATGAGGTGTTTGCTAAGTCATCTTCTCAAGGCTGCACTTCCTGTGCTGGGACAGAGGGAGGAGGGGGGGGGGCTTTTCTCTAATTCACAGCCGAGGAAGCCAAGGTAAAGGGCAGCCACTCAGCATTTCTGAGTGTGCAGCTATGGGCAGAGGTGAACAGCTGTGTCCTTGCTCGGGGGAGGTCACACGTACGTGCATTCAGCTCAGCTGCTCGCATGGCGGTCCGTGCTGCTCCAGGACACGCTCCTTTCCCGGTGTTTTTGATGCACAGTTTGTGTCCTGCTGACCAGACCCCCTGCTCACAGGTAAATCACAGCCAACCCTCCAACTTAGGAGCTCTGGGCTGCAAACCGAGCTGCTAACCTGCAAACTCAGCTGTTGCTGCTGCTTCCTCTGTGTCCTCTTTCTCCAAAGTTGTCACTTTGTCCTTTTCCTTCCTCCCCCTTAAACTCACACGCCTCTCAGACAGCTCGCTCTTCTGTCTCTCTGTTATTGCAGATCTTCTTGAGCTAAAAGGATGAAAATTGGCTATTGGAAGGCCACTGTCACTCTGCTGAGCTTCATCCCAACTTCTGCGTCCCAGCTGATGTCTCTGGGTGCACAAGGCTGTGAGTATGTCCCCCGCCCCATTCCATGATTCAGACACTGCCTGGAGCATGCATCACTGTAAGGGTTAAACTAATTCCACTGAGCACTGCCACTGCCCCTTTCCTGGCTGATGCCAGAGGGCTCTCTGCACAACAGAGCTCCTTGTCCAAATGGTTTTGGATCCCACTCGCACCCGAGGGTCTCTCCTGCACACTGCTCCCTTTAGGCCTTGCCCCTGTGTGCTCTGTGCAGCACAGCCCTGGGCTCGCTCCCTCCCAGCCCCTGCTCCTTCCCTGCTCCCAGCAGCACCAGCCCTGGCCCAGCCCTTCTTCACCACTGTTTGTGCACTGTGGTTCCAGAGCGGGATGGTCGGCCACCGGCACTGCCATGTCGTCCCTGACGACCTCCAATGAGGGAGAGAACCCCACTCCCCGGTTTGTGGTCGGTTCCCGGGACGATGAGACAGACTTCCTGGGATCAAACACGAAGATGGATGAAACGGACTTCTTTGAAGATGATGAAGAGGAGGAGTCGGTAAGGAGTCCCAGCATCCGGGGCTGTGCCTGCACAATTTCTGAGGCTGTGAGGGCTGCAGGGCCGTGGCCCTGGGCAGTGTGGCAGAGCCATACAGAGGGGCAGTGCCGTTTCTGACATACTGTTGTGCTGCCAGACCTGGTGCTTCTGACTGCAGTAAATCCCAGCCTATTGGCTTGCAGGTCTCTTCCAGCTACAGCAGCAGATTTCCTTCTCCTAGCAGCTTAACCCCAGCATTGCTGTAAACCTTTGTAATTCACCAGGGATTTTTTTGAGGAAAACTGTGGGAACTATAAGCAGGGCAAAGAGATTTCTGCAGAGGAAGCATTTGCTCTTTTCTGTAGCCTCCAAAAACAGGCTGCAGAAAAGGAGAACCTTTTCCAGCTCCTGACTGCTTTTGGCTTCTGTTCAGCCCACCCTTTCAGTCCCCTCAATGGCCTCTGTAAGGAGCTTCTGTTTGGAGGTGCTTCCTTCATCCTTCCTTTTGGTGGGCTGAATGAAGGGACTGAAGCTTGTTCCCAGAGTGGGACGTAGGGACCTTGCAGAAGGTTAATCAGCCATTATCCTGTCTCTGTGCAGCCTCTGGGGGCTCACACGGGTATATCCTACAGCACAGTTAGAAAATGTTGTCAGCAGCATATGCTGACCTCCTCCTTAGAGGTGAGGAAGTAGATTTTTCTGAAGACAGTATGGAGGAACTGGTGTCTAGCTGGGACTTGTCACTGCACGACCTTTGGGCAAGGGCACGGCTGCGAGGCAGAGGAACTCTAACCTCTCATTCCCACGATTCATCTGGGACTTGTTGTTTCGGGCTGGTGATAGTTGGTGGTCGTGGTGGTGGTGGGGCTTGGTTTGGAATGGGCTGAGCAGATTACTCAGGAGTGGGGTGGAATGGCCCTCACTTCATTCCTGAGAAAATCACCTGTCCATCCCAGAGAAGCAGTGTGCTGCCTTGGGTACACTGAAGAGACATTTCCTCCTCTGGTTAAGAGGAGCTCCTCTTCCCCCATGTGGACGCTGTAGGGTTCTGCACAGTCCTCTGCTGCACGCATCTGGGAAGCATACAGCATCTTTTGCTACAAAGCATTTGTAGCTCTTCCTTAAGTCCTCTCATGTCTGTCAGCTGTCTGGGTGAGTTCTGTGCCAAAGAACATGATGTGGGCTTCTTGCAGCCCCACTGCATGTTCGAGTGCCAGATATTTATTTCTGACCTTAGCATTAGTACCCAGAGGAGGCATAATAGTGCCTGGCAAAGAAGCAGTGATGTTTGGCTGCTCCTTCATGACATCCACCAGAGCAATCTGTTGGGAAGTGGAAGCGTGCATGATCTGAGTCTAGCAAGAGCTGTGAGCACATAGGGTTGGAAGAAAATCCCGTGTTTGTTCTGTACTGTTGCACTTCCACTCTCTTGCAGTTTTAATTCAGTAAAGCAGCTGACCTGTGCTAACCTGCTCTGTGTCTTCTCTTAGCCACCTGAACGGCAGATTGTCGTTGGAATCTGTGCCATGACCAAAAAGTCCAAATCAAAGCCCATGACGCAGATTCTGGAGCGTCTGTGCAAGTTTGAGTATATCACAGTGGTGATTATGGGGGAGGACATTATTCTGAATGAACCAGTGGAGAATTGGCCTCCTTGCGACTGCCTCATCTCCTTCCACTCCAAAGGTAAAAGTCTGCAGTAAGCCTCATCCTACCTAAGGTCTGGACAGGGGAGCTTCCTTCATTCTTTCCTTCCTTTTTCTGTATTTCAGGATTCCCGCTGGATAAAGCAGTTGCCTATGCCAAGCTGTGCAAGCCGTTCTTGATTAATGACCTTGATATGCAATATTATATCCAGGACAGGTAGGTGTCTGTGATCCAACAGAGCCCCTTCCCTCGTAGTCTGATTTCTCTTCTTGGCTTATTGTGCAATCTGCTTCTTCCGGACCACCAGGAAATGAGACAGAAATTATTTTAGCAAAGGGTTTTAGGGGTTGTTTTCCCATGACATGGAAGGGAGCCGATCAGGTGTAAGCACATTGACAATTGGCATGTTTTGTGTTCTGATTCAAACGTACTGTAAGGATGTATGAATCAGGCTGAATGAAGTCAGAAGTGGAAGTGGTCTCCCAGAACGAGGCTGTCACCGAGACATAGGTACCATCCTCTCAGTGGGCAAGCCAAGTGGTGGGATGGGATTTGGGGGCAGAAACTGGGAGCAGAAAGGCCAGACCCTAAGGAAGATATGTTGGTGAAGCTCTTCAAGATGCTTTGCAGCCAGCTGGTGGTACAGACAGCTTGCAGACACGTACCGCACTCATACAGCCAGGCTACATTGGCTGCGCGTGTGGGCTAATGCTGGACACCAGAGCTCCCACCACGTCTCTGTGTTGTGAGCAGAGCTCCTACAAGTGCTGACAGGCACCCTGAAGTGCAACCCTTGTTAAAGAGCTTTACCCTTTCCAAACTTTTCTATACATTCTAACTGTTCCTGTCCTTCTCAGGCGTGAAGTGTATCGGATCCTTCAAGAAGAGGGAATAGACCTGCCCCGCTACGCTGTGCTCAATCGAGACCCTGATAGACCAGAAGGTAAGTGTCCAGGTTCTGCTGAAAGCAGCTTTTACAGACTGTACAGTTTAAGATATCCTGCAGAGACCAGGCTCTGATATCAGCTCACGCAGGACTGATTTACAAGTCTGGTGGCTTTTGAGAACAGAGGTACAAGCAGCAGAACCAGCTCACCAGCCAGGACCAAGGGTTTCAGCTCTTCGCTGGGGCTGCTACCCCTTGTCCTGCTGTGCCACTGCCCTGCTTTATCTTCAGAGTGCAACTTGGTGGAAGGAGAGGACCACGTGGAAGTAAATGGAGCTGTTTTCCCAAAGCCGTTCGTAGAGAAGCCCGTCAGTGCTGAAGACCATAATGTGTACATTTACTACCCAACCTCAGCAGGTGGGGGCAGCCAGCGGCTCTTTCGGAAGGTGAGGGGATTCCCCCCTGTCAGTGTTGGGACCATTAAATGTGTGGGACTGAGAGAAGCGTGTGGCTTCAGGAGGGAGTGCTGGGGCAGGTGAGAGGAAAGGAAAGTTTTGTTTTGGGGAAATCTACACCTTCTCAGGACTTGTAGTTGAGCCCCATCTAGCTGGGAATTGCAGTACATGTTCTGGTGATGGTGCTGACTTCACCTTCACCACCTCCTGTCTGCTGTGTGTCCTGTGGGGCAGCCATGGAGAGCTGTGGCCCTTGTTGAACTGCAGACTGCTTTTTTTTCGAATCGCTTTCTCAGTTTACTGCGAAAATTTTTTTTTAATCTCTTCCTGTTTGCTATCTATTGCCCTTTTCAGCATGCTGCAACTTGCAAATGTAATAAATGCGCTATTTATTTCTAGATTCCACTGGGTATCTGCCTTACTTGCACCACTTTGCCAACACACAGTTAATAGCTGTGTTGCATCTTTTTTCCAATCAGTTATGCATCTGCCATTAGCAATCTTGAAATGATTGTTTCCTTAGCTAGTGTACATGTATACCATTTGAGACTGTATACAAAACTTCACTGAAAAGAAAACACTGTGATCTTCTGGCCATAAGATCTATCATACCACCCTAGAAAGATGTAAAATTGATCTGACAGTGAACCAGCAATGTGTATTATCACTTTCTTACTAGCTACGCATCTTACTTTTTAAGTCTTTATCTGCTTTTTTTTGCACTATATCCCTGTAGCAATTGGTGTCAACCCAACGGTCTGCAATAGCCCTTCTCCTCTTTAAAGCCCAAAATACCTCCTGTCTGTCTTTTGGAGTCTGTTTTTCCTCCGTAAATGAGTATGTTGTGATAGCTGAGTGTTCTCAGAGATGTTCATTCAGTTTTCTGCATTTAGGATGAAACTTTCACTTCTTGTTCTTCCATCTAAGAAAAGCAGCCCCGTTGTCTTCCCTGAGATGCTTGTTCTGTGCTTTCAGATCGGCAGCCGGAGCAGTGTGTACTCCCCAGAGAGCAGTGTGAGGAAGACGGGCTCGTACATTTATGAGGAGTTCATGCCTACAGATGGCACTGATGTAAAGGTAAGGCAAAGCCTGGAGTGGCTCTGCCTGCGGGCCCGGGTGGCTGAGGGCTGACGTTCCTACTGAGTTGGCTCTGAAGTATCGGTGTAAGCTGCGAGGTGCTGCTGTGCAGCTTGGATCCCAGAGTGGGGGACGGGTGTCGAGGCCATCTGCTCTTTCCCACGTGTCCTCAGTAGAAGTGTCTTCCAGAAGGTGCAGTCAGTCTGGCTGGGTTGTCAGGTGTAACCAGATCTCTTCCCAGGTGTACACTGTTGGGCCCGACTACGCCCATGCAGAGGCTCGCAAATCCCCCGCGCTGGATGGGAAGGTGGAACGGGACAGCGAAGGGAAGGAAATCCGTTATCCTGTCATGCTTACTGCCATGGAGAAGCTGGTCGCTCGGAAAGTCTGCGTCGCCTTTAAGGTCTGTGTGTCCGGGTCTGTGGGCTGGCTCTGTGTGAGCCTCGCCTGGCTGTGCATCTCCAGCCTGCCTGCTGAGCCACAGGGTGCTCACGAATGCTGTGTTCTGTGTTTCCTTGTGCAGCAAACTGTCTGTGGGTTTGACCTCCTGCGGGCAAATGGCCACTCTTTTGTTTGTGATGTGAACGGCTTCAGTTTTGTGAAGAACTCTATGAAGTATTACGATGACTGTGCCAAAATCCTCGGGTATGTAAAATTCAGGTTGTGCTGTGGGTGAAGGAGCCACAGCAGAGTACGCTGAGTGCAGAGTCCTGATGGTTCTGAGAGAGAAATCTGAGGGTGGTACAGCCAGGGACTTTTCTTCAGAAAAGTTGGCTCTGCGAGGAGGGGCTCGTTACACCTGGAGCCTGAAGGGCCTGCACTGCCATCAGCCGTGTACGAATATACACAGATGTACCTTCCAGGATACCTTCAGCGTTGGTTACTAAGCTCAGCTGCAGTGTTAGTGGAGTGCAGTGCGTAGTGCAGTGATGTGGGGGGAAATCTGCGTTCCTTTGGGCAGTGCCCTAACTAGCCTGTGGTGTGCTAGATGTGTCTGCACAAGGAAGAGGAGAAGCTCTGTCTGTGGTTCTCAAATCTTTCAGCAGAACCACCAAGCAAGAGGCGGAGAGCCAAGGGAATGGAGTTTCTTGTGAGTTTTACATTCTGCTTTCTTCCAGAAACATAATCATGCGGGAATTGGCTCCTCAGTTTCATATTCCCTGGTCCATCCCAACAGAGGCAGAAGATATTCCTATCGTCCCCACGACTTCTGGCACCATGTGAGTACCTGCCTTCTTCTCAAATGCCCAAGGCAAAAACTGTCCAAGAGACAGATGTCAGCCAGCAGCATTGTGTTCTTCAGCTGCTATGTTGGGACTGAAAGAACAATGGGAAGCAACTCTCCAGTGACAGTCCTGGTGTGTACGGTCACATTTGTGCAGTGTATCTTCTGTTTCCCTAGGATGGAGCTTCGCTGCGTTATTGCAGTCATCCGGCATGGAGATCGTACCCCAAAGCAGAAGATGAAGATGGAAGTGAAGCATCCACGGTAAGAGCCAAGGCAAGAAGGTGCTGCATTGCTGGAAAGTGAGGAGGGGTCATTTTCCGAATCAAGAAGCAGAGCAGAAGGGCTGAGTGCATGGAAGGCAGTGCATTTTCCTGGCTCCATTCTAGCAGATGCCTTCTGCTCAGCTGAGGGTGTCTCCTAAGAATCCGATCACCTTCTGTGTGAACACTGGGAGGAAGAGCCAAGTTCTGCTAGGGCCTGCAAAGCAAAGTGCCCCACTACATGGGAAGTTAGCGGCTGCCTCCTTTTCTTAACTGAGCCTGAAAACGCTCATTTTTGTCATCATTTCTGAGGCGTGGTGAGGAGCCACTGGGACTGCTGGTTCTCCCAGAAGAATAAAGTGTGAATGCGTACGTAGGGTTGAAAGTTGTAGTGCTGAAACAGCAGCTGCTGGATCAGGGTTCTTTGTTGTCTGTTCAGGTTCTTTGAATTATTTGAGAAATATGATGGCTACAAGACAGGGAAGTTGAAACTGAAGAAGCCAGAGCAGCTACAGGTGAGGGGAGTCCTCTCTGGGGTGACTGTGTGGGAGATAAGGTAATTTGGTTCCCAGTGTGAGGCACTCTTTTGGGGGGATGTAAAAGCTCGGAAGGGTAGCAGTCTTCTGCAGAAACACTTGTTTTCTCATTCCTCACCCACAATGCACTCAGCAGGGTGAAAGTGTGATGGGAACTGCTCCTGGCTGATGAGAAGACTGCTGAGCTGGGAGGACCTGGTGCAACTTGGTCATCTGCTGTGGCTGCCTCCAGTGAGGGATGGCTGCAGGATGGGGAGCGGGGCAGTGTGAGGCACCTGCTTGGTTCTGCCTGGGGCTGGAGTGCAGGATGAGGATGGAGCAAACTGCTGTGTGAAAGTTTGTTCTGCCTGAGCTGTGCCTCTTAGGAAAGGACGTGTCTGTAAGGAGTGCGGGTGTGGACATGATGCTGGGTGAGGCTGTCTGGGGAGGCCTTGCAAGATATGGTGGTGAATCTGGGGCAAAACTGCTGGGTGTTTGAGGCAGTGTCTGCTCCCCAACAGGAAGTGCTGGACATTGCACGGCAGCTTGTGGTGGAACTGGGAACCCACAGCGACTGTGAGATCGAGGAGCGGAAATCCAAACTGGAGCAGCTGAAGAGCGTTTTGGAGATGTAAGGATTCGTGTTTTGGGGCACTGTGAATTTGTCTCGGAGCTGTGGTTCAGCATGGGATGTAGAAGCTAATTGGACTGCTGGTGTTTTGGGCAGCAGTTCTCCAGAGCTTGCAATATCCATCCCCTGTTACAGCTGTACCTAAGAGGTGCCATCCTGTTAAAATTTTCCCCTTGGCATCAGAACTGGTGTTGATTCTTGTTCCCAGTGTGTCTGGTGTTCAGTTAAACAACTTGAGACAAAGGTGAGCTTCTTTTGCTGTGGGAAAGAAACTGGAGTCCTTTAAGGAGCGAATTAATATGAATTTCAATAAATTTTGAACAAATGCAATTTAAAAAAAACGATGTCAAAAATTAAACAAGAGGAAGCTTGGCAAAAATTAGAAGAAGTTTGTGTCCACAGCTTTTGGACAACAGCAGTGTGGCTGTGTCTCAGAAGCACGAGGTTTCCTCTCCGAGCTGTAGCCGGCGGTGGTGCAGTCGGGCACTGCCTGTGTTTAAGTCGTGTTTGTGAAACACAGAGAATGAATTTTTACCATGATTCCTTCCCCTGCCTTTCCGCCCAATAGAAGCATGCTTACACTCACAGTGGATGCTGGATTCTTTGTGATCCCAATAATTCATTCACTAAAGATGTAAGATAGATGGAAATTAGCAAAGCGTTATTAAAGTCACTCTGGGGTATGAGAGAGCAAAATGCTGTCAGCTGAAGAGCAGGCAAGAAAATGAGTATTTAAATTTCATTTGGGGAGGTTATTTAGCTTTTTTTGGAGTGTGCATTCTGGATCACAAGTGCATGTCAACAGTGTTCTTGTTCCATGGCAGTTGGTGCTGTAGCAGAAAGTCAGTGCGTTTTTGCTGTGTGCTGCTTAGGGATCTCTGGGCACAGAGGAGTGCAGCTGACTTATTTTCACTTTTTCCCCTTCTCACTGTGACAGGTATGGACATTTTTCTGGCATTAACCGTAAGGTGCAGTTGACATATCTGCCTCATGGACATCCAAAAGCTGCAAGTGAAGATGAAGGTAAAGAATCCTGACGTTGCTGCCTTGACCTTAAAGCCTGGTGTTTAAGAGTGTGTGCAGCTGTCTTACCTATAAAGACTTTGGGAGATGCAAGCATGATTAACATCTAGTGTCTCATATTTGCTAGCAACATAAGAAGGGCTGGATTGATACATAATGTAACGTACCAGTATTCTCCAGATGGTGCCTCAGGGCTTGCTCTTCTATGTTCATGAATGTCAGCCTCTACACCTTCAGAAAGTTGAGTCTCTTACTTTGGTGCTTGCTAGCACGGTTCCTGGGGGACTCTGGGTCAAGCTTGTGCTGCTAAGCTTTACAGGGCTCTGATGGCAACCTCTTCTTCCTGTCCGCATCTCCTGCTGCAGGCTCAGCTTTGAGATCTGATGTAGGGAGTTTCTCTTTGTCTCTTAGAAGCTCGCAGAGAGCCTTCCCCATCTCTTCTCCTGGTGCTGAAGTGGGGTGGAGAGCTGACACCAGCAGGAAGAGTCCAGGCAGAAGAGCTGGGGCGAGCTTTTCGCTGCATGTACCCTGGTGGCCAAGGTAAGCTTCTTATGTGCGTGTCAGGTCCTGTCCTGTGGCTGTACCAGGCTGCTTAGCTCAAGTGATCATCAGTGTGAGGGATGCTCAGATACTTGCATAGCAGTTGGTGCAAGGCCTCTTTGTCCAAATATGCAGCTGACTTCTGTCTGATGTCTGTCCTTATCTAGCAGTGTGTTTCTCTGAATTATGAGCTCAGAGCTGGGAGCAGCGTCCACATCTTCTCACACAGTGTGACTGAATACTGTGCAAACTCATCATGAGATTCCATCCAATATCAAATGACTCACCACTGTAGTGTTTTTGGAGGGTCAGACTCAGAACCGCAGGAGTTGCTTTATCCTATTACCGGTATCTCTCCTTTGATTGACTCAGCCATCACACATAAACTTTTTTTTTTTCATTCCACAAGGTGATTGTAGCTGTACAAGTTATGTTCAGAAGCCAGGTGCCTCACAGCTGAATAGCTCTGGCTGTGGTTCTGCTGGTAGCAGAACTGCTTTTGTGCAAAGAACAAATAAAAAGAGGCAATTCTTTTGTGCCGCCTCATTCTGCACAGGGATATTCAAGCTAGCAGGCAATTATGAACTGCTGGAAGGGGATTGCTACAGAATTTAGGCAGCATCAGATCTTTACTGGTGAATTCTCACCCCTTCCTCAAAATGGGCTTTGCCAAGTTAACCCGAAGCAGCTTTTCAGGCTTCATGTGATGGCTAGAACTGACTATTTTGGAGTAGTCTAAATGCTAGCTAGTGATTCTCTACATACTTTTGTTACTGCAAGCAAGTTTGTTGTCTGAAGTAGTGGTATTCTGCAGTATACTTGGCTGATAGTTTTTGAGGTGTCAGAATACTGTTCTGAGCCTGTTTCTGTTCCAGGTGATTATGCTGGTTTCCCTGGATGTGGCCTGCTCAGACTGCACAGCACATACCGCCATGATCTCAAGATCTACGCCTCAGATGAGGGACGAGTTCAGATGACAGCAGCGGCTTTTGCAAAGGTTCTTCCTCTCTTGTGCATCTGCTAACTCTGCTGCATTAGTCTTTGGAATCTGCCAGTTTTAAAGGAAAACCTCTGGTGACAAGGAAGGATCTGTCCTAGGAATTTCCCCTGTCTACTGGAAGGGCAGTGGTGCACTATGCTGATAGCAAGTGTGTGGGGCAGCACTGGAAATGCGCTGTAGCAGCACGTGCTTGTTGCCTTTAGTATGCTGCCCAGTGTTAGACTGTGACTGGAGAAGGAGTTGCTTACAGAGTATTGCTGGTATTTAATGTTGGAGCACACTGCTGAATATTAATTGCCTACAAAATTAGTTTGTGGGATGACTGCCCAGCCAGAGGGGTTATTCTCTGACTGCCTGATTTACGAGAGGAATGAAATGTCTTTGGGGCAGTCTAGGATGGAGGTTGGGAAGGAGAGGGGCTCATCTGCAGTTAAAGCTTGAGCCAACGGAGATCCTGTGGTCGCCTGAGCTGTTCTTCAGAGCTGTGTCAACTTTTCCCAGCAAACTGTGTTGGCTGCTCAACGATTGCCTGGACAGTTCTGGGGCCACTGCAGGCAGAGCTGCTGTTTAGACAGAATAGCTCTATTAGCATAACAGAATCACTGATGATTGTAAGTGCTATAGCTGTAAAAATGCTCTTCAAAGGCAGGTGAGGTTTCATTCAGGCTGACTGAAGGCTGGCCATGAAGCTACCAGAAATGTTTGCTGCTTGGTTTGCACAGCTGAAATCTTGTCCTGTATTGTTTTAGGGTCTGCTGGCCCTGGAAGGAGAGCTGACCCCCATCCTGGTGCAGATGGTGAAAAGTGCCAATATGAACGGTCTCCTGGACAGTGACAGTGATTCTCTAAGCAGCTGTCAACACAGAGTGAAAGCACGACTGCATGAAATCATGCAGAAGGATGCTGAGTTCTGTGAAGAGGATTATGAAAAGGTAAAGCATCTTCATGGCCTTGGAGCTCCCTGTGGTTTAAGATGCAAAGTCTGCTGGTGTGTGAGCAGTAGTTTTGTTAGTTTCAGACCAGTTCTAGTCAAAACTGCAGGATGTAAGCAGAACCCAACAGGGGAAAAGGAAGGATCTGGGGAGTAATAATGCCTACCCTTCTCCAAGTGAAAATGCCCCACAGTTCTCCACTGTCCTGTTCAAATCATTATCATGGGACCTTTCTCTCCCTATAAGAGGTCCCAGTGCATCTGATTGTCATGAGAGTGCTCAAAGAAAATGTTTTTGGCAAATCTGTTTTGTAAATATGAGTATAAATATGAGATAGGCTGGCATTTGGGGTTACCTGATTAGCAGGTTACCTGCTAGTTCTCATGGCTTGCAATCCCGTTTGCTGTGGACAAGCAGCTCACCTTTGCCAGATCTTAGATCCATACTCTGTGTGTGTGAACAGATCTTTTGGCTGCAAACCATTTTGCTGTCCTGTCAGTATCTGATAACTGCAAAGCAGATACTATGGGCTACATCCAGCAAAGTGATGAATAAAAGCGCTGTAGCTGCTTCTCCAACAAGTCCCTAAGCATTTTTTTTCCCCAGATTCTGAGATACAATTACAGAGCTGAGGCCTATTACCATTAACAAATATATTAATCACCTCAAATAAATACTTAAAACACTGTGAAACCCTTTGCTCAAGCACAGAAGCAAAGCAAGACAGGGGTGGGTATTGTCAGTAGAGGGAGGTCTGGTCAATTACAAGCAGTTGTTTGCTGTCTCCAAGTTTGGTCCTGAGGCAGTTTTAAGATCATACCAAACTGCCTCTATTGCACTCAGCTGGGAACACAACTTTTGCACTTAATCATAAAGCAGGGCAGCTGAAAAAGGTAGACATGCCGTGTTCCCAGTCTGTAAAGGTATTAACTAACTTCTGCTGGTATCTTCCCTCAGCTAGCACCTACAGGTAGTGCTTCCCTGCTCAACTCAATGACGTTCATCCAGAACCCTGTGGAGATCTGTAACCAGGTGTTCACCCTGATTGAGAACCTCACCTCCCAGATACGAAAACGGTTGGAAGACCCAAAATCTGCAGGTGAGTGTCACAGCTGCAGCAGATTCATTTCTTCTTCTGTCTTCACAGCTGTCAAACATCACCGTGGTTTATTTTACGTATGTGACTATAGCAAAGAAATTCTAGAGTGGAATTCCATATGTATGATCAATGTAAAGGCTCCTATTCTGCTTTCAGCTGCTGTTGAAGTGAGCTGTAATGTATCTTGTGTTCAGAGAGAATGTAAACAGCAGCACTATGGCCTTGAGGGATTTGTCTGACCTTTTCAGGCATTTCCTAGAGAGGAGATAAAGGCAGTAGGCAAGATTTTTCAGTCATCATTTGGTGAGTTCTGAGAGCTTTCCTTATAACAGCGCAGAGGTGTTATAAAGGCGTTGGTGGGGCATCCACACGCGCTATGATAAACAAACCTAAAGGCAGATGGTTTTACTTTTCTCACATATTTCAGAAATTGTTTACTGCTGCAGTTTAAGATGCAGCTCAAAAAGGTCCAGTGGCTTTTCCAGGGCAAGATTCCTGTCGGTGGCATAATAACTGGGGCCCTTCTGTGCTGGAAGAAGTCAGTCATAGCTTCCACCTGAGATCTGCATGGAAGCAGTCAGAATGTGAATATGGTTTTGTGCTCTCTGGTGTTTAGACCTGCAGCTCTACCACAGTGAGACTTTAGAACTGATGCTGCAACGCTGGAGTAAGCTGGAGAGAGACTTTCGCATGAAAAATGGGCGTTATGACATCAGCAAGATCCCTGATATTTACGACTGCATCAAATATGATGTGCAGCACAACTGTGCTCTGAAGCTGGAAGGCACAGCCGAGCTCTTCCGACTCTCCAAAGCCCTGGCAGATGTGATCATACCACAGGTAGAGCCTGTCCTGCATGTGTGGAGGGTCTGTGGTGTCACTTTCTGACCTTTCCACTGTCTCTTTTTTCTTGTGTCTCCTACATTAGCTCTCAAGGCAGAGTATCACGGGTATTTCTCAGGTCTCTTACTATTTGTATAAGGCCAAAACCATTTACAACTTACAATGTGCAGTGCTTTCTTCCTGGATGAGGGTTCTCCCAGCATCAGAATGATGAGCAGATGAGGCAACAGCTTTTGCATGTTCATCACAATGCATTTAGCACAGCTTTGGGATGAGTGTGTGTGTGTGCTGTAACATCCCATTTTCCATGTGCGAAGTTGTACACGGGGACGTTTTCTGTATGAAAGTGAAGCCTTTTTTGGTGGATTTGACATCCCTGTCAAACTGGGACTTGTTCAATTTGTAGAGTTGGTTTGCTTCTCGCAAAGGTTTTGCATATGGAAATGTGAGTGGAAGAGAGGGACAAATGCAATACATCTCTTTATTTTGTTACACTCCAGGCATAAATGTTTCATTTGTCAGGGATGGGCTTCTGACAACAGGGCCCGATTGCTCTTACACTCGTGTTGGGCAGAAATGGGCTTGTGAACCTCTCCACACTGTTTCTGATAAGAAACTGTTCAGCCATTTACAGCTCAGCTCTTCCAGTTTTATCTTTGCAAACAGCAGTTGTTGGGTTAATCCTTATGCCAGGTCTCTGCCACAAGAGAAGGTTGGCTTATGGAATTGGTCCCTCTCAGCTGTCCAAAGTGTACTGACAGCCATGTCTAGGCAGATTGGGATTCTTGGAGGCTACTCTGTCCTCTGTTACCTCCCTAAATAAGTGGAAAAAATGAAAAAGGTGCTGAGTAGCATTTCCCTTTCTGTCTTTCCTTACCTGTAGCAGTGCTTGTGGACAGGACTGTGGAAGTGCAGTCTCTTTTCTTCTGAGAAGAAGATATCTACTGGGATATCTGTCTCAGCTCAAAGATATCTATTGGGTTTTGTTTGTTTTCCTGCAGGAGTATGGAATTAATAAGGAGGAGAAACTGGAGATTGCTATTGGCTTTTGTCTTCCTCTAATTAAAAAAATCCAGTTGGACCTACAGAGAACGCATGAAGATGAGTCTGTCAACAAACTACATCCCCTGTAAGGACTGTGATGTATGCTGGGGAGGGCAGGCTCTGGGGCAGTGTGTGGGATCCATACCAGAAGAGTGTAGTGGTTTAGGAGGAGGCACCAAGGGGCACGCCAAGAAGGAAGCACATTGATGTTCCTAGAACAGGAAGAGAAATCCAAAGGCACATTGAAGCTGTTGGGAGTGAAGCAAGATGCCAATGAAGTCGTTGCAGCTGGATGGTGGTGCTTTCATCCCTGTCTCTGCAAGGAGCAAATGCTGGTGTGATGCATCCACATCAGCTCCACTGTGTGTCTCCATTAGGACAGCAAAAATCTTCTGTGCCTAATGCTCACTCTGCTTGTTCTGTTCCTGTTGCTCTTTAACAATTCCCAGTGTATGATTTTCTTCTATTGAGTAAGCGGAAGTACTGCTGTGTGGTAGATGTCACTCCATTGGCAGGCTGTGAATAACACGGGGCTGATTTTTGTTCAGGTACTCGAGAGGAGTGTTGTCACCGGGCCGCCACGTTCGGACACGGCTCTACTTCACCAGTGAGAGCCATGTGCACTCTCTGCTCAGCATCTTCCGCTATGGGGGGCTCCTGGATGTAAGTGTTCCAGCAATGCTCACAGAGTAAGCCACCCTGCTTTTTCTCAGCCGCCCTTTCCAATGCAGAAGGAGTGTATTTGCAGGTTGCCCCTTTAGCCAGCACTCACACTAATGATGTGCACCAGTGCTCTCTGACCAGCTGCTGTGTCTGCATGCTGCACTTTCCTGCCTTCTGGCATGTAGAGGGATTGTTCTTCCTCTTCCCTGACGCCACCTGCCTGGCTTGTGCAGAGCCATGTTTTCTCCAAAAGCTATCCTTCTAATTTTAGATGAGTCTGGAGCACTTGCCTCTGTAGAAAGAGAGCAGTGTGAAGCAGTGGTGATGCAGGAATTCTTTCCTGCCTCCTTCAGCAATTTGTTTAAAACAGTTATTTAGTTGCTGTTATTTGGAGACTTTCAGTTAATTCAAAGTCAAGAAATCAGTTTGCTTATCGAGGAAGTGACCTGGGGTTGTAAATGCATAGTGAGCTCTGTACCAGGGGGAGAGAGTTCTAGGGGACTATCTCGTCAATCCAACCTCTTGTTGCACTCTCATGACCTGCTTCCTGAAGGAGTCAGCATGCAGACCTGAGAGAAAGCTCTGTTTAAGGCTTCCTTGGTGTTTTGTTTGTTTGGTTGGTTGGTTTTTGTTTGTTTTTGTCATTTCTCTAAAATCTTGAGAACGACTGTGCTTGGGAGCTGCTGTGGGTTACGCTTTTCTCCAGTCAGCATGGCACAGGGGGTTGCATCTGGGTGTCCTTAGATCTGCATGTGGGTTGGGTGGGGAGCTGTAGTGTCCCTCTGTGCAATTGCTCGTTCCTGTAAGCACCCTGCCCTCATTGCACAGCCATCTCTCTTGTTTTCGTCCTGACAATGCTGTTACCTTGTGGAGAGGCAAAGTCTCTCAGACCCATTTCACTGAATGCTGCAAGGTGTCTGCTGTTGCTTATTCCACGCGACTGTTTATGTGTATATATATCAGGAGAACAAAGACCAGCAGTGGAAGAGAGCCATGGACTATTTGAGTGCTATCTCAGAGCTGAACTACATGACCCAGATTGTTATCATGCTCTACGAGGACAACAACAAGGTGAGGGATATAGCTGTAGGACAAAATCCTTCCTGCCATGATGCTGGGTGCAGCCCCTGAGAGATAAGATCAGTTGGAATTTTGTGATCTGAGCTTTCAGCTTGTGGATAAAGACAGATGGATCATTAACACAACTGCTAGTTCTTATTTTTAGGTGTGAGGCAGTGACCCACTTACTGTTTGTTACGTGTAAGCAGAACGCCATCCTGAGCAGTAGTGCCAAACTTGCATAATTGATAGTAGCAATTTGAAAGCATGTCCTAAAGCAAAATCATTTGTTGTTTCTTAATATTAATTACAAGTTAACAATAGAAAACAAATTAAAAACAATTTATATTTGGCTGTTTATTCAGAGTATTTCTAGAAAATGTTCAGAAATCCCATATTCATAAACTTTTTTTGTATTTGCTAAAAATCCTCTCATATAGTTAGGGAAGTATATCAGGATATCTTCAGGAAGAAAAGACAACCACTTAAAAATGGGTGGAATGTGAAAAATGGCAGCGATGGCCATAAACAGTTCTGGCACTGAAGTGTGCATTCTGAATCCCAGATTCTGTGATCTGTGCTTCAGGAGGTTGTGGCGAGAGGAGCAGTCCCTTTACAAGCTTCAAAATGAGAATGTCGTGTTCAGAGAACAGGTGTGGGGTTTTAATGGCAGAACAGAGATCTTGAGTGGCAGAGCAAGTAGAGATGATGAAACTTTGGGTTATCATTAGTTCTGAAACCTGTAAAAGTTCTGTCTGCCTTCTAAAAATAGGTATTATTTTAAATAATTACTAGAGACTGTTACTTGAGTCTTGGAGCAAGTTGACTGAAGGTCTGGGAGGGAGCCAGTCTCTCCATCTGCCTGTAAGTGGTTTTGCAGCAGAGTGGTCTCTGTTGCCTAAAGCTGTGCTTTAGTTCCATGAATATATACGTAGAGCCTGATTCTGTTTTGGCCTCCTGGTGGCTGTTGTGACAGAACATTTTGAATGCCTCAGCTTTGTGCTAATGAGGGCCGTACTTTTGGACGAGGCAGTCCTAGAGCCAGTATGTCTGTGGGTTTTTGTTGCTTCTGCCTTCCTTCGGAAGGATGCTGTTGGGGTGCATGCTGCACCAGCATGGCAGGGTGGCCAAAGCCCAAACCATGGCCTGTGCTGACAGCCTGCGAGGTTTCCGTGTATTCGCTTATTCCCCATCCCTGCCGTTCACAGGACCCATCTTCAGAAGAGCGCTTCCACGTGGAGCTGCATTTCAGCCCTGGAGTGAAGGGCTGTGAGGAGGACAGAAACGTTCCCACGGGATTTGGCTTTCGGCCTGCCTCAGCAGAGGTGAGTGCGCTGTGCTGGGCACGGGGCAGAGGGCTGCCCTGCGTGGGGACGTGCTGCGCGCGGCTCTGCTGAGCGTCCTGCTGCCCTCCGGCCCGCGCGGCCTGGGCCCAGCAGCGGGCTGTGCTCTCCTCCGGCCCGTCCTTGTGCCCGAGGACTCAGCAGGTGACGTTCTCTGCCTGACTTTGCGGGCAGTCTTTGTTCGAGGAGGAGCAGAGTGCTGGTATCTGACTGCGCTTAGCGGAGCTCAGAGGTCCCGGCCTCGAGCAAATGCCCCGGGCAGCGCCTGGTACGGATGTATGCCTGGAGCTGTCAGTGTTCCTTACTGCAGAGTGAGGGCAAGAAAGCAGACCAAGGCAGCCTGGAGGACCTCTCCAAAGAGAAGGGCATGGATGAGCCCGATCGTGCCCAGCCAAGGTCTCCGCAGCCCTCCGAGCCCGTTGGAATTCAGCGGAGATCACCTCTGATCAGGAACCGCAAGACGGGGTCGATGGAGGTAAAAGAGCTGTTCTTGTTGGTCTCATAAAAGTCTTCTGCCTCGTTTTAGTTTCCTGAGATTCCTCTTCATATAACAGTTTGAATTGCTTCTGTGGATTGATTTGGAGAAGGAATTTGAGTTTTTGGAAAGGCTGGCCTAACAAACTCCCCATGGAGGAGGGGCAGGGAATTTATGAGGAAGAGCATTTTTGGTATCTGTTTTCTGATAGGGAAAGCAGCATCAGAGCACCAGGTGTTTGTTAACTGGCTTCTGCCACTGTGTCACCCATGGTGTGACCTTTATATGGGGAGTCTGCATTGGGCGCTACTGTGTTGAAGGGGATATACATTTCTGCTGCGAAAGAAGGAAGTCTGTCCCAGTGATCTCAGTGGTCTTAGGAGATGAGGAAGTCAGTACAAGGATCCCTTACTGTTTCTGAAATTTCTACTGTTCCATATCCCAACGCAAACATGAAATTAAAAGTGAGCACACGTTGTCACAGTACTCATAAGAGTACTTGTATGCTTCTTGAAAATTGTGATTTTGAAGCAAGAGGCACTTTTCTTTTTACTTCTGTACAAAAACACTTGACAGCAGCGGGTAAGACAGGGCATGGCCCTGATCATGCTCTCTCTTTGCAGGTGCTTTCTGAATCTTCTTCCAAAGGTTATCGCCTCTTCAGCACTTACTCCAGGCAAGCTTCTGAGATGAAGCAAAGTGGCTTAGGTACTGTACTTGACCCGTTCCCAACCTGCTCATCTGTACCTCTGTATTCTCATATGCATCTGTCTGTCCCTCCCTGTATTTATCTGGCTCAAGTTCCTTGTATGTCTCTCTGTGTGCATTGTGTCTTTTGTAGCGTTACTGCCTCGACTACTGCAGAGATTATCACATTGTAATGACTTTTGTGTGTGACCTCCTCCTTCAGTTTCCAGCTACAGAAGACGCTCTTGTCATCCCACGTAAAACCCGAGCCACAGAGCAACTTATGGACTGAACTTCTACTTCTGTGTTGCTCTCATTTGTTACATCATTTTTAAACTTAGCAGGAGAAGATGATTTCACATGAGATCTGAAATACTTTCTGTTCTGCAGGAGACTAGTTTACATACAAAGCTGTTTTCATGTAAGACTACTGTCTTTCTACCTTTTTTTCCTAAACATCTCTTGTATGAAACAGATCCATCATCTTCTGCTGCAGTGTTTCACAGCTCTCAGAGCTGGGATCCCCTGCATGGTAGCCTGCGGGAGAAAATATTTTGGGGCAGCTGGTGTTCTCTGTTGTGTCCTTGAGAATACCATTCCCTGCCATCCTACTGTAAACTGTCTTAACTGTGGAAATTCTTCCTGAAACATTTTTGCTAAAGCAAAAAAATTTTTGGAAGGTGAATAGCAGTTTTTGGTGCCATGGGGTTCAAAACAGAGAAACCTAGATCCTGCAGAAGCCTAAAAAGCAACGGGGAATGGAAATGCCCAAGTTAGGCCCACTTTCTTTTTCTCTAGAACCATTCTTTTTGCATTTGAGTTCTGAGGCATGGCCACAGGTTTCCTTTCAGCAGTTCTGTTACTGACTCTTTACTCTGTGACACAGGCACCTGCAGCCAAGGGTTATCTGAAGGGTCTGATCACTGCTTTGTCACTTTTGAATAAGCTGCTTCTTTGGAAACCAATTCTTGTCAATTTGATGGAATTTTCTTTGCTACAATTAAGAAATATCCCAGGTTTCTGTTTTGAAAATAGAGAAGACTACCACCGTACTGGACTTGACAACAAAACTTGAAGCGCAATCTCATCAGGTTTAATCTCAAGTTCTTACCAGGCTAGCCTCGCTGGAGGCCTTTGCTGATCATTCACCCAGTTGTGAAGCTCTGCAGATGGAAAATTTTGGGTGGGAGTTGAGCAAGCAGATCTGGAGCTCTGGAAACTCAGTTCAGTCACCATTTTCCCCATGGAGACTTGTGGCTGCGTGCAAGGAAGGGTTGAGCTGGTGTTGTGCTGCAACACCAGGCTGCACAATTTCTGCTTATCAGAATGTCTGTTTCTGTGAATTTCTCTCAGCCCGTGAGCTGCTGAAAAGAATGATGCTTCTTTACTTGTGAAAACCAAGCTCTTTTAGGAATTTTCATGATTCCTTTCCTGCTTGCTTCATAGAAGTCTAATGTCTTCTCCCTCTATGAGCTGAGGTGCGTTTTCTCTCTTGGAGAAAGTATATAGAACTCATGGGATCCTAAACACTGGCTTCAATGCTTGTCTCAGCAGCTGTGCTGTGAGGTGATTCATTCAGATGCTGCCTGCTGTTTCTGAGCTTTTCTGAAGTTCAGAGCCTGACCTTGCCATTGTCTGGCTGTTGTTATCTCAGAGGGAAACATGTGCATCTCTTCAGATATTCCCTCACATGTTGAGTCATTTTGGAAGGAGAAGCAGGGCAGAGCTGTTGCCCTGTTGCCATATCTGCCAGAATTGTGTCTTTGTGGTAATTCAGACATGCCTTGAAATGGCTGCTGGGAAGAAGCAAGGGCTGCAGCTTGCTTTGTGCAACATGTTGCTTTGGAGTATGCCTTGTTTTTCAGGATTGGAATAAGTGCATCATCGTGGACTGTCTGCAGTAGTGTGTGTACTTCTAGCTCTAGAAATATAGGGATGTTTCAGTGCCTTTCTTTGCTTGCAGAACACTTTGAAACAGGATAAAATGACTCCTTGCTGTTAAAGGGGTGATATATTGCCAATGGGGCTGGCAGCTTTGTGCTGAGACTTTCACTCCTGGTAAGAGTGAAACAAGGGATATCCATTTTTAAACATCTGAAACATTGAGTATACAGCTGAAAGTTAAATATACAAAAATGATCCAGCATATTATGTTATTCCTTGTAAGCACTGCTACATCTCAGATCCAACTTGCTAGTATGGTGTTCTTTGGGATGTGTGCTTGTTTGTTTAATTTGGTTACAGTGAGTTCACTGTAGACAACTGCTGTCATCCATAGAGTCATGCCAGTAAATTCTGTTTGTGTTTAAGGTGCTAACAAAGTGCCTTTGTCTACTGTATGATTACAAACACTTGGCTGTCCTTAGTTTAATGATTAGTGGCACAAGATGGCAAATGAGAAAAATCTATAGTTACATTTTCATCTGCCAGTAAATAAGTCTTGTCTTTTGTTGCTCTTTGTTTGTTTTAAACCATGACAATATGGCTCTGAGCATCGCGCTGCCTGCCACTTGACAAAATTTTGTTTGCATTCTGATAGATTCCTGTTCACGCTGAGTCACCACTGAGCTTCGCACTACTGGGGTTAGGAGAAATGTTCTCAGACTTGAGTATCAGTTACCCTGCAGGCAAGAGCTGTTTGCTCTTTGTCCAAGGACAAAACATGCTGGTCTGCCCAGTGCAAAGCCACTAGCAGTGTTGCAGTGGCGGAGTTGCTTAGTTCAGTGCATATGACAACTCTTTTTGTCAGCCTCCACAGTTCTGAGAAGCAGATATCAGCTGAGACTGAGCTTACACATCAATAACCCAAAGCTCAGGATCTCTTTTTCTTTTTTTTTCTCCAAAGAGACTCCAGTTAAAGTGCTGATTTGTAGAAAAAGACCTGGCATCCTCCTGGGCGACAAATGGATGTCAGGCAGTAGCATGTCCTTCAACCAGAGAAGGCAGATGGCTCGCTCTCTCTGCCAGGTTAATAGGACTGTAGCCAGCAGGCTGAGGAAGCTGGTCCTTCCCCTCTATGCAGCATTTGTGAGACTGTGTCTGAAAGATTGCTGCTTGCTTTGGGCTCCCTGGGTGAAGAAGGGCATGGATGTAGCAGGCGGCAGCCCAGGGCAGAGCAGCGGGGGTGTGTGGAGCTGCAGCACAGATTGGTGGAGACCTTAATGCTGTTTATCCACCTGAGCAAGAGATTACAGAGGAGTCAGAGAAACATGAGAAACAACAAATAGAAGTTGCAACACGGGGAATTCCAATTACCTTGGAGGAACTGATTTTTCACCATAAGCATGTTAAGTATTGGGACAGGGGCTTGGAATCTTCCTGCAACCTCCTTCCTTGAAGGTATGCAGACTGGACACATCCTAGCAAGCTGATCCAAGCTGGAAGCCTCACAGGGTTTCCTTCCAACCTAAATCATTCCACGTTTTGGGACCAAGAGCTTCTTCCACAATAGGAAGAGTTTATTTCTTTTAACAGTAATAACAGATGCACTGTTCCACTTAAATACCAGTAGGCAGGATGTCAGGCTTCTTGTCCTGGCAAACGAGGTAGAGCAAGATCAACCTGCTTGTTTCTGGAAGCAAGGTATGTGGGAGTAATGTTTTTAGCAGATGGTATTTACAGAATGTAGTATCAAGGCGGCTGAACAAGGAATTTATAGACAGTCAGTGGTTTTATCTTTCCAATAGTAAGTTCTGTGTTTTTTTTTCCCTCACACACAATTGCTTTCTGTGGTTGAAAGAGTCCTGTTTCAAATACCCAGCCATTCCCCAAATGTCACATAATGTCAAGCCGCTGTGAAAAATGCTGTGCAAACACCAGCACTTACCAGAGCTCACATGCACTCTCCTGTGCATGAGAATGTAATGCATGCCTTCTTCCTTACCATAGGGTAAGCTCCACACTGCTTTCCTTACTGATTGACAGAGCGATTAATCCACACTTGCAGCAACAGTTTCAACACACCGAAATGCATTAGGTATAGGTAGCTCTTTCTTCTTCTCAGTATCCAGCAGAAGAGGGACTTTCCAAAGAGAAAGGACAGGAGAGCAGACCTTGTGTGAAACGAGCATCAGTGATCTGCACCCTGGCTTTTCTGACAGGAGTACTTGGTTTTGCTGACTGGTGTCAGGATGTTTTTCCTAGATTAGATTGGAAGAGCCAGAGGGACATAAACCATTGGAAGGAGTTGGAAACTTTCCTGGAGCTGAATATTGGGCTACCCACTGTGCATTTGGCACTGCTGAATTCAGAATGGGGAATACTGCCTGCCCATTCTTTCCCAGCATCGTGTATTTCTGGTATTGCTTCTAAAGCGGGCAGTTTATTCCTCATTCTTCAACTAACACTGCTTTTCTGTAGTTGCATGGTGTGGAGATGTCATACTAACACCTTCCATGCCTTTCCAGGGTCACAGTGCACCGGGCTGTTTAGCACCACTGTGCTGGGAGGCTCCTCCAGTGCCCCCAACCTTCAGGACTACGCACGCAGCCATGGCAAAAAGTTTGCCAGCAGCCTGACATACAAAGACGGTATGTGTGTTCTCTGTGCAGCAGGTTAATCTGTGGCCTTTGGTGTCTCAGGGAGCTACTAAAGCAGAGACTTAGACCGCTAAGAAGAGTGACACAGTCAGTGTATATTCACCTCATCTAAGTAATGCATTCTGTCGTATCCCAAGAGGTCGTGGTCCCTGCTAGGACAAGGCAGGGGCTGGCATTGTGTGAGGAGCTGTATGTCGAGGTATGGTAATGCTGGTGTATAGTAGTGCTGGTGGCTGATTTTTCTCTGGCATTTTAATACTGCTTGCTGGTGTTGAGGAAGGATTATTGGACTAGATATGAGATAGGTCTGTCCTGGTACACGTAAAATCATCTTGCTTACCTTTTTGACCTTACTGGTGCTAAACCAAGGATCTATTGAGACATTAATCCTCAGTCTACAAAAGATGGGGCAATGTGATGTGCTGAGGGAAACAAGTTGAGTGCTGAAGTCCCTAGCTGCGTGCTGGGCATGCAGAAGAATCTGAAATAGCTGTCAAAAGGCAATGTAATAGGTGTGATATGCCTGCTATAAGTGCCTGCAGAAGGACTTGGAGTTATTGTGAGTGGTCTGTAGAAACTGCTGTACAGGGCAGCAGGGCATATTTGGTAGGACATATTTGGATCATCAGTGCAACTGTTGCTTGGTGTGCATAGATGAAAGGATGTTGCCAGCTGAGGATTTATCTCCAGATGGTATAAGCGAATTATGCACTGAGAAGCAGAGATGCTGTTGCTACTTTCAAGGAAACTGGAGCACAGGAGAAGACTGAGGTATTCTAGAGGAGTTGTAGGGATGTTATGCACCAGTGAAAGTGTTCATTATGATCCCAGTAAGACTCTGTCAAGTATCGATTAGAGTAGATTGGGTGATGAATTGATTGAGAACAGCCCTGCAGAGAAGGACTTAAGGGTACTGATGGACTAAAAACTGAATATTTGTCTGCAATGTGCACTTGCACTCCAGAAAGCCAACCACATCCTTAGCTATACAAAATTGTAGAATCACAGAATGACTTGGGTTGGAAGGGCCCTTAAAGACCATCATTTCCAACCCCCCTGCCTTGGGCAGAGACACCTCCCAGTAGACCATGTTGCCCAAAGGCCCATCTAATCTGGCCTTAAACTCTTCCAGGGATGAGACCCCCACAACATCCATAAAAAGGGTGAAGGCTTAACATATCAGGGTGATGTGAAAGATGTTACCCATTCTGAGATCTGGTGGAACCCCATGAATACTGTTGTACAGAGGCCGTGATGTACACTGGCTTTCTGTGCTGCTTTTCAGTGTAAGAGAAAACTGCATTGCTTTTCACCTCTTCAGGGAGCTTTTTAGCACACATCAGGCAGTGTGGTAGAGACAAGGAGGGTGAACTGGAAGGATTTGTCAAGCCCTGCTGCATAAGCCAGAGCTGCTCGAGGCAGCAAGTGCTTGGCTGACCATTGGTCCCAGAATAGAAGCTTGTGGTATTTGGCACAGGGCAGGGGTATGAAGACCACAAGAAATACTGAAAAGGCCAGCTAGGACACTGACTGATTTTCTTCCACTCCAAGCAAACACCATAGGTCCAAAGGCAATTACTAATTCTCAGGGAAAACTGTCAAAGACTGCTTGTTCTGTACCCAGCTGGTACCAGGGCAGATTTTGTCCAGTCCCACCATTCCCTGGTGCAATGCTGCCTTTCTCTGTCAGCTGTGTACTAAGAGCATGCCTGCAATTGGCTCCTTGCAGTCAAGGTCGAGGTTTGGGGCACATTTCTGCTGTGTTAGCCTAAATTCTGTGTTCTGTGTCCCGAGATGCAACTGTACACTCAAGTACTTACAAATCAGACTTACTTAACTAATGTACGACTAACAGCCCAGAATTATTCATCTAGATGTTACGTTTCATTTTTCATATTTCTCAGTGTGTTACAGCACTCTGTGCTACCAGTGCTCTGCTGCAATCATAGTAACTGTGAGTGTAGCAGAAGTGCTGGGTCACAGCCTGCAGCAGTGATGGAGCACCTGGTGGAAGGCAGGGCCAGCCCAGGGGAGCTCAGGTTCATGTAGTTACACCTGAGTAACAGGAAGGGCTGGAGCCAGGATCCATCCCCTCCAGCCCCATTTAAGGGTTGGCAATGGAGGTGAGGGTATCTCTCTGGAGATCCCTGCCTACCTGAGGCCTTCTGAAGGTAAGCAGCTACTTTCTTCCCTCCCCCCTTTCTCCCCCCTTTCTCCCCCCTTTCTCCCCCCTTTCTCCCCCCTTTCTCCCCCCTTTCTCCCCCCTTTCTCCCCCCTTTCTCCCCCCTTTCTCCCCCCTTTCTCCCCCCTTTCTCCCCCCTTTCTCCCCCCTTTCTCCCCCCTTTCTCCCCCCTTTCTCCCCCCTTTCTCCCCCCTTTCTCCCCCCTTTCTCCCCCCTTTCTCCCCCCTTTCTCCCCCCTTTCTCCCCCCTTTCTCCCCCCATCCATGGCTGCTGCATATGGGCTTGTTTGCATTTGCTGCAGCCAAAGATTTTGGCACCCTGCTATTATTGCTGTACTTTCCATCACATTATAGTGTTACAGTGAGGAATTAGGAAAAACAAGTAGGAGGCAGAAGGGCATTTTATCTCCTGAGGAAGGTAGTGTGGAATGTGAGGTCAGCCCTTGTTCTGGGCCTTTCCTTTTAAATGAGCACCAATGAAATGATGAACATTGGCACTGAAGCCAAACACCACCAGAGCTGAGTGCAGTAAGTGACATGGCTACAGCAGACATTTGGAGTATGTTTGTATCAGGGCCTTTTTCTCAGTCATCAGGCAAATAATCTTTAAAGAGTCTCCAGGCTTTGGAGCACATGTTTACTGGCATTTTTCATGGCTGTGATGCTTCAACATATGGTGCATGGCTCGTGGCACTTCATCTAAGACTTGCTCAAGTGAAATTAAAGTGGCCCTAATTTCTTCAGTCTCTTTGCTTGGCACTGGAAGAGGACTAAGCAATGCTTCAGTGGAGGGTTGCGTCCCAAGCTCAGGTTGAAGGAAGGTCCTCTGGTGATGCTTTGAAGTTGTCTGAATCCAGGGATCCAGTAGCCTATGTTGCAGCACCATCTAAACTGATGCTCTTGTAAATGCAAAAAGGAGATTTGAGTAGGCTGACGGTGGCTACCATCTGTGTGACTGCAGCACCAGGGCTCGCACAGTTCTCAGAGGACACGTGTAAAGAGCTTTGCCATCTAATTGTAGTTTAAAAAGAGGAAAAGAAAAAAAAACACCGAATTTTTTAAGGCTGTTATGCTGCAAAGGAAAATTGAAGCAATTTTGAAAACTGATTTAAGTATATTATGTGGGCAAGTCAGTGGGTGTAAATAGAGAAGCACAGTGTAGGGTGTGGAAGCATAATTGGTAAATGAATCTCCTAACCGCAATATACAGTGACAGGCATGTATAAAGACCACATTGACCAGGTAGAATTAATGCATTAAATAGAAATGACATCCTTAGGTCCTGAGTAGTAGTGAAAGGTATGACAACATGGGTTCTCCATCAGATCCTGCATATAGGTGATCTGTGCAGACCATTCTTTCCATAGTAACTGAGGAGTACCCAGAGTGGGAATAAACTGAAGTGTGTGGTTTTTTGTTTGTTTTTTGAGCATATGGCGACCAACCCACAAACTCCTCTATTTGTGCCCCGTCAGCAGATACATAGAGCCTATCCTTGCACTAACTTCTGATGTGTGATTTTTGTGAGAACTTGGTCTGGTCTGATTCACAGCTAGGAGAAGCCTGAGGACTAGTCTGACAGGTGTATCCCCTGTATCCCCAAAGCTCTTCTGTACTGACATGCTTTGAGCAGCAGAACTGCAGAGATACCATCATGGATCTTCTATTTGTTCCCTAATTACTTCATTGTTTTAACTTTCAGATTCATAAATAGCTCTGCTTAGCTTGCATTTAGAGGATGTTTTGAGCTGCATTTAGCAGTGACAAGGCTGTTCAGTTCTGCAGAATAGACTTTTCTTTGGGCAGTGGTGAATCCTGAGGACTAGCTCTAGGGTTTCAGGATATGTGGTGGTGCTGCTGATTGCTTGGTACAGCTTTGTGGCTGTGAGTGTAGCCTTGTTGCATCTCTCACTGAACTGAGCCTGGGTTGCTATCAAGATGGCTGGAAGTCTGGTGGGAAGGTACATGCTGCTGTTTGTGATGGAGTGCCACTGATGTCCTTGAAGAGCCATATGTGACACTGACAGGACAGTGCAAGGGAAGCAGGGAGCTGATAGTGTGTGAGGAACCCAAGAGCTTCCCTCAAACCTGCAGGCAGAACGTGCCTGGGGTACGGCAGCAGCCCCCATGGAGGTGTGTTGGGGGGTCCAGCAGGAGGTGCACCTGAAAGGGCAGAGGCAAGCACGTGAATCGGGGGTTCCCTAGAGGCAGGCTGTTAACTGAGATGATCTGTTTTTATTTCCTCAGAGCTCTTGTCTATGCCAGCCGTAAAACGATTTTCTGTGTCGTTTGCAAAGCATCCGACTAATGGTACGTTTGCTTCCTTGATTTGACGTTCCCTCACACTTCTAACCCCATGCTCACATTCAGTTCTCCTCTCTGTGCATCTCTCAGCCTTCTTGTGGTTTCTTGCGTGTCTGTGTACCTGGCCATGCTTCACCTTCCCCCATTGTCTCCTTGTGACTGACTTGTTCATTCATGTGCTGTTACTGCTCAGTGGTTCCTGTACTGTTTGTGGGAGGTCCGTCAGACTGCATTTGTGTCCCAGGTGAATAATCAAGAGCAGTGACTGTGAATGGAATTCCTAAAGCAGCCTTTAAACCCACTGCTGATGTAAGGCCTTCTATAGCACTGCCTTACAGGGGGTGGAGGTTGTGGGAAGAATGACGTTGGACCTGAGGTGCGTGGGGGGAATGTCTACTTCATATCCTAAGAGCACCAGCAACTTTGGTCCTCAGCTTCTACACTGCGGATCTTCAGGTCTGAAATAAGAAGAGATCCTGGAAAAGTGCAGTCTGTGATGGGAGGGTGGGAGGTGCTAGCAGCATTCCTTAGCACAGTGGTCTCAGGAGGCTCTATGAAGCTACCAGTACTCCTATTTGCAAACTGGTTTGTTAGGTTGGGCCCTTGGTTACTCCAGGCACAGTGGTGTTGGTGGGAGTGGTCTCACCTTTCCTGCAGACGTTTTCCTGGGAATGGTCTCCAGAATTTCCATCTGCTGTTGATGTGCAGTACTGCCTCGGCCCTGCCACTTTCCCAAGCTAGGAGGAGATCAGCAGAGTGCCACGCAGTGCATCTTCAACCATCCTCACTCCTGTAATACTGGTAGCTATGACAAGGCTTGGTAAGGAAGGATGTCTGACAGTGCCTATGTTTACTCACTAGTAACCTATCACTGGAGCTGTGGGTCTCTTGAAGCTAAAGACCCCTAGCTCTGCTGTAGAAGATTCCTTGAGCTACTATTTATTATCCAAATCGTGTGTAGAAGCTTTTGAAAACATCTGTTTCATAGCATTGCTCCTACCCATAACTCATGCTCCTCCTGGGAGACAACTTAGAACCAAAGCACATCATGGAAGGATACTGGGTTAAGCATTTCCGTCCTATGTGATCAGGGTTGCTTCTGAAATCCTGTTCTTAATAAATACAGAGAACTTCTGCTCTGTGTGATCTGTAAGGTGAAAGAAGTCCAGAAGACTGTTACAAAGACCAAAGTTCTGGGAAAGATGAAGGAGGAAGGGGCATCTAAATGTGGCATTACTGCTTCAGCTATCCAAAGAGAACCTACTTTTGGTTTGCTTGGTTTTGTTTTTCCCAGAGGGGTCAGCTGCTCAGTTTGCTTGTATGTCCAAGTGCCATCTGAGGAAATGTGTGTGTTAGCAGGATGTTGTTCTATCTTGTCAACAGAACTTGTACCAAGTGCCAGCCTGTCCTAAGCCATACTGTAAAGCAGCTGCCCCCCATAGAAGTATAATAAAGTGAAACTGAGCATCAGGTTTTTCCCAAGGACTAATGGCAGTGCTTCTTAATCAAGAAAGCAGGTGTCCAGCAGGTGTCCAGCAGGTGTGAGCATAAAGTTTGGCATAGATATAGCACTGATTTTAATGGGAAAGATGTTTAGCTGCATGAACCACTTGCCTGAGGGTGCAAAAGTTATTCACAGCCTTGAATCTGGATATCTTTATTCTAAAGAGCTGCCTCTACTTGATTAGGTGGGATGGGTGAAAGAGAGCAGTGGCCAAGCACAGGATCAGGCCAGATGGTTTATCACCTGATCTCACGAGTCTTGCCAGCAGGACATGAGTCTTGAGGCTGCATGAACAGGGGAGAAGACAGACCTGTAGGTTAGGATCCTGTCTGTCATGTGATAGCAAGAACATCACAAAAGATTGCACAGGGCTCTCTTGAGAGTTTCAAGAAGGTACATCAGCACTTCTTTTTTTCCACATGCACTAACAATATGTTCTCAGTCGAGCTGTGCTGTCCGCCAGCATACATTGCGCCGCCTCCAGGCGTTCAGTGTCAGGTCACTTGTTCTCCCACATCTGATGAAGTGAGTGGCTGCATTTGGATGCAGGACTCTGTGCTTTGTTGGCAGTTTGGATTTCTTGTCTCTGCTGGGAGGGTGAGTCTGGGACGATGTTCTTATGTTGCTGAACCTGAAGTGTACGGGACTTAGAATGTATCCTGGAATTTTTTCAATTGTCTGACTTCACTTACGAAGATGAAACCTCGCCATTCAGCCTCTGGTGGGACTGCCCACATGCACTGTGTTTGGCAGAGGCGGGAGCATGCCCTGCTGCCTTCCCATCTGGGGTATGTAGAACTCAGGGTATTCCTATTCTTAGTGCGGGAGGGACTGGGCTGTAGTGCGTGATGTGGGTCACCTCCTGCGCAGCAGCCCCTTGTTGGCAGCTCCGTTTCCTACATCTCTACATTTTTTGTTTCCCAGCTGCACCTCCCTGCTCCTCTCACTCTTTGTGGCCCCTTTCCTCCAGATGCGTTTGAGCACCACCACGTTGCCCAGTTGCTGCGCCGTTTTTCCTCTGACTATGCCACGAGCCGGAACATCTCCCTGGATGCCACTCTAGCCCATCACCTCCAGCAGTGCTCCTACCACCTGCGCCTCTTCAGGAGCTGGCTGATCTCAGGGCAGGATGACTTGGAGTGTCTTTACGGTACTGCACGCTGCAGCTGCCTTAGTCCCGTGCTCTTGGAGCTGAGCGGGGACCACTGTCTGCTTGAGAATGCAAAGTATGCTTTGCTTCTAAAAAAAGGAAAGCCTTTCCCCTCACTGCATCCCTTACATCTCTGGATTGCTGCTGCAGCAAGGCGTGTGGGCTGTTGTACCGGCAGTTTTGTAGCCTTAGGAGCAGCCTTTCCACATAGAGCCAGTGCTCTTTGTGTAGCTCTAACTCTGCTCTTTCCATCCCGGGCAATTGTTCATTGCCTTCTTCCTTTATCCAGGGTAAGCCAATAAGCTTTCTGCAAATGCTGTTTTCCTGCCAGCGTGGTGTCCTGCTGATGTGATGCACCTGCCCAGGTCTCAGTGGCGTGCTGCTTAGTGTTCCCTTATTGATGGAAGAACCAAAGGGTTGAGAGTGTGGAAGGAAAGGAGATTAAGGGGGCACTGCAGCTGATCACGGGCAGAGTGAATGAGCATGCAGTGGAAATTTATTTAGGGGGAATGAGTGCTTATGGGATTGTATTGTTTAGAGAGACCAAGTTAAGCTGGGGTAGACACTGAGCTTCTGTGCGTCTGCATTGCATGGCATCTGTTTCACCTGGTAGGAAGTTTGCAGCGTGTCACATGGGGGGAGGCAGGTGATTCCAGTACTAAATCTAGATGTTATAAATCAGTGCTCCTGGGCTAATTGTCAGCCTCTGGCACAGGTGGGAAATCTGATGCATTGAGTCTCAGTGCTCCTAAGACAAGCAGGAGATTCCTCTCTGAGAGAGGTATCTGGCTAGAGCTGCACCATAAAACCTGCTCGGTGCATGTGGCTTGCTGAATGTGTGGTGTGATGCATGGAGTTCTTTTTTCATTCAGACCCATATGTGGCAGAGGCAGACACAGCACAGCTTTTCGGGCAGTGAAGCAACAGGATCAAACATCTTCAAAGCCTAGAAAAGAGAATTTTTTATATACAGCCTATTTATTCTTGATACAGCCCTTTCTACTGAGTAGGCAGCTTGGAGATGGCAGTTGCTTTTCGTCTATAATTAGGACAATCCTTGGTCTCCTAGCAACAAATACTAAAGAGGATCAAAACTGCTTCAAGGGATGAGATACTGGAACAAAGCAGACGCTCCAAAGCTGAGCTTCCTCTACTGCAGATCTCAACCTTCCCACGTGAGCTCCAGCAGAGAGAGGGAATGAGTTCAGCACTTTGGGCAAATAAACTCCAAATATTGCAGCGTGATGCTGGGTTGTGCCACCTATTCTAATGCAGCTGGGCTCTGTGCATCAGTGTAGTAGGTTTCCTATGTGGAAATCAGATGTCTGCACTCAGTAAGTTTTTTTTTTTTTTTTCTTCTTCAGCTTGACTGCCATTCAGACCAAAGTTAATTAGTGTCTTTGGAACCCCTGCTGGTGTTCTTAGAGAAGTTTCTCCTGTCTTTGTAGCTGAAAGTCTAAATTTATCCTATGTAAAACTATGTTCTCCCCTTCCCTCCTTTCCTCTCTTTCTTGGTTCTCAGGTGTACTTCTACCTAAACAAAGAAAAGAAGCAAAAGATAGAAACAAGGAGATAAAAGTATGTGCTTGGCATCCATAGCCGGAAGGATCAGTAGTTAAACCTTGACGTGATCTTTCTGGGAATCTGTGCTCATCTAGTTTAGGAAAGAAAGGGTGTGAAGTGAGTTCATGTTGGTAATGGATAGCAGTGATAATAACTGCAAGGGTCAGCTGTGAGGAAACAGGAGCATGGGTAGCGAGCAACTGGGCAGTGAAACAGCAGGTGATGTTCAGTGTAAATCCATGTTGGGTAACATGAGGAAACCACCCCAATTTCAGGCAGACCTGACCATCACCACTGGGAAAAGGGAGACATCTGCAGTCTGGGAAGGGTGGTTTTGGTGGTGGTATGAGTGGCCTGGAGAGGAGCGGTGGGGATCTGCAGTTTGGCCTCTGCTTCAGCACAAGAACTGGGATGTTTCTAATAGACCAAATAGGAGGCAGCATAAAATAGGAATGAATTTAAAAAAAATACCAGAAACAGAGTGAAACTCCTCATAACTCTGCATGGGGGTGTTAAAAGTGCAACTGAACTTAAGTGGAGACTGGAGAATGTCATGAAAAAGCTGCACTGTGTTCAGAACAGTTCTGAGCTGTAAGGTCGCTGCAGGCCTGGGGAAGGAGTCACCACGTGCTGTCTGGTCTTGTAGCCCATCATGGATGTACACTTCTGGCACTGTGGGCAGGGAGCAGCTGACCAGAACAGACCTTCAGGCTGACTGTGCAGACTTAAATTTAGAAGGGCTTGCTAGCAAGAAGTCCTAATTCATGTGCGTATTATGTGCATGCATATAAACACTTACGGGTATACACAGGGCACGTTGGAGCTCTGCCAGCAAAATACAGCTCAACTGACCAAGCATGTTGGAGGGGAACTTGCTGAGTGTGCTTTCTCCCATACCTTTCAGGATCTGTGCTGAGTCTGGGACGGGTGTTTCTTTGCTCCAGAGGAGCTGACATACAGAGCTTTGGCACGTAGAACTTTGGGGATGTATCAGTGCCATTGCTCTGTGCCATTGCTCTTGCTTTCAGGATTTTCACTACACAGGAACAGATAATCTCTCCATGCCAACACAGAGCTCAAAACCAGATAGCTGTGTAGTAACTTGGTAATTGCTGCCAATGAAATCATGTATGCTGATGTTCAGAACTCTCAGGTAAAAGTGTAATACACAAGAACAATTGATTTGGGCCAAAAAGACTTCTCACCTGAGCCTTCCTTGGCCTCTGTCTATCAGTGGTGTTGTTGGTGTCACACCTTCCTTTGACACTGGATCTTTGATTTCTTCTCTTTATTAGAGGTTGCCTGTACACTCCCATCCCTGTCAGTGCCTCCAGTGTATCTTGTAACATTGCCTTGCCCTATGCTGTATTTAAACTACTTTCCATTTTCTTTGGATAACTGGATAGCTGAGTCAACTTTGGTCTCTTTGAAAACAGATTCTGTTGTGAGCTGACATGAGCCTCCCTCTGTGCTTCTCCAACGCCATCTCCAGTCTGCTGGTCTTTAAAGTCTTTACCTCACTGCTTTCCTTTAGCTTTGTCTCTCAGGGTGCCCGTGAGAAAATAATGAGTAAACACTCTTCCTTATTCAGGAAGGACTCTTCAGCAAGAGAAAGAACAACATGGTGATTTTTTTCTGTCTCACATTCCTTTGTCATAGCCAAAGATTTTTTATCCTTCATGTCTCGAATTAATGTTCATAGGCACTTTGTGGCATAGGTAACCCCTCTCAGTGGCTAGAGGAGTCTTCATCTCCAGTAGCTGTTATGGTAGCAGATGCATGCAGCACTGCAAACTGGTCATGTTCTGATCTGTAGCCTCCTTGCATGGCGTGTAATCACTCTAAATACCATCTGCTGGCTCAGGTTCCTTGCCTCTTGCAGACCTGGGTTAGATGAGTGCATTGGGGCAGAGATTGATGAAATCTGGAGGTGACTGAAAGACTGGAACAGTGACATTTATAGCAGACAATCTGGGTGCTCCAGGTTCTCTCCTTCGTAGGTGCAGGGACCAATTTTAGCCTGTCAGTGTGCTGAGCAGCAGTTTTGATGTATGCATCAAGAGCCATACGCTTTTTTGCATTTCAAAGTAATTTTTCTTACCTAGGAAACAGGTAAGGTATGAACAGATCCAGTTCTATTTCTTTTTTTATTTTTTATTTTTTTGAACTCCTCAGAGGGAGCTTAGGGCACACAGAATGGGAAGCCTGGGCTTAAGAAGTTTAGAGATCTTTAAATACGAGAAGCAGAGCAGAAGGATTCTTACTCCCATATGCCCAGAGACAGTTTTGTTTCTTTCTTGCTCCTCTGACAGTTTCAGGCTGGCTTAGTGCCACAGTGCGCTATCAGGAAGTTTGGATGAAGAGAAAAATGCTTTACTGTAATCTCTGCTGACTCAGTAGCAAAGAATTTATTGTGAGTGGTTGTGATTCAGCTTAGCTCTGAGCAAGAGTCTGTTAGATGTTGATATGACTTCTACTAATTCAGACTTTGCAGACTATGAGGTCTTCTTTGGGGACACATGATTTAAACAGCTGCTTGGGGAGGGCTATATCAGGTGTTCCCTGCAGGGTGTGCTGGGAGAGAGGGAGGTTCTTTTCCCACTCTTTGCAAAGGCAGCGGTGCACCACAACTGAGCGATGAGTGGAGGGTGGTCTGTGTCTCAGGTTGGAGTGTTATCGATGGTGGGAGCCCTCCTGGGAAATTCTGCTGACTTCACTCAAGTTTTGTTTAGTTTCTGTAAACTGCAGAACTACACCAAGTTTTCCCTCATAACCAGATAATTTAGCAAAAGAGGCACAGGCATTGCAGCAAACCTTGCTGCTGCTAGATGTTTCCTCCTCCTCCTTTTGCGTATGCCTGGATGCTTGCTTTCAGGTCTGTAACTGCATGTGATTGCCTAATGGTGATTTGGTGATTTTCTTGGCCTAGAAAAGGTGACCTTAGTCCTGAGTGTGGCTGCCATTTGGTTCCCAGACTGCCTAGCTCCTTAAGCCATGAATGGTCCTGCAGAGACTTAGATTGCTATTTACTCTATTCATTTTCTGATTGGGTTTCTTTCCAGGTTTTGAAGGCTGTTCCATGGTTCCCACTATTTATCCCCTGGAGACCCTGCACAACTCCCTCTCTTTGCGGCAGGTCAATGAGTTCCTGACGGCTGTGTGCAGGAGTTGCACTGAATCACATGTTCGGTCTACTGCAGGTACTGGTGAGGTGGGCTCATCTCTGGGTAGGGCAGAGCAGAGCCAAAGCAAGCGGTTAAGGTCTTTTGGTCCTTTACGTTCTGGGGACAGACTGAGCAATAAGCACAGTCACAGATGCCTGTTCCAGGGTGTTCTAGCCTCGCAGTCAGCTGTGGGATCCAGCTCAGAGCCATCCTAGGCCACACACCTGAGGGATGAATGGTGGGCCGGGTCTGTCTGCTGCTGGTCAGCACAGCATTGTGGGTACAAACTCCAGCTTGGGAAATCTGAGGCTCAGGTTCCCAGAGTCTGGGGGTAGACACAGCTCTGTTTGTGCACTCTTAAACTCTTTCCTGAGTGCCTGTTAGTGGTTGCTGGGGAATGTAGACTCACTGTGGCAATTCTGTTTTCTCTCTGCCTGAATGTTATTGACCTGTGTATTTTTTTTTCCTTAAAGCTTTGTTTGATTCAATGATTGGCAGCCAAATACCAGGGGACCCCTTTATGTCTCAGCGAATTCTATCATCATCCTCTTTCCCATTGCGCCAGAGGTCGGATAAACCCCCTTGGTGTGAGTGTGCTCTCTTCTTGATCAGGGTGCATGTGATGGAGAGGGAGGGGAGAAGGAGGTGGAATGGTAGAAGCCAAATATTGGTTTTATGCTTTGCCATCGATGGAACAGTATCAGAATGGGGAAGTAGGTAAAAGGAAATTAAGTCCTATGCCCTGTTAGAAAGCTCCCAGAGACAGATGGAAAAGGGGCTGTTTATAGTACTGTATATTACAGGGAAATCTACTGTTCAATGGATAATGTCTCTCCAGGCATACTCTGCTGAGTGCCATAGGACATGGAGAGCCTGAATGCACTTCATTTTCATCTCAAGGTCTGTGCTTCTCCGTGACACATGGCCAACCCAGTGTCAGCATGTGGAAGCACCTTCCTTACCACACCAGCCACATACATGCCATACTCAGAGCTCCATATAGGATAGCCTTCCATTTAACTTTTCACTTGTGGGCTTTTCTGTAACCCCTTGCTTGTCACGGTCTCTGCTGAAGTGATGACTATAGTCCTCACTTCCCATAGCAATGGGGACAAATCACTATGTTTTTTCTAAGTGATTTGTCCCCACTGCTGATCTGACTGCATCTTGAAGGGGAAAGACCCATCAAACAGTTCAACAGCAAATGCCTTAACACCAGTCATTGTTGCCAATGAAAGGGCAGATCTGTTCTTCTCCTGGCTGTTTGCTCCTTTTGCCTGAAGTACTATTTGCTGAGCTGTCACTGAGGTCAAGGAACTGATCTGGCCAACAACAATTGTTTAATCCTCCCCCTTTTATTGGACTAGGTATAATCTAAATCTGTTCTCTAGTTTCACTTCACACATAAGGCAAGAACAGTCACTGGTGGAGAAATATTTCTTCTTCCAGAGGCAATTGTAGTTCAGCATTCAGCGATTGTGTCAGGATCCAAGGGTAGTGAGGCTGAAGATGAGTGTCCCATAATAGTGAGGGAATGAAAGAAAGCTTTTTCACTGAATACCCAACATGAAGTTTTGTGTTGCTCTATAATGTCAGTGTAGCACTACATAACAAGATGTAAGTGTGTGGATTTTGTGCTTGTGATTTCATGAGCTGAACTGCTGCCAGAAGCACACCTAATAGCAGCTGCAAGCTCCTGCCAGGGTGCATGACACATAGGTGACACTCACCCATTTCTTGTAGAACTGCGGGATGGTGACAGCTTGGGTTTGCTCAGGCTTTGGGCTAAGGAAATATCAGCTAGATGTTTTAAGATTTTTCCTCCTCTTTGCAGACAGCAGTGGCCCTTCCAGTACTGTCTCCAGTGCAGGCCCATCCTCTCCAACCTCTTTGGACAACTGCAGTCGTTTCAACTTCGCTGAGAAGCTTTCCATCAGTCCCCCCAAAAATGAGGAGCAGCTGAGTAGCCAGTCCCCTGAACAAGGAGAGAGGCAGCCTGATAGCAGAGGGCTTGGTGGGGAGGTGGGCATGTCTGGGTTGCCAGTGACAGAGCCCAGTGCCCCAGAGACCTGGAGTAAGGACCCAGAGCCAGATGTGCTCCCAGAACTGTGCAAGAAGGAGTTGGCAAAGGAGAACTCCAACCTGGAGGAAAAAAGTATGGTGGAGGTGGAAGAAGATTCAGCTGAGGAAATGTTAGATACAATTAACGTAGGGAAACCAAAGAGTGGTGCAGAGTCTGAAATGAGGCCAGCTGGGGAGAGAATGAAGCCAGATGAGGGGGATTTAAAGGTAATGACTGGCCTGGATCAATCAGGGCTGGCCAAGAACATCTTGGTGCCCTGTGAAGAGGAGCTTCTGGGAGAAGAGTTGGACCCAGAGCATGTGGGTGAGGAACCATCTGTGGGGCGCAGTGCTCTGTCAGACCAGCTTCTGTCTGGTCAGCTGTGTTGGGAGCAACCGCTGCTTCTTGAGGCAAGTGTGGAGGGGCTGCAGCCACCACGTTGGGAGGATCAGCAGAACTAGCAGCTCACTGGACAGCACTCTGCGAGCACTTCCAGCCTGGAGGCAGCCAACTTCCTGCACAGCACTTCATGCAGATGGTTGTCTACAGAACAAGCCATGTCCCAAGTCCATAGGACTCCAGGTTGTGAAAGAGTCTGCTCTGCTTCTACACAAGCCAGCTCTTTGCCATCCAGCAAGAGACAGTACTTCATCTGCCATGTTAAACAAACAACAAATGCACCTCCATTGAGCAGGGATGTGGCACTGTGTTGGTTCAGCGTCTCCCTAGGGCTGTACGCTCACTAGGACAGTGGAGGATTGGTAGAGCTGAGGCTTTTGGAGTGGTGAGTCCAGAGGAGACAAATGCTCCCTGGAAATTAGGAGGCCCACAGCCTTTAGGAAAGGCATTCTGGGCTCAAAAGTAATCGGGTTCTTCACAACCATCAGCCTCCTCTCTGTTCCTTCCTTCTCCTTCTCTTGATCCCCACTATTGGCTGCCAAAAACTGATCCAGGGAGGCAGTAGAGGGAAGAATAGGAAAAGGAGAAAGCGTTCTGAGTGAGTTTGAGAAGGAGAGCAATGAGAAGAACAGGTTCAAGACTGCTACTTGCAAGAAGACCTCTCTCTGGGGTGGACTTGAATGTTTTCCTGCTGGGCTGGGCTGGCAGAAGCCAGGGATCCAGCCAGAGAGAGGTGTGCAGGGAGGACACACACGGGTTTTTCTAGTCCCCAAGGGTCATGTGAGGTAAAGCTTTGAACTCTTGGTGACAGAAATTAAGAGAAACTGCTATTTGAGCAAATCAGGATTATTAGAAACCAATAAGAAGAAAACTTTATTCTATATAAAATGAGAAATATTTAATACATATTTATGTAAATGAGTTGTGAGCACAAGCCTGAGGGCAACGTTGACGCAGCTGTCCCTGCCACATCCTGAGTGCAGGACAGGGCTGTGCCTCTTGCACCTCCTGTATTTATGGACAAGTCTGCGTGTTTGTCTGTAGCTACGATATACGTTTTTGTGAAGCTCTGCCCAAAGATCTCTGTGCTGTGTTGTGATGTGTGTTCACAGTAAATCTCTGCTGTGGGTCTCGTGTCTGTCTTAGCTGACTCGTGCAGCAGTGTGCGTGTGCCAGATCCTGCTGATGCTCAGGACAGCAAGCCTTGCTTGTTCTTGGCCATTCTGGAGGAAGAAGAAACTGTGATCAAGACAAGTCACTGCTGAAGTGCGTGCATACACATGGGGTTTGCTTGAGAAAGCCAGATGCTTCTTTTCATTCTCCTTGTTTGAAGAACTGATTGTATGGGGAAAGAGGTCCTGGCTGCCCAGGACCCACAGTGATTTGCTGTAGAGTGAAGACTCTGGAGTAGTGTTTGGTTCCTGTCACCTGGTCCAAACCTTCTCATTGGTTCCAAGGACATCCTATGTAATGCTTCCTTGTGCCCAACAACTCTACTTTTCAGTTTGGGTGTTTCAGGTGACATCCATTTGTACTTGAAGTGCAGTGGATCTTACAGCGGCTTTGAGTGCAGCTCTGCACTGGGAGGAAACCCGTGCTCTTTCTGCAGGGCTTTGTGCTGGGATCTGGGAGGAGGTCTGCTGTGTGCTGAGGGAAGAGCTCTGGCTTTTATTGGCAGTATGGTATTCAAGTTTGGATGAGCACCTTCCCTGGCTTGTGCCTATCAGGGCTGAGGTTGCTAGGCTTTGGTGTGGCCTGGTCCTGAGAGTTGGCCATGGGGAAGTTGGAGGTGGAATAGCTCCCCAGATCCTTCTCAGGACCCTCAGGCAATGCCTGTGTACTGTTCCTGCAGTGCTGCCCTGGTGTGGTCCTCCTCTCAGGCTCACAAAGGGCCCAATAGTTGCCACCAGCTGCCCTGAGCTCTCTGTCATGCTGCATGAACAGTGGTGTACTCCCCTCCCACTGCAGCCCCTTCTGAGGTCTGCAGCCCCATCCCTGCCTTCTTTTTGTGCTCTGTATTCATCTGTGCAGTGTTTCCTCCAAAGGGCTCCCAGGCAGCAGAGGAGCTGAACTGGTGGCATCAGCCCAACCTGACTGCAGCCGGGCACAGCAGGAGCAGGTGGCTGCTGTCCACGTTTTCAGCCGAGAAGCAGAAGAGCCCAAGTTACCTTCCCTTCAGCAAAGCTGTGCAGCAGGGCAGAGCTGTGCTGCTGCCGTAGGGATGGGTCTCATCATGCTGCATCAGCACAGTGTGGAGGCCCTGCTGCATGCCCTGCCTGACTGCTGGCTCCAGGCTGGCACTGCCCAGCTGTGCCTCCCACACTTGGGGGATGTTTCCAGTTCCAGGGGTGCCAGCCGTGCCAGGCAGAGCAGCTGTTCCTGAGGACGGGCGGAGGGCTGCAATGCAGTTCTGTGAGGCAGCATTTGCAGCAGTGGCTGCACACACAGCTGTGCCTGCAGGCCCTCAGCCTGCTGCAAGGGGCAGGAGACAGCTTTGGGACTGCAACAGTGAGCAGCCCTCCCCAGCAGGCAGATCTGCCCCAGCGTGGGCATCCCTTCTGCAGAGCTGAGGGCAGGGCTGGGCCACGGCGGTAGATGTGGGGAAGCAGTGCTGCACACCCCTGCCCGCACCATGCACACTTAAAGAACGGTTTGAAACAGCTGGAAGTGTTCTTGTTCGCAATTAATGTGGCTTTATTATTAATGTGTTGGGCTCCTCTCTTGACAGTAATTAGTTACAGAGTGTTTCATATGGAAATGGGCAAAAGGACAGAGGTTGAGGAACTAAATTCAAACAGAAATATGATGCTGAAGAAAAGAATCAGGGCTCTGTTTTTAAAACATTTAGCATAGAAGCTGGGAGCACAAGTTGCCATTTCAATACAGTTAAGACGTTCACTTTTTTTTTTTTTAATTATAGGTTTAAAATAGTATTTTGTACCTATTACATACAGGAAGATTACGTGTTGTTGCCCACATGCAGAAACAAGCAAAAGCAGAGTTTAACTGTTTCTCTCTATAGTGTTGTATTACCTCTGGCTCTGGATGGGTTCTGCTGGCTCCTGCAGGCTGAGCAGAGTCCGACGCTTTACAAATTGGAATTTATACAATTCTTTTTCCCCGTAGTTTCAGAAGATCACAAGGGAGGGAGAGAAACTGAAGGCAGAAGAGACTGCCACAAAAGTCTGAAAAAAAACTGTGCAGTCTTGAGGACACAGAATTGAACCGGGGAAAGATCGAGCAGTCTGAGCAGCACAGCTGCAGAGTGCAGGAGCACAGCGTGCAGAGGGCGAGTGTTTGCACTGAAACACATGCCAACAGCTGCACTCCTGCTGGGAGGATGCAGGCACCTTGCAAAGCCTCACTCTTACTGCTTAGTTAGAATTGCTTCAAGTTTAAAATTGAGAAACATTCATATGTGGGTCTATCTAAAGTTAGTGCATTAGCTTTTATGCCTAGCCATGCTGAGGGATCCAAGGACCCAGTCAATGAAGATGTCATGTTTATTTCTCTAGCTACCTGGCACCGGACGTTGGGCATTTTATTCCTGCAGATGGCTGCCATCCAGTCCCATTGACAAGTGAACCAGGATCTCCCTAAAGCACTGAAGGCAAAACCCCAGAGCAGTGTCTGGGAAAAGCATAAGTAGGTCCGTTTCTGCCTACAATTGCTTGCTTTACCTGACATTCATAGAAAATAATCCCACCGGGTTGCAGAGAATGACATTTATTCTGGCAGACACACTGTGATTCCATGGTTAATGTGAATACAGCCCAGGGATTTCAGAAATCCCCAAGTAAGCTCACACACTCCTACTAAGGAGTATGTTTAAAAGGGCTGACTGTCCCAAGGGAGAGGCTGCTAGCCTTGGGCTTTGTCCTGCAGCTGCTGGATTTCAGACATACCTCGCAGGCTGCAAGCAGAGATCCCTTCTGTTGCCAGCAAATTCTCTGTGGTCTTTTTGTTGTTGTTCTTTAAATTGCAGCATCTAAGTATTTGTACTGAGAAACCTCTGAGCTGACACCAAGAGCACATAGTGTCAATTTATCACGTATAAATTAAAATAGTAAATCCAAACAGAAAGCAGCTTAAGATCAAAAAATAAATATATAAATTAAATGTAAAATAAACCGTTTCCCTAGAAGCTCCATTTTAGTTCTAGGAGCAAGTTTCTAAGCAGCATTTTCTTTGTGTCAGCTGCTAGAAAACACTAGCAAAGAAAATGAAGTGTCCTAGGCAAGTGCAGCCCATTGTCCTGGGATGCTTACTGTGGAATCAGACTTCGGCTCAGGGCCAAGCACAGTGGGTGACGCAGCAGATGGAAATACTTGTATGCCAAGCCTTGCGACAATGCTTTCTATCTCATCTCTCCTTTGTCAGAGGAGCACAACCTACTGCTGCTCATTTTGTCTTATGGAAAGTTAAAGTCATCACCATCATAAGATGGTCCAGGTTCTGGCAAAGGCTTCCTGCTGCTGCTGACACAGTGCACTTGAGCACCAGCGCACTCAGAGTTGCTCCCCATGCAGGGGCAGCCCCACAGCTGGAATGGGCTTGTGTGCCAAGGAGGTTCTGGGTTCAGCAGCAATGGTGCCCTCAGAGCACACAGCTACATTTCTTGCCAGGTTGCCAGCTGCAACCACAAGTAGCTCCTCTGTGCTGGCAACACATGTACATCCCTGAAACAGGTATGGAGAAGCTATGAGCTAACACAGTCGCTGATCTACTTCCCCCAGGTGTTTCTGCGAAGAGTTCTTCCTCCTCATCCCACAGGTTCTAGTCTCCAAATCCTGGGCGCGCTTTTTTGGTGGGGCAGTTTAGGCAACAATAGCTTGAACACAGCTAAGAAGCTGGGCTGTTGGCATACATGTAGCAAAGAAACTGCTGTTGCTTGCAGAACAGGCCCACATCAGCTCTACTGGCCAGACGCTAGCATCTCAATATGGCATGCGAGTTCCTCAGCTGCCTCACCACTCTCCTTAGTAAAACCTTTGGTTTACCACGGTGGGGAGGTTTCTCAAAGCTCATAGGCCAACAGAGGCCAGGTTGTTGCAGCCCTTCTGGTTTAGAACCGGCTGTAGTTGTGCGTTTGGATTCTCTCAAGTGTGACTGTTCAGGCAGTGGCCCCTCTGTGCCTCTGCAGGTTAGCCACTTGGTGTGCAAAACTCAAGTTAGCAGGTTAGGAATGTGCTCTTCACAGCAGAGCAACAGGCTGAGCATTCTCCTCTCAACCCAAGATGTCATTCAGTACAGCTCCCTGAGCACAGAGAGCCAGCATTGCAGGAGTCTGCAAGCAAATATTTGGGACAGAAGCCTGCAGAAGTGGCCAGCAGTGGCCCTGCCCAGTTGGAGTATAAATCTCCTCACCCAGAACACCACCTGTATGCTCACAATGGGAGATGGAAGAATGCCCTTCACTGTCACACTATGATTAGAAAGTTTGACCTTCCCTCATCATCTCAGTCCATTTACTTTGCAAATTAGTTTTCTTCTCTATCCCCCTGCCCCCCAAACACCGTCAACATGCAGCAGCAGCATTTCAGCCCTCACCAGAAAGATGAGGGTCATGGTGCTACAAGTTAAATGGCAAGGCAGCCAGGAAGAGAGTGGAACAAGCTCTCATAGCAGCAAGGCAGCCAAGATAGTCTACAGAAACTGTACAGGCGGCAGAATAAAGCAGGGAAAGTGGAAGCGCCCCTGGCCTGCAACTGCTCTTGCACAAAACCTTAGCTCAGTCCAGAATATTACAGAGTCCTGCACTTCTTTCTCACGGCATCCAGTGCTGAGCTAGATGGGTACCCGATTGCTTGACAAATGGGAACCATGTAAAGGATTAAACCAGAGAAGACCTGGACTGTGATTAGATGGTGTCTCTGATGTTGCATTGGTGATTGGAGAATCAATGAATGAACGTAAAGTGGGGCTGGGAGATTTAGAATTCGATCTTACAGGCTGGGAAGGATTCGTCCTGCATCACAACAGTGCTGCTGCTTGCCAGAACCATGATGTTTAGCTCCTGCTGTTTCTCATGTGTCTGCTGGTACCATTCCCGTGTCACCTCGGTATCATGTGTTGGGATCAACGTCACCTGGGGAAAAAAGAAGCAGATGTGATTATCTGAGAACAACTGCAGTCATAAACAGTGCCCATAAGAGCCAAGGCTAAAATTTCTCGTTGATTTTGGAACACTGTCCCCTTGGTACTGCTTGTTCTACTTAATGTCTTTCAGATGTCAGATTCTCTAAGGCAGAACTGCTGCTTTGCTTTATGCAGCACCAGAACAACGAGGCTCTGAGTTGGCTGCAGTCTGGCAGTACTACCACAATAACACTGAGAACGGCTGCAATACAGCGGAAAGCATCAACAGTGCTCCAAAAACAGCCTCAGAAAGATCCCTCAGTGTGAGAAGGGACAGTGCTGAATGTCACTCCTATTGGGCTGATACTAGACTTTGTATAGCTCCTGACCCAGCTCGCAGCTCCAGCACTTTGAAATCTAAGGCTGCTTCATCTGACAGAGCATACACACTTTCCTGTTTCTGTCTTCAGAAACAGTGTCCACCCTGCTGGATCTCCTACAGACCTGACTACATAGGAAACATGACTAAGAATACTTTTTTTTTTTTTAATCACTAATAAAAGTTAGCATCTGTCACTAATAAAGTCTTTGAGCAAGAAGGGCTAGCAACAAGTGCCACAGGATGTTGTGATGAAATGTAAGCAGCAACGCTGCTTGTTTTCGCTTGGAGACAGGCTCATCTTGGAGCAGATGAGCAGGCACACATGATCTCTAAATGCTTCCTCAGAACGATGTGGAATGGAGGACGCACCCGATTCCACTCACATCATTCTGAGGATGCCCTCCTCCTCTTAAGTACATTCTACTAAAACTGCAGAGCAATGCGTGCCCTCTTAGAGTACTTCCTCTGAGTGTGTTTGTGACATGCCCTTTCTCCCCAGTGCTTGTGACACATGGAAAATTACATGCATTCTTTGGCAGTCCTATGACCTACCTGCAGGTTCTCCCCCCACTGAGACTTCCCTTCCAGGAGTGCATCCAACACGGCACGGCTTGGTTCTCCATTGGCCGCATCATTCCCACTCACAACATAGTATGACGCTCGAACCCGTTTGAAGAACTCTGGATCTGTGTTCTTTCCGCTGCAGTGGTTGGGGATGTATGCCAAGTCCACGTAGACAGGCGGACCCGTGGGCACAGGCAAACTGCTTTTGGGACTATTGGAAGCTTTGGAAAAAAGAAAGCAGAGGCTATCAAAATCCTTCTGGAATGAATAAACACAAATTCACACTGAAGAACATGGATTCCAGAAAGGTTTTTCCCTGCAGTTAAGATTTATCTGGGCTCAGAAACAATCTGGGTGGATTTCTGAGCCAGTACTGGAAGGAAATAAAGGGAAAGAGAGTTCTGCTGTTCTTTGAGGATGGAATGGGAGGCTTTAGGCTCTGAACTCTTCCCTGAAGAAGGGAAGCAAAAGTTCCATTATTAGCTCTTGCAGAGTTGTTATCCCAATCAGTACTTAGTTCTAGCTTATTTCTTTTTGTTTAATAACCTACTTTTGCTAAAGAAACCTGTTCTGTGACCTCTGTATGCCTTTTTTATCTGAGGGTACTGCAGTGGGTTTTTTGGAAGTTCCACCCTGCTTTCTGCCATCCCTGAGAATCACTGCTGATCCGTGGACTCTAACGCTCTTTCCTAGCGACACTGCTGCCACTTTTCTACATCTTTTCTTAATTTGCTGCTTTTTATATTTATGAGATGAAAGACGTTATTGTTATTGTACTCAGCAGTATATACACGTATATAGACACAACCCATGGAAGGACCGTCCCTTCTCTCCCTCTCACTTCCTGTGGAGTCACAAAGGCCTCTGTCTTCTGCTCCCTATTCTGGACACTTCATTCTGTGAGCATAAAGCTGCCAACACTATCCTGTACATCTCCTTGTGCTGCCTCGCTCCATCACAGCCACTGATGTCTATTCCTCATCCCAAGTTTAGAGTTGGGCAACCAAGAGCACTTCTCCGAGCACAAAAATCCTGCGTATTTGTCTTAAGCTTCCCTTCAGGCTCACCCACCCAGGCACCGCATCTTTACCTTTCTTTCTGCACGGTGCTTTCAAGACACGGCCGTTCTGCACAGGCACACTGCTAATATCCTGCTGTGGGCTCTCTGCTGGACCTCGTTTCTGTGCCAGCTGTTCGTGAAAGTCAGTGTTCAGCACCTCTTCAGGCCACATTCCCTTGCAGCGCCCTGCAGTCATTTCACTGCTTCACCCACTACCTTCCTCTGACTGCCCAGCGCACTGATAGACTCCTTTTCAGACTCTTGGCCTATCTGCCCTTTTGCTGTCAGTGACGCCATCTGTCAGCGACACGAGTTTCTCTCACCTGAGGTACATTTGCAACACACACATATGGGCTTTCTTTTCAGGTCTTCCTCTTTGGCTGCTCTTACTCAAGAGGAGTGCCTGGCAAAGTCCCTGCAACCCTTCCTCTGCTTCTCCTACACCCTCTCCTTGCCAGAGTGCCTGCAGTGAGCATCTGCTGAGACCACAGCACATCAGCAGTGCTTTCATTTTCTCCACCCTCCCAGGCACTGCCCTCCTGCTGGCTCATCTTGCACTCAGTATCAAGGATCTGGGGCAGATGATTTCCATTTGGCCTGCGCTTTGCACAGAGCCTGATACTGTGGGGTCTCAGCTCAGAGATGGAGATGGTGCAGCTGCACTTATCACCCAGAACTGGGCTCTGAATTAAGTTTCCCAGGGCTCTCTGAAGAGGTGGCTGTATTCAGCTCTACAGAGAGTCAGAGTTTACCTGAAGGCTCCAGGATTTTTATGTGACTTGCGTGACCACATCTTTTCTCACTGCTTTGATTTCTTATGCCTAAGAAGTCCTGTTCTCTGCTTTGCTACATTTAACTTGCTGCAGTTTCTCTGCGCTGAACCTGAAAAGAAAATGGACATTTAGTGAAGAATCTCTTACCAGGATTTGATTTGATGCCATTAACAAGGCTCTTGCCAGGGTTGCTGTGACTGCTCCGGGCTAACTCATCCTCTGTGTGAGGAGGCTGCATCAGCACACCACGTGGTTTGGGCTTCTCTCCTCCATCTCTTTCTTTTTTGGCAGTGGCAGATTTTGGAGATTTGTCCGATGGCTGTTTCACGGGAGTGGGTGATCGTTTCCCTTTCACATCTAATTTACGAGCAGGAGAGGAAGATTTGGGTTTGCTCAAAGGCTTCCTCACACTCTTGCTCTTTTCTTTCAAGTCTTTCTTTGAAATTTTATCAGTTCTACTCATGCTTTGCTCATTTACTAACATATCAGGGTCTACCATGCAGACATCGGGGTGAGGTGGATGAGGATGGGGATCTATCATTGGAACAGGCTGAGGATCATGGCTGGACCTAGAACTGACATGATGAGCACTCCCAACAGCTTTGTCCACTGGGAGGAAATCAGCATCTTCATCTGAGTCCATGTTGGCATCTGCTGTGATGGATGGACATTCTTCTGTCTCAGGAGGGACATCTGAGTCTGACTGGGAAGTTCCAGAATCACTCACTGATGTTGGAGGGGTCTCCTCCACTGTGGCTGTTTGTGCAGGGCTACTACTACTGTGGGGTGGTCTTCCTTGCACTGAAGTGTGGCCTTCCTCCTGCGAGAGGTCACTGTCTTCAGAGAGCTCATGAGGGCTCGGGTTAATGAATGAGGGCGACAGCTCTCCCTTCCTCTGCTTGTATTCACGTGAGGAAATTTTCTGTCCACAGTCAAAACTGCCTCCTAAATGTGTCTCCATCTCATGGGAAGCATCTCCGTGGTCCTCTGTTCTTCCACCCCTCTGCACATCTGGGAAAAAGGGCTGGAAACTGTGTTCGGGGGACATCAGAGAGGAAGGACGGCTCTGTCTCTCTGTGTCCTCTTTGCCTGTGCATGGAGAAAAACTGCTGTCAGAATCAGGACATGTTTTTTCATCTTTTGCCTCTGCTGAATGGTATGTGCTTTGGAAAGCTTGCAGACTGGTGCTCACCTCTGTTGGACCATTGGCTGTGGTTTTGTCTTCATGCTGATGATGAGGAAATGATGCCAATACATCAGGGAGGGGTGTCAGTGTTGTCAGCTGCTCTGTAAACGGTGCCTTCTGCTCAGGACTAGTTACACAGGGTTGCTGTTGTTTCTCTGCAGAGAACAATGTGGGCTGTGAACTTTGGTACTCTTTCCTGCATGGCAAAGTACTGCCACCCATGCTACTACTGAGTGCAGAACCATATTCTTCAGCTAACACAAAGTCTTTGGTTTCAGCTGTATGGGTATTCACAGCACTGTCTGGAATCTGCAGAGGTGCATCCCAAAGGCTCCTGGTAGTTGGTTCTGCTCCTGCACCCGCGTACGCAGAAAGCATATGGGAGTAAAAACTTTCTGCTGTAGTTGGTATTACAGGAGTTGTTGCTTCAGATGATGGTTCCTCTGACAGGCTGGAAGAGTCATCTTTCAGCTCTTGGGGCACAGACTCTTTCTCCACAGCTTTGGAGAACAGTTTATCCTCTTCATATGGACTCAGCAGTGAGAACTTAGTTAAAGATGAGCTATGGCTGCTGACCTTCTCAGAAACCTCCAAGTACTCATCTTTCTTCTCCTGGCCTGAGGACAAAGCACAAGGAACCTTTAAAGGAAGAAAGCTATCCCCTGAATGACTTGCTGAGGTTTGCTCGTGTCTGAACACACTAGATGTTTCGCTCTTCCCTAGCAGGGAGCATTCAAATCCAGAAGAGAGAGCCATCATTCTGCCCTCTCCTGCTGGGACCTTCTTGCATTCTTCTTTCTGCTTTTCAGAAGCAGACTTCAAATACGTGGCTTGCTCATAGCACTCCAAGGCCACCTCTGTACTTGGATGATCTGTTACACAGAAATGTGATTCCTTCGTGGATTTTCCAGCATCCTCTTTCTTTTGCAAAGAATCTTGGCTTAAATGGCACATTTCTGAAGCCTGCTCATCTCTGCCTATGTCTGGCAGGTCGCTGTAGCCAGCAACACGTGTCCCCAGAACTGTGGCTGGTGTAGTTTTCCTAATTCCATAATCCTCTTTCCACAATGGCTCGGAAGGTGATGAGGCAGTAGAAGTGGGTGAAATGGAGTCCTCACGCTTGCTTTGCAGAAGCAGTTCTGATACACAGAACTCCTCCGCCGTTGAGATGTGTGTGTAGACTGTGCCGGCAGCTTGGTCAGGGCTGTGGAGTTTGAACTCTTTTTCAGATCTCTCATTAGCACCTTTTTCTAACTCTGAGTCGCTCATGCTTTCTTCCCCTTGACCTGCTTTCTCGTAGTATATATCTTTCAGATTTTGGCCTTTGGATTTCAGGGGTAGAGGTATCTGCTTCTGGCTAGACAAAATGATGTTCTCATCTGGACAAGCAGCATCAGTATGGGCTGCTGATTTTTCTTGATAAAAGGTGTCTGTGGGAGAGACAAATACTGTGGCTGCGGATGATGGGTGATGCTCAGTGCCCCGTTCTCCTGGTAAAGCAGAGGACTCCTTCAGTTCTTCCTGCTCTTCAGACAGCCTAGGTTTATCTGTTTCAGACAAGGGCAGGTACTTTTCGTGGATGTCTGCATACTCAAAGGCTGCATCCGCTTTATCTTTAGGGGATGCTGGAGATGACAACTCCTTCTCAGCAGAGGTATAAAGGCAGGATTCTTCTTCCTTTGCAGAGACATGAAAACTTTGATCTTTTTGAAAGCTTGGTGCTGTTGTTGGCACCTTGTCAGCGTGACCTGGAATGTCTGCACCCTCAGATGTGAAAGAGGAGGCTCCAACTCCAGATACAATTATCTTCTCATAGATGTCGGCATACTTGAAACTTTTTTCATCAGGGTAGGGAGTTGGTTCTCTTTCTTCTTGCTCTTGTCTCATAGAACTGTCATCACTTCTGGATCTGCAGACCTCTTCCTCTTGGGAAGGAGAGTCCAGGGGGCTCCTGGAATGGGACTCTGGAAGATATGCCACTGGGCTTGCAGCACTACTTTTTTGAGGAGGGACTTGTCCAAGAGAGGAGTGTGCATACTGCCCTGACACTGCAGCACTTTCTTCTGTGGATGCTGCTACATATTCATATGCTGCCTGTCTCGTTGATTGCAACAGAGCAGATGCTGCTGCCATCTGCTCTTTGCTTCCTGTAGGGTCATAGAGAGCCTCAATGGATTTGTACCCATCCTCTTGCTTTCTATCTATCTCCTGATATAAACCACTGACACCTGTTTTCTTTTCTGCAGGCTTCGATGGGATTTCCTCCTGTAGAGGTGCCTCACACTGATCTACTTTGTAAGGCCTCCCTGTTTCTGGTGTTGTGCCAGTCTTCTTTTCCAGAGGACTAGTTGCTGTCACCAGGGGAGATGCTGTCAGTGCTTGGTCTAGTGACTTTGCATAGATATCTAGGACAGCTTTCTCCTCATCATCTAAATAGGAGTACTCTTGTTTAGACGTCAGCAACAGATCTTGCCTTTCTTTGCCTCCAGTTAACACTTTGGCCTGACTTTCCTCACCGGAGACATACTGAGAAGACAGATGAGAACTGTCTGGGAAAGAGATGTCAGCAGGAGATATTTTCACATTCTTTGTTTCCGCTGTAGGTTTGGTACTCTTCAGTGTCTCTTCTTCGTAACCACACGATTCCACATGTAAATGTTCTGCTTCTGCTTGCACTAGCACAGGTTTGTCTTTGGCATGGTGGAGAACCTCATCCTCCTTGCTGGGCAACTGCCCTGCTGTTCCAGTGTATTTTCCTTCCTGAAGATACTCGTATTTAGAGCTCCATGTTTCCCTTTCTGCTCTTCTCCAGGTGAGACTGTCAGGCTCAACAGGAGACAGGATTTCCTCTTCTCCCATTTTAGGAAGGGATTTTGTTTCATATTCTGGTGCCTCATCCAAGAATGTGCTCTCTCTCTCCTTATCGTACCTCTGCCGCCTTCCCTGAACAGGCATCTCCTCCACTTCTTCTGGAAACCATACTTTCTTCTCATTACTTACATCTTTCATGTAGAAGTCTTCCATTTCTGGAGATTTTTCTTCTCTGTCTTCCTTCATCCTGCAAAATTTAACAGCTTCAGTAGAAGCGAGTGATGACATTTTATCCTCAGTTGGGCTAGATTCTATGATGCGTGAGCCTTTGGCATCTGGAGATACTTCCTGAGAAAACAAGCCTGAAGTTCTTCCCCTAGATGTGTCTTCTCCCATTAGAGAAAACAAACTGCTATCATCTGGAGACATTTCTTCACTGGAAGTGTCTCTGGCTGATGCGTCTCTCACTGGGGTACTTTCTGGACAAGAAAAAGATTTTGATGCTTCTTTTATGAGTGCTTTGGTAGAAACTTCTGGTGATTTTTCATACATATCTGGGCTCTGCTCCATAAAATCAATGGGTTTCACAGCCTCTGAAGGGAATTTGTTAGTCAAGTCAGACACCATTTTTTCTTTCACAGGTCTATCCTCTGCAAAACTGAGAGGTTTGATGTCTTCTGGAGAAATTCCCTTAACAAAAAGGTCTGAAGAGATTTCCTTGCTGGGACTCTCAGTGAGAGAAATAGATTTGGTCTCTTCTGGAGAAATGTCTTTAACTGAAACCTGAGGGGACTTTTCTTCTTCTGAGGCGTCTTCTGCAAAACAGAGCAGTTTTCCTTCTCCAGCAGCCACCCCCTTCATAGAAATCTCTGGGGATTTTTCTTTTCCAAGATTCTCTTCTGTAAAAGAAACCGATTTGGGACCCTCTGGAGAAAATTGTGAGGTTTGGTCACTTTCAGACTTGATTTGGTGTGTGAACTGTGGAGAACCCATACTTCCTACAGATGTTCCTGTGGCAGAGAAAGGTTCGACGGTCAAATGTTTTGAAAAGCCCATTAAACTTTCTGCCACAGATTTGGTTTCTAGCTCTTTTTCTGGCTCCAGAAACACATCCATCTTGGGATGGGGCAGCACAGGCAGCTCCTCCTCCTCCCCTATCACCACTGTATCCTGCTTGTGGTAGGACAGCCAGGGCAGCTCCTCCTTCCCCTTGGGCGCTTCCTGCACCTCCTCCCCAGGAGACAGTGGCACATCACTGTCCGAATCCAGCTTGTGCTGCACAGGTCCGGGTGTGTCTTTTTCAAATTTGTACTTAGCTGCGGACACCTCATCATCTCTGAGAGGTTCGTCCTTGGCTCCTTTCACCACAACAGAAGTTTGGCCTTCTGATTTCTTAGCAGTAGCGTCCGCTTGCTTTTCAAATAGCTCTGAATCTACTGTGTCTAGTTTTTCCTCCACTGGAGATTGGTGGAAAGGTGTGTGTCCTGCACTGGTGGGGCCAGACTGGGTAGGAGATGCCATTTTGACTGTACTATCATCAGGGCTCATGCATCGCTCTTCAGCCTCTGCAGAGTCAACCTGGGAGAACGGTGTTTCTTCAGCAGACAAAGGCAGGCCTGAAGTTTGCATTGCTTCTGTGGGGACGTTCATTAACACATTATCAGGACTTTCTTGATGAGTAAACAGTGGGGCACTGTAATGCCCTCTGAGTTTCTCAGGCATTTCAATATTTGGAGTCCCATCTTCTTCCTCTTCATCTTCTGCCTCTTCAGGAAGATCCTTTTTTTGAGCTTCCAGTTTTCTCTCTCCTTCTGCTAGTGCATGGAAATCTTCAGGAAGCGGAGATTTAAAACATTTGTCTTCCTCCAAAGACGATGTGGGAGAGATTGTGCCAGCGGAGGGCACATAGTCGAGACCTTGGGTTGCTTCAGTCCGAGAAGAAGGCATGCTGTTTACTGTGTCTAGAAGTAAAGAGCTTTTCCCAGTTTCTTCTGTCTGTGGTGCTGTTATAGATGCAACTGATTGATCTTCTGCTACTGAAGTTGCAAAAGATGAAAGCTTATCACATTCTGTAATGGAGGTAGCAGAAGATATATGTTCCTCCTCAGCTAGAGGTGCTGCCACTATGTTTGTAGGGTACGCCAAGATTTCAGACTCCTGGCCAGCATAGCCTTTGGCTGCAAGGTCTGCAGCAGGCACAGCCTGTATTCCGTGTACTGCTTCAAAAGAGCCGGGGTGGTCAGGAACAGAAATGTCATATGCATTGACATCGTACTTCAAGTGTGGGATCCTCTCTTCCTGTTCATCATGTATTTCTTCATCAGAAATAGTCTGCTCCGTTTCTGAGTAGCCTGGGATAGTTTCATCTTGGATATATGAAACATGTTCTACTGCTGCTCCTCCAGGGACTGGCAGACTGCTCAGAAATGACTCCTCCTTTGTTACCTCCTTTCCAAGTAACTTGCTTTTCTCACCCATGTCACTACATTCTTTTTCCTTTTCTTCAGTGGTCAACAATTTCTCCTCCCCCTCATCCTGTTTTAGCTCATAGAAATCTTTTATCTTTTCCACTTTCTGTTCTGCCTTCATGCACTTTTCTTCCTTCTCTTCCTGTTCCGCCTTTTCTAACACATCCTCTCTCTTTTCCTTCTCAGCCTTCTCCCGTGCTTCTGTCCCCTCGGTATACTTTTCACAGGTCTTTGTTTCTGCTTCCCTCTGTTTTCTGTCCAAAGAGATTTTCTCCTCCTCCTCCCTGTCTTCCTCTCTGAATGCAGGTGACAGAGCACCTTTTGCTGTGAGAGCTGCGTGTGATGGCGCCTGTTCTCTGTCTAGCAACAGCTGAGCTTCCTTGTACTGCTCAGCTTCTCTCTCGCTGTATCTCGTCTCAAGATCCTCATCTATTGTTCTTTCTTCAACCTCTGTTTTTTCAGCTCGACCTGCTTTTGGTTCTAGATGATGGACTGCCTTTTCCTCTGCTGGTGATTCTTTTTCCCTGTCAGTAGTAGTTGTTCCCTGATCAGGAATGTTTGTTTTCAAAATCAGATCCACTGCAAGTTGATTCTGATCCATCACATCTGTAGGCTCTTTCATCTCTGTTTCAAGTGCTCTCCTAAATTTATCACTTATTTCAATATCAGACGTTTCTTGAGTCACCTGCAAATTCCCTTTCTCCTCATGCTTCAGTTCCTCAAAGTCCTTCGTAAGATCTTCTGGTGAAGACAGGACTAACCTCTGTTCAGCAATGGCAGCCTCTCCTGGCTCCACCTCTGCTGGCACCTTCTCCACTGGTGATGTCTTCAGATCACTGAGTATTTCTTTTTCAGGCTTGACTTTGGTCTTCTCAGTTTTGATTCTGCCTGGAACTTTTGCCTTGTATAATGTTTTTCTTACTTCAGGAGTAAACGGTTTTAAGTCTGGTTTAGACAATTTTTTGGGCTCTGGTTTGGTTTCTTTCTTTTTATCTTCTTTCTTTGAATCTTTCTTTTCCTCTTTCTTTCCATCATCTTTTTTAAAGTCCTTTTTCTCCTTCTTAATCTCTTTCTTTTCTTTGTCTTTTTTCTCCTCCAGTTTGGATACTTTCTCTTTGAGATGCTTTTTGCCAACTTTGTCTTTCGCCATTTTTCTTTTCTCAGCTTTGAGAGCATCATTTGATTCTGTCTTTATCTTTTCATGTTTAACAGGTTTCTCGGGAATCTTCTCAGAGTGTTCTTTAACTTTTTTCTCACTTTTAATGTCCTTTATGACTTCTGGTTTTACTTCTTTAATCCCCTCCTCAACTGCCTCCTCTTTCTTAGCTTGCTTTGTCACAGATGGCTTGGGGGAAGATTTAAGACTCTCTTTACTGTCTGTTCTCTGTTTAATTTTGGTCTGCTTGAGCACAGGTGGAGGTATTCCAGCAGTGATATCTTTCTGAGTAGCCACTGGGTACCTCAGAAAATCCAGGTGCTTGAGTTTCTCAAGACCTTCCAGTATCTTATTTTGAGGAGCATTTCCAGGAAACAAAACCCTTACAATTTTCTCTGTTGGGCTAGCTGGCAGCCACACCACTAGGGCTGTGATGGATGTGAGATAGGGAACAGAAATTTCACCTTCTTTCCCACTTGCGAGAATTATGCCAGTCTTTGCTTTACTATTACCTGCCCATTTCTGCATTAGAAACTGCATTTCCTTACTGTCCTTGACAGGATTCAGTACATACATGTCCAGCCTACCCACTCCCATTTTGTGGAAAAGTGTGATTGGTTCAATGGTGTTGCTCACCACCCTGTAGAGGGGCTCTGATTTAATGCCAAGTCTGTTGAGATACTGCAGTGTCAGGCAAGCTTCTTCGATGCTCCTCTTTACTTTCATGGATGATTCTGGCATCTTCAGCTTTTCAGGAACATTAAAAAAAACCACCCCCAGCTCAGGAGAAATGAGGTTCTTCATCCAGTCACTGTAGTTGGTAGAGCCCTGGGATTGTTCCTCCTCTTGCTCAGCAACTTTCCTCTGCAGCAGCCCATTGATGCCAGGTAGGTTGTCCGCACCAATGTGGGTCAGAAGAATAGAGTCAATCCTATCCAGGTGCCTTACCAGCTTCCAGAAACACGATTTCCTGTCAGAGCCACCATCCACAAGGATGTTAAACCCATTAACAGCAAAGAGAGCAGAATCACCTCTTCCACCAGGGAATATGTAGCAGCAGGGTTTAGAAAGTTTCAAAAAGCCCCCTGAGGTGGGTGGCTCCAGGAGATCAAATGGAGATGGCACATCAACTGTTTCAGAGACATATTCTGCAAACTCAGACACCCCATCCATTTCTGGCAGAACTGGATCAGGGTTCAGTTTCAGATTAATAATATCCTGAAATTGAGGATGTCCAAGATTGCTCCAGTCTCCTTCTCCCAAGCACGACACGGTAAGGGAAGCCTTGATATCTGAATCAGTGTTGCTAAGAATCTGCGTGACCTATTGAGACAGGCACAGATAAATAGAGGTCAGATACAGCTCTGAGACCAATTCAGCTCCTTAAAAAAAAAAAAAAAAGCCAGTTAATGCAGAAATACCAAAGACTTCACAAGCACCTTACTGGCAGGAAATGCTGAGGGTACATGTAATATTCCATTACAAATAACTGTATGGGGCTACATTCTGCTCTCTTTTGAAGTTCTTCATGTTGCTGTGGTGTTATGCTTCCTGTCTGCCTGAGCTGCATGCTGACAAGACCTCCAGAAAGAAACCAACAGCAAGAACCACCTTGTCCTTTTTCCTTACTTCTTTCTATTCACCCTGGGATATCTGTCTCTAGCTTGAGTTCAAAAGTAACAGTTCCCTTTTTATTTGTGAGTTCTAACCCTCAGATGCCCTTTTAAATGCCATACATCACTGCCTGAACTAATCCTCATTAACTGGCTAGCGAACAATCATACAAGCAGTTTGCACAGTTTTAGTACTGCGAGACTTTGAATTCTATTCAGATTCATTTTCTTTCTTGGAGCTTATTTTAAAAAGTCAGGACTGCATCTCTGACATATGGGCCTAGGGACATACTATGTGACAAGTAGAGCTATGTTTGATAACATTTCCAAGCTTCTTAGAGAAGGATTTGACTTACTACTTACTCACCTCTGGGTCTGAAAGTATCTCAGCAAATTTCTGGTAAGTGAAGGTCCCTGTCTGCAGGACCAAGTCTCCTTCCTGGTCAGAGCTCTGACCACAGAAGATCAGTAGTTTGTGGGCTGATGAATCGCACACCAGCGAGCGGACCTGTTGCCATGAGACAGCACTGTCACCAGTTTGATTTGTGTTTTAAAAAGTTATCCGTGTTTTTCAGCATGCAGAAGAGAGTACAACCACACAGAGAATGAAAACAGTTCCAGGTGATATTAACATGCTATTTACAAAGAGCTAAAATGTAAGTTTCCTATACAGGGAAGGCAGTTCTACTGCCCACCTGATGCAGCTCAGTGTCACGTTATAATTCACATTAGGAAAGCCAGGGTTAAGCGAAAATGTTTGGCATTACATTGCCATGTCAGATTGGTGCGTTTAGATTCTCATCAAACTAGAATGGTTAGGGTTCACAAACCTTCCGCCCTGTTCGTTGGGAAGCTCTATGAGCTCCCGAGAAATAATTAACATCAAACAATTCTATAGGCACTGACTCTTCTGGGAAGCAGCTCATTCCCACAGGGCTGGGACACAAGGAACCAGCCTTCCTGTGTGTTTTCTTGTGTAGCAGTAATCTCTGCCCCGGAGTACTGGCTTATAGCACGCATCTTGCTGGCAAACCAGAAGATCTGGTGTCATCACATCCTGCAGCAGATTGGCAGCATGGCTGAGATTGTGCTAAGTGTGATCGTGATCTTCTGTGTTAAACATCAGCCAGGAATCTGACACGGAGGAAATCCTCCAGCACCAGGTTCTTACCTCAGACACAATGCTGTCCTCATTGGGGTTTACCAGGATCACCGTCTCCAGAGTATCACTCCGGTGATGGAGGGTTCTTTGGCCTAGAAATTAAACAGGAAAGGAGAAGCCGGTAAGAAAGCAACTGTGTTCCAATGTTTAAGCTTCTAAAATTCCACTTCAGCATGACTTTGACTGCAAGGCTACAACTTACATTCCAGACTCAATTTAATAAACAAGTCTGACAGACCAAAGCAAACTTTTTCAGGTAACAAAAAAAAAAATCTTAGTTCTGGAATAGCATAATTTGCAGCTCAACTCCAATGTGTTCTGAAGTTCACTGTGCCAGATACATCAAACCACTGGCTTGTGCCAGACAGCTGCGCTCACACTGACATAGACTGATTATCCCACCCAAACAGAAGTATTTTCATAGAATCTATGAATGGCCTGGGTTGAAAAGGCCCACAATGCTCATCCAGTTCCAACCCCCTGCTATGTGCAGGTCGCCAACCAGCAGACCAGGCTGCCCAGAGCCACATCCAGCCTGGCCTTGAATGCCTGCAGGGATGGGGCATCCACAGCCTCCTTGGGCAACCTGTTCCAGTGCCTCACCACCCTCTCAGTGAAAAACTTCCTCCTAATATCCAACCTAAACCTCCCCTGTCTCAGTTTAAGACCAATGCCCCTTGTCCTATCACTATGAACCCATGTAAACAGTTGTTCCCCCTCCTGTTTATATGCTCCCTTCAAATACTGGAAGGCCGCAGTGAGAAATTTTTCCCTCATTGCAGACAGCATGGAGAGGTATCTATGGATGTTGTCCAAGCTTTAGTCACCACAAGGTTTTGAAAACCAGCTGATGAAGGTGACTGCCAACTCACCCTTCACTGGAGTGGTGCAGCACTGAAACCAAATTTCTTGTCATTAGTAAGTTTCTTTTCCCCTTAGTGAGGTTTTGTATACATGTGTGTTTTCTTCACCCCATGCTACTAGAGATGAACTGCTGCTATGAAAAGATCTGCTGTCTCCCTCACGTAAGAATTGCAAACAGGCACCCAGACAAGAATCTGCCAAAGAACAAGAGCCTGGTAGTGCAAGAAGGCACTCGGGATGGGAATTACATGGAGATTTGGCAAAATATTGACATAACCAGGGCCCTGATCAGTTTTTTTTTAGAAAAATCAGTGCCTGCTGTCCTGAAAGGGAGGGTTCTCAGGCCCAGAGCATGCTCAGTGGTGCACACGAGCATCCTATTTTTCCAAGCACCAGGTACCAAAGTGCTGTAGAGGCAATGCCAGCCCAAGGGCTGCAGGCAGCCTTGGGGGACAACAGCAGCTGCAGGAGAGGGGCTGTCTGCAGGACTAATGGGCATTGAAATACTGCTGCTCTTTGCCATGTCTGTCATTCAAGCCTAAGCAGCTGAGCTGACACTGCTGAGAGGGGCAAACAAAGCAGGGTTTGTTAGCATTCTGCTCACATCCTCCCACCCCATAGAGGGGCTGCGCCCTTCATATTTGAAAGAAAGAGTTCAAGCTATGGAACCAACAGCTGTGGCAGATGGAAGGCACAAATGGTGCAGGGCCATGAAGATGATTAAGGGACTAAAGTGTTTTCATATGAGAGGCTGAGAGCATGAATGTTGTTTAGGCTGGGAAAAAAAAGCTGGGGGAGGGGCAAGGAGATTATCAGTGTTCATAAATAATGATGGTAGAGAATGAAGATAAAGTCAGACTCTTCTCAGAGGTACCCAGTGACAGAACAAGAGGAAACAGGCACAAATTAAGAGATGTGTTTTCTTGTCTTCAGATAGAACTGCTTTTTTACCATGAGGGTGGTCAGATGTTGGAATAGCACATACAGAGAGGTGCTGGGGATTTCAATTAGGCTGTGGGAGAGTTTTCCTTCCAATTTTTCAGAGGAAAAGCATCCACTGTCAGCCCAGTGTCCACACATACAGAAATTTGAAACTGACATCTGAAAATAAGGACAGCAGAAGCCTGAGCTCTGCCCAGCTGGCTGCTCTGGGCAGGAGAGCTCTGCAGGATAAGGACACTGTGCCTCAGGAACACCCCTATCTGACCACAGATTCCCATTCCCTGCTCAGCCCTCTCCAGTTCTGCTCATTCACTGCATGCATGGAATGAAATATCCTCTCCACCAGTAGCTATGGGTAAATTTCATTAATGCTGAAATCTTTCTTTCAGATGAAACTTCATTTTATGCATCCAGACACATTCTAATTAGTGCAGTTATCACAATGCCAATGCATTTCCAGAGCACATTTCTCTCCATCATATCCCTGCCAAGACAGAAACAGCCCAGTCTTTGCCATTTGTTTCTTAAAAGGAGAGTTTCCCTGGGCACCCATCACTAATTCCCAAAACTCCTCTATTTCTGCTCCAGCCCTTAGGAAGAGTAAGAGCACAAGAATCAAAACAAGAATGAACACAGAAGACTCACAAGGGTGGCATTATTGCATATTTTGTATTATTCCCTATTATATTTCATCACAACATAGCCTGATGCGAGCTTTGCACCAAATAAAGACCTTCAGTTAGAGCTATATAGTGATATCAAAATTTCACCCTGATGACACAATTAACTGTGCTCTTACAATGAGCTGGGAAGGTTTAATTATTACAGTGTGCTTAATCTTGTATTTTTTGACAGTGATTTCAACATGAGATCATGATGACTGTTCCCTTTAGTTGCATAAGTTCCTTACAGTCATTTCTAGATATAAGCAACTGAGTCATCTGCAAATTTAGCCACCTCCATTTTTATCCCAATTCCTTTTCTTATCATTAGCATACCCATCAACTTTGTACTTAGTACAAAATCATGAAGCCCTTGTATGTCCAAGTCTGTGACACATCCAGAGGTGAAATACATTTGCTTTCTGTCTCAGCTAGTTTCTGACTCCTGGCATCAGTTGTCTTTTACTCAAGCAAAGCACTCGCTGCATATCATATGTAAAATTTCATACAGAAATGCCTCATTCATGACCTCACTGAAAGTTTCCAAGACAGAGAAGGGTATTCTCCTCTCGTACAAGTATCACATTACTTACTATTGTTCAGAAGTAATGCACTTTCATTATAAAGAAACTGCAGAACGCATGCATAAAGCTCTTTTTCTATATGGCAACCACCTCTTATATGGAAGTCAGCAGGAACTGCCCACAAAGCATTCAATAACGTCCCAGAGGTGACAAGCAACAGCTAGGCAACAGCAGAAGTGCTAGAGTTATTTCCAAGTGTCATTTCAGGACCTGCAGGCTGCATTCGAGGGGAGGGAGGAAAGGTCTATTGTTTTTTTTTGCCAGTTTTTAAGGAGGATATATGTGGTGTAGAATCAGATTGGTTTTGTTCCAGGAAACCAAGCAACAAATAAAGCCACACAGACCCTGGTATAGGTATGAATTATCCATCCCGGGCTGTCTATGCACGCACAGAAAGAGACCATAAGAAAATGAAGGTCCTGACACTGCTTTTAGCACTCAAGCAAAGAGGACAATGCAGGGAGGTCAGTCTAGGCTGGAGCATTTTGCTTTGCTTTAAGGTCACTGTGTCACATAGATCAACCAAGAAAGAGATGATCCTAGAAGCAGAGCGATGGCCCTGGAGGCCCTTGTGCTGCCAACACAGATCCTTGTACATAAGGTGTATTGCCACTCTGACTGAAAGCACCCAGGAAGCCTGTAGCTGAACAGCAAAAGTTGGGCTGGCCTAACGGGCTAACAAGTATAAATGCAGAGCTGCTGCTTTGCTTGCCTTCATCTTTCAGAGCATCAAATCTCAGAGGTCTTATCATTCTGTTGATGATAACTGGAGAAGTTGAAGTTACAACTCGGTGGTATGACATAAGAGACCAACGGTCAGGTTGGCGTTCCCAGGTTCTCATCTCATCTTTAGGCAGAGCTCTAAGGAAGCAGCTTTCCAGGGAGGCTGTGCTGAACTCAGCCAAACCCCAACAGTCTATGTATAAGGGCCACAGAAACGATTAAAGGACTGGCATACCTCTGATGCAGGGAGAGCTGAAACAGCTGGGACTGTTTAGCCTGGAAAAGAGACCTCGTCAGTGCTTGCAAGTATCTGATGGGGGCATGCAGTCTGTGTCACACAGCTCATAGGATCCTGGTACGAAGGGGACACAGGCTGTTCATCTGACCACAGACACCAATCCTGGCACGTCCAGGGAGCATTCTTTATTCCTTTTTACCTTTCTTGTCTTCCTACACCCTTTGCTTCCTTCACCCTGGGATTATTTGGGATTAATAGGCTAGGTTGCACCTGTAAGGCAAACATCAATAGGCCCTAGATTGTTCTTTGGGCCAATTCCTTTTGCAGCAAAGAGCTGAGCCTTGGGACACATCATCTTCCTGATGCCCTGTGAAAAAAAGGTTCATTTCTGATGACAGTCAAAGCATACGTGAGGGTTCTTGGGGTGCATACATTTGCATAATTAACATGAGCTAGTGCGAGCTGAAGGGCTGCCATTTCTTCATTCTAAAATGGCGCCGTAACACTGAGATGGTCACTGATTCTCTCATTCTGTGGCTGCAAGGCCTTCAACTGCAGCTCCTTCACTGCTCCCCCAAAAAAAAAAACAAACAAAAAAAAAAACAACCCAGCCCCAACTGGGGTCCATTCAGAGAAAGTGAAACAGTGAAACAATACATTCATTCACAAATGCTCCAGAACTGTAATGAGTGCAGCAAGCTACATCTCCTTGGGAGAGAGACAGATTATTGAGCAGGATCCTGCTCCCTATTCCCTCTGTGCAAACACACCTCCTTACCACCTACTGCAACACAGACCCACCCCTGCCCAAGGAAGCCCCTGCATCATTCAGCAGTCAGAAGAGTAAGCATTCTTGCTGGAAGCAATGTCCTAAGCACTACACCTGATAGGCACACAGCTGCTGAAGCTCCTTCCTCCAGCAAGCAAACCAAACAGCATACAGCCAGAACAACCAGGTCTCAGGCTGGAAGAGATTTGGAAGCTCTGCCAGCAAGTCAGATGGGCTCAGGAATTAAAAAAATAAATGGGAAGATTGCTTCGGCTGCCAGCACACAAACCAGCAACTGCAAAGTCACAGCTCAGTGCCCCTTCACCTACAGGCTGACTGCTTCACCTGGGCATCGTTGCTGCATTGCAGCAGTCACAGGTGGGAGCTGTCTACCCTCCCTGCAGGCTTTGGTGCTTCCACAGCTGTGACCAGAAACAGGCAAACCATGGGCTGCCACAGCCCCAAAAGCACAAACAGGAGTTTGCTATGGAGCAGCACAAGGAAAGCTCCGCAGATATCCTGTTGCCTGCGTGCTCAGAGCATGCATGAGGAGAATCCTCAATACATGTAACAAGAAATCCCTCCACAGAGGAGTGGGCTGAGAAGGCTTGAATGCCTGGTGGGCATCTGTGGTGAATTCTAGAAAAAAAGGATTCTGGGAAAATTCTATTTTAAAGAAAACTGTCATTCCCTTTTTTGGGGGGCAAAGGGAAGGAGCTGCTGTCAGCAGAGCATCTCTGCGGCAGTGCCTGGCCCCGTGCAAGCAATAACAACTGCCACAAACGTGGCACATAAAGCAAGGAGCCATATCTCATTCTCGCCTGACCTTTAGAGGACAAACAGGAGCCTAGAAAGTGCCAGCATCAGCCTGGCTGAGCAAAATAGGCAGCTTCTGCTTCTGGGAACTCAGCCACGCAGAAAACAGCCACCTTCAGATTGTGAGTTACAGCCAGAATGCATCTCTGTGCAGGAGGAAAGGAGCCTGGGCAGCTCTTCAGATGCTGAAGGACAGAGCACAGCTCGCAATCTCCATTAGCTCCCACAAGCTGTAAATTAGAGCCCAAAGCTGACACAGCACTTATCTAAAGAAATCATTTTACTAATGATCTGTTTTAACAAATATTTTAACTTCAAAGCAAAATATTAAGTTGTTTAGATTGCAACAGAATATTTGCTTGAACAAAATATCAGCTAAAATTACTGATAAAAGCAGTTACATATTTTTTTTTCTTAAAATAGCAGCAATCCATCAGTTTGCACTCTTTTTCTTTTCTTTCTCTCAAAAATTTAAGAAAATTCTTCTCAGAATATTCTATTTATGTACATATAATCCCATAGAAAATCCCAGTTCCTCTTTCTGCCCAGAAGAAAACAGCTGTGTTGGGTTCAGCACACATTCTGATTGCGAAGACATAATAGGATCACCACACTCCACCAGTTTAAAACTCTGTTCTTTCTTACCATGACAACTTTGCTCTCTGGGCCACCTTTTTATTCCTCCTGACTGCCCCACGCCCCCTCCAGTTCAGCACTGCCCATGCCTACAACCAAGGCAATGCCTTCGTCCCAGCCCTGATGTGCTGCAGAGAAGCATTAAAGAAATGGGAGGAGCACGGAGGTCTGTCTCCATCCTTGCATCCATGGAGGGACACAGCCCGCGAGAAGGTGGCACAGAGGGCTGCGCTTGGCCACTCCCCTCGGGAGATGGGCAACCTCAGCATGAGCCACTGTCTGCCCAGGAAGGAGCAGGGCTGCTCCCGGCCCCTCTGGCTGACCTCGATCTCTTCTATGCACACAGTGGAAATGCTCACTGGCACACAGATGCAAACAGGAGCATCACACATCTGTGTCCCAGGCCACACAGTGAGCATCTTTGCTTCTTCCCTCTGCAGCTCTAAGTGCCGTTTAAGCTTTCCAGAGTGATTCAGCAGCTGAGAATGATGAAATATTGTACGCATGAGGTCTTACAGAAGTTTCAGAATAGTGTAACTACCAGCATAGGTATAGATATGATCACCCTACTCTGCTCAGCGCTTGTCAGGAGACATCTGGAGTGCTGTGCCCAGGTATGGTCCCCATAGTTCAAAACAGGTGTTTGGAGAGACTGGAAAGGGACTAAAGGAGGTGCAGAAAGATGAGGGAGGGCTGCAGGAGAAAGGCTTTTCCACCTTGCAGAGAAGGCTCAGAGGTCCTCATCACCGCATTCACAGTACTTAAAGGGCAGCTACAGAGGGGACGGATGCTCTCTCTTCACATACGACCACACAGAGAGGACAAATGGCAACAGCTACAAGTTGCACTGGGAGGGCTTTGGTCCTAGTGAAATAAACTTTTTACATTGAGAGCAATCAATCACTGGAACAGCCTCCTCAGAGATACAGTAAAATTCCCATCACTGGAAGTTTCCAGGATGCAGTTAGATGGAGTGCTAGATTATCTCATCCAGGCTCCCTTTTCCCACAAAAGGTTGGACCTGATGATGTTTTGGTGTCCCTTCCAACCTCAGATGTTCTATGACTATGACTTTTAATATTAGGACACCAAGTCGCATAATGAGAATCATGGCAGCACTGAATTAAAGCCCCGTGAATGTGGAACAGGAAATGCCTCATATGAAGCTTCTCAATGGAAACAGAGTCAAAGTGTGAAATGAAGTGATTATGGTAACACTAAACAGGAAGAGAAAGGGAAAAAAAAGCCATCAATGGAACTAAGTAGTCATTAGGGTCAGAAGATAACTTGGTGAAAGAACTAGACAGCAACAGAGTTTAAAGACTATGGGAAAGCACAGCACATTAAATGAGTTACTGTCAAAACCAGTGGTACGGAGATCAACACAATGCAAGAGGGGCACAAACTGGTGTGAAGCAAAGAAGAAAAGTCTGGAATGGTTTCCAGAAGGACCATTGCCAGGTCTGTCAGGATAGAAAGGGTTGATGTGCGTGAAGGAACATTCAGGTTTCCATTGGTGGATCTAACTGAAGGCGCTTAAAAACTTCCCTTGCCATAGTGCCACTTCTCAGGAGAACTGTCTGTGCCTTGGGGTAAGGATAGGCTGTGAAAGAGGAGCGACTGCCTGCCTTCTCACAAAACACCAAGAAGGTGAACCAGCAACTGGGCAAAGAGATGGAAGGGAAATATTTAATGTATGGCAGGCAGTTGCTATTTGCTACATCTCAAGAGATATTCTCTCCAGTCAATTGCCTGTGCTTTACTGTCTTGCCCGAGATGTTTTCTTGCCATCTACATCTCCTCTCCCAGGCAACTTCTATTTCTATACTGTGCCAACTATAGCAACCATCTCACTGCTTTTTAGTTGCACATACTGTCTCACTTTTATGCTAAAGAGCAATTTGATAGCCCAGCCACTTTAGAACTGCTAATTGAAGGCAGATGTTCACTTTGGAAGCAGTTGTATCTATTTTCAGAAGTTACCATTCTAACCATTTGTTAAATGTCCCTCAGCTGGAAGCTACACCACAGCTAAGCTGCATTAATAGGTAAGATGAACACTTTCTTTCTAGTTTGCCAGGTGCAGAATCAGCCTGGAGAGATTCTGTTCCCTGCAGCAGCTTTGCTGACTCAAGCTCTCCCTACATCCTTGGCTGTGAAATAGTGCAAAGTATTCACATGACTCAAGAACACAGCTCCGCATAATGGCATTATCTCCATCTGTGAGGAGCTGGAGGTATAGCTTATCAAATGTCTCCACTAAACCCCTACAAGGAAACCCAAGCACACCTTAAAACATCGCTCAACAGTCATCCTCACTCCACCACCCCCGGTGGGCTGATAGATGGTCCCTTTGAGGAGATGGGCATCCTAAGCAGCTTTTCTTCTCTCTCAGCTGATTGTATTGAAGATGACCTGCTGAATGAAGTCTCTATTTAAGACAGGTTATGAAACCACCTGCTGACTGCTCTCACAGCAGTGATAAAGCACCAAAGTCTGCTTTCTGCCAGCTCTTGAGTAAAAAGCACCCATCCTTTGCCAACACCCCTCCTAGCAGCATTTTGACTCTGCGCTCCTGGATCCTGTTACCACTTCGGAAATTCTCTGCATGATCTGAATTTCTGGGATTTGATTCACAGCATGGAGTACAGTAATAATGAATGTGATACAGAAAGATACTTTAAAGATGCAGAGCTTCAAGGCCACCGGTCCATTCTGTAAGCAAACACAGGGCTTGTCTGTTCAGCACGGAGAAGAGAAGCACTTGAGAGAAGCCAAGGAGAACCTGCACTGAGCTCACTCAAGTCGTGCTCCATAACTGTAGTCCTTTCTTCTTAATGCTATCAAGCCTAGTCACACCTTTCAGTTTGCAGTCTGCACTGTGCCATCAGGGACTGCGCTTACAAACCTGGGAAAATAAAGAGGACTGGAGTAGACCTCTGCGATCAGGAGCACATTTGTCTCAGAGCCCTACACTTGTTTGGCTCTCTCAGAGCTATGCAGGCACAAACCCCTTCATCCCATTTCTTTAAAGAATGCCTTTGCTTTAGAACATGGACGAGCAGCATGAAAGAATCTTCCTAACAATTAAAACTCCCATGCAAATCTGACAGTCAGGATCTGAGTAAAAACACTGTTTGTACTCACCAGCCTGAAAGCTGCTTCTTCAAAAAGATGCCACATATTTATTTGAAGTAATTTTTTTCCTATGCAACCCGTAGAGTGCTCAGTTCCCCCTGAGCACCACAGTTAACCCTCCTAGTCTGCTTAGGTGGCTCTTCAGAACACAAATCTAGCCAGAGATGAGGTGAATCGCTGTGTGCCCACTTTTCCTCCAAGATCAATATTACTACCTGATGACATGCTGACATTTCTGAGGCAACGTTAAAAGCAAAAGATATTAAATGCCTTTTCCTTCTAGTTTGTTCCTCAATTATTTAAGAATTTGGCAATGGCACTGAGCAGAGAATAGCACAAACATGATGGTCGTATCCCAGTGAAACAAAGGAAGTGGAAAAGCTATTCAGGCAAAATCTTTTAACTGAATCTCTTAACCTGAAAGTTGGTAGACAAAACAAAGAGATCTAGACTTGCCAGTTACACTTCCATGCTTTTTTTTTTTTTTTGTCCCTATGGCATTTGTGAAAAATAGCACCCAATTTTTATGGCTTTAATTTTTTCACTGGAAGTCAAAATGGACTTTTCTCAAGACTACCAACATGGAAATATATTCCCCAATGCACTGATCAGTGCCTGTAGATCAGTTATCCTCCTCTTTCACCTTCCCTTCCACAGCCTCAACAGTTCACCAAATTCACAAAAAGATTTCTTGTACTGAAGAATGCTAAAATCACACAAAATCTTACTCACCCCGACCCGCTGTGAAACCAGGGCACGAAGGAGTTTCTGGTTAATTGCAAGAGATTTCACATGAAGGCCCATAAAAAACAATATGTATATAGAGAGGTGTGTCTGTTATCAGTATGTCCTGTTGAACATTAAAGCCTATCCCACCTGTGACTTACGCTCCTCTTTCCATTTAAGATTCTCAACCTTCATCCTTGGAGAGGCACCATTCAAGCATTTATTTTCTAAAGTAAAGTCTCATTTCTATCAAAACACAGAAATTGGGGTGATGGTGCTTTTCTGGAAGGTACAAGTGGACCCAAACTGTATTCCTTACTAGAAAACAAACAAACAAAAAGATGCTAACTGAACACTATATTATCCATTTGAGGGATTGACCCAGCAAGACTCAGAGGCTGTCTCTGAGCTTACAAATGTGCTGGGCAAGGGCACCAATGCTCACATTTATTTGTGAGTGAAGCCTAGGAGGGGCAGAGGCTTCCTTGCAAGTCATAACTAGCAGACGGCCAATTGGCCACGTGCGTGGAGATGGAAGCACAGCCTGAGCAGCTGTAAGTGGTGACTGCAGCCAAAGAGCACCAACTTGGATCACCTGCCTCTCCTACCCACAGTTCTCACAAAATCTATTGAAATTCATCACCTTTAATATTTTACCAAACGAGAAAATGTTTGTTCTAGGCAAAGACAAAACACATACATTTGTAAGAGGAATCCACAGAACTCATCCGAGCAGCTCAACTTCACACAATTCAATCAAGCAGCTCTAACAGGATGGGCAAAAAACAAGTATCAATCAAGAAATTAAAAACCACATTAGCCCAACACCTTCTCCAGTCCTTCATTTCCTCAGCTACAAGGCCTGTGCTGAAGTACAGAATGACACAAACCTGTAATCATTTGAGGATTTTTGAGAGTAGGAAAAACAGTTCTTAGTTCCCCTCCCGACTCATTTTTAAACATGCACATAAACTTTTTCTCTTCCCTCCCATTCCCAGAGATGATCCATCAGCCCAGGAACTGCTGTCTCCCTACCCTTCCCAGGTACTTCTGCCTAGCAAATACTGTACACCTAGAAGGCACACCCCTCCATTTTGAGCTTGTCGCTACTGGGAAGTCCCCGTATGTTAGCTAGGCCATCTTGCCTTCCATGGTTTCCCATATCATCTTCTTTTGAAGGCCTGCAGGCCTCTCTCTCCTACCCATCAATGGAAGCCTGTGATAATGCACATGGCACACTGGGCTGTGCTTGCCAAGTGGGCAGTAGATCTCTGACACACACCACCAAGGTATGCTGCTGCATCCTTATTTGGCTGTTTGTTATTCTTCTGTGAGATGCAGCTATCCCAGAGTTACCTTGGATGCTTTGCATACAAACACACACAAGAGCACAAGGCCATATCCCACAAAAGCTCATGCTGAGGAACTCCTCTTCCACCCTCAGCCAGGTGCCCAGCCTCCCTCCTTAGGATGAGGCCCTCTGCAGCACTGGTTTGCACGCACAGCTTTCTCGCTTTCACCAAGAACAACCCATGCTGGCTACTGCTCACTGTGTTCCTGAGCTCAAGTCCATCACACAGCCCTATTTCAGCTGAGAACATCACTAGGGAACACAGACAGAAGGAAGAAAGGCAAAATGATGCAATAGGACATTCCTCTTATGGATTATCTCATCAGGAAGAAAACTACTGCAGACCGGGCCTCAACAGAGCAAAGGAAAGGAGGGGAGAATAAAAGGGTTCCTAGCTGCTATACAACTGCTGTTTGAAGGAAGAATAAGGACAGACACACAGCCTGGATGCAACTGACCAGACAGAGCAGTCAAGAAGACAGGGAGGATACTGACCTTATGCAGCAAAAAGTCCCCTGCCTCATCGGAAGAAAGAAGAACCCCTGTCATTCTGGAGAAGCGCCCAGCCTGCAGGGCTGCTCACAGCAGGACCGGAGATACTGGGAATAGAAGCAGCCGCATCTCTGAGATCAGAGTTTAAACTGGAGCTTGTTTTCTCTGCAGTCATAAGCCAGCAGGCACCAGCTGCAGAATTTGCCGCAGTGTGTGTGCGTGTTCCTGCGTGTGCGAGTGTGCAGCAGCCACGCTCCTCCCTCCGAGCTCACTGTGATAAATATGTCCCAGCTCCCTCCTCTTTCTCCTTCCTACATCACTGTGAGTCCAGCCCGACCACTCTCAAGCCCCCACAGACGGCAGCCCTTCTCTCCTCTGCTAAAAAAGCTTTTGTTGGCATCACTGCTGACTTTGACTGCTCCCCTCGGTCAGTGAAGTTCACCTCTCCTCCCTCACAGCCAAAGCAGCACTCAGAACAGACATCAGAAAATATACTGACAATCAGAAGCCTGGTATGCCCAGCCCTGCTCCAGCTTCTCTCTCTCTCTCTCTCTCTAAACACCATAGATAAAAAGCCCTATTTTAAAATGCTTCATTGAATATCAGCACTAGCATTCAGATGATTTAATCCTTTAATGAGATATTCATTAGGTGCAATTCTAGGATGCTAAAGATACCCTACAAAAACACAGCACGTGTGTCACCTCGTACCACTGGTGGTGCACCTTCCCCCCCCTCAAAATGGGAGAAGCTGCCCTCCACAGCAGGGTGGGGGATAACAAAGGACCACTCCCAGGAAAAAGAAAGTACTTCACTGTTTTCACTTCTAAAGCAATAAATGCTTTCCTGTAGCCACTAGGACGAACACCCACTTCACCCTCGGCCACATCTCTTCTCTGCTGCCCTAGAAAGACTGCATCACATTCTACAAGATCCTTCCTCCCCCGCCTAGCTGCAAGTTCGGATGCTTTGTGGTTTCTCGTCCTGGAAGACCACAGCTTGGAGCAGCTCAGAGCCAGACTTCAGCTACTTCAGCACTACTCACTTGTGGGCGTGCAGCACCGAAGGAAAAAGAAACCTCAAGAGCGTCCCTGGACCTCTCTTGCCTCGAACCAGCGGTAACAGTTAACAGCCAACAACCCTCCCCCTCCCGCTAAGCATCAGCCACATTTCAGCATCAGTACCGGGTACGGCGTCAGCGGCTGTCACCGGGCCGGGCCCAAAGGCAGCGCCCAGGAGACGCCTCCACTGCCCTCTCCCCTCCCGAGGCGCCCACCGGGGCGGGGCGCAGTGCCGCAGCTCCCCGACAAGCGGAATGCTCCCTCCAGATTTTCTTCTGGATTCATCTCGATCCTTCCTTCTCCGCGCTAATGACACGAGAGCAGCGAACAGCTGAGCAGCCGTGGAATTCAGCCGGCTCCTACGCTCAGACCGCGAGCAGCCGAGAGCGGCGATGTCCTCACACAGACCGTAAATCCGAGCTCCACCTGCGGCCGCCTCGCACTCCGGCCATCGCCCACCTCCCCCCCCCCCACCGCTCGGTCGCTCCCTCCGCCGCCCCCCAGTGAGGTGAGCGCCCAGGGAAGGAAAAGCGCATCTCCTGCGGACGGCTCTGCGGAGATATCCGCCTGCACGGGCAGCGCACAGCGGTCCCAGAGCGCCGGGCCGGGCAGCCCCCCGGCAGCCCCCCGCTCCCGGGCATCCATCGCGCAGCCCGGGCCGAAGGGCTCTCTCGGCAGCCGCAAACAACCCCGGACCGAGAACAAAGCGTTACTGCTCCCAGCAGCGCGAGGGGCTTCCCACGGATCGCAGCCCGCAGCCTCCACTGCCCGCCCGAGCCCCGAGCCCCCGGGAGGGGCCGCGCACGTACCATCGTGTCCCGGCTCAGCGGCGGATGCCCGGAGAGCCGCAGCGGTGCGGACACCGGCGGGCTGCGGCGCGCAGCTGCTGTGTCAGGGCGAGCCGAGGGAGGAGCCGCCCGGCCCCCGCCCGCCTGCATTAACCCTCCGTGGGCTGCGAGCTCCGGGATGCGCCTCTCGCAGAAGGAAACGCAGCGATTCGGTGCCCCACGGCCAGTCGGCCTCGTGCTGCTCCTGTGCTGAGAAGGGCCGAGTTCCGATCGTGACGATCTGGGCAAACGTGACCACTGGAACTCAGCGCACCCCAGAATACGTGAAAGCAGACGGATTCCTACGCACAGTTCTCGTCTTAGCAGAATATTCTCTCCCTCAGCTGCTCACACACGGGCTGCTCCTCACTGAGCGCCCCAGAGCAGGGGCGCTCCCCACCTCATCTGAGGGTTTGGATCAATTCAAACGGGACCTCACGCCTTCCTCCAGCTGCAGATCAGCTCTAACTGAAGAGCAGCAATAGCAGGCTTCAGGAGAGCATCCTGATACAGCCAGGCTGGCGATAGCCACGCCAGCATCACACTCCCACTATCTGGTTGCTGGTACACAGATGTGACAATGACAATTCTAAATCCCAGTCAAATGATGAACAGAACTTGAATGAGTAATGCAAAAAATTCCAACAACCTGACCTCTGCAAGTTACTTCCAGCACAATGTTCAGAAAATTTAAACATTTAAGTAAGAACCTTGTAACTCATCTCTTAATCACTACCAGAGCCTCTGGCTCATTGGACCTACAGGGCACTACACAGGGAAACTTCCTTGTCCTTGCCCTGCTGGGCTCAGGCTATCGGTCCAGAACTGGAGGACCCCATGGCACACAGTTACACTTAGCACAGGAACTGCCCTTAGTGACTTTTTCATAGCAAGCACTGAAACCACTACCAGCGTCCTGCTTGCCTTACACAAGATCCCGCCTTATTCTTAGATTTTAGAATTAAGAAAGCTGGAGAAATCTTATCTACCCTGCAACAGGAGACCATCTCACTGATCTTCCAAGGGCTCTCAGAGATAATGGAATGCTCAGCAATAGAAACATCACTGAACTTTGTTCAGATTTAAAACAAATGAGAACCTTCTCTTGGAGCTTTTGGCTGATGCAAATCATCAGCAGATATCTGTGAATCTCAGGGAAAACTACCACAGTGGAGTCTGATATCTGAGACCTATGCATGCGTGTGCTTTAGATAGGTAACACATCCTCAACCCTATTTAAAAAGGCCAAAGATTAAAATGCTCCCAAGGAACAAATTTCAGCTTCATGTTGACGAAAACAGCCCCATGCTATGGGAGCTGCCGTACTGCTCCATTACCACTGGCACATCCCAGCCTTCTACCTGACAGCTCCAATACCAAAGCAGAGGCACCACCACCTGATGATGCCAGCAAACCTCTGAATGAAAAGCATGGAGCTCTCAAAGCACTGAATTCTAACCTCTCTTAGCCCACATCTCAGCTTCTGTGGTCTCTTTACAGAAGGCTGTCAAAGTGCCTCCGAGAGGAGAGGCAGCACTGCAGCACTCTGTATGGAGAAGACTGCAGAACTACGCAAGGATTTGTTTGCATCTGCCCTGGTGGAGGATTTTTCTTTCACTTCCCGCTTAATGACACACTGATTCTTTGCTTCCAAAAACACCAATTTTTTTGAAGACTCTGAAAAATCATTTTTAAAATTCTCTTCATTGTCCTTATTTCTGCCCAGGTACAATGATTTTTACTGTTGTGGGGCTTTGCAAGGAATATTTTTATTTTCTTGTTCAGTTTGCCTGAATCTTTCTGTGCAATTATTTCATGGCTCTTTCCTGTTCGCTTCCTTATTCACAGGTATTGGTACGTTTTCATTCTATATGATTGCTTGCAGTCTGAAGATTTACTTTGCCCTTTTGTCTGTATTGTGTAACTATCTGTCTGAAATGCAGTGACACCTTGTTAGTCCTCAAGAAGCTTTTGACCCCTAAAGTATTCTATTCTTTCCTTGCTTTGGAAGATTAGGCTACTTTTCCTTAGACAGTAATCTTTCCATTTTTCCAGTAGCTGAGGGCCTAGGGAGTGATTATCTGAGCTACTGAGAAGAGCCTGCTATAGACCTTGACTTGCTGTGGTAACTTAGGAATTTTACAGAGGTGGATAATCCACATCATCCATTACATTCAGCTGTTTATCATTTTCTTCACTAAATGAAGCTTTGCCTTTGTGTCAGTTGCATCCTTAATGTAGATCCAGAAGGACTGTCATTATCAGTCTCTTTTCCAATTTTTACTTTAAACAAACTCACTAGCCCTGTGAGTTTTCTTTGGCAACGCTCTGGTCTCATTTGTCCCAGAAAATAGGGTTTTAAAAATGGTGATCTTAATTTAACTCAGCAACTCAAAAGCTTTAGGGAAAATAACGGATGACCTGACTAGAACTCTCAATGGAAAGGATAAAGAGGTTTATAAAATCAAGGCTGCAGAACTGGAGCAATCGTGAGCAGTACTGAAAGACCAGAAGGAACACAGGAGAAAGGGATTGAAGCAAATACTGGGGCACAGCAGGAACCAGCACATTCCCTGCCCAAGCAGAGGATGACTCTGCAGCAGCTAAAGGGCAGCTTAATGCAGCAGGGAGGAAGGAGGTGCTAGGATCAAGTCCCAGCCACTTCAAGGAAAGACTGTTCCAAACACTTCCGATAAGCAGCATAAGCCTACCTGGAGAAAAGCTCACGCCTTCTGTGCCTGCAGCTCCTGCGTTGGCTGTACTCACTCAGCAGCCTTTGTCAGCATTGGACCCCACTGAACACCCACAAGACTTCGACAGACAGAGGCACAGCAAAGCTTCTCACATATCTCAACAGATGTACAAAAGAGAAGGAATAAACCAATCCAGCACTGGGAAGTAGCAAAGACACAGCCAAGGCAACCTGAAAGAAGCCACAAGAGCCAAAATATGGTACAAGATCCCTCCCCTGCTCTTCCAGAAAGGTTTAATTGCCTCAGATCCCATTCTCTCTCTGAACCAGCCACTAACCTCTTGTAATAGGCACCAGCTACTCCGAGAAGGATCAGGTTCCTTCAGAGTTCCAACTCTGTTTCTAAGGCTTGAACAGAGACCAAAAGGCTGCTAGCATCTTTTAGGGGACTGTCAGTCAAGAGGCACTGACTTACCAGACGCCATTAGTTATCCATATAACAGATGTCATGCTGCTTTACAGAGAGGACACCTGTAGGCCAGCTCTGACAAACACACAATGGGATCCCAGGAGGCAAACCAGCAACAATCAGAGGCAACTGTGAATATAATACAAACTGAAGGTAGGAATCTGCGCCTGGCAGCCAACCTCAAAGGAAGGCTGGAAAGAAAGTGCAATGGGTTTTAAACCTGCAATGGCACAAGTAGAACTTCGAGAACAAAATACACTTGGGAAAGTTCGGAATATTCCACATATACCCCCACCGCTGTTACATGACTCAAGGCAAGGCTATAGAGGTCTCTCTTAAAAAGGTACAGTTCTTAAAAACCTACATTGCTTAATGATGATTCTAAGCATATGTACAGTGGGAAAATTCAGTTGTTGAAACAGGCTTTTTCTTTATGCAACATAGAGTAGCTGTCACATTCCTTAAAACTGTAGACACAATAACTTGTTTTCACACAAATTTGAGTGGCGTTGTATGGAAGCTCACACAAATCTCTCGCAACAAATCTCATTCTGAAGACAAGCAAAGAAATTCAAGAAAAACAAACATGAAGAGATACTCCAGGAAATAAGTCCTGAGATTACAGAACTGCTCTTCTAGGCACAGCTAAAATTGAAAGAGAGAATATGTAGGCCCTCCAGAGCAGTGCAAATAGATTGTGAACACAATAGGTGTATTATCATTAACAGCTCTTTGCTGCTTGTAAGGCCTACTATAGTCAAGAAAGGAGAAAAATACTTGAAATATTCTTTAAACAAATCAGAGACTGAACGGGACATCCATTTCAGACACCATTCTCTCCCACTGTGCCCTCCTGCAGGATGAGATCAGCACTGCAGCGCGTGTTTTCTTGCAAGGATGCAGCTCAGATGAAATCTGAGATGAGAAACAAATGGAAGGGAAAAAAAAATCAATAACCACTTCTGAATTATTCATCTCCATGAAATACGAATAGAAGTGCAAGTAAATCTCATCTTTAGAGCAGCAACCCCATGTGAGTCTTCACAGGAGTCAAATTGTCTACTGCAGATTTTCCTGTAGAATCATTAATATTCAACAAAACTTCAGAAGCAAAGAGGTACCGTTAGGTCAAATCTACACCAATCAGCCAGGTAAAGGCAAACTGGCATCATGAACAGCTGTAGCCAACTTCCACAGCAGCCACTGCCAAAGGGAAGCAGACAGAATCCGGAACAGGCTTCAATTTACAAAGCTGTGAATAGAACTGCTGAGCAGAGGTCATTTGAAATCAAAATATAACCCTGTTAAGTTCTTTCAGGATTTGTTCCTGTCTTCATTTTTTGTTATTAACCATGAGAAATTCTGGCCTCATTCATCTTATCTGCCCCAGTAAGTCTAAAGGAAAAAAAAAAAAAACAGCAACATTGCTTTAAATGCATTCAAAGTACATTCCACCAAATCCATTTAAGAAAGAACTGAGATATGATGGTCAGTTATTCATGTGCTACCACCAGTCAAGGGCTGACTGGTATAGACGTAGTATTTCTCAGCAATTCCATTTTTAGAAATAAATCAAGCAAGATAATACCCACATCCACCAGGATAAGAAGCACTGAAGAAAAGAAAGCAGTGACAGCGCTCTTCCTTCACTCCATGTCCCCAGCAAAGAACCAACTCTTTCCCAACAGTTTTATCATTAATTCTCGTTTTCTATCAACTTCAAGGGTTAATCCCCTCACCGGGTCCATTCAATCAGACCCTGGCACCTGGATTTTTTGTATATGAAAGATAAAACAGCAGAACTGATTCAGTGCAATGCACTACTTCCACATCCCATGAAGAACTCAACTCAAAAAGCAGCATCATCATAAACCCATTTACTCTTTGCCTCAGTGCATGCCATACGTACTTTTAGAATTTGAATTCTACAAATTGCCAACAGTGCTGAACCACAACATTCAGTTTTAGAAGGAAGAGTAATAATTTAGCATGGCAAGTTCTAACTTCAGAAACCAGTGAATTCATGACTGCAGTTACTCCAACTCTGGTAGCCCTGATTTAAGGGACAGGAAAGATTGGAAAATTCAGAAGGTAGGAAGAACAGATCTGGCTGAGAGCTTTGCCTATGTTGAAGAAGAAATATATGAAAGTACAAAAGATAACCATGTAAATCTATTTTTTTGTTAAATAATTACATCAACACAATTTGATTTGTGGAGACATTCCGCTTGCACAGGGAATTCACCCACTAGCACTGCAATTACAGTTCTCTAGTAAGCTTTCCGTGTGCATCAGCCTTAAACAATGACACTTCTGCAGTGAGTGAAACTCACAATTAAGATAACTTTTTCTTTCTGGGGAAAACAGTAGGGAACAAAAGCCTTAAAGGCTCTGTGCAACAAAAAAGTCACAATACTCACACCTACAATCAAATATACATTGTTAAAGTGTTTTTTTTTTTTTTGTTTTGTTTTTTTTTAGGGGGGGGGGAGGGACTGAATATCCTCTCTTTTGCAGTGCTCTTAGTTTTCCAAAGGCTGAACTCAGGAATTGACTCATTTGTTCCCTTCTTGCTCCATACAAACTAGCAGGATAAGACAATAAGTAAAAAAATACAGATGGAACAGGAGTGCAGTGTGGAGCCCCTGCTGAAACACATTTGCTCTACCAAGAAATAAGGAAAAGTTGATTATTTTTGCACTCCTGAAGTTTCCAAATCAAGCAGCAAAGGCCAGTTGCTACTTCAACAGATAGATGCTTCTAGACTCAGTGCTTTCAATACCACCTGCTAAGTCCATTTTAAACTTCATGATCTTCAAATACTGCGATAATTTCTCAGCATTAAGTAGAATGCTTGTCAGCTCAGATCCCTGGATACAAAGCAACACCAACAGGAAAGGAAAACAGTGCCTCCAGTCTGCAATTTCACGTACCTGCAGAGAGGAAAAGCAGCATTCGTTCTGGCAGTGCCACAGTTAATAGGGCAAGGCAAAATCCTGGAACAGAGCCAATCAGACCCAGGGACATCTGTTTTCTAAGGAGGTAGGAATTACGGCATTAAAATTACAATAGCACATGACAACAATTAATCTCACAGAAAAATAGGATTATCAGGATCCTCCAACACTGCTCCTCACTCCTCTGATTCTGGATCTAATGGAAAAATTTACTTCCTGAAATAGCAGCTGAGATCCTAGAGAGGATCACTTCAGGGGATTTCTGTTTTTTCCATCCAGGCTGGACGCAGCAGGCTGCCACAAATACTGTGACTGTGCAGGCTGAGAGCCTGACAACACTTGAGTGCTTCACATTAATGCCCCCAGCTGCTCCACTCTACACCAGAGCACAGACAGGTTACATTTGTTGGCTGTAAGCTGTGATGTCGTCTTAAAGTAGAAGATAGGCTCAGTTCTGCTTGGTTTCTGTTTTTTCTTTTCTAGATGTATCAACACAGGCAGAGTAAGAGCTGAGTGGCTCAGCTCTGCGTGCTCAGCCTGAGGAAGAGGCGGGCGCAGAGCATCCTAAGCCACTTACCTTCGACTGCTGAAGTGCACCACCCAGGTAAACAGGAATTGAGAGCAGCCAGGCAGAGGCCCACCCCTCCAGCCCATGCCAACACTTGAAATTTTTAGAAGCAAAGAAAAATCTGAGGAACTGCAAACGGCTGAAATGGGGTGAGCAATTGAAGTAGAGTGAAACAAACCAAGAAATCTGTCCAGAACATATTTACACGCAGCTTTGGAGCTGTCACGTGTTCAGGATTATTTTCCTCCTTAATCCTCCTTCCATTTTGCCCATCATCTTGTTTGTCCCAGCGAGTTCACAAGGACTGGAAAAGCCACTGCAGGTAGTGGCTCTAAAGGAGCACACAGCCACATTAAACTAACGATATGCTAACAATACATCAGCAAAGCTTCTGTTACCAATCTCTAAATATGAGTGATGTTAGAATCCCAGCACCATTCATAGTCACCCAGAGCTCAGATTAACTTGTAAGAATTATATCTATTTTCATCATTTCTACAGAGCACAAGAACTGTGGAATTCTCTAAAAAGCAGCAGACAGTGTTAGAGGTCACTGTACCTCCGGTGCTTACAATGCACACAGCCACGGAGAGAACACTGCCTTTGTCAAGTTAAGGAAATGTCACTGTAGCACTGCAAAAAGCAAACAAAAAAAAACACCAAAAACCCCAAAGCATGAAACAGTTACAAGAGCACAGTTACTTGAAGTGTGAAGTCTATCTTGGAAAAAGGTGTCCTCAACAGGTTCTTTTTTTGGTTTTTCCATTTTTCCACTGTTTTTCCACTGATATTGAGTGGAGTTGCACCCCTCTTCTTTCTTCTTACCTGGCTACCTTGCTCAGAGCTGTTAAACACTTATTTAAATAAGATACATGGTTAACAAAGAAGTAGAGATAAGAGAATAAGGCCAGACAGTCAATGAAAAGAATGCTATTCTAGGTGAATACAAAGAATTTAAATGGGTTACACACTAAAAAGATAACAGGAGTCTGCTGAGAAAAAAAAATCTTACGTAAGGTGCTAAAAACAGTGCCTGCAACCCTTGAAATGCCCGGGCTGTCAGAACCACAGAACTGGGTGCTCACCAAGGTCACACCACTCAGCGCGCAATGCTGAGCCCCTGCAGCCAGCTCAGCTTTCCAGCAAGAAAACTCCCTGAGCCAGTGATCATAGAATCTTTAGAGTTGGAAGGGACCTTTAAAGGTCACCCTCTCCAACTCCCCTGTAATGGACAGGGACATCCAATGCTAGAGCAGGCTGCTCAGGGCCTGATCCAGCCTGCCTTGAAAGTCACCAGTAACAAAGCATCCATCTCTGGGCAGTTCGCTGGCCTTAGCCAAGTTGTATGGAAGCTAGTCAGATTCCCCAGGATGCTGATGTCTGGAGCGCAGGTAGACACTTTTATTTTCAAGTTATGTCACTCATGAACAACAGTTGAAGATAGGAATTGGAAATCTTAGTTGTAGTATTTGAGCACAAAACAAGTCACATAAGCACCATATCATAAACAAGGTCAGTAACTATGGAGAGGCAGTAACACCAAGCAGCCATTCAAATAGGGAAAGCCAGTATTCTGCTGAAGTTCTTATCTGATGTTGTTATAAGGGGATGAACTTTCCTTCATCCTTCAGGCACAGAGCTTCCTGAATCCCTTACCTCTGAGAGCATCAACGAGGAACTGGGACAGCACCGCATTATCTTCAACAGTAGCAAAAGCGTGCAAAGTGCTGTGTCTATCAGTCTAGGTTTAGCTTAGATAAGCAAAATGATTAAGGGGTTTGAACAGCTGCCATAAGAGTCTTAGAAGCCCCAAACTCTTCAACTCAGAGAGGAGAGCTGAGGATTATAAAAGTCAGCGGTAGGAGATCAGGTCACCATTACTCACCAAATTCTAAAATGCCAGAGAAGAGGGAGCACCCAGTGAAGATAAATCAACTTAGAAAATTGCCTCTTTGGACAGCAAGCACTAAGATTTAGCACCTTGCTACACATGCTGTAAAACCAGACAGCGTTTGTAAATTCAGTAAGGATTGAGCAGCTTTCACTAAAAAAAGTTGCTGCAGATGTTCTTCTAACATCCCAAATCCAAGCTTTATATATAGCAAGGGAGTATGAGGAGAAAAGGGCAGAGAAAGGCAGCTACAGTCATATGCTGTCCCCAAATTATACCTCTTGTTGCTACTTCTGCAGGCAGAATACTGGGCTACATAGACCAATGATCTGATCCAGAAGGAAATGGCATTTCCTTCCATTTTCTTGCTTTTAAAAAGCTGACCAGAATTTTCGGTTCTTACCTTACTACTCAGTAGAGAAGATGAACAGAATCAGGACATCTATGAAAACTCATTCCTTTCATAGGAATGTTACTTCACACAATGAAACCTGTATGTGATTTTACTGAAGCTTCAGCAGCTGAGAACACGCAATACAAAAATACAGAACTGTCAGCTGCTGAAAGCAGTTTTAATGCTTATAGGAGTTCTGGAGCAAGAGAAAAAGCACCCTTTACCCTTTCAGTCAGTATTCAGCATTTGCACAGGACAACATAAAAGTAAGAAACTAATGTTTCTGCATAGCTGGTTTGCAAGAAAGCAAAGTTCCAAAATGCTGTTCTTATTTTCACCAGATTGCTGAGTATCACGGGGAAAACCATAATGCAAACCTTCTGAACGCAGCAACGCTTTAAAACAGATAAAGGGAAAATGAAGATTATTCCTGCTAACTTTCTTCAGATTATGACAACTTCTTTAATCCTCAAGTCAACTCAGTGCTTTGCAACAGTAAAAAAAAAAAAAAAAAAAAAGCAGGTAGAGATGTTAGAAATTTGGAAGAGTCTGGTGATACCGTGTAAATACAGAGCTCTATGACACTTCAAACAGTTTTGATCCCAGCATCTCAAAGAGGCAGACTTGGAAGATATTAAGGAAAAACTCAGGTGGCTTTCCTACAAGGACTGTGAAGTAAGCAAGGTCTCTTCAACTTGGAAAAATAATGAATGGGGGGTGGGGAAGGTGTGTGTTTGTTAACATCTCTCTCTGGACGGTCAACACCATGGAAATATCTCTAACAAGGGGCTGCAGCTGTGAGGGAAGCACAGCCTATGCATTGGGTCCAATACAAAAGGCTTGAAAGCTGACTCCTCTCTGCCTGAATGACCATTTTTAGATTGTTAAATTCTGCTGATTTCAGCACAAAATGTTGAATTTAGGGAGAAACATTCAAGAAAGAGCTCAGTATTTCCCATAATCTTTTTACCAGGGCAAGAAAAGTATCCTCTCAACATTTCATTATTTCAAGCTTTTACTCAAGCAAATTCAACGTTATTCTTGATTGCTTGACTTTTAATTATGTTATTTACAAGGCTTCCTGAAGATTCCTCTCAGACTGTATTGTGATAAAGATCACTGGGATTGCTACACAGCTATCGACATTCTCCAGCACGGCTCAGAGCAGCTGCGCGTATTTCTGACAACATTTCTGCACTCAGAGTAGTTGTTTTCTCTGAACATCAACAAACAGGGAGCAGAAATAATTATTTTGAGCATTTTGCTTTGCCACATGTCAATCTCTATTGCAAAGACAATCCTTCTGTTTTACAGAGAACTGTTAACATCCAAGGAGACAGTGCATATGATCTTCAAGAACTTGGGGCAGCCAATGGCACTTGACAACAGCACAGAAGTGCACTCTCATAACATCATTTGCATTCTCCGTAACACATAAGCAGCTCACTATGCAAGGACCTCTGGAGTTGCTTCTATCTCTTCCTATTCTATTGCTGCCAATCAGCACTACCCTTCTTGCCTTGGGGAAGGTCATCACTAGATCCGTATTTGGTTTCCTGCTGTCCCTACCAACTATGGTTCTCCCCCACAAACTATGCTATGAGATTAACCTAGAGCAGGAGTCATGTTTTTTGTGACACACAGAAATGAGTCAGCAGGTTACCAAAAAGCCCACTTCCATAAGGTGGATTAGGTATTATTTACATGACTGCCTCAACACTATCAGATCTTTTTCTCCACTCACTTAAGCCACATTTGAGACTTATTTGTTCCTTATCTCTAAAGAGATTAAAAACTTGTTAGAGAAATAACTGTGTTCTCTATTCCTACAGAATGTTGCAGTTGCATTTTAATTTCAGCTTCAAAAAAGAGGCATTAACATCTCCAAACTGTATCTGTATTATAACTACTGTAATGAAGTGAGAAACTGTAAATTGAAAAAGCCTTGGACTATTCTGTTCAGCAGACTGCTTTACTTACTTGTACTCCGTTACCATTCTTCATCTAATAGAATTTCCTGCCAGCGATGTCAGACTTACTGGTTGTTGGAAATTTGTAGAGAAGAATTTTGCATTAAGTAAACGGCCATGAACCATTCTGGCTGTACAGTAGCTGTTGTGCTCCAATGACTTTTCTCCTGAATACAAACATCAACAGTTATGGGATTGATATTCTGATATTAACATACATACTTCTGAATGGTTTTACTCTCAGAGATACTGCTAAGCATACCAACATAGAGGAGGTACACATACCTCACACATTCAAGGCTGAGGTCTTTCAAGCAGCATGAAGTTACAAAAACATCAATTGGAAGGGATTCTAGATCTCTGGTACAGCCTCCTACTTGAGTGGAGCAGCCACTCTGCCCCATGCCCACAGTAGGAAGAAGCACACACACGCAGTATAGAGCTGAGCAGTTCCTAACATTTAAAGCTATTTGGTGTTATTTATCTGCATCTGAATGATAATGACAGATATACACACCTTCAAGTGGCTGTTACAAGACACACAGCAACAGATTTGCAGAAAGGTGCAACAGAAGTAAGAAAACACAGAAAATCTGTTCAAACTGAGGTTAAGCGGGCTTTTACCACAGCAGAGAGCATTGCCTGATGGCATATATTGCATGCAGTAAAGACAGTTCCCAGGCTGCATTTAGAGATTCTCTAGGTTCATACCAGTTGTGACCTGCAGTTTCTGATTTTGCCATTGTTATATGATGGAAAGTGTAGCAAAGACAGCATAGCAGCAAAGTCCTAGGCTACAGCAGGTGACTGAAGCCACAGACACAAAAGTAAAGGAAAGAAGCTGCTTACCCTTGAAAGGCCTCATGTAGGCAGGGATCTCTAGTAAGATACCCTCACCTCCACTGGCAACCCTTAAATGAGGTCTGGAAGGGGTGGATCCTGGCTCCAGCCCTTCCTGCCACTCAGCAGTATTACACACACCTGAGCTCCCCTGGGCTGGTCCTGTCTTCCCACTAGGTGCTTCCCATCACTGCTTCAGGCCATGACTTAGCATTTCTGCTATTCCCGTATTCTCCTCCTAACTATAACATAACCACGGTTTCTTGTTAACAGTCACCAAAGATCTGTACATACTTAAGATCCATCACCCACAATTAAATCCCGAATCATAGCCTAACTTTTCAGTCTTCTGGCCTTTCAGTATTCACCTTCAGCTACATTATCTCCCATGGAAATCTTGAACTGTGTGGATTGCCATCACTCTCTACCGCTCTAGACAGTTCTTAATCCTTTTTTAACTGTGGCTATTACCCCTCACACTTGTTCCTTTTGGGCTCAATATTCTTAAGCCCAAGTATAGATTCCTCTGAGAGATCATCTTGCTGCATTTGAAATTGCACATTTACTGATTTATCAACAGGAATGTACTTAAGAATTACACAGATCAACACAATGGGAAAGGCACTACAACAAAGGTGTGATGATGAAAGGACTGGCACAACAGAAAGGTGCCATGAAGGAAGGGAAGAAGATTGCTCACCCATATCAGAAGGTTCCAGGTTCACAGGGGAAAGCTTCACCAAGGACCAAGGAGGGATCTCCAAACAGACATCCTTCCCCAGTGGCAGTCAGCCCTTAAATGAGGTCTAAGAGAGGTGCAGCCAGGCTGCATCCCTTCCTGTCCCACAGCTGAACTGCCTTCACCTGTGCTCCCAGGGCTGACCGGTCCTTTCCCCAGGTGCTCAATCAGTGGGTCAGCTGTGACTCAGCAGTTCCCATACAACCTGCAACTTTCTAGTTTGATGCAGCTCCGAACACCATCTTCCTGGCTGTTCTTGCCTTATACACTGGCAGGGAACTGTTAGAAAGTCATACATCAGCTGCACACATTTGCCATAAATCCAGCAGCCACCTATGATAACTAATCCAGGCCAGAATGTCTCACCTCTCTACCACTGTCAGCTTCACCATACCAGGAGCAGGAACAGCTGGAGGTCAAACACCTGTTTCCCATCCCATATGACAACTACAGCAAGAGAAATTGTGCAGAGCCAGTGCAAATTAGTTGTCCTGTACAAAATTCTGCAGATGCGCACTGACGGAGAGAGGCTTGAAGAATGCACAAGATCATATATAGTAGCACATTAAGCTGCTGGCCTCCAATTCAGCATCAAAAGTATCTACAGACAATTTCAGCTTCCTCGTTGAAACCAGACATGTAGAGCTGAGGTTGCACTACGACTCACTCCAGGCAGTTTAATATGATCCTGGTTCTTAGTGATACCACAATATCCAAAAGCAGCACTGTAAGAGATTTAATTACTATTACCCTCTGCTAGCAGGAAGTTCAGTAGCTCTAAGACTTACTGTCTTTTCCCAGGGAAAAGGCATTTGGCCACCAATTACTTAACCTCTCCGTTCTTCTCAACCAGAAGGCTTCCAAAGCTGCTGAACTTCCAGATAGATGTCTGTTACACAAGCCTCCTGCACATCTACCAGGTAACAAGCAGGTCCCTCAAGAAGATGCCCACAGAAGCACACCAACATCCTCCTGAAGGACAAAAGTACTTTTGTTCACCAGGCCCACATGAGACAAACAAAGCGTGTCAGCAAGATCTGTTGTGGGTCCAGCCACTGATCTGCTTGGGGACGGCTGTGTAAACAGGAGTAAGCTAGGACAGAAATAAACAGCCTTTAGATAAAACGTGGCCTGTCCTGTTTCAGCTCACTGAAAATATTGGCAGTTCTGCCTACACTGTAACTAACCCATCTCAGCTACAATAGCCCCATTCACACAAAGTGTGTCGGGAATTCATGCCAAAAGTTACTCCCACAGTGTGCAGAAGCAGAGCTGCTTTCCTCTGATTAGTTTATTCAGTTTGATAGAAAACTGTGTGTTTGGCATACCGCTTTTGAAGGGTAACAGTAACTGCACTTCAATACATTTAATATTTTGTTACAGAGGAAAACAGTCATAGAAATGTACTGTTTGAACTGTATCATAGTACAGGGCTTCACTCCTCAGCAGAAATGGTCATCTCAGAACTCACCATTTTATATTTGAAGCCAGGTTTGCAGAGGAGTTTTTTACATACGAATGTTTCTCTTAGACAAATTCTTCTGTCAGGACTCAGCACCCTGAGTGACTTCTGATTATCAAACCTGCCTCATTACTTGTGTTCACCCTCTAAGGTTTAAGTAGCTATGCTTCTGTTGAGCAGCATGGACCTTGCAGAACTCAAACAGCAATCTGCCCCCACTGAAGGAGGTGACTATTCACATCACAACTTCTACATGCCCATTCCTCTCGTTAACTTCTGCATACTGAGAGCTTCCTTCTTAGTCTATGGCCAATAGGATTCCTTAAACAGACTTCAGGGACTTTGACTTCCGAAAGACTTTGACAGGTAGCCTAAACCACTTACCTATGTTCGCTGACCCCTCCAGAAAACACGCTCTCTACAACTACCTGAAAGGAGGCTGTGGCAAGGTGAGAGTCCTCCTCTGCTCCCAGGTAACAAGCAACAGGGCTAAAGGGAATGGCCTCAAGTTGCACCAGGGAAGATCCAGATTGGACATTAGGAAGAATTTATTCTCAGAAAAAGTCAGACGTTGGAGCAGAGACTCCAGAGAAGTGGTGGAGTCACTGTCCCTGGAGCTGTTTAAGGAAAGGGAAGATGTAGCACTCGGAGATATGGCTCAGCGGACAGTACTGGTTGGCAGATGGATGATTGGACTAGATGACCATAGAGGTCTTTTCCAGCCGTAATGATTCTGAAATCCAATACATTTGAAAAGTAGGATTTCTCTTTGCAGGAACAGTGGTGACTATTCTCAGTTGGGCACTAATTCTGTTCTTTATTATTATTTTACTGATTTGATCAGCAGAATTTACAGCTGGTTGATAGGCCTGTGATCCCCTGGATCCCTCCTGAGACCTTCTTTATAGTCTGGCATTGCATTTATCACCTTGCTCTGCAGGAAAAAGAAAAGTCTCAAGTGAGAGGATACACGTTGCTAATATTAATCCAGATACTTCAACCCTGAGATAAGAATTTTGAGTGAATGTTCCACTCCAATATGGCACCATGAGTATATTTGTACCATAACCTCTGTCATGGTTGCTTCCAATTCAGACAGATCTTCAGCTCTCTATAGGTTGATAAGTTTAATTATTATTAAAATGCTCTGTGTTATAGAAAATCAATGTTTGTACTGCTTTGCAAGGAGGGAGACTTCCATTCTCCATATTAAGAAGAGTAACAGGTAAGCTAAGAGACCTCTCAGTTTAGGTTCCCTCTTTCAGTTACCCACTAAGAGAACAGTTTTCCCATCTGGAAGATGTATTCATAAGGCCTGTAGACTCATGCTTCTATTCTCAGTAGTGTTTTTAAGTTAAATTCTTTGCATCCAACAGATCCTTAAGATTGTTTTTCTTTTTTAGTGTTTGTATACAGAATCCTGAACAAATAGCTCATTATATGAATTCGTCATGCTAAATCAGAACCAGCTTTATTCTACCTCTTTTCAAATATGAAATAAAAGATAAAGGTTAATGCTGATAAAGTAAAATAACTGACCTTTGACTTCTGAAGAAAACTGGGCCAGATGCCGGGTTACAAAGAGTCGCAGTTGCTGATTGAGATCGCAGGACAAAGGGTTAATATTCCAGGAGCGAATTCCTGCCCAACAGAGAAAGAACAATGAGTTGTCCTTACAGTGGCTACAGAAAGAGGAGACAAAAGTAAACACGACATCCAGGAAGCAGCAATGGCCTTCCGAGAGAAGATGGTTAATGCTGAGAAAAAGTCTTCAAAAGCAAAGGGCCATAAGTTGTTTCCCTTCCATAAAACACCTACACCTGCAGTACATGCATCAAGCAACTCTTTTTACAGCCTAGGGTTCACATGAGTGAAACAAAAGAACCATGAAGGATAATGGCTAAATTGCTCTAGTTAAAAGTTTATTAACTTGCCTAAGTGAGTTAAACTACTAAACAGCTCAGACACTTCAGCTTCTGTGCTCTTAGAACTTGAGCATCCTTCCAGCCACAGAAACCCCCCCGACCTCAGCTCCCTCTGCCTAATCATGCCCTCAAAGCCCCTGATCCTAGTGAGACCCTTTGGGTTTGTTCTTTAATCTACATAAGCTTTGTAAGCTAATCGCCTTCATATCACAGCAGGAAACAGCATCTGCTCCCAGAGCAAGTGGCATCAAGCCATGCTGGGAAGTCACCTTCAGACCTCAGCATTAGCAGCTGTATGTTCTGAATGACACCATGCACCACAGATCAGAACTTCACAGGCTAATAAGGAGCACCTTCTCCTTGGTGGTGCAATACTGCATCGTGGTGCCATGAACAATAATGGAACTACACTGTGAATCACTATGCTGGCCTCTTACACTGCTGACTGCAGAAGGCTGCTAACACAGACTTCTAAGAGTTAAACAGAACAAGGATCTCAGCCCTAGTATTTATTTTTAAGGTCCTTGTTGAGAGTTATGCCACCATTTTCTGAAGACGTGCCCTCTCTTACATAAAAGGATAACCAAATATCCACCTTTTTTTTTTTTTTTTTTTTTTTAGGAGTGAAACGTGTTAACTTTTCACATATAGCGTTTCCAGTTACTGCAGTTCTGGTTCTCCAGCACAGCGATTTGATGTTGCACAAGAGCTTCTGAAGGCTGCTGGTGGAAAGCAGTATCTTCTAGGATACAAGCTAGAATGTATCAGCTTGTTCAGCACAGATGCAGGATGGAATCACCAGGTCATTGCATTGCACTTCAGTAGTCTCAAGAACTCACAGCAACTCAAGAAAACGTTTGTCTTAAGATTTTTTCCTGATGACAGCTGAAACCATAGAGTAATAGCTTCACAGCAGAATATACAAAACAAACAAACAGTAAGCCCTCTGAACATCCAGAAATTTACCACTGCTTACATTGTCACAGAACACCTATTTCTTTTTGACTGCATAGGACAGGAACAAGTAAAGCACAAAACAAAACGTCAACACAACAGGAAGGAAAAAGATGAAAGAACTGTTTTTCTATGAAATAGCCTTGGAAAGCATGATGGATTAAATCAGTGGCCAATGCCTCTTAATGCAGTGCCTGTGAGCATTCCCACCCAAGCAGAGCACGGCAGCATGCTGCGGGACACATCCTGCTGACTCGAGCTGCTGTGTCAGAGTCCTCAAGTCCTACTGCAGCAATTGATGCTATTTGAGGCACTGCTACTTCCTCCAGAATACAGACAAATATACTCTTTCAGAGCAAGGAAAAATGAAATTCTCATTTCACTCATTATTGCCACAATTTATGCAATGTCTTTTTTTCCCCTCCAGACAGTCTAAAATCACTTCTCACCTATCCCCACCTGCCACAGTTTCAATTTATGCCATCGTACAACAGCCAGAACAATGTCCTTGCTGATACCATCCTATCTGCTGATGCAAGAGTACAGTCTATGCCATAACAAGGTTTCCAAACGTGCATATTTTTCACACATGCACAATTTGGGTAATGTACCATCTCATCAGTTTCCCATCTCTTTCCTTATACTCTTATAATTTTTTTTTTTTCCTGTTAATTTCCTGCCAAGATAATTGGGTTTTAAGATTTGGTATTTTCGTCTTATACTCTTTCTAATATTGTTTTAGAACAGGACAAAAATACACAGAAACAGAGGAATCAGACCAGTATTTGTGGACATCATTTTAGAATAGGTATTCAAGTGTTCCACAGATACAGTGACACTGCATCAGAAGAAGTAAGGGTGGGAACAAGCAGGTTCCTGCAGCATCCCACATGCATTATTCAATTTCTCTGAATCAAGCTGTAAGAAGAAAATGGGGAAAGTGCACTTTCTGGTTCAGCCTGAGTGAGGGATACATTCATTTACTCTTCATAAACCTCCTCCTGGTAGGCTTTGTGCAGGCAGGGCACAACAGCCAGAAGAACAGAGGCAAATAAAAAAACTGTTTTATTCTTAAAACAAACCTATAAATAAAAATCTAGACGTATAGCATGCAATGTTTCGGACCAGTTTTGTTTGCCATCAAGTAGCTGCTGCTAGGGGATGCTTATCCATGTGCAAATGGCCCTAAGGCCAAAAGCGTCTGCAGCTGACAGGACTCGGCAGGCGTCTGGCAGACTGCTAACTGCAGAACGGGGCACGTGCTGTGCCATTTAAAATCTGCACCGCAAAATCTGCATTTATTTTTCCTGGTACTTAAAGTCAATGCATCTTGGAAATGGGTGAGAAAAGGGAGAAGCACATACAAACTTTCTGGGGGTATTACTTCATTTTTACAGGTGTAGGACACTGCTTATTAGAACAGGACACCGTCTCTCCCACCTTTGAGGCTCTGATGTCACGATAGTCCGTCCTTTAGGAACCATTAGAAACCTCCACGAAGCCGCAGCCTCCGCCCCACCGGCGGGTCCCATCCCTTTAAATAACATCACCTCTATATAGAGTCCTATCCCCGCCGGGCCCCGGCATGGAAAGCACAACAGCAGAGCACCGCACCGTCCCCGCGCAGCAGAGCCGGGCTGCTTTTCGCCCTCCCGCGGCTCGCGGTCCCCCGGGGCGCTCCGCAGTCCGCGCCGCCGCTGCCCCTCGCACTGCGGTAAGCTGCCCCGCAGGGCGAAGCCCGCAATCAGCCCAAGTTTGGGCAAGACGGGGACGAGACCCCACCCACGGACCCACGAGGAAGGTGGGAATCCGGGGAAAACGTGCAGAACGGAAGAAAAAAAAAAAATCGTTTGCGGTCCGAACGTCCGCAGCGCTCCGGAGTGCCGCGGCCGCGCGAGCTCCGCCCGCCCCCGAGCCGCAGCGCTCGGCTCCGCGCGGTGCCGCGCCGCTTAACGGAGCTCTCCCGCCCGCCGCGCGCATCCCGTCCCGCCCGCCGCGCGGCCGCCGCCCCTCCGGGCGCAGGGCGAAGCTCTGCGGCAGCGCCGCGACGGACGGCGGACGTCGGCACGGCGCGGCCCGCGGGCACCGCTCCTCTCCGCGCTCCTCACCGCGCTCCAGGGCGCCGCGCAGCGCCCCGCGCTCCGGCTCCGTGCCGACCTCCCCGATCACCACCAGCAGCGCGTGCCTCCGCGCCTCCCTGCGGCGCGGTCCGCCCGGCAGCCAGGGCGCCGCCGTCTCCATAGCGACCGGTCCGGCCGTCGTCTCCATGGTAACGCGACGGCCGCCGCTGCAGCGCGCCGTGACTGGCGCGCGGCTCTTAAAGCGCACCGAGCTCCTCCCCGGTTGGCTCCGCTGCCGCGCGGCGCTGCGCTACTGCGGCGAACGGAGGCGTGGCCCGAGGGGCGCGGCTGTGAGGCCGCCCCGAGCGCACGGCGGACGAGGCGGGGCGGCGCGCGGTTTTCTCGTGGCCTCTTCTCCCGTGCCGAGCCCAGCCCAGCCCGCTCGGCGGAGCCTCGGCTCCGGAGGCGCCGGTTCCCTGCAGGCCCGGCCCGAGCCCGGCCACGCTCCGGCGCCGAGCTCGCGGCATTAAAAGCGTGGTCCTGGAGACAGTTCAGTTTGCGTCGTTGGTCTGATTGGGAGAGAGTCACACAAACGTGAAACTCCACAGGGAATTTTAAATACCTGCTGCGGGGTAACCGCGATATCCACTGTAACACCACGGAAGCCAGCAGCGCAAGGGGTGCTCAGGCTTGCCGTCAGCATTTACGTTCCCTTCTTTCTTCTCTGACCCTCCGAGGTAAGCAGAACAGTGAGGTATTGATCTCTTCTCGGTGACTCTCTGCCCTCTTCAGTTACAGACAAATGCATTGGCACATGAGATCTAGCTTCCAGAAACACAGAAAAGGAAAGCCTCTGATTTTTGCCTGCTCCTCACGTAGAACAGCAGTCGTGAGCAGCCCTGCTGTATCAATTGGGGCTGTGACACCCAGGATGAGAGAGGGTGGAGATGTGGGTGCGTGGCTGTACTTCAGCAGCACATTGCAGCCAGACACAGCTCGGGGTGCTCAGTGCACGGTGTGGGGAAACTGAGCAAGCAGTGTGTGAGACTTCATGCTGAGCTGGTGAGAGGCACCAGAAAGTAGCTTCAGATAGAAAATCCTGAATCTCTTCTGACAGAGAGATAGCGATCCACATTGTGCTGGTGAGGCAGAGTAGCAAAATAAGATTTAGATCAATAATAACCTGCAGTGTTTCTTAAAGCAGCACCGGCTTGTACCCCCTGCAGCCTGCAAGATTTCCACAGAATTGAGCTGCAGCAGGGAAGACTGATGGTTAGATAGCAGGGCCCAGTGCTGCTGTAGTCCCCGGTGACCCACTGTTACAATCAGGAAGATTAACACAGTGATAAAGAAGTGTCACAGCGAAGAGACTAGCACAAACACAACGGTGTTTCAAAGGAAAAATGCTCACCCAACTCTGAAGGCCTAGGCACACAGGGAAGACCCCACAAGAGAGGGATCTCCAACCAGACATCCTTCCCCAGTGGCAGTCAGCCCTTAAATGAGGTCTAAGAGAGGTGCAGCCAGGCTGCACCCCTTCCTGTCCCACAGCTGAACTGCCTTCACCTGTGCTCCCAGGGCTGACCGGTCCTTTCCCCAGGTGCTCAATCAGTGGGTCAGCTGTGACTCAGCAGTTCCCATACACCCACCAAACCTGCCCTGCAGCCAAACTTCCGAAGGTTCAGAGGGTGGAGTTCTGACACACCTATGCGAATCTGACAGTCTGTACTGTTATCAGCCTCTGTGAGAAGATAATCTGGGGAAAAAGCCAAATACAGAAAGGGAGGAAAACCCATCATTGTTCCTGCGGGCTCGTGCAGATGTTACCAGCTTACAGAATTTTCTCAAATTGAGATGTTTACTCAAAAGGTTCTCTGGCTCTCAACAAACAAACCAAGGGGTGATGCAAGAAGTCCTTTTCACACTGAAATGCAGTGACACAGCTGGACATGATCTGTAATAAGTGATTTTATAAACAGAGTTAGTGAATCAAACTGGAACGATTTATTTTCGGTGTGTTGTAATTTGCTCAACAGTGTTAATTTCATTGTCTCAAAGGACTGCATGGAAGCAGGTAAATTTGTGAATAAAGGGAAAAGCCTGCATATAAACACCCAGAGAACAGTAAATTCCATTTTGAAAGTAAGACTTGAAAGTAGGATCATGAAGGGCAAATATGAAGATACAAGATTTTCAGAGATTTTTTTTACCAGCCTTCTGTTTTCAGGTGAGTCAATCCAATACTTGCTGCTTATTTTTGACATGGTAGCTTTCCAGAGCTGCAGCTTTTCTCTGCAGTGCAGAGAGGCTCCTCCAGCTGGCTTTCTGCCAAAGGAAATGAAATGGAGGCATGCAAACCAGGAGTGAAAGCTTACAGAGAATACTGAAGCATGGTACTGGAGCAACGAGGATCTCTTGGGAATGTTGTTTACAACCAAAAGCCATATTTTATAATCTGATCTGTTTGCATTCTTCAGCAAATTTTAACATCATGGCGTTTCTGTTGTTTTCTGATGTGATCAGATCTCTCTATGATCGCAACAAAAATGATGTGGCTGTGCAGTCATATTGCTGTTACGTTTCATCAGCCCTACTATCTGGTAGTGAAAGGAGGGATATCTTGTCTAAGGGGTTCTTCCTTATTTCTGAAATTCCACAGTTTAGGCACACCTATTAGATGTGCACAGAAGTTAGCGTGCAGGTTTCTGCCCTCATGTGCCCCACAGTCACTGGCACTCCTATAAAGTACCACAAGCTGAGCTGCGTGTAGACATCATCAGGTGCTGGCAGAATGACAGGCAGCAAAAACAGGAAAAAAAAAAAAAAGAAAAAAAAAAGAAAAGGGAGTGCCTTTGAACAGTAGAAGGCAGTGAATCACAGGTAAATGGCTGCTATAGAAATAGATCTAAAGACTAGACTCAAAATAGCATAAATAGAATCTTAGTAATATCAAGGAGAGAACAATCTATACAATTTCAGTTTTTCAGACCTTCAGCCTGGAATGATGATTTTCTGTGCTCCCTAGCTAAGAATGTCCATGCGAATATGATTATTTCTGAGAATCAGAGATCTATGGCAGTATCTGAATAAGGCTAATGTCTTTAACCAAGGTAAAATATGAATTCATTTTGGGTGAGACCTTTCTCAGTACAAGAGAAAAATAGGTGACTTCTTAAAAGAACTTTGCACAGGCCCTGATCTCCTGCAGGATTCACAGCTGTCCTTGGAACATAAGCTTTGATAATGCTTCCTTGTTGGGATGAAGCTGTGTTGCCAGCTATACTATCTCTTCCATCATAGGTTGTAAGATACGGAAACAGAATCAGACAGATAAGCCCATCTGATTTTTACTTCTCTGCAACACTGTGGTTGATTTATCAGAACAGTACTCCTTTTCCTTCCAGTTTTGCCTTCTGAAGGCTTTGCAAATCCTGAATGTCTCCTACAAAATACAGAACAACTGCATCTGTGATCAAAATTAGGATCTGACTGCCTATGAATTTGTCCCTGTGTATTCATTGCAACGTTTCTTGTGATCCTGAGCCTTAGAATTAAAATATATGCCTATGGTAACTGTTGACTTATGGCCTGACCCACTGATTGAGCACCTGGGGAAAGGACCGTCAGCCCTGGGAGTACAGGTGAAGGCAGTTCAGCTGTGGGACAGGAAGGGGTGCAGCCTGGCTGCACCTCTCTTAGACCTCATTTCTATTGTGCCAGTCCTTCCATCATCTCATCTTTGTTGTGATGCCTTTTCTGTTGTGTTGATCTGTCCAATTGCTACAGTCCTATAGCACAGCTCACAGTAAGGAGCTGGAGTCTTGCATTCGTGTATCCGTCTTACATTACTGTTTATAACCACCTCCCTTTTCCTTTGAAGTTTGATAGACACATAGTGTCACACGTTACTGGTTGGTAGGTCGCTGGAGGTTCTGGAATCGCCTCCTCTGAGTTCGAAGTTTACCTTTCTCAGATTGATGTCAGCAGGGCACCCTCTAGGGGCCGTTGTGTTGCTTTGTCGTTGCCATTCTGAAAACGATTTAACGTTAAAAACAAATGCCAGGTTGATAATCCTTAATTATTAATTAAGCCCAGGCATGAACCCAGAGTGCTGGATGGCACTGCTGTGAGCTGGTGTGAGGATAGAGATGAGACAGCTGAAAAAGAGCTGAGAAGGAGATTTCGGTGGCAGCCATGCCCTTTAGGTACGGGGGTGATTCAATGACAGGATGGGGCTGGGATGAGCAAGAATTGTCTGCTCTCCCTGGCTGAGGGGATGTAGTTTCCTGGGACGACAGGGCCAAACTGGCCTAGCTGTTGTTGACCGCCTGGGGTTCTTTTGCCTAGGAGAATCCCAGGGATGCAGTCTGCAACGTACGATGTCATACGCTGTGTTTTCAGTCTGTAGGCTCTGGAGTCAGCCCAGATGCAGAACAGAAACAGCTCTTCTAGAAGCCCTTCTCCCACGTGCCAGAACGCCTCCAGGCGCCGTTCTGCTGTCGGCTGCGTCCCTTTGTCAGCAGCGTTATGCGCGGGGCTGCAGGAACTCAAAACGTCCACAGGGGGGCGCTGTGGAGATGCGGTTAGGATCGGGGAGCGCGGCGCACGTTCCGCGGGCTGTGAGCACGATGGACCCGAGCGCTGCGCCGGCTCTCGCTCTTCGGAGTCACCCAGAGAAGCAGAGCCGGGCCGTTATTTTGCAATCCGAGCAATAAGAGATACAGCGCTGAGGGCCGCGGCGGCCGACCGGGCCCCGCCCCTCTTCGCCCGGCGATTCCCGGCCCCGAGGAGCGGCGCGGGCGGAGCTCAGCGCGTTGCCGCCCGCTGATGTCAGCGGGGCGGGGATGCGGCTCCGGTGCCCCCGCTTCAGCCCGAAGAGGCGGCTCCGGCTGCAGGCACTCGGCTGCGAGTAGGTAAGGACGGCCGGGGAGGCGCCGCGGCCTCTTCTTTCCGCCGCTCCGCCCGACGGGAGGCGGTTGCGGCAGTTCCGTCTTCCGCCGAGCGCGGCCCGACCGCCCCTCGACGGAGCGCGGCGCTGCGCCCGTCCTGCCCGGCAGCTCCTCCTGCGGCCCGGCTGCTCTCCTCGGCCCCGCGCACGGTGCGGCTGCCCGGGGCGCGGCTCCTCTGCGGGGGGAGCGAGGAGGGCTCCGAGCGCGCCGGCAGCGGCGCCCCGGGACGTGCCGGGCGATGGCGGTGCCACTCGGGCCGTGGCGTTGCCCGGGCCGGCCGTATCAATGAATCGACAGCTGTTCGCGGTTAGCTCCGGGCGCCTACCATTGTGTGAGGCTCGTGTTTAGCTCGGGGCTTGCGGCGTTCTCGTTTGCCGCCGGGCTCGGGCGCTGCGACTGAGCGCTGCGCAGCGTTTGCTCCCAAAGCGGAGCGGAGCACAGTGCGTGCGGACACCGCCGGCCGCTGCGTGGGAGTAACACCGCAACTGGGAAAATATCGAGTACTTAACATAGCTTGTCAAAGGCAGGGGATACGTTTATTCCTATACTAAGCTGAAGTTTCTCGTTAGGTACCTTATTTCGTGTATCTAACTTTGACTTGAAGTCAGGATCTAGCATTTGGTGCTCTGTGTGGATGCTGTGCTCGGGTCAGGTGCGGAGTGGAGGCTGCACTGAGATGGAGAAACAGATTCATGGTGAAAGAAAGGAGGGCGAGGACCGGGAGACCTGGGTCTCATTTCCCATCCCCATTAGTGGACTATATTGGAACAACTGTTCAGAGAACAAGAAAAGACAGCTTCCACTTCCCGCTGCAAATTCTTAAACATACACAGAATTCAGAGAAAATACTGCATGTATGGAAAATCAGACAGCCTTCATAACTGAAGTCTCATGTCAGGTGCATTTCATTTGAAGGGAAAATAAGCTTTTATCCTCATGTTTAGATGAAGGTGGCCACACCCTATTGTTAATTTATGCTAAGGCTCAGGAAAAAAAAATGCAGTCTGCAAACTGGGAGGGGGGGGGATATTTAGATGAAAGGTGCACATTGTAAAGAAAGCAGGTTGTTTTTCTTCATAGGATAAAAACAATGGGGGAAAAAGAGAATACAGATCTAATACAAAAAGGGAAAGCACAGTCAGCTTTAAAACTAGCACTCACCTTTGGCATTAGATAATTTGACTACCTGGACCAGGCTCTGAAATTTATCCCACTGTTTTGCACAGATGTATAGAACTGTAGAAAAAATGAGGCTGGGAGGGAAACGCAGAGATGATCTGGTCTAGCTACCTGCTTCAGACCAAGGACAGCTGTGTCTGTTTGTTACTACTTAAAAAAAAAAAAAAAAAAAAAAAGAATTATATGTTAGACTGTATGGCCTTCAGAGCTTCGTTAGCTTTTTAAAACATTTTTATTTTTGTTTGAATTTTCTATGTTTAATTTCAACCTATTTGCAGTTGTTGTAAGCCTGTTTACAATTCTCCTCCTATGAATATGAAAAATTATTTGTTATTAATGTTTTTCTGTTTGAAGATTTACAAAAACTTACTCTTCTGACATCCTTTAATGCTCAGCTTTGGACTTATAGGTGTAGATTAAAAAAAAAAAAGATTTCACACATCTAACGTATGCATGCTGTATAGAAGTTTGATGCATGGTGTTTGCACCTTTTGGCAGCAGCTTTGCACTGATGCATCACTTTTACAGGAACTGTGACCCACTGTGACAGTTCTTTCCTTCTTTGGACTGCTGTTATTTGTGCTGTATTTTGTCCATTTTCAAGACTTTTTTTTAGTTTTTCTTCCACTGCTTACAGTCCCTCTCAGTTCCGTGTTGCTTGTGCATTAGTAAGTGTACTTGCTGTTTTATATCCAAGGTAATAAAATAAAACAATGAACAGAGTAGGAGGTAGCACATTTGTTTGGATCCTCATTCTGACATACTTATGGTGACACGGAAGTGTTGATGGCTGCTTTCTGAAGATGGTTATTCAACCAGTTTTATTCTTATATTACAGAAATTTCATGCATCAATTTCTGCTTATTAGCACCCCATATAGGTGCTGGCGAGTAACTTTTAGCAGTTTTTGTCTGCAAGGCCCATTGTTCCAATGTGAAAATAAAGTAGGTATTACATGCCTTTTCTTTATAGAGGTATGTTGGCTGCAACTCGTCTCCTTATTACCTTCAATGTACAAACCAGTAATTAGTTTGATGGTTTGTTACCAAAATTTTCAGGGATTGGAAAGGAATTTTGAGAGACTGGTGTGTCTGCCTACCTCTAGCCTTCGGTTACTGCATTGTCCTTTGAGTTCTGGGAAGTAACTGCCAAGGCAACATAATTTAGGATGAAAACTCAACAGATTTTAAAACATTTGGCTTATATAAGCACTCTCTAATCAGTTTTAGCCTGGTTTCAAGGGTGAAGTCTTGTCTTATTGTTTTTTTTAACTGGGTCGCTTTTGTTCTCTGTTAACCTTCTTAGAGATGGGCAGGAAATGCTTCAGCTTTCTTGACATGAACCACCCAGCAGTGTCCCTTCAGAAGAGAAGAGCAGAAGAACAGTTCTTTTGGTTGTTGCTCTCCTGCTAGTGTCTGTAGGACCATTTTCTGGTTGTTTGGTATCTCTGAATGTTTCCATCTTTCAGCCTTAGCTGGTTTTGACCGTGTATGCTTCTGCCATTCTTTAATACTCATCCTTTGAGAAAGGAGTAATGATTTTTCTTCCCACGTTTTCACATCATACCTGAATCAAATTGTGGTTTCTGATAGATTTCTATCCTTTCCTTGCATCGACATAGCTTGCACTTGCGCCTTTAATGAGACTGCCATCTCTGCGTAAATGCTCCTGTGGCACAAGATCTTATCCACCGGTTTCATTTTATTGATGTCTGTTGCTCAAGATCCACTTTTTTCCTTTTTCTTCCCGAAGGCAAATCATGCGCGGGCAGATGCACGGACCGCTGTTGTCGCTTTGCGGCCGTTCCCTTTCGCCTTTGTTGCTGCGCGCTGTCGGCACTGCAGGAGCGCCTTCGTTCGAGCGCGTCTTCCTGGGCAGTAATGAAGAGCTGTGCTCTCTAGAAGCAGCTGATTAGAAAATAGCTGCTGGAAGGATGGAGGCGCAGAAGACATGCGAAGAGAGATGCGGTTGTGTAATATATCTATCCGGCATTGAGCTTATTAATTACGGACTTAAAGGGAAGACAACAGCGAGCTTGGAAACAACAGTGAGCCCAGCAAAATCAGTACCGGACCACCGCAAAGGTCAAAAAAAGCCATGAGCGAAATGCTCGTGCGCAGAAGGCAGCTGCACTTTCTGTTCTGCTGAACGTTCGGGACGTTTACAGTTCTTGTTTACAGTTCCATTTAATTTTGAGAGTGAGCGTAAAGGAAGCCGAGCCCCGTTCCCCCCGCGGGGTGTTCCTGCGCATGCGCGCCGCCGCCGCGCTTCTGAGCGGCGCCCGCGTCTCCCCGGTAACCGCGGCTCCAATCCGCGCGCTGCAAGATGGCGGCCGCGGGAAGCGCGGCGCGCGGCGGCGGAGGGGCGTGGGGTCGGGGCGCTCCGTAGGGGCGGGGGATAGGGGCGGTCCCGGCCCTCGCGGCGCCGCGCATGGAGCCTGCCGGCAGCCCGCTGGACCCCGGGCTCTCGCAGCAGGGAACGCCGCGTCTGATCGTGGAGGACTCGCAGCCCGAGGGCGCGGGCCCGGAGCGGGACGCGGAGCGGGCCCGGCTCAGCGTGCTGGCTCGCCGGCTGCCGCTGCGGCGGAGCCCCGTGCTGGTGAGCGCCCCGCGCGGGGTGGGGGCCGGGCTCGGGCCCGACCGCCTCTGACGCGCCGCTTTGTTGCAGGAGATCGTCCGCGGGGCGGCCCGGGAGCGGCCCGCAGCTGGGAGCCGTGCGCCTGGCCGCGCTGACGGCGCGGTGCTCGCGGGGCCGATGGAGAGCGCCGCCGAGGAGGTGCCGCCGCCCGGCCCGGACAGCAGGTGGGCGTGGAAATCGGCCTCCGGATCCCGGCTTTGTCGCCCTTCGAGAGCCCTGTCGTGCGCCGTGAGTGACGGCGCGGGCGGCGGCGGACGCTCCGGGGCGGTGCCCCTTGGCGGGCTCGGGGCGGTCGGTCCGGCTGCAGCCGCCAGGCGGCCTCGTGGGACGCGGAGCGCCGTCGGAGGGCGGCGTGCGGGGAGGCCTGAGCGATGCGAGCGGCTGTTTGTGTTGCAGTGCCCGTGGGAAGGCCGCAGAAAGATGCGAAGAGGACGATGAGGACAGTCCTGCCTCGCCGTACGCGGAAGGTAACTTGGCGATGTCGGTTACGCACCTCCGTTGTGCCGTCGGGTTTAGCCGCGCTGATGGCAGTATGTCGGGAATTAGCTTTCCTTCTTGCTGACGTTGCTCTTTATAATTTGATGCTCGAAAATCTATGACGGTTTCATAACGTAGTTACTAGGAACCCTGCAGACAAGAGGTGTTACAGGAGATGTATGCTGGCCACTGGGAGATCAGGTCTTTTTATGGAAGAGCAAAGAATTAGCGTGGTGGCAATGCTAAGTCACAGCCTGAAGCAGTGATGGGGTGGGAAGGCAGGGCCAGCCCAGGGGAGCTCAGGGGTGCATGTAACGCAGTGCGCTCAGTGACAGGGAGGGCTGGAGCCAGGATCCACCCCTTCCCAGAAATCATTTAAGGGTTGGCAATGGAGGAGAGGGCATGTTGTTGAGGGTCCCTGCCTACACGAGGCCTTCTGAAGGTAAGCAGCTTCTTTCCTTAATTTCTGTGGCTGTTGCTGTTGCCTTTGAGTGAATCCTCTCTCACTGCAGCCTGGTTTCTTGTCATTGTTGCATTTTCTTTTGTGATGTAACTGGCATCGTGATTGTCCTCAAAAGTGCAGGATTGTTTTCAGGTTGTGATCATCAAATGAATAGTAGTACTTAATGGTATCATGCAAGGCTTTGCTGCTTAGCACTGGTTTTGGGTGTAGAGGGCACAGTCACTGTGTTATTTGGTCACTGTGCTGTTACCATATTTTTTTAATTAGTACAGCTGAGATGAGAGTATCTTAATTTATTCAGGGCTTTTGCAGTCCCCTTAATTTGTCTTTTGCCTTAGTGTGTCCCCTGCTCTTGTGATTATTTCATATTTTGTTTTGTGCATGTGCTAGTTATGGGTGTTTTGTATTAGATACAGGAACATCACAGCTGCAGTTTGGAGTTCTGGAACTCTCACAGAGCCAGGACCTGGAGTGTGATGTCGCACCCGATGAAGATGTTAGGAATCAGCTTCACTCTGGAGCTGCTATCTTTTCTTCTTCCAGAACTGTGAAGAGTGATATTAAGGATGGTACGTGAAAATTTTCCGTGTCTCTTTGTTGCTCTGTCACTTTTTTTTCTTTCTCCTCAATTTAGACGTATTATGTGTCTGTGACAGGAAATACGGTATTAGTAGCGTGCAATAGTGAGTTTGCAGCTCAGAGCTGAATAGTTTTTTGCCTTGTCTTTGCTTCGGGCTAGTTTCATGTTTCCTTATTGCTATCCAAGTGTTATAATTGGTTCTTGAACCTCTCTTTCCCAGTGTATTTTCAGAACTTTCAGATACTGAACTGTATCCCTGGTAAAAAACTCATTTCATCTTAAAAAAACAAGCAAACAAATTTTGTTATCCTTAATAGTTCAGTATTAATGCTTTATCATGTAAAGCTTGTCTTGATATAATATATGTAACTTACAGAATTGTATGTGCTTGTCTTTGTGTATTAATTAGATGACCTGAGTGACAAGTGTTGTTGGTTTTCTCCACCTTTCTAGAACTGAATGTCAAAAGCAGGGAAACTGTCACCAGCATAGAAACACGTTCTGCTTTGGAGGGCCAACCGAAGGCGTTTAAAGGGTAAAATAGTCAAAAGGCTTATTTTTGAAGACAGTGTGCATGGACTTAATTTAAAAAGTACACCGAAATCTTTCTTGTAAACAACTGAAATACGTCTTAAAAAGAAGCTTCAGTCGTAAAAATTCAAAACGTTAATTATTACCATATGGACATTAGATTCAGGAGAAATCTAGAGTCCAAGTGGTGGTTTCCAGGATTCTGTTGAGTATTTGCTATTGTAAACTTCATATTTTCAATTGTTTTAAAATGAAAATGTTCATTTTGCTGGAAGGTATTTATATTCTATGCCAGATACAAGGTGAACTAACTGTTATTCTATTGTGGCATTCTGCAACAAAAAAAAGGAGGTGAAACTAAATTCTTAGAATTGAAGTCAGTAGAACAATCTGCATTGTATTCAAGCAGCACTTACAGTGGAAGAAAACTTAGCAAATGTTTCTGGAAATTTAATTTGTCAAGGATGAAGATGGTTTCTGTCAAGTGAGAGAGATCTGCCTGCTTTATTCATGCTTTTTTCTTGCTGTACGTTGTTGAATAGCTTTCACCTATGCTGATTGCAGTTGATGCATTGAGTTTCTTGGGTCAGGGACTGTGTTGCTTTCCCAGAACACTGCTGGATGCAGAAGAACATTCCAGGAAAGAGATGCCTGTCTCTGATTCACCTAAAACTGAGAAATGCGCTGACTCTGGTCACGAGGAGTTGGATATCTTGTCAACTCAGGAAGAGATGTTTCCTGAAAATAATGTAACAGGTAACAACAGACAGTCGAAGCAAGAATGACCATCCCAGAGATAATCATAATTATTCTTGCTTGGTCTCTTCAGTCATCTAATGTTTTAGAATGTGAATACTGTGACTTTTTTTCAATTAATTTTTGCTAAAATTGGTAACATCTTGGAAATGAAAGGCTGTAACTGTGCTATAGACCACAGTTTCCAGTGGTGGTAATAATGCTCATCCTTTGTAGCAGCACAGTCTAAAATGTGAATAAGTACTGTAGGCAAATATTGCAGGCTTTCTTACTCTGAATAACTTGGGTAAACCATTGACTAAACCATGTCCCCTAGTCCCATATCTATACGTTTCTTAAATACATCCAGAAATGGGGTCTCCCCCACTTCCCTGGGCATCTTCCCAGTGCTTGACCACCCTCTCCAAAATACCTCATCTAACTCTCCTCAGTGCAACTTAAGGTTGTTTCCCTGTGTCTGATCACTTTTCACCTGAGAAAAGAGGCCAGCACACTCCTTGCTGTAACCTTCTTTCAGTTGCACAGAACAGTGAGGTCTCCTCTCAACCTGCTTTTCTCCAGACCAAACCTCCATTTCTTCCATTATTTCTCACAAGTCTCTTTATTTTTTTTCAGTCCCTTCTCCTGCGTTTTTGCTCTTCTCTTCATGTGCTCTGGCACCTAAATGAAGTCTCAGTTTATGCTTTAGTTTTAGTTTGTGTACAACTGTGTTAGTACTGGAAAAGTCTTGTATAAATCCTCTGTACCCAGGAGGTTCAATAATAGCTTAAGCATACTGAGTCTGTGCTATCTTTAAATCTGCGGAGGTAATGTTGGAGCCACTGCGGATTTTTCTTCTAAAATCCTCAGATATGAAGATATGTATAGTCAAATCTGATTAAAAAAAAAAAAAATTATTCTGTAATTAGAAACTATCATCTGATTTATATCTTGCTGACATTTCACATGCTGAACTTTCATGTGCTGTCCTTCATCCAGTTCTGTGTGAAAACAACCTCAGGTAGACAAGGACAAGCTGTAACCTTCCAATAGGCAATAATTCATGTTGTTGGACAAATTTCTAATCTTATTTCCTTTTGTTTAAAATTGCTGCAGGGAGTGACTGCCTTGTAACCAGAGTGGAAGAGGGAAGTTCTGTGGCATGTACCCCTGCCCGCAGTCTGCACCTCCTGCAGCTCTCTGGACAGGGATCCCTTGTACAGGAGAGCTGTTCCATGTAAGCAGAAACAAAACAAACAAACAAAAACAAAAGCAAAAGTAAACAAAGAAAACAAGAACAAAGCCACAAAATGATAACCAAGCTGTATTACAATAGTTTCTGTACCATTCCCACCACTTCATTTACCTTAATTTGTACAACCATGACAAACTACCTTAGTTTGGGCACCATGTCACCTGTTTGTGTTTGTACCCCCCCCAATCTGGAACATCCACATAGTTAAATAGGGCTCTCTCAAGTATCTATTCACCTGGTTTGAACAGGTATTATATTCATTATATACTCATTAAACCTCTGCTTATTTAGGTGGTGTTAAATTAGAGATTGTGAGCAATTTTAAAATATTTTGTTTCAGTCCCTAAAGGAAAGGATGTTTGCATGTGTTTTCTTAGTCTCCTAGCATCCTTCTGTCAGAAAGTGTCCGTATGTGTGTGAGGCAGGTTTTCCTCCTGCTAGGTATGGGATGCTTCAAATAGGAAGCCTTATGGAGAATATTGATTTGTTTGTATTTTTGTATAGTGTTATTTAAAGGCTCCACTTATTCTATAAAGAATGATAATGTAATTCTGTTGTTATGACTCAGATATTTTCCTTTGATTGTGTGTGTGGTATATGGGACTTCTGTATAGAACTGTGTATGTAATTTAGGGTGAGAGTTCACAGGTTGCTTCTAGAGTGTCCCTGGTTATGTTTGATGTTGAAAGGCTATATACAGCTGAATAGGGAATGAAGTTGCAGTTTCTAGCTTGTAACCCTGGGCTAATTTTTGAAAAGAGCTCTTAGCTTAACTGGCTTTTGCCTGAGAGACTCCTGCTGAGCCTATCAGCTCTATTCCAGCACCAGCTGTCTGCTGAGAGTTCTTTCTTTGGCTTGCCCTACTGTGATGGCTCCTTTTTTTTTGTATAATGATACTGGATATGATGTACTAACAGTTCCTGCTAGCTCTGTTGTCTGTTTCCTTTCCATGCATGCATATTGTCTTAGGTGAAAGGTGTCAAAACAGACAGCAGTTCAGATTGTGTTCTGGCAGGGTTTCTTTGACCTTTGAACCTGAATTGCTGACTGATTTTGATTTTGATTTTATTTTGAGAAGACTGGCCAGAACTTTCTGCTTCATGTTTAGAGTGTTCGCAGTCTCCTCTGCCCACCCCACTAACCCCATGAATAATTTCTCATTCTCTCTACTCCCCTGCCACGTGGGAATCCTCATTTTGCAGTTTCCCTGTCAATTACATTATTATCAATGTATGCTTTTGTCTTTCGTATCTTAAAACCATGTCCTTGACACTTTTGCTTTCTCAGCTACTGCATTATTTATCTCTAAATGGACTGTACACTGTAGCAATTATCTGTAGATGTTTTGTACTGCACAATGTGAAGAGAAAAACCATGCTCTGAAAACAAATGGGTTAGATGACCGGGTTGTGGTCTATTTGTTAACCAGTGCTGTTGCAGGCAGTGAGGAGGAGACTACAGCCTCCCTAATTTTCCATTAAGTATGCATTGTCAGGTGACTTTCTAGTCATGTTTTTTTGTGGGCAAAGCTCAAACCAAATAGAGTTTAAGTGTAAAATTTCTTCTGCAAAGGGGGAGTAGGCTTTATTTTCCAGTAAAATGAAATAATTGTGCTTGTGTAGCCAATAACTGTTTCTCAGGTCTGTTGCTAGTAAACCCCTGTGTATGGGAACTCTTGAGTCATGACCTGACCCAATGATTGAGCACCTGGGGAAAGGACCGGTCAGTCCTGGGAACACAGGTGAAGGCAGTTCAGCTGTGGGACAGGAAGGGATGCAGCCTGGCTGCACCTCTCTTAGACCTCATTTAAGGGCTGACTGCCACTGGGAAGGGATCTCTTTCTGGAGATTCCTCCTTGGTGAAGCTTTTCCCTGTGAATCTGGAATCTTCTGATGCAGGTGAGCGGTCTTCTTCCCTTCCTTCAGACACCTTTCTATTGTGCTAATCCTTCCATCATGACATCTTTGTTGTAATACTTTTCCCACTGTATTGATCTGTCCAATTGCTCTACCCCTGGTACTTTCCTCTTGTGACAGGACTTGTATTGTGGCAAGGTAGAGTTGTATTTGGGGAGGAGTTAATACATTTTCTAGTGATGTATTTCCTTGTCCGTGTTACCTTTTCTTGGTCTGCAGTGGCTCTCCAGGTGTAGTTGTTCCTTCTCCTGTTGGCCTAGCATCCAATGCTCTCATCCCTGGCAGTCCTACTGAACAGGACCAATCAAAAGGTAATTTTTTTTCTGTATGCTCACCTGCTGTTGTGTTTCTTTGCTCTGTAGTTTAGTTTGGGCATGCAGCCTTTTCAGGACTTGTTCAGATTGCTCTTAAAGTATAAAGCAGGATTAAGGATGCTTAAAGAACAAGATCTGGGGAGACCTGTAATTGTGATTTCTGATAACCTGTCTATTTCTTGCATAGCTATCATAATAAAATTGGTTTTGTTGGCTAGTTCTCTTTCCATACAAAGGATGAGGAATACTTCATATGGAATAAGGATTGCTGCTTGCCATTGGTCTTCTTTCTTAGGGGCAAGCCATTCTTTTGCTATAGGTAGATAGGTGTCAGTCTTAAACATATGCTGATAGAGCAGTAAGAAAGATGGAAGAGAGCATCTTGCCTTAAATGACCTTTTCAATACTTAAGAGTTTTTGTATGTTACGTGCGTGTATTCTAAAAGGTTGTGCCAAGACTGCTTGTTCTCTGTAATATATTGGTTCTTACATGTTACCTGTTCGCTATCAGGGTTAACATATCCCCACAGACTCTCAGTATTATGGAAAATTCCTGTTCCTTTTTGTGAGATTTCCATCTCATTTGCTGCACAGAATCTGATGTACCTCTAGAATACACGTTTAGTTAGTGGGGTTTGAGTATGGTTGCATTTTAATAGAAGTAGCAAAAGAAAAAGAGTCCTCAGAAACATGCTTTACATAAACTTCAGGTACTTGTTTCTAATTGTAGAAGTTTTGGACCTTAGGTAGCAAGATAGTTATGTGAACTCTTAACAAAAACACTTTCTTCTCCCTCCTCTCCCTTGCAATTAAGGATAGCGTAGCAGAAATGCTAAGTTGCAGCCTGAAGTAGTGATGGAGCAGCTGGTGGGAAGGCAGGGCCAGTCTAGGGGAGCTCAGGTGCATGTAGTGCAGTGCACTCTGAGTGACAGGAAGGGCTGGAGCTAGGATCCACCCCTTCCCAGAAATCATTTCAGGGTTGGCAATGGAGGTGAGGGTATCTCTCTGGAGATCCCTGCCTACATGAGGCCTTTCAAGGGTAAGCAGCTTCTTTCCTACATTTGTGTCCATGGCTGCTGCATTTGGGCTTGTCCTTATTTGCTGCAGCCGAAGACTTTGCCATCCTGCTATTATTGCTGTATTTTCCCTACATTATAGTGTTATAGATAGTTCTGTTGATTTTCCTGCCCTTGCAAATTATTTATCTTGAGATATATCAAGTTCACCTATTAAAGTCTGAGAATGTTGCATAGGCTGCTCAAATAAGTTTTTTAACAGTAATGTTGGAAACTAGGTACAACACAGGTATCTGCTAGTAATTTTTCTGTTCTTTAAAACCAGATGAACATGTGGATGTCTCTACCGCTGCAGAAGGAAGAGAGCTGGTGCAGAAGGGACAGAAGGAAAAGAGACTGATGCAGGAGGAGCAGAAGGGAGTTGAGCTAGTGGAGATGGTTATTCCACCAAGGCCTCCTGTCCTGCCACAGGCTTCAACTCCAGTGTCCCATAGTGCCCCAGCCTTCTTTCCTGAATCTTTACCTATACCATCACAACCAGTGTTCTCTCATGTGAGTGTTCGTATAAATATCTTCTTGGATATAATTTTTTGTGCTTGTTGCAAAAATGTAATTTGAGTCAACCCTCTGTGCTTCTGTATTGGGCTTCCCTACTGAGGTGATTCACGTGAGCTTCCCTTTTCCCAGCAGTCACGTTTGTACATTAATGATGCTCTTCTGTATGTGTAATTATGTGTAGCAGTTTAGCCTGCAGAGAGAATGCATAATACCTTAAGAGGGCATAGTTGCTGAACATAGGATTAGTTATCTTTCTGTCTATATTAGAAACTTCTCCTGTGCTTTTGTGTAATTTCTTTAAAAGGCTGCTGGACACTGGACATTCTGCTTCTCAAACTATGTCAGAAGTTGAACTTTATCAGGAGTTTCACATTGATCATTAGTTGTCTTAGAGAAGCTGAAACTGTTCTGCCTTTGTATTCTACTATGAATATTCTACTATGGAATGCTAGAATTTGCTTAATGCAAATGTATTTTGAGTTGCTTATTCTTCCTGTCTCTTGTTTTTCTCAGGATTGCAAAGGGCTTTAACAGATACTTGGTGGCATTGTAGCTCAGTGTAACAAATTTAATCAATTTAAGGCAGTAAATAGAAGTTGTGCTAGAGATTTTAGTAGTTGAGGCAGGGGTTTCTTCTTAGCTGAAAGTGGCTTTCATATTAATATGATAGATTATTACAAAGACTCTTTCCAGAACTCTTTGTTGTTTGATTAAAAACAGCTACTGATTTACCATAGTTGCCTTTGCTTCATAGTTTGGTATTAGGAGGGGTGAACTAAAGACCTTGTGTGACTGCCACAGAGTTACTGGAAAGTAATGGATTATAATTTTTGTCAGTGAGGGTGTTGCAGTTGGCACTCGTGTATACGGATTAAAAATCTTTTTTATCCATTGTTTTGTTCTGAGCTTGCTCTGTTTCATAATTCTTTGTTATCTAGAAATAATAAATGGCCCTATTTGGGATACCCTGATGTTCAGTGTCCCACTTCTTAATTTTTTTTTTTTAATTTTAGGATATCTTTGTTCCAACTCAGAGTCCAGAGAAGAATGAGGGAGAAGAAAAAGCTGCTGTTTCAACCTATTCATGTGTACCAGGAGACCTTTCTGGGCCCACAGATACTTTGTCAAAGATGCCTGTGGAAGACTCTGTGTCACGGCCTTCTGAGTCCTGTAATCTGATGCTTTCTGCAAGTGGATGCAGCCAGCCCACAAACACAGAAATCAGTTCAGACTCTCTGAAAACTGGCCACGATAATGAAGCTACACAGATCCAGGTAACTTCTGAATGTAGTATTTCAGACTTGAGACTGTCTTCTGTGGAGAATGATGACAGAAAAATGAGGCTGGATGCAGGCCATCAAGCCTTCTCTGAGAACTGTGAAAAACCAAAAAAGGAGGATATACGTACTGCAGGAAAGCCTGTAATGCAGTTAGGTAGTACAGAAATAGCAGGAGATGAGACATTAGGCCCTACAGCCCATCAGGCTCAGGGGTGTATTTCTGGAAGTCAGGCTGCTGCGGATCAGTCTCGCCCTGAGATTTCATCCTGTGGTGACAGAAGAGAAGCTCAGTTAAAGGGTTATTCACTGAAAGAGAGTTCTCAATACGAGGCAGTTCCTGAGACTCAGCCTGAAGAACAGGAAGAGAAGATGCATATGGAAGAGAAGCAAATGAATGAAGATGAGTCTCTTGTTAACATGACTGTTTCTCAGAGATTCCTTCTTGAAAGGAAGGTAGAGCACCATGAAGAGATGGAAGTAGAATTTGCTGGTGGTTCTTGTGAAAATAGCAAAAAGCTGCCTGAGACTCAAGAACTTGGAAACGTTAGACCAGAATGCTGCCGAAAAGAAACTTTAAAAGATGGTACTTCTGGCACTGGAGAAGCAAAGAATGTGGATAAACTGTCCTTTAAAGCTGCTTCAGAAGGCATGCCAAAGCTGAATGAAGTTTTATCTAAGCCTTCTGTAGGGGAGTTATTAGAACAGCATAATTTGTTTCCTAAATTAAAGATTGACATTCCATCTGAGATGGCATTGTGTGCCAAAAGCCATGCAGAAAGGTCAGAATTACATCAGATAATAGAGACTCAACCACCACAGCAAGAGAGGGAAGCTGACATACTGATGACTCAGCAGGAGAATCAGGTGCCAAAGAGTACAACGATTACTGCTATGACAGTGAATCCGGAGCAAGAAGAGCAGATGCAGCCAGAGGAGCAGGCAGCTGCTAAGTCCCCCAGTCCTTCCAATGGTAAGTGAATTTTGGTTAGTAATTCACAGGCGTAGGCTTTGAATGATGTCAGTGTGTGTACAATCCTCAGCACTGGTCCTCAGTTCAAGTTAAAACAGTGAACCTTCAGAGCAGCACTGCAGGTTACTCTTACATGTGTAACATGCCTGTACTTTTTTCCCCTTTGTAGCACTATTGCAGGCAAAAACGATGAGGTAATTAATGTTTCTAATAGCTGCTCGCTGCTTTATGGTTGAAGCTCTCAGCAATTTTGAAAATTCTGACCTTGGCAATGCTTCTGGATTTTTGAAGCTACTTTTTTTTTTCTTGAAGCAACAAAACTAGTGTTCTTGAAAGGAAAAGAGCGTGTGGTAGTCTGTGATTCTTATTTTCATCTTGTTGGTTGGTTCATTTAGTTCTTAATTTCTTTTTTTATTTCTTTTTCTTTCATTCTGAGGGGAGGATTTTCTTTGTGGAGTTGCATATGCATATAGCATCAAAAACAACAAATCTATCTTGAGAGGTTTTTTTTTTTTTAAGTTGAATGGCTTTTCACAGTCAATCTGTTGATCAGCAGTGTTCATGCATCCCTTGGTTTTTTTTTTTTTTTTTTGCTTGTGTTTTCTTGAACTGGGATGAGGTCTTTTGCAGTAAGCTAAAACAAGGGATGGTTCTGGCTGATACTTAACCTACAACAGATTTTGAAGAAATAAAGCAATCTTTTCACTGTTTTGCTGTGCAGCTATGCACAGGGAGGAAGGAGGACCCAGGGAACTACAGGCCAGTAAGCCTCACCTCTGTACCTGGGAAGATCATGGAACAGATCCTCCTGGAAGACACGTTAAGGCACGTGAGGGACGAGCAGGTGATTAGACAGCCAGCATGGCTTCACTAAGGGAAGACCGTGCCTGATAAATCTGGTGGCCTTCTATGATGGAATGGTGGTATTAGTGGACAAAGGGAAGGCAACTGATAACATTTACCTGGACTTATGCAGGGCCTTTGGCATAGTCCCTGCCACATCCTTATCGTTGTGTTGGAGACAGATTTGAAGGGTGGACTATTTGCAGACAAGGAGTTAGTGGGAAGGTTGCAGCGAGGGTGTTGTGGCAGTGTCCTGGTGGAGGCCGGTGATGAGCGGTGTCCCCCAGGATCCATGGGACCCTTCCCTAATCCTAGTGGGATCCTAATCAGGGCCCTTCCAACCTAGTCGTTACGTGATTATTTAATATGAAGGTGAATGTTGGATGTTTTTGATGCTATATTCGTAGTTCTCTTTAACGAGAAGAAGGAAAAATAGCTTTATTGTGTAGAAAATAACACTCAAAATACTGTTAAGGAAGTTCATAGATCTCATTTTATGGCATTTTGAGATCTCACAGTAATTTTCCTGTGAATGAGTCTAGGGCATTTTGTATGTGGGGAGTGGGTATTTCTGATAGCAGTTTGCCATAGTCAAGAGAACAGTGTTGGTATTTGAACATGAGAATAGAAAAATAAGCCGTATTTGGAGAAAATGAACTCAAATTGATGCTGCTGGTTGTAGCAAAATATAAATGTGTAAAAATAAATATTTGTATTATGCTATTTGGTCTACGTTAGGAGGGAATTAAAGCTTTTGAGATGTTCTGCCTACTGTCTCCTGAAACACAGTGGAAAAAGATGCAGTAGTGTATTTTTTCCTTAACCATTGCTCAGTCATTAAGGTGTGAAGAGCTGTAGATCATCCAGCTTCTCCTAATGCAGCTTTGTTCTAGCAACACTTATTCCAGTGGAAGTCTAATTGCTTGTCAGCAGACCATGAAGGACACAGAAGTACACAAAAACATAGCGTGAGGACTAAAAGGATCTCAAAGAATAGTCCAACAAGTGGGAGTAGGAACAGTGATGAAGTTTGGTTTTCTTGGCTGCAAGCACATACTGCTGACTTCAGTCTGCTGGAACCCCAAACTCATTTTCCACAGGGCTGCTCTGTTCACTCATTGCCCAGTATTTGTGCTTGGGGTTGCCCTTACCCAGATGTAGGGTCGTGCAGTTGGCCTTCTCGAACTTCACAAGGTTCATGTGGCCCACCTCCCAAGTCTGTCAGGATCAGTCTTACTGCTCAGCTTGGTGTTGTCAGCAGACTTGATGGGAGTGCACTCAGTCCCACTACCCGTGTTACCAGCAAAGGTGTTAAGTAGTTTTGGTCTTAATACAGCCCCCTGTGGGATACCACTTATCACTGTTCTCCACCTGGACATTGGGCCACTGACTGACTCTTTGAAGGCAATCACGCATATGATTCCTTCTTCTGAGTGGTCCATCTGTGAAGTCCACCTCTCATTTTGGACACAGGGGTGCTGTTGAGGCAGAATAAAGCTTCTTGGATGAGTCCAGCTAGATGATGTAAATTGCTCTTCCATCGTCCATGATGGTAATGGATCGTTTTGCATGAGGTCAGATTATTAATTCAGGTAACGTGTAGTTCTAACGATTTATTCATGCCTTAACCTTAATTTCTATTTCTGGCCGCCTTCCGTGCAAAATCCTGAGCGTTTCTCAAGCAAACCTACGTTCTGTGAAAGTTCGATTTGTATCTCTGTATTTAGTCTCATCTTTGTCTAAATTCTGGGGATGATGCCATCAAGGCCACTGCAGTCCAGTCTTTAACCAAGAGGGAATTTCCACACAAAGTGTGTGGAAGATCAGTTAGAGCAGCAGTCCTGAGACAGTAACTAATTGCTCAGGATGATTTTGTACAGCATAGCACCTGAGTTATGCTTTTTCCTCATTTCTACACCGCAGTGAGTTATGCTTTTGGTACTTGAACTGGAACATCCTCCTGAAATTATTAATGCTGGCTCTCTCTTCCTTTTAGGAACACCATTTCATTTCGCTTTGCCAAAGGAGGGTGATACCATTCAACCACTGACCAGTGTAACACCACCTCTCACTGGCCAACTTAAAATGGGACCTAGAAGACACAGCACACCAATTGGTAAGTTTAATCTGAACAGTTCTTCAGTAAAAGCCTGTTCAGAAGCTTTTTTTTCTAGATGCAGAATGGTTGGATAACTCGAATGTATCATAGCAAAAAAGACATTAGTATTCTACGAGGAGGGCTCATCCCTCTAGTGCAGCTTGAGTATTCAGTTGTATGAAGCACATCCTCCTTATATTCATTACATTTATGTATGCACCTCATTAAAGGATACAGAAGACCCCTCTGAGTAGAGGAGGAGAAAAGTTAGATAACAAGATGATTCTTTTTTTTGCAATACTTTCTCTGCCAAGGTCACATGAAACAACAGCTTGTAGTTGCTGAACAAAGGGATGTTTTGGTAACAGTAAATTATTCTCATCACAAGCTGAGTGGAAACCATGGTGGCTACTTGCATATGTACTTTTTTGTTGTTTTCCTGTTTCCAGTGGATGATAGTTGCCCAGACAGCACGATAGCAACTAGTGACGTTACAGCAGAGGGCACAATGGGGACCAACAGTGTCACTGTGGAAAGTGCGGTGGTGTCAGCAGACGTGTCAGAAGTGTGTGAAAAAGGAGATTCTTGTGCAGTTCCTGAGGCCGATGTAAAACTCTCTCTACGAATGAACCTTGTTACCCCCATGAATGATGGGAGCGATGAGTCCTTACCATTCAGCTTGGAAAGTAAGAGCATGAAGCATCAGAATGCACAGGATATACTAGATCTTAGCCTTAACTCAGAATCTCTCTGTGGTGTTCCCTGATACAGTCTCTGTAATCCTGTTTTTCTTTTGGGACAGCATCACTTAAATTTGCTTCTGTGTACAGTGCTTTAAGCAAGGTTAGAGTGAGAAGAGAGGCCTTTGTTATGAGGAAAGGTATTTCAAGCAGACTGAAAATTGTGATGTATAGTGGCAATGTCCCTGGACAGGAAATAGATTACATTGATGGAAAGAAAAATTATTGGAAGTGTAATTTGAATACACAAGTTTGACAGTGTTTTAATCAGAACAGGAACACAGTCTGTTAGTCTAGAACTTGATATATTTATATGAAATACACGCAAGCTCAAGCCTTGGTGAGTTGGGTGGGGTGGTCTGGGGTCACTTGGTCTGACCTTATGTGACCCCTCAGCTGAGTATGGGGTGCTTGGAAAAGCAGAGGAGACTGGCACTGAAATTCTCTCTCCCTTCCTTCTTGTTTCAGAGCCCACAGGCAGTGACAGGAAAATTGGATTCTCTGCTGCTGCCAGGTAACCAGGCTCGTTGATGTGCAGAGTTAATTCAGAAATCTGGTTAGAACCCTTTCCTACTCATTACCAGAGATGGGTTAAAAAATTAAAGTGAGACACAGGAGCTCTTTTAGAGGCAGCCACATCATTAACTCTTTAGTTCTCCAATCAAGTTTAACTATGTAGGCATGGATACAGGGTGGGTGCCCCACCTGCTGTTTCACTGCAGGCTTTGTGCTTCCTGATAGCATCAGCATTTTGCCTCATTTTGATTATAGTCAGAACAGAAATTGATGTCTTGTGCAGTCCAGAATGCAAGTCTGCACTATCCAGCTCTTATACTTAAACACATGGTTTCCTCTTTTCTTACTGTCAATTTTCTACAAAGAATCTCAGCTCTGAGGAGTTCTGAAAGAAAATTCTTTTTGGTGTGAGGCTGATAGAAGAAACATAACAAAGTCACTGATGTACTGAGATCACAGTTTAATTTGTTGACCAAAATGTAAGTTACTCCCTTGATCTTTTCCTCTGTATGTATCTATTTTATCTCTTATGTAAGAAATACAGTTTCAGAGGCTGGTTGCTGTGTACTGTATTTCAACAGTGCCTAGCACTGCTTGATTGTAACTTTTGGGCTGTATGTTTTTTAAGTACTGATAATAATGAGTTGGAGGACCCTGTCTCTAGTTGTTGAAGTGAATGTAATGGTTTGAAGCAGAGAAACATTTTGAAGTAAACTCTTTTTGAGGATAAGTTGCCTTTCCAGGTGTAGATTGAACTCTCAGGGTCTGCGTTACAACTCCTCATATTTTTGCTGTGTTGTGAAGATTTTAAGTTAGACCATAAATGATCTAATGGTGTTCCCCAATGGCTACTGGAGGTAGTGGTTGGAGAAACTCCTGATAATGCTGCAGTTTTTGACCCTCCATTTTCTGCAGTCACTAGATTGCTCTTGGCTGTGAGGTTGTTGGCAGAAATGACAAATGCTTATGCAAGATGTTTCTTGATCTTTGAGTCTGACCATCTCATTTGTTCTGTGACTGTATAAGTCAACAAAGCCAGTTGTTGTCTTAAGGAGCTGTAGTATTGCTGTATTTTCACACTCTCCATTGTGCTTTTTTTAAATCTGCATTGCTAGCTCCCAGAAAGCATCATCTGTATTTAGTCGTGTCTGTGAAGTTCGGCGAGAGGAGGAGACTAGAGACCACAGCCTTTCAGCTTCTCCATTTAGGTAACTATTTACAGTCTTTGCCTGCCAGTCTTATTTGCATTTAACTCCACTTGTGTTTTTTTTCCTGCATCAACAAAATTATGTTCAAAGTCATTGGCTTAAGTCTGGATAACTTAAAAGGTTGGGCACAGTGGGCTGAATATAGTAAGTATTGTATGTCTGTATGTCACTTGATAATCAGGCTTTTTGACTGAATAGTGATGTGATTCCAACTGGCTGATAAGCTTTGTAAAATCTGGAGCTTGGGAGGGATGAGATAATACTTTTTCCATACCTTTTCTTGCTCCCTTCTCCAGGTCTTGTGACCTATTATTGTCTTTGTTACTGCCTGTCTTCTAATTTCATATATTTTTGCTGTCTGCAGTCCCTTTTAAAAGGGCTGTACTTCTGCACTGCTGATAGGGATAAGGCTGCCTGACCTACTATAGAAATCTGCTGCTTCACTGTTTTGCATTCTATCTTCTGATGAAGGCAAAAGGTTTGACTTATGGAGAAAGAGTAACCTATAATTGAATGATTACTTTAGATATTGTGATGACTAGGGTATTCCAGTGCTGGACAGTGTACAGACAGTGTAAGACAGTCACACCTCAAAGTATGAGGAAGGCCAGGTGTGTGCTTCTACTAAAACTCAGTGTATAAGTTTGATACAATGATCAATAGCACCATTGACAGGGCAGAGGAATTCTAGTGGAAATATTGGAGTTTGTGTGGATGCCCCTGCCTCTTCTTGGTGGGTGTGATTACCTATTTCAAACTAATGGAGTGCCAGAGCAAACTGTAGCAGCAACATTAGCATGGCTTGACTTCCAGAAACATTTTGCACAGATGATGCCTGTTATGTGAGGTGTATGTTTTATCAGTGTCTATAAAAACTCCTCATTTTTTGTAGCGTCAGCCGTTCTTCCAGCAGCCGTGTGGGTCAACTGAGAGATGTTGAGGTTATTTGATAATTTGAAAACTCACTGAGTTCTATGCAAACTTAAGAAGCAATTGGATGATTGCACTGCTGTTTTTTCAGTAGTATTTTCACCTGAGTGGCAATATTGGGCTTCTTGCTTTTTTTCATCAGTAATCTTGATCTGCATATAACTGGTTTGCAGGGGAAATCTATTCGGCTTTCCTGGCGCAGAAAAGAATGCTGAAATATGTGAAAATCCTAGTGATCAGCAACACAGAGCAGATGACAGTGGTGGACAGCTTCTAATACTTCAGAGACTGCAGCAGGGCTGCCATCAACAACCTTCTTGTACAGAGCAGAAAGAGTCGGCGGAGGCTGGTATTGTAACAACTCAGATAGAAGAAGGGGCAAGAATGCAGCAGAAACCAAGTAAGGTGGTTGCAGTTGATGAAAGCCAAGGGAAGCAGGCTGATACCAATACTAAAGGGATTCAAACTGCAGCAGACTGTCTTTTTACCCCAACAACTGTTACAACAGCAACACAAACAGCAGAAGGAACTTGCAGGCGAGTGGACGTGGGAACCAGTATGTGTGGGCAAAGACCTGGGCGACAAGATGTAAACATCCAAACTGAGGAGGGTGGACAAAAGCTTGTGAATACCTCTGCAGAAGACACAGACTCTCTACACAGTCAGGTGGGACGAAGGCTGCCTGTATTACATTTTTACTAGCTTAACACAGTGAAGTATTCCTGCAGTCAGTAAACTCACTAACTTTTTTTCTCAACCAAAAAAAGCCAGAAGACTATTTTAAAATGTTAATATCACAAGATTTTTTTTTTTTTTTTTTTTTTTAATCTCAGCTGTAGACAACTGCTAAGGTAGCAGTACTCACCAGATAAGTTTGGGAAGTAAATGTCTCAGTATTCTCGAGGAAAATATGGCAAGTAATTTTTTTTGTGTATTTCTGTCTAGATGTTGATAATATTCAAAAAATTAAAAATCAGCTTTTGTTGGAAGAAATAGTATGAAATTTTTACTGTTTGTGCCAGTAAACTTCAGGCAGCTGATTCTGCCTCTCCATTTGATGACAGTGGGTAAGCACGTTAAGGAATAGCTCTTCTAGTTAAGTATTTTAAATAACAAGATTAATAATTTCGAAATTAGTATTTCAGAAAGTTTCTTGAAGACATAAAGTCACTGCTTTGAAGTTATACTTTGCAGGTTTCTTGAGACTATAAGGACTAGAAAATTATCTTTTCTTAATTTGAATTAAGAATTGTGTGTCCTCTGGGAAATAGGAGATTAGAGGGCCATAAATACACTGCATAATGGTTTTGATTTTTGGCTCTGAGAGTATATGGAATGAACGTCAGAATCATACTGAGCTGTTTCCTCCTTGGACAGTTGTGATTTCCCTTACCCCTCAACAAATGAAAAAAATGTTTGCTTCTCCCTTGTTCTAGGTCTTTCATGTTGCACGTGATTTTCAACAAGGTGGTGCAAGGCTTCCTACTACAGTGCTTGTGTGTGGTGTGGGGAAAAAACCGTACTGCAGAGATGGCTGTACACAGAAATTGATTTTGGTGGTTGTCTGTTTTGATTTTAATTTATCCTCTTTATTATAGGGAGAGGATGAATTTAACCTTCATCCTCCCAGAGGTCAGGTTCAGCGTCGCCACGTGCGAACTATTCGAGAGGTGCGCACTGTGGTTACCCGTGTTATAACTGATGTTTACTACATAAATGGTGCAGAGGTGGAACGGAAGGTAGTTGAGGTAAGTTCCCGTTTCCAGGGTTAAATTAAATAACATGTTGGCTGAAGAATGAAGTAATAAAATGCAGAAAGCATTAGCAAGCGAGCAATCCAGTGTGACAAACTGGTCCCATGGGCAAACGTGTAGACCACCCTATTTACATGGAAAGCTGTGTGGTTTTATGTGGTGGTGGTGCATTTTGTGCCTGTTACTGTATTCTCATGAGACGCTTTCTATTTTAATTACCCAAGAAAGGAACAGGAGACTTCACTGAGCTTCCAGCTATTTCAAAATTCTTTCTATTTTGTCAGAATGGAGACTTCAGAATGGGTATAAATTCTGTTAGCAAAAATCACATCTTCCTGTAAAATTGAACTATTTCAGACTGTTCAGTATGTTCTGCAGCTGTGTTACTTCTTATGTGGTCCGCAGACTTCTGAGTCCTGTGGATCAGATTCTAGAAAACACAAAAAAATAAATAAGCCAATTTTTAGTATGGTTGTGTTGCTGTACGTGCCATTCATTCATCAAAAGATCAGAAAGGGAAATTCAAAGAATAGTCAATAGATGCTGATTTGATTTATACAGTAATCTTATTGGCCTGCTAGCAATAAAACTTTACTATATAAAACTATATAAAACTTTTACCTATATAGAATATAGCTATTACTGCTATATTCTATATAGGTAAAAATCATGTGTCTTTGTGCTGTATTGCTACAATGAGTAATGGCATAAAGAGCAAAAATTATTTCAGTTAGTTGTGCCTTCATACTTGTCACTACATGTGAAATTATTTATTGTAATATTAAAATACAGAATTAAATTTCCTTAAATGTGTTTGCATAGGCTATGTGAACACAACTGTATAACCGTTCTCAATTCATCTGTCAACATTTGGTATCAGCATTTTGTTGACACATATCCATGGAACTTGAATAGCTCCAAATGACTAGCTCTCTGGAAATTGATCTTGGCTTAGTAGTATCCAATCACTATTAGGATCTCAAATAGTTGTTACGCTCTCCCACTCTGAAAGGGTGGAAATCATTCAAAGCCAGACTAATTTATGGCTTTGAATTTGTAGTCATTCAACCTCTATCCTGATGACTTTTCATCTTTTTTTCATGTGATGTCTTCGTACAGGAGCAGCTACATGGTCAGAGCTGCTGTTTGCCATACATCAGTCCAGACTCAATCTGCATGGCAGTTTTCAGTCTTGTGAACGTGTTCTTAACTTGTCTGTGCTCTTGCCTGGTGATTGCAGAGCTTTCATCTAGCAAGTTCATCACCTTCAAAGTGACTGCTGTTTCTTTTTTTCTCATAAGGAAACTGAGGAGCCTGTAGTGGAGTGCCAGGAGTGTGAGACTGACACATCTTCCTCTAGAACTACAGTTGGCTCATCGCTGACTTCAGGGGACCTTGGTGATGTCAGCTCCTTTTCTTCTAAGGCCTCAAGCCTCCACCGCACATCCAGTGGAGCAAGCAGCAGTCTCTCTGTCACACACAGCAGCAGTTCAGCACGAGGAACTGGAGCTGTCAAAGGGAAAATGTGTGGTACAGAAAGTGGAGAGTTTGCTTTACCCATTGGCAGAGGTGTCTTAGGAAAACTAAGGTACGTGTAGAGCCTTGAGAATGGAAGATAAGATATTTTACAGAAATGAACAGCTGGCTTGGGTGGAATTTGAAGCAGGGTAGACTCTAAACCAGGGATTTTTGTGTTGATGAACAGAAACAATGAAACAGTCTTTGTTTTTCCATCTTTTTTTTTTTTTTTTTTTGAAAAAGTAGTGGTTGTTTCCTCGTGATGCATTGCTTTTCTTAAGCTCTCTAAGGATTCAGAAGATAAGCAAAATCTGTAAGAGTTTTTAAGGGATGTGGGAGAGTATGGTGAAGTCGCATCTCTTTTCGGAATGGTTAACTGAACTCATGATTTCTCTAGTCCTAGGAAAGGAGTTGCTCAACCAGTATCTCCTCTCAGAGTTAGTCAGGCAGGAGCAGCACTTCTGTGTGAGGAAGAGGAGGACTCTATGCTTGGTACTCGCCAGGGTGGCAAAGCACCTGTGACACCTCGTGGGCGAGGAAGAAGAGGCCGCCCACCGTCCCGAACAACTGGAACAAGGTACTGTGGGAAAAGGAGCCTGTAATCTTAACTTATTGTCGAAGAAGAGAACAGGGAACTACTGTCATAATGTGATGGAAAATGAATTAAGTGTTTCAGGAGGTAATTTTTGGTGATAGCGTGTAGCAGCAACAGGCATGTAGCACAAATATTCTTTGGTAAATTTCTTGTTCCTTCTGGGACTGTTTTTGTGTTTTCTCCAGAGATTTGGCTGGAATTCCTGTTGTAGAGGATCTCTCAACTACAGGATCGCCTGAGGAGAAATCGTTTGTTCGTACAATTCGCCTACCAGATGGAGGGGAGAAATCTGACGCATCTGGCTTCTGTGCTTTACGTCGAAGTGACTCTCCAGAAATTCCATTACAGGTGGTGGCTGGTCCTTCAGACTGTGCAGACTCATCTGCTGGGAGCAGCTTTGTGGGCCTCAGGGTTGTAGCAAAGTGGTCTTCAAATGGGTACTTTTATTCTGGGATGATTACTCAAGATGTTGGAGCGGGGAAGTACAAACTTCTCTTTGATGATGGATATGAATGCGATGTACTAGGAAAAGATATTTTACTCTGTGACCCTATCCCACTGGAGACTGAAGTAACTGCGCTCTCAGAGGATGAGTACTTCAGTGCAGGTAAGGGTAGTCTTTGAGCTCAGTCCTTGAGTTCTCAAGCTGTCCAATCCAGTGAGAAATAAGTGCTCCTCAACCTGAGCGTCTTAGATTATGTCATTTGCTGTCTTGTCAGGTGTAGTGAAGGGGCACCGGAAGGAGTCTGGAGAGCTATATTACTGCATTGAAAAGGAAGGCCAGAGGAAGTGGTATAAGCGAATGGCTGTTATCCTGTCTCTGGAACAAGGAAATAAGCTCCGAGAGCAGTTTGGACTAGGTCCTTATGAGCCTGTCACCCCCCTGACTAAGGCAGCTGACATCAGTCTTGGTAAGCTGTGACGCTTTTCGGTTCTGTGAACTACAAACCTGTCAGCCTGACCTCAGTGCCAGGGAAGGTTGTGGAACAGATAATCTTAAGTGCGATCACATGGCAGTTACAGGACAGCTAGGGGATCAGGCCTGACAACCACAGGTGCGTTCATGGAAGGCAAGTACTGCCTGACCAGCCTCATCAGCGCCTTCTGTGACTGGGTGAACTGTTTGATGTCGATGTAATCTAGGTAGATTTTAGTAAGGCCTTTGACACTGTCTGCTGATTAAGGCTGCCTGATTGGTTGGGATTAGAGGAATGGGAAGCAGCACTGCACTCTGGTTGGACTGATAGGGGTGGGAAGTAGTGCCATGCTCTGATTGGTTGGGCTGAAAAGTGAGCAGCAGTGTTGTTCAGATTGGTTGAACTGTAAAGGGTGGGAGCAACAGTGCACAGTTGGGCTGTAAAGTGCAGGAAGCAGTGGCACATGCTGATGGGTTTGGCTGATAGGAGTGGAAGCAGTGCTGAGCTCTCATTGACTGAATAGGGTGGAAGGCAGCACTGTGCTCTGGGCTAAAAATCGGCTAAAAAGGCGGTGAAACAGTGCTGTGCATGGATTGGCTGGACTGAAGAGGATGGGAAGCAGTGCTGTGCTATGATTGGTTGGGATGAGAAGAGCAGGAAGCAACAACATGTTGTGATTGGTTGGGCTTAAAAGGGTGAGAAGCAGTGTTGAGATGAGCAAAAAGTGACACTGTGCTCCAATTAGATGGACCAAAAAGGGTGGGAATCAGCACTACGCTTTCTTTCTGCTGAAAAGAGCAGGAATAGGCACTGCACACAGGTTGGTTGGGCTGAAAAGGGTGGGAAGCAGGACTGTACTGTGGTAGGTTGGGATGAGAAAAGCAAGAAGCAGCACCATACTCTGATCACTTGAGCTGGAAAGAGTGGTAGGAGGTGCTATGTTCTGGTTGGTTGGGCTGTAAAGGGTGGGATGCAGCACAGTGCTTTGGTAGGTTGGGATCAGGGGAGTGTGAAGCAGCAGCATGCTCTGACTGGGTTGAAAAGGGTGGGAAGCAGTTCTGTGGTATGATTGGGTTAAAAAGCATAGGTGCACCTCCTCTCTGGGCTGTAAAGGGCAGGAACAAGTACTGTGCTATGATTGGCATGAGAAGAACAAGAGGTGGCACTGCACTCTGGTTGGACTGAAAAGGGCAGGGTGCACTGATAGGTTGGGCTGAAAAGGGCAGGGAGCAACAGTGCACTCTGGTTCAATTGAAAAGGCAGGGAAGTAGGACCACACTATGATTGGTTGGGCTGAAAAGAGTGGGAAGAGATGCTGTGCTCTGGCTGGGCTGAGAAGAGGGAGGAGAGTGCCATGCTCTGGTTGGGATGTGAAGAGCAGGAAGCAGCGTTGTGCTATGATTGGTGGGGCTGAAAACTAAGGTAGCGGTGCCATGCTATGATTGGTTGGGCAGTAAAGGGCAGGAAGAAGCACTGCACTCTGATTTGTTGGGATGAGAAGAGCAGGAAGCAGCACCACACTCACTGGTTGGGCTGAAAAGGGTGGGAAGTAGTAGTGCTGTTCTCTGGTGGAAATGAGAAGGATGGAATGCAGTGCCATGCTGTGATCAGGCCGAAAAGAGTGGGAAGCAACACCGTGCTCTCATTAGCTGAACTGTAAAGGGCTGTAAATTATTGTCCTCTGGGTAGGGCTGAAAAGGAACAGCGCGTGCAGAAACCCAAAGAGCAGGAAGCCATGCTGCTTGTTGCTTGTTGCTTGGCCTAAAAAGAGCTGAAAGATGTGTGAAGCTCTGATTGGCGGGACTGAACAGAGTGGGAAGTGAGAGTTCAGCCATCTTTGGATGAACAAAGGTCACGAAATTAGGTGGCAGTAGGTGACTAGTTTAATTTTCACATTCTATTACAGATAATCTTGTGGAGGGGAAGCGGAAGCGACGCAGCAACCTTGTCTCTCCCAGCACCTCCAGCAGTAGTACAACTCCCACTCGTAAAGGGATGGAAAGTCCACGTGTGCCACCAGGTGTGCTTTCTGGCAAGAGGAAACTTGTTGCTTCTGAGGAAGAGAGATCCCCAGCTAAACGTGGCCGTAAGTCAGCAACAGTAAAGCCTGGTGAGAATCTTTTTAGTTGCCTGTCTCCTTTCATAACTTATTGCTTAGTAAGTCATAAAGTGCCTTCACACTTAATGCTGTGAAGGGTCCCTTTCTTTGGCAGCCTATCAGTAACCTGAAATGTTGTCCCATTAGTCACTACCTAGTTTTGATTTGAGGACTCTTTGCAACTGTAAGGGTAAAAGATACCAACCCATCCTAGCCTAATCCTAACCAAGACCTGTCTCCCTGTCTTCTCCAGTAAAGTAACTGAAGTTGAATGTATCCTAAATCCTCCTGCAGGTCTTTGTGCTGAACCTGAATTGAGACTCATGGTGCTTCCATCTCTCCACAGGGGCTGTGAAAACAGGGGAATTTGTGAGTACCAGTGAAGGTGTAGATCCCCCAGTACTGGAGGATCATCATGGACCATTGCCGCACAATAAGACCCTCTTTTTGGGCTATGCCTTTCTCCTCACCATGGCAACACCCAGTGACAAACTGGCCAATTGCCTGAAGCCTTCAGATGGTCCTGCAGGGAGTAGTGAGGAGGAAGAAGGTGAGGTGAACCTTACCCATTGTATTTTCAAGGGGAATGCTGTGGCTGTAGGAAAAGGGCTGGATGCAGTCTGGTCAGGCATTTGTGAGTGCTTGTTTTATTCTTTTGCTCTTTAATGCTTTGCAGAAAGGAGCTAAGACTCAGCCTGTTTTAGAGAATTTACAGCCTGAAATGTATGATGTTGTATCAGTGATGGTTATAAGGCTGAGCAAACTAAGAAAGGTGAGACCAGCAGTCTGAGAAAATGTAATATGAGAAGCAGGATTTTGAGAGATAAGCAATGGAAAAGCGGGGACTTGAAAGTATGAATGGGTTGCTGCCTTTTGGGTTTGCCTTTGCTAAAGTAGGTGTGTTCTACATAGTGAACTTCAGCATAAAGAAAGCCATGAGGTGCTTACTTGGCTAGTTAAGCTAATAGTCGTGTTTCCCTTTGTTTTTTTTTGTGAATGTGAGTGGATTATAGCCAAAATCTTAACTTTCTATTTCTGTTTTAGAATTCTTAGAGATGACTCCGTATAACAAACATTATATAGCACAGCAGCTGCGAGCAGGAGCTGGCTATATCCTGGAAGACTTCAATGAAACACAGGTAAAGGCTTGCTCGCTAATTTATAGAATGATAGTCAAAGTAGTTGTGATTGGAAGGAGTTTCTGTAGATTGTCTATTCTAGCACCTTGCTGTAAGCAGGACCAACTCGAGCAAGTTGCTCAGGATCTTGTCCAGGTGAATGTCTGAGGCTGGAGATTGCACAGCCTCTCTGGGCAGAGGTGTTTGACTGCTTCTAATTAAAAAAAAATATATATATATTTAAATGGAATTTTCTGTATTTAAACTTATATCTTGTCTTAAGTGGATATCATCAAATATTATTTGTCTCTATATTGTGTTCTCCTGTCAGTCATTAATATGCATTGGTGAGACGACTTAGTCTCTTCGTGTGTCTAAACAAGTCCAGCTTTTTCAGTCTCTTGTATGCCATGTGCACCAATTCCTAGACGATCTTAGAAGCAGGCCCAGCCAAGAGAGGTACTTTGGTGTCCGTGTCTTTCTTGTACCGTACAACCTAATTCTACAGATCTGGTCTTGCCAGTGCTGCATAGAGCAGCAGAATAATGTTCCCTGACTTGGGACGTGGAGCTGGGGTTGACTTGTGACAGGAACTGGGGCTGTTCAATCTGGGGAAAAGGAGGCTGAGGGGAGACCTTACTACTCTCTTTCAATATCTGAAAGGTGCTTACATCCGGAGCAGGGTTGCTCTCTACTCACTGGTATCAGGTGACAGGAGGAGGGGAAATGGCCTCAAGTTGCACCAGGGTAAGTTTAGATTGGACACTAGGAAACACTTCTTTACAGAAAGAGTTGTTAAGCACCAGAATAGGCTTCCTGGGGAGGTGGTTGAGTTACCATCCCTGAATGTGTTTAAAAACCATTTGGATGTGGTGCTCGAGGACATGATTTAGCGGAGGGTTGTTAGAGTTAGGGTAGTATAGGTTAGGTTGTGGTTGGACTTGATGATCTTTAAGGTCTTTTCCAACCTGTGTGATTCTATGATTCTGTTTTTCCTAATGCAGCCAGTAATACTGGTTGGTTTGCTGCAAATACACTTTACTTGCTCGTGTTTAATTTGTCTTCCACCTGGAGCTCCATGTTCTTCTCTCTAAAACTACTTTTCACTTGATCAGTCCCCAGACTGTACTTGTGTTGGAGTTATTCCTACTTGGGTGAGGTACTTAAGATTCGCCTTTGTTAAACTTCATGAGACTTGTCAGCACACTTTTTCAGCCTTGAGGCTTCTGTTGAAAAGCAGCACCATCCACAATGGTTTTCAGCATCACAATGAGAAACTGACTTATTTTAGTCAAGATGTATGTTAAGCATTTTCCCTTTTCTATATAACAGTTGTTTTTTCTGTGTCAGTGCTCGGCTGTGTAATGGTAAGCCGAGGTGGTGGATGAGGTGTAGAGGAAGGAGCTCCTATAGAGCTCTTTCCCCTTCTTTCATTTCCCTTTTTCCATTTTTGGCACTTCCTGATGAATAGCAGGTAAACTAAACACAGTTCTTATAGGAGGGAATAATTAAACTTTTGTGATTTAGTGCTTTGTGATTTAATGGCGATAATTCTTATGCATTACCTGGGAAATCTGGACAGCTAAAGACAGTTCTTGTTTCCATGAGAAATGCTGCCTAGTTTAAGTGGGAGTCAAGTAGAATGAGATGGGTAGGATAGCTCCTGTTGAAACACATTATGGGGTGACAACAGTTGAAACAGATTTACAATTAATAAATGACTCATGATGAAAAACAGCTGTCAATCTGACCAGGCATCAAGAAGCAGCTGAAAGTATACCCTCTCATCTGAGGAATGATATAAGGTGGTTAGTCAGTATAGATTGAGGAAACTTCAAATTGCAGAACAGACAAATGGAATTCATACTCATAGAATGGTTTGGGTAGGAAGGGACCTTTTAAGATCACCTAGTTCCAACATCTCCCTCCAGACCAGGTTGCTCACAGCCCCACCCGGTCTGGTTTTGAGTGCTTCCAGGGAGGGGGTACCCACAACCTCACTGGGCAACCTGTTCCAGTGTCTCGCCACTCTCACAGTAAAGAATTTCTTGTTGATACCTAGCCTAAATCTATGCTCTTCCAGTTAAAGCCATTGCTCCTCATCCTGTTGTTACGTGACCTTACAAGAAGTCCCTCCCCAGCTTTCCTCTAGGCCCCTTTCAGGTACTGGAAGGCTGCTATAAGGTCTCCCCGAGCCTTTTCTTCTCCAGGCTGAGGAGCCCCAGCTCTGTCCTCCCCTCCTTGTAAGGAGGTGCTCCAGCCCTCTAATTAATCTTTGTGGATCTGCTCCAACAACTCCATGTCCTTCTTGTGTTGGGGGCCCAGAACTGGATGCAGTACTCCAGTAAATTTGTTGTCTTGAGATTGCCTGCCTTTAAAGAAGTGACTCTTAGTAATATGGGCCAGTTAACTTCAGAGATTCAAAGCATGCTACCAGAATACAGATGCATTTTAGAGCGGATGAAGGCCTTAAAAGTGATCTTGTAGTTGAACCCATCAGCAGTACTGTAATCTATTAAACAAGTTTTGTCAAGTATGGCACTTGATAAACTGGATTTATTCTTACATATCCAGTAAATCAAGTAATTGAAGTTTACTATTGAAATTTATACAAGGGATTTATCCTAGTCTTGTGTGAAATTCAAGGTTGATGTAGTGATACTGGCAGAATCTACAAGTAATGATAGCACCCAGAATAAATCTTTCACTTCTTTGTTTAGTTTACATCTCTTTTCCTGAAGTTTTATTTAGAGAGCATAAGATTGCAGGCAAAGCCAGAAGAATGTTGTGCAGACTTCAAGGCAAATTATGGACTTATTTTTTATTTTTACTTTTCCTCATAAAAAATGCTGATTTCTAATAAAAATGTAAACTGTTTTTGGAGCGTCTTGCCTGAGGGTAGAGTTGTCTTTACTGACTTAAGTCACGGTTTAAAAGATGTTTCTCTTCCTTTATCTGAAATGGAAGAGAGAGATGTGATACAAAAGCAACAGGTGGAGTTTTTACTATGTGCTACACATCTTGGAATAGGTTATTCTGGTCTGTGAATTGAATTCACTTTTCACATAATAAGGCTGTGAAAAGTGTTTTGATTGTTTTCTTCGTTACTGTTCAGCTGCAGATAATTTCAAGGCTTTTTTCCAAGCACTTTATTTCCAGTTTACATGTTTTTTTTAATCTCTCCTGAAGTGTAACGCAGCATATCAGTGTCTTTTAATTGCGGATCAGCATTGTCGAACACGGAAATACTTGCTGTGCCTTGCCCGAGGGATCCCTTGCGTGTCTCATATCTGGGTTTACGATAGCTGTCATGCTAACCAGCTTCAGAATTATCGAAATTACCTTTTGCCAGCTGGTTATAGCCTTCAGGAGCAAAAATTGCTAGAATGGTAAGTGCCGTAAGTAATAACCAAGATGTAAGTGCACAGGCTATGGATTTAAGAGAAAGGGAGATCTTACGCTTGGTTAGCTTTTGAGTATTGCAAGTTCTGAAGGTGTCTATAGTACTGCTCCCCATGTTTGCCATTTATATAGAAATGCATTTCCATTCCTTTTCCTTGGATGTGGCTCCAACACCAAGGTGGATTTGGCTGCTGTATGTACAAAAAGAGTCTCCCAGGAAGAGAGATTTTGGTCTCTGAAGAAACGTGAAATTCATGCAAGACTTCCCACTCACTTAGCTGGTCTCTCTAATAGCTCAGAGAGCAATACTATTGTTAACTTTTTCACTGGCATGTTTTGAATTCAGGATACTTTCTTGGCATTTCTACAGAACTTAATCCCTGTTCTGTTCTGAGACTCCTTGGAGACAGTGGTGAGCAGACAAAAGCAGACTTCAAAGCCCTGTAATCTCTTGGTCTGGGGACTGATGCTAGATTGCTTGGCCCTATCAAAACTGAGGTGTTTTGGGTACGCACAAAATAGGTTGTTCTGGATCAGAGATTAGCCTAACTGCATTCAGGTGGCTGCACCCATGCATATGCATGCCCACGTGTATGTGTGCACACATTGCCAGTGTGGTCTACCTCTGACTATCTGTAAACAGAGGAAAATTGTTCCAAGTATTTCAGGAATGTGTGCTGTTAAGATATTAAAAGTACTAATATAGGAGCCGATCAGTTGACGTGGGGAGGTAAATAATGGTCCTCAAATAAAATCTGGGGTTATCATAGGCTCATGGAACGGCTTGGGTTGGAAGGGACCTCATTGATCACTGGGTTCCAACCCCTGTGCTGCAGGCAGGGTTGGCAACTGCTAGATCAAGTACTAGATGAGATTACCCAAGGCCCCATCCAACCTGGCTTTGAACATCTCTGAGGATGGCGCATTCACAACCTCCCTGGACAGCCTGTTCCAGCACCTCAGCACCCTCTCCCTGACATCCACTAAACCTTCCCTCCTTTAGTTTAAAACCATTCCCTCTTGTTCTATTACTGTCTACTTATGTAAAAAGTTGATTTCCCTCCTGCTTATTAGTTCCCTTGAAGTATTGGAAAGCCATAAGATTATCAGATATCTTTAACAGTCTGCAATTATTTCTTCCACAGGCACCCACGAGAAAACCCATTCCATAACCTGAAGGTTCTCCTGGTATCAGATCAGCAGCAGAACTTCCTGGATCTGTGGTCTGAAATCCTTATGACTGGGGGAGCATCTTCTGTTAAACAGCATTTTTCAAATGCTAACAACAAAGGTACTCGTTGGCTTTCTATAGTAGCTGGAAATCCTATGCTGCTCTGCTCTCTAGTATGGTTTTAAAAATCATTTAGGATGACTTACAAGCATGTCTATAAGCATAAAGTAAGGCAAAATGCTGACACTGGCTCTCTGCATGAATGTAATCTAGATTAAATACAGAAGCTCTACCTTCCAGTGAATGATACAGTGCAGCAATTCAGGATACAGACTATCAGCCTTAAAGAACTGCTCCTGGGCCTTCTGTAGGCCACTAGAATTGTTTCCATGTTCTTCTGAATTCCTGTATACACGTTCAACTTGTTGCTTCTCTGTATGGCATGTAGGCCCTAGTATTGCAGCCTGAGGTCAGAATGCATGGTTATCTGCTCCTGCTTGTAATCTCTGCTACTAGTTTTCTGTTAACTTCTGTCTGCGCTAGGGGGAATCCTTTATTTTCCAATGCCCAGTGTTGTTGTATAGTTTGTCTTCTAACAAAAAGAATTCATAGGCTAACAATGGGAGATGCTGAGGAGATTCATGATAGTATGGTAGTTAAACAGACTTATCTGTTGTTGCAAGGAAGAGTCCTTTTTGCTTTTTTTACCTGACCAGCACCTCTTTCTTCGTACGCAGATATTGCACTGGGTGTTTATGATGTGGTGGTGACTGATCTTTCCTGCCCAGCTGTTGTCTTGAAGTGTGCGGAGGCATTAAGGCTGCCTGTTGTCTCACAAGAATGGGTGATCCAGAGCCTTATTGCTGGAGAGAGAGTAGGCTACAACAAGCATCCAAAATACAAACATGACTATGTCCCTCATTAAGCTGAAACTTTGTCCTGCTGTCCCACCATTGTGCAGACTGTTTTAATCAGGTTTTAAATGTTTGTGGAATTGGACAGCGTGCATGGTTTATTGTATATAGTTTTATCTGCTGAACTTTTATCATGAAATAAATGTTCAATCTCTTGTGTTAGCTATTGGGTCTTCTCATTTATCTGCCTTGCCTAGATGAGGGCAGAGGGAAAAGAAATGCTTATGGTTGTCTGGGCTGAATAGCTTAAATATTCTACTTTCTGTAAAACCTGACCCCAGCACAAAAATCCCAATTACAAAGGGATGGAAAGGTGGCAGATTTTCGTTACAGAAGGATGGACCTACGACCAAGTTCAGGGCAGCAGCACCACTTCTGTTTTTTTGGAAGAATGGAATATTGTGTACTGCTACAACTTGCTGGAACAAGGTACTGCTGAAGCAACTGGTAAGAACTGTGAGGACAAAGTACTGTTTTGTTTTGGCTACTTTTTATTTTTCTTCCCTCCTGTTTTGACTTCACAGATATTAACCTGCTTCAGCACAGACTGGCAATACAAAAGTAGAAAAGAAAAGGAAACTAGGACAAATAAACTGCTGGGAGCCTGAGGTGCAGGGAAAAAAAAGTGCATGCCAAAGACTTATTTTGGTTCAGTACATTAGTCACAAGCAGCATTCTAAATAGCCTTGAATGAAAACAGGGTACGTATACAGATGATGTCTTAAGTTTCTCCCTAGCTTTAGTTCTAGCACCTTTTTCTGTCAGCAGAGGGAGATCTGCACTTTGAACAGTGCAAATATTAACAGGTGTGAATAATTCCAGCATGTTAAAATATATTAAGGACTGGGCTAGCAATGTCACATGCTTTCTCTGTAGAACTTAAATATACTGATAGTGCACTGCAAAAGAAAAATATTCTTAAACTCCGTTCATTCTAGTCTACCTCAAAATGCTATTGGAGTTGTTCCTTTTACATAAAGGTATTTGATTAGCAGACATGTGATAAACTGGTTTACGACAGACAAGTTTTAGCTTTCTTCTTTTCTGAAGAAAGCTAAAACTTCATTTATGGTCAAGAACAACAGACTACTTTCTGCATATTCCAGCTTGCCAAGCATCGCAGTCCAACTGAACAGCCAAGACATTCTGTTGTTTTTTTCCCCACTTCTTGAAGAAGCATAGACTGCCTCTGTGGAAGCATTTATGAGCGTATGAAGACTGCAGAAAGCATATTTGTACTAGTTCTGAACAAATGGAGAAGCTTTCTTAATCACTAGGCAGTTGCAGGTAGGTGGCACTTCCTGCCAGTTCTTTTTGACAGTGCTTCACTAGGCAAGAGCCAACTGCACAGGCTTCACTGCTTGCTCTGCTGTTCGTCGCAGTTTGAAGTAAAGGTTTTAGTGCTCAAACCCCAAAACTGCAAGAAAAGGATGCAATATTAACAAATTTCGAGGAACACCCCTCTATTAATGCATATCATCATTTTTCAGCGAGTATTAACTAGCAGGTAACTCAAAACAATGGGGGGAAGCACATGTGAAAACCAGAAGCCAAGTCAGTCTGGTTTTGTTACTTCTTTATCATAGTACTTTGCAGCATTTTGCTTCCAGTGATTTTGGCTTATGAAATGAACATTGCTTAATTACGATTGTTTAGCATGCTTTATATTTCAAGTGTCTCAAGATAATTCTGCAAGCACCCCGAAGTCATTCCTACCTGCCCAAGGTTCCTCCAGCCTGTGTGTAATATTTGTTATAATCCAGACGTAGTAGCAGCTGAGCTAAGTCAGAGTTTATTTGATGGTTTCGAACACTAGAGAGAATCTTGAAGAGCAGTGATGACTGACGACTGAACCCCTACAAATTACAGGAAACCTGTTCAGGAAAGCCTTTTCAATCATTGAGTAGCCTGAAGAAAAGTATTGCTGCGAAAGATTTTTGCTTGTGGTCTACTATATGGTAACCTGTCAGCCAAAAGAATTAGGTGCTAGGTAGCCAAAAGGAGAGGTAAAACCAGATGATCTACATCCTTTGTATTTCAAGAGGATTATAACTTCTGTGTATCTGTGCACATACCTCCCCTCTGTGCATGTGGAGATGTGGAGTTTTTCTACCCAGGAGGTATTGACTAATTCAAGTAATTGTAAGCATTCACACAGAAGGTCTGATCTCAGCTTAAAACAGCTGTAGAACAGGAGTAAAGTTAAAGCTTAGACGTTTGCAAGGGAGATGAACAAGACCATATCAATGGAGATTTACCTTCACCAGAATACTGAGTTGTGCAGCTCCACGCTCATCTAACGGTCCCAGATTCTGACTTACCAGAGAACAAAAACTATGACAAAGGTCCAGGATTTCATTTAAACAGTGGAAAACCTGTATGGAAAAAGAAGTACAAGTTACCAGTTATATACAGAGCTCAGCCTCAGAGGAAGTTTTTTAGTACCTGAAAATTAAAAGCATTCATAATCAAAATGATACACCATGTTTTTCAGCAGTCACTAAGGAAGATGTTAAAGCAGCTGTGGCATTTCAAAGGCCTTTTTTCTTAAGGAAAAAGTTTCATGCTTCTACCTCTCCCCGAAACAACTTGTAGGAAAAAAAAAAGTGAAAACAAGATCTACTTACAGGTTTTAGGAGGATGAAAGACTGAGCCAACAGATTACTTAAGAAATGATCATGAGCCAGTCGTATGCTCTCAAAATCTCGTGTGGCATTTATTTGCTGGAGAAGCTGTGAGAACTGAGATTCCAGTACATCCACCTGAATGGATGAACACGCAGAGAATTTTCATTAACAGCTTTCTTGAGAAACAGGAGTACCTCAGACCAGCTAGAAGTTGCGTAAGAAATTTGCTTTCCCTATCCTTACTCTTACATTAGAGGCTGAGCATTAACTTCTATCTGCCTCATTGATGGAGCTCTATATACAACAACAGTAGAGTAATAAGGGAGAAAAGAACCGATCCTGAATATTAACTAAGTAGACAGACAAACAGTTGCTTTCTAACTACTGAAAAAGTACTTAGGCTGTTCCGAAAGTTGTACTTCCTATTTGTTTCTGTAGTAGTTTCCATAGAAATAAAGAACACAACACTATTTGATAAGTCACATTCTTAGCTACAAAGCACTATTTTTCAATATAGTCACCACCATTAGCTATGAATTTTCACCAGCAATTAGCAAAAGCCGGCATGCTGTGCTCATCAGGGCAAAGGCTGCAGAACAAGAACTTGAGCCATTACTCTAGAAAGTTAGAAAGTTGGGCCCCCCTAGATTCTGTTATAGCTATTAACAAACTGATTCTCGCAAAATTATGCTACTAACTATTGTTTAGGTTTGAAAGTGAGAAAGTAGCTTCTTTCAATTAAAAAAAGAAATCATAACTAAAAAAACACAGAATACCATCCAAAAGAACTCCCTGTCACTGAACAAAGCAGAGCTCACTTCAAGGGGCAAAGGAACAAGACAGGGTGGCATCTTAATGACTCAGTTTCGGGGATAAGCGGGGCTTCTCACAACTCCTGAGTAGAGCTAGAGAGCCAGAAACATTTGCATTTCCATTAACACGTAAAACTATACTGATTCACACATCCATTAACTGTATAATTGTAGCACTGAATCTGGGAACTCAAAAAAAAAAAAGTTATAGTTTAAAACTTCAGTGCTCTCCATGAATTTCTATCAGTTCCTGATTAAGTGATACAAATTCAACTCTGTTTAGTCCTGACCTGGAGATAATACTGAAGATTGTCCACAAGGAAAGCCATGTGGTCCCTCAGACGCCACTTGATGGCATCAGTTCTGTTAGACTTCAGGTGTTTACGTTGCATCTGGAGAGCCCAGCAGTGTTGTAGCTCTGCCTGAACCCGTCGCACGCTGAGCAGGTATTTGAACACAACGTTGTACCTACAGTCACAAAAATAACACAACGTTGTACCTACAGTCACAAAAATAACAAGGTTGTTTAGAACTCTTTCTTGGGTACAGGTACTGGAGAACAAAACAATGCAAGAAAGAGAAATGGCAGGCAGTTGCCTGCCAACAGACAGGGTAGATGAAATAACAGCCCATCTGAGAGTACCAGATTTCTGAGTGTATTGGTTATTGATCTAAAAAATACGAAGTAATTCTAGCATGAGCTGGCAAAGTTTTGACAGTTTTGCTGACAGATTTCCTATGATCTTATTTGCAACAAGTAACCTCAACATGACTAATGTGGAAAGAGTAAGGTTCAGGGAGCAAGCTAAAATGCTAAAGCTCAACCTTTCTCTCTATGAGGGGAAAAAAATACTGGATGCCTGATGTCAGGTAATTTCCAGACACAAAGGCAATACTAGTACTTACTTCTCCAGAACAGCAGGAGTAAAGAGAATATGTAGTGGCCACTGAACTTTGTAAGAAAGGCCCAGAGCTGCCCAGCCAGATGTAGGGGCTTCACGTGGAGATAGCTCTCGGGAAGGCCCTTCACGAGTCTGAGAAGAATCTGAAAACAGATAAGGTGCTTAGTTAAGACGTCCTCTCAGTCAAGGCAAAGCTTTCCAGAGAAGAACAAAAAGGGGAAAGAACAGAACAGGAAGAGGAGAAGCAGGCTAAGGTATGACACAGGGCTGTTAAGGAAAACAATTCAGTATTTCTTTACTCGGCGTGAGGGTAAGAGGATTTGAGAACAAGGTCATTGTCATAATCCCTCTTAACTCATTACTAAAAGTGTAAATAGATACCTTTATGCTCCTTTCCATGATACTCAATGGTCAAGTGAAGCAAGGGAAGAAGGTTGTCGTCATCTAACAGTACCTTATGAGCAGACTGCTGAAATGCAACATTGACATCTGACAGAGAGAGAACACAAATATTAACAGAATACTCAAGATGCAGATAGTGCTTATTTTGCACCTATTAATTATTTACATTGGGCCATAACGGACTAACATTATTTTCACTACTTTAACTCCACTCTTTGATATGGAGAAAAACCTATTATCTGAAAGTTACTGAAAGATTATTTTTGTTACTGAAAGTTATTTTTGCCCAATGTGTATTATACTGTAATTTAGAAGCGCTGCTCTTTCAAAACTAATGAAAACATCCAGAGGATAAGATGGGGAAATTTGCATTGGATTTAAGTATTTTCCTGCCAGAGCACAGAGAGGACATCTTGTAGATGAGTAATCAGCACTCACCATGTTCTGTTACTGCTGTAGGTGGTGTTTTTAACATGTGCTGTGCAGTGTCAATGAAGGCCTGAAACAGTTCACCTCTTCCCAGAAGGTAAAAGTCTTTTATAATCTGTTTAGATAAGTTTTGTATGTAAGCACATAAAAAACTGAGCAGAAAGAGTAAGCATTCTAACTCATAACATTTATTTTTTAATTACTTGGACAACTTCTGTCATTTCAAAACACAGCTGGAAAGCTCTGAACTTCATCCAGTGGCCTGGAAGTCTACAGTGCAATGCACTGCAAGCAATACAGTGAATCTCCAAGATGCAAAGCACAAAACCACATACATTTACTCCTCTAACTCTGCCTCTGACCAAGTTATAAAACTGTACTCATGCTTGCGATCTTGGCAAATGAAAATAGAGTTACCTAAAAGAAGAAAGTACAAAATATAAGACGTAAGGCATTTACTGGGAAAGGGCTATTAAAAAAATGAAACAAAGCAAACAAACAAAAAATCCCCCACCACTGATTTTAAGTTACTTTTGCAAAAACAAGTTAGCAGTAACATTACCTTCAGTTGTCCTAGTAAGTCAGATTCCTCCACCATCAGTTTCCAAAGATGCTAGTGAGAAGATAGAATAAAAACAAGAAATCTCTTCTCAGATACATCTGAACTTACTGAATTTTATTGAATAACTTTAATGTCTTAAAATACCTGCGAGACATTTAAAATGCACGTATGTAAAACAAAAGAGGAACACGCTAACATGGTTCCTGTGTAGGCAACCCACGTTACTAACTAGAATACTCTTGATGCATATTAGTAAGAAATGTGAAGGGAAAAAAAAAACAAATCTTATGAATTCAATCAAATCCTACTTGTCCTCACTTTTCTATGTTCCTATGTTCTCTGGTTTTTAATCTTTTTTTCCCCAAATTAAAATAAGACAAAAAAACAACCCACAAAGCATTTGTCTAAGTAAAAGGCCAACTGTTACACTGAAATCACAGCATAACGTTTTGAAGTTGTCATAAGTGATACAATCAGTGTTTTACAATTCTCTGCAAATTACTGGTATTAGTTGAAGTCTTTGTATCATTAGAAGTTGGAATAACATGACAATAAGCCTGATAAGAAAATGAAAGCTACCTTTTTTTTTTCTCACCTTCTTGTTTTAATTTATTGTAAACAGCTTCCTTCTTCCTGGTCATTCACAAAACTCAAAAGCTCCTCAACCTGTATAGTTATCCTACTGGGATCCTTACCTCAGCAACTGTACTCCGTATCCAGTCAACCACAGATTCAAAGTCTACCAAACTAAAGAGTGGCTGCTGCTTGAGTCGATGTAGTTCTGCTGCGAAAGTATCCTCCTGGTTTTTTAGGATGGAGCCTGTGCAACAATGAGAGAAGTTCTGGACAATAACAAATGCTATTCAAATAAGTGCAGACCCTTTCCAGCACAGTGGGACAGAGAGGCTGCCCAGGAAGCACAGTATCATGTCAGACAAGAGGAGTGTAAATTTGTGGAGGCCCTGAAGTACCAAGTACAAGATAGTACTGCAAATACACAATAGACACTTGATGTGGCAGTGCTGCAGTATCAGACAGAAAAAAAGAGTAAGTAGAGAGAAGAAAAGAAGGAAGGAAAAGATTTTCTATGCAAACAAACAATCCTTTTTCCTAGGACTAAGCTAGATCATTGAACCCTGAACTTTTCTGCTGCATTAACCAGTTGGTTGGATTCTCCACATGCTCTGTCCCTTTCAGTTGTATCCCACTGCTTGGACTTGGGAATTTGTTATTTTTGAAACCATTCCTCACCTCTACAAACAGAAGAAAGCAGTCCAATTCAATTGGTTCTTTGTTATCTGCACTGGCATTAGTCAGTTGAGTATTTTTACATAGACAAGCTTAAGCGAGAATCCAGAACAGTCCTCCTCTCTTATTGCAGTGTATTTCTAAAAAGCATCTTCCAGTGTAAACCCATCAGGCTCTCAAAGAGAACAATTAGTTAGAATTGTCTTTGTTTTGCTTTTGTCTTTGAGGCTCCATCATGATCATCGGTCCCACTGGCCGCTTTTGGGACTACACTGCAATCAATCTCTCATGCTTGCGCACGTATTCTAACTCTGTGATGCCATTCTGCAACACACACATACACTCAGAGCAAGATGTGCTCCTGCAATTGTTTGAACCCTTCAGGGACAGAAATTCAAAAGGCAACATGACTTTTACAGAGGCTTTATTTCTCCAGAGTAAGTCAGATGGTAACTTACAACTTAGTATTTTTCATTCTTATTATTAGTTATAACTAAGTATTTTTTTTACTTCTGCTGTACTTATGTCCTTCCCTAGCTCTCAATTAGAAGCAGAGCTCTTGGACCATCGTTCTGATCTGGCACAGCCATTTGTATTTTCTGAAGCTGACAGATGACACCAAGTTGGGAGTTTGAAGCTTGCAGATGACACCAAGTTGGGAGGTGGTGTTGATCTGCCTGAGGGTAGGGAGGCCCTTCAGAGGGACTTAGATAAGCTGGATCGCTGGGCTGAGGTGAATGGAATGAGGCTTAACAAGGCCAAGTGCCGGGTCCTGCACTTTGGCCGCAACAACCCCATGAAGCGCTATGGGCTTGGGGATGAGTGGCTGGATGATTGTGAAGAGGAAAGGGACCTGGGGGTGTTGGTTGATGCTCAGCTGAACATGAGCCGACAGCGTGCCCAGATGGCCAAAAGGGCCAGTGCCATCCTGGCCTGCATTAGAAATAGTGTGGCCAGCAGGAGCAGGGAGGTGATCATCCCCCTGTACTCAGCTCTGGTGAGGCCGCACCTCGAGCATTGTGCTCAGTTTTGGGTCCCTCACTACAAAAAAGACATTGAGGCCCTGGAGCATGTCCAGAGAAGGGCAACTAAACTAGTGAGGGGTCTGGAGCACAAGTCTTATGAGGAGTGGCTGAGGGAGCTGGGATTGTTTAGTCTGGAGAAGAGGAGGCTCAGGGGAGACCTCATCGCACTGTACAACTTCCTGAAGGGAGGTTGTGGTGAAGAGGGGTTTGGCCTCTTCTCCCAGGCAACGAACAGGACCCGGGGAAATGGCCGCAATTTGTACCAGAAGAGGTTTAGGTTAGACTTAAGGAAGAACTTTTTCCCTCAGGAAGTGATCAGGCACTGGAATGGCTGCCCAGGGAGGTGGTGGAGTCACCATCTCTGGCAGTGTTCAAAAGGCGTCTGCACGAGGAGCTGCGAGATATGGTTTAGTAGCTTGTGGTAGCAGTGGCAGTGTGAAGACGGTTGGACTAGATGATCTTATAGGTCGTTTCCAACCTTGTGATTCTATGATTCTATGAAGCTGATCATTTTAACAGTGACTGTTAAAGAATTCAATCATACAGTATTTTGGAAGATACTTGTCAGTCTTTTCACAGCTGAGTGAAGGCCATAAGAAAGATGCTTCTTACCTTTTCTGGTCAGGTTAACATTTTGATTCTCAAACATTTGTACAGATTCTCCCACAAACAAGATTTTTTCAGCAACTCGCACAGGAATGTACGATGGCAGCATCTCCACTCGCAGAGAAAACTGTTTTAGAGATGGAGCTAACATGTTCTCCTCCTCAATCAAGCGCTGTCAGAGACACGAGGGACAAGACAGAAGGCACAAGGAGAGAAAGAGGTTGAGAAAACCAGGTTTATATAGGAAAAGTAATAAATATCAGACTATACTAAAAGTAACTGGTTTTCCGTGGCCTTTTAAAGCTTTTTCTTGTTTTTGCCTGTGTGCAATTTTCTCTCAGCAAAGACTGTTTATAGAAGGCACTTAATTTTATGCAATGTGAGGTGTAACTGCAGTGGATCTTTTGTGCATTCACAGAGTTACGTGCAACATACTAAAACCACCAGTACCCAGGAAATATTTTCTCACAGTAAACTAGAGTGTGAATTTATGGAGTTGTTTCTCAGTTGAGCCTGATGCGGTATCTATTCAAATGCCACAATGCTTCGCTAAGTGTGGAAGATCGCTGTTGGCTAAGGAATCAGGAAAGAGCGGGATGACTACAGCACTTCCTATTATTTGTGTCTATTCATATTAGATTGGTATGGCTTTCTGCCCCCAACTTTGTCCAGGTGAGCCCAGTATGTATCTCTTCTTAATGCCTAGCTGCAACCTGTAATGATACTGTTTATTTGCCATCCTATCAGATGTGATGGTTTCACAATGGCTAGCTGAACTCCACTCCACCACACCACACCACTCTCTCTCTCTCCCCCCCCCCCTTTCCAAAGAAAAGGGGGAGAAAACACAGTGGGGAAAAAAAAAAAAAAAATACTAACAGCCACAATTTAATCAAAGAGAGGGAAAAGAAAAGGAGGAAAAACAAGCAAAAGACAGATGGAAGCATAGAGAGAACAATTATTCTCTACTTCCCATCAGCAAGCAATGTTCAGCCATGTCTTGCAGAGCAGGGCCTCAACAGGCATCACAGTTATTCAGGACACATTTTCATTATAAAAGCCCCTCCTCCTTGCCCAGCTTTTATTGCCAAATGTACTTTATGGAATATGCCTTTGATAGGTATAGGTCAGCTGCTCTTGCAATGTCTCCTCCCCACCTCTTGCCTACTCCCAACCCACTGGCTCTGGAGTGGCTGGAGAGTGTCTTGATACTATGCCAGCACTGCTCAGTAATATACAAAATAGTGGTGTGATATTAATGCCATGCTAGCTACAAGTGCAAAGCACAGCCCTTTATGGGCTGCTGCAGGGGTTTAAACTCCAACCCAGCCAGACCCAGTACATCAGGTCTCAGGAATGACTGGTCATTTGTATCATTTGTGCTGAAACTGAAGACAGTACTTCCTCTTCAGTCACCTGATGCCAAGCTACAACTTGAAGTTTTACCAAGTCCTGCAGCTCTCGTAGCTGTTTTCCTGTAAGTCCTCCAATTCCTAGGTCATCATCATCATCTTCAGGTTGGCCAGAGATATTCCCAGAAGGGCCCTGTTTGATAAAGAACTCTTCATGTTGGTCTAGTAGCAATCCATGCAGCATCCAGGCAGAGAGCTGCTTATACATGACTCCATGACACACAGCCAGAATCCTGAAATCAAAAGAAACAGACAGTGGGTCCACTGCACACAGTAATCAAAACCTCATTGTAAATTATTACATTATTCTGGAAAGTCCTGTTCATCAGCTGGGCAATTTGGTACTCACTTTCTTCCCAAGGGCATACAGACAACAACATTCACCAAGTGAAATTTATTTTTCTAAAGGATGAAAAAAACCAATAACATGTCTGCTATATCCAAGGCATTTTGTGTAGACTTCCAAATATGGAGAAAACCTTAATTCCTGCCATGAATCTGTTTTAGATAAATAAAGCATACTGTGACAGTTTGCCCTTTTAAATCATGCAGGCCCGATTTGAGCAGCATCATCTGCTTTCACAAGTAAGAAAACACTTTGATACTAATGTCAGGTATTGCATACAAACAAAATAGTTTTGTTGCATCTACTTACTTTTCAAGAGCACTGCGAACAGGAGGCAACCCCCCACAGCTATGTTTGTGGACAGTTTCCAGTATCTGACATCCATGAATCTACAGAAGGAAAAAGTGGTTAGAATAGGACTATTACTTGGATCTGTACGGACTATTTCAAGCATTTAAATGCTACATTTCCAGCTAACATGAAGAACTGTGCAGGTCTGACAGAAAGAGAGATTAAACATACTCTGCGTAGTGAGGAAAGAAGTCTTCTATGTAAGCTTCTCTCAAAAGTTTCCCTAGATGAGAAGTAAGCCTCTTAAGACTTTGAAAACATTAGCTACTCCTTTTCTTTTTTTAATTCAAATGAGCATGGAAGAAAACAATCAGAAAAGAAGAAATTCCAACTAGCAACATCTTGTAGTTTGAAGTGTGTTGTGATTATAAAATGCATCTTGCTAATAACGAATGAGAAAAAGTCAAATCCAGTGTAAAGAGATTTGTAAAGCATTCAATACTTACAATAACTGAAACCAGATTCTTTCCTAGTATTCATTTCTGGGATGAAAGCAGGAAATACTTTATCAGCTTAAGAAAAAACTTACTAAGATTTTAAACTAGCTAAAATTTTACCATACCTTCTGTGTCTTGATCTGTTCTACCACAACCATCACGGATGGGAAGAGTAACTGAAACTGCAGCACAAGAAAGAGAAAAGTTACACTTAGGTAAGTGTGGACAACAGGTGATTGCAGTAGCTCAAGCAAACTGTTAGCATGCTTTCCACTCGAATTGGAAACTATTGTCAGTGACCCTAAAATCACTGGAAACAAGGTCCATCCTCCCCTGGACCAAGGGTCATTATGCCACTGTATTCCAGCTGCAGTTCAGAATAAACAGAAGTTGTGAGGAATATGTCAGGGTGAAGGAGGAGGACCTATGCATTGTGTCAAAGTGCAAGTGATCCTCTAACCATGATTACAGGACTATACATTTGGAGATGTTAAGAAGAAATGACATAGGGTGAAAGACTAAACCTTGTTTACACCACTCACATTCTCATTAGACATGTTACAGAATGACAAGAATAATCATTAGCATAAACAGGTTCATCAGCATTACCTGGTCCAAGGAATAATTAACATGCGAGATGGAAAGATGTGGGTCAGCCAGAAACTGTAAGAACAACAAAGCAATTAATGAAAATTAAAATATGGCATGGATAAGTAAAAAGGCAAGTTTGGCTCTATGCTTCATATCACGTTATGTCCCATGTAGGCTGCAACTTTTAATGAAACCACTGGATGATAACAGTACCTAAGACAGAACAGCTGCTAAGCCCCGGAGGATTTTATCAGAACCTTCACAACTGAAAACAGAAGTCACGATAGTGTGAAACAGCACCAGGTTCCAAAGCTGATGGGGCACTCATTGAATTGTATATGGAGGGGAATGACAGCTTATTAAAATTAACAGTCATTTACAATAGCATCTCACAGGAGTAATTTGAAATTCCCAAAGTGAGAAGGAAACTATCTTGTTGTCTCTTTAGCTACTACCACTTAGTCAATACAGTAGTGGCAAAAATGACAAGCTTCCACAATGTGCCAGCAGCAAACAGCCTCTTGCCCCAGGTCCCTCTTCTTTACCTCTTGTTCCAGGTCAAGCAGTGCCTGTCGATACGGCTGCAACACTGAATCAAGACCTGTACAGAATGCTCGCAAATAAATGCCATGCAATCCACTCTGGTTTTGCTGAGACAGGTGATGGTCCTGAAACAGAACAATGAAATCCTCAGGTCCTCAGCACAGGTCTGATGAGTAATGGAACTTCCTGCAACATTGCACCAGCAGCCAGTGGTCACAACACTCTGAAATGCACCTTCAGCAACCATAAAACATCCAGGAAGAAAACAAAACAAAACAAGCAGAGCTGTTTAGCTCTTCTGTGGATGCATGCAGGAGTGGGGAATGGTGCACATGCGACAGGACTATTAAATTCGGTGCTCGTTTGTATTTATGAATGCCTCCCGAATCCCTACGCTCTTCACAACTCCTGATGAACCGCAGGGACCAGAAATTACAACTGACGTTCCCTTCCCTAGGAATGATACTTCTGCACTCCGTCACGTCTTCCAACACAAGCAGTCGTGCACCCTCCCTCATTTACACCGCACAGAACCACACGGAGCCCTGCTCGGGACGGTGAGTTTGTCTGCGCTGGCGCAGAGCCGCACCGACGTGCGTGACAGAAGCAGCAGCGCAGATCATCACCCGCGCCGCGCCGCTGCGGCCTCACCTGCTGCTGCACGTGTCCCGTGTACTGCTCCACGAACTCGGCGAAGCGGATGTAGTCGGTACCGAGGCGGCAAAGGCGGTTCAGGACGCTGGTCTCGCTGGGGTGTAAGAACGGCAATTCCTGGGACACCTGCGGGAAAAGAGAGCGGTGAAAGAGCAGAGAAGCGAAGGGGACGAAGAGGGGAAGGGCCGGGCCGTACCTGCAGCCCACCGCGCTTGCTCCAGGTAAAGGCCGCGCCCGGGTACCCGCTGAGCGCCAGCAGCAGCTCGTGGATCATCGCGCCGGCGGGCGCCGCGCAGCGCAGCGCAAGGGCCGCCGGGAAGGGCGCGTCTGCGCGGTGGCCCGCAGACGGCGTGGGCGGCGGCTGCCGCTGTGGGGGACGGCGGGCGGGACGGGGCTGTGGGCGGACGGGCGCGGGTTGCCGGAAGAGCCCCCGGGAGCCGCCAGCCGGGCCCTCGAGTCGGATGCCGGCGGTCGGCCCGGCCCGATTCCATCCTGCGCTGCTGGTGCTCTTATTTGTGTGAACATCTATCACGTATTTAACCTGACGGAGAAATCTTGAATCTAAACGTACTGGTCTTCTGTAGCCAGAAATGAAGCTTGTAGTAGCGTTCCTTCACAAAAACGGTGAGGATCCCAAGGGTTGCTTGCAACCAGGGCAGGGGCGAACAGGACGTGAGGGCCGTGAGGCGAGGCTGAAGGGCCGTGAGGCGAGGCTGAAGGGCCGCGAGGCTGAAGGGCCGCCTGCTGGTCGGAGCTGGAGGCGGGAGGAGCCGATCTTTGGGAAAGTGAAGTCAGTGAATTGTTGGCAATGAATCAAAGCCATTCGAACAGAGGTGTGGTATCGGGATTCCTTCCTCGTTGCTGAGTGTTACCATCTGATGGATAGTGTTAGGTAAGACGCTGTTTTTCTAAAAATGCATTTTTTTTGCTGCACAGCTCAGAAAAATAATCTTTCTTATAAAGGAATTGGCCGATAAACATCTTCAAAAGAACGTAACTGCAGTTTAAGTAAAGGCCTGAATTTTGGAGCTCTTTTTTTCCCGGCGCAGCCCTGATGATTAAGGCCAAGCACTTTCTTTTTTTTTTTATTTTTTGAATGGAATTGAAGGCTCAAATTCCAAAATGTACTTTGTGAGGCTCCTGACTGATCAACACCTTAAAAAACAAACAAATAAAGAAAACCAGCCAGCAGAAGCAATAGATTGAACACAAACCTTAATGAACTTTAGTCAGTGGTGACAACAGACACCAGAAATGGTAAATATAACCACTGAAGTATAACCTTAAAGACTTTCACCCAGAAACTGCAATTATGTGAAACAATAAACCTTACAGAAGAGGGTAAGGTATTTTTGTTTGTTTGAGGAAGGATGGAGGAAGCAAAAAGGTAAGAATAAGGGGGTTTCAAACAATATTACAGAACTTTTAGGGGAACAAAACCAGTTCTGCATGCCATAGTCTATATGCAAATGGTACTTAATATGTCTTCTCATCATATAACTGCAAGGTACTCACATGTACAGTAACATAAATGTTATTAGAGCTATAACTGTTTATAATAAAAATGTGAGTTTTGACGGAGTGCTTGAATGTTGAAATCTTCCAAAATTGTTGGCAGATTCTATTTTCAATAATAAAGTCTATTGGTTTTATTAATTTTTCTCTTTTAACGTGACTTAATAGAAACATTTGTTTTTCCTCAGGGTTGTTACGTGCGTTCTTAATAAAACCAGGTTAATTGAATCAAAGCCCAGGCCCTGTGTGTGCTACTGCTCAGTTGAGAGCACGGGGCAGCAGAGAATACAAACAAGGAAAAGGGTCCCTTCTCGCTCAGTGGTGTGACCCCACCTGAGCATTCAGCTGCTTTTGATCAGCATCTGAATTTATGTGATTCCTTTTTGAGTCTGTTCTTTTGGGCTTCTAAATTGTACTTCCTTCTATCTGGTTTAAAACTGTTTGCTTAATTTTTCTGCTTGCTTAAATTTTGACTACCTATTCTATATTTCATGAGTAGAAATGAGTAAATCATTTCTTCAGTCCCATTTTCTCCCTCCCCATTTTTTTTCCTCTTGGGTACCTCTTTTGTAAACTGTAAAGTCGGAATTCAAGTAGTTCCTCTTCACGTGAAAATCATTCTGTAGTTCTGATCAGTGCTGCTGCGTTTGTGTGTACTTAAAAAAAATATATATATATATTTTTAAAGGAGAAATGCACACAGATTTGTGCATTTGCAAGATGCATGGCGATCTTTCCATCTGGTTTGTAAAGCTGGCCTTAATAATGGTACTGGTAATAATGGTAATTATTAAATGGTAACTGGTAATAATGATACGTTTCCATCTTTCAATCCTTTGGCGTTGAGCCTATATATTCTTACAGCCTTATTTGCATATGACTTCGTATTACCCCAGCTTTCCTTTTCTCTGAATAATGGACAGCCGGTATTACGTTCTGTGTTAACTGTACAACTTGGAACGCTCTTAAGGTTTGGATGCACAGCAGAGGCAGAACGGAGTTGGACGGTGACATCGCTGCCCGGCGATAAGCGCGGGGCGGGCGGGGCAGAACGGAGCAGGGCAGGGGCGGCTTCCCTACCGAAGCCCGGCGGATGGAGCCGGCAACGGAACGAGCGGCGCGGCTCCTCCCCCGCCACACCCGGCACTGCAGGAAGAGGAACAGCCGCGCCCAGCTCCCGGCCGGCCCCGGACCAGCGCAGCGCTATGGCGGCGGAGGAGGTGGACGGGTTGGGCATGTCCCGGCCGCACTACGGCTGTGAGTACCGGGGGGCTCGGGCTCGGCTCCGGGAATCGGCGGCGCCGCCGCCAGGAGACGTCCTGACCGGCGACGCCCAGCCCGCCCTGCGCGGTCCGTCCCTTCCCGGGACCGCTGCTGGGCGCCAAGGCTCCGGGGGGGAGCGGGGAGCCTCGTTCCCCGCGGCGGCGCGGCGCGGCGAGCCTCCCGCGGGGCGGGTGCCGTGTGTCGCGCGAACTCGCCCGAGCTCGGCGGGCGGTAGGTGGAGAAGGCGGCGGGCGGGCGGCGCGGGGCCGCGGCTGGCCTCCCGCCTGAGAATCGCTCGCGTGTGCCGTGGGCGCGCTGCGCGCCTCGCCCAACATGTCCGCCGCGGGGAGGGGAGCGCGGCGGGGCGGGGGCTGCGCTGGCGGAGCGATCTCGGCAGGAGGAGGGCGCGGCGGGACGCTGCCGTGGCGGGCCGTTCCGGCCGCCTCCCTGCTGTTTCGGCGGCGGTCCCTCGCCTACCATCCGAATCGATCGGAGGCGTTCAGGCGGAACGCCTTCGTCTCCTCGAAAATGCGCTCGCTTTGGAGAGGGAGGCTTCGATTCGACGTTTCTGTGGCGTACGGTCGCTTGTGCAAGGCGGCACGTCAAAAATGAGCAAAGATGGAGCGGACGCTGTGCGGCGGATGGGAGATGGCGAAAGCGGCGGTCGGGGCGCGGCCGCAGGTGGGTCTGCGGGAGGGCGGGGCGGCAGCGCTGCTCCTCGCTCGGGGGCGTTACCGCGTGGCGGGAGGCCGTTGTCGGCTCTTGCAACGTTGGGAAAGGCTGAAGTAATGGGAAAAATGCGTGTGGGGACCTCAGACGGGTTTCTGAAACGTCCTGGCGGTTCTTAACAAGGCTTTGCTTGATCGCAAATGCTGTGGTTGTTATCTCAAGTGGAAGTATTTCAGGCGTAAGCTAACCTTTGACTAACAACGGTACAAGGTGTTTCCTATTTGTCACGTTCATCCATAAAACCTTAAAAAAAAAAAAAAAGTGGCTTTTTCAACATGAGAGCATGGAGGAGGCACCTAGCAGTAAGTGGGAAGAGTGTTTGAACACACAAAAATCGGAAAGATTTAGGTGCATAACTGCAGGATTTTGATCCAAAGATGATATGCAGGTTGTGGATCTAAATTATTATCCTCCAGGTGATGGCTGAGAGGAGCATTTCTGTCATTCTAGGGATGAAATATAACAGTATAGAAGAAATTACATGGTGTGAAAATATGCAGCTATCCTTTAATCTTTGACTGCCAAAATCAGTAGGTAGCTGGAGAGAGATGTGTCACTGATGTGCTTCTGAGAAAGAGAAAGGCAAAGCTAGAAGGAAGTAAGAAAATAATAGATGGTTTCAGAGAAATTGGCAGATGAGGAAAAGCTGAATCAAAGTCAAATTGAGAAATCAGGGAAGATGGCAAACTTACGCAATAAGGGTGGAAGGATAAGGAAACCATGTCTCTTGTTATTTGCAAAGAATATGTGTATTTGTTTCTTCATTTTTCTGAAACAAATTATGCCTGGATGAGTTCCTGTGAGGAAGGTTGGATATGATTTTTGATGTTGTATGGGAACTGAGTCGCACCCTGAACCACTGATTGAGCACCTGGGGAAAGGACGGGTCAGCCCTGGGAGCACAGGTGAAGGCAGTTCAGCTGTGGGATAGGAAGGGATGCAGCCTGGCTGCACCTCTCTTAGACCTCATTTAAGGGCTGACTGCCACTGGGGAAGGATGTCTGGTTGGAGATCCCTCCTTGGTGAAGCTTTCCCCTGTGAACCTGAAATCTTCTGATATGGGTGAGCAATCTTCTTCCCTTCCTTCATGGCACCTTTCTGTTGTGCCAGTCCTTCCATCATCACATCTTTGTTGTAATGCCTTTCTCATTGTATTGATCTGTCCAGTTGCTACAGATGTTCAGTCTTCTTCTATCTGACAGTATTTATTTGACTATTTGCAGCTGTCTTGGATAATGAAAGGTTAACAGCAGAGGAAATGGATGAAAGACGACGCCAGAATGTAGCCTATGAATACCTTTGTCATCTGGAGGAAGCAAAGAGGTAAGAATAAGGGGGTTTCAAATGCCTGGAACTTCTAAAGTCATGATATTTTGTAAGGGGAATAATTTGGATGCAGCTTACCTCCTGTTTCTGAGTTCCTGGATAGATTCATTGTAAAAAACAAACAAACAAACAAAAAACAAAAGAACCCCTCAAAAACTCAACTCTCTGATCCTCCAGACTTTTTCTGCCTAAAGAAAGTAAAAAAAAAAAAAAAAAATGCCTAGTAGAAATTCCTGTTACGCTTATCTAACAAACTCTTAAAGATTTTATTTATTTAATTAATTATTGGTGATGACTTCACTGCTGTAGTGCTTCGGTATTCTCAGCGCTAAAAGGTTCCTACTATTACCTAACTTGTATTTGCTTTGGTGTAATATTACCTTACTACCTGCTTATGGACATGAAGAACAGATTATTCTCTCTCGCTTATCTGCAGCCTTTTACACGTTTTTATTTGTAACCTGATTTTTTCTTCTCTTATTCTCTTAAACTGGAAACCCAGTACTTCCATGTTTCTTTTTGGGTCCTGTTTAATAGGTCTGTGGTCCTTTTTCCCTGGATTGTTCTGACTTCTCTCAACTCCGTGTCATTTTGGAAGTGCAGTGCCAGAACAGAGAGAAGCTTTCAAACTGGGGCATTGATGTTCACACTTCTAAGAGCTTAAGGATTGTGTTGCGTACTCTGACAGAAGTGCTGACATCATATGTTACAACATGGTATCTACATTTTTGTAATGATGTCAAGTGGTAGAGTTGTGCTGAATTGCCATCTTTTTACTTGAAATTGGGTCCTTGTTCTATGTTTATGGAATGTATTCTGTTTTCATAAGCATGTTAAGTACTGCCAGATTTATTGTTTTCTGACCTTTGATTAATACGTTGAAATAATTTTGACCTTCTACTGCAAAGAAGGACGTGGGGTTTCTGGTGGATTAAGGGCTTGACGTTAACCAGCAGTGTGTGCTTGCAGCCTGAAAGGCCAATTGTATTCTGAACTGCATCGAGAGGGATGACAGCAGGGTGAGGGAGAAGATTGTCCCCCTCTATTGTGCCCTCATGAGACCCCATCTGGAGTACTGCTTCTAGGCCTGGGATCCTCAGCACATGAAAGGCATGGAGCTATTGGAGCAGATCCAGAGGAGCGCCATGAGGATGATCAGAGGGCTGGAACGCCTCTCCTGTGAAGAAACACTGAGGGAGCTGGGCTTGCTTGTCTTGGCAAGGGCTCTAGGGAGGGGAGACCTCATCATGGCTTTCCGGTACTTGAAGGGAAGTTAGTAAGTTGGAGGGAGAGAGACTTTTAACGTGGCCTAATAATGATAGGACATGGGGAAATGGCTTTAAACTTCTTTAAATTTAAAAGGGGAAATTCAGGTTAGGTATTAGAGATGAGCGCTTTGGTCAGAGGATATTGAGGCCCTGGCATAGGCTGCCCAGAGAGTTTGTGATTGCCCCATCCTCAGAGGTGTTCAAGACCAGGTTGAATGGGGCCCTGGGCAGCCTGATTAAGCAGATGGCAATCCTGCCCGTGGCAGAGGTTTGGAACTGTGGGGGTTTTAAGGTCCTTCCAACACTAACTGTTAAGAGGAACTATAATAGCACCATTAAATGAAACAGAAGGAAATAAGATATGGTAAAGTCTGTTGTTATGAGGAAAGTCAAAGCTTTGTTATTGAAAGTCAGACCTCAGAAGTGTGTGTTCCTTTTCTGCTTTTGTAGTAAGGTGGGGTAAAATATATAGGCCAGGAGTGTAGACTTGATGACAGAATTGTAAGAGGTCAGCTAGAGGAGCTTGAATCAGCTGTAGAGTCTTGAAATAACTTCATGGGATCGGATGGGCTTCATTCTAGGGTGCTGAAGGAGCTGGCGAGGGTGATTGCCGAGCCACTCGCTGCCGTCTACCGGCACTCCTGGTTATCCGGAGAGGTCGCAGAGGACTGGAGGCTTGCTGATATGACTCCTATCAACAAGAAGGGTTGTAAGGAGGATCTGGGGAACTACAGGCCTGTCAGCCTGACTTTGGTACCAGGGAAAGTTATGGAGCAAATCATCTTAGATGAGATCACGTGGCATGTGCATGGCATCCAGGGGATCAGGCCCAGCCAGCACAGGTTTGTGAAAGGCGGGTCATGCTTAACCAATCTCATCTCCTTCTATGACTGGATGACTGGCTTGATAGATGAGGGTAAGGCTGTTGATGTAGTTTATCTAGACTTCAGCAGCACCTTTGACATGGTCTCTCACAGTATTCTTCTGGGGAAACTGGCTGCCCGTGACCTGGACAGGTATACTCTTCTATGGGTAAGGAACTGGCTGGAGGGCTGTGCCCAGCGTGTAGTGGTTAATGGAGCTAAGTCCAGCTGGCGACCTGTTATGAGTGGTGTCCCCCAGGGGTCAGTACTGGGGCACATCTTGTTTAATATCTTTATTGATGACCTAGATGAAGGGATTGAGTGTACCCTCAGTAAGTTTGCAGATGACACCAAGCTGGGATGTGGTGTCGATCTGCCTGAGGGTGGGGAGACCCTTCAGAAGGATCTAGATAAGCTGGGTCGCTGGGCTGAGGTGAATGGAATGAGGTTTAACAAGGCCAAGTGCTGGGTCCTGCACTTTGGCCACAATAACCCCATGCAGTGATATGGGCTTGGGGATGAGTGGTTGGATGACTGTGAAAAGGAAAGGGACCTGGGGATGTTGGTTGATGCTCAGCTGAACATGAGCCGACAGCATGGCCAAAAGGGCCAGTGCCATCCTGGCCTGCATTAGAAATAGTGTGGCCAGCAGGAGCAGGGAGGTGATCATCCCCTGTACTCAGCACTGGTGAGGCCTCGCCTCTAGTACTGTGTTCAGTTTTGGGCCCCTCACTACAAAAAGGATACTGAGACCCTGGAGCGTGCCCAGAGAAGGGCAGCGAAGCTGGTCTGGAGGGGTCTGGAGCACGAGTCTTATGAGGAGCAGCTGAGGGAGCTGGAGTCGTGTAGTCTGGAGAAGAGAAGGCTCGGGGAGACCTCACTGCACTCTACAACTTCCTGAGGGGATGTTGTGGTTAGGGGGAGCTTGTCCTCTTCTCCCAGGCAACAAACAGGACCTGAGGAAATGGCCGTAAGTTGTACCAGAGGAGGTTTAGATTAGACATAAGGAAGAACTTTTTCCCTCAGGAAGTGATCAGGCACTGGAATGGCTGCCCAGCGAGGTGGTGGAATCGCCATCCCTGGCAGTGTTCAAGAGGCATCTGGATGAGGAGCTCTGAGATATGATTTAGTGCTTGCAGTAGCAATGGTGATGGGAGAACAGTTGGACTAGATGATCTTGCAGATCGTTTCCAACCTTATGAATCTATGAACTACCAAACCTTTTATGAAAGTTGAATAAAAAGATACTTGTTAGATGAGCCTATACTTGAGAAGAAAATTTAAGTGAGTTACAAAGACAGGTTGGCTACTGTATGTGGACCAGCAGCAGCTAAATTGTGCGCTGGAGGAAGAATGTGATGGGGAGATGGTATCTTAACTTCTGAAGCACTGACTGCTGGGCTCTGTACTTAACTTTTTTTTTGGTGAAGCATTACTAACTATTATCTTAGTGAGATAGATTGTCTGATAGTACTGTACTGATGTTCAGCCTCTAATGCTAAATAAATACTATGCTGGAGAGTGACGTAGCAGTAGCAGCATGGAACTTACTTAGCATGGAGTTATGTTCACAAATTGGAATTGTACTTTGTTCTTCTTGCACTTCCAGGTGGATGGAGGCCTGTCTGAATGAGGAGCTTCCTCCCACAACAGAACTGGAAGAAGGATTGAGAAATGGTGTCTACTTGGCCAAACTTGGAAACTTTTTCTCCCCCAAAGTGGTTTCTGTGAAGAAAATCTATGATAGGGAGCAGACTAGATATAAGGTGAGAACTGCTGGCTGTAGGTATTGGGTTTGGTAGACCTCTTAGGAAAATGTGCAGACAGAAGTGTGGACTGAATAAACAGAAAGTTCTTTTATATTATTATTTACTGAAAAGCCAGTCCAGAGGAGGGCCACAAAGATGATCGAAGGGCTGCAGCACCTCCTATGTGAGGACAGGCTATGAGAACAGGGGCTCTTTAGCCTGGAGGAGAGAAGGCTCTCGGAGACCTTATAGCAGCATTCCAGTACCTGAAAGGGGCCTAGAGGAAAGCTGGGGAGGGACTTCTTGTAAGGTCACATAACAACAGGATGAGGAGCAATGGCTTTAACTGGAAGAGGGTAGATCTAGGTTAGGTATCAACAGGTTGTCCAGTGAGGCTGTGGGTGCCCCCTCCCTGGAAGCATTCAAGGTCAGACTGGATGGGGCTGTGAGCAACCTGGTCTGGAGGGAGGTGTCCCTGCCTGTAGCAGGGGAGTTGGAACTAGATGATCTTAAAGGTCCCTTCCTACTCAAACCACTCTGATTCTATGAGAAACATCTCCTTTGCTTGAGAATATTGGGTAAGTGAGGGCCGTGGACTCTTAGCTTTATGTCTGAGCTTACTTGAAAAGCTGTGAAAGAACTTGTGTTATAAATAAGCATTGTAATTGTATATATAGAAGAGTTCTGACACCTTTTTTTCTTTAGGTGTACTTTTTTTTTCACTGTATTGTCAGCTGTGATATTTTGCTTGTCCTCTTATTTCTGCCTATTTTTATTTCAGGCAACTGGTCTGCACTTCCGACACACTGATAATGTGATTCAGTGGCTAAATGCCATGGCTGAGATTGGCCTTCCTAAGGTAATTTCTGTGTTGTATGTGCAGACTGGTATGTAATCTCAATAATAACTTTACATTCTGTGGGAGCATTTCTTGTTGCAATAAAATCAGCAGAGTTCATATGACTTTTTCGTTCTTTAGATTTGCGTTTGTATAGAATTTCTATCTAAGAACTTGATGAAATCTTCCATCCTGCTGTGAGTGAGAATGATTAGGTGCATAATAGTTACTTCTTCTATCCCATATTACAAATATTGCATACTGTCTACAGTATGTTGTTTGTACTCTGCATTCTATTGCGCAGTATCTGAGCTGCAGTTAGATTGTGGCAGTTTTTCTGAAATTTATATTAAAAAAAGCAGTGCAACATAAAACAGTTCACAATTTGTTCAGATTAACTTGAAAGCTTCATTGGCAAATTTGAAATAGGTTTCAGATATGGCTTAAATACAAATTGTTGGCTACACTATGGGAATGGCCCAATATCTCAGAGGAGTTTAATAAACATGGTTGCCTGAAAATACATGGACCTTGGTAGTGTTGTGTGGGCACATGAAGGAAGGGGAATGTGCTTTCATTCATGTAGAACTTGGGCAGGAAAAAAGGAGCTTTGGTTTGGATGGAAGATTAAAAAAAAAAAGTGTGACTTTAAGCAGGAGAGATGTGCTAGGGTCGGAGAAGCGTGAAAAGTTTTGTTTTTGTAGATTGTTTCATTAGTGTACTGCAGAAGATTTGGTCTTAGCACAGTTAGGACATTTGATTATGTAGTAGGTGTATCATTCAGACTGCTAATTTTCTTTTATCTTCAGATATTCTACCCAGAAACTACAGACATCTATGATCGCAAGAACATGCCGCGCTGTATCTATTGTATTCATGCACTCAGGTAAGGCATGCGAGGCAGAAATCTCCAGTTCCTTCTGAAATTTGCCTGGAAAGCTGAAAGGTGAGGGAAAGAAGGCTGGGCTGAAGGGTGAACGGGGACTAGCAGAGCTGCTGTAGATCTTCGCTCCAATCTGTAAATAGAATGGCTTAGGTTTGAAGAGACCTTAAAGATCATCTAGTTCCAATCCTGCCATGGGCAGGTTGCCCCCCACTGTATCAGACTGCCCAGGGCCCCGTCCGACTTGGCCTTAAATGCTTCCTGGGATGGGCCATCCACAATATTCTCCAGGCAACCTTTTCCAGCATCTCGCCACCCTATGATAAAGAATTTCTTCCTACTATCTTGTATTTGTCTTTAATGTCACAGAATGATAGAATCTTTTGAGTTAGAAGGAACCCTTAAAGTCCTACTAGTCCAACTCCCCTGTAATGAACAGGGATGTCTGCAGCTAGATTGAGTTGCTCTGAGCCTGGTGTGAACATCTCCAAGGACAGGGCTTTTAGCATCTCTCAAGGCAACCTGTTCCAGTGCCTCAGCACCCTTACTGTAAAAAGAAAGAAAAAACAAGTCCCACCAAACTTTTTCCTTATCTCACCTAAGTCTGCTTTCTTTAAGTTTGAAATCATTTCCCCTTCTCCTATCATAACAGCTCCTGCTAAAGAATCTTGCCCCTTCCTTCTTACAGCCTCCCTTTAGATACTGAAATTTAAATGCAGGAAATTTAGTATTGCATGTTGAGGTAACGTAGAAATGTGAAATTGTCTGCTGTTTATTTTCCATGCAGTTAAAACTGAGCTCCATCTGAGGCACAGGTTTTTTTTTTTTTTTTTTTTTTTTTTTTTTTTTTTTTTTTTAGTAATTTATTTTTAATGATCAGATATTTTACTAGAGGGTACAGATCCATGAGCTGTGCTGAGCCAGCTTGACAGGCAAGCAGAGAACTTGCTTCTCTTTCCCCAGTCCCATTTATCTTAGCTTTGTATCAGTTCCATTTCTCACCAAGCTTCTTTGTTAATCAGATTAATTCACTGAATTTACAGGGGGGGAAAAAATGACCAAGTGAATGTGCTTACATCATATTAGTAAGTCACATCACCTTATTAAGACTATTTTGACACAGCACTGATGAGGTTACACCTGAAGTACTGTGTCCAGTTCAGGACTCCTCAGTGCAAGAGAGACATGGAGCTGACAATAAGAGTCCATTGGGGCTGCTGAAGTGATTCAGGGTCTGAAGCATCTTTTGTATAAAGAAAGGCTGGAGAGCTGGGGCAGTTTGGCTTGGAGAAGAGAAGGCCTGCAGGGGCAAGAAGGATCCAATCTAATCAATATATATTAATATTTGAAGGCATTGTGTAAAGACTGAGCCAGGCTCTATTTGGTGGTTTCTAAGAACAAAGCAGGAGGTAATAGGTGTAAACTGAGATACAGGAGGAAATACAGTGTGTCCTGATGGAACCTGTGAGGGTAGCCGAGCAGTGGGATAGGTTGTCTGGTGAGGCTAGGGATGCTTTCCTTCGTAACTGTTCAAAAGCTGTCTGGACACTGTCCTGGGCAGCTGGCTGAAGGTGATGTTGCTTGAGCAGTGAGGTTGGATGAAAAGACTTCCAGAGGTCCCTTTCATCTTCATTCTATGAAGATTTCAGGGTGATGAGCAAGTAAAGGCAGCTGAGGAGGGAAGGAGACAGGAAGATCAGCTTGTACCTTATTGGTAGTTGTGAGTTGTTATATGGGTTGGTGTTCTTGAATGGTTCCTTTGATCTTTTTATTTCTTAAATTATGATATCTTAAAATTAACCATGAGGAAAAATTACTTGTTCTCATTGCTTATTTTCTTTTGTAGCCTGTACCTGTTCAAATTGGGTCTTGCCCCCCAAATTCAGGATTTATATGGGAAGGTGGACTTCACAGGTAAAAATAAAAAAATAAAGTTTGTACCAGTATGTGCTGCCTTTATTTCAGCTGTAGGAGATACTGTCTAGGTCAATGAAAGGATTGTTAATGTAGGTTTCCTAAATGCAAATTAAATTAGATACTAATGGTTGTAAAGAGTTCCAGAAGTTTAAGCAGAAGGTTTGCTTTGGGTGCTTATTAGCCAGGTTGTTAAATAGTCATTGGTTCGCTACCATTATTTTCACAAATAACAGCCCCTTAGTTTTTCACTCCTAAAAAATGATTTGGTGTCACCTTTATCCCCTTGGGAGAGGTTTCACTTCAGTACTTGGTAAGCAGTTCTGGTCTCCTTTAAGAGTTTAAAGTTGAGCTGCGCGTGCCCACACAGATACCTCCTCAAGGTTTCAGTTGCTTGATTGTTGCAGAAGTGCCTGATTTGTGTGTTTTGTGTTGGTGTGATTACTATCTGAGGACATACATAATTTAAAAGCTTTGTTTTCCTGCACAGCATTCACTGATTTCACCTATGTAAGGCTAAACTTAAAGCGCGCTGCTTTTGGGTTATTTGGCGTTTATCAGCAGCACGTCTCCATATTCTCCATCCCCTTTTCTGCAGGAGGAAAAAACCAAACATTGGGCATTTTCCCGTTCGCCACCATCTTTGAAGCACCTCAGAATAATGGAGTGTGTTTCTAGATTTTTGAGTTATGTGATGATTTCTCATGGGAAAGAATGCAGAATACTTTTGTATGAGTTTATGGGATAAATACAAATTCTAGGAAGGTGTGCAAAATGACAGCAGTTCCTGTTTATTTTGCTTACTTTTACAGAGTTATACTCAAAGTATAAATGAAACAATGATTTGTTATTTACTGTAGTTATTCCAGCCTTTCCTGTAGCCACAACTAATACTGCAGAGCTGGTTCCTAGTGTACTTTAGATTGTGCAACACTTTTTTTTAATATGTTTCAGAGGAAGAAATCAGTAATATGAGACTTGAACTGGAGAAGTACGGCATTCAGATGCCTGCCTTCAGCAAGATTGGAGGAATTCTAGCAAATGAGCTCTCTGTGGATGAAGCAGCATGTAGGTTTCATTTTTATGTGATTATTCAGACCAAAATATTGTATATTGTATATAAAAAAAAGTCTGTTTTTATGCCCATTGCTGTAAGAAAATACAGACCTTCTGGAAGATGAAAGAGGGTTGATATGCACTCGCCCCAGTGATTTGGTTAGCTGACGTATACTACTAGGAAGTAGGCCACCATTTTTTGTCAGGAGCACCAAACCCTGCTGGTTTTGCTTTCTAGTTAACTTCCAAATAATTTTTAACTTTTCAGTCAAGTTCTCAGTGTTTAACAAGACTGTTATGTTTGTGAGTAACTAACAGGCTTCTTTTTCAGTACACGCTGCTGTCATTGCCATTAATGAGGCAATTGACCACCAGGTTCCAGCTGACACTCTTGTGGCAATGAAGAACCCTAATGCCATGCTAATCAATCTCGATGATCACTTGGAATCTACTTACCAAGACACACTCTACAGAGCGAAAAAAGACAAGATGGAGAATGCTAAAAACAGGGTAAGTATATCTTTTTAAACAAACTGTTCGTATTGCAATTTTATGTTGTAGTTTTAAACTTTAGGGGAATGCTGAGTGAGTGTGTTGCAGTCCTGTGAGAGTACTATTAGGGGGATTTATTCCTGCTGATATTCTGATATTGGCCCCAGTAATCTGTTTCCCTATTGTGGAAGACAGGCAGCAATAGTTGCATTACTCTGTTCAGCTCTCTGAATTATGGGTTGCATATGTACATGCAGCATTCATATCATCCTTCATACTTCGGGAATTTTCAGGCAATATTGATATATTTTTACAACAATGAAATGGTCAGAATAACCAACTGACCCTCAGAAAGATTCCAGGTAATTTTAAAACACTGCATAACAAATATTTGATATGTACTGTTGGCCTTCCATGTTCTGGAGCTCTACTGTATGTTTGTATAAAGTCCGCAAACTGGATTAAGGTGTTTCTGTACTGTTCAAATTGGAGTTTATGTAGTTTTAGGACTTTTTGCATATGTAGGTGTGTAGTCAATGAATATTAAGATGTTATAATTATGAAATAAACAAGAGAGTTAAGCAAAGCAGGTTATAATAACAAAAAGAGAATAGATAGGACCCGTATCCTGGGCTCACTTATGAAACTCCAGCAGAGTGGATTTCCAGAAGAGATCCTTCCCCACTGGTAGTCAGCTCTTAAATGGGTCTAGGAGAGGTGCAGCCAGGCTCCACTCCTTTCTGCAGCACAGGTGAATTGCTTTCACTGTGCTCCCGTGGCTGACTCATTGCTCGCCTCAGGTGATCAATCAGAGGTTCAGGCTGTGATCAGCAGTTCCCATACAGTAGGTCACAGATAGGTGAACTCCCTCTCTCACACTCTGTATAGGTGGTTATGGTCACCGACTTTTTCTAGGAGAGGATCATAAATTGTCGTTGTCGGGATGGAGGAGACTGATTCATTTTTATTTTATTTTCAGATTTCCTCAGAAAATTTGGAGAGAGAGAGAGATGTATATGAAGAACTTCTGACTCAAGCTGAGATTCAGGGAAACATCAATAAAGTGAACAGTAGGTATCATGCTAAAATAATAGTTCTGATTAAAAGCATAGTTAAAAGTGATATCTGTGGTCCTCCTTGCTTTCGGTATCAAGCAGAAAGCTTCTGGAGTGCTAACATAAATCGAAGGCAGCTCTTCTGTTGTGTTTTTTGTTTGTTTGAACATGTTACCCATATGTATGTAGTTGTAAGCTGTATTTATTTTGACTTCTGCTGCCCTTCCTTAAGAAAATGGATTGTCTGTGTTGCTGCTGCAGCTTCATTGCCGTCCTCTTATCCCACTGAGTAACACATGTTATGTCCATCTTTCAGCCTCTCGTTGAAATACTGCTTTGCAATTGGCTTTGGAAGTCTTCCATTCAGATTACATGCCTAATTTGACACCCATCAGATCTAAGACTGTTTCTGAGCAGTAGGTTATATAGGTGATGGGACTTATTCATTTAGTTCAGTTTCTCTGAAAATTCTGCTTTACTATTGCTAGCGTGTGCAGCCATATCCAAGATTGACCTAGCTTTGGAACAAGGAGATGCATTAGCTCTGTATGAAGCTTTGGCAACACCAGCCCTGGGACTCCGAGGATTGCTACGAGAAAATTGTGACTGGTATTTCAAGCAGTTTTTGAGTGATAGACAGCAGAAACAGGAGGTATGCAAAAGCCTGGATCACTGTGATTGATGACTTACATTTTTATTTATTTCCCTTTCACCATCTCATTGTCCTTCGTATGCTAATTGCTTGCAGTATACATGCATTACAGTTTAGTGTTGCTTTGGAAAAACTTTATAGACATAAGCATACATTAAACATTGTTTAGTTTTCATCTCTGCATACGAAAGATCAGTATAATGCATATACATATAGGTAGGTATATGTAATTAAAATACTTTGACCAAACTTTAAATTATGTGTAGAACTGTACAATATAGGCACATATTTTCTCTTATTTTACTATTTTCAGTGCTCAGACAATGTGGATATTTGTGTGTTATAAGTATCTATTGGTTAAGCACTGTACTACTTTCACTGTGGAAAATCCTTATCATAATCAAGGTTGACATTAGCTTTTCATTTCAAGCCAACTCTTTGGTGGATTTTAGATGCGTGTTGCTTATGTATGCTACTTAAAATATTCATGTAGTAGATTTAAAAAAATAGTATTGACTCAATTATTACAATGTCATACACATTAATGGGGGAAAATAGGGTGCTATGAACGTGGTTACTTCTATTATATCTCTTCAGTGAATTATTTTTTGAAAAGGTACACCCAAGCAGAGGCATAAGGTACTGTGTGCCTTCAGACCCAAGAAAAATGTGGACAGTTAGTTGTACAGTTTCAGCAAACTAGATCTTGGGCACTGTGGTGGATGCATATGTACATTATGGGTATAAAATACTGTGACTTGATTGCATTACTGTGACTAAGCGCCTTAAGGAAAGGCTGTTTCCTTCTGTTTATTCCTTTTGCTGAGCTATTTGCACCGAATGAACTGATGTTGTTTCACTCTCCCTGATTTTTTTTTTTTTTTTTTTTCCCCTCAGGCTGGCATTGCAGGTCTTCTACAGAAGGAGGATTTACAGTTGGGAGTGGATGCTGCTAACAGAGCAGCACAACAATATCAGCAAAGTAAGGAGTGGCAAAAACGATAGTGACAAAGTATCTGTGGGATGTGATCAGAAGGATGAGAAGGCATTTGCGTTCACATGAGGTTATACCAGGGCTACCTCAGACTATTATGGATGTTTTTTAAGTAGTTTGAGGCTACTGAAATGTGAAAAATAATCGTAAACCAGCTGGCTCTGGTGTCTTCTATCGAGCTCTTTGCTTGAGATAACAGCAAATCAGATGACATGCTGAGCAACATGGAACTTCTGTCCACCTTAAATAATTCTTTTCCTAGGCAATTTGTGTTAGATTTTGTTCTGTGGACCTGTGAAAGAAATCTGGATTGCTCCATGAGGTGTTAAAACTAGCTTACCTGTTGACTACTGCCATAAGTCGTACTTGATTTGAGCTATGGAACTTTTAGCCTTTTTTTTTTTTTTTTTTAATGGCTCTTTCTAGGTATCAGATAGCAAACAAAATGTAAATCAGTGGCTGGATTTTTTTAATCAGTTGCTTCTGATACCATGCAAAACTCTCTTCTGGAGAAAGTTCTAGAAGCTTTCAGTGTTTAATTCTGGCTGTACAGTAGCAATTAGTTCAATTTATAACACATAAAAAGAAAGCTAATAGGGATCTGGTTACAGGCGGTTTAAATTACAAGTGAGAGATTGTGCAGGTCTAGTAACAATGAGGTTACCTTCAAAGTACCTTATTGGTTTCCCATATTACTTGATGTTTATTTACCTGTTCTATGTTAAAGTGAAAATGCTGTAGGGTGTAGAGAACACTGTAGAATGTAATAGATACTGGAAGGAAAAGTTGTTCTGAATTACCTAGGAAAAACATTGGCAGTTTTGAGGCTGCTTATTGGCAGAAGTTGGTGAGATAGTCCTCTGATAATCAGACAAAAGGTAAACTGGTTTAAAAGTGAGTCTTACTTTAAAGAGGGCATTATGTAGTCTGGTTGTTTACAGTAATGAAAGACTAGTTGGGTAAATAACTGATTGGAAAACCTGTAAAGGAATTACTCTTTTTTTTTTTTTTTTTTTTTTTAAGATTAGGGATCTTATTATTGAATACGGTAAAAGTACTGGCATTACTGGGAGCCCAACTGTCTGCCTTCCTTGTTCTCATGCTGCCTCTTTGATGTGCTGCCTCTTCAAACTTTTAGGGCTGGCAGCAGTGACCAGAATTAATGCTGCAATTAGAATGGGTGATGCTGAGAAGACTGTGGCAGAAATGATGAATCCAGAGGCCCAGCTACCAGAAGTTTATGCATTTGCTGCCGTTCTTTATCAAAAGGAGCTGGCCACCTTGCAGCAACAAAGCCATGATGTAAGTAATACATTCTTATTTCTGTAAATTGATATGGATCACCAAATCTACCTTGTCTGTTTCACTAAATGTGCCTGTCTTCAGTGTTCGTAGAACTGCGTTGATGCTTAGTCTGTTCTGATGTGATGCTCAGTCTTTAAGTCTTGAGCTGCTTGGCACTGTAAGATTCTATTTTAATCTCCTGTTGTTCTAGCAATAGTTTGTAAAGAGCAAGTATAATTGATCTGTGTTCCCCTTTGTATGCAGGGTAACCTCACTCATGCAGAATTATCTGTTGCTGTAGAGATGCTCTCTTCTGTGGCTGTGATTAATAGGGCTTTGGATTCGGGGGATGTGAGTACAGTATGGAGACAACTGAGCAATCCTGTCACAGGGCTGACAAACGTTGAGGATGAGAACTCTCAGAGGTGAGTGTTTTGAAGGTTAATCTTTGATATTGAGTCTGTCTTTGATATTGCTTACATTCATGAGAGTTTGTGTTTTTTTTGTTTTTTTTCCCCCTTACACTTCAGGTTCTTTCACTGCTTACTACAATATTAATTTATTCTCTCTTGGTTCTTGCATCTTGTCTTTGCATTTACCATTTCTTACTAATTTGATTTAAGTACTGTCTTTCAGACCCTTATCAAGGTTTCACAACAAAGCTTTGTTCTGGTACTACTAGGTTCTCAGTTGCACTAGGCCAGCTCATCCACTGTGTTTTTTTGTCTGAAACTGTCATTTGGTGTTTTAGTGCTTTTCTTGATTGTTTTCCACTGGAGCTGACCACCTTGCTCACAGTCTTTTGTCTTTTTTTATTCCCTCTTTCGTATATGTCAGTTTTAACCCTTGTGTTACTTCTTCCATTTTGTGTTTAGTTCTCATTGCTGTCTTGTGTGTTCCCTGGCCAGTTTTTTATGACATGATACTTGCTGGTTTTGATTTTTGTTCTTTGACAGATATATTGATGATCTGATGAAGCTGAAAGCTCAAGTGCATGCAGAAGAAAACGAATTTATCACGTGGAATGATATCCAGTCATGTGTGGATCGTGTGAACTTAGCTGTGCACGAAGAACATGAAAGTAAGTTTTGCTTGATTAGTACTAGGCTGATCAGAAGGTGTGCTAAAACTAGGTGCATGCCAATAAAAAATCTTGTTGATTGATTCATATAGACTGAGATAGTTGCCTTTTGCCACAGCTTCTTGTGTAGCTGAGTTCACCTGAAAAGGCTATAATGTAGAGAGGGTTAAATTTTAATGTCAAAGCCTGAAATCTTGACTAACTTGCTTCCTGGATCTCCAAATAGACACGGGCTTCCTGTTTGGGTCACATGATTAGATGAATTGAAGCCACACGAGCGCACACAATGTGTATGCATGCACCAAAGCACTAGTTTTGCAGCCTTTTATTTGTAAGGCATCACAGCAGAAGTCTGGAAGTTTGTGAAGTCCAGCTCCTTGTTTCTTGTAACGCTCCCATAACCCATAAAAGAATAGAGACAACAGAAAACCCAAACCAGCAACCATAAAATGCAGAAAATCTTAAAATGACATAAGTTGACATCTTATAATTACATAGTTTTTGTAGGAAACCTTTAAATTCTTTCACCTGCTAGTGTTTCATGGAGTCATAGAATGGCCTGGGTTGAAAAGGACCACAATGATTGTTTAGTTTCAACCCCTCGGCTATGTGCAGGGTCACCAACCAGCAGACCAGGCTGCCCAGAGCCACATCCAGCCTGGCCTTGAATGCCTCCAGGGATGGGGCATCCATAACTTTCTTGGGCAACCTGTTCCAGTGCAAATATGTTCCAGTTTCTTGTGTGCCCTTGTGCATGGATACTTTTTATCTAGTGTCTGAGGAAGTCCTCAAGCCATTCCAACATGTACCCTTCTACTGTCCTGATATTTGGTTTCAAATTCAAAAATGCTTTCTAATGAGGAGCTGTAACATATTGTTGTTTCACAGAGTAGTCTTTTTCTGCCCCTGTTGGCTAACTAATCAAGGATAATTACTGCTTATCTTCTGTGCCCTTTCCTAAGTCAAGAGTTGCTGTATCTGTTTTTCTTCATGAGATCGAGTAGTGTCAACCTTAGGGTGTGTGTTTTTCTAAGAAAGGCTTTTCTTTTCCTACTTTCCCCCAGCACTTATGGGGAGAGAAGCACGTATAACAGTGTACATATTGTATATGTACACACTGTAGGAGGAAGCAAGCAGTCTGTACCATTGTCTGCCTAGGTGACGAAAAGTTGTCAGTTTAAGGACAAAAAAAAGGAAGGCATTCTAAGGGCTAAGATAATACTGAGAGGGAAGTGTAAGTGATGCTGAGACAAAACATGTTATGGCCTAGACATCAGTGTGAAAAGATACTCCGAACTCACCTGGGTGCTTTCCTGTGCAACCTACTTTAGTGAGCCTGCTTATAGTGAGGGGTTTGGTCTACGTGATCTCCAGAGGTCACTTCTAACCCCTATAATTTTGTGACTCTGATTCTCTAAATGAACTGTGTAACAGTTCAAATTAAACAAATTTCATCTAGTTGTTGGTGATGTGGAAACTTAAGATGAAAAGTCTGGCGTGCTAGCAGTCATGGAAGCAAATAATGTTAGATCTTTTAATAGAAAGCCTACAATTAGGTTATGTGTGTTAGGCTGTGAAATCACTAATAAAGTAGAATAGAGAACAGTAAGAACAAAAAAATCTAGCACTACTGAATGAGGGAAGAGGAAGAATGGACTGACATTTTAAGTGGATTTTATTAAGCAGCTCATTGCTATTACTTGGACATGTTTAAAATTCTTAATTTCAAATTTTCTGTCAAAAAAATAGAGGAAAAGCATAAATTGGACAATACCTAGTTGTTGTTTCCTATCTTACTGTGTGTTTCGGTGTAAAAACAGTGGAGTTCTGCCTGCAATCTATCTTACCGTGAGAGATAAATAGAAGTGTGTATTGGAAGCCAGTCTGATTGCATACGTATGAGAACGAAAGTAGATATGTGGATATGTAAAATTTACGCACAGCTTATTTTTACTAAACAGATCATTTACAGATGATGACAACTGATGTAGAAGAATAAGGGCAGTTCAGAATGACATGAATTTGTTTCACTACATTCTTGAAAGCCAGGTTAAGAAAACAATCCAATGGCCCAGTTTCATGAAAAAAGTGAAATTGTGTGCATTTAAAAAATAGAGTACGGGACAGAAAGAATTTTAATGGTAGTCTTGGTCCACTACCAGCTATAACTTTGAATAATATGTAAAAGGAAGGCTTTTTATGTGTCTTCATAATGTTCTTGAAGTATGCCTCTGTGGATTGATGTAGATAACAAATTTCATAGAATCACGGAACATCCCAAGTTGGAAGGGAGCCACAAGGCTCATAGCGTCCAACTCCTGGCTCCGCTCAGGACCACCTGAAAATCAGACCGTGTGTCTGAGAGCATTGTCCAAGTGCTTCTTGAACTCTGACAAGCTCATTGCTGTGACCACTGCCCTGAGGGAGGCTGTTCCAGTGCCTGACCACTGGAAAAAGAAATCCAACTCAGATCTCCCCTGTCACATCTCCAGGCTGATCCCTTGGGTTCTGTTGTTGGTCACCAGGTCCTGCCCCTCAGTGCCTGCCCCTGTGCTCTCCCTAGTCAGGAAGCTATAGACCACCATGGAGTTTCCACTCAGTCTCTTCTCTGGACTGAGGACTTCAGCCACTCTTCATATGTCCTCCCCTCTAGACCCTACACTGTCTTTGTAGCCATCCTTTGGGCACTTTTTAATAGTTTTATGTCCTTCTCATACTGCGGTGACCCAAACTGTACACAGTACTCAAGATGAGGCCACAGCAATGCAGTGTAGGGTGGGACAGTCCTCTTCTCTTGACCTGCTAGCAGTGCTGTGCTTGATGCACTCCAGAATACTGTGGTCCTCCCGGCTACCTGGGAGCACTGTTGACTCATATTCAACTTATTGTCAACCAAGACTCTCAAATCTCTTTCATCATGGCTGCTCTCCAGCATCTCCTCCGTCAGACTGTATGTATAGCCATTGTCAATGTATAGCCATTGTCCCTTCCCAGGTGCAGAATCTGGCACTTGCTCTTGCTAAATTTCTTGCAGTTGGTGATTGCTCAGCTCTCTAATTTCTCAGGATCTCTATGCAAGGCCTCTTCACCCTCAACAGATTCAGTAGCTCCTCCCAATTTAGTGTTGTCAGTAAACTTGCTCATAACACCTTCTAGTCCTACATCCAAGACTTTATGAAAACATCAAAGAAAATTGGCCCTAAAATAGAGCCCTGGGGAACCCCTGGAGTAACTGACTGCCAGACTGATGTGACCTTGTTTACTATAGCACTTTGGGCATGACACATCAGCCACTCATTCACCTACTGCATTATGTTTTTGTCTAGTCGTATGCTGGACATTTTGTCCAGGATTCTGTGAGTAACAGTGCTGTAAACTTCAGTGAAATCCAAAAAGCCATCAACTAGTTTTTCTATGTAAAATACATAGGTGACCTTGTCATTAAAAAAAGTATAGTTAGTTAAATGGTACCTTTAAATGGTGCTTTTTTACAGCAATCATACTGTCTTTTTAGCAATCCTGGTTCTTGTGGTGTCCTTAGTGTATATTTTTCCTTAATCTTTGCTGTATCCAAATAGCAGTTCCTACTATAAAACGTTCCACTTGTGATTCTCCTACTGTGTGCAGAAGAAAAAGCTGCAGTGTTTGAGTATTTTAACCAAAGTTGTATCCACTGTGAGCTCTTCGCTTTCTTCTAAAAGATCTTTGTTCTAAACTATCAAACTGTGATTTGAATTGTTGCTTCTTATAGCAAGGAGTTGAATCACATGATCTCTGGATGTCAGTTCCAACCAAAATTACTTTGTGATTTGCTGTAGGTTCGGCATGTATGACTCAGGCTTTATTCACATTAGCTAACTATAAGCTATCTATTTATGTCTGTTTTTATTTAGTTGAACTGTAGTCCTCGCTGTCCTCGATGCACCCCCATCTTTTGTAATACAGCTAATACTACATGCATCCAATAAATCATGATATTTAAAATATGAAGGTAATGTATTTTTGAATGGTGTTCAGTGCAAATCTTTAGCTTTGTGTGAAGAGCTTTGTTCTGAAGGAGCCAACGTCTTGAAAACTTGTAACTTACTAGCCCTGGCCATTGATTTGATAATTCTCTTCTAGTGGATTTGAGCTACGTGTTGAAGAACTCAGTTCTGTCCATTCATGTGGTCCCCGAGGGATTTTTTTTTTTCTTTTTGCTTTATTTATTACCATGTCCAGAAACGTGTGACTTCTTTAAGGTGGAGAAGTAGTCTTGCTTTCTTTACTAGTAGAAAATGATTACTATTAGAAATGTTGCTATTCTCAGCTGGTATTTGGTTTAGTGCTAATAGTACTATTCTTCCAAAGCACAGTTTTATGATTATGGTAAAAGATTGGATCTTTGTATTTCTTCTTCTATTCCTTTCTCTCTAGGGATTTTGGCAATTGGGCTTATCAACGAGGCGCTGGATGAAGGAGACACCGAAAAAACTCTGCAAGCCTTACAGATTCCTGCAGCAAAACTGGAGGGTGTAACCCCAAAGGTAGCTCAGCATTATCAGGACACACTACTTCGGGCTAAGAGAGAGAAAGCACAGGTGGGTGTAGTTAAAAGCACCTCTCAGAAAGCCTTTGCGTCTGTGTACTGAGGGCATTCCTGATCTTAAAAGCTGGGAAACAGATCTGGAAATGAAAGGGTGAATACTACATGCTGTCAGCTGATCTTACCTGGCCAGTTTGGATCCTTCTGTATGAAGGAAAGAGATATGCAGATATAACGTGTGAATCTTTGTGAACTACAGAAATGGGCTTAAAGATATTAACTGCTTGAGATGGATTGCTCTAGATAATCTTAGGTCCAGAATGGCATATGTACCTTCTTTTTGGAGATATAAGGAGATGTGGTAAGTTTTTTTTTTTTTTTTTTTTTGGTAAGACGACAGTGTTTATTCTAATAGTTCTGAATTTCCAAATGCAAGTCTCCTTCAGTCTCACATTTTTAATGTTACTTGTTAAATGTATCTGTAGGTGTAGTTACATAAAGCAAAAGTAAAGTTTCAAAAATAGGAAAAAAAAACTTGTTGGGTGATGAATTTGTTCAGAAGGGGAAAATAGAAAACGTATGCTCTAGCGAAATATGTATGGATGCCTGTCACTCACTAGGTGACACTACAGATGCTATGTATTTTTTGCATGGTTTTTGTCTGTTGTGGTAGCCAAGGTCTTCTACTGACTTGTATGGAGTTGCCACTTTGCGTAACTGATTTATATGTACAGGTGAAAATGGAGAGAGGAAGAACGATCTCACCTTACTGGTTTAGGAAAGAAGATGAAACAAACATGTGGGTGGTGTACATGCTACTGATTTTTTTTTTTTTTAATAGATGAGTGGGATGTTATTTTATTTACTTATACTTACAAAGAGTAGCAGGTATGCTTCCTTTCAGTTGCCTAAGAGTGTTCAATTTCTTTTTTTTTTTTTTGTAATATCTTTTCAGTTGTGGAACTCATTGTTCTAATTCCAGCATGGATTTTAGCATAGAGACTGAGATGATACTGTGTTCAACATTGGTGGTTTTTTGTATGTTTGTTTGCTTTGTTTTTTTTTTTTTTTGACTAAGTATAAACCTTCACGGTGGCATGTCTGAAAACTGCACTGGTGATGCAGATTGCTAAGCAGCTTCCTCATTGGCCCTGAAAGGGTTAATGTTCCTGAGGAACCCATTTTGTGCTGAAGCATTTCCTCCTACTGAGTCAGAATGAAATAACGAATTCTTCGTAGTGTGCATGTAAGCTTCTGCCAGGCTGGATTGGTAACTTCAGTTGATGTGAAATTACCTTATTTAGGCATATGTTCAATTCAGGGCTCCTCCCTGCAACATGGCAGTAATTTCAGAAATCATGGTACAGACTAGCACTGTGGGTAGAACAGTTGCTATCCTGAGTCAACTTGCTTACTAGCTGGTGACTTCTGTACCTTCGGACTGAGAGGGATTATAGTTCAGCACAAGGAGGGAAGCTGGTGTCTGATGTGTATTTCTCATGTGATGAGCAGTGAGAGAAGCATTAATCCTGTAATGTGTTACACCTTCTGGGAAGCCTGTGACAGTAAATGCATGGGAAAGATCAGACAGCTTTGATAGTCTTTGGATTGATGACTCTGCTGGTAGAGATGACAGTCCAAGAGTTTGTTCCTTTAAGTCTCCCACCCTACCCCAGACAGGAATTTCTACATTGCTGAAGCAGTCATGGGACTCCTTGGACATTCAGATAAAATTTGTTAAAGGGATGTAAGTTTCAAACCAAAGCAGTGGGTAATGTGGAGGGTATGTAAGGAAATGTTAATTTTGAGTCCTGCCCTAGAACTCTTAATACTGGAATATAGTGGCTCTTTGTGCAGGGTGATTATTAATCCATGTCAGAAGTAAATATTTCCTGTGTCCTGTTTGTACAGCAGGAGTTGTTAGAGGGATGGCAATTGCTTCTTAAGATTTCTTTCCATAGTTACCTCCAGGAAGCAACAGTGGGTGTGGAGGAGCTGTGCTTGGCAGCTGCTGGACCATTGTTCATTACGTGTATTTGGGGGCTTGCTAAACGTTTTTCTCTTAGAAAATTTCTGCATGTAACATTATTTAATTAGGTTTCTTCAGCCAAAAAATAAGATACCGCGTGATCAGTACTCCACAGCAAATGGTCTGTTAAAACAGAGACTTGAAACATGCTTTTACTGTTGTTTATTCATATTTACCTCCAGTATATATAGTGCTTTTTGATTTGCTGGTACAGAAATCTGCAAACTTTTGTGGACAGGGACAAGAGCAGCCTGCTGTAGTGTTAGTTACCCATCAGTTTTTAGTTGCTGCTCATGTATGTGCATTTCCACTTAATAAGTTTCCCTTAAGAACTCTTTGCAGCCTTGTACTGTGAAAGGACTATTGTTAGTCTGTTTGTGCCCACCTAAGTGGGAAAAAAGCTTTTCAGAAAAAGACCTAGGAGTGCTGGTAGGCAGACACCAAAGTGAGTCAGCAGTGTGCTTGTGCTGCCTATAAGGCTTCAGTAGAGGGGTGATCCTTCCACTTGGCATTGGTGAGGCTGCACCTGTACTGTGTTCAGTTCTGCCCTGCCCCCCCCAAACAGGAGACATGAATGTACTGGAGATAGGCCACTGAGGTGCCTGAGGGACTGGAACACCTCTCCAGAGAGAAAAGCTGAGGGTGATGAGACTCTTTAGTCTAGAGATGAGAGGGCTTGGAGAGAATCTCTTCAGTGTATATGAAAACCTGGAAGTGAGGATGCAGTTGAGGATAAGAGGCATTGAATACAAATTGGGGTTCAGGAGGTTCCATTTAGACATCAAGTAGCACTTTACAGTGGAGGTAACTGAGCAGTAGCAGAGGTTGACCAGAGAGGTTCTGAAGTCTTTTCTTCGGAATTGTTCAAAAGCCATCTGGATATGGTCTGTCCTGGATAACGTGCTCTGGGTGTCCCTGCATGAGCAAGGGGATTGTACCAGATGAGCTCAGTGGTCCCTTTCAATCTTAAATTGTTCTGTGATTTTTTTTTTTTTTTTTTTTTTTTTTGTGTTCCTTGGAAAGGCACATGCTATTTGCAAATATAGCTTTAGGACTAACCTAACCCACTAATCATGGTGTTGGGATGCCTTGATGTTTGTTTGGGTGATACCATTGATGAAATTTCTTGGTGGGAGTTCCTTTTCCTAAAAAGTGTTTTGGCCTGGTAATGCTGTAGTTGCTTCTGCTAGTAACAAATGCACATTATGGCCTTGTGCTGAAATTGGTTAGAAAAATACTGAAATGCTTTGTATCCCTTGAAACTGCAATTGCTCAGAACTGGTGGTTTTATTTTGCACAAGCAGTGACACTCTTTTCCTCATGCTGCGAATACTTTCCTCATCGTACTCTCTTCAGGACACTCAGGATGAAACAGCTGTGCTTTGGCTCGATGAAATTCAGGATGGGATTCAGAGGGCTAACAAGGACACTGAAGAGTCACAGAGATGTAAGTATTGTGGCAAATACTGAGATTCATTGCCATTATCAACCAAATATTCGTCACCAAATGAAAGAATATGAGCAAGAAATGTAAACATGCAAAGGAAATTAAAATACAAATGTTTGCTTCAGGTAGGTGTAGATGTTTTTTCTTTCAACAATGAATGTCACAGTCTTTAAATTTCAATTTCTAAAATCATTTTGGAAGGGTATGTCATTGTTTCAATTGTGCTTGTGACTGTGTTACTTCATTGGCAGGGATACCTATTGAATCTCTGTCAAATTGTTTGACATTAGCAGATAATTGTATCTGTCTGTGGTTGGGTAGTCAAGTGTGAAGATATTCATGTGCACAGTTCTGGTACATCTTAGCTTTCATTTGTGTTGTACAGTTGTCTTAATTCTATGAAATATTTCTCAAACTACTTTTTTTTTTTTTTAACTAAGTGCAGACAAAAATACATATCAGTGCAGTTGGCAGGTGGACTATGCAGGTGGACTAAAGAACATTTGGTCAAAAGCAGGATTAAAGTATGTTTCTTTGAGCCTGAATAAGATCTTCAGATACCCTTACCTATCCATATGTGAACAGACATTTACTCGGTGCTGAAAATGACTGTTGTGAATGAATCTTGTGTTTATTGCATCAGTGAGATTCCTGTGGTCAATTTTGTATTGTGTTTGCAGCAGAGTTCTGGAGTAGCCCTAGGTTAGCTCTTTCTTCATTTTTATCTTGTTGATAAACTGTTTTGTGTTCAGGTTGCAGTTCCTGCTAGGAATGGTGCAGTCACTGGAAAGGTGCTTTTTGAGTCAGTTGTCTGCTGTGACAGGGCTCTGCAAGAAGAAACTGCCTTAACTACAGCTGTTGTCAGAGTATAGCTGAATGAATGGATAAAATGTTGTAGAGAAATACTGTCGATAAATCAGCACTATAGTAGGACTAAGAGAGCAAAAATTTATGTGCTGTCAGACACTGTACCATATACAGATGCACACTCTGTACTAAAAAGATTGTTGTACACCAAGTTGTCTTTTTTTAATCAGTATTTTTATATATAAATACAGTAAAGTATTTGTGTACACTCGCACATTGCCTTGCTGTCTTAGGTTTGTTGTGAGTCGCTGAGCTCCAGACTGCCCAGGTAACCTGCCTCCTTGTGTTGTTGAAGTTTCCTTAGGAATTCTGGCCATTAATGAAGCGGTAGATCACGGAGATACCAGCCGTACCCTGAGTGCCTTGCGCTCACCAGATGTGGGGCTGTATGGAGTCACTCCAGAATGTGCAGAGACGTACCAACGAGAGTTGGCAGAAGTCAAAAGGAGAAAAATGGCGACAGGTGAACCCCAAATAGCTAACTGTTAGTGCAGTAAATTCAAGATTATTGCCCGTAGAATGGAAACCAGAGAGGGAAAAAAGCCTGTGAGGAAAAGTCTTGCATTATGGATATCTTGTTAGAATGTCATGTTATAGGAAATTGAGTCTGCCTTGTAAACTGAAGTCTTTATTAAAGGAAGGAAAAAAAAAAAAAGGTAGGGGGGAAATTAAAAAGTTAACAGTGAAATATTCTCCACTTGTAGAATATATTGGGCTTAGGTAGTTCTTGTGGTAGTTCATTGGAGTCTCAGGCATTCCTTCTATTGCTTGGAGGAAGGAGCCTCTACATGCATTTCCTTGTAGTGTTTGTACATGAGGAAGATACACGTGTGCTTTCACTGTACCACCATTTCTGATTTTAGGAGGCAATGGCAGTGAATGGGTGAAACACTGGGTGAGAGGAGGCTATCATTATTATCATAACCTGAGGACCAAAGAGGGAGGATGGGATGAACCAGCTGAATTTGTGCAAAATGACACGCAGCTGTCACGGGAGGAGATACAGGTAAAGTACATTCTCTTTTTCTCTTTAAGTTGAAGTTGCCACTATTTCAGGCCTTATTGCAACTTTAAGAGGTAGTGTTTCACCACAGTAGTAATGTTAACAAGCTTTGTAGCTTTTTTCACTGTTCATTGTCTACCTTTGCACGTCAACACCTCTTTGTCCAATTGTGGAAAATGTGTACACCTTTATCATCAGAACAAGACTGTGGTGTTGCTGTTTACCGAAAAGCAACTTGTAAGTTTCTTTGAGCATAATACAGAAGCTGCTGTGTAACATCTCATTTTTTGCATCTCTGTTTTCTCTTCATGGCTCTTCTTCCTACCATAACGCTAATCTAGAGCACTATATCTGGAGTCACGGCAGCATACAACCGAGAGCAGTTGTGGCTGGCCAATGAGAACCTGATTGTAAAGCTTCAGGCTTGTTGTCGAGGCTATCTTGTTCGTCAGGAATTCAACTCCAGAATGAGTTTTTTGAAGAAACAAGTTCCAGCCATTACTTGCATCCAGGTATGAAATCCCCTTAATTCTGTTTGAAACTTGTACTTGTCAGTTGCTCTCTCTATGCACGCTTATTGACTGGTTTTGTTCAACTCAAACAATTGCCATGCACAATTATCTTCTCTTCATTTTGCAAATTGTTGAAAGGCATTTCCTTCTCCCTGAGAATCACTATATATAAATTACTTCCCTTCCTATTCCCATTTGTCTGTGGATTTGGAGAATTGAAAACGGAATTGAGAATTGTGAAGTGGATGGTGAATTTGGTTGTTCAGTTAAACATTTGTTCTCTAGCTGTGTTTCTGGAGGCCCATGCTCTTCGTGGGGGGTTGTGGTATGTCCCTCACAATGACAGCTGGTAGTGGAAGAAATAGTTAAAGCTTCACTGCATATCTCTTACTGCATATATCTTGTAAGATGAGCATGTCTCTGTTACATTTTATTCAGCCAAAGGGAATTGGAAACTGAGCAACAGAAAGAAGCATAGAATAGTAATTACTGCTCTTCAGTTTGAAAAGTGCCCCTTTCTCTTGTATGTGTTTTCAGTCCCAGTGGCGTGGCTATAAACAGAGGAAGGCATATCAAATCCGTTTGGATTACTTACGAGCACACAAGGACCAAGTAGTGAAGGTAGCAAAGGCTCTCTGATTTTTTTTTTTCTCGGTTAACATTTTTGGTAGCAATATTTGTGGAAAAGTCTTTTATCTGACCTGCTTTGGGATTCTTTCCATAGATTCAGTCAATGACCAGAATGTATCAAGCCAGAAGGCGTTACAGAGATCGCCTGCAATATTTCAGAGACCACGTAAGAGATTGTTAAATGAATTCAGTATCTGACATTTTTTTTTTTTTACTCTTCCCTTAACAAGTTGAAGTGGCTGAGTTTTTTTTCAATTCTAGATAAATGACGTTATAAAAATTCAAGCTTTTATCCGAGCAAACAAAGCACGAGAAGACTACAAAACCCTCAGTAAGTATGGCCAAAAGAATAAAACTAATATGCTTTGAATCTCTGTTTGCAAGAGAATACTGTTAGTGAGATCTGCGACGTCAAGATGGTTATGAAGATCAGTTAGGGTGAAGTGGTGCAAAGGGTGGGTAGGTAGGTAGGTAGATAGGTGGCTGAAGGAAAAATTCCCTCTGGCCAAAGCAATAGAATGCACTGTCAGCAAGTTTGCTGATGACACAAAACTGGGAAGAGTGGCTGACACACCAAAAGGCTGTGCTACCTTCCAGTGAGACCTAGACAGGCTGAAGAGTTGGGTGGGGAGAAACTGAATGAAAAAGAACAAGGGCAGGTATAGAGTCTTGCATCTGGGCAAGAGCAAGACCTGGGTACCAGAATAGGTTGGGGACTGACCTGTTGGAGAGCACTGTGTAGGGGAAAGGGATCGGGGGGGATCCTGGTGGACAGTAGGAGGACCATGAGCCAGCACTGTGTTCTCATGGCCAAGAAGGCATCCTGGGGTGTATGAGTGGGGTCATAGGTTGAGAGGTTCTCCTTCCCCTCTACCCTGCCCTGATGAGTGGAGCATCTCCCTTATGAGGAAAGGCTGAGGAAGCTGGATCTCTTTAGCTTGGAGGAGACTGAGGGGTGACCTCATTAGTGTTTATAAATATGTGAAGGGTGAGTGTCAGGAGGATGAAGGCAAACTCTCCACAGTGACATCCAATGATAGGACAAGGGGCAGTGTGTGCAGGTTGGAACATAGGAGGTTCCACATAAATAAGAGGAAAAACTTCTTCACTACAAGGGTAATAGAACGCTGGAACGGGCCGCCCAAAGAGGTTGTGGGATCTCCTTCTCTGGAGACATTCAGCATCTACCTGGACATGTTCCTGTGTGACCTAATCTAGGTGTTCCTGCTCCGGCAGGGGGATTGGACTAGATGATCTTTTGAGGTCCCTTCCAATTCCTGACACTCTATAATTCTGTGAAAACGTTTTTCACAGTAGTACTTTTGTTGCTGAGAAATAGGAGCACAGATTTTGGGGTAAGTTCAGCAAGGTGGACTCCCCATAGCTGATACTTACTTTATTCTATAGCGTTGACTTCTGTCATGATTTATTCCATACAAGAAGTTCCAGATACTGTCAGAAGTTATTGAAGCACATTGGTGTTAATTTTATCCTGGACTGGCTGCTGCTTGACATGCTATCTATACAGAGATAACACGTGCATTAATTTATGTTTCCTGTCCTCTAATGTCTTGTCACTTACTTTTAGTTAATGCTGAAAACCCACCTATGGCTGTGGTTCGGAAATTTGTTCACTTGCTCGACCAGAGTGACCAAGATTTTCAGGAGGAGCTTGAGCTAATGAAACTGCGTGAGGAAGTTGTAACCTTGATCCGATCTAATCAACAGCTTGAAAATGACCTCAATCTCATGGACATCAAGATTGGACTGCTAGTGAAAAACAAAATTACACTGCAGGTAGGAAACGTACTGCTGGGAGACCAACGGGGTGAATTGAGACCAATGGTAATTAGCACGAGGAGCTCCTGACCCTGGATCTCAGTTACTCAGATTTAGTGGAAAATATTTCACCCAGACTTATAGGTTTTCCTCCCAGTAAGTTCTTAACTGTTCCACTTACTATTATGTATCCCTAGAAAGATGACTGCAGAAGAAACATCAAGACTTCAAGCGTTTTAAAAACAACACCAGAAAAGAACCCACTCTGGACCAAGGGAAAGCAATAGATTGTATGCTCGAAGGCTTTGAGAACTGTTTGGCTGTTTACTTGTGGTTACATTAGTCACGAACTTGCACACCTTAATTTCTCACATTTTGCATGCTGTATCAGAGGGGGGGGTGATTTCAGAGCAGGAAATGTACTCAGGCCGCTTGGTGTTTGTTGGCTGATGGAAGCCCCCTCTGTCACTTTGCTAATGATTGATTTCACATAAGAACAACAACATTGCTAATACAGCAGTGCCTTTTTTTTTTTTTATTCAAGCTGGAGTTCTGGTCACCTTTTCCTTTGGTCCTGAATAGCGTGGTGCTAGGCTTGACCTTGTGTGAAACCTGAACCATGGCAGTAAAGTCAGTACCAAAGGAGGCTCCAACTCTTGTGCTGATGCTGGCAGCAAAAAGTATCATCGTTATCAGAGTATGTGGAGGCAGTGAGTCAGCAAAATAGAAAACTGGTTGGGGCTTCAAGCACAGAAAGAAGGGCATTTTCAGGCATCTTCAGGACGCTACCAGCTCTGATAGTAATCCCTACTCAAAGCAATTAGTCCTTCTAGGTTCTCAACAATCTCAGGAATTTGGGGACAAAACAGAAATCACTGCTATAACAGATAATGTTTCACTTTGTTATCTCCTGATGTACCTTGACTGCCTTATCCACATATAAGAAAGTGGTAGCATGTGCAACTTCTTCCAATATTGCACGTTATTTAAATGTGGAATCGGTCCCTCTCTGTTCTTTGTAGGATGTCGTTTCTCATAGCAAAAAGCTTACCAAGAAGAACAAGGAACAACTCTCTGACATGATGATGCTGAACAAACAAAAGGGAGGTTTGAAAGCTTTGAGCAAAGAGAAGAGGGAAAAGCTGGAAGCCTATCAGCATCTTTTCTACTTACTTCAGGTATGCAGCTTTTCATTCACTCCTCTTGTCATAGATGCTTACATGTATTGGAACAGTCTGTACTTATGCACTGCAGTGTTGAGGCACTGTCGTTCTTTGTGGCATTGGCTTTTGTGGACACATGCACTAAGTAATATTTCTTCTTGTTTTAGACTAACCCAACATACTTGGCCAAGCTGATTTTTCAGATGCCTCAAAACAAATCCACAAAGTTCATGGATTCAGTCATCTTCACGCTGTATAACTATGCATCCAATCAGAGAGAGGAATATCTGTTGTTGCGGCTTTTCCAAACAGCATTGCAGGAAGAGATCAAGTATGTTGTAGCATAGGACACAGCCTTGCTGTTGCCTCAGTTTGGACCTCTGCTAAAATTGAAGCTGTTTTCGTGTGATGTCCCGTGCTGATTTGGAGATAATGCTAAACTGTCTCTGCATTCTGCTGTTTCACGTTAGTCCTTTCTGTAATCTGAAATGGAAGAATTAACTTTGTTCTTTAGGATTTAAGCCATTTTTCTTTAGCCCGTGCTTTGTTGCTCAGGGGGGCACTATTTTTGATCTTATGCAGCGCTTTCCTAAAACTCAGTCCAATCTAAATTCTCTGCTGTCTAGTAACAAGGATTTCAAACAGACTGCGAGCTTGGGCTTTACAGGCCAGAGGTGGAGCTGACGCAGAGGGGACTGTATTTTCAAAAACTGATGAGGAGGCTGAAAATCAGATACTATATGGTTTGACTTTTTTACTGGCTGTCAGACTTAAGGATTCTGGCTGTCTGTAGGCATAGTTTAGTTGATTGGCCCTTAGGAGTTTGGTGTTTGTGACTTTAGTTCTGGATGATACAGAGCTGCACAACTTGCTAAGAAGACCAAATACATACGATGTTGGAGGTGATCATGCATTTTTTGATGCTTTTAAGTATGAGGATGGTATGTGTCCTCAAACAGATAATAATAAGTGAACAAATATTTTAGATGTTATTTTTTTCTTGGAGTAGTAGTTCAGGAAAATGCATGTATATGCTTTATTCTCTGCTGCTCTGGATTTCCCATAGCTGTATAGTATGAATGGCTTTTGTTGTTGATTGCTTACTTGCTTATTTTAAATACTGAAAGAAAATAGTTCTTCTGCCTATGTAGAACCCCCTTTGTTTCCTTTGTATTTTTGAGTTGTGTACTCTTGAACAGAATGTACAACTGGATCTACATTCACTGTTATAGAGGTGTCTACAGGCAAATTGTGCTGGATTTCCCAAGTGGAGGCCGTAATGCTCCTTGCCTCCTGCGTTCTCATATAGTGCTGTATGTTACTGCTGTATTGAGATTTTATTACCAATCCATTATCTGTTCCCCAGGCGTGACACTGAGAAGCAACTTTGTGATTCTATGATTCTCTGTCTAATGGTGACTTAAGCATACCTCATACTTCATATTGATTCTTCCTTCAGATCAAAAGTAGACCAAATCCATGAAATTGTGACTGGGAATCCTACTGTCATTAAAATGGTTGTAAGTTTCAACCGTGGTGCCCGTGGTCAGAACGCACTGAGGCAGATCTTGGCACCAGTTGTGAAGGAAATAATTGACGACAAATCACTCAACATCAAAACTGATCCAGTGGATATTTACAAGTCCTGGGTTAACCAGATGGAGTCTCAGACTGGTGAGGCCAGGTATGGAAGCTGTTACTACTGTTTTTTTCTGAAAGTTGCTCAGCTGCTTTGCATTGCTCTGTTAATCATTCCAGACCATCCTTGGATTCATTGCATGCCTCTGTCCAACTGATAGTTTTTTTCCATCCATTCGAGATGACTTTCTTCTGAAAGGTATAAAGAATCATCTTGTGACAGGGGTGTTGAGACTATTAGAAGTGATTCTCATTAGGAGATAGGCCAAAAAACCCCCCAAAAAAACATTTCTTCTGTGTTAACTCATAGATATAGATAATTACCGATTTGTCTTCTAAGCTAGAAGATATCATGTGGAGAGAAAGTACCCAGGGATCAGATGTCGAACTTTGTTCAGTCAGTTTCCATTTTGTGTGCAGGTAGGATATAGGTTTTATTTGCAAGAGAACAAAACCTGGAGAATAAGCATAACATTGCAGTTTCTTTTGGTCCTAATATCTTCCTAACCTTAATACTTCAACCCTTTCTTTATTCCAGGTAATAAAGTCTTCCATTTTTTCTTCTAGAAAGGGCTCGTGTTTTCCCTGGTTTTCCTTTTATCACTGTTGTTAACTTACAGAAGCTTTTCTTATTGCCCTTAATATTGCTGTCCAGATTCAATTAGATCAGGGCTTTGCCTTTCCTAATGCTATCCCTGGCTTCTCAGACATTTTCTCTATGTTATTCCCGGGCTTGCTGTTCTTATGTCTGTAGTCTTTCTTGTTGTGTTTAAGTTTGCAGGCCGCCTAGCATTTTTGCCTGACTTCCTCTTTGTTGGTATGCATTGCTACTGCGTTTGTAGGAAATGGTCCTTGAATATCAGCTAGTGTTCTGGGGCCCTTATTCCTTCCAAGGCTTTATCCTGCATTACTCTACCAAGCAGATCTCTGAAGGAGTTGCACTGGAACAGGTTGCCCAAGGAGGTTGTGGATGCCCCATCCCTGGAGGCATTCAAGGCCAGGCTGGATGTGGCTCTGGACAGCCTGGTCTGCTGGTTGGTGAACCTGCACATAGCAGGGGGTTGGAACTGGATGAGCACTGTGGTCCCTCTCAACACAGGCCATGCTATGATTCTATGAACATGCAGCTATTCCTGTCTGCCCATCAGAAGGTTTCATCCACTTGGCCTGTAGATCCCCCGCTATGTCATCTGTCCCTGTCCTCCCTTTAATCTGCATCTATAAACTCTTGATTGGCTCCTCATCTGTCCCCAGTCAGAGTTCTGTGTGCTTCATCCTGTGTTTCTTCCAGTGCTTGATGTTCACCAGATTTTGAGGATTCCTTTGTTGGTTGTTTTTGTTTTGTTTTTAACATACTTCAAAGGAAGTGGGGGAAAAAAAATTCTATGAAGTAAAAGATAACTTTCTCAATGCAGCACACTGCATGAGTTACTATCTTAACATTGAAATGTGCAGCTTATGTTTTCACTGATTTATTTGCAATCTGAGGTACTACTACGTATCACAGATGACACTTCTTTACTCTAGAGAGCATGTCTGCATGTGGTACAAAAAGATACAGTTTTGAGTTAGCTGGGCTGTTTTTCTCAGTGACTGTTGCAGCTGCAGCAGAGGACGTGAGAAGTCCTTTATTCTTTCAGTGCTAGAATTCTAATTAAAGTTAACGTGCAGCTCCTTGTAGCCAAGTGAAAGTGGGCTTGTTTCTGTGTCAAGCTAAAAATTCTGCCTGGCACTGACAAAGTATATTAGGATAAGGAGTGCTCACCTTCACATTTGACTTTTTCAAATAGCAAATTGCCATACGATGTTACACCTGAACAAGCTCTTAATCATGATGAGGTGAGGACACGCCTGGATGCCTCAATCAGAAATATGAAGACAGTGACAGACAAGTTCCTGTCTGCCATCGTTGGTTCAGTTGACAAAATCCCGTAAGTCTGGTGTGTCACTGCATTGTCCTGTAGAAGTTAATAGTGGTTCATCCTTGAGAAAGTCTCACTTGTCTTTTATTTCCTTCGAAGTTATGGAATGCGTTTCATCGCCAAGGTACTGAAAGACTCCTTGCATGACAAGTTTCCTGATGCTGGCGAGGATGAGCTTCTGAAGGTAAGGAGCTGATCAGCTCTGTGAATAATTGTCAGCCACGTTGACTGTAGCAAATGCATCTCAGTATTCTTTGTTGGGTGTACGTGTGCAGAGAAGTTTAAGTAGACTTAGGTTATTTGTTGTTATGGGTATAAAGTACTTTGCATTGTGCTTTGGATTGCTAGGTAGTTATGTCAAATGAGATATAGTACAGCGTTCAGAAGAAGTCACCCTGTTGCTTTTCCTTTTGCTTTTAATATCTTGGGCATCGTGCCCTCTAGGTTTCTTGACTTTGGGCTACTCTTGCTGCTGAATAGCATACCTTGGTTTTGCTGATATTTTCTGAGTCAGTTGCTCTTTTCTTAAAGAGACAGTGCCAAGTTAAAAAGTCTGTGTGCAAAACTCTAATATTATCACTTCCCTTACAATATTCTAGGGTATTAGAGTAGCTGCAACAAAATATATAGTGTCATTTTTCACAATGTGCAGGCAGTTTTGTATTGTACATTTCAGTACATTTGGAGAACTAAAAGGATTTTAGTAGTAAATGCTTCCAAATGAGCCTAGCATTTTGGCTTTCATTGAAATTGTCCTGGCTTTTTGTTATTTTAAAGTTCTTTATGACTGCGAGCGCTCTTCTTATTAATAAAACAAAGATTGGATTTTGCAATACTTGACACAGTCTCTTTAAGCTTTTCTGTCTCTGCTTCATTACAAAGTAATTACCAATCTGAATGCTGTTTTCTTCTCTCTTCTAGTTCTGTGCTTTCCCATTCTGAGGCATCGATTCTTTCTGTGCAGGTGAATTCATTTTTCCCATCTGTAAATTTAGGTGGAAAGCTGCAGTTTTTATTAATCTTTGTGGAAACAATGTCGTGGTCCACGCAAACTCAAAACTGCAGCTGTGTGCAGTGACTGCCTGTAAATTTCTTAGGGCCTAAAACTACTCATATGATGTACTGTTCTTGTCTTCCTACTACAAGTTTTAATATTATTAATATGATTTCTCTCACAAATGTATTTCTTACAACTGGTAGTGAACAGTTTTGACTATTGTGATCGTGTGACGGAATCTGGGATAGTACAGCAAGAGCTGGCATGAAATAGTTGTCAAAACTATGACCTCTCTGAAATTTCTGGGACGGCCTAGCAATGGCTAAGCTCTTTCTTTCTTTTTTCACCATTTCTTCACACCTCTGATGTCTTCTGTGCATTCAAATCACACGTGAAGCAGGAGAAGCCAAGATTCTGTGACTTGGCTCTCCACAAATTTATGTGAAACACCAGAAGATACTGAAGTACGTGATGTGGGAACTTTTGCTGTATGTCAGTGTGCTGGGCAAATTCCTTTTTGTTGTGGGAATTACTGCAGGCAAAATATCAAATACAGGTTAGAAGTATATATGTATGAGCGCATGGATAACATGACGTCTTTATCTTTGGTGCCTCAGAGTTCATTGCTGCTCACTTAGCTAGGTAAATTGGACTTCTTTTGAAATGTCAAATACCACTCATCTTCTGTACTTCTGAGTTTCTTACTTCTGGATTAAATGTTTATGAGTTGCTCTCAGTTGTTTTTAATTGGGGATCTGTAGCTAAAAATGTTGCTGTTTATCAAAGAGGTATTCTGAAAGAGAGAAAAGGGCTTTGGAAAAGGGGGAAAGTAGCTGCTGTTTTCTCAGCTTAGCTCTTGATTTACCATGCTTCACCATTTTTGCTTTGTTGGAGATGGTGGTCAATTCTGCACACTTGTGTTAAGAATTAGCTCATATCCCTTAATGAGACTACAATACCAGGTTTCTCTGTACTGTAGTTGTTCTGCCTTCTGTTAGACTAAATTATGTTTAATTCTCGTAGTAATTTTTACGTTTGTATGAGTAATTCTTTGGTAACTTTTAAAAATATATAGACAAGTAATATTAAAAGTTAGATTTGAAAATCTTTATACATAGGAATATCTGCAGTTGTGTTGTTCTGGAACTAGTTGTGCTCAGTCTTACTGCTTTTGTGTTGACAGGTTGTGTATTTATTTAGTGTATTTATATATATTTAGTTTAACACTGTAGATTCTTTGGGATAGCGTGTGCTTGCATATGGCAGCACAGTAGATCCTGCATCTTGAACGGGGCCCACAGTTAACAAGAAAGTAATTTGTCAGAACTCAATTTCAGTAAAACTCAGTGGAGATCTGTACCATTGCTTTTTCATGTGTTTTTTTCTCTCATCAACTTTTCCTAGATTGTTGGCAACTTACTCTATTATCGCTACATGAATCCAGCCATTGTTGCACCGGATGCATTTGACATAATTGATCTTTCAGCTGGAGGGCAGCTGACCACAGATCAACGAAGAAACCTTGGTTCTATTGCAAAGATGCTGCAGCATGCTGCGTCTAATAAGATGTTCATGGGAGACAATGCACATCTAAGCATCATTAATGAATACTTGTCACAGTCATACCAGAAATTCAGGTAGACTTCAGCTGATTATGTTGAGGAGTTTGGCAGACAATAATGTTGCAAACAAAAAGGAATGATGAATTTTAAATACAATAAATTCCATCTCTGTGAAATAGGAAGTCTGTTGAAAATGAGAGATTGCACTTCAGGCTTCCATAAGCATTGATAATAATGACATATAAGTTCGAGGTACATATTTTATGAAGTATATATAGTATATTAACGAGCTGGTCAAAACACTTGGCTTTGCCATGCAAGCCTCCAGAGTAAAGGTTGTTTTTCTATGTGTTTATTATAATATTCTGGCCATTGAAAACTAGAGTGGGCATATGTTCTTTCCTATACGAACCCTAGTTCTCTGTATGCGAAGTAGATGGCATTTGGATTAAAACAGACTGGAATTCAGTTTGTGTGATAAGATTACTCTTGAAGCTTATTTATGTCTTTCATCTTTTGGAAGAAAGAAAACTGGAAATGGCTGGGAATGAGGATTATTATTGCAGCTAAGACAGAAGGATGGGTGCACAAGGTCATTCAGTCCACAGACCTGTCCTGCAGATGCTTACAATGAGCTGATGCTGACGTGGCCAGTAATAATAACTGAATCTTCTAGACTGCTTTTGATGTGATAAGCTATAGCTTGTCCAATTGTAGTATGCTTGGGAACCATAGTTTAAAGAAGAATAACTTCTGGTATGCTGATTAACTTTCTCCTTTTTCTTTCCTTTTTGTTTTTTTTTTTTCTTAAGACGCTTTTTTCAGGTTGCTTGTGAGGTTCCTGAATTGCAGGATAAATTCAATATTGATGAATATTCTGACTTGGTGACTCTCACTAAACCAGTTATTTATATTTCTATTGGTGAAATCATCAATACACACACTGTAAGTATACATCAGTCACAGTTGCTCCTTCTTAAGTAGTTCTTACACAGAAAATGCTGCTTCTGTTGAAACCTAAAGTAGCCAGATCTAAAAGTGATAGATTTCATTTGACTGCAGAGCGCAAGAGCTTGTAAGTTTTTAGAATTTGGTAAATTGCAAGTGTTTTGAGCTTATTTTGGAAGTGTCTGAGTATATGCTAATGGTACAACTTTCAGCTGTGATATTGCAGCTTTAGAGTTCAGTGAAGTTAAGATTTTTTTTTCTAAAAGATACCAGCATAAAGGAATATAATTTCAGTGTGAAGAAAAGGATTTATGATTAACACAATTTATTCTTCTGTTCATTTAGCTGCTCTTAGACCATCAAGATGCAATTGCTCCTGAGCATAATGATCCAATTCATGAATTGCTGGATGATCTTGGAGAAGTTCCTTCAATTGAGTCCTTAATAGGTGATCTGTTTTACTTCAGAATTATGTAGTATTACCTTAGATGATTTGAAGTGTAGTGAAGAAACTATCAAAGGAATAATCAATGGCCATTTGGAAGTTGGTGCTCTAAAAAAGCAGTGTATTTGTTCCAGTTTATTCTTCTGACCTTAGAACTTGTTATCCTGTGGAAAAAAATATGCCTGGCTTCTTTCTTTTCTTGTCTCCAAACACCTTATGTCACACCACTTCTGTTTCTAGAAGATGAACAGATTTTGAAATGTATTCTTTGTTCCCTTGTGTTGGAGCCATTTCTGTGTGCATCCTAGCATATTTGCAAAGGTCTATCCACTGTCTCGGGATCTGTGTTCCTTAAGAGTTTAGTAGTAAGTATATTAAGTGACACACGTCACACAGGAGAAGTGCAATTTTTGGCATATGAAATATGCCACTTGTTTCCCTCCTTTTGGGTGTACCCATTAGTGAATATCTGATAAAGGACCAATAGGGGCAGGAAAAAAAAAATCTTTTTGAGTTGGAGGGAGGAAGGATCTAACTTCATGTTACTAATCCATGGAAGTTTTCTAGGAACAGAATCTAAGTCAAAGTTTAGTGCTTCACCATATACAAAATGAAAAAGTTGCACGAGTCTGCCTCTCTTTGGTTTCTGTCGTACTGCTGTTGCAAGCATGAAATCTAGTGTGCAGGTCCTGGGGGATGGATGGATGGACGCAGCTTTCAAGAGAATGCTTTGACATCAAAATAGTTACCTTGGTGTTGCTCCTTAAGAAAAGTAAGAACTTTTTAAAGGAATGATTGCTGGCATGTTTTCTGAGTGCACACAGAGAACAAAGTGTTATGTGAGAGAGCCTAGCAACTGTTCTGATGAGAATTCAGCTACAGTTGGAACAGGAAAAAATCTTTGTTAGAAGAATTACAAGGTTGGTCACTAAGAGAGGCAATTTTTAGATTGGAAAATTCATTCTATTGAAAACATGGACAGAAAGACACAGTGATACTTTAGTTTATCAGGTATTATTGGCAGGCCAGCTTTTCTTTTTGAGAGAGAGTAAGATGTTGAGTAACGGTGTGGAATAGACATAAACATGGTGCTGTCTGGTGTGTGAATAGTCTCTCAATTTTGTAGGAAAAAAAAAGTCTGGTATGTTCAAGATGTTTTTAAAAGCTCTCACTGGCATATGGCAAATTTGACTATAAATGGTGTAGTTTTTCTGTGTTCTGTTACATAAGGAAAAAAAATTACAGAGTTGTAGCAATCAAGAATGTAAAGAACATGAGGTAATCTGTAAAATCTTTTTCCACTTGACAGGCGAGGGGTCTGGCAACATTAATGACCCGAACAGGGAGATGCTAGCAAAGACAGAGGTTTCTCTCACGCTCACTAATAAATTTGATGTTCCTGGTGATGAAAATGCAGAGATGGATGCTAGGACAATTCTGCTGAAGTAAGTGAGAGATAAACTAACTGGTGTATTTGTTAAGAGAAGAGGGAAAGTAGAACCTGGATTTTCACGCTGTTCTGTTTGTGAAAGTAGGAGAACTGATGTTTAAATACTGTGACTCAATACATTGAGTCACATTGAGTCATACTGGTACTGTGACTCAAAATACATTGAGGTTGTAGCCATTTCTTTTAAAAGCTGTAGCTGTTAAATTTGTGCTTGCTAGTTTTTTGTCAGTGAAGAATTTGTCACTCTTTAAAAGTGTATCTGTGATGATTCTGGAGGAGAAAAATTACCAGAAAAGAAAATACTGCCAGCGTGAGCAAGTCTGACGGCAGCAGTTAAATTTATTTTCATATGGGATGATTTGTTAGGATTATTGTAAATAACCTGTAGCATTCATCACAATTTAGTTTTAACTCTGAAATCTATTGATGTAAAATTAAGATGTAGTCCTATTTGTGATGCCTAAATGATGCCCTGTGCAAATACTTTGAATAGAATACGTGTAACATGGGGAAATTCCATGAGTAACAGTGTCTAGCATATGTGATGCTGTACTGCTGAAAATTGCTAGCTCTTAGAGAGCCAGCTGATTTATTTAGCCTATGAGCAGAATGTGTCTGCTTCCCTGACAGGACACAGGAGACAATGATGGTAATTTATGATACTCTTCCTGTAGCTTTTTCCCTGCTGTGGGAAATACCTCCTGGTTCCCACCTTTCCTTGGTTTACGATGCATTTCTGTTCCCTCTGCACTCTATGTCCCCCACGCTTGACTGAGATAAATAGCTTTTTGGGTAATAGTGTTAACCTGATGGTTAACCTGATGTAAAGAGTGCAAGGGACAGTCGGTGATTTTGTTGTTGTCAGACTCTTTTTGTCTGGGAGAACTTGGTGCTAATACTGACTTTTGGCCACTTCTAAGCAAGTCCCTCTTGCTGGGGTGCAGAGAGCAGCTACCTGATGGTGTTACGTATTCACATGCTCTGATGCACTCTTGCCCTGATGCCAAGTGGCTTAGCTGAGAGTTCACGAGGTCAGCTTACACTTGGCCTAGATGGAGCAATGATCTCTCAGAAGAAAATGGTATATCTAAAAATATTTTTACACTAACTGAGTTGCTTGAAATATGTGCTAGTATTTCTCTACCCTCCAGAAGAAGGTGACACTGATTTCAAAAGCATTTACCAGATGTACCTGAAATCACCTAAGATGTGGATGGTAAGGAGGGTGTTGATGCAATTTGTTATGCCAGAAATAATTCTAGCTTGATTGAAAAGTATTGAAGGCACTTTAGTGTTATCATCTGGCTCAGGGGCCCGGTTGCCTCAGACTGAACGCTGGCTATGTAATTGAGCTGCAGATCTTGATTCTGAATGACCCTGTTTGTCACTGGATTGGAAGCAGATACCTACTTTGGCTAAGTTAGTGTACATGTAAGAAAGTGGTCCACTTCATTTGTTTATTTTTTAACGCCTGTTAAAAAGCATTAAAGTGCACTTTGAATGGATAACGTTAGACTTTTTCTGGCTGTGTGAAATTGCTGTTGCTGCTAACTGCTTTGTCTTTTACCTCAAAATTTGAGGCGTCTGTGGTCCAGGTGGTAGTACTGAGACAGCCTTAATATATATGGGGGTGAAGTTCTAACTTTTTGAGAAGATGTTAGGGAGCAATGCTGTGTACTGTATAGATGCGTCTTTTAGGGAATCAGTTTCTGATAAAAGGGTGTCAGAAAAAGTGAATTAGTTCTCGGAGCTCTGGTCTCAACTAAAATCAGAAACACTGCTATTATTGCAGAATAGCAATATTGAAGGTCTCTTGGCTTAAATTTTTGCCTCCTATTCTACCTGGTTTCTCTGCAGCACAAAACGTTTAATTGTTGATGTAATCCGCTTCCAACCTGGGGAGACGCTGACTGAAATCTTGGACGCTTCAGCTACTTCAGAGCAAGTATGAAGAATTTTTTTCCCTGTGTTCTTTTTAGGTTGAGAATTTGTTTTTTATCTAGATGCGTGTGCATATACTTGGGAATCTGCATTATATAGCATGGTGAAGCTGTCTCCACTGGTTTTGGAGCTGCATGTAGCACGAATGATGAGGGGATATAATGGAAATAAAGAGTGCATGTGAATCTAGCTCTTTGATAGCTATTAGAAAATGCTTATTTAGAAGACTGTTTTAAACAGTAGGTGGGTGTCTGCCAGTTCCTGTACATGGAATGTTTTCATCCAGTGTATTCGTAAGTCAGTTCTGGAATGACTGAGCAAAATTCTCTGGTTATGCTGGAGGTCAGATGATCTTCTAGTTCTTTATCACCTTAAAAATAATCAGTTTATGAACTTGTAATTTTCTTGTTGTCTTTTTCTAGGAAGCAGAGCATCAAAGAGCTATGCAGAAACGGGCCATTCGTGATGCTAAAACTCCTGATAAGATGAAAAAATCTGTGTCTGTAAAGGAAGATGGCAACTTAAATCTTCAGGGTAAAAAAGAGAAAATCAAGACAGGCCTGAAGAAGCTGACAGAACTAGGGATAGTGAATGCAAAAAATAAATACCAGGAGCTAATCAATGATATTGCAAAGGTATGCCAGTTAGTGGTTTTCTACTAGTTACAGAGGAGTTTTTCTTTTTTATGGCTTGCAATGTTGTAAAACTGGTGTGAGTTTTCAGGAGTAAGTTTTGCAGTAGTTAGATATCTGAAATATATAATTTGCTTCTACGTCTTTGCGTTTGGAAAGTCTCTTATTTTTATGTGTTTTCACAAATAATTCTGTTGCCAGAGTCTCGGGCACCTTAAGTATTAGACATTGGAGGAAATCCCTGATGTGTGATCTCTTCTCCTAGTGCTTTTACTGGTGTAAATAGTGCCTTTACAAACTCACTTCCACATGGGAGTTTTGTCCGTAACTTAAAGAAAAATCAAGTGTTGTTTTTATTTAAATACACTCACTCATTCAAGAATAACTGAAATACTTTATGGAGGACCTAAGAAAAACTTATGCAAGTGATATAATACCATTGCATATTGAAATGCGTTATCAGCATAGCATATCATACATTTGCCAAAGTAATACATGGGAAAAGATTGTGTATGAAGTGAATGAATTACCACTTTCGGAAGTGAGATTAAAACTGATCATTTGGTCATTAATAAATATCAAAAATGAAAATGACTTGAACATATCGTATTTTTTGTTCAGTTATTAATATAGCATGTTTAAAAATGGCTGACTAGCAAAGACAGACTGTCACATTTATGCATTTTTGTGGTTATAGCTCTTGATTTTTAATGTACTCCTGCTACCCAGTGAAAGCAAAAATTGCTGTCTTCCTTAAATCACATGCTCTAGTCACTGCAGTTATGACAGCGCTGAAGATTGAGAAAGCAGCAGAATGTTTAAATGAACTGCTGTTGGAGTTGGTTAGGTCCAAAAATAGTCAACACAAAGAAATGATGACACTTAAACTGGGGCAAGTGTGACTGAGGAATCTTAATACAGTTTGTTCCCTGAAGCAAGGCTAATCGGAATTGAACAGTGCTTCTCAATCTGTCTCTGTACTCTGGGCTTGAGCCGCCAGAGATCTTCAATAACCAGGAGGTCTCTGCGTCTTTTACTCTGTGCTGTAGGATATCCGAAATCAGCGTAGATACCGTCAGAGAAGAAAGGCAGAGCTGGTGAAGCTGCAGCAGACATACAGTGCCTTGAACTCCAAAGCTACTTTTTATGGGGAACAAGTTGATTACTACAAAAGCTACATCAAAACCTGCTTGGATAACCTGGCTAGCAAGGGCAAGTAAGTATCTCTGAACTGTGCTGCGACTCTATAAATAAACGCTTGTTTCAGAAAAAAAAAGGTGTAGGTCATTGCTAAGAAAAAATTGTAATACCATCTGCACAAAGCTAAGGGAGAGTGTGGCCCCTGAATGGGGTCAGAGAGACATAGTCAAAGGAATTTTGGTCCTTTTGAGAGAGAGGAATGTAGAAAGACCAGAGATAATGGTCGGGTTGCTCAGGTAACTTACACCTGCTTGGTTAGTCCCTCCCATAATTTTTTCTTGAAGCAAAGAATTAAAGCATCCTTTTTACTTACAGTGACAGCACTAATCACGGTTTGTCCTCTCTTTGTCCCGGAGGGAGTTTGTACAGTGGAAGACAGTTCAGGTTTTCCTATAAGAAAAGCAATGAGTTCCCACCCTGAGTTTGTTTCTTCTCTTTACTTTGGCAGGCAGCACAGCATAGTCCTCAGCCTTAGAAAATTTTTCAACATAACTGGGTTTGTGTTCCCTGGTTTTTTTTTTTTTTTTTTTTTTTTTTGTCTGAACATAGTGTGGAAAATACTTTTCTGTTCTGGAGAAATTCCAGAGTTGGGTTTGTATGCATATGGCATGTTGTTGAAAAGAGTGAAGCACAAATATGGGAAAAAAAAGGAAATGTAGTAGGCATTAAACCTGACGTTGCTGGCATCAGACATTCTGGTTTAAAATAGAGTCCAGTGCATAAGGTAGTTCTGGTTTCTGTTTCCTCAAAAAGGCACATAGGATTTTAACTCTGATGCAGTGATGTGAGGTGGGCAGCAGGGTAGCGATTAGTCAGACAGGGCAAGAAGGGGAGCTGTAATGGCATGTCCCTTGAACATGTGGTCAGTACACTGAATTTGAAGAGAAATGAAAAAGTCAAAATCTACCAGGGCAACAGGCTGTACACAGATAATACCTACTGTGTGTAATTTTGGATAATCTAAATAATCGGTTGCTTTTTTTTTTTTAAATTTTGTTAAGTGTCAAAGTAACTGTTATGGGTCTGTTTTCAGAGTGCCAGTAAAAACAATTTGTTAACTATGAGAACTTTTGCCTAATTGTATACGTAGTAGTGCTTTTTATGAAGTACTGTTGGTTTTTTTCTACTTCTGTTGTATGAGTTTACCGGTAAATAGTAGAAAGTCAGAGATCTGATCTGAGCTACCAGTGCTGTGTAGATAAACTTGGTAGTAGAAATATATCAGCTCTGTTAGTTGAACTATCTATTCTGGTTCTAGCCACTCATCCACACAGTATAAATTACTTACTATATTTTGTTTGCTCCCTGTTTTGTTTTTTTTAATCCCTTTTTCCTTCCAGAGTCTCTAAGAAGCCTCGAGAGATGAAAGGCAAAAATAGTAAAAAGATTTCTCTAAAATACACTGCAGCTCGACTTCATGAGAAGGGAGTGCTTTTAGAGATTGAGGATCTGCAAGTTAACCAGTAAGTGTTCCTTAAAAACTCATTAGAGCTAAATAGCTTTCCCAGAGAAAGAGGGAAATGTTGCATACTGTTTTTGACTACTTAGGCTGGCAGGGGCTGAGAAACCTCACAAACTGATCGTGTGCTGTTCTCTTATTTCTGGTTAAATGGGAGCGGATCTCTGGTAGATAAGTTTAATGTGATTTAAAGATGACACCCTCTTTCTCCCTGTACCCCCACAGCCCCTGTCACAGAAGGATTCCTCCTTGAGTGAATTGCTACTGCAATTAGTTAACTTTCAAGGCTAACCTGAGCTTGTTCAGCTGCATCTTGCTGGCCTTGAGTAACTGATCTATCTTTCGCACAATATACAGAAGCTACTTGTTACTGGAATTTTTATCAGCATTTTGCTTTGCACTAAGAGGGGTGGGGGTGTCTAGGAGCAGAAGTTGGCTGCTGATACACACGGGCTAGATTATTGTGTTTTCTTACTGTGTTTGTGTGAAGATGTAACCTATCAGGTGTAGAACGTTAGGCTACATTGTTGTAGCCTATTGTTCATTATTCATTTTTCTACCAAGTCTCATTCCAAATGAGAATATAGGATTAGAATTTAGGAGTAGAATTTAGAAATTTATCTTCAGCTTCCATCTGATGTGTCCTTTCCCTGTGTCATTAGGAACTGCATGTTTGTGAACTGTGGTTTTTAATTTCTTAAATTTACAGATTTAAAAATGTAATATTTGAAATCAGTCCAACAGAAGAAGTAGGAGATTTTGAGGTAAAAGCAAAATTCATGGGGGTACAGATGGAAACCTTTATGCTACATTATCAGGTAAGAACAATCCTATTTAATAACGACAGCTATGGCAAATAAGTTTCATGGGATGCATATGAATAGCAAATATCTCTTCTGCTTGCCAAACTCTTTATCAAATACTAATTATATGTGTTTTGCCTGAACAGCGTGAAAATTGAGGGAGCATCTTTAATCTAAATCTGCCTTCTATTAGTTTAAGTATTAGCAGGAAAATCTTTACCTTGAGGCAGTGAGGCCCTGGCACAGGCTGCTCAGAGAACTGTGGGTGCCCCATTCCTGGTGGTGCCCAGGGCCAGGCTGAACAGGGTCCTGGGGAGCTGGAGCTGGTGGAGTGGCGCTGCAGGTGTTGAAGTCCCTTCCAACATCAGACCGTACTACGATTCTGTGGAAAGCTATCTTGACAACGGTAGATTTGTTGCAGACAAAACAGATACAGTCCCAGTGGGGAACTGAGGCTAATTTGTTTCTTTACTAATGAAAGCTTTATGTCAGTCTGTGTCTTAGTTACACTTACATAAGTATGCGCTTCACTTATATGAGTCAGTTGGAAGAGACTTACAGGCAAGTTTTTCCAAATGGTCCCCATTCTTCTTCCCACACCACTACTGTTATGTCTGGCATTTCTGTCCACGTGTGTGTCTACCAAAACTTGGTCCCCAAGTATTGCTAAGTATGGTAATCGTGGATGTCCCAGGCATATTGGAACAAATTGCATACAGGAGCACTCTGCACAGATATGTTAGTATTGCAGTACCTGACTGATAGGAGGGATAGCTGCCTTACATATCCCATACATCTGCTCTGGGAACTCCTGTAGTTCATTCCAGTGCTGATCTGTTGGATCTGGTCACAGACTTCTTGGTTCATGTGGCTACTCAAGGTTACTTGGTTCTCAAGCATGTGTGGTAAAACCTCTATGAACAAACTGCCACTGCTCATCCAAGTGTAGCATTAGCAATGACTTCACTTAAAAAGTCTTGTATTGCCAGAGTTTTTATAGAAAACTGTAGAAACAGCTTTTTGATGTTCATTCTGGTGCCAGGAGCAAGATTCACATTTTGGAATACGTGCAGTGTACCTTGCAGTAGCACTACGTGAGTGCTTTCTCCAAGATGCACTGTTCTAGAGAGGAGACTTGGAAAGAAATTAATTGCTGAGATGAATCAGTGCAGGGAGTCTTAACAGCTTTGTCAGGTGCATCACTGAGAAGAAATTGTAACTGAAACTAGTGCCTATTGAATACAGGGGAAGCTGAATTGGCATAATGTAATTAGTACTCATGGAGAAGTTGTTTCTTTCTGTGATATACATTGCATTGTTCTAAACCACCTTTCTCTCCTCTATGACAGATGAGATTTTTAGAGAGTCATGCTGTGGAATGTTGTAATGTTTACATAGTAAGATTAGGCAAATGGAAGGGAGATTCTAAACATTACAGCTTTACATCTGTTATGTGAATGAAAAGCCTGGTATGGTCTAGAGCTGAAATTTGACCTTCTATTTATGACTTTTGTAATTTTTTTAAAGCACAGATAAAGACAAATATCTGAAAAGTCTTAGTGCAGCTTATTTGTTCATGTGCTGTGAGCGGATCCTTAGCGCTCTCATTTTTTCTAGCTTATGCTATGCATTTTGTGATAGATATTCCACAAAACCCCACCTTATTACAATGTCTTGTATAAGTTTGTATATGCTATTGAGGATTCCTCACTCATAAATGTTTTCTCTTTGGTAGGATCTTTTGCAGCTGCAGTATGAAGGTGTTGCAGTTATGAAGTTATTTGACAGAGCAAAAGTAAACGTTAATCTTCTGATCTTTCTTCTGAACAAGAAGTTTTATGGGAAGTAACTGACCTTTGCTGGCAAGTCTGTGAAGGGGAGATAAATAGAAGCCTTGCATATATGACTTCTAGTGACTTTGCTATGCATCAGTATATGCCTGTGCCTTGCTGAAATATATCAAATCTGTTACAATTAAGGCCAAAGAACTTCTTGTGAATTGATAGTGCTGACTGACACTGCAGGGAGTTGCTTTCTTGTTCTTTTATGATGTTTATGTTCAACTTGATGCTGTAATAATTTACAGGTGGCCTCTTGCATAGAGGAACTATAGTATCCATTTATTAACACTTAAGGATGGGGAGTGAAACAGAAAAATTCTTGGCAAGTTAGCTTTTAGTGTTGCTTGCAAAGGTTTTGAAGAGTAAAACTAACTTCTTTTCCCCCCAGTTTTAGATCAATGTTCCATATATCTTTACCGGATTCAATAAATGTTAGGCTCTACTTGCAGACTTATCAAAAGAAGACAATTATCTTAAATAGGTTGGCTTTTTAAAAGTTTAATTTTTCTAGCTCTGTCAAACTCCTCATTTCATTTCACATATAGTGGATTTTTCACCATGGTGATTGTGCTAGCTGTTCTGCTATATCCAGTAAAAATGGAGAGACTCTTGAATAAATCCCACCAAAAATTGTTTGCCCTGCCCCCTCCTTTTTTTCTTTTTTTTTTTTAAGAAGCATCTCTAATTACAAATTTCATGTCACTTTTGCAGGGGATTTTTTTTGTTTAGATTACTGTGTTGTAGAATTGCCTTATCTCTGAACTAATACACCGTATTAGTTCATTGGCATAGATTTGTGCTAATGAAAGCCACTCATAGTATTTGAATTGGGTACATCCTTGAGGATAATTTTCTGTAGTCCTTCAATAAGTATTTGCATGAAATGCATGTTACTGGCATGCACCAATGTTAAAACATCTTATAAGATATTTTTTATTTTTATATTTTATAATAAGATATTTTTTGGTGCATGCCAATAAAACAACATTTTAATGTTAGTTCAGCGCAATACATCAACAAAAATTCCTTTTCATAACATAACTATACCAAAAACGATGTTTGCAGTGTAGGTCATCTGAAAGAGAGTGACCTCAGAACTAGATTTTCACTTCAGAAGTGATGTGAAATGAGTTAAAGATCTTGCCTTGACTTTTAATTTTATCTAGCTGCATGTGAGTTTGCTGTATCATAGAGGGACTTGAGAATTGTATTACTTTGATTTAGGAGTGATGGGAAAAATGGTAGAAAATTCCTAAATATTGTTAAGAAAATGCAGCTGTACTCTGCAAGCTCTTGAGCTACAGAGATTAATCCCCTCTCTCCCTTTTAATTTTTTTTTTAATTGAAAGCTTTTAATATTTTTCAGTGTCTGGCAGTCTTTAAACTACAACCCAGGGAGGTTAAGAAAAAGGCAGTGAGGTGTTAGCGGTGATTGTACACTGATCAAGGAACACATCCTTACCAGGTGATTTACAGTACCTGTCTTATTACCTACACTTAATGACAAAAAAAAATTTTGACAAAAATTGAAAACAAACAAAAAACAAGAGAATTATCTGAAGGAGGAGTGTTACCTCTGGCAACCACCGTGTCAAAGGCTGCGCTGCCTAGGGGCTAGCGATCTGCATTCGCTAGGGCCATAGCAACATTGACTCCAATATGATGAAGAAGCAAATGGCAACTTATTAAGGCACAACAACCCCTGAAATACACATCCCGTTTTGCCTAAGCCCCTTAAGCATGCGTCACGTGTTACTCACTTGTTACTCACAGAGCGGGGGAGGTCCTATTGCGTCACAACCCGATACCCTGTTATCACCTACTACAACACAGCAGGGGGTCCTTTCGCATCACAGCCCGATATCTCGTTAGCGCCTACGACAACAGAGGAGTTTGTTCAGAGACAGAGCGTTTTTATTTTTTTTTAGGGAAAAACTGTTAATAAAGACACAGTCTCAGCAGTGAGTTATATGTATTTTATAATTTATTGGTGACTTAGCTTTACTTATTTCCTGTACACCACTGTATTTACAATTGGAGCAGCTACAAGTAGAAGGGTATGTCTTTCCTTGCTAGTAAAGTTTGCCTCTGTAACTCGCATATAAGTAAAAAGTCACTTGTGCCCATGGATGTTTTGTGTGACCTTGACTGGAGGCAGCCCTGAACATGCTGTTAGGCCCTAGGTGCAGCGTGGCGGTGGTGGATAGACCCTGTCCACAGGAAGCGTGGTTCAGCAGCTCTACGTTGCTGGTGTGTCATGAGCCAACCTTCACTTTAAAGTCAGAGCGATACTGGGGGAGCTCTGGATTGGGTCTCATTGCGAAGTGTTTGGGGCAGGAGGGTGGTGCTAAGGGATGCCTTGGAGAGGAGTGTGGGATATGGGCTGTTGGGGATATGGTGCACGTGTCAGGAGGGAGGAAGGTGGGACTAGGTAGTATTGAAATAGATCAGGCTCAAATTGTTTTAACACCTCCTTCTGGTCTTTAACGTGGACTGCATGAGACTGTGGGGTGATGGGCTGCACACATGCCTGTTGCCCTGGATGTACACTATGCACTATCTTGATTATCCCTGTGATGTATTCTGCAGCCATATTGTGCTGCTTTTATGCTTTGAGTATTTCCCAACTTCCTATCTTGGTCCCACACTCTAAAGTCCCTCACCTATCCCATAGATTTTCAGGTGATGGCATGTTTAGCTATGTGAAAAGTTCCTCTGATGCCTTGTTGAGCAGTGTCATGCTGTGGTATTGTTGCTCTTTGTCTTGAAGCTTTTTTGTATAACTTGATATCCCATTCACCTGGCTTTTCATCTGAGAGGCTTCACTTTATGCAAACTCTGAAATTCAAACACTCCAAACCCATTTAACAGCTTAAAGCAGTGGTAAAAACAGGTATTTTATCTGCTATATGTAGAACGGCAAACTGTTTATTGCAGAATCTGAGATTTTAGTTCAGTTTGTAGAGGATTTTAACAGGAGTCAACTCTTTACCGTAACTTCTGAAACACAGAAAATTATATTTGAGCCCCAGAAAAATGAAGTATTTCAGGTGTCTTAAGAAATGATGTGAAGATGTGTCCATTTTTTTTGTTACCTCAAGACTAAAACCTGTGGGTTTTGAGAAACTCAGATCTAACTCTTAATGATGACTTATTCAAGGTGATAAGGGATGAAAACCAGACCTAGGCGAAGTGTAGACTGTGTTTGCTGAATCTTAGGCTACAGTATGTAGGAGTCTTCCTTAAACTTCTGTCAGAAGAGAGTAGTTGTTCACATAGAAAGCTTTGTGAACAAGTTTTCCCCCGTAGAATATGTGCTAGCTCCCTTTGTTTTCAGGTGCTGGTGTGTGTTGTCAGGGCTGTCAGATGACAAATAGCTGTTCAGATCCTCAGAGGTAAAAATCAACAGAACATAATGTACTTGATACTGTGCCAGGTGCTCATTTCAGTTTTGCATCCAGATTTTATTCATGTAGTCACTCTTCTGACTATAAAAAAAAAACTAGCAGTGGTTTACTGATCTCTGGATTCAGTTAACAAAAGATAATATATTTCATGAAAAGAAACAGTCTGATAACAAGACACGTATCATAGACTGAAGAGTAGTTTCAGCAAATGTTTTCAGGTATTCGGAAACATGACCGATAGAGCACGTAGTAACTTTCTCAGCAGCAGTATGTACATATTGTTGCCTGCTGTTCTCCCCTCCACTGTGGTTATCTTGATAGGGGCATTGGTCAGGAGAACCTAGCATTCAGTTCTTTCCTGACAGCAAAAACTGCATGCTCAACAAGTAGTAGCCTGCAAAACTGTGTTCACGCCTTGACCATGAAACTTGGTGAACCAGTTTGGATTGGTGTTCTTGAAACGGCAGGCTTTCAAAGGGAATTCATAAATGGACCGAAGTTGCAGCAAATCATGTAGTTGTAATATTTTTAACTTGGTTCGTCAGGAACTACTCAAAATGGGTGGCATTTCATGGACGCAAAGAACTGGCCAGCTTTTTCAAGAGAGAACCTCAGTGTGCAGCACTCAGTGCAAACCATTGAAGGTAAAGTGACTAATGCCAGGCACTGCTGTGGGAATGTGGCTGCGTGTTGTGAAGCTCCACTGTGTCTCAGTGTCAGCACCAGTGGAGTTCCCGGTGCTGAAGGCAACACACAGCTTCCCAGATCTAACCCACAGGTCTGCATCCCAAATTTCTCATGTTATGGCACTTTTATTCCCTCATTCTTGCCTCTCAAAAAGATGAAGTACTGAACATTGCTGTTGACGTAGAAACAGTTTGCAAGACTTGTTTTAGAAATTTTAAAGGCAGTTCTTTCACTCCCCAAGTCTCAAATATCTTTAAAGATTTTTATCTTTTTCACATGTCATAAAATCAAAAAGTCATAAAATCATAAAGTCAAAAAACAGAATTGCAGGGGTTAGGAAGGGGACCTCAAGAGCTCAAGCCCATCCCCTCTGTTAAAGCAGGTTCTCTACAATAGGTCACACAGGTAGGCATCCAGTTGAGTCTTGAAACAGTCCCAGAACTGTTGCGAGAATGTGGTAAATGAGGTTTCAGGTCCACTTCTTTCTGGAACTTTTTTTTTTTTTTCCTTTTCCTGAAACAACTGGCAGTGGGACAGAGGAGTCCCAGAAGGTTTTTTTCTCCCTGCTTTAAGCTCTCTCAACCTCAGCCCTACAGGGCTCCTGCCTGAGAAATGGAAATGGTGGAGATAAGGGAGAGCTGGCAGGAGGGACTGCTGCAGCCCCCTGGGGAGGATCTGCATATATCCCATGGCCTCGTGCTCTCCCTTTCTCCAGATTCAGCAGTGTGGGACAAAGAGATTATGAACAGAAGACCTAGCAAATGAATAAATGAGCTCTGCAGCTACTTGCACCAGGTGTAAACACACGTGAAGCACCTGGCTGGTACATGCGAGCAAGAGGTGGTTATGGGGGTGTATGGGAACTGCTGAATCGGGGCCTGAACCCTGAGGCGAGTAATGAGTCAGCCATGGGAGCACAGTGAAGGCAATTCACCTGTGCTGCTGGAAGGGGTGGAGCCTGGCTGCACCTCTCCTAGACCCATTTAAGAGCTGACTACCAGTGGGGAAGGATCTCTTCTGGAGATCCCCTCCTCTGGAGTTTCATAGCAAGGCCAGAACACAGGTAAGCATCCTATCTATTCTGTTTGGTATAACTGCGTAGCCAAGCTCTCTGGTGTATCTCTTAACTATAACATCTGTACATTCATTGATTATACAGGGGGTATAAAAGGTTGTAAGCACCTACACTAAAGGTCTTTGTTCTGCACCAGCAACGGAGTCTGTGCATCGCTTGCCACAAATGGCACCCAAACGGGACCCTGTATCAGGATCAGCTTTGGGAAATAATCTGCTATCAAGCTGACCGTGGTAAGGAATTCGGGCTGCTGAAAGGAAAAATGACCCAAGGGTCGTTGAAAGGAAGCTGGACTTGAAAAAACTGCTGAAAGGAAACAGAAGTAGGCTGCACAGCTACAGTCATTTCTGCAGGGCATAAGTGAGCAACAGGGGACAACGGGAACAAGTATTACAAAGGAGCAGGAGGTGGTTTGCAAAATAATGGAAACGATTTTGCAGAAGCGCCACGCTAAAGTGGAAAGCTTTGATTTAAGGTGACTTTTGGTGTGGGTCTCTCGTAACTTAGAAGTAGATGGGGCTGCGATCCATGGCACAGAAACGTGGGACAAAGCAGGAGTGAGGCAGTGGCACACGACCACATGCTCTGGCTCTGTGGATAAAGCCCTTTTGAGGCCACAGAGATCAGTGTACCGTTCAGACCTCAGACCTGGTGAGCCCGAGGAAGGAACCAGACTTGCACCGGTTCAAGGGAGCAGAGCAGGAGGGGGACTGTGAGGCAGTTCAGAATTGCATTTGACTCTTCCCTGTCCTGAGATGTTGGCTTTCGAATTCAGGCTCGGTTCCCTCTACACCAGTAATCTGTTGAGCTCTGTTATGAAACATTACACTATTTGTCCTCGTAGTTGCAAGACTGTGGCACAATTGACAAGTACTGAATGCATGATGTAAATGGGCTTTTGGAGAGAATCTGCAACAAAAGGTGCTGAAGCAGAAGCTGTCGGAGCTCAGCAACTGGCAGCAGAGCGTGCAGATCCGAGCCTGTGGCCCATACACCACCGCGAGCACCCGGCGCTCACCTCAGCACATGGGAGCGGGAGCTGCAGAAAGCTGCTGCTGAGACGTATGGTTGTGTTGGATCTGCACTCATTCCAGCTGTTGGTACTGATGCAGTGTATTTTTCGGAACCTTTTAGCTGTTGTAGCAGTTGCTCAGTGCTCCAGAAAATTCTAAGATAAAAGATCATGGTATGCAGATTGAGAAGGCCCAACAACACTGGAAGTATGTTTGAAAGTTGTGCTATATCTGAGTTCCTCTGATGCTCAGTCAGCTGCTTTGGAGCAGGAGCACAGATGTGAAGTTCCTGATTGTAAAACTGTTATTTTCTATAGCAGGTAGCATAATTTTTCTTACAAGAGAAGGAATCTTTCACTTCTGATGGTTGTAACTGTAGCAGCCTTAAGAAAATAAACGTATTTCTTTTTCCTTTCTGTGAAAACAAAACATTATGGCTGATTGATTTTACTGGTAGGTGGTGGTGAAGAGGCAAAGAAATTAATTAAGATGGGATACCTGTGGGAATCCAAACAAAGATTCTCTTCTTTACAAAAAGGATCAGAAATTTACTAGAAGAAGAAACTGAAGGTGAATGCATGTTGCTAAGTTAGAAAATGGTATTTGCTATAAAATGATGTGTGTTCATATGCAGTAGATTGGCAGTGTAGGAAGCTTTCTCATATTTAGTTGTATAACCCAACTTGACTGGCAGAATATCTTGTGGTGTTGAGGACAAAGATATATATTTACAACTGTACTGCTTGTATCCTGATATCTTACCTGATATCTTACCTCCTGATATGCACCTGCCTGGCTTTCATAATTCTGTTTTTGAATATGTAATTGGAATGATTAAAAAAAAAAAAAAAGGTGGAGAAGAGGTTATGCTTGTGTTTCCGTAAGTGCTGGACTAGGAGGGGTTCCAGCCACAGTCATAAGCCCTACTTGACTACCATCAGTGCATCTACTGCTGCTGCTTCAGATCTGTAGCAACCTTCTGGGTGTCCTCCCAACAAAAGCCTACAGAGGCAACTGGACTGTGGATACTGCAACCGATCTCTCAGCATCAAGCAATGTGACAGCTACCAGATACAATTTTTGATTTATGGGGGAAAAGCTACATGTTGAAAACTCATGGGAGTAATTTGATGGATGGTATTAATGTGTTTTTTGTTTTTGAATGTTTGTTGGTTGATCACCTTATTCATATAAAGAATATATGCTAAGAGTTTCTTCAAACTAATAAAGAAGGGGGATATGTGGGACAAAGACATTAGGAACAAAAGCTCTTGCAAATGATTCAAGAAGCTTGGCAGCTACTTGAGCCAGATGTAAACGGGGAGGAGGGGCCTGGCAGGTACAAGTAAACAAGGGCTTGTTATGTGGGTATGAAAAGTTGTAAGCACCTACAATAAAGGTCTTAGTTCTGAGCCAGCAATGGAGTCTGGATCGTGCCTGCCACACAGTAGGACTGGAGAAGGGCAGACAAAAAGTTGCAGTGGTGCCTAATGGCACTACAGAACTCTTGGGCTATCTTGCAAGAGGAAGCTGTAACACACAGATTCTCGCAGTGCAGGTTAATTAATTTTTTTCCATCTGTAAACTGAGGTGGAAAACTGCAGATGTCATTAATCTTTGTGAAAACGATGTAATGGTCTACATGAAACTCAGAACTGCAGCTTTGTGCAGTTAATGCCTATAGATTTGCCTAAAACTATCCATTCTGTGGCATTAAAAAAAAAAAAAGGAGAAAACAAAAATGTGAAGTGTGGGAAAGGCATTTATAAAAAAGTACATTAGAATACAAGCAAGACAGAGGCTATGAGAACATTTATATGGCCCTGTGCTTTCTGCTAACTTGTTTTCATTCTGTTGTAGTTAAATTTACTTGGGAGTTAGATTTTGGAGCGTGAATATTTGAAAAACAGTACAAAAAATGCTGGCTCAAAAAAAAAAAAAACAACCAACAAACTGAAAAGGACAACATGAATTGGTTGATTTGTTTTCTTTTTTTACACTGGTAACCTAGGTTGGGAGAAGTTTTCCTTGTTTTCCTTTTTTTTTTTTCCCCTCCTTTTTAGTTTGTGTTCTTCCCATCATCAAAGGAGAACCAGGAGAAAGGATCGCAAGGGACTGTGGTTCGTATCCGTAACAGTACCGTCGGAGCAGTTTCCGCGGTATCTGGTGCCACCGCGTGGCCAATCGTGGAATTGCGACCGTGTATATTTGTTTCCGTAAGCAGCAGGACGCATGCGCGCAGGCACGCGGAAGCGGTGTATGTACGTTCTCGTCGCTCTGCGCAGCAAATCCGCCGATCTTTGTTGTGCTTAGTCCTCCAGGCAATAGCACATGCGCCGGGAAGTTTCTGAATAGCATCCATTTCTAGGAAGCCCTGAGGCGCGGGCGAGAAGTCAATTACTGGATCGCCGGATTAGCGATACTTTTCTCTCTTCCGATCCATTGTCTATTTCCTCGGATGGCTTTGTGCCCGGGCCTGCCCCGGGAACGGACTATTTTAGTTCCCAGCGGTCTCTGCACTCGTCGCATGTGTAGTGATGATTCGAAAAAAACGCATGCATAGGTGTGTATCCAAAAATGCGCATGTCAGACTGGGGCATGCGTATTGCTTTTCCGAGACTCGCGCATGCATCGTGCTTTTTCGAAACTTACACATGGGTACGGCAGGACCAAGACTGGCGCATACATAACACTTGCCCTAGTAGTGCGGTGCCGAGACAAGGGCGTACGTACTACCTTCTCGAGACGCGCATGCATACTGTGCAGCCGACACTCGCGCATGCGTAGTGCTTACTCGAGAATAGCGCATGCGTAGTGAGGACTCGAGACGCATACAGTAGTGTCGAGACCGGCGCATACGTAGTTAGTTCTCAAAACTCGCGCATGCGTATTCAGAGACGACACTGGCGCATGCGTACTTCTTCCTCGAGACTCGCGTATACGTAGTGGTTTCTCGAGCCCCAAGCATGCATGACACGAGTGAGATCTCGAGATATACGTATACGCACTATAGTGTCGAGACTAGCGCATGCGTAGTTCTTCCTGAGACTCGTTCATGCGTACCGATTTCTCGAGATAACGCACGCGCAAGGTAGTTCTGAAACTGTCGGATGCGTAGTGATTTCTCGGGACTTGCGCATGTGTATTGCGGTACGGACACGGGCGCATGCGTACGTATTCCTCGAGACTCGCGCATGCGTAGGGTAGTGTGGAGACCGGCGCATGCGTACTTTTTCCTCGAGTCTTGCGCATGCGTAGTGGTGTCTCAAGACTCACGCGTGCGTATTGCAGAGCAGATCCTGGCGCATGCGTACTTATTTCTCGAGACTCGCGCATGCGTAGGGTAGTGCTGAGACCGGCGCATGCGTGCGTTTTCCTCGAGTCTTGCGCATGCGTAGTGGTGCCTCAAGATTCACGCGTGCGTATTGCAGAGCAGATCCTGGCGCATGCGTACTTATTCCTCGAGACATGCGCATGCGTAGGGTAATACTGAGACTGGCGCATGCGTAATTCTTCCTCGAGACGTGCGCATGCGTAGGGTAATACTGAGACTGGCGCATGCGTAATTCTTCCTCGAGTCTTGCGCTTGCGTAGTGATGACTCAAAGTTCGCGCGTGCGTATTGCGGCGCAGACCCTGGCGCATGCGTGCTTTCTCCTCGAGTCTTGCGCATGCGTAGTGGTGTCTCAACTTTTGCGCGTGCGTATTGCAGAGCAGACCCTGGCGCATGCGTACGTATTCCTCGAGACTCACGCATGCGTAGGGTAGTGCTGAGACCGGCGCATGCGTGCGTTTTCCTCGAGCCTTGCGCATGCGTAGTGGTGTCTCAAGACTCACGCGTGCGTATTGCAGAGCAGATCCTGGCGCATGCGTACTTATTCCTCGAGACATGCGCATGCGTAGGGTAATACTGAGACTGGCGCATGCGTACCTATTCCTCGAGACTCGCGCATGCGTAGGGTCGTGCTGAGATCGGCGCATGCGTAATTCTTCCTCGAGTCTTGCGCTTGCGTAGTGATGTCTCAAAGTTCGCGCGTGCGTATTGCGGCGCAGACCCTGGCGCATGCGTGCTTTCTCCTCGAGTCTTGCGCATGCGTAGTGGTGTCTCAACTTTCGCGCGTGCGTATTGCAGAGCAGACCCTGGCGCATGCGTACGTATTCCTCGAGACTCACGCATGCGTAGGGTAGTGCTGAGACCGGCGCATGCGTGCTTTTTCCTCGAGCCTTGCGCATGCGTAGTGGTGTCTCAAGACTCACGCGTGCGTATTGCAGAGCAGATCCTGGCGCATGCGTACTTATTCCTCGAGACATGCGCATGCGTAGGGTAATACTGAGACTGGCGCATGCGTAATTCTTCCTCGAGACATGCGCATGCGTAGGGTAATACTGAGACTGGCGCATGCGTAATTCTTCCTCGAGTCTTGCGCTTGCGTAGTGATGTCTCAAAGTTCGCGCGTGCGTATTGCGGCGCAGACCCTGGCGCATGCGTACTTTCTCCTCGAGTCTTGCGCATGCGTAGTGATGTCTCAACTTTCGCGCGTGCGTATTGCAGAGCAGACCCTGGCGCATGCGTACGTATTCCTCGAGACTCACGCATGCGTAGGGTAGTGCTGAGACCGGCGCATGCGTGCTTTTTCCTCGAGCCTTGCGCATGCGTAGTGGTGTCTCAAGACTCACGCGTGCGTATTGCAGAGCAGATCCTGGCGCATGCGTACTTATTCCTCGAGACTCGCGCATGCGTACGGTAGTGCTGAGACTGGCGCATGCGTACCTATTCCTCGAGACTCGCGCATGCGTAGGGTCGTGCTGAGATCGGCGCATGCGTAATTCTTCCTCGAGTCTTGCGCTTGCGTAGTGAGGTCTCAAATTTCGCGCGTGCGTATTGCAGAGTAGAGCCTAGCGCATGCGTACTTATTCCTCGAGACTCGCGCATGCGTAGGGTCGTGCTGAGACTGGCGCATGCGTACATCTCCCTCAACACTTCCGCATGCGTACTTATGGCTGAAGACTCGCGCATGAGCAGGATAGTACCTAGATGCGCACGCGTACTGATGTCTCAAGGTTCGCGCATGCGTATTGCAGAGCAGACACTGGCGCATGCGTAGTGCTTACTGACGACTCGCGCATGCGTAGTGTGGTGCCGAGATTGGAGCATGTGATGTAGTTCCAAGACTGGCGCATGCGTGTAGCATTCTCGAGACTGGCGCATGTGTTTCTCGGGCCGGCGTTTCTGCTTGCCTGCACCTGTGTTGGTTAGTAGAAACAGCTACTGTTTTTAAGTTGGGGGCGCTATTACCTGGAGGACTAATCACAATAGAGAGCAGCGGATTAGCTGCGCAGAGCAGTTAAAACGCCACTTCCGCATTTCTTCGCGCATGCGTCGTGCTGACTGCAGGACAGCGGCAGTTCCGCGCATTGGCCACGCGGTGGCAGCAGACACCGCGGAAAAAATTTCTCCGGTGGGTTTGAGGCAGATCGCGGCGCAGGTCCTAGCGATCCGTTCTCTCTTGTGATGACAGTGGAACACGAAATTAGAACAGGGGGTGGTGGAGGAAAGATGAAGAAAACGGAGGGAAAGTACTCCAAATCCTGGAAAGCTGTGCTAAGTGCTTATGAATATATGAAAAAAAAAGTTTCTTTTTGCCAGCATCTTTTGTGCTGCTTTTAAATATTCACATACCACAATCGAACTGCCCAGCAAATATAATGATAATGAAATTAAATGAAATTTCATTGACAGAAAGCACAGGGCCATATTCATGTCCGCTGTCTTGTTCATACTTTAATGATACTTTCTCAGAGCAACATGACTGAGCCCTTAAGGTAAGGAGTACATTGCTCCTTACCAGCAGCACTGCAGTGGGATTCCCAGGGCCATGCGACACAGTGACACAAAGGAGGTTGGTTATCGGGGTGCAATGAGGGCAGGCAGGGAAGGCTGTGCACTCAGCAGCTCTGGGCAAACTCACCAACTCCAGTTGGGAGAATCCCTGGGCTGTCCTGCCCCACTCACAAAATTCATCTTTGCCAGAGACAATGTGCAGCGGTCAGAGGGCCCACCTTCTTTAGCCATCAGTTCCCTCAATTGCAGAGCTAGCTTTTAAACTGCAACATTTGAGAAACATTAAGGAAGATAAGAGAAAAAGATACGGCAAAGCAAAGCAAACACTCAGGGAAAGCAAGGGCAGTGCAAGGGAGAAAGCAATTACTTACTGACACTTGAGAGACAGCAAAACATTGCTTTGCAAGAACAAGACCTACTACCAAGGTCCACTCTGCAAGACAAAATACTTGTGGCTACAGCCACAAATATCAGCTCACCTACTGGCACTGGCCCCCAGCTGCAGCGTGGCACCCTCCCTCATGCATCCAGCACTGCTATGAAAGAATGTCTGCTTTCTAACACTCCCACTTATGTCAGAGAGACTTTCCTGGTTGACCATCTCATGGTATCACAGGCTTCAGCAGTCCATTCGTGTGCCCTCGAATACATGGGATGACCCAGGGGCACCTCCACAGTGCACTGCAAAACCCCAGGGGCTCTGGGCATCCAGTCCAATGTACTGGAATATACTGGGGAGGTCCTCAGAGTACACTGGGAAAGCAGTGAAGAACCCCAGAGCACACTGAGGAGCTGGGAGAGGGCTTGGGGATGCCCACAGTATGCTCCATAGCTCTGGAACTTACCTGGATGTCTCTAGAGCTCATCGTGGGGCCCTGAAAGGCTTCTAGGGCATATAGGGGGCACTAGGTTCCACGGGAGTGAACCAGAACATGGCTGCTTGCCAAGTAGCTGTTAAGTCAGCAAGATTTAGGACAGCAGCTCCTAGCGGGGCTGTATAAGCATTCAGGCACCAATAATTGACTGTTAATCGCCACCTTCCATCTGGTTTCTGAACTGCCAAACAGGCGAATTATATGGGGAGTGTGTTCTAGAAATGATTTGTCTTTTCTCCAAATCTGCTGTGACTTCAGAAATCCCACATCATGCCACAGCAGAAAAATAGGGTACTGTGGTACGTTAGCGATCTCTGATTCAGGGAGCACAGAAGCTGTGTGAAGTTGTTAAAGAAATTGCAAGGTTTACACTGAGTTTGCAACATAAGCTGCTCATTTACCCCTGTATAGCCCTGTCCATGACCATGGTAGGGTCAATAGGCTAACTAATCAACAAATAAATCAAGTTCTTAGAATTGTCAGGGTAAGAATAGATGAGAAATGAGTGTTGAAATGCTTGAGTAGAGATTTTGGCTATTAGATAAGAGTAGGTGCACGTGTTCTTTCAGAAAATTAAAGAAAAAAACTAAGCCTACCTGAAGCATGAAGAACGAGGACAATATGTCATGGAAGGAACTGAAAGAGATGATGAGCACATTGTTATCCCCCTCTTTTTGCTATGATGTCACCCTTGAAAAAGTGTATAAATACCCTGTGTGTATGTTGACTCGGTGGACACTTGCTAGAAGTGACCCGACCCTGCTGTTGTAGCAGAGTCTGATTTAATAAAGCTCCTTGATGAACAAATGAGTTCGAGTCTCACTACAATCCCGTCTCTGAGTTCGAGTCTCACTGCAATCACGTCTCTAACAGAAGTACACACACTGCAGCCTCCCTGTTTCTTTTGGGTTTGGGATTGAAACTTGAGCCAAAAAGCGACACACTGCCATACAGGCAGGTGCCAGGTTCACCCACTGGGGACACCAAATCCTGAACTGTTTTCACAATGGTCTCAAATTGCAAAGCGAGTAGGTAACACACGTTTCTCACTGGGGAGCCGTAAGCTGACCCCAGCAGTTTGGTAAACAACACTTGCTCTGTTCACACTGGTAATTTCTACTCTTTGCCATCCAGGCTGCACTCACAGCTTCTCAGCATCTTGCTGTGTTAGTACTGAAATTTGTGCTCCCCTATCTATTAGAAATTTTACCAGTTGGCTTTGAGGACAATCTGGACTAGAATCAAAATATGTGTGCCATCATTGCTCATCCTTTGATAAAACTCCCCTAGTTGGACAGGCAGATCCAATTGCCTTCTGGTTGTTGCTCTTTTTCTTTGCTTCAGGTCTGTATGGAAACTGTTAGGTCACAGTCTGAAGCAGTGATTGAGCACCTGGTGAGGGGTGTAGCCCTGCGAGCACAGGTGGAAGCAATGCACCTATGGGACCAGATGGGGCTGCACCTGGCTCCACTCTTCCCTGGCCACATTTAAGGGCTGGGAACCATAATGGCAGTATCTCTCCTTGGAGACTGCTTGTTTTGGGGATGGTGACTGTTTGTCTTTGGAATGGGGTAATTTATTCTTTCTTTATTTCAGGGTTGTGATCTCCCCTTTTTGGGGAATACTGGCTATGGTTAAGGGCTGGCAACAGGAACATCTGTACCTGGTGACTACTTCCTCGGGAGTGTGGGATGAGTGTTTGTCTTTTGAATGGGGTGAATGATTCCTTCTTTATTTCAGGACTGTGAGTTCTGCCTTTCATAGGGGGTCTTGACCACATTTAAGGGGTGATGCCTGCAAAGGCTGCATCTCTACCTGAAAACTGCTTCCTGTGGAGTGCAGGGTGAGCAGAGGCCTGTAGGAGAGGCGAGTGATTCCTGCTTTATTGCAAGGCTGTGATCTACCTCTTTTTAGGGATCCTGGCTACTTCTAAGGGCTGGCAGCTGTAAGGACAGTATCTCTACCTGGTGTCACGGAGTTAACTAGGTCAATCTATACCTGTGACAGGGCAGTAGACCCCTGCCCCACACCCCCCTCCCCCGGCCCCACAAAATGGGAAGGAAGGGAAAAAAAACAGTGGCAACAATCTATGGAGGAAAACTTATTTTACTAACTATGATATCGGAATGCAAGATAACACAATATAATACAATCTAATTGAAATTGAGACTAATAAATCAAATAAGATAGGAGAGAGAGAGTTCCTGAGACAGAGTCAAACCTGAAAAGCTTGGAATGGCTAGGAAAGCACCCTCCAGCACCCACTGCCAGGCAGTAAGAGATTGCCCCACCCGGAAGGGTCAGATCCCATGACTTCTGTAATGTATAGGGATAGGTACCTGGAATTGAAGCATTAACACTTTAATTCCAGTACACTACGTGGTGTTTTGATGAGGAATACTGAAAACCAAAAAACATAAAACCAGGACAGAGCTGGGGCTCCAAATATGGTTTGTCTGCTGCCATGTCATCCCAGCTCATTTTCATGGCTGTAGTTAACAGCACTATGTATTAATTCCACCCCTGCAGAGTTGTTTAAGGGCATACTGTGCATCATTATCATGTATTAAATTATGTTCTTTGTCTCTTCTGATCTCATTTTGCAGTTCAAAGGGGTTTAAAGATTGCTGGGGCTCACCTAATTAGTGGTGTGAGATCTGTGGAGTGGGTAATGGAACATCATGAGCCCCACGTTAGTGCACTGCTTGTATGCAGGCAGGTTTCTGATGTCGCTCTGAACAAGAAAGCGGGCAGAGGAGGGAGGAAGCCGTCGTGGCTCGGTAAGGACCTGCTGAGAGTGCTGAGGGCGAAGAAAGGTGCATACAAGCTCTGGAAACAAGGGCGTGCCACCTGGGAAGAATACAGGGATGTCGTCTGGACTTGCAGATGTGGAATCAGGAAAGCCATGGCACAGGTGGAACTGAACTTGGCGAGGGACATGAAGAACAACAGGAAGACTTTCTACTGGTACATTGGCCAGAAGAGACAGGCCAAAGTGAGTGCACCTCCTTTGGTAAATGTAAAAGGAGAACTGGCTTCAACGGACGGAGCGAAGGCTGAGGTACTGAATGAGTTCTTTGCCTTGGTCTTCACTGGTGGCCAGGATTCCAGTACTTCTCCCGTCCCTGAGCCCTGCATCCCTACACCTCTGGGTGGGGACTGGGGTGGTAAATCCCCTCCCGCTGTGAGGACAGAGCAGGTCCAAGACCGCCTCATGAGACTGAATGTGTACAAGTCTACGGGGCTGGATGGCGTGCATCCCAGGGTTCTGAAGGAGCTGGCTGAGGTGGTTGCCGAGCCGCTCTCCATCATATTTGAGAAGTCGTGGCTGTCAGGTGTGGTCCTGGATGACTTGAGGAAGGGTCACGTCACTCCCATTTGCAAGAAAGGGAGCAAGGAGGACCCCAGGAACTACAGGCCAGTGAGTCTCACCTCTGTGCCTGGGAAGATCATGGAACAGATCATCCTGGATGACATGGTTGATCACACAAAGAAAGGGCGTGTGATCCGTGACAGCCAGCACGGCTTCACCAGAGGAAGGTCATGCTTGACCGATCTGGTGGCATTTTATGATGGAGTGACGGCATCGGTGGACAAGGGAAAGGAGACTGATGTCATTTACCTGGACTTGAGCAAGGCCTTTGACATTTTCCCCCACTACATCCTTATCTCCAAACTGGAGGGATGTGGATTTGATGGGTGGACCACTCGATGGATAAGAAATTGGTTGAAAGGCCGCAGACAGAGGATGGTCATCAATGGCTCTATGTCCAGGTGGAGGCTGGTAATGAGTGGTGTCCCCCAGGGGTCTGTCTTGGGACCGGTGCTCTGTAACATCTTTATCAATGACATCGATGACGGGATTGAGTGCACCCTCAGCAAGTTTGCTGACGACACCAAGCTGAGTGGTGCGGTTGACACAGCGGAAGGAAGGGATGCCATTCAGAGGGACCTCGAGAGGCTAGAAAGGTGGGCCCTGGTGAACCTGATGAGGTTCAACACGGCAAAGTGCAGAGTTTTGCACTTGGGCCGGAGGAATCCCAGGCATCCATACAGACTGGAAGGAGCAGTCCTTGAGAGCAGCCCTGTGGAGAAGGACCTGGGGGTCTTGATAGATGAAAAACTGAACATGAGCCAGCAGTGTGCCCTTGCGGCTCAGAAGGCAAATGGTATCCTGGGCTCCATCAAAAGAGGGGTGGCCAGCAGGGACAGGGAGGTGATTGTTCCCCTCTACTCTGCTCTTGTGAGGCCCCATCTGGAGTACTGCGTCCAAGTGTGGAGCCCCCAGTACAAAAAAGGGAACTGTTGGAGAGGGTCCAGAGAAGGGCCACAAAGATGATCAGGGGACTGGAGCACCTCCCCTTGAGGACAGGCTGAGGGAGCTGGGCTTGTTCAGCCTGGAGAAAAGAAGGCTGCGGGGTGACCTCATTGCAGCATTTCAGTACATAAAGGGAGCCTACAAACAGGAGGGGAATCAACTCTTTGAAAGGGTTGATAACTGCAGGATGAGGGGAAATGGTTTTAAGTTGAGGGAGGGGAGATTTAGGTTGGACGTCAGGGGGAAATTCTTTACAGAGAGAGTGGTGAGGTACTGGAACAGGCTGCCCAGAGAGGTTGTGGATGCCCTGTCTGTGGAGGTGTTCAAGGCCAGATTAGATGGGGCCCTGGGCAACCTGGTCTAGCGTTAGGTGGGAAGGTTGGTGGACCTGCATGTGGGGGTTGGAGGGGGGTTGGAGATTCATGATCCTTGAGGTCCCTTCCAACCCTGGCAATTCTGTGATTCTGATGACTGTGGGAAGCTCACTTAGGGATCGAATGGGGCTGCAAGGGGTTCACCTCACTCCATGAGTTCTGTGCTCCCACCTCCATGGCTGCTGATAGAGTGAGGTGAATCAATCAGGAACTGAAGAACACTCTGGACCCCAGTGGCCATTTGCTTCATCCTCACTCAGTATAATATAGTATGTACCACTCAAGTATAATGACCACAGGAGTTCTGTTGCTGTTTTCTGGTTTTCTCCTATGCCTCCCTTAGAGATTTGTCAGTGATAATGGATCCCAGGGCATTGTTCTCAGAGCACATTGTGGCCAACCACCTCAGGGTCCTACAGCTCTTTCTGTTTTTATGGCAGATTTGGCTTTGTGTTTAAAAAAAAAAAAAAAAAAAAAAAAAAAAAAAAAAGATTGTCATCTTCTGGACCACTATAGTCAGGATCTCCCTAGATGTCTCATCCCATTTGTCAAGGGATGCTATTAATTTCCCATACTCCTATCCCTCTCCCTCCCATCCCCTGACCCTCATTAAGTGTCTCTGCAGTTGTGAGATCCAGCAGTGTGACAAATTGAGGCCCCTGGTCTGCTGAATACTGGGACTGGCACAGAGGGCTCTGTGAATCAATGCAGATCATCCCAACTGGATTACTTGGTGCCATTTATGATGATCTGATCCAACTGCCCCACAATGAACAGGGACATCCACAGTTAAATCAGGTTGCTCTAAGTCTGATGCAGCCTCACCTTAAAAGGGACAGTACATCTACCACACCTCTGGCAACCTCACTGTAAAAGGTATTTTCCATATATCTAAGCTCAGTTTTCCCTTGTTTTTTTTTTTTTTTTAGATATTGAAAGGCTGTTATCAGATCACCATCACCTCCAGGTTGGGCTGGCACTGCTCATCTGCCCTGCAGTACTGCTCAAATGGCACCGGCACCTCCTGGCATGGCCTGCCACTTCCCTGTGCCACCTCTATGTGCCACCTCCTCTCACCTCTGTAGTTGTGACCCCACACGTCAACCCCATGTCCCCACGTGTCCCCTCATGTCTCCTCATGTCCCCCCACACCCCCTGCCCCACTTCGCTCCATGCCAATGTCACTGTGGGGTTGAGGACAGGGACAGTGATGCCTGTGGGGTGCGTGGAGTCCTGGGAGAAGTTGATGGCCGTGTACAGTGGGGTGATGGTGTCCTCGGCACATGGCTGTGTCAGTGGGGTGGGGGTAGTGCCCCACAAGGGGGAGTCATTGCCCCCAAAATGGGGCTTGTGCCCCACACATGTGGGCAACTTGTATGAGGAGTGCATTCTGGAGATGATTTGTCTTTTCTCCAAATCTGCAGTGACTTCAGTAATCCCACGTCGTGCCATAGCAAAAATGGGGTACTGCAGTACGTCAGTGATGTATGACTTGAGGAGTGCAGGGGCTGCACGAAGTACGCATGCTGCAGCCTCCCTATTTCTTTGGAGTTTGGGATTGATGTTTGAGCCAAAAGGCTACACGCTGCCATACAGGTAGGTGCCAGGTTCACCCACTGAGGACACTAAATCCTAAAATAATTTCACAATGGTTTTTAATTTCTGTGTGAGTAGATGACACGCGTTTCTCATTGGGGAGCCATAAGCTGACCCCAGCAGTTTGGCAGACAGCACTCGCTCCATTCACACTGATAATCTCAGCCCTTTTGCTGCACATGCGGCTTCTCAGCATCTTACTGTGTTAGTATTGAATTTTGTGCTCCCCTATTTATTATAAATGTGACCAATTGCCATTGAGGACAGACTGGAATCAAAATATGTGGACCATCTTAGCTCATCCATTGATACCCCCCCCTCCCCCCGTCAGACAGGCAGACCCAATTGGCTGCCAGTCATTACATTTTTTTTTTTCCCTTCATGCTTTTATGGGAACTTTGAGATCACAGCCTGAAGCAGTGACGGAGCACCTGGTGAGGGGTGTAGCCCTGCAAGCACAGGTGGAAGCAATGCACCTGTGGGACCAGATGGGGCTGAGCCTGGCTCCACCCCTCCCTCACCCTGTGGATTGCTGGGTGAACTCTGATTCTTGGAAAGTGGTAAGCAATTCTTTCTTTATTGCAGAGTTTTGATCTCTGCCTTTCTGTGGGGATCCTAAACTGGTTTAGAGTAGCCATGTCTTCTATGCCTCTCCTTATGATGCCTTTCAATTGTCCTCTGAGGGTAGTGAAGGGGTTATCTGCCTTTCTCTGAACTGGTAATGAAGGGACTGATGTTTGTTCCTTTCTTTTGCTCTTATCTTGTTTCTGGAATGCTTCAATCAGTCCCAAGGTAATGCTGGTTGGCTGACTGAGCATTGCAACTCTGGAAATGCCTGGAGCTAATGCACCTTTCCGTAAAGGGATTCTGTGTTCTCCAGGTTTCCTTTGCAACTCCTTTTAAGCTCAATACCTTCTCGTGAAGTTTCTGTTCCCTCTTTCATGATTTTTATTGCATAGTCTCCAACCTGGGACTCCAAACTTGGTTTGTCTGCTGCCACGTTGTCCCAACCCATTTTATGACACGTAACCTCTGCGTCTCCCTCCACGTTCCCTCTGTGTCCTCGTGTCCCACTTGTGTCCTCGTGTACTCCCTGTGTCCTCTGCCCATGTCCCCTTTGTGTCTCCTGTGTCACATATTAATTCCACCCATGTTAAGTATTGTTTAAGGGCGGCACATATTTAAATTGTGTTCCGTGTTTCTTTGGATCTTGTTCTGTTCTGCAGCTCAATGGGGTTTAAGGGTTTCTGGGGCTCCTCTAGTCAGTGGTTTAAGCACTGTGAAATCTGTGGACGGAACGGAACACCATGAACCCCTTGTTCATGCATTGCTTATATGCAGGTGGGTTTTGTGATGGCTGTGGGACGCTCACTTAAAGATGGAATGGGGGTTACAAGGGGCTCGCCTTGCTCCCTGGGGTTTATTCTTCCAGCCCAATAAGCTACGTGGCTGGTGACAGAGTGAGGTGCATGTATCAGGCTGGGACCTGAGCTTAAGAAAAACCCCAGCCCCAGTGGCCGTTTTCTTCATCTTCACTTAGTGTAATACAGTCTCCACTACTCGAGCAGACTGAACACAAGTATTCTGTTCCTGTTTTGTCTGGTTTTCTCCTAGACCTCCCTTACAAATTTGTCAGTAGTAACAGATGTCATGGCGTAGTTCTCAGAGCACGTTGTGGCCGACCACCCTAGGATCCTAGGGTTCTTTCTGTTTTTATGGCAGATCTGGCTTCGTATTTATAGGAGACAAAGGATTGTCCTCTACTGGACCACTTCAATTGGATCACCCCAGATATCTCCATCCCAATTGTCAGGGGATGCTGTTAGTTTCCTAGCCTGTATAATACCCAACCTTCTCATCCCTCTTTCTTCCATCCCCTCTTCCCTATTAAGTAGCTAGCTCTGCAGCTATGAGACCCAACAGTGTGATGAAGTAATACCTCTGGTGCGCTCAATACTGGGATTGGCACAGAGAGGCTCTATGGCTGATATGGTTCTTCCTGATTGGACTACGTGGTGAGTTTCCCCAGAGCTGTTGAGCACGTGGGCTTCCCTGCCTACCCTGATTGTTCACCAGGCCATTGATGTCCTTTGTGTCATCGTGCCTCATGGCTTCAGGTATCATACCATAGACTCCTTAGAGTTGGAAGGGACCATTTATGATGGTCTAGTCCAACTCCCCCACAATAAACAGGGACATTCACAGCTAGATCAGGTTGCTCAGAGCCTGATCCAACCTCACCTTGGAAGGGACAGGGCATCCACCACATCTCTGGGCAACCTGGTCCACTGCACAGAATCACAGAATAACAGAATGGCCAGGGTTGGAAGGGACCTCAAGGATCATGAATCTCCAACCCCCCTGCCACACACGGAGGGCCACCAACCTCCTCATTTAATACTAGACCAGGCTGCCCAGGGCCCCATCCAACCTGGCCTTGAACACCTCCAGAGATGGATGGGGCATCTACAGCCTCTCTGGGCAGCTGTTCCAGCACCTCACCACTCTCATAGTAAAGAACTTCCCCCTGATATCCAACCTAAATCTTCCCTCCCTCAAATTAAAAAGTTTCCTCTTGTCCCTTGCTGTAAAAGATATTTTCCTTATATCTAACCTAAGTTTTCCCTTCTTCTTTCCTTTAGCTCCCCTTTAGGTATTGAAAGGTTGTTACCAGGTCACCTCAGAGCCTTCACTTCTCCGGGCTGAACAGCCCCAGCTCTCTCAGCCTGTCCTTGAAAGAGAGGTGTTTGATCCTTTGGTTCTTTTTTTTTCTTTTTTTTTTTTGTGACTGTCCTCGGTATGTGCTCCAACAGGTCCATGTCTCTTCTGCACTGAGGACTCTTCATATGGACACAGTACTCCAGAGTTCAGAATTCTCAGGTGAGGCCTCTTCAGCACAGCAGAGGGGCAGGATCACCTCTCTTCACCTGCTGACCGTGCATCTTTTGGTGCAGACCTGGATGTGGTTGGTTCTCTGGGCTGGGAGGGCACTTTGCTGGCTCATGTCCAGCTTGCCATCCACCAGGTCTTTTGGGACAGGCCTATGCTCAGTCCTTTCATCCCCCAGCATGTATTGGTAGTGGGGGGTTCTCTTGTCCCAGGTGCAAGACACTGCGCCTGGATTTGTTGAACTTGATGAGGTTTGTCTGTGCCCGCTGCTCGAGCCTGTCTAGGTCCCTGTGGTTGGCGTCCTGTCCCTCTGGTGTGTGTCACTGCTCCCCACAGCTTGATGTTGTCAGCAAATCTTCTGAGGGTGCGCTCGATCCCGCTGGTGATGTCACTGACGAAGATATTGAAGAGTCTCAGCCCCAGCATGGACCCCTTTGAGATGCCATTCATCACCAATCACCATCCAGACATGGAGCCATTGACTCCTGGACTCGATCCTGCAGCCGGTTCTTTGTCCATTGAACAGTCCACTCATCGAATCCGTGTCCTTCCAATTTGGAAAGAAGGATGTTGCGGGATATTGTGTCAAAGGCCTTACTGAAGTCCAGGTAGATGATATCAGTGGTTCTTCACTTGTCTATTGATGCAGTGACACCATCACAGACAGCCACTAGATTGGTCAAGTAGGATTTACCCTTGGTCCTCTGGGTGCTCCAACAGGTCCATGTCTTTTCTGCACTAAGGACTCTACATCTGGACACGATCCCTAGATATGGGATTATGTAGAATATAGTCTCAGATAAGGGAAACCACTTTACTTCACAAGTCCTACAGGAGTTAATGACAACTTCAGAAATAAAGTGGGAGTTCCAACTCCATGGCACCCTCCTTCTTTAGGGAAAGTAGAATGAATCAATTAGATGATGAAAAAGCGCTTGTCAAAATTGATTTTAGTGACCAAATTACCATGGACCAAGTGTTTACCTCTAGCGCTTCTCAGAATATGAACCACTCCCAGAAAAGACTTAGGAGTATCACCGTACAAAGTGCTGTTTGGGGTGCCGTACTTGGGAGGGAGAGGTGAGATGCCCACTCTTGAAACCAAGGATAAGTTTCTTAAGAACTATTGGAAATATGGCCCTCGTATCTCCATGGGGAAGTACAAAGCATACCGAAAAACAACAGGTTGGTAATGGACTTCATTGGAAATGTATCATAGCAACAGCATCGGGGAGATTGTAAGCGTGAGACGCTCAACCAGTGAGCGAGCACCAGGAGAGCATTACCTGTGTTGGGTTTAGAGTATAGAGTGGAATGAATTTTGCTGACTGATGCAAAGTTTCTCCCTTGCTAATGGGGGATGTGAGTCCATTATTGCAATAACAAATCAACTTTTCTGCTATCACTATGATTCTTGCCTAACCTGAAATTTTTGAGTATTTCTCACATGGTCTTGTTCAATATCTTCATCAACTCCCTTGGTGAGGGGATAGTGTCCACCCTTAGTAAGTACACTGCTGTGACAAAGCTGGGCAAAGTGGTTGGCACACCGAAAGGCTGTGCTGCTAGACCTGGACAGGCTGGAGAGTTGGGCAGTATCAAACCAGATGAGATTTAACAAAAGCAAGTGTTGAGTCTTACACATGGGGAGGAATAGCCACAAGTATCAGTGCAGGCTGGGATGTGACATGCTGGAGAGGAGCTCTGCAGAGAAGAATCTGGGTGTCCTGGTGGATGACAGGTTGGCCACGAGCCATCAGTGTGCCCTGGCGGCCAAGAAGACCAATGGGATCCTGGGATGCATTAAAAGGAGTGTGGCCAGCAGAGCAAGGGAGCTGATCCTCCCCTTCTGCTCCACTCTGGTCAGGCCTCACCTGGAGTACTGCATCCAGTTGTGGGTTCTCTGATACAAAAAATGACAGGGTTCTCCTTGAGAGAGTCAAGCAGAAGGCCACGAAGGTGATAAAGGGCCTGGAGCATCTCCCCAGTGTGGAAAGGCTTAGTGACCTGGGTCTGTTCAGCCTTGAGGAAAGAAGACTAAGAGGGGATCTGATTAATGCTTATAAATATATTAAGTGTGGGAGTCAAAAGGACATGGCCAACCACTTTTCAGAGGTCTGTGGGGACAGAAGAAGGGGAAATGGCCATAAACTGGAGCACGTGAAGTTCCGCACCAAAACCAAAGGAACTTCTTCACAGTGAGGATGATGGAGCACTGGAGCAGGCTGCCCAGGGAGGCTGTGGATTCTCCTTCTCTGGAGATATTTCGCCTGGATGCCCACCTGTGCAGCCTGCTCTACAGAGCCCGTTTTGCAGGGGAGTTGGACTTGATGATCTCTAGGGGTCCCTTGTAACCCCAATTCTGTGATTCTGTGGTTTTAATCCTTGCTTCTTGCAGCAATGCAGTGTTTCAGAAGAGAGAAAAGCACAGCGGGCATAAACTGGGTTTCTGTGGTTGGTAAAGCTGTGCTGAAAACTGGGCTGACTCTTGCACCTGAAAATGTGTGCTAAGTCTGCAGACACAGAAGAATAACTTTTCCTTGCAGGTTGAGCTTGTCTAAGGTAGGTGATTGCTAGGTGAGCTTGTGCTTTAAAGCATCAAGTTGTATAAATAAGGAAATTTTAAAAGCAAGATTGCCAGTTCTTTTTTACCTAAGTGATTTTTTGCAAGGAAAGATTTGAAATGCTGCTTGCTAATGGAAGATGGAGAGAGGAAAATCAAGTCAAAGGCATGCTGTGCATAGCCACCACGTAGCATCTGCACCACTCTCCCCCTGCGTAAAGGAGGAGCAGCTCAGCAAGCTTGGCCTGGGCCATGGAAGGGAGTGTACAAACATCTGGACCAACCTCAACGGAGTGGGTTCTGCAGGTTGGTTGTTTGCTGCTGTTTGTCTCACATCCTGTTGCTCAGGGGTAGATTTGTTCTTGATCAGTGCTAATAGGAAACTTTCATGACATTTTTGTTTCAGCTGTCCCAATGCTTTGATCCCTTGCTGCTGGGATGGGGCGTTTACAGAATGATGATGTCCAGTCAGGCTTTGGGGATGAGTCTACATACCAGGGTATGTCTGGCAGGCCTGAGGCTTGGGGACCAGGCCAGGTCAAATCCAGTGCACTTTGCTCTCATTCTTATCGCTTGCTTTTGCTCAGGAGGGTGGGTGGTGAACCTTATGAACCAATGCCTGCAGATGGGGTTTGTGGAGAAAGAGGTCCTGCACGCCTTGTGTGACACCCGTGGAGCTATAGTGAGGCTGCATCAGTGTAAAACACCAGAAATCCACAGAGGTGTGAAGGTGAGCTGTGGGCACCAGTAACACAGGAGGGAATGTGCATGCTTGGGGTTTGGATGCTTCTGTGTGTTTTAAGTGACTGTGATACCACTGCTCAGTCAGTTTGAGTGTGTGGAACAAGTATGACATCCTTTTTGACGGAGTCCTGTGGAAGGAGTCCTATGAATTTGAGATCTGAGTTTAAGCCTTAAGTGGACATTGTCCAGGAGCTGGGGAAGAGTACGAGTCAAGGAAAGCTGGGGTAAGAGGATGAGGCTTAGGACCAGGAACCTCTTCCACTGGTATTAACTCTTGCCATTCTCTTTTTGGATTAGGAATCCATGTGGGTCTTTTTATGAAGAACAGCCTCGTTGTGCAGCTTATGAATTAATTCATTCACGCCTGTTAACTGGTTTTCTTCCCTACATGAAGCTGCAATTGAAATGGACACTTTGTGATCTGATCCCCTCTGGCATGCTCAGATCAGCCAAGGTGGCAAGGCCTGGCTCTTGGTTGGTGAGTTGTGCCCAAGGTCAGAGAGTTGACTCTTGTGAGCTTTGAGTCATGTCTTCCACTTGCATGCTGTGTTCTTTCTGTTATGTTGACCTCTTGAGCTCCAGCCCTGAGGATGCAAGCGTTACCGCAGAAGGAATGGTTTAGATTGGAAGTGCAATGCAAAGGACTGGAGCCAGCAGGAGCAGGGAAGTGATCATCTCCCTGTGCTCAGCACTGGTGAGTCCTCACCTTGAGTACTGTGTTCAGTTCTGGGTGCCTCACTACAGGAAGGACAGTGAAAGCCTGAAACGTAACCGGAGAAGAGCAGTGAAGCTGCGGGGGGTCTAGAGCACAAGTCTTATGGGGAGCGGCTGAGGGAACTGGGATCATTTAGTCTGGAGAAGAGGAGATGCAGGGAAGACCTCCTCACTCTCTACAACTAGCTGAAGAGAGGTTATGTCGAGGTGGGGGTCGTCCTCCTCTCCCGTGTAAGTAGTAATAGGACTGGAGGGAGTGGCCTGAAGTTGCATGAGGGGAGATTGAGGTTGGATGTTAAGAAAAACTTCTCCACAGGAGTGGTCAGACGCTGGAACGGGCTGCCCAGACAGGTGATAGAGTTACCATCCCTGCAGGTGTTCAAGAAACATTAGATGTTGTCGTGAGGGACGTGGCTTAGTGGGAAATGATGGTGGTAGGTGGATGGTTGGACCGGATGATCTTGGAGATCTTTTCCAAACTTGCTAATTCTATGTTTCTATGAAAGACATGTGCTGGTGAGTGCTTTTCTGGGTGAGCATCACCCTGCTGGAAAGCAGACAGCTGTTGTCTTTATCAGACAGCCACATCCACGGGGATTGGAGGCTTTTTAACCTTAACCTTGTCTTTCATGTCTCATGGGCAGTAAGTCATGTTGTTTTAAAGCAAGATTTAGAGGCAACCTTGATTTCTTCAGCCACCAGAGCTCTCCACCATGCTTCTCCGTGTGATGTGAGACCATATTGGAGGCTGTGCAGAAGTCTGGGTAGGTGAAGTCAGTTGCTCTTCCTTTTCTCCCCAGCGCTGGAAGTAGCGGGGAACGGGACTGTGGGACATCCCAGCAGTGGGTTCCTACCTCAGCAGAACCAAATAGCTGTTCTGGTCCACGTGGTCATTTTGAGTGAATCTGACACAAATTAGAGAAATGAGGGGCCTGTGAGCAAAAAGCATGTGCCGCATTTTGTGGTGCGAGATGTCCTCTGAGCTGCTGCTAAGAATGCCCAGCATGCTTTCTTTTTGATGGGAAGAGATTTAGCAAGGATTTTTTTAGATGAAAATAGATGAGAATCACGTATTTCCTATTCATTGACCTTTCTTTCATACTGCTTCTTGAAAAGTTACCTTTGGATTCTAAATTAATTATTTAAATTACTGAAGAGAATACATATGCAGCCCGCACTTTTATCTGCACAAAGAAACTTCTGAACATCTGTTTACATGTTTCTTTTTGGCACTGGGATGAAGCTGTGTGGAACATAGGCTTGGATGAATTTTCAGTCAGTAGCAGGGACGTGTAATGCTCATCTTAGATGTCGTGCTGACAGAAAGAGCAGAGAGGTAAATTTTATGGGGTTGCATGCTATTTTTTTATTATTATTTTTTTTTCCAGTCATGACCATGGAAGCGTTACCCAGACGAAATGAGCATTTGTCACCTGGACTTTCTACACATGACAGAGGAAGTGGAAGTCAGCAGCCGAAGCGTCTGGGAAGACCCCTGCGTGGGAATGGTGAGAGTTACCCTGGCACCGTCCTACCCTCAGAGCTCTGTAAGCTCTGAAGCTGTGTCATAACTCCTCCCGTGGTGCTGGCTCAGCTTTCCCTTTCTTTTGTGTAGGAGAGCTGGAGTTCAACTCCTTCCTGTTTCCTGCCTATGTGCTCCCTGCTTTGCCCATGGCCCAATGGGCTTTTATTCCTGGCACCCAGATTGGCACGTGTGGATAAGGGCCTCTGTTTACGTTTATCTTTTGCTTGTGGTGACAGCTCATAGCTGAGCTTGTGGTTAACGAGACACACAATAGCTGGAGATACAGTTCTCTGCGTCACTAAAACACGAGCTTTGTGGCAGCCACGAGCCCAAGAAACGTCGAGTTTCTGTGTTTTATTTCTGTGTTTGCTCCCATTGCCCCGCGGCCCTGTTGTGGTTGAAGCCGGTGGGTGGCTCAGCACCACACAGTCTGTCGCCCACTCCCCTGTTCCCCGTGGGATGGGGGAGAGTGTTGGGTGGAAAAAGAGAAGTAAAACTCATGTTTTGAGGGTTTGAGATAAAAGTGTTTACTAAGGTAGAGAAAAAGATAGTAGTTCTGACTATATATATATGAGAATATATAACAATATGTGAATGTATTGCAAGTGATGTACAAGCAATGGCTCACCGCCCACCAACCACTGTCCAGTTAGCCGCCAAGCAATAAAAGAGAGTGAGATGAACTCTCGTCCCCTTCAAAACTCCTTCCACTTGATGCCATATAGTATGGAATATCCCTTTGGCCAGTGTACGTTAGCTGTCTTAATTCGGTTCCCTCCCAGCTCCTTGCTGAGAGCTTTGCTGAGAATGGCCTTGGCTCTGTGCAACTTTGCTTGTCAGAAACTATAAACATCAGGGTGTTATCAGTGTGATTTTTCTCCTAGAACCCAAACATAGCATCATACCAGATACTTTGAAGAAAAATCCCTCCCACCTGAGACTAAGGCAGGCCCCCAGTATCTGTGCTGTAAGCCAGGTGGGGCTGCAGGTGGTGCATTTCCCTGGCAGCGTTGGCCAGGGATGCTGGGGAGGTTTTGGTGCCTGGCTTGGACGTCGCAGCACTGCTGTGCCTGTCAAAGCGGCATGCTGCGTGCTCTCCGAGCAACGAAGCAGTGTTTCATCAACAATGTGCCATGCTATTTCCTGGAACCAGGTGCGTTTGTGTCTCTGAGGCTGGGTTTACCCTACGAGCTCTTCTTGCAGTAGCTGTTTTGAATTCCATTGCAGGCGTGTGAGCAGAAGTGCTTTTCCCCTTATGTTCTGTCTCACAGTATTTGCCCATGGTTGGTAGAAGAAGGAGCTGATGGAGTCAGCAGTAGATTCTGTTGGCTTACCCTCTGGTGCTTCATCCCTGGAGCTCACTGCTGCACAGAAGAGTACACGCATGTTTATCCCAGGGCTGCAGTAAACGGGAGCCTGGTTGGCATAGCACTGAGCGGCACCTAATGGGCTCTGCAGAGGATGGCTTTGCAGAAGGAGCAGGAGTGCCTGCGTCCACCTGTATCCTCGGATACGTTCTGGCAGCGATGCACCAGCTGTGGCCACAGTGACTGAATGCAGGGCTTGGCTTGGGGCTGCCGTCTGGCACTTACTGCCCCGTCGTATGCCTGGCAAAGCACAGCCACCCCTCGCCCACAACAAGCGTTTGTCTTAGTGTCGTGTTTCATGCTGTCTCCTGAATCTCAGGCACTGGAGGCAGCTTCCCCACAAGAAGGGGAGAAGAAAATGAGGTCGTCCTGGAAGCAAAAAGGCAAAAATCCACTTGGGAAAGAAATGTATAAAGCAGTCTGGTAGTAGTTCTGTGTTTCTCCCGTCTCTTCCTTGATTTCCTTACAATGAAATAGATCGGTGCTGTAACACGCTCTTGAATGAAACAAAGGACTCTAGTGTGGATTTTATGTAGGCCCTGCACTGCAAGGTATGCTGCTGGGGGGAAGTGTCCATCTGCCCGAGGGTAGGAAGGCCCTGCAGAGGGATGGCCTGAGGCCGGTTGTACGAGGAGGCTCAACAAGAGTAAGCGCCGGGTCCTGCGCTTTGGTCATGATGACCCTGTGCCAGCTTCTCCAGGATTTGGCTGAGGTAGAATTCCAACCGCCCTCTGATTCTAGAATGTTGGGGTGTTGGAATCTTCTGGTCTTGTGACGTGGTCTTGCTTCCCCACCTTGTCTGTCATGGTGGAGCAGCCTCGTGGCCCTTAGTGATGTCATAAGCGGCTAGAATGAGGGGAGGAGCAGTGCGTGCTGCGTCCCTTCATTGGAGCCTTGAGCTCTGACTGAGTAGCTTGCTTGTTGCACTTGTGCATCAACTGAGTACCTTCGTTTTCACACTGTCTTGTGCAGCATCTTGTAGGTAAGCTGAGACAGCGTGAGATAGACGGGTGGAGAGTGAGGTGTTGAAAGCTGCTGGCTGGCGGAGCTGGGAGTGTCATGCTGCTTACTCTTGACCATCAGACATAATTTTCATTCAGTACCTACATTCCAAAGCATAGAGGTGGCATTTGTCTCAGGGCTTTTCCCTTGTCTTCTTTGTTAAATTGTGCAAGCTCACTGATCAGCTCTTTCTCTCCCCTCTCCCCGCCCTCTGCCTTCTCCTTTGATGCAGCTTTTGCTCGCAGAAGAGCAGAGCAAAGTGACAAGAAACGGCTGCGGTTTGAAGGAACTTGTTCTGATCTCTTGCCAGGTACGTGCCACGTGTTGTCCCCCCCACGTAGTTTTGCAGCCTGCGTCGCACTGTGTTTAGTAACACAGCCTCATCCAGCCTTGACGGGACACCGGTCACGTGTAGAGTTATTCCACTTTCCCTCCAGCTCAGCCCCCAGAAGGATGCTGTCTGTGATGCTGTGACCGGCTAGTCTTTAGGAAACCTGCACAACGTGACCACGAGCATGCGTGCTTTGGCTGCGTGTGCGCACGACAGCTGTGGGGAGCACAGCAGAGATGCAAGCAGAGGAAATCCATGTGCAAGGCTGCGGCCGGCACTGGAGTGAACTGGTGGGAGCCGGGGGCTGGGGAGCAGATCCACCCCCAGCAGTGACTCCTCTCACTGCCCTGCTACTGCGCTGTTGGAGTGCTCTGAGCAAGCGCATCTGCTGCTTTGTGCCAGAGTCCCCATCTACTAGCAGAGGGATAGCGACTTGGTAAACTGCTGCGTAATAGGCTGTCTCGTTTGAATTGACTGAACAAAGTGGTTGTTTCTAGAACACCTGCCTATGCCAGTGGGTAACTGAGTAGAAGTCTCTCCGTACCGTGGTGTGTGAACAGAGAGAACAGAAGTGTTTCTTTTCAGTTCCAGCTTGTCGTGCCTGCTGTGATGGGCATCGTGTGCAGCGAGATCAGCTGTGGGCCTGACCTGGCACAAATGGAGGTAGAGTATGAAGCTCTGATTGGCCTTTGTTCCCTGACTTGAGCCAGCAGAGTGAGCCGCAGATGAGCTCTCTTGCTTTTCAAGAGAGGGAGAATCCTTCCAGCTCTATCGGTGTCACTGAAAAGCTGCCTGAAAAGCTTCATGTCCTTGCTACGAGCATCTAGATGGCTGTGGACGTTATAGTACTGACAGAATCAGATCGAGCGTTATAAACATGCAGAAGCATTTTCCCCATCCTGCCTGGATTTTGTCACCCAAAGACCAAGTTCTCATATTCAGCAAGTTAAGGGAAGCGGGCACTTGTAGTGAGCCAAGGATTGGGTCAGTGGACCGGCTCCTGTGTCCAGTCCACGGCTGAGGTCTCCTGGCAATAGGTTACAGGAAGCGAGCAGACTCTTACGTTCCTCTTTGGCAAGACAGTAGTGCAAGCGTGGCAAGTTTATAAAACTAGAGGAGTCCTCTTGGTTGGGGTGTTTGTCCTCTTAGTCTGGGTAGAGAGAGACGCATCTTTGCATTGCCTGGCGATACTGCTGCACACTGGGAAGAGAAACAGCTGTTATTAGACTTGCAGTTTCTTGTTAAGCACTCGCGATAAGGATCTTTCTCTGCAGATGTGCTCCTTGCTCTGAAATTGTCCTCGTTTGTCCTCAGCTCCTCACCACGGCCTGTGCTCTCTGTTTCAGACTGAGAACAAGGGGAAGCCTCTGCTGGTGCACGAGGAGTCATCTCTTAATATTCCAGCTGTTGCTGCTGCCCATGTTCTTAAGAGATATGTTGCCCAGGCACCGGATGAACTCTCCTTTGAGGTAAGCAGTTAAGGGCGTTCCTTGTTGTCATGTACAGAAGAGTATGAGGTGTGAATGCATCAGGAATATTCTCATACATCTCCAGAATGTTTGATGAGGTGAAGCCCAGAAGATGCAGTTCCAGATTAGACTTGCACTGGGTTGGATGTGGGGAGAAGTTCAGCAGTCTCTAAAATATGGCTCTTGAATCTTCTGATCAAACAGATACTGCCCAGTGTTGTAGCCTGGTCTCTGAGCAACAGCAGACCAGTGTATGGAGTGTGTAGATCTGTTCGGGAAGCCCTGCTAACATACATCTGCGGTTTCATTGGAGCTCTTCCATCCCCTTTGGCAGAGAGCAGCTGCTTTTGAGAACCATTTCCTACTGAACAGCTGTATTCTGTATGTTGTGTAACATAGTGACTCTTCTACCTCTAGGTTCAGTTTTACAATGGAAAATGCCTTAAGTGCTGCAAACTGGTGCTCTCTAGCTTGACAGTATCTTGTAGCGCAGAAGAATGCAGTCATTTGAGCTGTGCTTTCCTCCCAGCCGTGCTGAGGCTGGGATTGATGTTGCAGTCTTTTGCAGGTGGGAGACATCGTGTGCGTTACTGATATGCCACCAAAGGAGCTGACACCCTGGTGGAGAGGCAAGCACGGCTTTGAGGTAGGCACAAGCTTCAGACTTGAGAGCGCAACTTCGGTCCGGTCGGGAATCTCAGCTCAGAGGTGGCTCTGCCTGCACAGGATGGCTCATGGACATAAACGGTTTCCCTGTGTTGGTGTCAGAGATGGTCTTTGTAGGAAACTGTCTCCTCAATTCACTTAGAAGCAAGAGCCTTCACAATATGCATCAGGTCACGGCCACTGAACCCCACCTTTGGAAATTCAGCAGCTAAGACACGTGTTTCAGTGTGTCAGAGCATTTTGCTTGCACCCATGCAGAACGTGAAGTTAGTGTCTTTTAGGAAGCTATTGCCTGTCAGCCGAGGTAGGGTAACAGACCCTCCGCGTGCTTGTTGCTGCTGCTGGCTGCAGAACGCTGGGTAGCTCAGAGCTGGGGATCGCAGCTGCATCTCAGTCAGCAAGAACTTTCTTCTTCTACATCTTCTACAGAAGCAATTATTTGTTTTGTAGGTCTTTTGGCTGCAAATGTTGAATAATTATTACTTTTATGCAGGCCACTTTTTGTTGGATAGTCTTACGGAGCGTCAGGCAAGCACGTTCTGAGGAAAATGCTAGGTGGCTTTTGGTTTAACAGTTCAGGCCTGAGAAATGCTGCCTTCAGTATTGCACCTCTTTTTTTTTCTTGTTACAGGTTGGATTTTTCCCTAGTGAGTGTGTGGAGCTCATCAATGGAAAAATTCCAGAGTCTCTCCTCAGTTCAGTGCCAAAGCCAGGTACGGATGTTACATTTGATGGTGCAGGGAAGCAAAATGGCGTTTCTTTTTGGGTGTGTTCTGTGTTGAATACCTCCTTTATCCATCCCGTGTTATAGCCTGTGCTGATGATCCTTCAGGCATCTCGCGGGGCATATGGCTGGTGTTTTGTAGGCAATGAAAATGAGGGAGGGCAAAGGCAGTTCTCCTGCGAGTCAGTACGAGGTTGAGAACAGCCAGCGTCCCTGGTGGACAGCTAGAGGCCTGGTTGTGTTAGTGATACGCTTGATCAGAACGTGGCTCCTTTTCAAGAGGATCCTTAATCCCCAAGTTGAGCAAGCCAAGCAAGAGGAGTGCATTAAACTCCATCGAAACGCGCAGAGATTTGGCCCAATCCTCCCGTGTTTATGAGTGGACTTGGGGAAATCATAGAATCCTCCTAGAATGGCTTGGGATGGAAGGGAGCTCAAGGATCATCAAGTTCCAACCCCTCTGCCTCAGGCTGGGCTGCCAACCAGCCTCCACATCTAATGCGAGACTAGACCCCACAGCCCAGGGCCCCATCCAACCTGGCCTTTGACTCCTCCTGCAGGGATGGGAGAAAATCTGTTTTTGTATGTACTTGTTGGTAATGTTCTTCGCGTTTTGACGTGCTCTGTAGAATGTGTTATGCTCGGCCTCGTCCAACTGTGCCAAACCTGAAATGAACTGGTTTCTTCCTGTTGTTGTGCAGTGCCAAAGAAACGCGGCAAGCTCGTCACCTTCCTTCGTTCCTTGGTGAAGGCCCGCTCAAAGAAACCGAAAGAGCGGGAGGTGGAGAAGAAAAAGGTGTTTGGCTGTGACCTGGGAGAGCATCTTCTCCACTCTGGCCGCGATGGTAAGGGACAGCCCGTTTCTGAGATCTTCCTCTGTTGGGCATCTAAAGATGAAAGGGAGGTCATATCTAGCAAAGGGGCAGGTTGGTACCAGTGGAGAAACGTGTAATGGAAGTTGATGGCTGAAAGATAAACTGAGGCTAATGCTCCTAAGAGACAAGCACGTTTGTATTTGCTTAAACCAAAGCCTGTAAGCCAATCCCACGCTAGCCTGAAAAGAAAGGAAGCTTTTTGGCCAAGGAGAGTGTCCTGCATCAGTTTCCCAGCTCTCCTGGACGTGAGATTTCTCACCTCTTTTCATTCCCATGGGAGCTGTGGTGGGACTTGCAGCGTCTCCGGCTTCCCCAGAATTACTTTCTCCAGGCTGATTCCTAGGTCCTGACATTTCTTGAATGCAAGGAACACATGTCTGTCCAGTTTCCTCGTCTTGGACAGCTTTCTTCTGTAAGGAAGAACTAAGCAGTAGCCTGGCTGGGCTTAGTGGATGAGATTTGACAGTAGCACAGCCTGAACCAGGACTTGAACGAGGAGCTCAAGTAACCGCTGGCACGTGTTCTTTAGTCCCCCAGGTCCTCCAGAGCTGCGCCGAGTTCATTGAGCAGCACGGCGTGGTGCAGGGGATATACCGGCTGTCCGGCGTCGCGTCCAACATCCAGAGACTGCGGTAAGAGTGCTGCGACTGACACAGCTGTCAGCTAACAGCGTGCCCTGTTGCGGGTGCTCAGAGGCCTGCGCCGTGGGGCAGCTCTGTGCAGGCAGCGTGCGCTCAGCGGTGGTGCGCCAGGCTTGTCGCTGTTTGATAGGAACACGGGGCGTTCAGCAGACTTGCTGGAGCAGGAAGTTCTCCTTCTGTCCTTCAGAGCACTGGAAGGCTGTGAGGGACTGCGGTGTCACCGCTGCCAGCTCTCATTCCCGTTTCCTCCTGTTTGCAGAGCCCTTTGGAGCAGCCCACACTCCTCCTTGCTGCTCCAAGCTCCTGGCATAGGACTGTAGACTAGGCAGCCAGTTGTCAGAGTCACGGGAAATGCCTTAGCAAAAAGAAAAGGTCTCCTTTTGGAAACATCTCATCCAGCATGGCTCATGTGGTGCTGGTGACAGAGCGTTCATTTTCTCCTGTTAATCGGGAAGCCCTTCCAATCCTTGATTGTATTTGGTGTGGCTTTTGACTTGTTTTCCTCTTTCTCAACCCCCCCTGCCCGTTTTTGTGTCCTTCTCTCCAGCCAAGAATTTGAGTCTGAGCAGATTCCTGAGCTAACCGTCCGTGACACTCACAGCGTGAGCTCTGTCTGCAAAATGTACTTCAGGGAGCTCCCGAACCCTCTGCTGACTGACCAGCTGTATGACAAGTTCTCGGTAAGCACAAGGCAACGTCTTTCCTTTACCTCTTCCCTGGGCCTCCTGGGAGATGGCTGCAGCAGTGCCCCAGCTCTGAGGCCCTTCTTCTGTTAGCCCCGTGGGCTTTACTCGTATGTCTTTGCCACATCATGCATCATACGGATGCCACTTTCGGTGGTCCCAGGAGGCGGTTATTTCCATATTTGCAATGCTTGCGAGAATTCATGTTTTTTATTTTTTCTTTTGTTTTGTTTTTCTATTCCCCAAGTATTTATAGAATGGGAATGGGATTAATAGCAAAGTGCACTTGAAGCTTGAGGAGCTGAGCTGCACAATCAGGCTGTAAACCGGCCTGCTGCTTGGACTCCTTGGCCTTGATGGCACCAGCTGCGTGCCGCTATGTTCCCCAGATGCCTCCTGGAAGACGTAAAATCTGTCTCGGCGCAGACCAACAGCACGCTGTCCCCATAGTTCCCGACCCTGTGGCAGGTATCTAGCCTGATTTGTGTCTCAGTCCCTTTCTGCACTATTCCAGGAGGCTGTTGGTGCCGCTACAGATGAGGAGCAGTTGGTCAGAATGCAGGACGTCATCCAGCAGCTGCCCGCTCCTCACTACAGGTCAGTGCTGCCCTCAGTCTGTTGAGCTCAGCCGTGCTGCACTTCAGAGGGCAATGGTGTGATTCCAGGCTTGTCTCATGCTGGCAACATGATGCCTGTGTATGTTGAAGTAGTTTAAGGTTACACGGGGTTAATTTATTGGGTCGGTTCCTTGGCACGGGGACACGGTTGGTGCAGCTGGTGGCTGCGGCTGTGCTGGGGCTTGGTGCCGCAGCGTGGCACTTAGTCAAAGTGGATCTACTTCATCTTCAGTGACAGTAGCAATAACGTGCATTGAGGCTTGCTTTGTGAATTGCAGCACAGCGTGCTCATTGGTGCTGAACGTTTGCCTCTCTTATTTTCCAGGACACTGGAGTACCTGATGAGACACTTGGCTCGTCTAGCTGGGAACTGCTCGGTGACAAACATGCACGCTAAGAACTTAGCGACTGTGTGGGCTCCAAACCTCTTAAGGTAGACTTCTTTCTCCATTTCAACACACTGCTTAGATCTGTTCTCCAGTAAAAAACGCAATCTACCTTTTTCTCCATCGAATGTGCTCTTCTCCTGTGCAATGTGTAGTAAGTGGCTTTCGGCAGAGCAAGAGCCTGGACTGTTCTCCAACCCCACGGGCACAATTTCTAGATGACAATTTCTGCCCTCTTGTTTAGATGGGACTGGTGTGTCCTTGATCAGCCAGGAGAATTTCTTCAGTGGCATCACTGCGGAAGTCTCCGGAGCCCAATTTGACAGCTTTTGGCTGCAACAATCCAGACTTGGGGAAACGATCTTGGATAAACGACTGCTAAAATCTGCCTCTTCTACAGATCACAGCAGAACGAGTCTGCCTGCGCCAGTGGAAGAGCCGCCTGCATGGAACTGCAGACGCAGTCGGCTGTGGTGGAATTCATCATCAACCATGCAGACGTCCTCTTCTGCTCCAAATCCGGATCAGACATGGCAGATGGAGCAGGTGAGTGTCTTCCTCCACGAGCTTTATCTTGATCAGACACCTTGATCAAATCCAGGCCTTCTCCAAGATCTTTGAAATACACTTTTTCTATCGAGGGGACAGCAGACTTTTGGGCTTAGATTAGAATCTGGCATCCTGTTGCTGGATGCTGAGAATGTCCAAGTCCAAACTTTACAATGAGGAGAAAACCGTCACTGTCGTTACGATGTTTTGCATGCAGGTGAAGCTTGATGAAAGTGTGGCAGTGAAGCTTTCTGAGTTCCCTGCCCCCGCTTTCTAGGGTTTTTCTTTGCCCGTTTCAATACAGTGAGCTGCTCTTATTAATTATGACTTTGTCCTTTGCCTTAAACATACCTCTGACCACGTGCTTATTCTGACCTCTTCTTCTTCTAGTGGCTCGGATAAGCAGGTCTGAGAAAACTATAGCATCTCCCCCAGAACTGTGATGGCTGTGATGCTGCTTTGTGATCCTCGCTCTTACCCGTGGCTTTCCCTTACAGGGCGCAGTTCTCTCTCAGGGCCCAAGTCTGCGTGGGTGTCTTCTCCTACCACAAAGCTGCTCACCCTGGAGGAGGCACAGGCTCAGAGGCGAGGCCACAGCAGCTCTTCTGTTGTGACACAGAGCAGGGACATAGAAGTGGAAGAAGGCCCCACAGCTGTACAGGGGAAATTCCACACAACCATCAACTTTCCATCTGAAAGGTAAAGAGGACTTTGTTTTCCAGCAACCGTCATCATTGTTTGGGGGGGTTGTGTTGTTGTTTTTTTTTCCCCCATTATTTCTTGCGCCAAAACATGCGGAAACTAAATTAAAGTAATGGTACCTGAAGTGAATTGTTGCAGTGAATCTCTGCTCCCTTTGGACTCTGAGATTCAACTAACATATTCAGTTTAGCCACACGAGGCTGCCATTCCTTCCTTGCTGGGCAGGCAGTCACGAGATGTATAAAGCCACGCTGACGTCTACCCTGGCCTGAGCTGGCTGTACCTTGAAACGTTGGGGTTTTCCAGCTTTCAGGGCCACATGCCTGAAGCGAGTTCCGGTTCTCCTCTAAGCAGAGCTGTTGGTCAGACCTGCAGGCACTAGAAACTAAACTTGGCGGTGAGATGGGGCCGACGAGGTGTTGATGTCAGAGTCAGAGGTGCTTTTGAACTTCCTTTATGGCTGCACGGTTCCACAGAAAGCAGTTACGTCTGCTGGCTCCAGTAGAGCCATCCCTTAGATGCTGTCCTGTACAGCCGCGGAGCCTTTGCTCACGTGCTCTGCATCTTGTTTGACACAGTTTAGGGGAATTTAGCCAGCAAGACTTCAGGGCTGAGCTATAGGAGTGGAACCATCCTCAACTGCTTAAAAGAGAGCGAGTTTCTAAGTTGTGCTTCAGCAGAAACCAGGCGGTGCGAGGAACAAGCAACTGTTGGCAAGAGCTCAGTGTAGCTCTTCTCTCACCCCGCACCACGCACAACTCACACCAGTCACTGTTTTCTCTCTCCAGAAAACATCCACCCAGCAAGATGAAGGAATCACCAGCTGGCAGTTGGTGTTCCTGCTTCAGCCTGCGGAAATCATCCTCTGTGGCCAAACGCCGACTGCAGCGCAGTTCCAGGGAGCCCTCAGAGACAGAAGTCGTAGTGCTGGCAGGTAAGGGTGCGAATCCAGCTTTCAAAGCCTTGCTTTTCAGCAACATAGAATTCATGCTGTCAGTGGACTTGTATCTCCTTCTAGCGTTCCAACCTATACCTAATGTCTTCAGATCACCCCTGATCAAGAGCCACTTTCATAATTCAGCTTGTGAAAGTTTGACGCTAACCCCTGTGTATCCTTCCTAGGTGAATCGAGCTCTTGTCTACCCAGAAGAGCCGGGGCAAGTAGCGATGGTGCGCTGTGTGCTTCCATCGATGGAGGGCTCTTAGGAAGCACGAATCACTGTGGTTCAGATGACAGCCTTCCACATAACAACAGCGATGGAGAGAAGGAGCTCATCCAAGTTCATGCCCTCATTTCTCCCGGCTCTGCTGAAGATGCTGACCTGAGCCTGCTGGACACCACAGTCATCAGCCTGGACTGTGACCCAGTGCCTTTGCAGTGCAGCCCAGCGCAAGCACAGTCCGAGTGCCTTGACAGCAGCACCTCCACGCAGGAGCAGGTCAGCATTGCTGAGGAGAAGCTGAGCCTCTTGGAGGGGGACTTAGAATCAGACCTCCAGCCCCAGGCACCAGGCAGCAGCGCTGAGAGCTCTGAGCCACTCTCTCCATGACAAGAGAGGATGAGCCCCATCTTCACCCTGGACCTCTCACGCCCTCCTATCTTTTATACAGTAATAAAAGCACGCTCGTGCTTAATCAACGCCTTGACTGCCTTCCGAGTCTTCATTCACAGAGATTGGGACGAATGCAACGAACAGCAAGGCACCCCAGCTTGCAACGCGATGGCTGTGGGGTGCGTGCAGCAGAGCTCCGGGTTTGTTCCCGTTCTGTCTGGCTTTGGGATGTCTGCAGCGAGAGCTCAGCTACCATCTGGTATGGTAGCAAATGATCTCTAGCATCCTGGATGCTGCTCATGATAATCCCGAGCTTCCTGGCTGTGGCTTTGTGATGCTTTTCAGGGCTTTTTGATGCATTTCGAAGCCTCGGCTGCTCCCTAACACCTCTGTCCTCCCGCCGTGTCCATTCCTGGCTCCCGACCTACGAGCTGGCCGTGCAGACCTGTCATCATCACGCTGCGGCAGGAAGCGCTCACCTTGAGCAGCGTCTCCCTTGCCCCGCCCCCTGCCTCTCATTGGGCGGCGGCTGCGCCGCCCCGCCCCCAGGGTCTCCTTGGTCCGCGGTAGCTCCGCCGGCTGCCGTTGGCTGAGCCGCCGTGCGCGGGAGCGAGCGTTGGGAGCCGGCTGTCGGAGGCGCGGCTCTCCTCACAGAGCGCCGCTCCTGCCGCCTGGGCCGCCCCGCAGGAGAGCGCGGCGGCAGCCGGAGCTGTCCGGGCAGCACCGAGAGGGAAGCCGCGGCGCGACGGGAGCGAGTGCTGAGGACAGCTGTGCCGGAGGTGTGCGGGAGAACGGTCCCGGGACGGGGAGAGGGGCTGTGCGGGGCTCCAGGAAGCTGCAGGGAGGCGATGGGGGGGATATAGCGAGATCTGAGGCTGTAGGCGGCTGCGAGGGGGTGTGGGGGTGTGGGGAGCTGGATGATCGTTGTGGTCCTTTTCAGCCCTCCTGCCGTTTTATGGTTCTGGTAAATGCTGTGGAAAGTGAACGTGGTGTTTCTGCATTGGATATTGAAAGGGGCAGTTGATCTAAAGAAGTGAGCTGTAGCATGTCCGTAGAAATAGCTGATGTGAAAAGTAAGATTACCATATGCCTATTAGTAATATATTTTAGAGACACAGTTACCGAATTATGTGACAAATTCTTTCTCCCAAAGCTGCAATAGACTTTAAATGTTCTAGACAATATGGGTATAGTATTCTGACCTGGGAAACGTACTGTAAGGTTGTTCATTAGGCCAGCTGAAGTGAAGTCCACTGAACAAACTTTCAAGGAGTCAGGGCCTTTACACAAAGCAGAACTGTCCCACTCTGTGGGAATGTTAGGATGCCATGTGCAGGCTCCAAGATACTCCCCTCTGTCTTCCTTCCAAGATTATCTCTATGCAAGGACAGAGGAATGACCCAAACAATGACCCAGTGTAAGGGGCACAAATGCTAGGAGGTAATTAAGCAGTTAAGAGGTTATGTTTATGTTGTAAAGCAGACATCCAAAAGTTACGACCTGATGTTTGTTAAGAAAGCAATTGTTAGAAGGCAATTGACCAATTATGATGTTTGTGGTTGGGTGGTAAGGGTTTAGTGATTAGTGAAGCGTTGTGAAAGAGTGTGAACCTGAGGTACTCAGCCAGTGAGGAGCCAGGGGAGAAAGAGATAAGGGTCGGGCAATAGGGGATAAAAGATGTTACACCGTTTCGTGTGTGCGCTCCTGCTTGCAGGAGGCCCGCCATTGCAGTTGGGAATAAAGATAGATATAAAGATCAGAGATACCGTCATGGAAAATTATTTGGCTATTTCCAACAATGCTTATAAATATCTTAGATGTGGGAGTCCAAAGGCTCCCACGGCCGCAATCTTTTCAGCGATCTGTGGAGACAGAAGAAGGGGAAATGGCCATAAACTGGAGCACAGGAAGTTCCGCACCAAAATGCAAAGGAACTTCTTCATGGCGCGGATGACGGAGCGCTGGAACAGGCTGCCCAGGGAGGCTGAGGATTCTCTTTCTCTGGAGATATTCCAGGCCCTCCTGGGCGCCCTTCCTGTGCAGCCTGCTCTATGGAGCGCATTTTGCAGGGGGGTTGGACTCGATGATCTTTGGGAGTCCCTTGCAACCCCAATCTGTGATTCTGTGGTTTTAATCCTTGCTTCTTGCGGCAATGCAGTGTTTCAGAAGAGAGAAAAGCACGGCGGGCATAAACTGGGTTTCTGTGATTGGTAAAGCTGTGCTGAGAACTGGGCTGACTACTGCACCTGGAAATGTGTCTGCAGACTTTGCACCCAGAGGAATAACTTTTCCTTGCAGGTTGAGCTTGTCTAAGGTAGGTGATTGCTAGGTGAGCTTGTGCTTTAAAGCATCAAGTTGTATAAATAAGGGAATGTTAAGGCAAGATTGCCAGTTCTTTTTTTACCTAGGTGATTTTTTGCAAGGAAAGATTTGAAATGCTGCTTGCTATTGGAAGATGGAGAGAGGAAAATCAAGTCAAAGGCATGCTGTGCATAGCCACCACGTAGCATCTGCACCGCTCTCCCCCTTGTGATAGATCATGTTTTTGCAGTGGAAATTTCCAGTAGTTCTGTACATAGCATAGGATAATTTGCCTTTCACAAAGAAAGCTGCTTAACATCTTTAGGATTGCAGTTGAGAACTTATGAAACAGTTATTAAGGTGTCAAGGAATCTGTTAACCACTGCTGATGAAAAAGAAATAAATCCAAAGGTGTGGGCAGGGGAAGGAAACCGGCGTGGACTCAGAATTACTCCATTAAAAATAACTGTCCAAGGAGGGAGTGGAGCTGCAAATCAGAGACAATATCCCATACGTTTTGAAAGGATAATGGGTCTAAAGCCTGTAATACAAATATTCATTAAGAACAGTCTTCTAGGACTCCGTATGTCACCCTATAACACTCCAATTTTGCCATTGCAGAAGGCAGATTGCACCTATCGACTGGTACAAGATCTAAGAAAAATTAATGAAATAGTTCTCAAGCAACACCTCCTGGTTCCTAACCCCCATACTTTAATGGGTCAAATCCCACAGAGCCATAAGTGGTTCAGTGTAACAGACTTAGAAGATGCTTTCTGGACCTCAATTTTAGACTCAGAGAATTGAGATCTTTTTGCTCTTGAATGAGAGAACCCAGAAATGGGACAAAAAAAGCAATATAGATGGATTGTTTTACCCCATGGTTTCATGGAATTGCCTAATTTTTTTTTTAAATTATATTTTATGTGTTATATTGTTGTATATAATGTATATAAAATAATAATATATATATTATATTGTTTTTTATTTTTTTTTAATTTTAATTAATAAGTGCTGGAGAAAGTTTTGGAAAAGTTTCAGATTGAAGAGGAGGTAAAGCTGTTACAGTATATGAATGATTTGATGATCTGTGGAAAAGAGGAGTCTAAAGTAAAAGAGACTACAAGTAAACTTCTGAACTTTTGGGGGAACATGAGCTAAGGGTGTTTAAAAATAAACTGTAGTATGTGGAAGAAGAAGTCAGATACCTTGGGCATGTGATTTCTGATGGGAAATGGAGAATTGATTCTGAAAGAATTTAGGACATTGTGCAGCTTCCTCTGCTCGGGACAAAGAGGGAGTGGCAAAAGTTTCTAGGTTTAATTGTATACTGTATTTTGTGAACAGAAGAATATGTACAAAAAACAAAGATGTTATCTCAAACTATCAGAGGGAGAACACAACATATTAAAATGGACAAAAGAGGGGAAAAAATTAGTAGAAGTATTGAAATGGGACTTAATCACAGTACCTGTGTTAGAACTGCCTGCCTTAAAGGAACCATTTCACCTTTTCGTAACTGTCAGTGAAGGAGCTGCTTTAGGTGTTCTAACACAAAGAATAGGGAGGCAAAAGAAAGCCTATTGCTTGTCCAAGGTACTAGACCCTGTATCTCGAGGTTGGCTTGAATGTGTCCAGGTGATAGAAGCAAGTGCCCTATTGGTAGAAGAGAGTATGTGTGTACACTTCGGGGGTGTAAGGAGTAAATTGTTGAGTTGTTGATAGTATGTGTTTGTCCCCCCCAAAGAGATTGCTCCTCATTTTGAGGCATGATCATTAACAAAAAAAGATAAAAAATAGGAATTTAAAAAAAAATGGAATGAGGGCAGGAATCCACTCCTTGACCTCTTAGAAAAGCACGGTGCCAAATTCTCCCCCATGAAGATGAATTGGGCACAGAATAATTGGTCCAACTTAGAGGGAGTTGTGGATCATATAGATTCCCTCCACAAGCAAACTCGTATGGTGGAGGAAAAGGGAAAATCAATCACTTGTGCAGTTCCAGGAGCTGCTCTTTCTGCTGCCGTAGAGATCCACAATGAACAGCACACGGCAGAAACCCAAATTATTCAGTCCTTGCAGGAATTGGTTACAAAGACAAATCAGAAAACCTTGTGATCCTTCTCTGCCTTCCAATAGAAACTGGGCATGCATATGAAGAGACTGAAAGTGGGTATTCTGATGTTAGTATCGAGGAGGTCCCCTATTCTGCTACAGAACTGGCCATATTAAGGAAAGATTTTGGATACACACCTAGGAAATCAGTATGTGTGGAAAGTGCCACTAACAGCGGGAGATCAGATCCTGTTGATTGAAAAGGAATCAGAGGGTTACTGGGGACCACCACTGGCAACCACTGTGCCCCGTGGTCCCTTACTCAAAGAGCTGATTACTGGGATGATTACTCCCCAGGACTACTCCCCTAGTGTTGATTGATTTGCCCCACACTGGTCCTGTCCCTTTAACCCTCAGGGAGACTCTTAACAAATACATCTGAAAGGCTCGAGATGATCAGGAGGAAATGTACAAAATTAGCTATCTGGATTTCACCTACCTTCTAACTTTGGTTCACTTGGGACCAGGAAGTTTTATGTTTGTTTTGTTTTCTTTTCCAGTTATGCTTCCTCTAACCTTGGTTCCTTTGGAACCGGGAAGTTCTCGTTTTCTAAATGCTAACGCATGCTGATCCTGTTTCTGTGCCTCACATGTTCCCTTCTTGCTCTGCTCCTTTCTCTGGGATCCCTGTGGTATCATTAGTCTCTGTTTTGGACAGGAATCTTCTTCAGATTAATTTTTGTAATTGCTTATGATGACCTTATCACAGTCACTGGCTGGTCATGGGGCCATGCCCATACTGGCCGTACTGGGCATATGGGACTGAATTCTAATTCTAACAGAGGCTTAACCCTTTCAACCATGGTTAAACACAGTGATTAAATGCATTCAGGAAATGAATGGGGCCAGGATAGTACTGGCTGATTGCCCCCAACTCCGGAGAGATGCAGGATAAAGAATAAAAGTAGGGTGTCAGATTAACAAGTGATCTATGTGCGTTGCTACATCCCTGCAGTTTTCCCTATCAGCACTGGGAACAAATCAGCAGTTATTATCTAGTGTATTATCTCAGTGGGAAAGAACTAATATAAAAAGTCCACCAGTTAATTGTAGATGCACTTGCCATAACTCAAATAATGTCTCCCTAGCTCTAAGTTGTAGAAGGTAAAAGAAATGCTTTACCCACTGAATTTTGAAAGGTGATTTAGGACAATGCAAACAAATTTGAAAGAGAATTTTAATCTTGGTGGCATCTAGTTAATTTTACTTATGATCCTCTCACTAACTATGCCACAGCTTTTGCCCTAACAATATGCAATGCTTTGGTACATACCATATACCTAATAATTGTGCTGGGACTGAATCACAATGGAGTTGGGTTTTTTTTTCCTGCAAAGAAGAAAGAATCCCAAATGCTTGTGGAGAAAGAAGACTCAGGGATTTCTTCTTCTTTCTTGCTAGCAGATCTTGATGCTCTCCTGTTCCTGCCTGTGGGCTGCTCGTCATGCCAGAGTCCTGCAGCCTCCAGAAGCTACCCCACATGGTACCAAAACAGATCATGGACCTGGATTCAGGCATTCCTCATTCTCCCACTGCATGAGCTCTCATACATGCTCCTCACAAGTGGTCATGGTCATTTTGTGCAGTTACACAGATTCTTCTACTTCTCGGTGTAATTCTTGATATTTTTCTATTTTTTTCTTTATATTTTTCCTTTTTCTAATTCATTTTATTTTTCTCAATCTTTTTCTAATTATTTTTCTGTTTCCAGGTTTTTCTTTTTGCATTTTTTCTTTTTGCAGTTTTTTCCAATTACCATTCTAATTCTTCTTCTTTATCCATTGGTTTTTCTTTTTCTAATTCCTTTTCTTTTCATATTCTTTCTCTTGCTCTAGTGCTTTTGTTTCCTTTCTTTTCTTTTTCATTTTCCAATTCTTTTTTTCAGTTCTGTTTCCAATTCTTCATCTATTTCTTTCTCCATTTTTTTGTTCTTTTTTGTTCAATTCCTTTTCTTTTCATTTTCTTTTCTATATTCTTCTTGTTTTTCTCTCTAATTCTTTTCTTTTTTCTTATTCTTTTATTTTCATTGTTCTAATTCTTTTTCTAGACTTTTTCTCGCTTTTTCATTTTCTAATGTTTTTTTTCACTCTTTTTTCATTTTCTAATTCTAGTTCCTTTTCCAATTCTTCTTCCAGTTCCTTTTCCAATTCTTTTTCTAATATTTTTTCTAATTCTTTCTCATTTCCCAATTTCCAATTCTTTTTCCAGTTTTTTCTTTTTCCAATTCTCATTCTAATCCTAATTCTTCTTCATTTTTCTTTTTCTAATTATTTTTCTTTCATTTTCTAATTCTAATTATTTTTTCTAATTCTAATAATTTTTATAATTAGAATTCTTTCTTCCCCTTTTTCTTGTTTCTTTTCTATTTCTTACTCTTTTTCTTTTATTTCCTAATTCCTTTTCTAATTCTTTTTCTTTTTCATTCTTTTACTTTTTAATTTCTTAATTCTCAATTTTTTCCTTTTCTAATGCTTTTTTTCTTTAGTTTTCTTTTCCTTTTCCTTTTTGTAATTCTAATTCCAGTTCTTTTTCCACAGCTTTTCCCAATTCTTCTTCTAGTTCTATTTCCAATTCATTTTCTATTTATTTTCCTAATTCCAATTATTTTTTGTCTTTTTCCTATTTCCGTTCTAATTCAAATTCTTATTTCTTTTCTAATAATTTTTCTTTTTATAATTCTAATTGTTTCCTTTTCTATTTCCTCTTATTATTCTTCTTCTATTTCTTTTTCTACATCTTTCCTTTCCCCTTTCCTTTTCCTTTTTTTCCTTTTTTTTTCCCCCATTTTCATTCTCTTTTATTTTGTTGTTTCATTTTTGTCTTTTGTGAACCTGAAGTACTCAGGCAATGAGAAACCAGGAGAGGAGAAGGTAAGAGTCAGGTAATAGGGCATACTGATTCAGATTTCAGTATTCGTGAAGAAAATACTACCAGTCTACAAGGGACTTATCCAGTTGGGTTGCATTGCCAGATTCCAAACCCAAATAAACCAAAGGATGCCCAATTCTGTGGATTTTCACTTGGTTTACTTGTATTGTCCGTGCAGATTCGTGGTATTTTTGTACAGGTTTGAGGGTCTTCACTGGGCTTTGCAGAAGTCCACCCTGGTTCATTGAAGACTTTGCAGGATCACTGGTCTTCACTGAGGTTCCATGAAGTTCACGTGGTTTTGTAAAATTTTGCATGGCTTTGCTTCTGTTCACACTAGTTCACATATCTTCACTTTGGTTCAGTCAAGTCTGCACAATTTTGCTGGTCTTTGCTGCCTTAAAATTTTACTTCTTTACTTAGTCCCTGACAGTTTGCGGGTGGAATCTCAATTTCTGAGTCATCTAGTGCTGCTGCAACTTCCCGCACCTTTCCAGGGTATGTGCCTGCAATTAAAATGTCTACACATGGATACAATTTCACATTCTAAGGCAGTGAAACTTTCTGTCAAAGTTCAGTGAGGTGGCTTGAGCAATAGCGGGAGTCTGCTGAAGGTATATCGTATCCCCTTCTTTGTGAAAGCAGACTTTCTTTATCCTCTTCCTGCAAGGAAACTTAAAGAACGTGTTTTTTTACATTGAAAACTGCTATCCAAATAGGCTCCAAAGCCCATTTCACCTCATACTCCAGCCCCAAACCATCAGTATTTCATGCCAAACTCCAGGTTCATGTCCTTGCTAATTCACCCCAAATTGAGCTCCCAGAACCTCATTATTTCATCCCAAATATCAGCCCCAAATCCTTACTATTTTCCCCAAAATTCTACTCCCAAACCCTACCTATTTCACCCCAAACATCAGCTCCAACACCTCCTAATGTCACCCCCCAGGGATGCTCCAGCATCACTCCCCCAGCATTACTCCTTAATATCAGCCCCCTGTCATCCCAACATCACCCACCAGCATTAACCCAACAATGTCACCCCCAACATGACCACACAATCAACCCTCAGTGTCACTCTAACATTGTCATCCCCCAGTGTCACCCCAACACTCTCACCCCAGCATCAGTCATTCATGTTAAATCCCAGTGGTACTCCAACATCACCCCCAATGATGTCACCCCGGTGCTACTTGCTGATGTCAACCCTATTGATATCCCAACATCACTGCAACACAACCACAGTGTCACTCCCTCCAGTGTCGCTCTCTGAAATGTTAGATAATTCCATTAAGTGGGAAACAGAATCTCCCTAAGCAAGTGTGCTATTACTATCTGACCCTTGAGAGATGGCAAGTCACCGAAGAGGAGAGAGAAGGAACATGCCACCGGTGGATTTGATCGGCAGCACCAGCACGGCATCCCCCTCTTCAAAATGCACTTCCGCACTTTCTCCCGCTTTCATTCTCCTCAGGGTCTGCAGGGTTTGTTCCACTTGCATGCTGTACCCATGCGGCCAGCCCGTGATAGAGAGCCCAAGTGGAACATCAGCTTGCAAAACAAGTCTTTGCAAGAACAAGACCAAATACCAAGGACAGCTCTCTCCACAAAACATTTGCAGCCACAGCCACAAATATCAACTCCCTTAAAATATAAGCCAAATATATGCCAAAATACCTTATTCAATTCCAGGATCATTCTTCAGTCAGGGGCCTTTAGGTCCCCAACATAACACCCCAACAACGTCACCACCTAGCATTCACTCCCTCCAGAAAAGCCCCAACATCACCCTTGTCACTAGAATGACACACCAGAATCATTCTCCAGTATCCCCAATGTCAGACCCCAGTAATACTCGAACATCACCCCAGTGTCACCCCCCTGTTGAACCCCCCCAGCAATACCCCAACCTCACCCCCCCAACCTACTACCTAATATCACTCCACTGTCACAGCAACACCACCCCAGTGTCATTCCTTGTATCACCCCAACAATGTTCCCCCAGCATCACCCCCTGATGTCACCCCCAGTCGTACTCATTACCTCTCAATGTCACTCCCCAAAATAAACCTAGTGTCACCCTAACAATTTCACCCCAGTAATGTCTCCCCCAACATCACTCTTAACATCATCCCAGCGTCACCCCCACATCCCCCCCAAAACATCACTCCTTGATGTTAAACCCTAGTAATACCCCAACATCAACCCAACAGCACTTCCTCCAGTGATACCCCAACATCATCCCAGTGTCACCCCCTAATATCACCCCTGTATCACCCCAATTTCACTCCAGTGTCACCCCCCCCAGCTTCACTTCCCGATGTCAATCCCAGCCACACCCCACCAGCACTCCCCAGTGTCACTTCCAAACATCACCGCAGCATCACTCCCTTTGAAACCCCCGTAGGGTAGGGATAGCCCAATATCCTTCCTAGTAATGTCACCCCAACAATGTCACTCATTGATGTTACCCCAAGCGATACCCCAACATCACCACACAACATCTCTCCCTTGTCACCCCATAAACATCACCCCAACGTCATTTCCTGATTCCTCCCTCAGTGATACCCCAACATCACTTCCCTCCCAGCATCACCTCAATAATGTCACCCCCCCCCAACAACATCACTCCTTCATCTCATCCCCCAGAGATACTCCAACATCACCCTACAACATCACTGCGCAACCTCGACCCATTTTCACCTCAGTGTCACACCAGTGTGCCCCCACCAGTATCAACCCCATTGATTGGGGTTATCAATGTAACCCCAATATCACTCCCCGATGTCACCCCCCCCCAGTAAAACTCTAACACCATCCTAGTCTTATCACAATGTAACCTCCTAGCTCCACTCCAACAATGCTACTCAAAAAACCCCAACATCACCCCCCACCAGTAATTACTTCCTGTAATGCTGCAACGTTATGAAAAATGCAACAACAATAGCATTAATAGGTTGCAATAAGTGAGGACTTGCTCAAACACAGCAGCTGTGAACACAAAAACAAAGAACAAAATCTGCTTAACTTTAGAAGACCTCAAGCAAGCAGGGACCTCCAGCAAAAGCCTCTCATTCCCGCTGACAACACTTAAATGAGGCCTGGGAGGGGGTGGAGCCAGGATCCACCCCTTCCATCACTCAGGTGTGTTTCATGCACCTGAGTTCCTCTGGTTTGTCCCTTCTCAATCATTGTTTCAAGCTACAACTTAGGGTCTCCACTACATTCCCCCTAACAATATCACTCCAACATCACTCCCTGATGTCCCCCCCTATGATAATCCAACATCACCCCCCAGCATCACCCCCTCACATCATCCCAGCCCAATGTCACCCCAGTGTCACCCCAGCGTCACCCGCAGAGTCACCAATTTTAGAAAGTCAGGCAATTTTACCAATTGCCTTTGAGGACAGACTTGAATCAAAATATGTGCGCCATTGTTGCTCATCCACTGATAAAACTCCCCTTACCAGAAAGGCAGATCCAATCACCTGCTTGTTATAAGCCTTTTTTTTTTTTTTTGCTTCAGGGCTTATGAGAACTGTTAGGTCACAGTCTGAAGCAGTGATTGAGCACCTGGTGAGGGGTGTATCAGCCAGCCCTGATAGCACAGGTGGAAGCAATTCACCTAAGGGACCGGATAGGGCTGACCTTGGCTCCACCCCCTCCCTGACCACATTTAAGGGCTGGGAACAGCTAAGGCAGCATCTCTACCTGGGGGTTGCCTCCTTGGGAGTAAGTGCAGACATTTAGAAAGTGGTGAGTGATTCTTGCTGCTTGTTATATTGATTCTTGCTGCTTGTTATATTGATTCTTGCTGCTTGTTATATTGATTCTTGCTGCTTGTTATATTGATTCTTGCTGCTTGTTATATTGATTCTTGCTGCTTGTTATATTGATTCTTGCTGCTTGTTATATTGATTCTTGCTGCTTGTTATATTGATTCTTGCTGCTTGTTATATTGATTCTTGCTGCTTGTTATATTGATTCTTGCTGCTTGTTATATTGATTCTTGCTGCTTGTTATATTGATTCTTGCTGCTTGTTATATTGATTCTTGCTGCTTGTTATATTGATTCTTGCTGCTTGTTATATTGATTCTTGCTGCTTGTTATATTGATTCTTGCTGCTTGTTATATTGATTCTTGCTGCTTGTTATATTGATTCTTGCTGCTTGTTATATTGATTCTTGCTGCTTGTTATATTGATTCTTGCTGCTTGTTATATTGATTCTTGCTGCTTGTTATATTGATTCTTGCTGCTTGTTATATTGATTCTTGCTGCTTGTTATATTGATTCTTGCTGCTTGTTATATTGATTCTTGCTGCTTGTTATATTGATTCTTGCTGCTTGTTATATTGATTCTTGCTGCTTGTTATATTGATTCTTGCTGCTTGTTATATTGATTCTTGCTGCTTGTTATATTGATTCTTGCTGCTTGTTATATTGATTCTTGCTGCTTGTTATATTGATTCTTGCTGCTTGTTATATTGATTCTTGCTGCTTGTTATATTGATTCTTGCTGCTTGTTATATTGATTCTTGCTGCTTGTTATATTGATTCTTGCTGCTTGTTATATTGATTCTTGCTGCTTGTTATATTGATTCTTGCTGCTTGTTATATTGATTCTTGCTGCTTGTTATATTGATTCTTGCTGCTTGTTATATTGATTCTTGCTGCTTGTTATATTGATTCTTGCTGCTTGTTATATTGATTCTTGCTGCTTGTTATATTGATTCTTGCTGCTTGTTATATTGATTCTTGCTGCTTGTTATATTGATTCTTGCTGCTTGTTATATTGATTCTTGCTGCTTGTTATATTGATTCTTGCTGCTTGTTATATTGATTCTTGCTGCTTGTTATATTGATTCTTGCTGCTTGTTATATTGATTCTTGCTGCTTGTTATATTGATTCTTGCTGCTTGTTATATTGATTCTTGCTGCTTGTTATATTGATTCTTGCTGCTTGTTATATTGATTCTTGCTGCTTGTTATATTGATTCTTGCTGCTTGTTATATTGATTCTTGCTGCTTGTTATATTGATTCTTGCTGCTTGTTATATTGATTCTTGCTGCTTGTTATATTGATTCTTGCTGCTTGTTATATTGATTCTTGCTGCTTGTTATATTGATTCTTGCTGCTTGTTATATTGATTCTTGCTGCTTGTTATATTGATTCTTGCTGCTTGTTATATTGATTCTTGCTGCTTGTTATATTGATTCTTGCTGCTTGTTATATTGATTCTTGCTGCTTGTTATATTGATTCTTGCTGCTTGTTATATTGATTCTTGCTGCTTGTTATATTGATTCTTGCTGCTTGTTATATTGATTCTTGCTGCTTGTTATATTGATTCTTGCTGCTTGTTATATTGATTCTTGCTGCTTGTTATATTGATTCTTGCTGCTTGTTATATTGATTCTTGCTGCTTGTTATATTGATTCTTGCTGCTTGTTATATTGATTCTTGCTGCTTGTTATATTGATTCTTGCTGCTTGTTATATTGATTCTTGCTGCTTGTTATATTGATTCTTGCTGCTTGTTATATTGATTCTTGCTGCTTGTTATATTGATTCTTGCTGCTTGTTATATTGATTCTTGCTGCTTGTTATATTGATTCTTGCTGCTTGTTATATTGATTCTTGCTGCTTGTTATATTGATTCTTGCTGCTTGTTATATTGATTCTTGCTGCTTGTTATATTGATTCTTGCTGCTTGTTATATTGATTCTTGCTGCTTGTTATATTGATTCTTGCTGCTTGTTATATTGATTCTTGCTGCTTGTTATATTGATTCTTGCTGCTTGTTATATTGATTCTTGCTGCTTGTTATATTGATTCTTGCTGCTTGTTATATTGATTCTTGCTGCTTGTTATATTGATTCTTGCTGCTTGTTATATTGATTCTTGCTGCTTGTTATATTGATTCTTGCTGCTTGTTATATTGATTCTTGCTGCTTGTTATATTGATTCTTGCTGCTTGTTATATTGATTCTTGCTGCTTGTTATATTGATTCTTGCTGCTTGTTATATTGATTCTTGCTGCTTGTTATATTGATTCTTGCTGCTTGTTATATTGATTCTTGCTGCTTGTTATATTGATTCTTGCTGCTTGTTATATTGATTCTTGCTGCTTGTTATATTGATTCTTGCTGCTTGTTATATTGATTCTTGCTGCTTGTTATATTGATTCTTGCTGCTTGTTATATTGATTCTTGCTGCTTGTTATATTGATTCTTGCTGCTTGTTATATTGATTCTTGCTGCTTGTTATATTGATTCTTGCTGCTTGTTATATTGATTCTTGCTGCTTGTTATATTGATTCTTGCTGCTTGTTATATTGATTCTTGCTGCTTGTTATATTGATTCTTGCTGCTTGTTATATTGATTCTTGCTGCTTGTTATATTGATTCTTGCTGCTTGTTATATTGATTCTTGCTGCTTGTTATATTGATTCTTGCTGCTTGTTATATTGATTCTTGCTGCTTGTTATATTGATTCTTGCTGCTTGTTATATTGATTCTTGCTGCTTGTTATATTGATTCTTGCTGCTTGTTATATTGATTCTTGCTGCTTGTTATATTGATTCTTGCTGCTTGTTATATTGATTCTTGCTGCTTGTTATATTGATTCTTGCTGCTTGTTATATTGATTCTTGCTGCTTGTTATATTGATTCTTGCTGCTTGTTATATTGATTCTTGCTGCTTGTTATATTGATTCTTGCTGCTTGTTATATTGATTCTTGCTGCTTGTTATATTGATTCTTGCTGCTTGTTTTCTGCTGCTTGTTATATTGATTCTTGCTGCTTGTTATATTGATTCTGCTGCTTGTATATGATTCTTGCTGCTTGTTATATTGATTCTTGCTGCTTGTTATATTGATTCTTGCTGCTTGTTATATTGATTCTTGCTGCTTGTTATATTGATTCTTGCTGCTTGTTATATTGATTCTTGCTGCTTGTTATATTGATTCTTGCTGCTTGTTATTGTCTTGCTGCTTGTTATATTGATTCTTGCTGCTTGTTATATTGATTCTTGCTGCTTGTTATATTGATTCTTGCTGCTGTTAGTCTTTATATTGATTCTTGCTGCTTGTTATATTGATTCTTGCTGCTTGTTATATTGATTCTTGCTGCTTGTTATATTGATTCTTGCTGCTTGTTTTCGTGTTATATTGATTCTTGCTGCTTGTTATATTGATTCTTGCTGCTTGTTATATTGATTCTTGCTGCTTGTTATATTGATTCTTGCTGCTTGTTATATTGATTCTTGCTGCTTGTTATATTGATTCTTGCTGCTTGTTATATTGATTCGATTCTTTCCCTTTTTTGGGGGTTCCTGACCACTTTCAAGGGCTGGAAACCATAAGGGTAGCATCTCCCTATGGGAGACTGCTTCCTTTGGGGTGTGGGTGAGTGTTCGTTTTTGGTATGTGGTAACTGATTTCTTCTTTATTGCTGGATTGTAATCTCCTGTTCTGGGTGGCTCCTGACCATATTTAAGGTCTGCAGCAGAATGCGCAGCTACTGTACCTGAAGAATGTTTCCTTTAGAGCATGGGCTGAACCCTTAGAACAGAATGAGTAATTCTTTCTTTATTTCAGGGTTGCAATCTCTCCTTTTTTGGCAGATCTTGACCCCACTTAAGGGCTGGCAGCCTTAAAGGTGGTATCTGTGTTAGGAGACTGCCTCCTTGGGAGTGTGGGGTGAGGTTTGGTCCTTGAGAAAGGGTGAGTGATTCCTTCTTATTTCAGGACTGTGATTTTCCCGTTTTTGGGGCATCCTGACCACATTTAAATGCTGCCCTTACAGCTAACAGCACTTATCTCTGTAGACTGTCTCCTGCGGAGCACGGGCAAGTATTGGTCTTTGGGAAGGGTGTAAGTGGTTTCTTTATTTCAGGGCTGCAATCTCTCCTTTTTTTTTTTTTTTTTTTTGTATCTTGACCACATTTTAGGGGTGGAAGCACAAGGGCAGCATCTCTACCTGGAGACTGCTTCCTTGGCAGTGTGGGCTGAGTGTTATCCTTGGAATGGGGTAACTTTTATTCTTTCTTTATTTCAGGGCTGTGATCTCTCCTTCTGGGGGTATCCTGACTACATTTAAGGCCTGGCAGCCATAGGCGCAGCATACATACCTGGTGACAACTTCCTTTGGAGAGTGGGGTGAGTCCTTGGAATGGGGCATGTAATTCGTTCTTTATTTCAGGGCTGTGAGCTCCACCTTTTTGGGGAGATCCCAAACTGGATTAGAGTAGCTGCTTTTGCTATGTTTGTCATCATGATGCCCTTTTTCTTATCTAAGGGAGATGAAGTGTTATCTCCTTTTCTCTGATATGGTGATGGAAGGACTGACATTTCTTTCTTTCACTGCTCCCTCATTTCTCGAATGCTTCAATCAGCCTCAGGATAATGCTGGTTAGCTGACTGAGCATTGCTGTTGGGGAATGCCTAGAGCTAACGTCCTTTTCCATAAAGAGGTTCGTCATTCTCCAGATCTTCTAAGCAAATCTTTCTAAGCTCGTTATCTTCTGGTTCTACCTCTGTTCACCATTTCATGGTTCTCCTCGAATGCTTCAATCAGCCTCAGGATAATGCTGGTTAGCTGACTGAGCATTGCTGTTGTGGGAATGCCTAGAGCTAACGTCCTTTTCCATAAAGAGGTTCGTCATTCTCCAGATCTTCTAAGCAAATCTTTCTAAGCTCGTTATCTTCTGGTTCTACCTCTGTTCACCATTTCATGGTTCTCACAGCATGATCTCCAACCTGGGGCTCCAAACATGGTTTGTGTGCACCTCCATCATCCCATTTCATGACTGTAGTTAAGTGTTATGCACTGTTTCCAAACATATAAATATGTTTAAGGGCATTCCGTGCACCCTTATGTGTATTAAATCTGCTGATCTCATTTTTCAGCTTGATGGGGTTTAGGGATTGCTGGAGTTTGTCTCATCAGGGGTGTAAGCACTCTGAGATCTGCCAAGCAGGTAACGGAGCATTCCGAGCCCCGTGTTTGTGCACTAGCTTGTATGCAGGCAGGTTTCTGATGGCTGTGGGAAGCTCACTTAAGGATCAAATGGGTTGCAGGTGGCTTACCGTTCTCCATGGGGTCTATTCTCCCAGCCTGCTGCGCTATGCAGCTGGTGATAGAGTGAGGTGCTTCGGCCAGGACCTGAAGAACACTCCCAGACTGCAGTGGCCATCTACTTTATCCTCGCTGAGCATAATGTGGTCTGCACCACTCGAGCATAGTGATAACAGGTATTCTGTTCCTGTTTTGTCTGGTTCTCTCCCATATCTCCCTTACAAATTTGTCAGTGGTAATGGATCCCAAGGCATTGTTCTCAGAGCACATCGTGACTGACCACCTTGGGATCCTACAGTCCTTTCTGTTTGAACAGCAGATCTGACTTCATCGTTATAGAAGGCCAAGGATTGTCCTCTTTTGGACCACTGGACTCAGCATCACCCCAGGTATCTCCATCCTAATTGTCTGGAGATCCTACTAGTTTCCTAATCTCTATGACGCCCAAACCCCCATCCCTCTTCCTTCCATCCCCTGTCCCCCATTCAATAGCTCTGCAGCTCTGGTTCCCAACAGTGTGATGAAGTGAGGTCCCTGGTCTGCTGAATGCTGGGACTGGTCCAGAGAGGCTCTGTGACGCATGCGGATTATCCCAGCTGGAGTACTTGGTACCATCTGTCATGATCTAGTCCAACTGCCACACAATGAACAGGAACATTCACAGCTAGATCAGGTTGCCCAGAGCCTGGCCCAGCCTCACCTTGGAAGGGACAGGGCATCCATCACGAGTCTGGGTAACCTGTTCCACTGTGTCACCACCCTCACAAGATTTTCTTGATATCTAACCTAAATTCTTTCTCATTCTTCCCTTTAGGTATTGAAAGGCTGTTACCAGGTCACCTCAGAGCCTTCACTTCTCCAGGCTGAACAGCCCCAATTCTCTCTCTTTATAGGAAAGGCATTCCATCCCTTGGTTCATATTTGTGGCTATTCTCTGGATGTACTCCAACAGCTCTATGTCTGTCCTTCACTGCAGCCATCCAAATCCAGACACAGCACTCCAGGTGAGGCCTCACCAGTGTAGAGCAGAGGGGCAGGATCATCTCCCTTCACCTACCACGCATCTTTGGATGGAACCCAGCATACGGTTGGCTTTCTGGGCTGAGAAGGTACATTGCTGAGTGCCCACTACTCAGCCTGTTGAGGTCCCTCTGGATGGTGTCCCATCCCTCTGGTGTGTCACTGCCCCCCACAGCTCAGTGTCATTAGGGTGCACTTGACCCCCACTGTCAATGTCACTGATGAAGAGGCAATCCCAGATGTTTATACAAACTTGGCAAAGAACTCCTTGAGAGCAGCCCTGCAGAGAAGGACTCGTGGATCCCAGTGGGTAAGAAGCTGGATGTGAGCCAGCAGTGTGCACTTGCATCCTGGAAAGACAACTATATCCTGGGTTGCATTAAAAGAAGAACGGTCAGCAGAGAGAGGGAGGTGATTTTTTTCCCCCCTCTACTCAGCTCTCATGAGGCACCGTCTGCTTAACTGTGTTCAGGCCTGGGGCCCCCAGCACAGGAAGGACTTGGAACTCTCAGAGCGGGTCCAGAGGAGGGCACTAAGATGGTCAGAGGCCTGGAGCACTTCTCCTATGAGGAAAGGTTGAGGGAACTGGGCTTGTTTAGACTGCTGAAGAGAAGGCTCTGGAGAGACCTCATTGTGGCCTTCCAGTACTTGAGGGAGTGGATAAACAGGAGGGGAAACAGCTGTTTACGAGGGTGGATTGTGATAGGACAAGGAGGAGTGGTTTTAAACTAAGACAGGAGAAGTTTAGGTTGGATATTAGGAGGAAGTTTTTCACTCAGGGTGGTGATGCACTGGAATGTGTGCTTTAGAGTCACTTCCAGGAGGATCTGCTCTGTGATCATTTACAGCACAGAGGTGAGACTGACATGTTGGTAGTTCCCAGGGTCATCCTTTTTATCTATAATAACAGGTGTGCTGTTGCCTTTTTTTCTACTCACCAGGGATTTCACCTGACTGCCACAACTTCTCAAATGCCATTGAAAATGGCTTGTTGACTGCATCAGTGAATACACTCGTGACTCTGGGATGCATCTCATTGGGACCCATAGACTCCTGGATGTTCAGGTTCCTCAGGTGATCCCAAACCCTATCTTGACTCACAGTGTGGGGCAAGGAGGTTGTTGGTGGGGGTGGCATTGCTTTCTCAATCCCCACCTGCAAAGCCAAAGGTGAGTGCTGTGTATAAGGAGCAGTTATCAGAGAAGATGGAAGCCAAAGTGTTGTTGGGTATCTGAGCCTTCTCCTTGTGCGTTGTTCTCAGCTACAGTGCTGCTGGTGAACAGCATCATGCACAGAGTGCAGCCCCCCAATGTATGCAGGGTAGTGCTTTCATTACTGCATTGTGTCTAACCGGTGGCAGCAGAGAGCTGTGGTGCTCCCAGGTGCTGTAACGACTGCATGGAGAGATGTGTGGATCTCCATGAGAACAGCTAGAAACGGAAAGCTGGATTTCCTGGAATGCCCCAGAATCCCACTTTGTTGACCAATAATTGTCTGCCCAGCAGGTAAGGGCAGCATACGCATGCCAATGTTTACCCATTATGTTGCGTGGCATAATGTAGCACTCCTGGAGCTCTTTATTGCATTTTAGGGTACCCCAAAGGGTGCCTGTCCTTTTCTTTCCACATTCTATTTGTCTCTGGCCTTTCACTGCAGTGTTATCCTTCTCTTTGCTGTCCTGTCTTGGTGTTCTGTGCCCCATTGTCTTGACCATTGTACTTGGCTGGCTTTGCTGCTTTCTCTTCAGCGTTTGGTTTTGGCATTTCTTGCCATGTTCTCTTGGCTGTTGTCCTCAGCATTTCCTGCCATCTCATAGCCATTGCCTGGGCGTTCCCTGTGACGTCCTCCGTGCTGTCCTGTTTTGGGGTTCCCTGTGGCGTTCTCCTTGGCCTCCTGTTTTGGCCTACCCAGCCACCTTCTCCTTGGCCTTCCGCATTGGCTTCCTTTGCCATGTTCTCTTTGGCTGCTTGTTCTGGCACTCCCTGCCACGTCCTCTTGGCCTCCTGTTTTGGCACTTCCTGCCGTGTTCTCTTGGCCCTCGCCTAGGCATTTCTTGCCGTGTTCTCTTGGCCTTTGCCGTTGGCCTTCCCTGCTGCGCTCTCCTTGCCCTTGCCCTCACCATAGCTTTTCGTTGGGCATTCTCCTTGCTTTTGCCCTTCCCTTAGCCTTTGCTGTTTGCTTTGCCTTTACCTTGGATTTCCCTTTGCTTGTCCTGGGAGTTTGGCTCACCTTTGCCTTTGGCTCTCTGGGATTGGCTGGGAGGGAGCGTTAATTGTAATCTTGACCCGAACCCCTAGCTTAATGGGAGCTCTAATGATAATTACATTAACCTGCCATGCATCTGTAAACCTAACCCTTAGCCTGATATTAACAATGTCTCTAACCCGAAATGCAGCTATAAAAATAATACCCCTTGTTTTCTGTCAAAGTAAGCTTCATCCCAATCATAGTGCAGAAAGCAATTGTTAAACTAACTGTGACTTCAAACCAACAAATAGCATTAATTTTATCCCTAACGCTCCTTTGTGACATCATTAGAGCAGTGTGCACAGGGTGCAGCCCCCGCGTATGTGGGGCAGTGCCTTAATTACTGTATTGTGTCCAACAGGTGGCAGCGGAGAGCTGCGGCGCTCCTGAGCGCCGTAACAACCGCACGGAGTGATCTGTGGCTCTTCATGAGAACAGCCAGGAACAGAGATCTGCATTTCCTGGGATGCCCCGGAAGCCAACTTTGCTGACCGGTAATAATCTGCCCAAGAGGTAAGGGCAATGTACGTCTACCAATGTTTACCCATTACTTAGGAAGACACAAGGTAGGATACCCGGAGTTCATTTCTGCTTTTCAGCGTGCCTTACAGGCTGTCTGTTCTCTTCTTTCTGCGTTCTCCTTGCCTCTCCTCTGTGCCTGGTTATTTCCTGCAGCATTCTCTTTGGTCTCCGCTCTGGCGCTCGTTGCGGCGCTGGCTTGGGCCTTGCCCTCCGCTTTGGCGCTCGTGGCGGCGTTGCCATTGATCTGGTTCTTAGTTTTTGGCGTGGCTTGCAGTGCTGTCTTGGACCTTGCCCTCCGCTTTGGCGCTCGTTGCGTTGCTGGCTTGGGCCTTGCCCTCTGCTTTGGCGCTCCTGGCGGCGTTGCCTTTGATCTGGTTCTTCATTTTTGGCGCTCGTGGCGTTGCTGGCTTGGGCCTTGCCCTCTGCTTTGGTGCTCGTGGCGTTGCTGGCTTGGGCCTTGCCCTCCGCTTTGGTGCTCGTGGCGTTGCTGGCTTGGGCCTTGCCCTCCGCTTTGGCGCTCCTGGCGGCGCTGGCTTGGACCTTGCCCTCCGCTTTGGCGCTCTTGGCATTGCTGGCTTGGGCCTTGCCCTCCGCTTTGGCGCTCCTGGCGGCATTGCCGTTGATCTGGTTCTTCGTTTTTGGCGCTCGTGGCGTTGCTGGCTTGGACCTTGCCCTCCGCTGTGGTGCTCGTGGCGTTGCTGGCTTGGGCCTTGCCCTCCGCTTTGGCGATCGTGGCGTTGCTGGCTTGGGCCTTGCCCTCCGCTTTGGCGCTCGTGGCGGCGTTGCCGTTGATCTGGTTCTTAGTTTTTGGCGTATCTTGCAGCGCTGGCTTGGGCCTTGCCCTCCGCTGTGGCGCTCGTGGCGGCGCTGGCTTGGGCCTTGCCCTCCGCTGTGGCGCTCGTGGCGGCGGCGTCTGGGGCCTTGCCCTCCGCTGTGGCGCTCGTGGTGGCGGCGTCTGGGGCCTTGCCCTCTGCTTTGGCGCTCCTGGCGGCGTTGTCTTTGATGTGGTTCTTCGTTTTGGCGTTCCTTGCGATCTCCTCTTGGGGCCCGGCCTCTGACGAGGCCTTCTCCTTGTTGTTCTCCATGACTTTGCCTTGCCTTTGATGTTGCCTTCCCTTCGGTGCTGTCTATACCTTTTGCCTTCTATTTTGGCGTTCCGTGTGGCATTCTCCTTGGCCTCCTGTTTTGGCCTACCCAGCCACCTTCTCTTGGCCTTCCGCATTGGCTTCCTTTGCCATGTTCTCTTTAGCTGCTTGTTTTGGCACTCCCTGCCACGTCCTCTTGGCCTCCTGTTTTGGCACTTCCTGCCGTGTTCTCTTGGCCTTTGCCGTTGGCCTTCCCTGCTGCGCTCTCCTTGCCCTTGCCCTCGCCGTAGCTTTTCGTTGGGCATTCTCCTTGCTTTTGCCCTTCCCTTAGCCTTTGCTGTTTGCTTTGCTTTTACCTTGGATTTCCCTTTGCTTGTCCTGGGAGTTTGGCTCACCTTTGCCTTTGGCTCTCTGGGATTGGCTGGGAGGGAGCGTTAATTGTAATCTTGACCCGAACCCCTAGCTTAATGGGAGCTCTAATGATAATTACATTAACCTGCCATGCATCTGTAAACCTAACCCTTAGCCTGATATTAACAATGTCTCTAACCCGAAATGCAGCTATAAAAATAATACCCCTTGTTTTCTGTCAAAGTAAGCTTCATCCCAATCATAGTGCAGAAAGCAATTGTTAAACTAACTGTGACTTCAAACCAACAAATAGCATTAATTTTATCCCTAACGCTCCTTTGTGACATCATTAGAGCAGTGTGCACAGGGTGCAGCCCCCGCGTATGTGGGGCAGTGCCTTAATTACTGTATTGTGTCCAACAGGTGGCAGCGGAGAGCTGCGGCGCTCCTGAGCGCCGTAACAACCGCACGGAGTGATCTGTGGCTCTTCATGAGAACAGCCAGGAACAGAGATCTGCATTTCCTGGGATGCCCCGGAAGCCAACTTTGCTGACCGGTAATAATCTGCCCAAGAGGTAAGGGCAATGTACGTCTACCAATGTTTACCCATTACTTAGGAAGACACAAGGTAGGATACCCGGAGTTCATTTCTGCTTTTCAGCGTGCCTTACAGGCTGTCTGTTCTCTTCTTTCTGCGTTCTCCTTGCCTCTCCTCTGTGCCTGGTTATTTCCTGCAGCATTCTCTTTGGTCTCCGCTCTGGCGCTCGTGGCGGCGCTGGCTTGGGCCTTGCCCTCCGCTTTGGCGCTCGTGGCGGCGTTGCCATTGATCTGGTTCTTAGTTTTTGGCGTGGCTTGCAGTGCTGTCTTGGACCTTGCCCTCCGCTTTGGCGCTCGTTGCGTTGCTGGCTTGGGCCTTGCCCTCTGCTTTGGCGCTCCTGGCGGCGTTGCCTTTGATCTGGTTCTTCATTTTTGGCGCTCGTGGCGTTGCTGGCTTGGGCCTTGCCCTCCGCTTTGGTGCTCGTGGCGTTGCTGGCTTGGGCCTTGCCCTCCGCTTTGGTGCTCGTGGCGTTGCTGGCTTGGGCCTTGCCCTCCGCTTTGGTGCTCGTGGCGTTGCTGGCTTGGGCCTTGCCCTCCGCTTTGGCGCTCCTGGCGGCGCTGGCTTGGACCTTGCCCTCCGCTTTGGCGCTCGTGGCGGTGCTGGCTTGGGCCTTGCCCTCCGCTTTGGGGCTCTTGGCATTGCTGGCTTGGGCCTTGCCCTCCGCTTTGGCGCTCCTGGCGGCATTGCCGTTGATCTGGTTCTTCGTTTTTGGCGCTCGTGGCGTTGCTGGCTTGGACCTTGCCCTCCGCTTTGGCGATCGTGGCGTTGCTGGCTTGGGCCTTGCCCTCCACTTTGGCGCTCGTGGCGGCGTTGCCGTTGATCTGGTTCTTAGTTTTTGGCGTATCTTGCAGCGCTGGCTTGGGCCTTGCCCTCCGCTGTGGCGCTCGTTGCGGCGCTGGCTTGGGCCTTGCCCTCCGCTGTGGCGCTCGTTGCGGCGCTGGCTTGGGCCTTGCCCTCCGCTGTGGCGCTCGTGGCGGCGGCGTCTGGGGCCTTGCCCTCCGCTGTGGCGCTCGTGGTGGCGGCGTCTGGGGCCTTGCCCTCTGCTTTGGCGCTCCTGGCGGCGTTGTCTTTGATGTGGTTCTTCGTTTTGGCGTTCCTTGCGATCTCCTCTTGGGGCCCGGCCTCTGACGAGGCCTTCTCCTTGTTGTTCTCCATGACTTTGCCTTGCCTTTGATGTTGCCTTCCCTTCGGTGCTGTCTATACCTTTTGCCTTCTATTTTGGCGTTCCGTGTGGCATTCTCCTTGGCCTCCTGTTTTGGCCTACCCAGCCACCTTCTCTTGGCCTTCCGCATTGGCTTCCTTTGCCATGTTCTCTTTAGCTGCTTGTTTTGGCACTCCCTGCCACGTCCTCTTGGCCTCCTGTTTTGGCACTTCCTGCCGTGTTCTCTTGGCCTTTGCCGTTGGCCTTCCCTGCTGCGCTCTCCTTGCCCTTGCCCTCGCCGTAGCTTTTCGTTGGGCATTCTCCTTGCTTTTGCCCTTCCCTTAGCCTTTGCTGTTTGCTTTGCTTTTACCTTGGATTTCCCTTTGCTTGTCCTGGGAGTTTGGCTCACCTTTGCCTTTGGCTCTCTGGGATTGGCTGGGAGGGAGCGTTAATTGTAATCTTGACCCGAACCCCTAGCTTAATGGGAGCTCTAATGATAATTACATTAACCTGCCATGCATCTGTAAACCTAACCCTTAGCCTGATATTAACAATGTCTCTAACCCGAAATGCAGCTATAAAAATAATACCCCTTGTTTTCTGTCAAAGTAAGCTTCATCCCAATCATAGTGCAGAAAGCAATTGTTAAACTAACTGTGACTTCAAACCAACAAATAGCATTAATTTTATCCCTAACGCTCCTTTGTGACATCATTAGAGCAGTGTGCACAGGGTGCAGCCCCCGCGTATGTGGGGCAGTGCCTTAATTACTGTATTGTGTCCAACAGGTGGCAGCGGAGAGCTGCGGCGCTCCTGAGCGCCGTAACAACCGCACGGAGTGATCTGTGGCTCTTCATGAGAACAGCCAGGAACAGAGATCTGCATTTCCTGGGATGCCCCGGAAGCCAACTTTGCTGACCGGTAATAATCTGCCCAAGAGGTAAGGGCAATGTACGTCTACCAATGTTTACCCATTACTTAGGAAGACACAAGGTAGGATACCCGGAGTTCATTTCTGCTTTTCAGCGTGCCTTACAGGCTGTCTGTTCTCTTCTTTCTGCGTTCTCCTTGCCTCTCCTCTGTGCCTGGTTATTTCCTGCAGCATTCTCTTTGGTCTCCGCTCTGGCGCTCGTGGCGGCGCTGGCTTGGGCCTTGCCCTCCGCTTTGGCGCTCGTGGCGGCGTTGCCATTGATCTGGTTCTTAGTTTTTGGCGTGGCTTGCAGTGCTGTCTTGGACCTTGCCCTCCGCTTTGGCGCTCGTTGCGTTGCTGGCTTGGGCCTTGCCCTCTGCTTTGGCGCTCCTGGCGGCGTTGCCTTTGATCTGGTTCTTCATTTTTGGTGCTCGTGGCGTTGCTGGCTTGGGCCTTGCCCTCCGCTTTGGTGCTCGTGGCGTTGCTGGCTTGGGCCTTGCCCTCCGCTTTGGTGCTCGTGGCGTTGCTGGCTTGGGCCTTGCCCTCCGCTTTGGCGCTCCTGGCGGCGCTGGCTTGGACCTTGCCCTCCGCTTTGGCGCTCGTGGCGGTGCTGGCTTGGGCCTTGCCCTCCGCTTTGGGGCTCTTGGCATTGCTGGCTTGGGCCTTGCCCTCCGCTTTGGCGCTCCTGGCGGCATTGCCGTTGATCTGGTTCTTCGTTTTTGGCGCTCGTGGCGTTGCTGGCTTGGACCTTGCCCTCCGCTTTGGCGATCGTGGCGTTGCTGGCTTGGGCCTTGCCCTCCGCTTTGGCGCTCGTGGCGGCGTTGCCGTTGATCTGGTTCTTAGTTTTTGGCGTATCTTGCAGCGCTGGCTTGGGCCTTGCCCTCCGCTGTGGCGCTCGTTGCGGCGCTGGCTTGGGCCTTGCCCTCCGCTGTGGCGCTCGTTGCGGCGCTGGCTTGGGCCTTGCCCTCCGCTGTGGCGCTCGTGGCGGCGGCGTCTGGGGCCTTGCCCTCCGCTGTGGCGCTCGTAGTGGTGGCGTCTGGGGCCTTGCCCTCTGCTTTGGCGCTCCTGGCGGCGTTGTCTTTGATGTGGTTCTTCGTTTTGGCGTTCCTTGTGATCTCCTCTTGGGGCCCGGCCTCTGACGAGGCCTTCTCCTTGTTGTTCTCCATGACTTTGCCTTGCCTTTGATGTTGCCTTCCCTTCGGTGCTGTCTATACCTTTCGCCTTCTATTTTGGCGTTCCGTGCGGCGTTCTCCTTGGCCTCCTGTTTTGGCCTACCCAGCCACCTTCTCTTGGCCTTCCGCATTGGCTTCCTTTGCCATGTTCTCTTTGGCTGCTTGTTCTGGTACTCCCTGCCACGTCCTCTTGGCCTCCTGTTTTGGCACTTCCTGCCGTGTTCTCTTGGCCCTCGCCTAGGCATTTCTTGCCGTGTTCTCTTGGCCTTTGCCGTTGGCCTTCCCTGCTGCGCTCTCCTTGCCCTTGCCCTCACCATAGCTTTTCGTTGGGCATTCTCCTTGCTTTTGCCCTTCCCTTAGCCTTTGCTGTTTGCTTTGCCTTTACCTTGGATTTCCCTTTGCTTGTCCTGGGAGTTTGGCTCACCTTTGCCTTTGGCTCTCTGGGATTGGCTGGGAGGGAGCGTTAATTGTAATCTTGACCCGAACCCCTAGCTTAATGGGAGCTCTAATGATAATTACATTAACCTGCCATGCATCTGTAAACCTAACCCTTAGCCTGATATTGACAGTGTCTCTAACCCAAAATGCAGCTATAAAAATAATACCCCTTGTTTTCTGTCAAAGTAAGCTTCATCCCAATCATAGTGCAGAAAGCAATTGTTAAACTAACTGTGACTTCAAACCAACAAATAGCATTAATTTTATCCCTAACGCTCCTTTGTGACATCATTAGAGCAGTGTGCACAGGGTGCAGCCCCCGCGTATGTGGGGCAGTGCCTTAATTACTGTATTGTGTCCAACAGGCGGCAGCGGAGAGCTGCGGCGCTCCTGAGCGCCGTAACAACCGCACGGAGTGATCTGTGGCTCTTCATGAGAACAGCCAGGAACAGAGATCTGCATTTCCTGGGATGCCCCGGAAGCCAACTTTGCTGACCGGTAATAATCTGCCCAAGAGGTAAGGGCAATGTACGTCTACCAATGTTTACCCATTACTTAGGAAGACACAAGGTAGGATACCCGGAGTTCATTTCTGCTTTTCAGCGTGCCTTACAGGCTGTCTGTTCTCTTCTTTCTGCGTTCTCCTTGCCTCTCCTCTGTGCCTGGTTATTTCCTGCAGCATTCTCTTTGGTCTCCGCTCTGGCGCTCGTGGCGGCGCTGGCTTGGGCCTTGCCCTCCGTTCTGGCGCTCGTGGCGGCTCTGGCTTGGGCCTTGCCCTCCGCTTTGGCGCTCGTGGCGGTGCTGTCTTGGGCCTTGCCCTCCGCTTTGGCGCTCCTGGCGGCGTTGCCGTTGATCTGGTTCTTAGTTTTTGGCATGGCTTGCAGCGCTGTCTTGGGCCTTGCCCTCCGCTTTGGCGCTCGTTGCGGCGCTGGCTTGGGCCTTGCCCTCCGCTTTGGCGCTCCTGGTGGCATTGCCGTTTATCTGGTTCTTTGGTTTTGGCGCTCGTGGCATTGCTGGCTTGGGCCTTGCCCTCCGCTTTGGCACTCGTGGCGTTGCTGGCTTGGGCCTTGCCCTCCGCTTTGGCGCTCGTGGCGTTGCTGGCTTGGGCCTTGCCCTCCGCTTTGGCGCTCCTGGTGGCGTTGCCGTTCATTTGGTTCTTCATTTTTGGCGCTCGTGGTGGCGCTGGCTTAGGCCTTGCCCTCTGCTTTGGCGCTCGTGGCGTTGCTGGCTTGGGCCTTGCCCTCCGCTTTGCCGCTCTTGGCGTTGCTGGCTTGGGCCTTGCCCTCCGCTTTGGCGCTCCTGGTGGCGTTGCCTTTGATCTGGTTCTTCGTTTTTGGCGCTCGTGGCGTTGCTGGCTTGGACCTTGCCCTCCGCTTTGGCGATCGTGGCGTTGCTGGCTTGGGCCTTGCCCACCGCTTTGGCGCTCCTGGCTGCGTTGCCGTTGATCTGGTTCTTCATTTTTGGTGTTGCTTGCGGCGCCGGCTTGGGCCTTGCCCTCTGCAGTGGCGCTCGTGGCGGCGGCGTCTGGGGCCTTGCCCTCCGCTGTGGCGCTCGTTGCGGCGGCGTCTGGGGCCTTGCCCTCCGCTGTGGCGCTCGTGGCGGCGGCGTCTGGGACCTTGCCCTCCGCTGTGGCTCTCGTGGTGGCGGCGTCTGGGGCCTTGCCCTCTGCTGTGGCGCTCCTGGCGGCGTTGTCTTTCATGTCATTCTTTGTTTTGGCGCTCCTGGCGGCGTTGTCATTGATGTGGTTCTTCGTTTGGTGTTCCTTGCGATCTCCTCTTGGGGCCCGGCCTCTGACGAGGCCTTCTCCTTGTTGTTCTCCATGACTTTGCCTTGCCTTTGATGTTGCCTTCCCTTCGGTGCTGTCTATACCTTTTGCCTTCTATTTTGGCGTTCCGTGTGGCATTCTCCTTGGCCTCCTGTTTTGGCCTACCCAGCCACCTTCTCTTGGCCTTCCGCATTGGCTTCCTTTGCCATGTTCTCTTTAGCTGCTTGTTTTGGCACTCCCTGCCACGTCCTCTTGGCCTCCTGTTTTGGCACTTCCTGCCGTGTTCTCTTGGCCTTTGCCTTTGGCCTCCCCTGCTGCGCTCTCCTTGCCCTTGCCCTCGCCATAGCTTTTCGTTGGGCATTCTCCTTGCTTTTGCCCTTCCCTTAGCCTTTGCTGTTTGCTTTGCTTTTACCTTGGATTTCCCTTTGCTTGTCCTGGGAGTTTGGCTCACCTTTGCCTTTGGTTCTCTGGGATTGGCTGGGAGGGAGCGTTAATTGTAATCTTGACCCGAACCCCTAGCTTAATGGGAGCTCTAATGATAATTACATTAACCTGCCATGCATCTGTAAACCTAACCCTTAGCCTGATATTAACAATGTCTCTAACCCGAAATGCAGCTATAAAAATAACACCCCTTGTTTTCTGTCAAAGTAAGCTTCATCCCAATCATAGTGCAGAAAGCAATTGTTAAACTAACTGTGACTTCAAACCAACAAATAGCATTAATTTTATCCCTAACGCTCCTTTGTGACATCATTAGAGCAGTGTGCACAGGGTGCAGCCCCTGCGTATGTGGGACAGTGCCTTAATTACTGTATTGTGTCCAACAGGCGGCAGCGGAGAGCTGCGGCGCTCCTGAGCGCCGTAACAACCGCACGGAGTGATCTGTGGCTCTTCATGAGAACAGCCAGGAACAGAGATCTGCATTTCCTGGGATGCCCCGGAAGCCGACTTCGCTAACCGGTAATTATCCTCCCAAGAGGTAAGGGCAATGTACATCTACCAATGTTTACATCTTACTTAGGAAGACACAAGGTGCGATACCTGGAGTTCATTTCTGCTTTTCAGCATGCCTTACAGGCTGTCTGTTCTCTTCCTTCTGCGTTCTCCTTGCCTCTCCTCTGTGCCTGGTTATTTCCTGCAGCATTCTCTTTAGTCTCTATTTTGGTGTTTGTGGTGACATTCTCTTGTGCATTGCCTAGTGTTTTGGCATTCGTGGCGATGTTCTATTGGGCCTTGCCTTCCATTTTGGTGTTCTCTGAGGCATTATCTTGGGCTTTGCCCTCTGTTATGGTGTTCTGTGTAACGTTCTCTTCAGTCTTGTGCTGTTTTGGCATTCCCTGAGGCCTTCTCTTTGGGCCCGGCCTCTGATGCGGCCTTCTCTTTGGGCCCGGCCTCTGACACGGCCTTCTGTTTGGGCCCGGCCTCTGACGCGGCCTTCTCTTTGGGCCCGGCCTCTGACGCGGCCTTCTCTTTGGGCCCGGCCTCTGACGCGGCCTTGCCTTTGATGTTGCCCTCCCTTGGGCACTGTCTATGCCTTTGCGCTCTGTTTTCGTGTTTGCTTCAGTGTTCTTGCCTTCTGCTCTTGCCTTTGCCTAGGCTTTCCCTAACAGTCACTCTGAGCATGCTCCTAATAAACCTAACTGTAATATCTTCTCCCTAACCTTAATGAGCTCTGAACGCCAAATGTAGTGCTAATTGTAACCATGACTGTATAGATAACTATACTAACTGTCCAAATTAACCCTGAACCTACCCTCTAATGGTGCACTAAAACCATCTCTAACCTTCAGTGTAATACTAAAAATAATCCTACATCTTCCCTAACCCTGTTTGTGTCTTGGCGTTCCTCTTTCTAAAGTGTGTCTCTCTGTATTGCAGGCAAAGATGCCTTTGACACTTCCAGTCGGTGACTTCCCCCTGTGATGCTATCCTCTTTCCAGGCCTCCCATGCTCACCGCCAGCTTAGTTCAGTTGAGCTGTTACCCATATCCCCTGGTCTCTTCCCTTCCCATAGTCTTCCTTTCACTCTGCCACAAGCCCTTACCACCACCCTGGGTCATCACAGGCAATGTGTGGAATGCAGTACTTGTTCTCATTATAGTTAATCCCATTGACTCCAGCCCAGCAAATCCAACCCACCCACACCCTTTCTTAGGGCCCTTCTACTCCCAGGCCAATCAATCCTTCCTTCTCATGTGATTTTGTGTTCCTTCCCAGCCAGTTTGAGACTCATGCCCCTTTGTGGCTATTTTGAGAGTTGCGCTGATTTCAGTATGTGCATTCAACTTATGTCAAGCTTTGGCTTTAGCTTTACAATCAATTTCTCTCCACCAAATTGGCTTTAGTTATACATTCAGCTTATTTCAATCACATTGGCTTTAGCTTTGC